>CM065801.1:123910502-125168835 GCA_033398695.1 Orobanche coerulescens | reverse complement strand
GGATCGAGCATTTCGAGAAGTTGTTTGCTATGGTAGAGTGTCCCGAAGGACACAAAGTTTCTATTGCGGCTTACTACCTGGGTAAGAGCGCACATTCTTGGTGGTTGTCGTTGAAGCCCACCGAAGGATCATGTACTTGGGATCAGTTCAAGACTCTCATGATGGAGACGTATTATCCGGCCCCACTCAGAGAGGCCAAGCTGTCAGAATTACTCACACCCGACCCCTCAGCAGACGAGGATGTTCTCGCCATTGCCGAGAAATTTCAGGAACTTCTCCTTTTCGCCTCATCCATCATTCATTCAGAGGTGGATAAGATTAAGTATTTCAGCAAGAGGCTGAAACCCCGTATGAGACTACAGTTGCTTAATCATAATTGCACCACGTTGGCTGAATTCATTGAGAAAGCTCTTACCTATGAGCTTACTGCTAAGGAGATTGCTAAGCAGCAACCTTCATCTGCTAGCAAGAAGTCCAAGAACCGTAATCAGTCTGACGGCAGTCAGGCCACCTTCAAGAAACCTCGTGCGGGCTCTGCTTTTTCTGAGCGACCTCCTGTGACGTCTAAACCCGCGGAATCTCAGTCTCGAGTGGCCAGTTCGGCCATCACCTGTTTTAACTGTGGGGATCTTGGTCATCTCAGTACCAAGTGTCCGAGACAGACTATCACGTGTCATAATTGTGGGATTGTTGGGCATAAGGCCCGTTTTTGCCGTAGGGACTCCAAACCTACTCAGACATCATCTCAGGCCCCTAACCAGTCAGCTGTTCAGAATCAGTCCACTCAATCAGCGTCGTTTAAAACGACAGGAGCGACTAAAGGTGGAGCCTACAGCCAGCAGACGGGAGCGTCCGGTGCCGGGACTAGCAAGCCCCGGATTTATGAGATGAAGAAGACAGATGATCCAGAGGCCCGAATGATCTCAGGTACACTCGATATTCTATCTCAACCTGTGTGTACCCTTTTTGATACTGGTGCATCGCATTCATTCATTTCCGAGTCATGTTTGAGTAGACTACGTCTGGGTAGTGCTACTAGTTGTGAGCCTTATGTCATTAGCTTACCTGATGGTAGACGAATTATCGGTAATCGTGAGATTGAAATTGTCGATTGGTTTCATGGTCGTGTATGGCCAGCGGACCTAATCGTAGTAGATTTGCCGAGGGACGACGTCGTCTTGGGTATTGATTGGATGGATCGTCATGATGCCATCATTAGTGTCCGTAAGCGTATGATCACTATCATTTCATACGATGGGGTTGAATGTGTGTTTCAGGGAGGTAATCCCGGCTGTTTTGGTAAGGTCATTAATTTGATGAAAGCAGTGAGATTACTCAATCAGGGGTGTGTTGGTTATTGGTGCTATATGACCAAAACCGAGAAATCATCAGTAATGTTGACGGATATTCCGGTAGTGAAGGAATATGCTGATGTTTTTCCAGATGAGTTACCTGGTTTGCCTCTACAGAGAGATGTGGAATTCACGATTGAGTTGGAGCCTGGTACGTCCCCGATATCAAAGGCACCGTACCGGATGGCCCCGACCGAAATACAGGAATTAAAGAACCAACTTGAGGAGTTGTTCGAGAAGGGTTATATTCGACCGAGTGCGTCCCCGTGGGGAGCACCAGTGTTATTTGTCAAGAAGAAGGATGGTTCTTTTCGCTTGTGTATCGATTATCGGAAGTTGAACAGGGTGACAATCAAGAATAAGTATCCCTTATCCCGTATTGATGATCTCTTAGATCAACTTCAGGGAGCTTCAGTATTTTCCAAGATCGACTTAAGATCTAGATATCATCAGTTGCGGATTCGAGAGTCGGATATCGCGAGGACGGCGTTTCGAACACGCTATGGTCATTATGAGTTTGTGGTTATGCCGTTTGGATTAACTAATGCACCTGCGGTATTCATGGAGTTAATGAATCGGGTTTTCATCGACTTTTTGGATCAGTTTGTTGTTGTCTTCATCGATGACATTTTGATTTATTCTCGTGACCGGGAGGAACACGAGTTTCACCTTCATCAAGTGCTCGACGTGTTGAGACGAGAACAACTTTATGGGAAGTTTTCCAAATGTGAGTTCTGGATGTCCGAAGTGACGTTTCTCGGACACATAATTTCTTCAGACGGAGTTCGTGTCGATCCTCAGAAGACGGAGGCTATTCGAGATTGGCTACCTCCGAAGAATGTCAAGGAAATCCGAAGTTTCCTCGGATTAGCAGGTTATTATCGGCGATTTGTGGAGGGATTTTCTAGAATCGCTCAACCCTTGACGAGCCTTTTATGGAAGGATAAGAAATACACGTGGTCCGACGCGTGTCAATGGAGTTTTGAGGAACTCAAAATCCGGTTAATGTCAGCACCTGTACTTTCCTTGCCGCAGGGGACAGAAGGATTTGTGGTTTATAGTGATGCGTCCGGATAGGGTCTCGGATGTGTGCTCATGTAGAATGGAAATGTTATTGCCTATGCTTCACGGCAATTGAGACCTTACAAGGTTAATTATCCGACACACGACTTGGAACTAGCAGCCGTGGTGTTCGCTTTGAAGATTTGGCGTCATTATCTTTATGGCGTTACCTGTCAGATATTCACCGATCATAAGAGTTTAAAGTATATATTTACTCAGAAGGAGTTAAATATGCGACAGAGACGGTGGTTGGAATTAATCAAAGATTATGATATTGAGATCCTTTACCACCCGGGCAAGGCGAACGTTGTCGCCGATGCCTTGAGTCGTAAGTCCGTTCAGGAGCAGATGCTTGCTCGTTTAACAGTCCAGAAGGAGCTTCAGTAGGAATTCCTTAGACCCGAGATCGAGGTCTGGCTTCAGCGAGTTCAGGGACAGCTTTGTATGTTGGAGATCTCATCATCACTTGAGGAGGCAATCAGAGAGAATCAGGGTTCAGACCCATCATTGTTACGCATCCGTGAGGATGTGGTTCAGGGGAAAGCCCCTGGATTTATGGTCCACGAGGATGGACTTTTGAGGTTTAAGAATCGGTTGTGCGTACCGGCGAATGACGAGTTGAAAAACTCGATTTTGAAAGAAGATCATGCTACCCCTTATTCTGTTCATCCGGGGTCTAGCAAGATGTACAAGGACTTGAAACAAAATTACTGGTGGAGTAATATGAAACGAGAAGTCGCAGAATTTGTTTCGAGATGCTTAACCTGTCAACAAGTTAAGATTGAACATCAGCGACCGGTGGGTATGCTGAAACCACTTCCTATTCCCGAATGGAAGTGGGAAGACATTTGTATAGATTTCATCACGATTTTGCCGACGAGTCGTCATTGCATGAATACGATCTGGGTGATTGTGGACCGCTTAACCAAATCAGCTCATTTCCTTGAGATCAAGGATACATGGGGTCCCGAGAGACTTGCCCAGCTGTTCATCAAAGAGATAGTGAGACTACACGGTACTCCTAAAAGTATCGTTTCCGATCGTGACGGACGATTTGTGTCGCACTTTTGGAAATCAGTTCATCGTGCTATGGGAACCCAGCTGAATCTCACCGCTTTTCATCCTCAGTCCGACGGGCAATCAGAGAGGACTATTCAAACATTAGAGGACATGTTGAGGGCATGCGTCCTCGATTGGAAAGACGATTGGGAAGCCCAACTACCATTGATCGAGTTCACGTATAATAATAGTTGGCATGCTTCGATTAAGATGGCACCTTACGAGGCCTTGTATGGTCGTCGTTGTCGATCTCCTTTGTGTTGGGACGACCTATCAGAATCAATCGGCACCGATCCCGATATGCTTATAGCCGCCCGTGAGAAGGTAGCTTTGATCAGGAGTCGTTTGTTGACCGCTCAGAGTTGACAGAAATCTTATGCAGATAACCGTCGTCGACCTTTAGAGTTTGAGTCAGGTGATCACGTGTTGGTCAAGGTATCCCCGAGTCGTGGTATCTTCCGTTTTGGGAAGAGGGGTAAGTTGAGTCCGAGATTCATTGGACCGTTTGAGATTTTGGATCGAGTAGGCGAGTTAGCTTATCGATTGGCTTTACCTCCGGCTTTGAGCCGAATTCATAATGTGTTTCACGTCTCTCAGTTGCGGAAGTATGTTGCCGACCCGAGTCACATACTTCAATTTGACGAAATCGAGATCGCCGATGATCATTCATATGAGGAGCATCCTATGCTCGTTTTAGAGCGGCGAATCAAATAGTTGAGGAATAAGACGATTCCTTTGGTTAAGATTCAGTGGTCTAGGAACGGAGTCGAAGAGGCTACTTGGGAAACCGAGGATAGTATGCGGGAGAGTTATCCCGAGTTGTTTGACCCTTAGTTTCGGGGACGAAACTCTTTTAAGGGGGGTGTATGTAATGCCCGGTTGTAATTCAGTAATTATCATTCAGTACATATCATTCAGTAATTTCACTCATTAATGATCATTTGTCACTCATATTCAATCATGGTATTCATCGTTCAGAGTAATTGTATCGTGTATCAATCGTCGTTCATCACTAATCTAATTGGAGTTTCGTGCCGTGTTTATCATCATTGTCATTTTCATTCTGGGCTGTGCGTGAGGGATAGCGCACGCTACGTACTCTTTCTAGCGCGCGCTAATTGAGTACAGGTAGCGCACGCTACCACTCAGCATTAGCGCACGCTAATGTTACCCTGGCTGCAGTCCAGAAGGTACTGGACTGCAGGTGAGTTATAAGTAGCGCACTCTACGAGTGGTATGTAGCGTGCGCTAGTGGGTTGTAGTAGCGCACGCTAATATTTGGTGTAGCGCGCGCTAAGGACGGATCAGGTTGAGTCCAGTGGCTACTGGACTGCACTGGATTAATTCATAGCGCACGCTATGAGTGATTTTAGCATCCGCAAATGGTGTAGTAGCGCACGCTACTTGTTGGTTGTAGCGCACGCTACCGAGATCAGATCAGAGGACAGAAGGTTCTGGACTTCAGTACTGGACAATAGATATTTAGCTAGCGCACGCTAACAATTGGAGTTAACGCACGCTATTGGGATATAGTTAGCGCACGCTACCAGGTCGTAGCGTACGCTAACGGGTCAGCCAGAGTTCACTGGAATGTTCATACAACTCTTTAGCGCACGCTAAATAGCAGGTCATAGCGTGCGCTAATCTGGAGCAGTATAAATTGGACAGTTAGCCTGAGTTTCGTCATTTTCTCATTTTTCTTCGTTTCTTCGGCGGTTTCGGGCGATTCCGGGCGATTTGGAGAGTGTTCTTCGAGGAGTAATCATCAATAATCATCTTCAAGCTTATCTTTTGGATTAATCATCATTTCACCATCCTCATCACACAAAATCTAAGGTATTAATCTCTTGGATCTAGAATTTCGGATTTTTGGGTTTTTCCTTCCGATTTCTTCGTGTAAGCTTGGATTATCATTGGAATATGTTAGATATGGATTATCTACCTTGGATAAATATATTCCTACGGATTTAATGGCTATTTTGGGGATTTATATCAAGAACCCTTGGGGTTGACTTCGGATAATTTGGGGATTTCCGTTTGACGTTGTCGTAATCTTGAAATTGTGGATTCCTATGAGATTATTGATATCATTGAAAGTGTTTTGATGGTTTGAAATACTCATCTTGGAGTTGGTTTTGATATATTCGAGTTTGGATATTGTTGTATCGACGTTTGAGTCGGTTATGATCGTGTTTGATATGTGTATTGAACGGATTATTGGAATTGTATTATTCAAGGTTGTTCGAGTGACCGGCATTTCGTTTAGGACGTTGTTCGTGGACGGACATTCTTCTTCGGTGTTGTGTAAGTTGATTCTTACTCGGTTAAAAGGATATTCATTCCTTTTGTTGTTGATCATTCATAATCATAACTCATTCATCATTGTATTAATCATGTTGAGACTTGTAATTGTCGAATAATCACTTCATTAGCGAGGAACGGCGGTTCCAATCATTTCATTGAAACTATCAATCACTTCATTATCACTTTCATATCGGTGAGTCATCCTTGACTTTGTCACATTATTATTATTCATTGATATTCATTATGGTCATTCTCGTTCATATGACCTTCTGGGTTCATATTGCGTGGCCGGGTATGGCTGTGTGGAATTTTTAGTCGGGCACACGATGGTCATGTATTGGGTTCACCGATACATTGGACCGTGCACACGGTAACGCTTAACTCCGTCAGACTAATTAGGTACAAGGACGGGTGTGTCCGGTCATTCGTCTTGTAGACTTTCACAGAACATTACGGGCGTACTATGATACTCCTCTTCAGCGTAATTCATAACTAAGGATATTTCATAACTTCAGTTAATTCATGTTTGTGTATTTTCAACCCTTGAGGATTGTTGTTCTGTGTAACTGACCCCGTTGGGGGATTTTGTTTTCAGGTCATGGCAAGGCAAAGGCACGGGAAGAGCATGTTGACGGCGAAGAGTCCCAGTGATACTAGTAGGGGGCCCCAGTCATTCCATTTGTTTCAGTCATTTCAGTTATTCCGTCATTTGTATTTTCCGCTGCAAATTCCGTTTGAGATGTTTAACTGTTCAGGGTGGTGTATTTTATCTCCATATAAAATATACTAGTATTCGGTTTTGTCCTGGTGTGTTGTACTTAAACTCCTCATCGGAGTACTTGGTAATATAATGTGGTTCGGTACTACAATTATATTATTTAATTCACCATTTTCATTTGCCTGGTGGGTCCCAGTCGGGGATTCACAGCACTGTAATATCTGCCTAGTTTGGGGTGTTACAGAGTTGGTATCGGAGCGTGGTTTTGAATACTACCCTCCAAGTCATGTCTCATTTGAAATCATCGTCATCGGACTAGTATCATTGGACTTTCGCGTCACGTGTGACCTGTGCAAATGCCGAGCTAATTAGACCAAGAACTGTAAGATATCTAACGCCATGGTATAATTTCTGGCAAGAATGATTCATTCATAATTCATCAGTTAACAGTCCTCAACCATCATTTTCATTTGACCAGGACGGTCATGTTAACTCGTTAATCACTCAATTCATTTCATTATTCAGTTGTTGATCAGGAAGATCAAATCATTAATCATGTTAACTTGTTTCAGATAATCATGTCACCTCAGTTAATCATTCATGTAATCACTGTGTTAGAGCGCGTATGCTCATTTTCATCATCTCATGTCATAATCATAACGTGATATTCATGCGGGTAATATAATCATCATGTGACTTTCCTACTTCAGTATGGAGAGGGCAAGAAGAGGATGTGGAGGACGAGGCCGTGGAGCGGGCCGAATGTAATATCCGACGGAAATTCTTACTTGTTGTCGTACTATTCGGATAATTTAATACTGTTGTAATCTTGTTGCATTTGTGAAATGAATATTGATATTAGAATATATCATAATAGACTTAAATAAAATGATCACTCGCACTATGTTTGAATTTTCCGTGTGGCAGAGATAAATGCATTTTGAACTATTAAAAACCTGAGCCTAACGTACGTAAATCATTAGTCATAGCGTACGCTATTTTGAGACCTTTACGTACGTAAAGGGGGTACCTATTACGTACATAACCAGTGCAATCGTATCCGATCTCAACTTTCGGCGTGTGGGGCCGGATGGGATTCGAATATCTGATCTTTTGGAGCCAACCTAGTTGACCTACATTACGTACGTAATGCTTCTATTGGTAACGTACGTAATGAAGTTCGTGTTTCAGTCCAGTAACCTCTGGACTTAGCTTACGTACGTAACACTTGTTGCGTAGCGTACGTAACGAACTGTGCTGTTATAAAAAGACAACTTGTGTCTTTCATTTTGCACGTCCAAACTCCGATTTTCACCCATATAATCATCCCCCTTCATCCCTAGAGCAAGTTTACCTTCTTCCAACTTGTGTTGGAGCTTTACATTTTGATTTTGGAGCTTGTTGATTGGAACTTGGAGACATTCTTGAAGCTTATATTGTGTTCTTGTGGTTTGGTGTATTGTTCTTCATTTCTGAAGGTATGTTCTACAATTTAACCCTATAATCTCGAATTTATTATGATAGTGATTAAGTATATTTCACCTAGTGATGAATTAATCAAAATAAACATGTTGTAGTTAAGCTTTCAACAACTTAATGATGAACATGATGATTAGAGGGTTTGTAATGGTGTATTCTTGGTGTTTTAATATGGTAATGATCATGTTTAGTTTAACCACACTCTTCTTGCTAGACTTATAACACCATTGGTATAATAATAATCCTTGTTCCATTGTAATGTAAATGACTTATTGGAATAATTACCATATATGTTTTAAGAAACCTTGTTGATCATTAGAAGAATGAAATGATCTTCTTGAACCTAGACTAAGTGAATTCAGAGGTATGATGTTTGAATCCCCAAGTCAGTTGGAAGAGTATAAAGGTGGTGCTAAACTTGAGATAATCTTCATAACCATGATATGGATTTACAACTAATTAACTCAACATAAGTAATTGTATGTAGTGCAGATTTTACTTTTAATCATTTGAGATGTTCTTGATAAGATTAAAGGATAGGAGATTATTATTTAACACATTATGGAATTATTCTTAATCCAACAAACATTTGGTGTCATCTTGTAATCAATTGTGAGAAATTGAATGGTATGAATAAGATTCTTGAAGTAACACTTCAGTAGTTAAACTACTCAAACGGGAATTAAGATGTTATCTCGTGAAAATTCGGTGTAGATGATCATATAAACGTATTAATGAGCAAAATATACTCCATTCAAGGTTGATTGTTCGAGTACACAATATTAGTCGAGGACCGTTCGCTCTCGACAAGAAGAGGACTATTCCCGTCTCCGTATTGAGGCAAGTTATCTTGCTTGGTTATAATGATGATTAGATTCTTGTGATAATTATATATTTCATATGTATGAATTGTTCATGTAATGTTTGTCGTGATTTGACATTGTCCTTGACGATATTCCGTTTTCTTCATGGGGTTGCATTCCCAAGTACGTCGCTTTGAATCGTTGATCTCGTTGGTCTTTATTTTCACTTTGGTGAGTTTCCTTGATCCTTAATTGGATGAGTATTTCATTGAACTTCGTTGTCATGTTGTCTCGTGACATTTCCGGAATCATATCTGCGTGCGGATTGGATATTGTGTAGGATTTTTAGCCGGGCACTTGTATAGTCATACGTGGATGTTTCCTTATTGGACTGTGCACACGAGACGTAGTTCGTGAGGCTAATTAGGTACATTGTCACATGTATATTCTGGATTCCGTATACGGGGTGGACATGTACACGGACACATTTCCGGATCGGGCGTACTGTGATGTCCATCTTGAGCTATATTGTTAATAGATCATAGTCCATGTGTGATTGGATGTGTTCGACGATTTGTGACTGATTGTTTCATACGCCCGAGGGGTATGATTAATAGTCAGAATGTTATCCTTGAAATCTATATACGTGAATTGTATAATGTTGGAAGAATTGATTATCATGTATATCTGACCCTGTGTTATGGGCGAAATACTTGTATTGTATTTTAGGTCGAGGCAGAGGCAAGACACGGGAAGAGCATGTTGACGGTGAAGGGTTCGAAGGATACTAGTTCAGGGGCCCCACATCATTTGCTGTCCGGTTATGTTAAACCGTGTTATGTTATTTTATTTTCTGTTCCATTTAAATTACTATTTGGTTGTATTGACATTTGAAGTATTTTCCATCTCCATATGGTTTATACTTGTTTTTCGGATCCTGTGTATTATAAGGCCGTTGGCCATAATTTCGATAAACTCCTAATCGGAGTAATGACTATTCATTGTGGTTCGGTATCACAAATAATGTTTATTTTAATCTGTTTTGGATATCGCCTGGTGGGTCCCAGTGTAGGGTCCACGGCACTGTAATAGCCGCCTTTTTGGGGTGTTACAGAAGGTGGTATCAGAGAGTTGTTTTCTTTTTATGAGTCATTGTGAAATGAACTGGTATCAAGAAACCTTTGTGTCACGTGTGACCTGTGCAAGCGCCTGACCCTACGAGCCAAATACGGTATGTACTTTATGAGCCATGATTTAATTACTGGCATAATATTGATATCAGTATGGGTCTCCTTGTTGATCATGTTACTTCGAGGAATTGTGACAGGATTTTTCTGATTGATAATCCGAGGTAAATGCTGAATTGATTATATGATTGAATTGTTCGACTTGACACCGATATAATATTCGGTGAGACATTCGTGGTATCGATAACCGTTTCCTTGAAATATGTGATTCCTTGTTGCTATTAACTTAGCATGAATTTCAGTATCTTGAACTATACTTATGGTTATCATTATGATTGATTCTTTCAGTATGGAAAGAAACCTGAGAGGTCGTGGCAGAGGGGGACGAGGCCGCAGAAGGGGCCGAATCCCGATACCTCGAGCCAATAGATGCACGAATGCAGATCAGAGTTCCGCAGACAGTGGTTCACCTTCTAGGGAACAATCGCACCACAGTGGGCGCGGGGATGCGCGTGTCGATCCTTACGTCGTAATGCAGGGCATGATGACATAGATGACCCAGATGGGTCAACTAATGGAAGCTATGCAGAGGTCCGCTACTGGCCAGCAGCAGGGGGCTCATCCTCCTCATGTGATTGGCGGACCCGTGAGTCGGATTATCAGCGACATCTCTCGCCAGCGACCACCGACTTTTGAAGGCTCCTCTGAGCCTGCTGACATTGTGCATTGGATTGAGCATTTTGAGAAACTTTTCCAGATGGTGGACTGCCCGGAAGAGAATCGCGTTTCGGTAGCCGCGTATTATCTTAGCAAAGGCGCTCATACCTGGTGGCTTTCAGTAAGGCCAGCTGATGGTGTTTACACTTGGGAGGAATTTAAAAACCTCATGCTAGACCGTTACTATCCAGGGCCACTCCGTGAGGCCAAGCTGTCGGAACTATTGAACCCCGACCCGTCTGAAGACGATGATGTATTATCTGTTGCTGAGAAATTCCAGGCACTCCTTCCTTTTGCCACGACAATTATCCGAATAGAGGCTGATAAGATCAAATACTTTCTCAAGAGGCTTAAACCACGGATGAGAATGCAGCTGTTGAATCACCACTGTACTACTTTACCAGAGTTCATCGAGAAGGCTCTGGAGTACGAACTCACCGCGAAGGAGATTTTCAAAAAACAACCACAGTCCAACAACAAAAGGTCCAGGAACCAGAACCAGACTGAGAGTAATCGGGGGACATTCAAGAAGCCCCAGTCATTGCCAAACCCTTCTGATCGACCACCCTTGTGTAATATCCGAAATTTCTACTACTGTTGTTTGATATTATTTTATCCGAGTTATATTGTACAGCATGGAATCTGTACAGTAAGGATAAAATAAATGAAGGACTGAGATGTCAGTATTGGTATAATTGTCGTATTTGGTCGACAGTTACATTTGAGGATATTGTGTATCAGGTTGTCGTACTTTTGATATTGGGTATATCGTATGATGATATTATTGGATTCAGTGTTTGTGTTCAGTGTGTCTTATGTTCGTTTTTGGTATGTCGAGACGTTGGACAAGAATCATGGAAAATGGCTAAGTATAGCCTTATTAGCGCACGCCGATATTCATGCATAGCGCACGCTATCGTGCGTGATTAGCGCACGCTACGTTCATAGGTTAGCGTACGCTAATGTAGTCCGATCGAAGGAATCTGCGTATGGACCCTACGCTTTGGCGCACGTTACGTAAGTCAACGGTTGTTGTCTCAAGTATTAGCACACGCTAAAGATTAGGCTTAGCGCACGCTAAATATATATCACCAACAAGGAATCTTATCCTTGTAAGATGTCATTTCGAATGTGGGGGCGAGTGGTAGGTGAACACCGTAGTAAGTCAACTTGGATAGCGCACGCTAAGAGTAAGGACTTGCGTGCGCTAGACATGATGATTTACGTGCGTTAATGCATGGGCATTACGTACGTAAGGTAGTTTACGAAGCAAGACAAGGTAGCCTGCAGGCCGATAGCGCACGCTAACAAAGTCGATTAGCGCACGCTAAGGCTAGCGCACGCTAAACATAAGGGTTTAGCGCACGCTAGTAAGGTATTCTATATAAAGGGACAAACAGTGTCATGAAGCATTTCGTCCATTTATTTCCTTTCACCCGATAGAGACAACCTTGGGAGAACATTTGGAGTTCCTAAACACTGAGAGATGATGATCTTTAACAAGATTAAGATGGAGAGCATGGATTCAAGCCTTGTTCTTCAAGTTATTCATGATTCTTGGAATGGAGTCTAGTGTTCTTATTCTTGGTCCATCCAATCCAGGTAATTTTCGTATCCTCTTGATGATAGTTCGTTTTCTTGGATGATTTCATGTAAGGAGCATGTTGGATAATCATATGATGATGTTATATGGGATTCAATGGAATTTTGATAAGAGTCTCGGATGTTAGTTAAGATTCTTCATACTATAAGGATGTTGATTCGTTTAACCCGATCTAAGATGGATTTCTGAATCTTGTTAATTATATTCATCGATTTAGAGGAGTTAAATCATGATACGAGGTTGAATTCCAGATTGAATATGATATGATCCTTGTTATCGAGTCGGTTTGATTGTTGGTGTTATTATTGATATATGGACAATGATATGATCCTTGTGATAGTTATGGTGTTGTTTATCTTCAAGAGATATGGAGATTCATATCTCCCTTCATTCGGATTCGTAGTTGCAAGATGTTAGTCGATGCTTGATTGCATGCCATCAGATGCGGCATTAGCGCACGCTAAGCTTACCGCTAGCGCACGCTAACGGACAACTTAGCGCACGCCACGTTATGCGCTTAACGTGCGCTAAGTAGGCGACAGGCGATATTTTTGTGTTTTGATTATGAATTCGTGATGGTTTGACTTGGTTGGTTCTACCGTGTTTATTCGAGGTTGTGTTGAACCGTTGAGTTCGATTGGTTAGTATTGTCAGTTGTTGATTGTTATCGGATATGTGTTATTTGATTTCTTCGATAGGTTGAGATTGCTGATCGGTGATTATAACCGGATATTGCGGTCGTGTTCGAGTATGTCCATTGTATTGCTTTTGATCGGGGCTGAGGAGCTCGTAGACAAAGGCAATGTGTTCGACAACAGCTTCGTGACCGGTATCGAGGCAAGTTATTACTTGCTCAGTTATAATATTTAATGAATGGTTTCAGTTTCATTTCGTTTATAATGCATATAGCGATGATTATTATTGTGAACTCTGGGTATTCGGATCGCATATCGTTCTTTCGATTCTGGGAGATAAATCATAATGTATATGCTTATCTCAGTTATTGGTATGTTCGAGTATCAAGGTTACATTATGGTAAAGACGAGGATATGAGTATCTATAGTTTATTGTTCGTTTGGATCGCCGAGCATTGAGGATAATCATCGGTGACGATTGGACATCGAGATTTCTCCCGAAGGACTCGGGGCAAGTATCTTATATTGATTCAATTAGAGTTAGTGATTTGATCATGCGTATTATCATTCATCTTGTCGAACATGAGGTCGTCTTAATTGATTTGTCATATTGTCGTTCATGTTGCGTTGTTCATGATGATGAACATATTGTTTTGCATATGCGTATGCATATTGTGTTGTTTATGTTGTGTTGATCCGATGGGATCGCGCGATCTATGCTGAGGGCGCTGGATCGGATGTCCACCTCGTGTTGGTCCGACGGGATCATCTTGGGATCTATGCTGAGGGCGCTGGATCATTGGACGGGTTTTTCCACCTCGTGTTGGTCCGACGGGATCATCTTGGGATCTATGCTGAGGGCGCTGGATCGTTGGATTACCCAGTATTGTGTTATTGTTGTGCATATGTATATTGTTGGTTATCCACCTCGTGTTGATCTTGTAGGATCATCTTGGGATCTATGCTGAGGGCGCTGGATCATGGGATTTCCATTGAGTATACATAGTTGTTATTGTTTTTGAGCATATTGACGTTGTCATATGAGTATGCATTTGTAGGTCTTGTGTTAGGACCTTGTCCGTATTACATTGATCTGATCTCGGATTAGACTGATATGATTATCGTGGCACATCATATCTCGAGGTATGTTCCGTATTTTCTTTGGTCTTTGTCTTTGATGGACGATCGGTTATCGTCTTGGGATTTGATGATATTATTCGATGGATCGTATTGGTCAGAAATGGTAGATTTCCGTATCGTGAGTTGGTTACGATAGTTTGAGGATCTTGAGTATTGTTCGAGGTACAATATAGATTTTATGTTTGAGTTTATTGGTTAATCGAGTACAAGATGTGAAATGTGAAAATGGTTATTCTGATGAGAATTACTTGAGTAAGTAAAGTTATGGCGGTAAGATTACATTGGTCGTATTCTTATTCTGTATTCTCGTTGGTATGTATTATTGATGTGATGTGATTGATATCATTGTTGGATATTATGGCTGACCCCGTTGTGGGATTTCTTTTTAGGTCTTTGGAGTATCGAGCTTGTAGCGGTCGTGAAGAGATGAGCTTCCCGCAGGATACCGCTAGGACATGTCAGGTGCATTGAGTTTTTTGATTGGTTCTCGTATTCCGCTGCTAGAGTATCCTTATGGTTGGTCTTTTTCCGCTGCGTGAGTATTTTGAAATGACCTTTTGGTATCTGGTAACTGAGGTTGCTTTGGAAGTCGTTTTCTAAACTTTTGAGTGTCGGCTGTTTGGCCTCGCGATTTCAAATGAGTTTTTACGACGGTTTTGATAAATGGATTTTATAAGTCTTTGTGAATTTTTAAAGTTAGTACCGTCGTTGGCCTCTTGGGCATTTGTAAATGTTTGTGAAAATTTCTTTTTAGCCTTGTGGGTTCCATCTCGGGGCCCACGGCGCCGTAATATTTCCGGTTAAATGCGGGGTGTTACGAATATGGTATCGGAGCTTAGGTTGAGAAAACCTAGGCATTCGGGTCGAGTTGAGTCGTGTTTTTGTTGCGTCATTCGAGTTGTCGATTGACAAATACTAGAGCCGTGAGTCTTTGTTGTTCACTCGGGCTTTCGCGTTATCGGATTTGCCAAGATCGCATCGGGCTTGTTATAACTTTTCCAAATGGTGTTAACGAGATTCTCTGGAATGAGATGTATTGTGTTCTTGAGTCGAATCGAGTTTGAAAACGTGTGTTTTGAAAATACATGTCGAGTATTTTTGAGTCTAGACATGTGCCAAGATCACGGGAATCGTCGGCTTCACGATCTGTAAGTATTTGGATTTTGAATTGCATTGAGATTTATTCTTGTTCTATAGTTGATGTGTCTTGAGATTCAGCAGATATCATGCGTTACGCATGAGATGTCGAGTGGGACAGATTGATGATCTTGAGAAACCACGATTTTTGTAAATCAAGATGTTGGTTAGATTTTGGAACGGAATTGTGCATCCGGGAGAAAATATTGTGCATGGTTGAGAAGAACATGTGACATGTTAATTCATGAACTGCTTTTGATCATTTGAAAATGATACCTTTCAAAATGAATGTTTTACGGATGTTTTACGGAAAATGATTTTTGGGCCGAGACCCAATCGATTTTGAAATGGTTTTATAACTCAGGACTTGGGGTCCGAAAAGAGTTTCCTACTTTTTAAACTTCTTGTATTGCGGAACAAGATACGGGCTGAGACCCTAATGTTTCAAAAGACTTTCCTGTTTTCAAAAACTCCCGAGAGTTGTAAAATACTTTATCCGCCTTTCGAGGCTTTGGTTTACTTATTCAAATGGAACTTCTCGGGAAGTCTTTCGCTGTATTGATTCGTTTCAATATTTTGTCATATCATATTTAAGGTGATCCAGTATGGGTTAATGACTGACGTTGCGAGTCATATGTGGAAAGGAGTTTTTAGTCGGAGTTTATATTTGAGATTTGGAACTCTATCGTGTGGTTTTCCGATGGAATATCAGTGGATATTGGTGACGAGCCGAAGTGGTATACAGGGGTATGAATATGGACAAGCATTTGCATAAAATTCATTTTATTTAATCGTGTATATTCAAAAAGAATTTTTATCGAGAACTTGGCACCAGCGAGCCGATTTAATTTTTAAAATTGATTATGTGGTCTTACCAAAATTTATGTTTTGAGTTTTCAAACTCTTGAAAGAACTTTCGAAAATTGTCTTCGTGACAAGAATATATGATTTCAAACTGGTTTTGAAAATGTGATGGATATACATGCGCATTTAGTGCATAATGCATATCGTGGTGGAGTTCTGAGTGAGACTCACGAACTGGATAGTACATCAGTATGGTACTATGAAAGAGATTCGAACGTTAGTATGGTGGTTTGGTTATCCACGGATGATCGGTTGATGTATCGGATAAGAGAAATATGTTGCGTGTTGTAGATTCATGCGCATAATATTATTTTGGAAACTTGGGATTTTGTGAAACCGGAACATAGGTGCTATGTGATTCCATTGGTATGATAGTAGCGCGATTTTACCTTAGTGATTCTGGAATGATTTCCTTGTAAGCGTAGATTTGGGGATGGTGACCCCATACTGGTTGTTTTGGATATTGAGTGGTCGTTTCCACTCCGCGTATGAATTGGTATGTTCGTCGATTTGCGATTCGTTGTTCGTATGCCGAGGAAAATGTTCGCCAGTTGGGTATGTTTATTGAGATCTACGGTGCGTGATTGATTTGTCGTTTTGAGAATGTTATTCTTTCGTATATCTGTTTCTGTGGTTCTGTGTTGATAGTGTTGGAGTTTACCGTGTGAAGGTATTCTCGATTTCCGTTGATCGTTCGTTGGTTGTATTGGAGTTTATCACGTTGATGATATTCTCGATTGTGTTTTGACCTCTGGTTGGTCAGATTGGAATTTATCATGTCGATGATAAATTCGGTTGATTGTTGATCATTGTTGGTGATCATCTGAGCGTTCAGATTGTCTATCGATGTTTCGGGATTCGTTGCCATTGTATTGAGCAGTTGTTTCACAGATACATCGGATATTATTCGCTTTATCGAATTGAGACTTGATTATGTAATCGGGCATACAGATTTGATTCGCGATTGTTTGATCCGAAGATGATATATTTTGTTGAGAATCAGGGAATTGTGATCGTAAGCGTATTGAGACTGTACCGTGAGAACGCTGGCTAGTATCTCCGGATATCGTCGACCTGCGTATTTGTAAGTATGCTCTTTTGGATATTCGGTAATGATGATGATTGATCGTTGTCGTGATGGTTTTGGGATATTTTGGGTTGAACAGTATGTTTGTTTGTTTTCTTTGACGGATGGCAAGTTTCGAGGACGAAACTTATTTTAAGGGGTGTAGAATGTAATATCCGAAATTTCTACTACTGTTGTTTGATATTATTTTATCCGAGTTATATTGTACAAAGATGGAATCATGCAGAAGGATAAAATAAATGAAGGACCGAGATGTCGATTGGTATAATTGTCGTATTTGGTCGACGCTACATTTGAGGATATTGTGTATCGGGTTGTCGTACTTTTGATATTGGGTATATCGTATGATGATATTATGGATTCAGTGTTTGTGTTCAGTGTGTCTTATGTTCGTTTTTGGTATGTCGAGACGTTGGACAAGAACTGCGGAAAATGGCTAAGTATAGCCTTATTAGCGCACGCTGATATTCATGCATAGCGCACGCTATCGTGCAGGATTAGCGCACGCTACGTTCATAGGTTAGCGTATGCTAATGTAGTCCGATCAGAAGGAATCTGCGTATGGACCCGGCTGCTTTCGGCGCACGTTCTGGTAAGTCAACGGTTGTTGTCCTGAAGTATTAGCGCACGCTAAAGATTAGGCTTAGCGCACGCTAAATATATATCAGTCAACAAGAAATCTTATCCTTGTAAGATGCTGTCGGAATGTGGGGGCGAGTGGTAGGTGAACACTGTAGTAAGTCAACTTCGGATAGCGCACGCTAAGAGTAAGGACTTGCGTGCGCTAGACATGATGATTTACGTACGTTAATGCATGGGCATTACGTACGTAAGGTAGTTTACGAAGCAAGACAATAGCCTCTGGGCTTCGATAGCGCACGCTAACAAAGTCAGTTAGCGCACGCTAAGGCTAGCGCACGCTAAACATAAGGGTTTAGCGCACGCTAGTAAGGTATTCTATATAAAGGGACAAACAGGTGTCATGAAGCATTTCGTCCATTTATTTCCTTTCACCCGATAGAGACAACCTTGGGAGAACATTTGGAGTTCCTAAACACTGAGAGATGATGATCTTTAACAAGATTAAGATGGAGAGCATGGATTCAAGCCTTGTTCTTCAAGTTATTCATGATTCTTGGAATGGAGTCTAGTGTTCTTATTCTTGGTCCATCCAATCTAGGTAATTTTCGTATCCTCTTGATGATAGTTCGTTTTCTTGGATGATTTCATGTAAGGAGCATGTTGGATAATCATATGATGATGTTATATGGGATTCAATGGAATTTTGATAAGAGTCTCGGATGTTAGTTAAGATTCTTCATACTATAAGGATGTTGATTCGTTTAACCCGATCTAAGATGGATTTCTGAATCTTGTTAATTATATTCATCGATTTAGAGGAGATAAATCATGATACGAGGTTGAATTCCAGATTGAATATGATATGATCCTTGTTATCGAGTCGGTTTGATTGTTGGTGTTATTATTGATATATGGACAATGATATGATCCTTGTGATAGTTATGGTGTTGTTTATCTTCAAGAGATATGGAGATTCATATCTCCCTTCATTCGGATTCGTAGTTGCAAGATGTTAGTCGATGCTTGGATTGCATGCCACTGTACAGCATTAGCGCACGCTAAGCTTACTGGATAGCGCACACTAACGGGACAACTTAGCGCACGCTACGTTATGCGTTTAACGTGCGCTAAGTAGGCAGACAGTGCAGTATTTTTGTGTTTTGATTATGAATTCGTGATGGTTTGACTTGGTTGGTTACATTGTGTTTATTCGAGGTTGTGTTGAACCGTTGAGTTCGATTGGTTAGTATTGTCAGTTGTTGATTGTTATCGGATATGTGTTATTTGATTTCTTCGATAGGTTGAGATTGCTGATCGGTGATTATAACCGGATATTGCGGTCGTGTTCGAGTATGTCCATTGTATTGCTTTTGATCGGGGCTGAGGAGCTCGTAGACAAAGGCAATGTGTTCGACAACAGCTTCGTGGTACCGGTATCGAGGCAAGTTATTACTTGCTCAGTTATAATATTTAATGAATGGTTTCAGTTTCATTTCGTTTATAATGCATATAGCGATGATTATTATTGTGAACTCTGGGTATTCGGATCGCATATCGTTCTTTCGATTCTGGAGATAAATCATAATGTATATGCTTATCTCAGTTATTGGTATGTTCGAGTATCAAGGTTACATTATGGTAAAGACGAGGATATGAGTATCTATAGTTTATTGTTCGTTTGGATCGCCGAGCATTGAGGATAATCATCGGTGACGATTGGACATCGAGATTTCTCCCGAAGGACTCGGGGCAAGTATCTTATATTGATTCAATTAGAGTTAGTGATTTGATCATGCGTATTATCATTCATGTTGTCGAACATGAGGTCGTCTTAATTGATTTGTCATATTGTCGTTCATGTTGCGTTGTTCATGATGATGAACATATTGTTTTGCATATGCGTATGCATATTGTGTTGTTTATGTTGTGTTGATCCGATGGGATCGCGCGATCTATCTTGAGCGCTGGATCGGATGTCCACCTCGTGTTGGTCCGACGGGATCATCTTGGGATCTATCTTTGAGGCCGGATCATTGGACGGGTTTTCCACCTCGTGTTGGTCCGACGGATCATCTTGGGATCTATCTTTGAGGGCGCCTGGATCGTTGGATTACCCAGTATTGTGTTATTGTTGTGCATATGTATATTGTTGGTTATCCACCTCGTGTTGATCTTGTAGGATCATCTTGGGATCTATCTTTGGGCGCTGGATCATGGGATTTCCATTGAGTATACATAGTTGTTATTGTTTTTGAGCATATTGACGTTGTCATATGAGTATGCATTTGTAGGTCTTGTGTTAGGACCTTGTCCGTATTACATTGATCTGATCTCGGATTAGACTGATATGATTATCGTGGCACATCATATCTCGAGGTATGTTCCGTATTTTCTTTGGTCTTTGTCTTTGATGGACGATCGGTTATCGTCTTGGGATTTGATGATATTATTCGATGGATCGTATTGGTCAGAAATGGTATATTTCCGTATCTTGAGTTGGTTACGATAGTTTGAGGATCTTGAGTATTGTTCGAGGTACAATATAGATTTTATGTTTGAGTTTATTGGTTAATCGAGTACAAGATGTGAAATGTGAAAATGGTTATTCTGATGAGAATTACTTGAGTAAGTAAAGTTATGGCGGTAAGATTACATTGGTCGTATTCTTATTCTGTATTCTCGTTGGTATGTATTATTGATGTGATTTGATTGATATCATTGTTGGATATTATGGCTGACCCCGTTGTGGGATTTCTTTTTAGGTCTTTGGAGTATCGAGCTTGTAGCGGTCGTGAAGAGATGAGCTTCCCGCAGGATACTGGCTAGGACATGTTGTGTGCATTGAGTTTTTTGATTGGTTCTCGTATTCCGCTGCTAGAGTATCCTTATGGTTGGTCTTTTTCCGCTGCGTGAGTATTTTGAAATGACCTTTTGGTATCTGGTAACTGAGGTTGCTTTGGAAGTCGTTTTCTAAACTTTTGAGTGTCGGCTGTTTGGCCTCGCGATTTCAAATGAGTTTTTACGACGGTTTTTGATAAATGGATTTTATAAGTCTTTGTGAATTTTTAAAGTTAGTACCGTCGTTGGCCTCTTGGGCATTTGTAAATGTTTGTGAAAATTTCTTTTTAGCCTTGTGGGTTCCATCTCGGGGCCCACGGCGCTGTAATATTTCCGGTTAAATCTGGGGGTGTTACACCTTGGCGTCGAAGCCAGCTGGATCACACTCTCGAGCGGTCCCCTCCTCTGTTGTGTGCTATAACTGCGGAGACCAGGGGCATATCAGCTCCAAATGCCCGAAGCCTGCCGTCACATGTCATACTTGTGGCAAGATTGGTCACCGTGCTCGTTTTTGCAGGGGTGGGCCCGGACCTGAACCTGTAGCGTCTCATGCCCCAGTTCAATCCTCTGTCCAGAACCGGATGCCTCCGTCCGCTTCCTATCAGACCACCGGGTCGAATAGGGGAATGGGCCGTGGGAATCAAAGTGGTACACACAGTGCGGATCTGAAACCCGTGATTTACGAGATGAAGAAAGCCGACGATCCCGAGGCGGCATGATTTCGTGTATACTCGAGATCCACTCCCACTGTGTGTGTTCTTTTTGATCTGGTGCTTCACACTCCTTTATATCTTCTTCTTGTTTAAGTCGTTTGCCTCTAGACCATGTTATCAATTGTGAGCCCTACATGATTGGTCTACGATGGTAGAAGAATTATTGGAAATCGTGAAGTCCAGATCGTCCGATTCGTTTGAGACCGTGAGTGGTTGTCAAATCTGATTGTAGTCGATTTACCTAAGGATGATATAATCTTGGGTATCGATTGGATGGATCGTCATGATGCAATACTCGGTGTCATAGCGAATGGTAACCATCACTTCCGATGATGGTTTTGAGTGTATTTTTCGAGGTGATAATCCCGATGCCCGGGAGAGTCATCAGCTATGAAAGCAATAAACCGCTAATCAAGGGTATATTGGTTATTGGTGCTACATGACCAAAGCGGATCGACGATTGAATTGGCCGACATTCCGGTAGTCCGAGACTACCCGATGTATTTCGGGCGAGTTGCCGTGCTTACCTCCTCATCGTGGCGTGGAGTTTATTATTGAGTTAGAACCCAGTCGTCCCGCTATCAAAAGCACCGTACCGTATGGCTCCGACTGAGATGCAGGAATTGAAGAACCAGCTTGAAGAGTTGACTGACAAGGGCTATATTCGACCTAGTGCGTCCCCTTGGGGAGCACCAGTGTTATTTGTGCGGAAGAAAGATGGATCTCTACGCTTATGTATTGATTACCGTGAGCTGAACAGAGTAACCATCAAGAACAAGTATCCCTTGCCTCGTATTGATGATTTATTGGACCAACTTCCGGGAGCTGCCGTGTTTTCTAAGATCGACTTGAGATCTGGGTATCATCAGTTGAGGATTAGAGAGTCTGACATTTCGAAGACAGCATTCCGTACTCGCTATGGACATTATGAGTTTGTGGTGATGCCATTTGGACTGACTAATGCACCGACGGTATTCATGGAGTTGATGAATCGAGTTTTTATTAACTATCTGGATCGCTTTGTAGTCATTTTTATTGACGACATTCTGATTTACTCTCGTGACCACGAAGAGCACGAGCGTCACCTCCACCAAGTTCTCGATACATTGAGGCGAGAAGAGCTCTATGGGAAATTTTCTAAGTGTGAATTCTGGATACCTGAAGTTGTCTTTCTCGGGCATGTGATATCATCCGAAGGGGTGAGAGTGGACCCACAAAAGACGAAAGCCATTCGAGATTGGTTACCACCGAAGAACGTGAAGGAAGTTCGTAGTTTCCTCGGCCTAGCAGGTTACTACCGACGGTTCGTAGAAGGATTTTCTAAAATTGCGCAACCGATGACTAACTTACTGCGAAAGGACAAGAAGTATTTGTGGACAGAAGCATGTCAGCAAAGTTTTGAAAAGCTAAAGAGTCGATTGATTTCGGCACCTGTTTTGGTCTTACCAAAAGGAACGGAAGGATTTGTGGTGTATAGTGACGCGTCGAGACAGGGTCTGGGATGTGTACTAATGCAGGAAGGGAAAGTGATTGCCTATGCATCGAGACAATTGCGACCCTATGAAGTTAACTATCCGACCCATGACTTGGAGTTAGCAGCCATGGTGTTTGCTTTGAAAATCTGGCGTCACTATCTTTATGGGGTTACCTGCCAGATCTTTACAGACCACAAGAGCCTAAAGTACATTTTTACTGAGAAGGAGTTGAACATGAGACAGAGAAGGTGGCTAGAATTAATCAAGGACTATGATATCGAGATCCTTTATCATCCGGGTAAAGCTAATGTGGTTGCCGACGCTTTGAGCCGTAAGACAGTGCAGGAGCAGATGCTGAGCCGTTTGACAGCACAGAGAGAGTTGCAATTGGAGCTTATGAGGCCAGAAATTGAAGTGTGGTTACAGCGTATTCAGGGACAACTTTGCACCCTTGAGATTTCTTCATCTCTTGATGATATGATCAGATCGAGGCAAGTTACGGAGCCATTCTTATCTCGAGTCCGGGATAAGGTAACCTAAGGGAAAGCCCCTGGATTCGTGATCCACGAGGATGGATTGATACGATTTAGAAATCGAGTTTGTGTACCCGCTGATGAAGAGTTAAGGAACTCTATCATGAGAGAAGCCCATGCTACCCCGTACTCTATTCACCCGGGATCTAGCAAGATGTATAAGGATTTGAAGCAGAATTATTGGTGGGGGAATATGAAACGTGAGGTTGCCGAATTTGTTTCGAGATGTTTAACCTGTCAGCAGGTTAAGATTGAGCACCAGCGACCCGCAGGAGTGCTGAAACCGCTCCCGATTCCCGAGTGGAAATGGTAGGACATATCAATGGATTTTATTACTAGCTTGCCGACGAGTCGTCGAGGAATGAATACGATTTGGGTGATTGTGGACCGTCTGACCAAATCAGCCCACTTCTTGGAGATTAAGGACACGTGGGGTCCCGAGAGATTGGCCCAGCTGTTTATTAAGGAAATTGTGAGATTACACGGTACCCCCAAAGAGTATTGTATCAGACCGTGACGGGCGATTCGTGTCACACTTCTGGAAGGCAGTTCATCGTGCGATGGGCACGCAGTTGAATTTCAGTACGGCTTTTCATCCACAGACCGATGGTCAGTCTGAGAGAACAATCCAGACTCTAGAGGACATGTTGAGAGCATGCGCTCTTGATTGGAAGGACGATTGGGAATCCCAGCTGCCTTTGGTGGAATTCACTTATAATAATAGTTGGCACGCTTCGATTCAGATGGCACCGTATGAGGCATTATATGGCCGTCGCTGTAGGTCCCCTTTGTGTTGGGACGAACTATCAGAATCTCTAGGTACGGAACTCGACATGTTATTAGCAGCTCGGGAGAAGATCACTTTGATTAGGAACCGGTTGTTAACGGCTCAAAGTCGACAGAAGTCTTATGCTGACCACCGTCGACGACCGCTTGAGTTCGAGGTTGGTGACCATGTGTTAATGAGGGTGTCTCCTACCCGAGGAGTCTTTCGTTTTGGAAAACGAGGCAAGCTGAGTTCGAGGTATATCGGGCCGTTTGAGGTTTTGGAACGAGTAGGCGATTTGGCTTATCGCTTGGCTTTACCACCAGCCCTGAGCCGGATCCACAACGTATTCCATGTCTCCCAGCTAAGGAAATACGTTGCTGATCCGAGTCATGTACTTCAGTTCGATGAGATCGATTTAGCGGAGGATCATTCGTATGAGGAGCGCCCCGTACGGATACTTGAGAGAAGAATCAAACAATTACGGAATAAGACGATTCCCCTACTGAAGGTTCAGTGGTCACGACACGGGGTCGAGGAGGCCACATGGGAGACGGAGAACAGCATTCAAGAGAGGTATCCCGAATTGCTTACCCCTTAGTTTCGAGGACGAAACCCCTTTTTAAGGTGGGGAGTATGTAATATCCGACGGAAATTCTTACTTGCTGTCGTACTATTCGGATAATTTAATACTGTTGTAATCTTGTTGCATTTGTGAAATGAATATTGATATTAGAATATATCATAATAGACTTAAATAAAATGATCACTCGCACTATGTTTGAATTTTCCGTGTGGCAGAGATAAATGAATTTTGAACTATTAAAAACCTGAGCCTAACGTACGTAAATCATTAGTCATAGCGTACGCTATTTTGAGGCCTTTACGTACGTAAAGGGGGTACCTGTTACGTACGTAACCAGTGCAATCGTATCCGATCTCAACTTTCGGCGTGTGGGGCCGGATGGGATTCGAATATCTGATCTTTTGGAGCCAACCTAGTTGACCTACATTACGTACGTAATGCTTCTATCGGTAACGTACGTAATAAAGTTCGTGTTTCAGTCCAGTAACCTCTGGACTTAGCTTACGTACGTAACACTTGTTGCGTAGCGTACGTAACGAACTGTGTTGTTATAAAAAGACAACTTGTTTCTTTCATTTTACACGTCCAAACTCCGATTTTCACACATATAATCATCCCCCTTCATCCCTAGAGCAAGTTTACCTTCTTCCAACTTGTGTTGGAGCTTTACATTTTGATTTTGGAGCTTGTTGATTGGAACTTGGAGACATTCTTGAAGCTTATATTGTGTTCTTGTGGTTTGGTGTATTGTTCTTCATTTCTGAAGGTATGTTCTACAATTTAACCCTAAAATCTCGAATTTATTATGATAGTGATTAAGTATATTTCACGTAGTGATGAATTAATCAAAATAAACATGTTGTAGTTAAGCTTTCAACAACTTAATGATGAACATGATGATTAGAGGGTTTGTAATGGTGTGTTCTTGGTGTTTTAATATGGTAATGATCATGTTTAGTTTAACCACACTCTCCTTGCTAGACTTATAACACCATTGGTATAATAATAATTCTTGTTCCATTGTAATGTAAATGACTTATTGGAATAATTACCATATATGTTTTAAGAAACCTTGTTGATCATTAGAAGAATGAAATGATCTTCTTGAACCTAGACTAAGTGAATTCAGAGGTATGATGTTTGAATCCCCAAGTCAGTTGGAAGAGTATAAAGGTGGTGCTAAACTTGAGATAATCTTCATAACCATGATATGGATTTACAACTAATTAACTCAACATAAGTAATTGTATGTAGTGCAGATTTTACTTTTAATCATTTGAGATGTTCTTGATAAGATTAAAGGATAGGAGATTATTATTTAACACATTATGGAATTATTCTTAATCCAACAAACATTTGGTGTCATCTTGTAATCAATTGTGAGAAATTGAATGGTATGAATAAGATTCTTGAAGTAACACTTCAGTAGTTAAACTACTCAAACGGGAATTAAGATGTTATCTCGTGAAAATTCGGTGTAGATGATCATATAAACGTATTAATGAGAAAAATATACTCCATTCAAGGTTGATTGTTCGAGTACACAATATTAGTCGAGGACTGTTCGTTCATTCCGACAAGAAGAGGACTATTCCCGTCTCCGTATTGAGGCAAGTTATCTTTCTTGGTTATAATGATGATTAGATTCTTGTGATAATTATATATTTCATATGTATGAATTGTTCATGTAATGTTTGTTGTGATTTGACATTGTCCTTGACGATATTCCGTTTTCTTCATGGGGTTGCATTCCCAAGTACGTCGCTTTGAATCGTTGATCTCGTTGGTCTTTATTTTCACTTTGGTGAGTTTCCTTGATCCTTAATTGGATGAGTATTTCATTGAACTTCGTTGTCATGTTGTCTCGTGACATTTCCGGAATCATATCTGCGTGCCGATTGGATATTGTGTAGGATTTTTAGCCGGGCACTTGTATAGTCATACGTGGATGTTTCCGTATTGGACTGTGCACACGAGACGTAGTTCGTGAGGCTAATTAGGTACATTGTCACACGTATATTCTGGATTCCGTATACGGGGTGGACATGTACACGGACACATTTCCGGATCGGGCGTACTGTGATGTCCATCTTGAGCTATATTGTTAATCGATCATAGCCCATGTGTGATTGGATGTTTTCGACGATTTGTGACTGATTGTTTCATACGCCCGAGGGGTATGATTAATAGTCAGAATGTTATCCTTGAAATCTATATACGTGAATTGTATAATGTTGGAAGAATTGATTATAATGTATATCTGACCCTGTGTTATGGGCGAAATACTTGTATTGTATTTTAGGTCGAGGCAGAGGCAAGACACGGGAAGAGCATGTTGACAGTGAAGGGTTCGAAGGATACTAGTTCAGGGGCCCCACATCATTTGCTGTCCGGTTATGTTAAACCGTGTTATGTTATTTTATTTTCTGTTCCATTTAAATTACTATTTGGTTGTATTGACATTTGAAGTATTTTCCATCTCCATATGGTTTATACTTGTTTTTCGGATCCTGTGTATTATAAGGCCGTTGGCCATAATTTCGATAAACTCCTAATCGGAGTAATGACTATTCATTGTGGTTCGGTATCACAAATAATGTTTATTTTAATCTGTTTTGGATATCGCCTGGTGGGTCCCAGTGTGGGTTCCACGGCACTGTAATAGCCGCCTTTTTAGGGTGTTACACCGAATCCCGAGAGTTCGTGTGAATACACGTGCAAATGCGAGAAATAATGCTAATTTATCGAGCAGCGACACTGCCACTCATTCACCTGGACGCGATCATTCACTAACGGGGAGTCGTACCCGGGACACGGCTCAGTCAGAAGGTGTCTGGGTTGACACACTCGCTTTTATGCAGGGCATGATGGCCCAAATGACCCAGATGGCACAGCTGATGGAGATGATGCATAACTCCGTCAATCAGAATCAACAGGCTCCTCCGCCGCCACCTCAGAGGCAAGAGAGGAATGTGAGCAATATCATCGGCGACATCTCTCGCCAGAGGCCACCTACTTTTGAGGGCTCGTCTGAGCCGACAGATATTATTCATTGGCTCGAGCATTTTGAGAAGTTGTTTGCTATGGTAGAGTGTCCCGAAGGACACAAAGTTTCTGTTGCGGCTTACTACCTGGGTAAGAGCGCACATTCTTGGTGGTTGTCGTTGAAGCCCACCGAAGGATCATGTACTTGGGATCAGTTCAAGACTCTCATGATGGAGAGGTATTATCTGGCCCCACTCAGAGAGGCCAAGCTGTCAGAATTACTCACACCCGACCCCTCAGCAGACGAGGATGTTCTCGCCATTGCCGAGAAATTTCAGGAACTTCTCCTTTTCGCCTCATCCATCATTCATTCAGAGGCGGATAAGATTAAGTATTTTAGCAAGAGGCTGAAACCCCGTATGAGACTACAGTTGCTTAATCATAATTGCACCACGTTGGCTGAATTCATTGAGAAAGCTCTTACCTATGAGCTTACTGCTAAGGAGATTGCTAAGCAGCAACCTTCATCTGCTAGCAAGAAGTCCAAGAACCGTAATCAGTCTGACGACAGTCAGGCACTTTCAAGAAACCTCGTGCGGGCTCTACTTTTTCTGAGCGACCTCCTGTGACGTCTAAACCCGCAGAATCTCAGTCTCGAGCGGCCAGTTCGGCCATCACCTGTTTTAACTGTGGGGATCTTGGTCATCTCAGTACCAAGTGTCCGAGACAGACTATCACGTGTCATAATTGTGGGATTGCTGGGCATAAGGCCCGTTTTTGCCGTAGGGACTCCAAACCTACTCAGATATCATCTCAGGCCCCTAACCAACATTGAGAATCGAGCCACTCAATCGGCGTCGTTTAAAAGCAGCGGGAGCGACTAAAGGTGGAGCCTACGGCCCGTGACAGGAGCGTCCGGTGCCAGGACTAGCAAGCCCCGGATTTATGAGATGAAGAAGACCGATGATCCAGAGGCCCGAATGATCTCAGGTACACTCGATATTCTATCTCAACCTGTGTGTACCCTTTTTGATACTGGTGCACCGCATTCATTCATTTTCGAGTCATGTTTGAGTAGACTACGTCTGGGTAGTACTACTAGTTGTAAGCCTTATGTCATTGGCCTACCTGATGGTAGACGAATTATCGGTAATCGTGAGATTCAGAATTGTCCGATTCAGTTTCATGGTCGTGTATGGCCAGCGGACCTAATCGTAGTAGATTTGCCGAGGGACGACGTCATCATGGGTATTGATTGGATGGATCGTCATGATGCCATCATTAGTGTCCGTAAGCGTATGATCACTATCATTTCAGACGATGGGGTTGAATGTGTGTTTCAGGGAGGTAATCCCGGCTGTTTTGGTAAGGTCATTAATTTGATGAAAGCAGTGAGATTACTCAATCAGGGGTGTGTTGGTTATTGGTGCTATATGACCAAAACCGAGAAATCATCAGTAATGTTGACGGATATTCCGGTAGTGAAGGAATATGCTGATGTTTTTCCAGATGAGTTACCTGGTTTGCCTCTACAGAGAGATGTGGAATTCACGATTGAGTTGGATCCTGGTACGTCCTCGATATCAAAGGCACCGTACCAGATGGCCCCGATCGAAATACAGGAATTAAAGAACCAACTTGAGGAGTTGTTCGAGAAGGGTTATATTCGACCGAGTGCGTCCCCGTGGGGAGGACCAGTGTTATTTGTCAAGAAGAAGGATGGTTCTTTTCGCTTGTGTATTGATTATCGGAAGTTGAACAGGGTGACAATCAAGAATAAGTATCCCTTACCCCGTATTGATGATCTCTTAGATCAACTTCAGGGAGCTTCAGTATTTTCCAAGATCGACTTAAGATCTGGATATCATCAGTTGCGGATTCGAGAGTCGGATATCGCGAGGACGGCGTTTCGAACATGCTATGGTCATTATGAGTTTGTGGTTATGCCGTTTGGATTAACTAATGCACCTGCGGTATTCATGGAGTTAATGAATCGGGTTTTCATCGACTTTTTGGATCAGTTTGTTGTTGTCTTCATCGATGACATTTTGATTTATTCTCGTGACCGGGAGGAACACGAGTTTCACCTTCATCAAGTGCTCGACGTGTTGAGACGAGAACAACTTTATGGGAAGTTTTCCAAATGTGAGTTCTGGATGTCTGAAGTGACGTTTCTCGGACACGTAATTGCTTCAGATGGAGTTCGTGTCGATCCTCAGAAGACGGAGGCTATTCGAGATTAGCTACCTCCGAAGAATGTTAAGGAAATCCGAAGTTTCCTCGGATTAGCGGGTTATTATCGGCGATTTGTGGAGGGATTTTCTAGAATCGCTCAACCCGTGACGAGCCTTTTACGGAAGGATAAGAAATACACGTGGTCCGACGCGTGTCAACGGAGTTTTGAGGAACTCAAAAGCCGGTTAATGTCAGCACCTGTACTTTCCTTGCTGCAGGGGACAGAAGGATTTGTGGTTTATAGTGATGCGTCCGGACAGGGTCTCGGATGTGTGCTCATGAAGAATGGAAAGGTTATTGCCTATGCTTCACGGCAATTGAGACCTTACGAGGTTAATTATCCGACACACGACCTGGAACTAGCAGCCGTGGTGTTCGCTATGAAGATTTGGCGTTATTATCTTTATGGCGTTACGTGTCAGATATTCAACGATCATAAGAGTTTAAAGTATATATTTACTCAGAAGGAGTTAAATATGCGACAGAGACGGTGGTTGGAATTAATCAAAGATTATGATATTGAGATCCTTTACCACCCGGGCAAGGCGAATGTTGTCGCCGACGCCTCGAGTCGTAAGTCCGTTCAGGAGAAAATGCTTGCTCGTTTAACAGTCCAGAAGGAGCTTCATCAGGAATTCCTTAGACCCGAGATCGAGGTCTGGCTTCAGCGAGTTTAGGGACAGCTTTGTATGTTGGAGATCTCATCGTCACTTGAGGAGGCAATCAGAGAGAATCAGGGTTCGGACCCATCATTGTTACGCATCCGTGAGGATGTGGTTCAGGGGAAAGCCCCTGGATTTGTGGTCCAAGAGGATGGACTTTTGAGGTTTAAGAATCGGTTGTGCGTACCGGCGAATGACGAGTTGAAAAACTCGATTTTGAAAGAAGCTCATGCTACCCCTTATTCTGTTCATCCGGGGTCTAGCAAGATGTACAAGGACTTGAAACAAAATTACTGGTGGAGTAATATGAAACGAGAAGTCGCAGAATTTGTTTTGAGATACTTAACCTGTCAACAAGTTAAGATTGAACATCAGCGATCGGCGGGTATGCTGAAACCACTGCCTATTCCCGAATGGAAGTGGGAAGACATTTCTATGGATTTCATCACGAGTTTGCCGACGAGTCTTCGTGGCATGAATACGATCTGGGTGATCGTGGACCGCTTAACCAAATCAGCTCATTTCCTTGAGATCAAGGATACATGGGGTCCCGAGATTTTGTGGTAGGTTTGCCTCGAACGGAAAGAGAAAACCACGCTATTTGGGTTGTTGTGGACCGACTCACAAAGTCAGCTCATTTTATCCCAGTTAAGATGAATTTCCAATGGATCAGTATGCTCAACTTTACATCAGGGAGATTATTAAGTTGCATGGAGTGCCAGTCTCTATAGTATCCGATAGGGATACTCGTTTCACATCACATTTTTGGGAGAGTTTGCAAGAAGCCTTGGAAACGCAGTTGAATTTTAGTACGGCCTATCATACTCAGACTGATGGTCAGTCTGAGAGGACCATTCAGATTCTTGAGGATATGTTGGGAGCATGTGTGTTAAACATGAGTAATAATTGGGAACGACTGTTGCCTTTGGTAGAATTTGCTTACAATAACAGTTATCAATCAACGATCGGTATGGCGCCGTATGAAACCTTATACGGTAGGAAGTGTCAATCACCACTATATTGGGACGAAGTAGGTGAAAGGAAAATCTTGGGTCCCAATATGATTGAACAGACAGTAGGTGTGGTGCATAAGATTCGTGAGAGAATCAAGATAGCACAGGATCGTAACAAGTCTTACGCCGACAAGCGTAAGAAAGATCTCGAATTCTGTGTTGGTGACAAAGTATTCCTGAAGGTATCTCCTACCAAAAGAATTGTTCGTTTTGGTCCAAGGAGCAAGTTGAGGCCGAGATACATTGGACCGTTCGAAATTCTTGAACGAATTGGAGAGTTAGCTTACCGTTTGGCTTTACCCCCAAAACTTTCTGTAATATCCGGGGATAATTTTGTTTTCGAGTTACTGTTGAGTTGTACGTATTCATTTGGAATTGTACAAGTGTTGTTGTTTGGACCGATACAATGTATATTGTATTAGAATATTTTGGGATAGAAATATTTATACTTGTTGTCGGATTGGTTTTCGTCGTTGGATGTTGCTTGGCGAGTTTGGAATTTTGGCTAAGTATACTAGCCATAACGTACGCTACATGTGTATCATTACATACTCTATGAGATGATCATTACGTACGTTAAGCCTTCATAGTTGCGTACGTAATGGGGTGCAGACAGGGGGAACCTTCCTCGTGGTCAACTTTCGGGGCGATGGTATCTTTGGGGGATCATTTATTTATATATATATATATATATATATTATCATATCCCTTCTCTCACCCTCTCACGTTCTCTTCTCTCTCTCTCTCTCTCTCTCTCTCTCTCGTCCCTTCTCCCCATCTCTCTCGTTCTCTCTCTCTTGTTCTTTCTCTCCTTCTCGGCATTCTCGACGAGTTCCGACGGCCCGATTTTAGGGATGGACGGTCGGTGGAGGAGATAGACAAGGTCAGGCCGTTGACCACTGGATTTGGATCGGGATGTCCAAGTCTTGATTTTCCGACGAGGTGGAGCTAAAGGATCGGCAACTGACTTCTTCATAGTTTTCGGCGACGGACTGGATTTTATATCGGATGTGTTCCGGCGAGCTAATGATTGACGACCGGAGTTACCGGGAAAGTCAACGGGATGGACTAACGTCTCCGGCGACAACTGAAGCTCGACGGCAGCATGGTGGCTCGTGACTGGAGCAGCGACGGCCTGGTCGGAATTTTCGGATGGGACGACGTTGCAAATCCGGTCGAGCTGTTCAGGCCTTTTTCTGGCAAGGTGGAGCTCAGGCGCCGGGTGTTCTTCATGGTCTCCGGCCATGGACGCGGCTCCATAGATTTCAACGACCGGAGGTGGTTTCTAATCTGAACGGGCGGCGGAACGGAGGCGCGACAAGACTTCCGACGAAAAGTTGCAGGCGGAGATGGAGTTGGGTGAAAACCGACCATGGACGGAAACGGGTTGGAGTTGAACGAGGTCCAGCGGGTCAGATTGCCGGCGACTGAGTTCCAGTGTTGCGACAGTGGAGTTGTTTTTCTGACCGGATTCCGGCATGGGTCGGCCGACTGAGTGGCGTTTATGCAAGTCTGTGTGTGTATGTGCAGGTATATATATATATATATATATATATATATATATATATATATATATATATATGTATTGGGTATATATATATGTATTGGGTAGAGAGTTATATATATATATATATATATATATATATATATATATATATATATATATATATATATATATATATATATATATGGGGAAATTACAGCCAACTACCCTATTAGATGACATCTTTACACTTTAGTCCCTATTGTTTCATAAATTACAGCGAAGGACAAAAATCTGAATTGGTGTTGACTTCTATTAAAAAGACGAAAATGCCCCTCTATTTACTTGAATAAAACATTTCTTTTAAAATACATTTCATATTAAACAAATAGCTTATAAGTTATTAAAGTGTTGCCTAATACATATCTTTTAAAAAATATTCTTTTTTCAGAAAATAATTTTTTTCGAAATATAATTTGTTTCCAGAAAATATATTTTTTTTTTGCAAAAATATTTTATTTTTATTTTTTTCAGAAAACAATTTTATTTTTTCGAAAAAATAATATTTTTCAAGAAAATAATTTTATTTCGAAAAATATTATTTTGCCGAAAAATATTTTTTCCTCGAAAATAATTTTTAATTTTTTGAAAAAATATTTTTTATTTTTTCCGAGAAAATATTTTATTTTTTCAAAAATAATATTTTTTCCAGAAAATAATTTAATTTTGAAAAAATATTATTTTGCCAAAAATACCTTTTTCTCCGTAAATTATTTTTTTAATTTTTTCGAAAAAATATTTTTTTATTTTTTTTCCAGAAAATAGTTTTATTTTTTCGAAAAGATAATTTTTTTCCCAGAAAATATTTTTTTTTATTTTTTCGAAAAATAATATTTTTTTTCCATAAAATACTTTCTTTTTTGGGAAAAATACTTTTTTCTAGAAAGCTTGAAAATTTATTACACTGAAGTCCAAAAGTGTTATATATATTACAATGAGGTCCAGCATGTGCCACCCACGTGAGACGAAAAATAAATGAGTAAACAAGAAAAGAAAAAATAAAAGGGCAAATTCGGAATATCAGTACTCTCTCTCCAGTGACATCATCTGAAAATTTGACTTTTGTCCTTCGTTGTAAATATAGTTTCTGGAGAGTGCAAAGGTTGTCCTTCATTGTAATATCTAAAACAATAGGGACCAAACTGTAATTAGACCATTTAAAAAGGTAGTCAAATGTAAATCGCCCATATATATATATCTATATATATATATATATATATATATATATATATATATATATATATATATATATGCATGCGTGTACGGAAATAGATATGTGTGTGTGCTATATATATATATATATATATATGTGTGTGTGTGTGTGTGTGTGTGTGTGAGTGTGTGTATACGGGTAAATACGAGTATGGTATGTGTTCGTGTTGGAATTGGAGTTATCTATTATGTTGTTTTCGGTCGATATCGTGTTATCGAATGAATTGTATTTCATTCAAGGATGTTCGAGTGCTTGTGATTGTAGGAGGACGCCGTTGATCGATTCGTGGTAGGACGTTGATCGTGGGAGGACTTTCTCGCCTTCGGTTTGAGGCAAGTTTTATACTTGTACTAGTCAATGAGATTAATGTTATCATGTATATTTATGAATGTGTGTATCATTTCGAGACTTGGTCTCTTTATGATTTTGTTGATATCAAGGGATTGTTTGATACGACACCCTTCGGCAAATTATGCCAAATATTATTGTTGTTTGTAAATAGCCAGTTCAAGGCATTGCGATACTTGTTGGTAATATTGTTGTCGATAGCCGATTCGCGGTATCGACGTATCGATTGTTATTGTTGACATGTTCCATTGAGATATTGTTGTGATCGTCATTATTGATATCGATGTGAGTTATTATTGTCGTGTTGGCCGATTCAAGGCCGCACACCATCGTTCTTGTGAACTCGGTAATTTTGTGATCGTTGAGGGTTGATAATTCCCGGATTGTTGTGTTGTGATTGTTGTTCGTGTTAATCGGTCCTTAGGGATTGTGATCCCAGGATGGTTGTTTGAATATTGTTGGTCGTGTCGATCTGTCATTATTCGTGTGTCACCGTTCACTTTCGTGAGTCGTATGATCCGTATTGGATGTGTTATTCTTTGAGTTTCGTCGTCATGTTGCATCGTGACATATCTGGAATCATATCTGCATGCCGATTGGTTATATGTAGGATTTTTAGCCAGGCACACGATGGTCATGCGTGGATGTTTCCGCATTGGACCGTGCACACGAGACGTAGTTCGTGAGGCTAATAAGGTATATTGTCCCACGTATATTCTGGATTCCGTATTCGGGGTGGACATGTGCACGGACACATTTCCGGATCGGGCGTACTGTGATGTCCCTCTTGAGCCTTATTGTTTTGGCCGTTCATAATCCATGTTGTATTGGATATGTCCGATGATTTGTGACTGGTTGTGCATACGCCGAGGGGTATGTTCAACAGTCGGGTTTGTTTCTTTGAGATCTGTAATGTGATGATTTACAGCTTCGGGCTGTTCGGCTTTTCGGCCATTATGATATACAGCTTCGACCGAGGGCTTTCAGGCCATTGTGATGTATCTGTATTTCCGTTGGAGCCTTCGGGCATTGTGATTTATATTTATTTCAGCGTTGGTTTGGTTTATGATAAGTGTCAGTTTTATACACTTATTCATGGTTTGTATCGATAAATTTCACCCATAATTGAGCTAGTCTACTCGTTTTTTGCTTTTAATTAATTAGTTTTTAATAATTTTATTTTTATAGGATGATGATGTAAATCTAGTCTTAATCGGATTGAATTACCGATTTACTCAAGAAATAACATGTTTATAATATATTCTCTTTCTTGAGTTTTTATGTATTCATGTTGTAGGGCTTTCCGAGACGAGTTCGGCAGTCTTTCCGGATTCACCAGAGTTATATATCAAAAGTTATCATCCGAAAAAAATTTGGGGCAAAAACGCAAAGTCTGAGAAATTCTGGGCTGAAAACGTATCTCACAAAGCAACCAATGTGCAAATTTACGAAGCCATGAATGTTACGGCCGTAAGCCATCCTAGTTACGGCCATAACTCCTTAATGTTACAGCCGTAACTCTTGACAGATTGTGATCATTTGTCTAATTTTTTATACTTTTGGTGTATTATTGAGGGGATGGCTGGCACTGATCCGATCTATTGTAATAATGCTGGAGTTTTGGAGCTATTAGATGACTTTAGGTGTATAAATAGACCCCTTAGATCCATCATCATTCATCATTCATCTTATATTTTTCCACTTTTTATAATATTTTCTTTTTGTGTGAAGGAACACACTTGTGTTCTTGAGTGATTTGTGTAATAGTGGTATAGCATATGTTGTTCAGAGAGTTTATTGCTGTAATACCCGGTTGTAATTCAGTCAGTATCATTCAGTATTTATCATTCAGTAATTGTCACTCAGTATTTTTTCACTCATTAATGATCATTTGTCACTCATATTCAATCATCATATTCACCGTTCAGAGTATTTGTATCGTGTATCAGTTGTTATTCGTCTTTCTACCTGATTGGAGAAGGGGACCGAACATCTTATCATTTTCATCTTTGGAGCTGGCTGTGTATTGAGTAGCGCACGCTATGCATTCTTCGTTAGCAAGCGCTAATTTGGTACGGATAGCGCACGCCACTTCCCGTCTTTAGCGCACGCTAGCGCGTTTCAGGCAGATAGTCCAGTGGGTACTGGACTGCAGATAAGTTGTGGTAGCGCACGCTACGAGTGTTACGTAGCGCGCACTAATGAGTTGGATAGCGCACGCTATGTAGTCAGTGTAGCGCACGCTAAGACCGGTCAGGCAGAGTCCAGTGGGTACTCGACTGATTTCGGATTAATTCCTAGCGCACGCTATGAGTGGATTTAGCGTACGCTAGTGGGGCAGTAGTGCACGCTAATTATTGGATGTAGCGCGCGCTATCGAGATCAGATCGGAGAACAGGAGGTTCTGGACTTCAGTACTGGACAACAGATATTTAGCTAGCGCACGCTAACAATTGGAGTTAACGCACGCTATTGGGATGCAGTTAGCGCACGCTACCAAGTTGTATCGTATGCTAACGGGTCAGTTAGAGTTCACTGGAATGTACGTATCACTCGTTAGCGCACGCTAAATATCAGGTCATAGCGTGCGCTAATCTGGAGCAGTATAAATTGGACAGTTAACCTGAGTTTCGTCATTTTCTCACTTCCCTTCGTTTTGAAGCGATTTCGGGCGATTTGGAGTGTTCTCTTCGAGCTACTATCACCTATCATCATCTTCAAGTCTTTGAGTTAGATTAATGATCACTTCATCATCTCCAATACATCAAATCAAAGGTATTAATCTCTTGGATCTAGAATTTCAGATTTTTGGGGTTTTCCTTCAGATTTCTTCGTGTAAGCTTGGATTGTTGTTGGAATATGTTAGATATGAATTATCTACCATGGATAAATGTATTCCTACGGATTTAATGACTATTTTGGGGATTATTTCAAGAACCCTTGGGGTTGACTTCGGTTAAATTGGGGATTTCCGATTGATGTTGTTGTAATCTTGAATTGTGGATTCCTATTGGATTATTGATATCATTGAAGTGTTTTGATGGTTTGAAATACTCATTTTGGTGTTGGTTTCGATATATTCGGGATTGGATATTTTCGAAAGTGGTGTGGTTTTCTTCGTATTCGTTAGAATGCCACAATGAGTTTGATTATCCTTGTGTCGACTTTTGAGTTAGTCGTGTTTCGTTGCTTGATACGTGTATTGAACGGTTGTTGGTAATTATTGTGTTATTCAAGGTTGTTCGAGCGACCGACATTTCATTTAGGACGTTGTTCGTGGACGGACATTCTTCACCGGTTGTGTAAGTTAATTCTTACTCGGTTAAAAGGATATTCATTCCTTTTGTTGTTGTTCATTCATAATCATAACTCATTCATCATTGTATTAATCGTATTGAGACTTGTAATTGTCGAGTAATCACTTCATTCACGAGGAACGGCGGTTCCAATCATTTCATTGAACTATCATTCACTCCACTAATATTTTCATCTCGGTGAGTCATTCTTGACCTTGTCGGATTATTGTTCATTGATATTCATTTTGGTCATTCTCGTTCATATGACCTTCTGGGTTCATATTGCGTGGCCGGGTGCTGATGTGTGGAATTTTTAGTCGGGCACCTGATGGTCATGTATTGGGATCGATACATTGGACTGTGCACACGGTAACGATTACCTCCGTGAGACTAATTAGGTACAAAGACGGGTGTGTCCGGTCATCCGTCTTGTACACTTGCACAGAACATTACGGGCGTACTATGATACTCCTCTTCAGCCTAATTCATAAATAAGGATATTTCATAACTAAAGATATATCATGATTGTGTATTTTCTGTAATATCCGCAATTTTCGATTTTCGGTAAATTTCTTTTTTCGGCCGAAGTCCGTTTTGACGACTCGCTCATGACCGTTTCGTCATTTCGAGAATGTTTAATTCTGCACTTTTTGTCATCCGAGCTCGTTTCGGTGTCGTTTTGTTGAGTTCCGTGCTTTTTAGCGGTTTTTCCGCACTCGAGTTCGATTCTTGCGAATCTCATCCAAAACTATTGTTTCGACTTTCTCGTAAGTTCATTTAATGTTATTATTCATGTTGCGAGCTTTGGCTTGGTGTTTCGATCACGTATCGTGATTTTCGGGCGTATTGGGCCATTTTCGTAATTTCCCAAACTTTGGGCTAATTACTTTCCGTTGTCGAATTTCGAGCCTTCGGGTGGTCGGAATCGTGTGTTCTCTTAGTGCTCGGATTCGTCTTTGCGAGTACTTCGTAACCGTATCTTCGATTTGTACTCAGGTTCGGGTTTCGGGGTCGTTCGGGCCGTCGGAGTTGGTCCCGGCCGAGTCATGGCCGGGCATGCTGGGGCTAGGCCGGGCATGCTGGGGCTAGGCCAGCCCTGGCCGAGTAACGTACGGTAGTGATCGGCAGTTACGTACGTAAGGCCGGTTACGTACGTAAGGCCCTGGCCGGTAACGTACGTAACGCTTCCGGCATTTCCAGGCAGTGAGTTCGGCCATGGCCGGTTACGTACGTAACCCGGCCGGCAGTCGGCCTATTTAAGGCCTGGCAGCGTATTTCTCAGCCATTTCTCACTCGTTTTTCTTCTCTTCCGCGGCTGAGGTTGTGTTAACCATGGAGGAGTGTTGTTATACAATTAATCCATGAAGTTTTGAGGTTCATATCATCAATCATCCATCCTATAACATCCTCCGATCTACCGAATCATGTCAGATTTCCTAGAAATCTAGTTTTGGGGAATTTGGGTATTTTGGTTGTTTTCGTCCGATTAATCCGATTTAACTTAGGATTATGATGGATTGATGATAATTTAGATGTTTTATATCTTTTCCCTTGTTATTCCATGGTTGTATCGTATCGATTCGTTGTTTTGGTCGAGTTCTTGATCGACGCCTTGAAGGTGTCCGGTAAAATGTCATAGAGGGATTTTCGGGCGTTCTACGATTATTCTTCCTCGTATGATCGATGATTTATTGATTATATGTTGTTAGGGTCGAATTCTTGTGAAGAATTTGAGTCGGAACCCTTCCGTTTGTTGTCTTCTTTGGGGTCCGAGCTTCCCGGTCGAACCGTGTTCTTCGGAGTGTTTGGTAGCGGTTATTAAGGCAAGTATCTTATTATACGACTTGTATCTTGTGACTAGTAATTACGTATGATATGTATTACGATTTTGCTTGCCTCCGTAAATATGTTCCGTTTGAGTTGGTTGTGTTTTCCGAAATTTGAAGGCTTTGTGATAATAGTGATATATTGGTATCCGTGTTAGGCGTTGTGCCATTTGTGCAGGATTGCGATGTACATATGAGATGGTTGTACACGTGGTTGTTCAATGTATTGTGTACCGAATGTGTGTTATGTTGGTTAAGAGTCGTTGTGATGATCATGATATTTGTGTTGTTTTGGTTTACATACTTGATTGTACATTTCAGTGTAATGTGGAATGGCTTGACATTTAATGATTATGAATTGTGTCATGTCGATGTGTGTGTGTTCCAGGTAGGGTCTGACGAGGCCTCTGGAGTTCGGTACATGATGTGTACGAACAAAGTGTGTGTTCCAGGTAGGGTCTGACGAGGCCTCTGGAGTTCGGTACATGATGTGTACGAACAAAGTGTGTGATCCACGTAGGGTCTGACGAGGCCTCTAAAGTCCGGTACATGACGTGTACGGACAAGGTGTGTGATCCAGGTAGGGTCTGACGAGGCCTCTGGAATTCGGTACATGATGTGTACGAACGATGTTGTGGCCGGGTAGGGTCCGTTGAGGCCTCCGGAGTTCGGTACATGATGTGTACGAACAGTGTGTGTGGTCCGAGTAAGGTCCGTCGAGGCCTCAGGAGTTCGGTACATGATCTGTACGAACAATGATCGTGTAGCAGTGATTGTTCAGGTAACATTTTAAATATGGATCTCGGACTCATAATGATATATTATTTAGTATGCTTTGAAACGAGAATCGGGCTAAGGCCCTAATGTTTACGAAAAGGTTTTGTAAATTGGGACTCGAGGTCCAAAAGAATTTCTGCTTTAAAAATCCCCGAGATGATGTGTTCCTTTTCAAATATCTCTTACTTGAGTTCGAAATTCTAAAACTTCTCGGGAACATTTTGATAATTGATTTCCGTATTAAATTCGTAGTTGCTATTTGCTTGTTACATTTCGTATGGTTTGATACTTGCACTAGTAAAACAAAGGAGTTTTACTAACCCCAGTATTCGGGGTGGATGTCTGCTTGCGTCTGTACATGCAGTTCGGGGAGCAACACAGGATTGGCACAAGGGGATGACGAGCTGCGATACTAATCAAGAGTTGAGAGTTGGTAGAGTTTATTTATATTGTTAGAGTTGATTCAGTCTTCCGTTGTATTGTATTTCGAACCCTGTGTGGGTAATGTTGTTAGTCAGTCATGTTGATAGAGTTGTGTGACCTCATCGGTCTGTGTGTTTATGTGTGTAAGTGACCTTAACGGTCTCTATTATTATATTATTTGACCCTGGCCGGGCAAGCATTTGGTTGTTTATGGACGTTTAGCCTGGTAGATCCTTGCGGAAAGGGTTTACGGCGTGTAATATTCCCATACTGTTTTGGGGGTGTTACATTTATGGTATCGGAGCTTAGGTTGTGGAAACCTAGGCTGTCGGGTCGAGTCGAGTCGTGGTTTGTCGAGTAATGTGTTGTCTTGTCGTCCGAGTCGTCAGGTGACAAGTTGAGTTGTGCGTAGTCACAACGTGTCGGATATGTTGTCGGATGAGATTAGTATCGTGGGCGACCGTCATCTCCGTGCGGCCTGTGGATGTAAGTCTCCCTTCTTTGTGTTGTGCCTCGTGTGACACGAGCTATTTTTATGATTATGAGTTAATTGACGGAATCCTCTTATGGATTTTGATTTCGTGATATGTGATCATTTGACTCCCATTTTTCGTTCATATGAGGAGTAGTGTTGCTGTCTTGTGCATGTTTGATTTTATTTCTTTTATCCGCTGCGTGAGTTCTTTTGTAATGGCTTTCGGTATTTTACCGACTGAGTTTTATTTCGAAAACCAATTCCCTTAACCGAGTTTTTGGCATTATGGCCTTGATCATTTTGGCGAAATTCTTATGACGGAATTTAGTATTTTGTAAATGGATTTTGTGAGTTTTTGAAATATTACCGTCATCGGCCTTTTTGGTAGTTTATAAAAGGTTTTTAGCCTGGTGGGTTCCGGCGCGGGACCCACGGCGCTATATTGTTCCGTGTAATTACCTGAAATTTTTGGGCATGCTAGCCCATTGAATTATTTTTGAAAACCTTGAGTATCTTAGAAAATTAAAATTCGAGACGTACTTTTAAAACGAATTATTTTCTTGCGGTGTTTTCAAGGTGTTTTCTAATGCCGCAATACATTTCAAAAATTTTCCGGTTGAGGACCAAAAATATTTTGAGATATTTTCAAATGCAGTTGCTTAGACCCAAGGGTCAAATATTTTTGAAAGTTTTTCACTAAAAGAAAGGTGTCCTCATTTTTGTTCAAACGCAAGATGATTTTCAAAGTCTCGATAATGATGTTTGTACTACTTTTTGTAAAATGATACTCAAGATCAACTGTTGTTTCCAAACTGTTTTCAAAAGGTGGTTTTCGTTTTTAAAACCTATCATTCCTGTTTGCGGACCGGAAATGCGTGTATGGTTTTTGAACTTTCGTTACGGTGTTAACCCCGAATTGTGATTGAATTGGTGGCGTGAGCGTCGAGTCGTTCGCCACGCATATATTTTGTTAGCCCTTGTGGGAGGTGTGATGACGATCCTTAATGTTGTCATTTCGTGGTGGCTTGCGTGTTATCGCACCTGTGTGAGTTGTTAAAGCTTGGGTTTGTACGTTCTTGTACATATGTGATTGTTTCATAATGTTTGTAATTATGTGCTGGTTATTGTTCGGGCCGTTGAGGTCGCCGAACGATACCGTCGTTGCTGTAGTGTTTGTGTGTAATATTTTACGATGATAATCGTTGTATATGATATGTATTATGATTCCTTGTTGTGCTGAGTTGGCATCTCCGCTATGTTGTTTTGCGACGTTATGCCCCATTGTATCTAGCATTTGTATTGTCGGTATGCCGAGCCGAGGCGTTTCAACCGTGATGTGCCGGGGCATGCACGTGTAAATTGTCCTTCTCGTCAGTAACACATTTCAAGTGTGGACTCGAGGGACACCGAATTCAGTTTTGTGAATTGACTACCAAGACTTTCGGAGTTCGCGCTTCAGCACAGTTATCAGAATCGGCTCTAAGAGGCCAATGGGAGATGTTTCTGTCGGTTGCTTGTTGTGTTGTCACCTTGATTTCGTGTTGTGAGTTTCGGGAACGACACTTCTTTTTAGAAGAGGTCGAATATAATACCCGTATTATTTTTGGCTCCTGCATTTTCTCTTTCTCAATTCTATCCGCTCGCTCGTGTTCGTTGATACTTTCTGAACTTGTTCTGTATTCCGGTTTCATCGTTCGAACGAGCTGTGATCTTGTTGTGGGTCGATCTGGTTATCGCTGTGACTTTTTCGAGTTCGGTTCGATTCTTGTGAACCTTGTTCGGAAGTGACATCATCTGGTTTTATTAGTTCTTTTATTCGAAGTGGATTGGATTTTGAACCGCTGTATTTTCGACTCTGTTGACTCGTTTATGTTCGTTGACATTTTCTGAGCTTGTCCTGCCCCTTGCTTTTGTTGATCGAACGAGTGTGGTATTGTTTCGGAATAACTCGTTTGTCGTTGTGATTTTTCAATTACTATTCCCTTTCCTGTGGATCTTATGTGAGTGCGCATCTTGTTGTTTTCACCGGATCATGTTTTGTCTCGAGTCGAGATGTGAACTTCGGAGTTTGTCGGTTGAACCTTATTGTTCTTCGTGATCCGAACATGATTATTCAATTTTTGTTGACTCGATCGTTATGGTTGATCATTGATTGTTCGGTTTTTTGTTGATCTCGTTTAGTGATTGTTGAACGTTCAGACTCCTTCGTAATTTCCTTAAGTTCGAGAAAGTAGTCTCGTTTCGATCTTCCAACCCTTGGGCGGTGGAATTCCGTATTTGTTCAGCGTTTGGCTCGCATTTTGATTGATGAACCGTTGGGTTGGTCAATCGTATTGATTTTTGTTCGTTGTGTTTTATGATTGTTCAGACAATCGACTCGATTGTATTATCTGTTTGATGACGCTTGTCACTTGTTGATTTTATTATGTCTATACCGGTGGCGTCGTGTTGGTCGTCGTGGAGCGTGTTTTCACGCCGTATATTCCATTGCGTTGCTTGTAACGTTTCGCCGTTGGGCATGAGTTACGCACTTCTTGTGTATCTCGTTGAGTTTTTCCTGGCGGGATATTTCTTCTCCCTACTTGTTTTAAGTTTCGGGACGAAACTTCTTTTAAGGAGGGTAGAATGTAATATCCGCAATTTTCGATTTTCGGTAAATTTCTTTTTTCGGCCGAAGTCCGTTTTGACGACTCTCTCATGACCGTTTCGTCATTTCGAGAATGATTAATTCTGCACTTTTTGTCATCCGAGCTCGTTTCGGTGTCGTTTTGTTGAGTTCCGTGCTTTTTAGCGGTTTTTCCGCACTCGAGTTCGATTCTTGCGAATCTCGTCCGAAACTGTTGTTTCGACTTTCTAGTAAGTTCATTTAATGTTATTATTCATGTTGCGAGCTTTGGCTTGGTGTTTCGATCACGTATCGTGATTTTCGGGCATATTGGGCCATTTTCGTAATTTCCCAAAGTTTGGGGTAATTACTTTCCGTTGTCGAATTTCGAGCCTTCGGGTGGTCGGAATCGTGTGTTCTCTTAGTGCTCGGATTCGTCTTTGCGAGTACTTCGTAACCGTATCTTCGATTCGTACTCAGGTTCGGGTTTCGGGGTCGTTCGGGCCGTCGGAGTTGGTCCCGGCCGAGTCATGGCCGGGCATCTTTGGGCCGAGCCACTGGCCGAGTAATGTACGGTAGTGATCGGCGATTACGTCGTAAGGCCGGTTACGTACGTAAGGGCCGATAACGTGCAACGCTTCCGGCATTTCGAGCGGTGTGTTCACCATGGCGGTTACGTAAGTAAGCCATGGCCGATTACGTACGTAACGGCCGATGAGTCTATTTAAGGCCTGGCAGCGTATTTCTCAGCCATTTCTCACTCGTTTTTCTTCTCTTCCGCGGCTGAGGTTGTGTTAACCATGGAGGAGTGTTGTTATACAATTAATCCATGAAGTTTTGAGGTTCATATCATCAATCATCCATCCTATAACATCCTCCGATCTACCGAATCAGGTCAGATTTCCTAGAAATCTAGTTTTGGGGAATTTGGGTATTTTGGTTGTTTTCGTCCGATTAATCCGATTTAACTTAGGATTATGATGGATTGATGATAATTTAGATGTTTTATATCTTTTCCCTTGTTATTCCATGGTTGTATCGTATCGATTCGTTGTTTTGGTCGAGTTCTTGATCGACGCCTTGAAGGTGTCCGGTAAAATGTCATAGAGGGATTTTCGGGCGTTCTACGATTATTCTTCCTCGTATGATCGATGATTTATTGATTATATGTTGTTAGGGTCGAATTCTTGTGAAGAACTCGAGTTGGAACCCTTCCGTTCGTTGTCTTCTTCGGGGTCCGAGCTTCCCGGTCGAACCGTGTTCTTCGGAGTGTTTGGTAGCGGTTATTAAGGCAAGTATCTTATTATACGACTTGTATCTTGTGACTAGTAATTACGTATGATATGTATGATGATTTTTCTTGCCTCCGTAAATATGTTCCGTTTGAGTTGGTTGTGTTTTCCGAAATTTGAAGGCTTTGTGATAATAGTGATATATTGGTATCCGTGTTAGGTGTTGTGCCATTTGTCCAGGATTGCGATGTACATATGAGATGGTTGTACACGTGGTTGTTCAATGTATTGTGTGCCGAATGTGTGTTATGTTGGTTAAGAGTCGTTGTGATGATCATGATATTTGTGTTGTTTTGGTTTACATACTTGATTGTACATTTCAGTGTAATGTGGAATGGCTTGACATTTAATGATTTTGAATTGTGTCGTGTCGATGTGTGTGTGTTCCAGGTAGGGTCTGACGAGGCCTCTGGAGTTCGGTACATGATGTGTACGAACAAAGTGTGTGATCTAGGTAGGGTCTGACGAGGCCTCTGGAGTCCGGTACATGACGTGTACGGACAAGGTATGTGATCCAGGTAGGGTCTGACGAGGCCTCTGGAGTTCGGTACATGATGTGTACGAATGATGTTTTGGCCGGGTAGGGTCCGTTGAGGCCTCCGGAGTTTGGTACATGATGTGTACGAACAGTGTGTGTGTGGCCGGGTAGGGTCCGTTGAGGCCTCCGGAGTTCGGTACATGATGTGTACGAATAGTGTGTGTGGTCCGGGTAAGGTCCGTCGAGGCCTCCGGAGTTCGGTACATGATGTGTACGAACAATGATCGTGTAGCAGTGATTGTTCTGGTAACATTTTAAATATGGATCTTGGACTCATAATGATATATTATTTAGTATGCTTTGAAACGAGAATCGGGCTAAGGCCCTAATGTTTACGAAAAGGTTTTGTAAATTGGGACTCGAGGTCCAAAAGAATTTCTGCTTTAAAAATCCCCGAGATGATGTGTTCCTTTTCAAATATCTCTTACTTGAGTTCGAAATTCTAAAACTTCTCGGGAACATTTTGATAATTGATTTCCATATTAAATTCGTAGTTGCTATTTGCTTGTTACATTTCGTATGGTTTGATACTTGCACTAGTAAAACAGTGGAGTTTTACTAACCCCCGAGTATTCGGGGGGTGGATGTCTGTTTTGCGTCCAGGTACATGCAGGTTCAGGGGAGGAGTCACAGGATTGGCACAAGGGGATGACGAGCTGCGATACTAATCAAGAGTTGAGAGTTGGTAGAGTTTATTTGTATTGTTAGAGTTGATTCAGTCTTCCGTTGTATTGTATTTCGAACCCTGTGTGGGTAATGTTGTTAGTCAGTCCTGTTGATAGAGTTGTGTGACCTCATCGGTCTGTGTGTTGATGTGTGTAAGTGACCTTAACGGTCTGTATTATTATATTGTTTGACCCTGGTCGGGCAAGCATTTGGTTGTTTATGGACGTTTAGCCTGGTAGATCCTTGCGGAAAGGGTTTACGGCGTGTAATATTCCCATACGATTTTGGGGGTGTTACATTTTCAACCCTTGAGGATTGTTGTTCTGTGTAACTGACCCTGTTGGGGAATTTTGTTTTCAGGTCACGGCAAGGCAAAGGCACGGGAAGAGCATGTTGACGGCGAGAAGTCCCAGTGATACTAGTAGGGGCCCCCAGTCATTTCAGTCATCTTCATTTCTCTTCATTTGAAATTCCGCTGCATATTCCGTTTGAAATGTTTATTAAGGGTGGTGTATTTTATCTTCATATAAAATATAGTAGTATTCTGTATTATCCTGGTGTATTGTACTTAAGCTCCTCATCGGAGTAGTTGGTAAAATATTGTGGTTCGGTACTACAACTATATTATTTAATTCATCAGTTTTCATTCGCCGGGTGGGTCCCAGTCGGGAGTCCACGGCACTGTAATATCCGCCTAGTTTGGGGTGTTACAATTGCTTCTTTCTCCTTTATCTACTAAGGGAGTTAGGATCAATTCTTTCTCGTTTTCAACTAATAATGAGCACTCAAGCTTGTATTATGTTTATTATACCCTTCATGGGCTAAGTTACCTTAGTTGGGATTATAAACAAGGTTAGTCCTGTTATTTAAGTTTGTATAAAGATCTATTATGAATTACTTATTATTGTGTCTGATTTTCATTGTTTTAACAATCTTTATTTATTTGGCCAATAAATGACGATATTTATGGTCTTCATATGTTTCGAAAGAAAATATGTTTGATTAGATCAAATGATCTTCACTCTAAGTTATTATAGGGGATAGAAATATACCTCTAGACCTTAGATGATTCCTTGAGTTATTTTCATAAAACTTAATGCTATATATTGAAGCCAATCAATATAGAAATATAGTGGATTGATTCAATATATAAGGTGCATTTTATAGTTCGAAAGAGAAACCGTTTTTTTAAGGAAAATCGAATCTACACAACATAATAAGTAAATTCATCTTATGATCTCCTATACATCTTCTATAACTAATGATGAAATAAGTTTGTAATCCCAACTATTTCATTTTATCTTCTATTAATCTATTATTAGTGCAATCTTTCATTTCCTTGAATATTAGAACTATTATTGCATTTTCTTTGCAATTGTCAAACCAAACTCTTTAATTGTGTGTTTCAATATTATAAATCTCTATAAAAAACAGACTAATAGTGTATAATTCAACATATAACCAAACTGTAATAGCCCGAAAACAGTGGCTATTACAGTGACGTGGACCCCTACCGGGACCCACCAGGCGATATCACAATATACATTTATAATCTGACAACGTGGCACCGTACCACAATATTTATCAAAACCCCTGTGTGGTGTATGAGTTATTCATCTCTTTAATACGAGCAAACATACACAGGATCCAAATTCGGTACAGACCATATGACGATGGGCAGTACCTAACAAATTTTAGTACATTCATCCGACACAAAATAAAATGAAAGTCACAATAAAACATAACTGAACATTCAAAAGACTCGGGGCACCCGAAATAGCATACTTCAGAACCCTCCGTCGCCATTGTGCTCCTCCTGTGCCTTGCCCTTTCCTCGCCCTAAAATACAAGTATTTCGCCCCAAACCACAGGGTCAACTATACATGATAATAATTCTCATGACATTATACAATTCATATATATACTGATCTCAAAGAAAACCATCGACTACTGAATATACCCCGAAGGCATATAAACAATCAGTCCCAACTGTCGAACATAACCAAATATACGAACGACCATATAATATGGCTCAAGACGGACGTCACAGTACGCCCGATCCGGAAATGTGTCCGTGCACATGTCCACCCCGTATACAGAATCCAGAATATACGTGAGACGATGTACCTAATTAGCCTCACGAACTACGTCTCGTGTGCACGATCTAAATGCAGAAAACATCCACGCATGATCATCAAGTGCCTGGCTAAAAATCCTACACATAACCAATCGGCATGCAGATATGACTCCAGAGATGTCACGATACAACATGACAACGAAACTCAACGAATTACACTTTTACCAAGGGATCAAACAACTCACCGAAGTGTCAACAAAGCTCAAAAGGACTAACGGTAACAAGGACTGTAATTTCGGGTATATCATCCTCAACACCATGACAATACGATCAAGGATATTACCATATCACGAATCATAGATTATCAGAACATTTCACACGAAACGCATAATAATCACAAGAATTCAACCATCATTATAACCAAGCAAGATAACTTGCCTCAATTCCGTAGATGAATAATCCTTCTGTGAATGATCAAACGAACGGTATCCTCGTCTAACAATACTCACGTGAACAAGCAACCTTGAATGAAATATAATTCATTCAACAACACATTCGTATGATAACGGTATTATTACATGAACAATATTCGTAAATTTACTTGAATAAATCAACTATCCTATTGATCACTTTAATGGTCCAATTATAGATCATCATATGTTTATCATGTTCATTTACATATTCTATCATTAATGTCAAATACTTGAGGTCTAGTTTATTATCAATGTAATATCGTGAAAATATCTTTTCAAATCATCGACACTTCCAATTACGATATAAGTTTGTGTTTAATTACGTTCTTCATTATTTTACCAACGATTACATTCAAAACTGATTACTATATAAAACATAAGTTCAAGTTTTTAGTGAACTAAGAACATCATCTTAATTTACGTCTCTTAACACGCACGGATTAATGAAATGGAATTCGGCTACTCCTCTACCGCATTTGTATCATCATATTCAACACAATCCTCTTAAAAACATTATCAACCTATTAATGTAGTGATTAACACCCTTTAACGAAATCGATTAATTCGAACATATGAAGATTACAACTTCCTTCTATCAACATCCATTGTTTTACTTTTGAAGAATTTATTAAAAGCCTAGTTATATCACTGGATACTTGAAATTTTAAAAGTAACTTCATCCCATCTTGCGAAGATCATCTTCAAAGGGTTAACATAATATTTCTAACAATTTTATTACAAAGGTTTTAGAGGCCAAAAATCATGGTTCCATATTACCTTCAAGAATCAATTGAATGTTCAAGACAAATTTAACATTTCTCACCTTTAATCATTAAGAATATCATCCCTAACATGTTCCTAGTGTTGAGACTATAATCAACTTCCGATTATCATGTTATACATCAGTTTTTATGTATATCATTATCAACACAATCACATTATGAAGTTATTTACATCAAGAAGTAACACTAATACCCTCAATGTTAATCTTCACTTAGTTTGAGCATGATTCAATTAACTTATCATGTTTACACTAGCTTAAACTAACATTATGTGAAGTATTTATCTACTAAAATCATCATAAGCATGGAATTGATATGAGTTAAAGAAAGACCAACCTCAAAATGAAGAACAACACCAATACTTCAAGGGATACACTTCAATCTCTAACTCCCCAAGTCACCAATCAAGTGTTGAAGCTCCAACACAAGTTAGAAGGGCTTAGAAACGGAGTTGGAAGGGAAGGGAATCGTTTTTATCAGTTGGGAGGTTGAAAGGGTCGAGTAGGAAATGAATGGCAAGTCATACATTTATAATCTGAACTCGGCATTACGTACGTTAACGAAAGTGGTTAACGTACGTTATAGTCCTTACGTACGTAATCTCATGATCATTACGTACGTAACCAATTTCATCAGATCTTTTTGCCTCAAAACACGCAATTCGTTACGTACGTAACTATATAGCTATTACGTACGTAATAGCCATTGACTTGGCTGTCGCGATCGACTCCCGACCACCTACCCCCGCTCGGCCCCACCCGCCGAAAGGCGGACTGCTAGTGGATCTCCCGCATTACGTACGTTAACATATTGATGTTACGTACGTAAGGCGACATACATAGCGTACGTTAAGAAGATAGGTTAACGTACGTTAAGTGCTATAACAAGCATAAATGGAATTCTCCCAATATCACCCAACAATTAATATAGTATGAATGACCATGAATCCAACTTAACATAATTCGTCGATATACTAGCTACAACAACACAGATATGGTGCGAAAATACTTAGCTTAAATCAGAAAATACAATATTAAAGGCGAGGGTATTACACAAACTTCCTCGTGGGATCGATAAACCGGACTCAAAAAGTCCACTTACTACTTGATACGATATCGTGCACTTGCGATAGTAATCGACAAAAAATAGGAGTTTTTGAGTCGCTCGCAAATATATACGAGGTAGAAGTAGTTGTGGTAAGTTCTACCAAGGTCTTTTCTCTCGAGGATTGCTCAACAGGGCTTCGTATAATATTTTGTTACAGATTGCAATAAATAAATACTAAAATATTCTAAAATAGATTATTGCGTTTTTAAATATTAACTAAATTAAAATGCACTATTTTTAATTTAAACTATTTTTAATAAGACTATTTTAATAAGACTATTTTTATACTAGACTATTTATATTAAGACTATTTATAACTAGACTATTTTTAATGAGACTATTTTTATACTAGACTATTTATATTAGACTATTTTTAACTAGACAATTTGAATAGGATTAAAATGAGTTGGGAATTTATAAAATCTAGGGAATTACGAGTTCATTAAATTAGGTTTTTAATTAAGTATAGGAATTGATTTATATGGATATAAAAGAAAAACGAATGTTTATCGAGTAATCAACTTTTCACCTCATAACTTTCGTATTCAAAGATGTTTTAATCACTTTCGCTTTGTTAAGATGTTGATAACAAGATTAACACCTGATAGATTGAAAAGATGTGTTTCCAATACACTTAACAATCAATCAAGGAGGTTTCACTAGTAGAAATAGGATATGATGAATCTCTATTTAAACCAATTAATCCTTTCAATTCTTTAACTTGACTATTTTTAGGATCAACGATTGTTCATCGAATAATCAACTTTTCACCTCATAACTTTCGTATTCAAAGGTGTCTTAACTACTTTCGCAATCTTAAGATGTTGATAACAAGATTAACATTTGATAGATTGAAAAGATATGTTTCCAATTCACTCAACAATCAATCAAGAAGGTTTCATTAGTAAAAATAGGATATGATCAATCTCTATTTAAACCAATTAGTCCTAAAAATAGTGTAAATCAATCAAATACTCAATATATAACCTAATAGAAATCTCCCTTCTCCTAGGAAGAAAGATTAACTACTGATTGGTTTATACAAACTAAAATTATAATAGAAATAATTGATATACATAATATATATAGAAACTTTTAATTACTAGAACTTAATGACAATAGATAAAACTTACTTGAATATGATGAATCAAAGTGCAAGAAACATACTTTAAAATATAACTTCAAACTTGTTTAAAGGTTACAAGCTTACAAAAATTGAAAGTAAAATACTAAGTAAAATACTAAGTGCTTATTGATCAAGCACTTTTCAATTACAAACTAAATGAAAGAAAAACTTTAAACTAAAAATGAAATACAAAGTAAAGTTGAGAGATCAGATGAAAACATCTTGCTAAAAGAAAGGAGTATTTCTTGGCAAGAAGAGGAGGATCATTTTGCAATGGATGAAGATGTCCTTTTATAGGTGATTTTCAAGAATACAATTGATTATTTAATTTGTGGCATCTTTGACAAGTCTTTGGTGTTTGACTCACACTTGATGTTCCTTGCATGTCTGGATTTTCTGATCATTGACTTCTTACATAGTTGTTGAGCTCACAAGATGCTAAATGTGGAAAATTCCACAAATATCAGCTTGAAAACGGCGATGAAAAACGGCCCAGTTTGCCTCGTGTTGTACGCCGTTTTGTGGTGACTCGGTCTCTTCCAGAATACGCGCGAGGACACGGCGCTAAATGCCGGCCGTGTGTAAAACGGCCCAAGACACGGACCTTGTTGCGCCGTATGTGTAACGGCCTACATAACACGGTCCTTTTTGCACCGTTTATGTGGTCGTTTTTGCCTTGAAAAATTCCCGGCGTTGATTTTGATCTTGTTTTCCGTCCTTTTTGACGTTTCATGTCAGTAATCTGTAAAATGACCATTTTTAGCTCATGTTTGGACATATCTGTAAAATATGTATATTTAATCACAAATCAGTACGATTATGCCCGTAAAAGGAATATTTTGTATATGAATTTTTAGATCAATTATGCACTAATCAAATACCCCACACTTAAATTCTTGCTAGTCCCGAGCAAGATTCTTTATTATTCATACTCAAAATAAAATAAGAAAAAAAAAAATTAAGACACAAATTAAAATAATATATAGACAAATTAAGAACAATACATATATATATATATATATATATAAAGAGAAAAAGAGATCAAAATGCCATCTACACAACAACCAGCTCTATACAGTAGATAGAAATGAATCAAGATTCAAAATAAATCTACAAATAATTTTGAAGTTAAAACACGGTTTTATTTTTTGTAATTCCAAAATGCAAGGCTACCCTTCAAAAGATTGATTATTTCTTTCCCACTCATGACACACACAAGTCCCTTTAAAGGTTGCTCTCGATCACTCGTTTATTTTTCGACTCAATATGAAGAAGAATTTCATCGACGTCATCAAATATTGTGATTGTTCACTTAATTGAGTGTATTGAAAATCAGCCACTAATTAAGTCAAATCTGCTCATAATCTACATCCCTTTTATAGACTTAATAACTCGAACTAGTAGGTGATAGCTTTCACACCGTTATTTGCTAACGTGTAGTTCTTTTCACCAACACATTTTCCATCTTTTTTCTAGGTGATAGCTTTCACACCGTTATTTGCTAACGTGTAGCTCTTTTCACCAACACATTATCCATCTCTTTTTTTAGGTAATAGCTTTCACACCGTTATTTGCTAACGTGTAGCTCTTTTTACCAACACATTCTCCATCTCTTTTTTTAGGTAATAGCTTTCACACTGTTATTTGCTAACGTGTAGCTCTTTTTACCAACACATTCTCCATCTCTCTTTTTTTAGGCCTTTTTAGGTGATATAGAATTTTTGCAGAAAAATCGTTTATTAGATAAGCATGAAGAAATCAAAAACTCCTCAAATTAAGTAAATTTCAGTTCTATTTTTCATCAACCGACTTATTCTTCTTTTCTCTGTTAGGAGTATGCCCTCGAATGCCACTCAGAGGATGTTGAGTGAGGGCATTGTACTTGTAATTATGTAAATCATTTATATAAGGCAAATGAATGTTTCTTTATTTACTGGTAGTTACTGGCATTCCTAACTCGTAAATAAACATATAGAAACTAGTCCGTATATTTGAGAGCAAAACGTTCCACTCCTTATTGGATAAGGGGTCGGCACTGCAAAGGTTATAGCTCAAATACTTAATCGTTCGCAAGTCGATGAAACTTGACTGGGCGTTAAGTTTATGTGAAGACTTGTATGACGTGTTCTTTGACATGGAGAGTGCCTGTCGAACACTAATGGTTAGTGGGAGCACACGTTATAGGTATGCTAATTGGATTAGTATACTCGAACCGACTCACCCTCGATTCGTCACACGGATTTCACTCCGGGACAGTCAATGACGGAATCGAAAGGTTGTGATAGGTATTCGCGTGAACCTTCGACTTGAGGATTTAATAGGGATGTGCTTGTGACGTCAAGATTTTAATTAGAGTAGTTCGACCCTGTAAACCGGAAGGCGGGGGTCAACCTCGACGTGCATCTTGACGGGCAAGTAGCAGGTCCTACTGAATACCAAGATAGAATTCTTTCTCCCGTTAGTGAGCGGGTTAAATGTCCTATGCGGTTATTGGCAAATGAGATCATAAGTCTTTGGCCAAAGCATTGGAGCTAGTTGTATTTGATACACGACAGCTCGATGATCTCAATTTGCATTAACACATGCATAGCGTCAAGTAACAGATAGGGTTTGACTGACCATGACCCTATAACTTGATTGGGACATTTGAAAGAAGGGTTTATATGTATACTGGTATTCACGACAGAATGGTTCTTGAATGATCCCAATCATTCGTTCTCAGTTGGGGTACAGTGTAGGCCGCCAGGCTGGCTAGGTGGTGCTACTACTCTTTGGTTCCTCCCATTGCTGACTGAGACGAACCTAGCGAGTCGCGCAATAGGATTGACGACGGAATGAATCAAGCTAATTCTCTCATAATGAATATTAGGATATTAGATATCTAATTTGGGACATTGGATGTCTAAATTAATTTATTGGATAAATTAATTTACGGCCTAATGAATTAAATAAATTACCAGGTGATTAATTTAATTCATGAATATAATTATTTCTTGGAGAAATTAATTATGTCATTATGTATTTGATATGATTAATTAATTGGATTAATTAATCGATATAAATACATTGGAACGGAATCGGATTTTATCTGTTTGGACTCACGGGAGTCCGAAACGGACCGAACTCGTCCGATTCATCCACATGGCCGCCCCCCTCTTTTTCCACCCACCTTCATTTTGTCTTTATTTCATTCTTTATTGAGTGATAAAGACATTGGGGTCATGGTATCTTTTGATGGTGGGGTTGATCACTTATATGATGAGTTGTATCATGTGAAAAAGGAATAGAATAAAAGAGGAAGACTTCTCTTTTAAACAAATTATTATTCCATACGTGAACACAGCGATGAGGAAAGAAAAGAGAGAGAGAATATTATTCTTCTCAAGTCTTCATCATCTTCTTCATTTTTATTCTTGAGTTCTCTTGGAGAAAATTCAAGATATATTGAGAGATATAAATTAAAACACTTAGAGTGTTATAATCAAAGATTCATCACTTGATTCTAGCCGTAACCTTAGAGGTTAATCGAGTGTTGTCATTCCGTTCGTTTCTCCGCCGCGTGACAAGTAGAGATGCGGTTTTTCGGCGTTGGATCATTCAAGGGCTTGGAGCATTTTGGATCGTTTGGGGAATAGCTCAAGAGAAGGAAATCCATATAATCAACGGACGACAAGGGTATGATTTCGAATCTTCCTTTGTTTATTTTATATTCGTATATGCGTAGCTCGATCGATCCTCGTAGGGATTGAGATCGAATTAATTTTCGTTTTACCGCTTCCGCCGGGCCTTCGTTTAAGGCACCGAATCCCAACAGTGGTATCAGAGCGAGGTCTTGCGATCGTATATACGATATTTAGCATTTGGAATGCTTATTTTGTGATTTAGAATCACTTTGATAATCGTAGATATTTTATTGTTCGTCGTAGTGTTGTTTTTTCCGTGATTTTATGTTATGGTATAAATCAGTTTTTTCTTGGAAATATGATTTATATTAATAATATTCAAATCAGGAATAACAGGATTTTAGAAATCGCCTAAAACGAGCCGTATCGAATCGTTGGACGATTTTCCATACAATGCCGAGTATGGCCGAGCACGTCGCCCATGGCCGACGCTTGTCAGATCGAGAGTCCGCCGGACGCTTGTCAGACGAGCCGAGTGCTGCCGATCCGGCCGACACTTGCTATATCGAGCGAGTCCGCCGAGCGTGCCAGACGAGCCGAGTGCTCGCCGGATTCGGCCGGACACTTGCCGACGAGCCGAGTCTCCGCCGGGCGTGTTCTTCAGACGAGCCGAGTGCTCGCTGGATCCGGCCGGACACTTGCTGTATCGAGCCGAGTCCTGCCGGGCGTGTTGCTGTATCGAGCCGAGTGCTCGCTGGATCCGTCCGGACACTTGCTGTATCGAGCCGAGTGCTCGCTTGATCCGGCCGAGCGCTTGCCGTATCCTGCCGATCACTTGCTGTATCCGGACGGGTAGTGCTGTATCCTGCCGACGTGTCCGGGCATGGCTGGGGCTCCCTTTCCTGTCTGGAGCCGGGCGTGGCCTGTAGGCTGCCGGTCAGGTGCCCGTGTCGCCGGGCGCTTCAGTGTCGGCACCGGGTCTCGTTTTCAAGATATTTTTGATTATTGAATTTTCCGTATTAAAATCATTAATTTAGAATTTTTGATGAAGGAAAATTCAAAGAAAATATTTTAAGGGTACACTACGGATTTAAAATTAAATTGTCGATTATTGTTGAATTGATTGGATCAATTCTATTTATTGTTGATTATTGATTGGATCATATGTAATCTTCTCGCTATCCATTTATTGAGTATTTATTGGATGAATGCTTTTAAATGGGGATGTGGTTGATGGACTTAGTTTGAATCGTTCGTTTTATTCGATTGGGTTGTAAAGGCCGTTTTGAGCCTATTTATTTTAATAGAAATATTTGTATCTAGGATGCAATTTTTCAATGTAAAATTTATATGTAATGACGAAGACCGAAGGAAGATCCGTTTCGAGAAGACGAAGATTCAAGACGAAGACTTGTAATTAGATTACGGAGTTTTGTTTTCTAGGAACGGTCCATGAACTAAATGTTGGTAGCAACTAGGTTGTGAATGGTTGTTACATATTGTATGAATGCAACAAACGCGCTACAATGATTACTGTGCAAAGTGTAACGTTAATCGCGAAAATTCTCCCACAACAAATTATTAAGTTTATAAGGTTTCAAGGTTTTCCCTCCCTCCATTGACCTTTTGTAATATCCGCATTTTTTCTTTCCCTTGTAATTGTATTTCCGGTGTAATTCTCGATTGTAGTGACCCTCGTGTATCCTTCACTGTAACTTTTCCGTCATCTTTTGATCTGATTCTCGTAATTGATGTGCGGAACCGCTGTTTCGGGGTTGCCATGGATCTATTCTATGCTATGATGCGTTTTGAGGTGTTCCGTTTGATGTTTCGTTCGTATTCTGGTGTGGTGGACCGTTTATGTTCTGTACCTAGCGCACGCTAATTTTTCTGCATAGCGCGTGCTAGAAGTCTCTTTGTAGCGCACGCTACGTTTACTTCGTAGCGCGCGCTAGCGAGTGAACCCCGGGGTGGCGCTCAACTCCTGTGCCTCTCGACTATCGGATTAGTGCACGCTATCTTGTCTAGCGCACGCTAATGTCGAGACTAGCGCACGTTAAGTTGTTCAAGAGCGCGCGCTAGCGTGACTGCCCGAGATTAGACAGTTTACTACCGAACTCGATCAGTGCTAGTTAGCGCACGCTACGCTTGTATGGTAGCGCACGCTAACGGATCGTGGGTTCGGACAGCTTGTCACCGACTCGGCGATGTCCGTGTAGCGCACGCTATTGGTCGATAGCGCACGCTACCGAGAAGTTATTAGCGCATGCTACGACGAGTAGCGCACGCTAACGGCTAATTACGCTACCGGATCGGGACGCTAACGGTAGGGTTTGGAATCTTATCCGTTAGCGCACGCTAACCTTGAGGTTTTAGCGCAGGCTAACACTCTCGGCTATATAAACCAGGAGTTGACCGAGATAATCATAATTCCTCTTTTCTTCCTCTCCCCGCGGCGAAGGCGATTCCGAGGCGTTTTCTTGGCGATTTCTTCCTCCAATCATCTCATCCATCATCCTTCTTGAGTTCTTGGAGTATTATATCAACATCAACATGAATCTTTCGTCCTAATCCACGGTAAATCTCTTAGAACCCTACTTTTGGAAAATTTGGGGGTTGTTGGGATTTTCTTCCGATTCGTTCCGTTTTGTTGGTGGATTCATGATGAATATGATTAATCTTGTTGATATCATTAGTTTTCCTACGGATTCATGGTATATTTTCATAGCTTTGCGAAATTGAGAGGGTTTGGTTGTGGTCCGCCCTCGTTGTTATTTTTATTCGATTATACATGAATCGTAGGCGGGTTTCCGGGTGTATTCCATTTCCATAATCGTTTAGAAGTGGTTGTGATTGTGCTATTCAAATAGTTAGGTTCATTTTCGTCGGTTCCTCGCGGTCGTGCTTGATTCTCCGTTTCGTTCGTGTCATCGTCTATTTAATCGAGGCAAGTATCCTTATGAACTTACAATCTTGACATAGTAGTATTGTATGAGAAATGGTGTGTGTGTATGCTCACTACGGGTTAGATCCGACGGGGTCTCGGTAGGGGTCCACAGAGACGTGGATCGACGAGCTTACTTTTAACCACTACGGGTTAGATCCGACGGGGTCTCGGTAGGGGTCCACAGAGACGTGGATCGACGGTTAATTGTGGTGCATTTTACAAATGTGATTTTGATATTGGCATTTCCGGAAATGAGTGCTTTCGAACGGTTTTCTTTATTGCATGCATTTACTATATGTGTAAGATGTAAGTTGTTCATCCTGTTACTTGTACTAGCGTAATTGCTAACTCCTCTGGGACCCGCTTTTGGGGGAATTCGTTTTATGAATTTCAGTGTCGTTCATCGAGACGAACGAGCTACTGACCAAGATGGATGATGGCCGAGCGTGATGATTGTGCACGAGTGATGTCTTAGTGTCTTCTACCTTTTCATATTTTGTGGTTTTGTTTGAACTAATAGAAGTACTCGAGTACTTAAGAACTTTTACTCGTCTGGATTGCATTGTTGTTTTTCGTGTTTGTGTCGAATGATGATGTTATGTTGACCGGGTGAACCGGGTGGATTATTCTGTTTTGCGTCTTTATGACGTGGTGTTATGTTGTTGTTTCTGTGAGTCGATGAGTATGATGCTGTTCAGCCTGGTGGGTCCCATATAGGGATTCCCGACGCTGTAATATACCTCGAATATCTTGAGGGTGTTACAGAAAATGGTATCGGAGCTCTAGGTTTATGGATACCTAGGCTTGTCGGTTTATCGGGTCTTGTGGTGTTTTGTTTTGCACATCATCGTCACGCTGCCATGATTCCGGTACTACCAAAGGTCCGTAAGTTTTCCTTCCTCTGCTCATTAATTCCTTGTATCGTACCCTTGATTCTCGACTTGTAATTGTTCTTTTCTTGTACTGATCCTCGTATGGATTTTGCTACTTATTTAACTCCAGTATGGATGCTGGAAGAGGTCGTGGTCGCGGTCGTGGTCGTGGACGCGGCCAGGGACGTGGGGCAGTCGGTGGGGCGGCCACGTCACAGTCTTCGGGAGCCGGCAGTACCGGCGACCGTCATAGCCATGCTTCTTCTCAGGAGCGTGCCGATCTTGGTATTGCGGCCGTTATGCAACAAATGGTGAACCAAGATGCATCCTCCTCAGTTTTCGGGAGCTTCAGACCCGATTGGGTGGGAAGGGTGGATCAAGGAGATATCTAAGGTCTTCGTTGCCACTAACTGTCCTAAGGAACGTAGAGTCCCTATTGCCCAATACTTTCTCACAGGGGATGCTACGGACTGGTGGGAGGCCGTTGGGCCCAAAGATCATGCTGCTTCGTGGGCTGAGTTTCGAGAATTGATGGAGACTGAATATTGCCCGTGGCCGGTCAGACAGGCTCGGGTACATGCTTTTTATGACGCTCAACCGCGGGATATTCCCGTATCTCAAGCTATTGCTGATTTTAACAAGGAGTTGGGTTATGTGAAGACCCAAGTTGTCGAGGAGAGCGACAAAATTTTCCATTTCTCCGCATTTAATGAAGTTGTCGATTCGGGACTATATGTCGGGGCTCGTATGCACTACCTTGAAAGAGTACCAGAGCAGGGCCCTTGCTTACGATATGTCCGTGACGGCGAGTGAGGCGGCCCGCGAGAGTAAGAAGCCAAGTCCGCGGAACTTTTCGGCCACAAGAGTGGGGGTCACAGAGATCCCAATCGCTAACTTCCCCGCCGGCGGTGGTCCAGCCTCGCTCACTGGGTCCTCGTGGAACTACCAGTGCTCCTTTACGTGATGTGAAGTGTTTCAATTGTGGTCGCACACGCCACGCCGCCGTACTTGTTTGAGCCCTTTGCCGACGTGTAATCAGTGTGGCCACCGGGCCACAAGGCCGTCAGGCCGAGAGGGAGAGAATTCTTGGTGCCCGGCTTCCATTCCAGCGCCTAGGGAACCAAGTGTGAATCGAGATCGCTTGCTCCTCGGCCTCCGCCGAGTGCTAGTCGGGAGAGGTCGGGTCAGCCTCTAAGGGGGAGCTTCAGTGTCGGCTCCGCCCATCCGCGGGTTTATGAGATGCGGAAGACCGATGGCCTGGGGCTACCGTGGCGACAGTGTACCGTTTATATTCTTTCTCATCTGTCGCTGTGCTTTTCGATTCCGTGCTACGCATTCGCTCATATCTTTCGATTGTGTGCGCCGCTTGAGTCTCGACTGCTTGATGCCTTGTGAACCCTTCATCGTTAAGCTTCCTAGCGGTGATAGGATCGTTGGTGATCGGGAGGTTCGAGACTGCCTGTACTTATTTGTGAGAGGACTTGGCCCTCTAATCTTATTGTTGTGAGTATCGAGGGTGAGGATTTGATTCTTGGGGATGATTGGCTCGAGCGGCATGGTGCGATCATGAACTACCGCACGAGAATCATCACTATGTTAGCCGAGGACGGCATCGAGCACTCTTTCGCGGCGAAAGAGGGGAAACCGTAAATTGCTATTAACGCCTTGAAGGCGATGAGACTCCTGCGAAAGGGGTGTACTGGATATTGGTGCTACGCCTTGAAGGCGGAGGATGGTGGAGTCGAGCTTTCGTCGATTCCAGTCGTTAATGAGTTTCCTGATGTATTTCCTAACGAGTTATCGGGATTGCCACCGGATCGTGAGGTTGAGTTTGCTATAGAGTTAGAGCCGGGCGCGGCTCCGATTTCGAAGGCGCCGTATCGCATGGCACCTTCAGAGATGGCAGAGTTGAAGAAGCAGTTGAGTGAGCTTCTTGAGTCGGGGTATGTTCGACCGAGTGCCTCGCCTTGGGGCGCACCGGTCCTGTTTGTGCGGAAGAAGGATGGCTCACTACGTTTGTGTATCGACTATCGCGAACTAAACAAGGTGACCATCAAGAACAAGTATCCTTTGCCGAGAATTGATGACTTGTTCGATCAGTTGCAGGGAGCTACGGTATTCTCGAAAATTGATTTGAAATCGGGGTACTATCAGCTCCGGGTGAGAGAGTCCGATGTGCCGAAAAGAGCTTTTCGGACGAGGTACGGACATTATGAGTTCGTAGTCATGCCTTTCGGGTTAACTAATGCGCCGGCGGTGTTCATGCAGTTGATGAACAAAGTTTTTATCGAGTATCTGGATAAGTGCGTCGTCGTCTTTATTAACGATATTCTTATTTATTCGAGGAATGAGGAAGAGCATGCCCATCATTTGCGGGTAGTATTAGACATTTTGAGGACCGAGCAACTCTATGCAAAGTTCTCGAAATGTGAGTTCTGGCTGAAGGAAGTGATGTTTTTAGGTCACGTGATTTCAGCCGAGGGGGTTCGTGTGGATCCACAGAAGATTGAGGCAGTGTTGGATTGGGCACCGCCCAAGAATGTGAAGGAGCTCCGTAGTTTCTTGAGTTTAGCTGGATACTACCGTAGGTTCGTCTAGGGTTTCTCGAAACTGGCTCGGCCACTTACGCAGTTGCTCCAGAAATCCGAGAAGTTCGTCTGGAATGACGAGAGGCAGTCGAGTTTTGAGAAACTGAAGTAACGTTTGACTTCAGCCCCAGTTTTGGCGTTGCCATGTGGCAACGAGGGTTTTGCCGCTTATAGCGATGCTTCGGGTCGTGGTCTTGGGTGCGTATTGATGCAAGACGGCAAGACCATTGCTTATGCATCGAGGCGCTTGAGGTCGTATTTAGCTTAACTACCCTACTCATGATTTGGAGTTAGCGGCAATGCTTTTGCGCTAAAGATTTGGCGTCACTATGTTTTCGGCTCGCATGTCGATTTTTACCGATCATAAAAGTCTCAAATACATATTTACTCACGAGAGTTGAATATGAGGCAGAGGAGGTGGTTAGAGTTGATTAAGGATTATGACCTCGAAATCCTTTATCATCCGGTAAGGCGAACGCCGTGGCCGACGCCTTGAGTCGGAGACCATGCGTTGCGAACGCTTGAGATCCTAACATCTCACCGAGCTTCAGAGGGCTTTGATCGAGTTAGATGTTGAGGTCTCACACGGGAGTCGTCGGGCAACTTTGTGCTTTAGAGATTTCGTCATCTTTGATCGATGAAATTAAGTCAAGCAATCCGAGGATCCGATGATTACTCAAATCCGAGAGAACGTTCTTAAGGGAAAGTCTCCGGGTTTGTGATTCACGAGGATGGTATTTTGAGATTCCAGAGTCGGCTTTGTGTGCCGAATGACTCGCAGTTGAGGCAGAGTATTTTACGGAGGCCCATGCTACACCTTATTCCGCTCATCCTAGTTCGAGTAAGATGTACAAGGACCCGAGAAGAAATTTCGTGGAATGATATGAAGGATGAGGTCGCACCGCTTGTAGCGAGATGTTTGACTTGTCGCCAGGTCAAAATCGAGCATCGCCGACCGGCCGGGTTATTGCAGAACTTCGCTCCTAATGGAAATGGGAAGATATATCGATGGATTTCGTTACGAGTTTGCCGAGATCGAGGTCGGGCATGAATATGGTATGGGTGATTGTTGATCGTCTGACCAAGTCGGCACATTTTCTGGGCATCAAGGACACTTGGGGCCCGGAGAAGTTAGCTCGTGTGTTTATCGCGCAGATTGTGAGACTTCACGGTACTCCGAAGTCTATTGTTTCGGATCTTGACGGCCGCTTTGTATCGCACTCCGCAAAGTGCATAAGGCGTTGGGTACCCGCTACATTTGAGTACCTTTTTCATCCCCGATGATGGATACGAACGCACTATCCGCACATTCGAGGATATATTGCGTGCTTGTGCCCTCGATCGAGTAGCGATTGGGAGTAACATTTGCCATTGATCGAATTCACGACAACAACAGTTGGCACGCGTCGATTCGGATGGCACCGTATGAGGCACTTTACGGGCGGCGATGTCGATCACCGATTTGTTGGAATGAGGCGTCCGATTTGGTCGGGACCGAGCCGGATGTCGTTTTAGAGACGAGGCGGAAGATAGAGTTAATTCGGGAACGGATGTTGACTTCCCTGCAGTCGGCGTGTCGTATGCCGACGTCCGCGTCGCCGACCTTTGGAATTCAAGTGGGAGACCACGTTTTGCTAAAGGTGTCGCCGACGAAGGGAGTCTTTCGTTTCGGGAAGAAAGGGAAGTTGAGTCCGAGATTTATCGGCCCCTTTGAGATCCTCGAGCGAGTAGGTGGGTTGGCATACCGCTTGGCGTTACCTCCAGCCTTGAGTCATGTTCATAGCGTTTTTAATGTTTCCCAGTTGAGGAAATATGTCCCGGATCCTAGTCACATCATCGATTATGGTGAGATTGATGTCGCCGAAGATGTTACTTTCAAAGAGCGCCCTTTGAAGATTTTGGAGCATCGTGGGAAACGATTGAGGCATAAGACCATACCTTTGGTCAAGGTGCAGTGGTCGAGACACGGTGTCGAGGAGGCAACTTGGGAAACCGAGGATAGCATGCGTGCTAGGTACCCCGAGTTGTTTGTTTCTTAAGTTTCGGGACGAAACTTATTTTTAGAGGGGTAGAATGTAATATCCGCATTTTTTCTTTCCCTTGTAATTGTATTTACGGTGTAATTCTCGATTGTAGTGACCCTCGTGTATCCTTCAGTGTAACTTTTTCGTCATCTTTTGATCTGATTCTCGTAATTGATGTGCGGAACCGCTGTTTCGGGGTTGCCGTGGATCTATTCTATGCTATGATGCGTTTTGAGGTGTTCCGTTTGATGTTTCGTTCGTATTCTGGTGTGGTGGACCGTTTATGTTCTGTACCTAGCGCACGCTAATTTTTCTGCATAGCGCGCGCTAGAAGTCTCTTTGTTGCGCACGCTACGTTTACTTCAGAGGCGCTAGCGAGTGAACCCCCGGGGTGGCGCTCAACTCCGTGCCTCGACTATCGGATTAGCGCACGCTATCTTGTCTAGCGCACGCTAATGTCGGGAGACTAGCGCACGTTAAGTTGTTCAAGAGCGCGCTAGCGTGACTGCCCGAAGATCGACAGCTTACTACCGAACTCGATCAGTGCTAGTTAGCGCACGCTACGCTTGTATGGTAGCGCACGCTAACGGATCGTGGAATCGACGCTTGTCACCGACTCGATCGATGTCCGTAGCGCACGCTATTGGTCGATAGCGCATGCTACCGAGAAGTTATTAGCGCACGCCACGACGAGTAGCGCACGCTAACGGCTAATTACCGCTACCGGATCGGGACGCTAACGGTAGGGTTTGGAATCTTATCCGTTAGCGCACGCTAACCTTGAGGTTTTAGCGTGCGCTAACACTCGGCTATATAAACCAGGGAGTTGACCGAGATAATCATAATTCCTCTTTTCTTCCTCTCCCCGCGGCGAAGGCGATTCCGAGGCGTTTTCTTGGTGATTTCTTCCTCCAATCATCTCATCCATCATCCTTCTTGAGTTCTTGGAGTATTATATCAACATCAACACGAATCTTTCGTCCTAATCCACGGTAAATCTCTTAGAACCCTACTTTTGGATAATTTGGGGGTTTTTGGGATTTTCTTCCGATTCGTTCCGTTTTGTTGGTGGATTCATGATGAATATGATTAATCTTGTTGATATCATTAGTTTTCCTACGGATTCATGGTATATTTTTATAGCTTTGCGAAATCGAGAGGGTTTGGTTGTGGTCCGCCCTCGTTGTTATTTTTATTCGATTATACATGAATCGTAGGCGGGTTTCCGGGTGTATTCCATTTCCATAATCGTTTAGAAGTGGTTGTGATTGTGCTATTCAAATCGTTAGGTTCATTTTCGTCGGTTCCTCGCGGTCGTGCTTGATTCTCCGTTTCGTTCGTGTCATCGTCTATTTAATCGAGGCAAATATCCTTATGAACTTACAATCTTGACATAGTAGTATTGTATGAGAAATGGTGTGTGTGTGTGTATGCTCACTACGGGTTAGATCCGACGGGGTCTCGGTAGGGGTCCACAGAGACGTGGATCGACGAGCTTGCTTTTAACCACTACGGGTTAGATCCGACGGGGTCTCGTTAGGGGTCCACAGAGACGTGGATCGACGGTTAATTGTGGTGCATTTTACAAATGTGATTTTGATATTGGCATTTCCGGAAATGATTGCTTTCGAACGGTTTTCTTTATTGCATGCATTTACTATATGTGAAAGATTTAAGTTGTTAATCTGGTTACATGTACTAGCGTAATTGCTAACCCTCCGGGACCCGCTTTGGGGAAATTCGCTTTATGAATTTCGTGTCGTTCATCGAGACGAACGGCTACTGACCAAGATGGATGATGGCTGAGCGTGATGATTGTGCACGAGTGATGTCTTAGTGTCTTCTACCTTTTCATATTTTGTGGTTTTGTTTGAACTAATAGAAGTACTCGAGTACTTAAGAACTTTTACTCGTCTGGATTGTATTGTTGTTTTTCGTGTTTGTGTCGAATGATGATGTTATGTTGACCGGGTGAACCGGGTGGATTATTCTGTTTTGCGTCTTTATGACGTGGTGTTATGTTGTTGTTTCTGTGAGTCGATGAGTATGATGCTGTTCAGCCTGGTGGGTCCCATATAGGGATTCACGGCGCTGTAATATACCTCGAATATCTTGAGGGTGTTACACCTTTCGAGAAATTGAAATCCAAACCGGATGTGCTATGCTTCCGAGTTATCGGGGTAGTCGTTCGGGGAGGACGGATAAATTACCGAGAGCGCATTGGATGCCTTCGGTTGGAGCAAATTTTATCCCTAGAAACCTGATAGGTTGCCGGATAAGATTCAATTGTGAAACTGATTTGCGTCGATGGTATAAACTTAACTTGTTCACGAACCATAGAAACCGTATAGGTTGATGGGAGTGAACAAGGGGAAAAAGAAGATCGAATCATTCATTAGATGGGTTGGTGTTGGACACCACTTTATGAAAATTAATAGACTAGAAACCTGTTCGGTTGCCCACTATTAAGATTTATAAAGAACTCGATCACCACTATGAAGTAGAGCGACGATACTTCCGGATTTCACATGGGCGTGTGTTGTTCCGATAAAATAGTGGGAGCTGGGTAACAAGAATAGAAAAGACCTTAATTCTATACTCAGATCATAATATAACAAGTCACTAATTAATCTGTTATACTTAATGCAAACATAACTCTCAATATGACAATGAATCTGCTCGCAATTCTACTTGAAAAGAACACCTTAATGGGACCGAACTTTGTGGATTGGCTCTGAAATCTGATGATTATCCTCAGTATAGAGGCACCGGGATACGTCTTGGAGACGGACATTCCGGCGCCTCCTGTGCGGACCCGAGCCAATCAGGAAGAGATTGAAAACCACAAAAAGTGGGTTAAGGATGACGTGAAAGTCCGTGCTTATATGATGTATTCCATGTCTAATGAGATTCAGAGAGCTCATGAGAAAATAACTTCTGCTAGGCAGATTGTATCTCACTTAACCGAGCTTTATGGTGAGCACAGCAGAACTTCTAGATATGAGATATCCAAGCAACTGTTCGGTACAAGGATGAAGGAAGGTGAGAAGGTTGGGGAACACATCCTCAAAATGATATCCATGATCGAGAGATTGGAGGCTCTTGATTTTAAAATGGATACTTCTCTCCAAACCGACCTTATCCTACGCCTCTCCCCGATTCCTTCTCACGCTTGTTATGAACTTCAACCGCAATGAGATTGCATGTAATTTAGTGGGCTAATGAACAAACTTGTGACCGCTCAATCTCGGATGAAGACTCGGATGAAGGAGTTGGCCCTTGTGATTTCTTCTCGACTTCTAAGTCTAAGAATAAGAAGAAAAAGACCAAGAAGCGGACTGACCACAAGCAAAGGACCTTAAGGGTAAGGGCAAGGCCCCGATGGTTCAAGAACAAGAAGAAGAAGGATGCTTGTCTCAAGTGCGGTGAGTCGGGCCACCGGGATAGAGACTGTCCGATTCTTCATGGCACTTCGTGCATGTAACTTTTAGTTTTGGAAACAAATTGTTCGCCATCGTATTTTCTACTTCGGATAATCGGATTCTCGTGCTACTTCTCATATTTGTACCGTGAATCGTGATCTGAACAATGTAGGAAGCTTGGAGCCGAGAAGTTATGATCACAAATGGAAGCGGGCATAGTGTCGAGGCGACCGACATAGGATCACTTCTTTTGGGTTTAGAATCCGGCTTTGTTTTGACTTTAGAAGATGTACTTGTTTTGCCCAAGGGGCACAAAAACATTGTATCCATTCCGGTCATGGACCGAAAAGATTTTTCATTTTTCATTGGTGATGGTTCCTGCAAAATTTATTTCAGAAATAAACTAGTGGGTATTGCTACATTGTTAAATGGATTGTCTCATCTAAATATCAGCAACAAAGTAGTTGTGAATATTATGACTAGAAAATGTGGTAGGGATGAAACCAATCATGTTTTGAAATGGCATCTTAGACTTGGTCATGTTGGTCAGACCAAGGTTTACAAGATGGAAAAGGATGGACTTATGGGTCCATTGGGATCGGATCCCTTTCCTACTTCCGAATCTTGCATTAAAGGTAAAATGACTAAGTCCCCCTTCACAAGGACTTTTGAAAGAGCCGCTGATAAACTGAGATTAATCCATACTGACGTTTGTGGTGCTTTGGAAGCAGCACGTGACGGATATCAATATTTCATTACGTTTACAGATGATCATACTAGGTATGGTTATGTATACTTAATGAAACATAAATCCGAGGCTTTTGAGAAATTCCAAGAATTCAAGGCCCTAGTCGAGAAACAAACTGGTAATCATATCAAAGCACTTCAGTCGGACCGAGGTGGCGAGTATATGAGTACGGAGTTTGACGAGTTCCTTAAAGAACATGGAATAGTTTCACAACTAACACCTCTAGGTACTCCTCAGTTAAATGGTGTGTCAGAAATAAGGAACCGGACCTTGTTAAACATGGTCCGTTCCATGCTGGGCTACACTGACTTACCAATTTACCTGTGGGGGTATGCACTCCTGACTGCCACGTATATCTTGAACAGATGTCCTTCCAAATCCGTTCCTAAAACTCCACATGAGATGTGGGAGGGCAGGAAACCAAGTCTTAATCACATTAGGATTTGGGGATGTCCCGCTTATGTCAAGAAGACTAAGGTGGAGAAGTTGGAATCTAGGTCCACAAAGGGACGTTTCATTGGATTCCCATCTGGGACGATGGGATATCTATTCTACATGCCCGAAGATCGAAAGATCGTTGTTGCTTTACAAGCACACTTCCTGGAAGATGAGTTCATTCAGGAAGGCGGAGCAGGTAGAAGTATTTCTTTAGAAGAATACAATGAAACTCCTGAGACACCCGTGCAAGAAACTCGGAACCGAACCTTCAAACACAAGTACAACCACCTTGTAGATCTAGTAGGGTGTCTCAATTACTCGAGAGGTATAGTTTTATGCACTTGGAGGAACCGGGTTTCTACGAGGTTCCAGTGATAAACAAGAGACCGACCCGCCACCAATTACCTAGCAAAGCTGGATCTAGACTCCATGAAATAGACTGTAGCAGTCTTCATGTAGTTGGGACCTTCGTTTTGACGAGGCAGTCAAAGAGTTTGACTTCATGCAAAACAAAGAGGAACCTTGTGTATACAAGAGGGTTAGTGGGAGCTAGATCGCATTCTTAGTACTATGTGTAGATGACATTCTACTAATAGGAAATGATGTGGGAATGCTTAGTTCTGTGAAAGCTTGGCTTTCGAGTAATTTCTCTATAAAAGACTTGGAAGAAGCTACCTATATTCTTGGTATTCGACTCTACCGGGATAGAGCGAAGAGAACAATAGGTCTTTCCCAAGCCCTCTATATAGATAAATCTTAAAGCGTTTAAGATGGATGATTCTAAAAGAGGGTTCCTAACGATGCGACATGGAATAAAACTCTCCTTGAAGATGTGTCCTCAAAGTGAGGAACAACGGAAGGAAATGAGTAATATACCATATGTGTCGGCCGTGGGTAGCCTTATGTATGCTATATTGTGTACGAGACCTGACATTGCGCATGCTGTAAGCGTGGTGAGTAGGTTTCAGGCAAACCCAGGTAGGGAACATTGGATTACCGTAAAGAACGTTCTCAAGTACTTTAGAAGGACAAGAGATCTGGTTCTTATATATGGCGGTGGATAACTGAATGTGATGGGATTCACTGTATTGAACTTCCAAGGACAGAAAGACGATTCTATGTCTACTTCTGGCTACATTTACTCTTAATGGAGGAGCAGTATCTTGGCATAGTGCCATGTATAGCGCGATCGCTATTCCACTGCTAGCCGAGTATAAAGCGGCCTCGGGGGCCTCCAAAGGACGGACTTAGAAGTTACTGGGTAAACTTCACATGACACCTTGTGCTGCGCTGCCCGAGCGGTAGTACAGGCCTAGGAGCCAAGGTTTCATAACAGTACCAAACATATTGAGAGAGAGTATCATCTCGTGAGAGAATTTGTTCGCAAAGAGATACATTGTGCTGCATAGAGTAGAGTCGGCCGACTACGTTGCTGATCCACTGACCAAGCCACTTTCTCATATTAGCTTAGAGCGTCATCTGGAGAACATGGGTATTAGATACCATAGTGTGTGGCATTGAGTGCAAGTGGGAGATTGTTAGGAGTATGCCCTCGAATGCCACTCAGAGGATGTTGAGTGAGGGCATTGTACTTGTAATTATGTAAATCATTTATATAAGGCAAATGAATGTTTCTTTATTTACTGGTAGTTACTGGCATTCCTAACTCGTAAGTAAACATATAGAAACTAGTCCGTATATTTGAGAGCAAAACGTTCCACTCCTTATTGGATAAGGGGGTCGACACTGGAAAGGTTATAGCTCAAATACTTAATCGTTCGCAAGTCGATGAAACTTGACTGGGCGTTAAGTTTATGTGAAGACTTGTATGACGTGTTCTTTGACATGGAGAGTGCCTGTCGAACACTAATGGTTAGTGGGAGCACACGTTATAGGTATGCTAATTGGATTAGTATACTCGAACCGACTCACCCTCGATTCGTCACACGGATTTCACTCCGGACAACCAATGACGGAATCGAAAGGTTGTGATAGGTATTCGTGAACCTTAGACTTGAGGATTTAGTAGGGATGTGCTTGTGACGTCAAGATTTTCATTAGAGTAGTTCGACCTCGTAAACCTAAGGCGGGGTCAACTCGACGTGCATCTTGACGGCAAGTAGCAGTCCATCAATACCAAGATAGAATTCTTTCTCCCGTTAGTGAGCGGGTTAAATGTCCTATGCGGTTATTGGCAAATGAGATCATAAGTCTTTGGCCAAATCATTGGAGCTAGTTGTATTTGATACACGAGAGCTCGATGATCTCGATTTGCATTAACACATGCATAGCGTCAAATGTGAGATAGGGTTTGACCGACCGTGACCCTATAACTTGATTGGGATATTTGAAAGAAGGGTTTATACGTATACCGGTATTCATGATGAATGGTTCTTGAATGATCCCAATCATTCGTTCTCGCTGGGGGCAGTGTAGGCCGCCAGTCGGCTAGGTGGTGCTACTACTCTTTGGTTCCTCCCATTGCCGATCGAGACGAACCTACCGAGTCGCGCAATAGATTGATTGACGGAATGAATCAAGCTAATTCTCTCATAATGAATATTAGGATATCGATATCTAATTTGGGACATTGGATGTCTAAATTAATTTATTGGATAAATTAATTTACGGCCTAATGAATTAAATAAATTACCGGGTGATTAATTTAATTCATGAATATAATTATTTCTTTGGAGAAATTAATTATGTCATTATGTATTTGATATGATTAATTAATTGGATTAATTAATCAATATAAATACATCGGAACGGAATCGGATTTTATCTGTTTGGACTCACGGGAGTCCGAAACGGACCGAACTCGTCCGATTCATCCACATGGCCGCCCCCCTCTTTTTCCACCCACCTTCATTTTGTCTTTATTTCATTCTTTATTGAGTGATAAAGACATTGGGGTCATGGTATCTTTTGATGGTGGGGTTGATCACTTATATGATGAGTTGTATCATGTGAAAAAGGAATAGAATAAAAGAGGAAGACTTCTCTTTTCAACAAATTATTATTCCATACGTGAACACAGCGGTGAGGAAAGAAAAGAGAGAGAGAATATTATTCTTCTCAAGTCTTCATCATCTTCTTCATTTTTATTCTTGAGTTCTCTTGGAGAAAATTCAAGATATATTGAGAGATATAAATTAAAACACTTAGAGTGTTATAATCAAAGCTTCATCACTTGATTCTAGCCGTAACCTTAGAGGTTAATCGAGTGTTGTCATTCCGTTCATTTCTCCAGCGCGTGACAAGTAGAGACGCAGTTTTTCGGCGTTGGATCATCCAAGGGCTTGGAGCATTTTGGATCGTTTGGGGAATAGCTCAAGAGAAGGAAATCCATATAATCAACGGACGACAAGGGTATGATTTCGAATCTTCCTTTGTTTATTTTATATTCGTATATGCGTAGCTCGATCGATCCTCGTAGGGATTCGGATCGAATTAATTTTCGTTTTACCGCTTCCGCTGGGCCTTCGTTTAAGGCACCGAATCCCAACATTCTCAAGGTAACGAATGACTCGATTTTAAATGATAATTACAAGGTTTGGAAAGATAGATTAAGGCCCAAAACTGGAATATACAATTTTTTTTACCAGTTAAAACGATTTTTGAAACTTGTATATAGCTAACTTATTGATGTTATGGCCAGATCTAGAAATCTCACAAATAAACAAAATAAATATATATATATAAATATACATTAAAAAAATTAAAGCCAAATAATAAAAATAATCAAAACACACCACAATAATCAAAGCTAAACACACCAAAATACCAAACACACCAAAAGAGTCAAAACATACCACCCCCAAACTTGAAAAAAGAAACCGTCCTCGGTTTTTAAAAAAATAATAAAAAGTAAGAGAGAAAAAAATACTCCATGTTATGAAAATTGATGCTTGAGCTACGCCTTTTTGGATCTGCATGAAAAAAAATACGAGGCAAACAACAATAAAAAAATAATGAAATATACCCGGAAGTATAGCACAATTTTTAAGATGCGCTTCAGGAAAGTCCGAAGAGTCGCCTTACGCTGCCATCAATGCTTTTATTAAAAACAAAAAAAAATACGGCAATAAAAATAACAATACATAAATCGCGAATAGATGCGCGTCAAGAGATCAAAAAGAAACTCCTTAAGCTGCCATCATTTAGCACGATTTTTACACACGACAGAAAGTAAAAATAACAAGAGGTCTGATATGGGGTATCAAAGGGAGAGGAATGAATCCACTTTTCGTTTTCTCACGGTGAGATCTTCCATCCAGACAATATTAGCTAGAGCTGGATCTGGTTGAGGAACAAATTCAATGAGTTTTTTATTTAGCTCTTCTGGTGTTGTTGCAACGACTATGATTCGTTTAGCACGCTCGGAAATAAAACTTTTTTCAGCAGAGTAGTCGATAAAAGATAGTAAACCATCAAAGAAACCATTGACATTAAGCAGACCTATTGGTTTTATATGAACATTTAGCTGGGCTCTGGTAACCACATGAAAAAGTTCCTCAAGAGTACCAAAACCACCGGGAAGGGTGATAAAGGCGTCAGCATTATTCATCATGTGAGTTATGCGATCTTGCATATTTACAGCTCTAAACTCATCTCCAATAGTTGCCCCGGTGATTTTACTTTCAGCCAGAGGTTTTGGAATTATTCCCAACACTTTTACTCCTTCCATATAGGCAGAAGCAGCAGCGCGTCCCATTAATCCTAGACTTCCTCCTCCGTAAACTACATGAATGTATTTTTCCCCTAGGGTACGACCCAATTTGTGGGCTGCTTCAGTAAAGCATGCCTCTTTTCCATAACTAGCTCCACCAAAAATGCAGACTGAGTTAAATCTTTTTGTGGAAGATGATGATTCCATTTTTGAAAAGAAACTTATTTGAGAGGAAAAGAGAAAAGTACAAGTTTGAGTGATGAATAAAAGAAACAAGCACAATATTTATTTATAGAAAAAAACTAAGGTAAAAATATTTAACAAATCTGTGATTGCGTTAATTGCGCTTGAACTACTCAATAGAATAATGAATGCATTTATTGCGTATCACCTTTTTTATTCAGAAAATCTCACCATACGACAAAAATAAAAGATACTCACGTGTATGTACAGTAGTTGTGATTGTGGCTCACATCTTCCTCTGATTTTACGTTCAGAAACAGCTTAAACGCCTTCTATGAGTCGGGGAGAAGCTTCACATCCAATTTTCTTACAAATTGGCAAACAGGGTCTTTTAACGTCAGATTACCAAGACGTTGTTCATATTCTAGTTTGAATATATTCCACAAACATCGAATTCCGTAATGTATGAGTCCACTAGGATGCGTGTCAAGAGAAATTTCGATGTTATCTAAATTCTCTTTATTCACACCATCCTTAATGAACTGAATTTTATCTTCTCTGTTTGTAGATGGAATTCCTAAAGAACGACATTTTGAATTACAGTTCCATCTAGCACATTTATAGCAAACGGCTATTATCTTTGCTCGTCGTTTCTTTGCATATGAACTTTTTCCAAGCCCTGGTAAAAATCTAGTAGGTGTTTCTGTGAATTCACCTGCTATTCTCACCTTGGCTTCAATAATGAATCTTATGTCAAAAGGTATGCTTTTATTCATAAGCAACCTCATCCTTTCAAGTCTTGTCTTGTAAATTTTTAAAATGACTTTTTTTGCTAAGAAAGGGAAATCTCTTTTTAATACTACTCAAAACTTCTTCCATGATAAAAAAATAAAAATAAAAAGAGAAAATATTAACAAATATTAGTTGTTGTGGGAAACTTGAAAAATCCGACTTTGATAGTCACGGAGTACCGTTACCCGCCACTTGACCGGACAGAAGAATAAAAGATGCATAAATAAAGAAAGATAAAATAACAAGATATAAACAAAAGTATACAAAAAATTATATTTGGCCTAAAATAACACTCTTAACGGCGCCAAAATTTGATCGACAAAAAATAGGAGTTTTTGAGTCGCTCGCAAATATATACGAGGTAGAAGTAGTTTTGGTAAGTTCTACCAAGGTCTTTTCTCTCGAGGATTGCTCAACAGGGCTTCGTATAATATTTTGTTACAGATTACAAGAAATAAATACTAAAATATTCTAAAATAGATTATTGGGTTTTTAAATATTAACTAAATTAAAATGCACTATTTTTAATTTAAACTATTTTAATAAGACTATTTTAATAAGACTATTTTTATACTGGACTATTTATATTAAGACTATTTGTAACTAGACTATTTTTAATGAGACTATTTTTATACTAGACTATTTATATTAGACTATTTTTAACTAGACTATTTGAATAGGATTAAAATGAGTTGGGAATTTATAAAATCTAGGGGATTACAGGTTCATTAAATTAGGTTTTTAGTTAAGTATAGGAATTGATTTATATGGATATAAAAGAAAAACGAATGTTTATCGAGTAATCAACTTTTCACCTCATAACTTTCGTATTCAAAGATGTTTTAATCACTTTCGCTTTCTTAAGATGTTGATAACAAGATTAATACTTGATAAATTGAAAAGATGTGTTTCCAATACACTTAACAATCAATCAAGGAGGTTTCACTAGTAGAAATAGGATATGATCAATCTCTGTTTAAACCAATTAATCCTTTCATTTCTTTAACTTGACTATTTTTAGGATAAACGATTGTTCATCGAGTAATCAACTTTTCACCTCATAACTTTCGTATTCAAAGGTGTCTTAACCACTTTCGCAATCTTAAGATGTTGATAACAAGATTAACATTTGATAGATTGAAAAGATATGTTTCCAATTCACTCAACAATCAATCAAGAAGGTTTCATTAGTAAAAATAGGATATGATCAATCTCTATTTAAACCAGTTAGTCCTAAAAATAGTGTAAATCAATCAAATACTCAATATATAACCTAATAGAAATCCCCCTTCCCCTAGGAAGAAAGATTAACTACTCATTAGTTTATACAAACTAAAATTATAATAGAAATAATTGATATACATAATATATATAGAAACTTTTAATTACTAGAACTTAATGACAATAGATAAAACTTACTTGAATATGATGAATCAAAGTGCAAGAAACATACTTCAAAATATAACTTCAAACTTGTTTAAAGGTTACAAGCTTACAAAAATTGAAAGTAAAATACTAAGTAAAATAATAAGTGCTTATTGATCAAGCACTTTTCAATTACAAACTAAATGAAAGAAAAACTTTAAACTAAAAATGAAATACAAAGTAAAGTTGAGAGATCAGAGGAAAATATCTTGCTAAAAGAAAGGAGTGTTTCTTGGCAAGAAGAGGAGGATCATTTTGCAATGGATGAAGATGTCCTTTTATAGGTGATTTTCAAGAATATAATTGATTATTTAATTTGTGGCATCTTTGACAAGTCTTTGGTATTTGATTCACACTTGATCTTCCTTGCATGTCTTGATTTTCAGATCATTGACTTCTTACATAGTTGTTGAGCTCACAAGATGCTAAATGTGGAAAATTCCACAAAATCAGCTTGAAAACGGCGATGAAAAATGGCCCAGTTTGCCCCGTGTTATGCGCCGTTTTGTGGTGACTCGGTCTCTTCCAGAATACGCGCGAGAACACGGCGCTAAATGCCGGCCGTGTGTGAAACGGCCCAAGACACGGCCCTTGTTGCTCCGTATGTGAAACGGCCTACATAGCACGGTCCTTTTTGCGCCGTTTATATGGTCGTTTTTGTAACACCCCCAAGATATTCGAGGTATATTACAGCGCCGTGAATCCCTACATGGGACCCACCAGGCTGGTCAAACATCATACTCATCGACTCACAGAACAACAGAATAACACCTCGTCATAAAGACGCCCAACAAAATAATCCACCCGGTTCAACTGGTCAACATAACACCATAATTCGACACAAACATGATAAACAACAATACAATCCAGACGAGTAAAAATTCTTAAGTACTCGAGTACTTCTATTAGTTCAAACAAAACCACAAAAGATAAAAAGATAGAAGACACTGAGACATCACTCGTGCACAATCATCACGCACGGCCATCATCCGCATACTGGTCCTGCCGTTCGTCTCGATGAACCTGACCTGAAATTCATAAAACGAATTTCCCCAAAACGGGTCCCCAGAGGGGTTAGCAATTACGCTAGTACAAGTAACCAAATGAACAACTTACATCTTACACATGTAGTCAATGCACGATATCACGAAAACATAGTTCCAAAACATTCATTTCCGGAAATGCCATAAACGAATCACATTTGTAAAATGCACCACAATTAACCGTCGATCCACGTCTCTGTGGACCCCTACCGAGACCCCATCGGATCTAACCCGTAGTGGTTAAAAGCAAGCTCGTCGATCCACGTCTCTGTAGACCCCTACCGAGACCCCGTCGGATCTGACCCGTAGTGAGCATACACACACACACACCATTTCTCATACAATACTACTATGTCAAGATTGTAAGTTCATAAGGATACTTGCCTCGGTTAATAGACGGTGATATGAACGGAAAGGAAGAATCGAACACGACCGCGAGGGACCGGCGGAAATGATCCTAACGATTCGAATAACACAATCATAACCAATTCTAGACGAATACGGAAATGGAATACACCCGAAAACCCGCCTACGATTCATGTATATCCGTATATAATAACAACGAGGGTGGACCACAACCAAACCCTCTCGATTTCGCAAAAACTACGAAATATACCATGAATCCGTAGGGAAACTAAGAATACCAACAAGATTAATCATATTCATCATGAATCCATCAACAAAACGGAACGGATCGGAAGAAAATCCCAAAACCCCCAAATCGCCCAAAAGTAGGGTTCTAAGAGATTTACCTTGGATTGAGGATGAAGAACACAAGTAGGTGTTGATAATCTACTTCAAAAACTCAAGGTAGAGGATGCCTGAAATAATCGGAGGAAGGGATCGCTCGGAAATCGCCTGGAGAAGCTCTGCGTCGAGGGGAGGAGAAGAAAATGAAAATAATACGTTCTTCTGGTCAACTCCCTGGTTTATATAGCCAGGGAGTGTTAGTGCGCGCTAATCCTCAAGGTTAGCGTGCGCTAACGGAATAAAATTATAGGCCAAACAGTTAGCTTCCCAGTCCAGTAGCCAGATTTCTGGCCGTTAGCGTGCGCTACTCGAAACATAGCGTGCGCTAATAACCACACGGTAGCGCGCGCTATCGACTAATAGCGTGCGCTACCTGGACATCAGTCGAGTCCAGAAGCTAACTGCCCAAAACTCACCTGACCCGTTAGCGTGCGCTACCATACAAGCGTAGCGTGCGCTAACTAGCATCTGACCGAGTTCAGTAGTAAACTGTCCAGTACTGGACACCCACGCTAGCGCACGTTACCAGGTATCATCAGCGTGCGTTAGCCTCCCGACATTAGCATGCGTTAGTCTGCGTAGCGTACGCTAATACGCCAGTCCAGAAGGCTAGAAAATAGCACTGCCACTCCCAGGGCTTGCTCTCTAGCTCGCGCTACGAATCAGACGTAGCGTGCGCTACTAAGGGACCCCTAGCGCGCGCTATGCAGAAAAGATAGCGTGCGCTAGGTTACGAAATATAAACGGTTCACAACACCGGAATATGAACGAAACATCAAACGGAACACCTCAAAGCGCATCAAAACATAGAATGGATCCGCGGCAACCCCGAAATAGCGGTTCCGCACAACAATAACGAGTCTCAGATCAATAGATGACGGGAAAGATACACTGAAAGATACACGAGGGTCGCTACAATCGAGAAATACACCGAAAATAAAAATACAAGGAAAAGAAAAATGCGGGTATTACATTCTACCCCTCTAAAAATAAGTTTCGTCCCGAAACTTTAAGAAACAAACAACTCAGGGTACCTAGCACGCATGTTATCCTCGGCTTCCCAAGTTGCCTCCTCAACACCGTGTCTCGACCACTGCACCTTGACCAGAGGGATGGTCTTATGCCTCAGTCGTTTCTCAGGATGCTCCAAAATCTTCAAAGGACGCTCCACAAAAGTAATATCCTCGGCGACATCAATCTCAGCATAATCGATGACGTGACTAGGATCCGGGACATATTTCCTCAGCTGGGAAACATGAAAAACGCTATGAACATGACTCAAGGCCGGAGGTAATGCCAAACGGTATGCCAACCCACCGACTCGCTCGAGAATCTCAAAGGGTCCAATAAATCTCGGAGTCAACTTCCCATTCTTCCCGAAACGAAAAACTCCCTTTGTCGGCGACACCTTTAGCAAAACGTGGTCTCCCACCTCGAATTCCAAAGGTTGACGACGGACGTCGGCATACGACTTCGCCGACTCGGCGCCAACATCCGTTCCCGAATTAATTCTATCTTCCGCCTCGTCTCTAAAACGACATCCGGCTCGGTCCCGACCAAATCAGACGTCTCGTTCCAACAAATCGGTGATCGACATCGCCGCCCATAAAGTGCTTCGTACGGTGCCATCCGAATCGATGCGTGCCAACTATTGTTGTACGTGAATTCGATCAATGGAAAATGCTCCTCCCAGTCATTGCTCCAATCTAAAGCACAAGCACGCAACAAATCCTCGAACGTCTGGATAGTGCGTTCCGACTGTCCATCTGACTGGGGATGAAAAGAGGTACTCAAATGCAAACGGGTACCCAACGCCTTATGCACCTTTGCCAGTGCGATACAAAACGGCCATCGCGATCCGAAACAATAGACTTCGGAGTACCGTGAAGTCTCACAATCTGTGCGATAAACACACGAGCTAACTTCTCCGGGCCACAAGTGTCCTTGATGCCCAGAAAATGTGCCGACTTGGTCAGGCGATCAACAATCACCCATACCATATTCATGCCCGACCTCGATCTCGGCAAACTCGTAATGAAATCCATCGATATATCTTCCCATTTCCATTCCGGAACGGGAAGTGACTGCAATAATCCAGCCGGTCGCTGATGCTCGATTTTGACCTGCTGACAAGTCAAACATCTCGCTACAAACTGTGCAACCTCTTCCTGCATATAATTCCACCAAAAATTTCTTCTCAGATCCTTGTACATCTTACTCGAACCAGGATGAACGGAATAAGGTGTAGCATGGGCCTCCCGCAAAATACTCTGCCTCAACTCCGAGTCGTTCGGCACACAAAGCCGACTCTGGAATCTCAAAACACCATCCTCGTGAATCACAAACCCGGGAGACTTTCTTTTAAGAACGTTCTCTCGGATTTGAGTAATCATCGGATCCTCCAACTGCTTCAGCTTAATTTCATCGATCAAAGACGACGAAATCTCTAAAGCACGAAGTTGCCCGACGGCTCCAGGCAACAAAAGTTCAACATCTAACTCGATTAAAGCCCGCCGAAGATCAGACTGAGACGTAAGGATCTCAAGCGTTCGTAACGCAACTGGTTTCCGAATCAAGGCGTCGGCTACGACGTTCGCTTTGCCAGGATGATAAAGGATTTCGAGGTCATAATCCTTAATTAGCTCTAACCACCTCCTCTGCCTCATATTCAACTCCCGATGGGTAAATATGTATTTCAGACTTTTATGATCGGTAAAAATCTGACATGCAAAGCCGAAAAGATAGTGACGCCAAATCTTTAGCGCAAAAACGACTGCCGCTAACTCCAAATCATGAGTAGGGTAGTTCAGCTCATACGGCCTCAAATGTCTCGACGCATAGGCAATGGTCTTGCCGTGCTGCATCAATACGCACCCAAGGCCCTGACCTGAAGCATCGCTATAAACGGCAAAACCCTCGTTGCCACATGGCAACGCCAAAACCGGGGCTGAAGTCAAACGCTTCTTCAGCTCCTCAAAACTCGACTGCCTCTCGTCATTCCATACGAACCTCTCGGATTTCTGGAGCAGCTGCGTAAGTGGCCGAGCTAGTTTCGAGAAACTCTCGACGAACCTACGATAGTAGCCAGCCAAACCCAAGAAACTACGTAGTTCCCTCACATTCTTGGGCGGTGCCCATTCCAACACTGCATCGACCTTCTGCGGGTCCACACGAACCCCCTCGGCTGAAATCACGTGACCTAAAAACTTCACTTCCTTCAGCCAGAACTCACATTTCGAGAACTTTGCATAGAGTTGCTCGGTCCTCAAAATGTCTAACACTACTCGCAAATGATGGGCATGCTCCTCCTCGCTCCTCGAATAAATAAGAATATCGTCAATGAAGACGACAACACACTTATCCAAATACTCGATAAAGACTTTGTTCATCAACTGCATGAACACCGCTGGTGCATTAGTTAACCCGAAAGGCATAACTACGAACTCATAATGTCCGTATCTCGTCCGAAAAGCTGTTTTCGGCACATCGGATTCTCTCACCCGGAGCTGATAGTACCCCGATTTCAAATCAATCTTCGAGAATACCGCAGCTCCCTGCAACTGGTTGAACAAGTCATCAATTCTCGGCAAGGGATACTTGTTTTTGATGGTCACCTTGTTTAGTTCGCGATAGTCGATACACAAACGTAGTGAACCATCCTTCTGCCGCACAAACAGGACCGGTGCGCCCCAAGGCGAGGCGCTCGGTCGAACATACGCCGACTCAAGAAGCTCACTCAACTGCTTCTTCAATTCGGACATCTCTGAAGGTGCCATGCGATAGGGCGCCTTCGAAATAGGAGCCGTGCCCGGCTCTAACTCTATAGCAAACTCGACCTCACGATCCGGTGGCAATCCCGGTAACTCGTCAGGAAATACATCAGGAAACTCACTAACGATTGGAATCGACGAAAGCTCGACTCCACCACTCTCCGCCTTCAAGGCGTAGCACCAATAGCCAGTACACCCCTTTCGCAGGAGTCTCATCGCCTTCAAGGCGTTAATAATGAACTTCTGGTTTCCCCTCTTTCCCCCCGCGAAAGAGTGCTCGGTGCCATCCTCGGCTAACATAGTGATGATTCTCTTGCGGTAGTTCATGATCGCACCATGCCGCTCGAGCCAATCATCCCCAAGAATCAAATCCTCACCCTCGATACCCACAACAATAAGATTAGAGGGCCAAGTCCTCTCACAAATAAGCACAGAACAGTCTCGAACCTCCTGATCACCAACGATCCTATCACCTCTAGGAAGCTTAACGATGAAGGGTTCACAAGGCATCAGACAGTCGAGACTCAAACGGTGCACACAATCTAAGGATATGAACGAATGCGTAGCACCAGAATCGAAAAGCACACTGACAGGATGAGAAAGAATATGAACGGTACCTGTCGCCACAGTAGCTGCTGGGTCATCGGCTTTCCGCATCTCATAAACCCGCGGATGGGCGGAGCCGACACTAGAAGTTCCCCCTCTGACGGTCTGACCCCGACCTCTCCCTCGACTGGCACTCGGTGGGGATTGAGAAGCAAACGATCCTTGATTCACACTTGGTTCCCTAGGCGCTGGAACGGAAGCCCGGGCACCAAGAATTCTCTCCCTCTCAAGGCCTGACGACCTTGTGGCCCGGCTGGCCACACTGATTACACGTCAGTAAAGGGCTCAAACAAGTACGACTGACGTAGCCTGTACGGCCACAATTGAAACACTTCACGTCACGGAAAGGAGCACTGGTAGTTCCCCGAGGACCCCCAGCAGAACGAGCTGGACCACCGCCGGCGGGGAAGTTAGCAGATTGAGATTTCTGTTGACCCCCTCCCTTGTGGCCCGAAAAATTCCCAGCGGACTTATGTTTCTTGCTCTCGCGGGCCACCTCGCTAGCCGTCACCGACATATCGTAAGCAAGGGCCCTACTCTGGTAATCTTTCAAGGTAGTACATACGAGCCCCGACATATAGTCCCGAATCGACAACTTCATCCGTCTGGAGAAATGGAAAATTTTGTCGCTCTCCTCGACAACTTAGGTCTTCACATAACCCAACTCCTTGTTAAAATCGGCAATAGCTTGAGATACGGGGATATCCCGTGGTTGAGCATCATAGAAAGCATGTACCCGAGCCTGTCTGACCGGCCACGGGCAATATCCAGTCTCCATCAATTCTTGAAACTCGGCCCACGAAGCAGCATGATCTTTGGGCCCAACGGCCTCCCACCAGTCCGTAGCGTCCCCAGTGAGAAAGTACTGGGCCGGGACATTTGGTATCACTGAAAACTTTAGATATTTCCTTGATCCACCCTTCCCAGCCAATCGGGTCTGAAGCTCCCGAAAACTGAGGAGGTTGCATCTTGATGACATCTTGGAGCCAACGGTCCGCTCCCGATTAGCATGGGCCTGATCCGGATTCTGAACCGCTTGAGCTATCGCCACCATTTGGTTCACCATTTGCTGCATAACGGCCGCAATACCAAGGTCGGCACGCTCCTGAGAAGAAGCATGACTATGACGGTCGCCGGTACTGCCGGCTCCCGAAGACTGCGACGTGGCCGCCCCACCGGCTGCCCCACGTCCTCGGCCACGTCCACGACCATGACCGCGACCACGAACTCTTCCAGCATCCATACTGGAGTTAAATAAGTAGCAAAAGCCATACGATGGTAAGTACAAGAAAAGAACAATCACAAATCGAGAATCAAAGTAACGATACAAGCGAATAAGGAACAGAGGAAGGGAAACTTACGGACACTGGTAGTACCGGAATCATGGCAGCGTGACGATGATGTGGAAAACAAAACACAACAAGACCCAATAAACCGACAAGCCTAGGTATCCATAACCTAGAGCTCCGATACCATTTTCTGTAACACCCCCAAGATATTCGAGGTATATTACAGCGCCGTGAATCCCTATATGGGACCCACCAGGCTTGTCAAACATCATACTCATCGACTCACAGAACAACAGAATAACACCTCGTCATAAAGACGCCCAACAAAATAATCCACCCGGTTCAACCGGTCAACATAACACCATAATTCGACACAAACATGATAAACAACAATACAGTCCAAACGAGTAAAAATTCTTAAGTACTCGAGTACTTCTATTAGTTCAAACAAAACCACAAAAGATAAAAAGATAGAAGACACTGAGACATCACTCGTGCACAATCATCACGCACGGCCATCATCCGCATAGTGGTCCAACGCTCGTTCGTCTCGATGAACCTGACCTGAAATTCATAAAACGAATTTCCCCAAAACGGGTCCCCAGAGGGGTTAGCAATTACGCTAGTACAAGTAACCAAATGAACAACTTACATCTTACACATATAGTCAATTCACGATATCACGAAAACATAGTTCCAAAACATTCATTTCCGGAAATGCCATAAACGAATCACATTTGTAAAATGCACCACAATTAACCGTCGATCCACGTCTCTGTGGACCCCTACCGAGACCCCGTCGGATCTAACCCGTAGTGGTTAAAAGCAAGCTCGTCGATCCACGTCTCTGTGGACCCCTACCGAGACCCCGTCGGATCTAACCCGTAGTGAGCATACACACACACACACACACCATTTCTCATACAATACTACTATGTCAAGATTGTAAGTTCATAAGGATACTTGCCTCAGTTAATAGACGGTGATACGGACGGAAAGGAAGAATCGAACACGACCGCGAGGGACCGGCGGAAATGATCCTAATGATTCGAATAACACAATCATAACCAATTCTAGACGAATACGGAAATGGAATACACCCGAAAACCCGCCTACGATTCATGTATATCCGTATATAATAACAACGAGGGTGGACCGCAACCAAACCCTCTCGATTTCGCAAAAACTACGAAATATACCATGAATCCATAGGGAAACTAAGAATACCCACAAGATTAATCATATTCATCATGAATCCATCAACAAAACGGAACGGATCGGAAGAAAATCCCAAAAAACCCAAATCGCCCAAAAGTAGGGTTCTAAGAGATTTACCTTGGATTGAGGATGAAGAACACAAGTAGGTGTTGATAATCTACTTCAAAAACTCAAGGTAGAGGATGCCTGAAATAATCGGAGGAAGGGATCGCTCGGAAATTGCCTGGAGAAGCTCTGCGTCGAGGGGAGGAGAAGAAAATGAAAATAATACGTTCTTCTGGTCAACTCCCTGGTTTATATAGCCAGGGAGTGTTAGCGCGCGCTAATCCTCAAGGTTAGCGTGCGCTAACGGAATAAAATTATAGGCCAAACAGTTAGCGTCCCAGTCCAGTAGCCATATTTCTGGCCGTTAGCGTGCGCTACTCGAAACATAGCATGCGCTAATAACCACACGGTAGCGCGCGCTATCGACTAATAGCGTGCGCTACCTGGACATCAGCCGAGTCCAGAAGCTAACTGCCCAAAACTCACCTAACCCGTTAGTGTGCGCTACCATACAAGCGTAGCGTGCGCTAACTGGCATCTGACCAAGTTCAGTAGTAAACTGTCCAGTACTGGACACCCACGCTAGCGCACGCTACCAGGTATCATCAGCGTGCGTTAGCCTCCCGACATTAGAGTGCGTTAGTCTGCGTAGCGTACGCTAATACGCCAGTCCATAAGGCTGGAAAATAGCACTGCCACTCCCAGGGCTTGCTCTCTAGCGCGCGCTACGAATCAGACGTAGCGTGCGCTACTAAGGGACCCCTAGCGCGCGCTATGCAGAAAAGATAGCGTGCGCTAGGTTACGAAATATAAACGGTTCACAACACCGGAATATGAACGAAACATGAAACGGAACACCTCAAAGCGCATCAAAACATAGAATGGATCCGCGGCAACCCCGAAACAGCGGTTCCACACAACAATAACGAGTCTCAGATCAATAGATGACGGGAAAGATACACTGAAAGATACACGAGGGTCGCTACAATCGAGAAATACACCGAAAATGAAAATACAAGGAAAAGAAAAATGCGTGTATTACAGTTTTTGCCTTCAAAAATTCCCGGCGTTGATTTTGATCTTGTTTTCTGTCCTTTTTGGCGTTTCATGTCAGTAATCTGTAAAATGACGATTTTTAGCTCATGTTTGTACATATCTGTAAAATATGTATATTTAATCATAAATCAGTACGATTATGCCCGTAAAAGGAATATTTTGTATATGAATTTTTAGATCAATTATGCACTAATCAGATAGTTACACTAAGAACGTGTCAGTTTACCTTCGAGTAATGTATTGTTGTGTTCTATATTGATGATTCGCCGTTAGGCACTTATGTTCTAACCTATTGAGCAGGTATTGATCGTATGTCGTGGGCATAGTGTTTCACGAATGCTCGATTCTTACTTTGGTTTGTGAGCATCTCGTACTACCATTGTTGTACTGTTCATTCTGCCTTTGGATGCATATCATGTTGTACATGTATTTGATATTCATTATCTGGATGACTGACCCCGTGGGGGCGGAACATATTTTCATGTTTTAGGTGCGTGCGAGGAGAGAGTTGAGACACAGGGGCATGACGATGGCGATGAGGTATTCGAGCGATACTAGTCCGAGATGTTTTGGTATTCATGTCAGTGAGAAAGTTTGGAGTACTCCGATTTTGTTCAGTCGTTGTCATTTTTTATTATCCGAGCAAGGCTCGTGGATGTTTTTGTATTTTATTTTGGCCATGTAGGCCCACTGTTGTCGATGAAATTCCATATTGGAATATTAGGTTAGATGTTAGTGTAGGGATTGTGATTCCCCTTTTTTTTTGGTCAGTTTGTTGTATTTTAGTCATGTCCGCCTGGTGGATCTCCTGGTGTGAGGTCCACGGCACTGTAATGACCCAATGGAATTTTGGGATGTTACAGAAGATGGTATCAGAGCATTGGGTTGTGAGATACCCTGACTTGTGTGTTATGTGGCTCTACCAAGGCGGTAGTAGTGGGGCTGTCAGGTTATGACAATATGGACAGTCGGGTTTTGTGAGTCGTGATAGTTGGACGACCGTATGAGTTATTCTTTCATCGAGTCGTCGTTAGTGAAGACTAGTATCGCAAGACCTCGAAGCTTCGTATGACCTGTGTAAGGACTCTATTCTCTTTTATGTACATACATTCATTATGTCATTGATTAAACATGTTTTGTTGACACTTGTATGTGACAATCGAGTGCGATTGATTTATGATTATTTGCTTTAGAGCATGTGGCTCTGTATCGGCTATGGTTAGCACGATCGATGTGATCGTTTGTCTGTTGAGTATGTATACTCGTGCTTGGCGTTTGACCTAGCATTCTGGCCGCTGAGGCGTATTTGAGTTGTGGTCATGATTGAATGTTATTCTTTCAGTCTAGAAAGAGGACGTGACAGAGGGGGTAGAGGCCGCAGAGTGGGCCGAAACCCGAAACCTCATACCAATACTTTGATGGATGACGAATCATTTTCGGAGTCGTGCTCGAGAACCCACCGATCGTGATTGTGCTTGGAGTGAGTTTAAGACACTCATGTTAGAGAGGTATTATCCGGCTTCACTTCGTGAAGCCAAGTTGTCGGAGGTTTTGAACCCTGAATCCGTCGAGGATGAGGGTGTTATTGTTATTGCTGAGAAGTTTCAGGGACTTCTTTAGTTTGCTTCGTCTATTATCCGTAGTGAAGTGGATAAGATCAAGTATTTTGGCAAGAGGCTGAACCTGCGGTTGAGGATACAGTTGTTCAATCACAATTGTAGTTCACTTGGCGAATTCATCGAGAAGGCCCTTGGAGCAGAGCTTTTGATCAAGGAGCTTACTCGGAAGGATCCTTCAGTTTCTTCTGGTGAGAGGACTAGGATGCCGATTCGTTCAAAGGGACATCGAGCTCCGACGTCCAATAGGTCATTTTCTAGTCGACTTCATGCTGGGAAAACATCTTCTTCTCAGGCGACGAGTTCGACTGTTGTTTGTTTTAACTGTGATTCAGCGGGGCATGTTAGTACTCGATGTACGGTGCCAGCTATTATTTATTTTCTGTGTGGGAGGCAGGGACACCTTCAGAAATACTGCAGGAGTTCTAGTACCACTAGATCTCGGGATAGCTCACGGGCCTCGAGAGATTTTGTTGCTTCAGTCCGTACTTCATCCAAGGGGTCATATCGGGCTTCGGGAGCCAGAGGTATGGACAACCGAGGAGGGTCGGCGGGTTTAGATTTGGGTCTTCCTCGAGTCGATGAGATCGAGGAGCCCGATGATCTGGAGGAGGTTGATTTCGGGTACATTTGAGATGTAGCCTTGATTTGTATTTTCCTTGTTTTCGGATTGATGTTTGACTCAGTCTATATTTTAGTATTGTGGTTGCGAACCATTTATGGTTGATCTAGCTTGAAATGATTGTATATGAGAATCTTGAGACTTGAGTCATTTGATGTAATTTTCTTTCCTTTTGGTTCTGTACCCGAGATTTTTGTGATGATCTAGGTAATTGTTCATTGTGATTCGAGTCGTCAAGTTGTGAGGACTTGGGCGTGCGATTGATATGGTCCCGAGAACTATTTGTGCGTTGTTATTTTCTTTTGTGGTGCCAGTCAGTGATTACATGGGCGTTCAATGCTGACGAGAATGGGGAAGTGTACACCGATGGTTGTAGGCATGTACAATGAGCGGCTCCCTCGGGATGTGTACGCCGGTGTTACTAGTCATGCGGTTGGTACGACTTCCTGGCTGGTAGGGGTGGACTCAGTTCCATTCGGTTCGGTTTTTGACTGAAACTGAGAATCGAACCAAATATTTGTAACACCCCCAAGTTATTCGGGGTATATTACAGCGCCGCGAGTCCCGCCGTGAAACTCACAAGGCTAATCATACACGAATTATAAAACTTGACTAATGAGATATGAATACAATGAAATGAAGGACAAGACGAATGGTATTCAAACCATTACGAACGTATTAGAACACATCACAACACAATTAAATACTTTGGCAACACAGGCCGGAACATCAAGAAACTGAGAGATAATACTCGAATATTCAATAACCATTCCAGTACAACAACACCGGATGGAGGAAAGCGAAAAATACAACCGGAAATAATACACAGTATCACGCTTGCCCATCATCTTCATTCCGACCCGATACCTGCCTGTCCGCTCTCCTGGAACCTGAAATACATAAAACGTATTTCCCCCATAAAGGGGTTAGCCGTCAAATAACTAGTACAAGCATATCAAATATGAAATACAATACTACTCAACAATACAGTGAAAACAACCGTCAATCCATCAGTTCAAGACTAGTATTCGGGAATAACTAAATCTCATTTCAAAATATACACGATTAACCATGGAACCGCACCAGCAGCAACGGAACCCTCTGAGGCTCCGTCGTACCCTCCCAGAGTGGTTAACCCCAAACTATTCGTGGCACCGTACCAGCAGCAACGGAACACTCTGAGGCCCCGTCAGACCCTCCCAGAGTGAATACATACAATCATACAAGTCATATACCTCACTTTCAACGTCGAGAACGTATTAACATACACATATACTTGCCTTTGAGACATCGCGACTCCGGAAGGAAAAGAGTATAAGTTCGGTAGGTCCGAGAACGCACTTCCGACACCTAAACGATTCGCATGGGACATGATAATCAATAATCCATACTCATAACACAGGAAGAAACTCCCAAAACCCGCCTACGATTCATGAAACTACGAGGGTAAACATCTGCGGATTGGAAAATCACCAAAACTCTCTTACATCCGAACTATCACGAAATAATCTATAGAATCGCAGGGGAAATATGTTTACAAGGTAGATAATTCATAATATCAAGGGACCTTAAGGAGGATATGGTAAGGACTCCCAATAGATATCTTCCTTCCATTATTAGGACTCTTTCTAATATGAAGACTCTATTAATATCAACTTAGTCCACTAATAAGTTAATATTGCACTTCCTACCAAAATCCCAAATTACGAAATTGGGCTCCTTTTAAATTAATTATTTCCCGTGTTTAAGATATTCCATGTCCATTAATTAATTTAAGCTACTGACAACTTTTAATTAATTAATGTATTATACATGAGTATACCACTCGACCTTTATTATTATATCGGAAAATTAATTCCACCTGCAGGTTTTGATATAATAATCCTTTCGAGTGCCTCAAGGACATGATCAACCCATTTGGTCGGGACACGATTTCTAGCTATAATATTAATTATCATATAAATAATAATATTGCCCAAAATATCGAGCATATTGAGTCAATCATTGTGGCTCTCACCCATGATAAATCAAAGCAATAAATATTAAATATATATAATTAAATATTAATCACTAGAATTAAGAAATAATAATTATCCGATATGTACGTTCTTCTTATAGTCAGTACAGAAGAATCTATCTCACCTCGATCCTGTTCAACGTATAACGAATACGCTAATATATGCTAATGGTCAAGACCAACCAATCTCAAGCATATACTACAACCTCTCACATAACGGTCTAATGTTACATAGGTTGTGAACTGAATATTACTATATAAGGAACCGATAATGTGATCTTCTGTGTGACACTACACACCACATTATCTACAATATAAAGTAAATTAGACTGCATTTGCATAATCATAGCGTGAATAAATATGCAAAACATGTGATAAATGAATTAAATATTCTCATAGATAAATACCGGGAAATTAGGTAATACAAGCATAAAGTATGTTTTGACGTATACAACCCTAACAATCTCCCACTTATACTCAAAGCATGCTTTTGAAGTATACTATCTAGACTATGTCTATCTATCTCCCACTTATACTCAAAGCAATGCTGCCATACATCTCAACCCCATTCCTTCCACATGCCCTTCAAATGATTTTGAGGGCAACCCTTTCGTGAAAGGATCAGCTAGGTTGTCTTCAGATGCGATCTTGGAGACAATGATCTTCCTTCTCTTCACAAAATCTCAAATGATATGATATTTGCGCTTGATATGTTTGCTTGCTTTGTGGGCTCGTGGTTCCTTCGAATTTGCAACAGCACCGGTATTATCACAATACAGTGTAATACTCCTGGGCAAATTTGGAATCACCCCCAAATCCTTTAGGAAGTACTTGAGCCATACCGCCTCTTTAGCTGCCTCTGAGGCTGCTACATATTCGGCTTCCATGGTAGAGTCCGCTATGCATTTCTGCTTCACACTCCTCCAACTGATGGCTCCACCTCCCAAAGTGAAAACATATCCGGAAGTTGATTTTGACTTTTCTTTGTCCGCACTGAAATCCGAGTCAGTGTAACCCAAAGGACAAAGCGTATCTGATTGATATACAAGCATATGCTCCCTAGTCCTTGTCAGGTACTTGAGTATATGCTTGACAGCAATCCAATGTCCCGGTCCTGGGTTTGACTGATATCTTGCCACCATGCCTACAGCTTGACAGATATGAGGCCTAGTGCAAAGCATAGTATACATAAGGCTTCCCACTGCCGAAGGATAAGAGACCAGCTTCATGTCATCTATCTCCTTCTGTGTCTTAGGACACATAGCCTTAGATAGTTGAATTCCATGTCTGTAAGGTAAGAAACCTTTCTTGGAATTCTCCATGCTAAACCGCTTTAGCACCGTATCGATATAGGATGCCTGAGATAAGCACAACATCCTTTTCTTGCGATCTCGAAAGATCTTAATACCAAGGATGTGTCCAGCTTCTCCCAAATTCTTCATATCGAACTGCTCAGACAACCATACCCTCACGTCTGATAATACCTTCACGTTGTTACCAATTAGAAGTATATCATCTACGTATAGTACAAGAAACACCAGTACATTTCCCTCGCACTTTTTGTATACACAAACCTCACTAGGACACTGTTCAAAACCATACGATTGAATGACCTCATCAAATCGCATGTTCCAAGACCTTGATGGTTGCTTAAGACCATAAATGGCTCTCTTAAGCTTGCACACTAAGTGCTCCTGACCTTCAGCAATGAATCCTTCAGGTTGGCGCATATAGATTTCCTTATCAAGACTCCCGTTCAAGAACGCAGTCTTGACATCCATCTGCCAAATCTCCATATCCAAATGCACAACTATAGCTAAGAGAATCCGGATCGATTTAAGCATGGCTACTGGCGAAAAGGTTTCATCGTAGTCGATGCCCTCTTTCTGAGTGTAACCTTTCGCAACAAGCCTTGCTTTGTAGGTTTCAACCTTCCCTTTCGATCCTCTCTTACGCTTGTAGACCCACTTACTTCGAATGGGTTTTACCCCATTGGGTAGTTCTACCAGCTCCCACACTTGGTTAGAATCCATAGATCCCATTTCGGATTCCATTGCTGTTTTCCAGGATTCAGCATCCTTGTCTTGAACTGCTTGTTTGTACGTACATGGATCCATTTCATCCTGGTCCGTGGAGTGGTTCGAAGATGCTCCCACGCCGATGAAATGTTCGGGTTGACGAACAACCCTCCCACTACGACGAGGCGTGTCCTTAGTTTGCGTATCCACAATAGTGTCGATACGTGGTACACTAGGTGTTTGCACAATTGGTATTGTCGAAATCTCGCCCCTAAGTTCTTCTAGAATGACCTCACTCCTAGGCGTGTGGCTTATCACATAGTCCTCCTCTAAGAACCGGGAATTGGTGCTAACAATGACCTTCTGGTCTTTAGGACTGTAGAATAAGCCACCCTTTGTTCTCTTAGGATATCCTACAAATGCTCGTACTTCTGTACCAGATGACAACTTATCAGCTTCCTTATTCAGCACGTGTGCTGGAGAACCCCAAATCCGAACATGTCCTAGACTGGGCTTGCGCCCATTCCACAGTTCTGTGGGTGGTTTTGGAACTGATTTCGAAGGCACCAAGTTTAGAATGTACGCCGCTGTTTCCAAGGCGTATCCCCAAAACGAAATAGGCAAATCAGAATAACTCATCATTGACCTAACCATCTCTAATAAAGTACGATTCTTCGTTCAGCAACACCATTTTGTTGTGGTGTACCAGGCGCTGTGAGCTGGGAAGTAATCCCCTCATGTGCCAAGAAATCCAAAAACTCTCCACTAAGGTATTCGCCACCACGATCAGATCGTAGTGACTTCATACTCTGCCCATGACGCTTCTCCGTTTCAGCCTTGAATTCTTTGAGCTTATCAAAAGATTCAGACTTACGTCGCTTCAAATAGATGTATCCATATCTCGAATAATCATCTATAAACGTGATGAAGTATTCGAAACCACCCTTAGCATGGATGTTCATTGGACCACATACATCGGTATGAACCAATTCCAACACCTTTTGTGCACGATTTCCTTTGCTTTGAAAAGCCCTTTTAGTCAATTTACCTTCCAGGCAGGATTCGCAGGTTGGAAATGACTCAACTTGGAGAGTATCCAATAGGCCATCGCTCACCAATCTTTGAATCCTTCTAAGGTTAATATGACCCAATCGTAAATGCCACAAATATGTTGGATTTATGCTCGAAAGTTCCTTTCTTTTATTAGGATTAGTCAAAGAATTAAGCGATTTATAATTATGCAAGGGAGTCAAAAGATTGATGATATAAAGTTCTTCATTATAAGTACTCCCGCAAATATATTCACCATTTCTTTTAATGATTGCATTATCTTCAAAAGAAACTGAATATCCATCACGACGCAATTTAGAAACTGAAATCAAATTCATTCTAAAATCGGGTACTAATAATGCATTATTAAGAACTAAAATCTTATCATCAACTTTTAGCTGCACGACTCCCACTGCAATAGCCTTCAGCCTGGAATAGTCGCCCCAGCTTATTGTAATTTCATCCGCACTAAGTACCTTGGTTACTTGGAACCCCTGCGAGTCATAACAAACATGATCAGTGGAGCCCGAATCCACTATCCACGAAGTGATGGAACAGGCAGCCAAACATGTTTTGACTACTAGTGCATAAGACGTACCTTTCTTAGGGCAGTCACTCTTGAAATGTCCTTTCAGACCGCAGTTGAAGCACTTGCCCTTCGGCTTTTTGTTCACTTACGGCTGAGGAGCCTTTGACTGAGGAGCCTTGCCTTTAGCCTTGAAGGTCGCCACTTGCTTCTGGCCAACCTGCTTTTTCTTCCTTCCCCATTTGGGTTTTGAAGAAGCAGCACCGGTTGCCGCAAGAATTTGATGATAACCTTGTTTGAAGAGACCTTCGGCAGATTGAAGCTGTGTCAGAAGTTCCGCCAATGTGTAAGTCCTACGATTCATATTGTAGTTGAGGCGGAACTGCTCAAAGCTTCTTGGTAAACTGCCCAAGATAATATCGACCTGCGATTCCGCATTGATAGTGGCCCCCAGTATGCTCAGTTCATTCAAATGAGACATCATTTTAAGAACGTGATCCCTTACTGGTGTCCCTTCAGACATTTGGGTTGTCATCAAAACCCTCATCGCATTTTGCCTAGCTGCCCGGTTCTGATGACCAAACATCTCAGTGAGATTTTTCATCATTTCCGCGGCCGAGCCCATCGTCTGATCTTGTCTTTGCAATACATTTGTCAATGAAGCCAAAATGTAACAGCGAGCCATCTCATCAGACTTTTTCCATTTCCGAAATTCAGCCAACTCTTCAAGAGTGGCATCCGGTTCTGGTTCCAAAGGACTCTCCTCAGTTAAAACAAACTTATGCCCCTCGGCAGTCAAGACAATATCAAGATTTCTTTTCCAGTCGGCAAAGTTAGTGCCATCAAGTTTGTTTTCTTTGAGAATAACAATGAGTGGATTAAAAGACATCTGAGAATAAAATTAAAACACCATTCATCACATAATTCGACGCAAAATATATTGAAAAAACCTTAAAACAATATATATGCAATCAACCAACACCTTGAAAAACCGCACATGCAAGTCACGATAGTGTGGACGTTTACATATACTTTTCAAGTAGATTTTGACGTCTTTAATTTTACTATCTAGCCAAGACACATTTTGACAAGTAAAATTAATAGTTGGTTCCTCTTGGCCATGTATTTAATTAACATAGACTCCGATGGGGAGCTTATTAATTAATACATCTAAGTGAACACCATAATTTAACAAACCTTAGAATATTATTTAATGATAATAGTCCTACAGATGGAGATGTCCTATCATAAAAAATAATATTCACCTTTTTGTTATCAAATTTGAAGTTTAAAACCAGTGAGCCAATAATTTAGCACATCCGATGTGGAGGAAGACTCTAATGTCAACGCGCATGCAAATTATTTCACAATTTAAACCTATTATGGAGGCCAATTTGATTTTGAAAAATCAATTTTAAAATCACTTAGTTATTTTGAAAAAATAAGGTTTTAAATTTTCTCGTCCTAACATGCAAGGAAACATATCACGCATACATCCATACATGTCATACATCAAAACAATATAAACCAACAAATATTAAAATTGGACAATTATATCCAATTATCATGGCTTATTATTCCTCGTTTTGAATAACGAGAAAATCTTCGGCTCGTTTGCTCCCACTGCTTCAAGCATCTCGTGGAAAAACGAATTGAACGACGAACGTGCGACTTGACTCGCTGCCCATTGCCCGACCCGGCCATTGCCCCAAGCTGCTCGTCCGCGGCCCGCCCAAGCGCCGTCTTCTTGCCCAGGCCCGAACTGACCGAGCTGCCCGAGCTGACCGAGCTGCCCAAGCTGACCGACCTGCCCGGACCGTACTGCTGGCCGAACCGCCGATCGGCTCCTTGCTGGTCCCGGTTGGTTCGTCCGATCGGGACTCCTCTTCGCGCTGGACTTCTTTTTCTTTCGTACTTTGAGTGTCCCAACTCGATTACAATTTTATTCAAAATAAAATACATCGAATTTATATCAAATTACAAGAAAAAATAAATCTTATTCTACCCGTGGATTTTCTCACAGGAAAAACTTATACATGCCACAAAAACGGGCCAAATTACCAAAACGCGTAAATAAATAAAACATCACATAGCCATGATAATTGGATCATATTTTCCTGCAAGACAAATTCTAGCAAAATATTCCAAAAAAATCATACTATACGAATATTTAATTGCTAGCATATTAATCACCAAATTAATTTAATTGAACAGAACCTAAAGACCGGCTCCGATACCAATTGTTGGAATATAAAACGCAGCGGAAGCGAGTTGGTGAAGGTAATTTAACAAAAGGTTTTATAAACTAACCAACGTAAAAACCGGATCTATCTTATCAACTAATTAACTAAACAGATTAATAAACAATTAAATAAACATATTTACGCATGGGAGTCGGTAATTTTTACCTTTGACGCGAAGTGGTAGAATAATTCCCTCTTTGGTCGATTTGTCCTTCTTCGTGTTCCTATCCAATCTTCTTGTATTTCTACCTCAAGATCTTCTATAGTATATCCCGCCTACGTCCGGATATCGTGTGGACAACAATCTACCGGACTACTTGGACTGCAAAGGGATCGGCCGAAACTTTTCTCTCAAGAAACTTACGATTTTTGTTCTCTCTATTTTTCTTGAATATTTTGAGTATTTTAGAAAAATATTGTGTTTACCAAATTGTGGAATCCAAGACACAAGTCAAGATCCACAATTAAAACACACACAATAAAAATCGATTTCTTGGGCAATAATGAGGTGAAAAATCGGCCAACCCTAAGCATGTATTTATAGGTATTTTGGGCTACTCTAGGGACCTTAAGGAGGATATGGTAAGGACTCCCAATAGATATCTTCATTCCATTATTAGGACTCTTCCTAATATGAAGACTCTATTAATATCAACTTAGTCCACTAATAAGTTAATATTGCACTTCCTACCAAAATCCCAAATTACGAAATTGGGTTCCTTTTAAATTAATTATTTCCCGTGTTTAAGATATTCTATGTCCATTAATTAATTTAAGCTACTGACAATTTTTAATTAATTAATGTATTATACATGAGTATACCACTCGACCTTTATTATTATATCGGAAAATTAATTCCACCTACAGGGTTTGATATAATAATCCTTTCGAGTGCCTCAAGGGACATGATCAACCCGACTGGTCGGGACACTATTTCCAGCTATAATATTAATTATCATATAAATAATAATATTGCCCAAAATATCGAGCATATTGAGTCAATCATTGTGGCTCTCACCCATGATAAATCAAAGCAATAAATATTAAATATATATAATTAAGTATTAATCAGTAGAATTAAGAAATAATAATTATCCGAGATGTACGTTCTTCTTATAGTCAGTACAGAAGAATCTATCTCACCTCGATCCTGTTCAACGTATAACGAATACGCTAATATATGCTAATGGTCAAGACCAACCAATCTCAAGCATATACTACAACCTCTCACATAACGGTCTAATGTTACATAGGTTGTGAACTAAATATTACTATATAAGGAACCGATAATGTGATCTTCTGTGTGACACTACACACCACATTATCTACAATATAAAGTAAATTAGACTGCATTTGCATAACCATAGCGTGAATAAATATGCAAGATAAATGAATTAAATATTCTCACAGATAAAGACCGGGAAATTAGGTAATACAAGCATAAAGTATGCTTTGACGTATACAACCCTAACAATCTCCCACTTATACTCAAAGCATGCTTTTGAAGTATACTATCTAGACTATGTCTATCTATCTCCCACTTATACTCAAAGCAATGCTGCCATACATCTCAACCCCATTCCTTCCACATGCCCTTCAAATGATTTTGAGGGCAACCCTTTCGTGAAAGGATCAGCTAGGTTGTCTTCAGATGCTATCTTGGAGACAATGATCTTCCTTCTCTTCACAAAATCTCGAATGATATGATATTGGCGCTTGATATGTTTGCTTGCTTTGTGGGCTCGTGGTTCCTTCGAATTTGCAACAGCACCGGTATTATCACAATACAGTGTAATACTCCTGGGCAAATTAGGAATCACACCCAAATCCTTTAGGAAGTACTTGAGCCATACCGCCTCTTTAGCTGCCTCTGAGGCTGCTACATATTCGGCTTCCATGGTAGAGTCCGCTATGCATTTCTGAACCAATTATAGAGGCCAATTTGATTTTGAAAAATCAATTTTAAAATCACTTAGTTATTTTGAAAAAATAAGGTTTTTAATTTTCTCGTCCTAACATGCAAGGAAACATATCACGCATACATCCATACATGCCATACATCAAAACAATATAAACCAACAAATATTAAAATTGGACAATTATATCCAATTATCATGGCTTATTATTCCTCGTTTTGAATAACGAGAAAATCTTCGGCTCGTTTGCTCCCACCGCTTCAAGCATCTCGCGGAAAAACGAATTGAACGACCGAACTGCGACTTGACCTGCTCACGCCATTGCCAGGCCATTGCCGGATGCCCCAGCCATTGCCATTGGCCGAGCCATTCTTGGTGGCGAACTCTTCTTTGGTGGCCGAGCTCTTCTTGTGGCCGAGTCCCGACGGCATGCCACGGCCTCTCGGTCGCCTGACGGACTCCTCTTCGCATTTGGACTTCTTTTTCTTTCGTACTTTGAGTGTTCCAACTCGATTACAATTTTATACAAAATAAAATACATCGAATTTACATCAAATTACAAGAAAAATAAATCTATTCTACCCGTGGATTTTCTTACGGGAAAAACTTATACATGCCACAAAACGGGCCAAATTACCAAAATGCGTAAATAAATAAAAAACATCACATAGCCATGATAATTGGATCATATTTTCCTGCAAGACAAATTATAGCAAAATATTCCAAAAAAATCATACTATACGAATATTTAATTGCTAGCATATTAATCACCAAATTAATTAAATTGCACAGAACCTAAAGACCGGCTCCGATACCAATTGTTGGAATATAAAACACAGCGGAAGCGAGTTGGTGAAGGTAATTTAATAAAAGGTTTTATAAACTAACCAACGTAAAAACCGGATCTATTTAGGCTTGTCAACTAATTAACTAAACAGATTAATAAATAATTAAATAAACATATTTACGCATGGGAGTCAGTAATTTTTACCTTTGACGTGAAGTGGTAGAATAATTCCCTCTTTGGTCGATTTGTCCTTCTTCGTGTTCCTCTCCGATCTTCTTGTATTTCTACCTCAAGATCTTCTAGAGTATATCCCGCCTACGTCCGGATGTCGTGTGGGCAACAATCTAGGACTACTTGGGTATAAAGGGATCGGCCGAAACTTTTCTCTCAAGAAACTTACGATTTTTGTTCTTTCTATTTTTCTTGAATATTTTGAGTATTTTAGAAAAATATTGTGTTTACCAAATTGTGGAATCCAAGACACAAGTCAAGATCCACAATTAAAACACACACAATAAAAATCGATTTCTTGGGCAATAATGAGGTGAAAAATCGGCCAACCCTAAGCATGTATTTATAGGTATTTTGGGCTACTCTAGGGACCTTAAGGAGGATATGGTAAGGACTCCCAATAGATATCTTCATTCCATTATTAGGACTCTTCCTAATATGAAGACTATATTAATATCAACTTAGTCCACTAATAAGTTAATATTGCACTTCCTACCAAAATCCCAAATTACGAAATTGGGTTCCTTTTAAATTAATTATTTCCCGTGTTTAAGATATTCTATGTCCATTAATTAATTTAAGCTACTGACAATTTTTAATTAATTAATGTATTATACATTAGTATACCACTCGACCTTTATTATTATATCGGAAAATTAATTCCACTGCAGGTTTGATATAATAATCCTTTCGAGTGCCTCAAGGACATGATCAACCCGACTGTCGGGACACGATTTCTAGCTATAATATTAATTATCATATAAATAATAATATTGCCCAAAATATCGAGCATATTGAGTCAATCATTGTGGCTCTCACCCATGATAAATCAAAGCAATAAATATTAAATATATATAATTAAGTATTAATCACTAGAATTAAGAAATAATAATTATCCGAGATGTACGTTCTTCTTATAGTCGATGGAAGAATCTATCTCACCTCGATCCTGCTCAACGTATAACGAATACGCTAATATATGCCAATGGTCAAGACCAACCAATCTCAAGCATATACTACAACCTCTCACATAACGGTCTAATGTTATATAGGTTGTGAACTAAATATTACTATATAAGGAACCGATAATGTGATCTTCTGTGACACTACACACCACATTATCTACAATATAAAGTAAATTAGACTGCATTTGCATAACCATAGCGTGAATAAATATGCAAGATAAATGAATTAAATATTCTCACAGATAAAGACCGGGAAATTAGGTAATACAAGCATAAAGTATGCTTTGACATATACAACCCTAACAATCTCCCACTTATACTCAAAGCATGCTTTTGAAGTATACTATCTAGACTATGTCTATCTATCTCCCACTTATACTCAAAGCAATGCTGCCATACATCTCAACCCCATTCCTTCCACATGCCGTTCAAATGATTTTGAGGGCAACCCTTTCGTGAAAGGATCAGCTAGGTTGTCTTCAGATGCTATCTTGGAGACAATGATCTTCCTTCTCTTCACAAAATCTCGAATGATATGATATTTGCGCTTGATATGTTTGCTTGCTTTGTGGGCTCGTGGTTCCTTCGAATTTGCAACAGCACCGGTATTATCACAATACAGTGTAATACTCCTGGGCAAATTAGGAATCACACCCAAATCCTTTAGGAAGTACTTGAGCCATACCGCCTCTTTAGCTGCCTCTGAGGCTGCTACATATTCGGCTTCCATGGTAGAGTCCGCTATGCATTTCTGAACCAATTATAGAGGCCAATTTGATTTTGAAAAATCAATTTTAAAATCACTTAGTTATTTTGAAAAAATAAGGTTTTTAATTTTCTCGTCCTAACATGCAAGGAAACATATCACGCATACATCCATACATGCCATACATCAAAACAATATAAACCAACAAATATTAAAATTGGACAATTATATCCAATTATCATGGCTTATTATTCCTCGTTTTGAATAACGAGAAAATCTTCGGCTCGTTTGCTCCCACTGCTTCAAGCATCTCGCGGAAAAACGAATTGAACGACCCGAACCGTACGACTTGACCTGCTCACGCTCACCAGGCCATTGCCGGATGCCCCAACCACGCCACCGGGCCGAGCCGAGCCGGTGGCCGAACTCGCCTTGGTGGCCGAGCCTGCTGCTGGTGGCCGAGTCCCGATCGGCATGCTGCCGGTCTCGGTCGGTTCGTCTGATCGGGACTCCTCTTCGCACTGGACTTCTTTTTCTTTCGTACTTTGAGTGTTCCAACTCGATTACAATTTTATACAAAATAAAATACATCGAATTTACATCAAATTACAAGAAAAATAAATCCTATTCTACCCGTGGATTTTCTTACGGGAAAAACTTATACATGCCACAAAACGGGCCAAATTACCAAAATGCGTAAATAAATAAAAAACATCACATAGCCATGATAATTGGATCATATTTTCCTGCAAGACAAATTATAGCAAAATATTCCAAAAAAATCATACTATACGAATATTTAATTGCTAGCATATTAATCACCAAATTAATTAAATTGCACAGAACCTAAAGACCGGCTCCGATACCAATTGTTGGAATATAAAACACAGCGGAAGCGAGTTGGTGAAGGTAATTTAATAAAAGGTTTTATAAACTAACCAACGTAAAAACCGGATCTATTTAGGCTTGTCAACTAATTAACTAAACAGATTAATAAATAATTAAATAAACATATTTACGCATGGGAGTCAGTAATTTTTACCTTTGACGTGAAGTGGTAGAATAATTCCCTCTTTGGTCGATTTGTCCTTCTTCGTGTTCCTCTCCGATCTTCTTGTATTTCTACCTCAAGATCTTCTAGAGTATATCCCGCCTACGTCCGGATGTCGTGTGGGCAACAATCTACCGGACTACTTGGACTGCAAAGGGATCGGCCGAAACTTTTCTCTCAAGAAACTTACGATTTTTGTTCTTTCTATTTTTCTTGAATATTTTGAGTATTTTAGAAAAATATTGTGTTTACCAAATTGTGGAATCCAAGACACAAGTCAAGATCCACAATTAAAACACACACAATAAAAATCGATTTCTTGGGCAATAATGAGGTGAAAAATCGGCCAACCCTAAGCATGTATTTATAGGTATTTTGGGCTACTCTAGGGACCTTAAGGAGGATATGGTAAGGACTCCCAATAGATATCTTCATTCCATTATTAGGACTCTTCCTAATATGAAGACTCTATTAATATCAACTTAGTCCACTAATAAGTTAATATTGCACTTCCTACCAAAATCCCAAATTACGAAATTGGGTTCCTTTTAAATTAATTATTTCCCGTGTTTAAGATATTCTATGTCCATTAATTAATTTAAGCTACTGACAATTTTTAATTAATTAATGTATTATACATTAGTATACCACTCGACCTTTATTATTATATCGGAAAATTAATTCCACCTGCAGGGTTTGATATAATAATCCTTTCGAGTGCCTCAAGGGACATGATCAACCCGACTGGTCGGGACACGATTTCTAGCTATAATATTAATTATCATATAAATAATAATATTGCCCAAAATATCGAGCATATTGAGTCAATCATTGTGGCTCTCACCCATGATAAATCAAAGCAATAAATATTAAATATATATAATTAAGTATTAATCACTAGAATTAAGAAATAATAATTATCCGAGATGTACGTTCTTCTTATAGTCGATGCGGAAGAATCTATCTCACCTCGATCCTGTTCAACGTATAACGAATACGCTAATATATGCTAATGGTCAAGACCAACCAATCTCAAGCATATACTACAACCTCTCACATAACGGTCTAATGTTACATAGGTTGTGAACTAAATATTACTATATAAGGAACCGATAATGTGATCTTCTGTGTGACACTACACACCACATTATCTACAATATAAAGTAAATTAGACTGCATTTGCATAACCATAGCGTGAATAAATATGCAAGATAAATGAATTAAATATTCTCACAGATAAAGACCGGGAAATTAGGTAATACAAGCATAAAGTATGCTTTGACATATACAACCCTAACAATCTCCCACTTATACTCAAAGCATGCTTTTGAAGTATACTATCTAGACTATGTCTATCTATCTCCCACTTATACTCAAAGCAATGCTGCCATACATCTCAACCCCATTCCTTCCACATGCCGTTCAAATGATTTTGAGGGCAACCCTTTCGTGAAAGGATCAGCTAGGTTGTCTTCAGATGCTATCTTGGAGACAATGATCTTCCTTCTCTTCACAAAATCTCGAATGATATGATATTTGCGCTTGATATGTTTGCTTGCTTTGTGGGCTCGTGGTTCCTTCGAATTTGCAACAGCACCGGTATTATCACAATACAAAGGTAATACTCCGGGCAAATTAGGAATCACACCCAAATCCTTTAGGAAGTACTTGAGCCATACCGCCTTTAGCCGCCTCTCGAGGTCGCTACATATTCGGCTTCCATGGTAGAGTCCGCTATGCATTTCTGAACCAATTATAGAGGCCAATTTGATTTTGAAAAATCAATTTTAAAATCACTTAGTTATTTTGAAAAAATAAGGTTTTTAATTTTCTCGTCCTAACATGCAAGGAAACATATCACGCATACATCCATACATGCCATACATCAAAACAATATAAACCAACAAATATTAAAATTGGACAATTATATCCAATTATCATGGCTTATTATTCCTCGTTTTGAATAACGAGAAAATCTTCGGCTCGTTTGCTCCCACTGCTTCAAGCATCTCGCGGAAAAACGAATTGAACGACCCGAACCGTACGACTTGACCTGCTGCCCGCTGGCCGCTCGGCCGTTGCCCAACCACGCTTGCCGAGCCTTGGTGGCCGAACTCGCTTGGTGGCCGAGCTGGGCTGGTGGCCGAGTCCCGATCGGCATGCTGCCGGTCTCGGTCGGTTCGTCTGATCGGGACTCCTCTTCGCACTGGACTTCTTTTTCTTTCGTACTTTGAGTGTTCCAACTCGATTACAATTTTATACAAAATAAAATACATCGAATTTACATCAAATTACAAGAAAAATAAATCCTATTCTACCCGTGGATTTTCTTACGGAAAACTTATACATGCCACAAACGGGCCAAATTACCAAAATGCGTAAATAAATAAAAACATCACATAGCCATGATAATTGGATCATATTTTCCTGCAAGACAAATTATAGCAAAATATTCCAAAAATCATACTATACGAATATTTAATTGCTAGCATATTAATCACCAAATTAATTAAATTGCACGAACCTAAAGACCGCTCCGATACCAATTGTTGGAATATAAAACACAATGGAAGCGAGTTGGTGAAGGTAATTTAATAAAAGGTTTTATAAACTAACCAACGTAAAAACCGGATCTATTTAGGCTTGTCAACTAATTAACTAAACAGATTAATAAATAATTAAATAAACATATTTACGCATGGGAGTCAGTAATTTTTACCTTTGACGTGAAGTGGTAGAATAATTCCCTCTTTGGTCGATTTGTCCTTCTTCGTGTTCCTCTCCGATCTTCTTGTATTTCTACCTCAAGATCTTCTAGAGTATATCCCGCCTACGTCCGGATGTCGTGTGGGCAACAATCTAGGACTACTTGATCGCAAAGGGATCGGCCGAAACTTTTCTCTCAAGAAACTTACGATTTTTGTTCTCTCTATTTTTCTTGAATATTTTGAGTATTTTAGAAAAATATTGTGTTTACCAAATTGTGGAATCCAAGACACAAGTCAAGATCCACAATTAAAACACACACAATAAAAATCGATTTCTTGGGCAATAATGAGGTGAAAAAATCGGCCAACCCTAAGCATGTATTTATAGGTGTTTTGGGCTACTATAGGGACCTTAAGGAGGATATGGTAAGGACTCCCAATAGATATCTTCCTTCCATTATTAGGACTCTTTCTAATATGAAGACTCTATTAATATCAACTTAGTCCACTAATAAGTTAATATTGCACTTCCTACAAAAATCCCAAATTACGAAATTGAGCTCCTTTTAAATTAATTATTTCCCGTATTTAAGATATTTCATGTCCATTAATTAATTTAAGCTACTGACAGCTTTTAATTAATTAATGTATTATACATGAGTATACCACTCGACCTTTATTATTATATCGGAAAATTAATTCCACCTACAGGGTTTGATATAATAATCCTTTCGAGTGCCTCAAGGGACATGATCAACCCGACTGGTCGGGACACGATTTCTAGCTATAATATTAATTATCATATAAATAATAATATTGCCCAAAATATCGAGCATATTAAGTCAATCATTGTGGCTCTCACCCATGATAAATCAAAGCAATAAATATTATATATATATAATTAAATATTAATCACTAGAATTAAGAAATAATAATTATCCGAGATGTACGATCTTCTTATAGTCAGTACAGAAGAATCTATCTCACCTCGATCCTATTCAACGTATAACGAATACGCTAATATATGCTAATGGTCAAGACCAACCAATCTCAAGCATATACTACAACCTCTCACATAACGGTCTAATGTTACATAGGTTGTGAACTGAATATTACTATATAAGGAACCGATAATGTGATCTTCTGTGTGACACTACACACCACATTATCTACAATATAAAGTAAATTAGACTGCATTTGCATAATCATAGCGTGAATAAATATGCAAAACATGTGATAAATGAATTAAATATTCTCATAGATAAAGACCGGGAAATTAGGTAATACAAGCATAAAGTATGCTTTGACGTATACAACCCTAACAATCTCCCACTTATACTCAAAGCATGCTTTTGAAGTATACTATCTAGACTATGTCTATCTATCTCCCACTTATACTCAAAGCAATGCTGCCATACATCTCAACCCCATTCCTTCCACATGCCCTTCAAATGATTTTGAGGGCAACCCTTTCGTGAAAGGATCAGCTAGGTTGTCTTCAGATGCTATCTTGGAGACAATGATCTTCCTTCTCTTCACAAAATCTCGAATGATATGATATTTGCGCTTGATATGTTTGCTTGCTTTGTGGGCTCGTGGTTCCTTCGAATTTGCAACAGCACCGGTATTATCACAATACAGTGTAATACTCCTGGGCAAATTAGGAATCACCCCCAAATCCTTTAGGAAGTACTTGAGCCATACCGCCTCTTTAGCTGCCTCTGAGGCTGCTACATATTCGGCTTCCATGGTAGAGTCCGCTATGCATTTTTGCTTCACACTCCTCCAACTCATGGCTCCACCTCCCAAAGTGAAAACATATCCGTAAGTTGATTTCGACTTTTCTTTGTCCGCACTGAAATCCGAGTCAGTGTAACCCAAAGGACAAAGCGTATCTGATTGATATACAAGCATATTGTAATACCCGTGATTTCGATTTCCGGTAATTTCTTTTTTTTCGGCGGAAGTCCATTTTGACGACTCTCTCATGACCGTTTCGTCATTCTGAGAATGATTAATTTTGCACTTTTTGTCATCCGAGTTCGCTTTGTGTCGCTTTGTTGAGTTCCGTGCTTTTTAGCGGTTTTTCCGCACTTGAGTTCGATTCTTGCGAATCTCGTCCGAAACTGTTGTTTCGACTTTCTTGTAAGTTCATTTAATGTTATTATTCATGTTGCAAGCTTCGGTTTGGTTATTCGATCACGTATGGTGATTTTCGGGCAGTTGGGCCATTTTCGTAATTTCCCAAAGTTTGGGGTAATTACCTTCCGTTGTCGAATTTCGAGCCTTCGGGTGGTCGGAATCGTGTGTTCTACCAGCTCTTAGATTCGTCTTTGTGAGTACTTCGTAACCGTATCTTCGGTTCGTATTCGTGTTCGGGTTTCGTGTCGTTTTGTTGAATTCAGATTACTAAACGACTTTTCTAAGTATGAGTTCGTCTTTGTTAGATCATCATTAATTTTTGGTAACTCCAAAATTATAAATCTTTGCAATATTATAGAACATCGAGTTAGCTTTCCAATGGTTCAAACGGTGAGTCAATCTGAGTCCTGGACGAGAGAGTTATGGTCGTTTTAGTGGAAGATCACACTGTCGGCACTGGCCCAGAGCCTTTCGGCCGATAGGGGGCCGATAGACTCTCTGCCGGCATTTTGTATAGGGTATCGGTTGGGCCTATCGGCCGATAGGCCGGCCGATAGGTTCTCACGTGTTACACTATAAATGTGTTGTTTTGAGCGTGAATGGCTCATTTTCCTCCTTCCTTTTCCTTAGACGCGAGAGAGAGTGAGAGAGGAGGAGAGCTCCTCATCATTATCATTTGGAGGGTTGATTTTCATCATTCTTCTTCGGTTGTGAAGCCCGGACAATCAATCCAACGCGTGTTTTACGAATCTAAATACTTGAATCATCCAAGGTAATCTTCTAAGAACCCATTTTTGGGAGATTTTGGGGATTTTGGGTATTTTGTTCGATTTCGTCCGTTTAATCCGATTTAACTTAGGATTTTGATGGATTGATGATTATTTAGATGTATTATATCATTTCCCTTGTTATTCCATGGTTGGATCGTATCGATTCGTTGTTTGAGTTGAGTTCTTGACCGACGCCTTGAAGGTGTCCAGAAATGTCTTAGAGGGGTTTTCGGGCGTTCTACGATTATTCTTCCTCGTATGGTCGATGATTTATTGATTGTATGATGTTAGGGTCGTGTTTCTTGCGAAGAAACCATGTTGAACCCTTTCGTTCGTAAATCGTCTTCCGTTTAGATAGCATTGGGCGTTTGAAGCTTTCCGTTGAGCCGTGTTCGTCGGAATACTTGCGTGCGGTTTGAGGCAAGTACCTTGTCCATACTATTCTTGTTTTGTGAATATGATGATCGGTGATCGTCTAAATGTGTTTGTGTGGTCGTTTGAATTGAACTTTCAAAATATTCGATTAGCCTCGTTAAAGGCTCTCTTTCAAAACGCGTGTGTTTTGTAATTGTGTGGGTTGTAAGTGACTACGTGGATATTTAGATATGTTTGGTGTTGATGTTGCGCTTGATAATACGTGTGTACGTATATTATCTCTTTTCGGTGCGTTTTGGTTTGATGTGGTGTTTTGCTAAGTGTTTGATGCCTCGGTTGAATGGTTTGGATATCCTTGGTGTGATATGTTATTTGTGCATGATTGTTTCGCTCACCGCGGTTGGTTCGGACGGGGCCACGGCGGGAATCAATGGTAGAGCCCTGGATTCACGAGTGGTGAATGTATTTTACTCACCGTGGGTTGGTTCGACGGGGCCACGGCGGAGTCCAATGGTAGAGCCACGGATTCACGAGTAAAAACTTCACAGTTGGTGTATATTTAGTGAATGTACTTTACTCACCGTGGGTTGGTTCGACGGGACCACGGCGGAGTCCAATGGTAGAGCCTGGATTCACGAGTAAAACTTCACTAGTTGATATTGATTTCTATCTCCTTTGAGGACGCGTGATGTGGGTTTTAACCTCATGAATCGTTGTCGGTTTTCTATTTGCGAAAACAAAACATTTGGGTCATGTGACCCTATTGATTTTTGGAAAGAGAAGGATTTTATAATCCTAAATTGTTTTCTATCAAAACTCTCGACGGCATTTTAAACTGCTTTGTAAATTGTTTCCCTTATTTGCGATCTTTCGCTTTGGAAATGTTTACCCAAACTCTTGCCTCGGGAAGTACTTTTCCTTACGTTTGAACCTTTGAGGATTTCGATTATTATTGTTCTTGGAACTTGTATTGTATGGCTCGTATTTTTGCACTTGTACTTGCACTAGCAAAACAGTGGAGTTTTGCTAACCCAGAGTATTCGGGGTGGATGTCTATTTTGCATTCGTGTTTTGGAGCATAGCACGAGTCGGCACGAAGGATGATGAAAGATGAACGATACTAATCACACGAGGATCCGTTGACGTCGTTTTGGTCTAGTTGTATTTTCTTTTCCGCCGCAAAGATCTTTTCCCGTTGTACGGGAGATTATTGTATTTTGACCCCGCGTGGGTATGTGTTTGGAATTGAGTTGTATGTATTTGTTGAAAGACCAAATCGGTCATCGAGTCATTTTAGCCTTAAAGGCGAGGTTTAGATGTTTGATTTTAGTTATCGGCTGGTAGATCCTCGAGGAGAGGGTCTACGGCGTGTAATATCCCCGAGCGGATTTGGGGTGTTACGGAATGGTATCGAGCTTAGGTTGTGGAAACCCTAGCCGTTGGGTCGATGGTGTCTATTGAGTTTTTGTCTCGTCGGATTTTATCCGAGTCGAATGTGTCGCGACGCTGTCCCGAGTTTGTTGGTCGTGATTAGTATCGTGGGCGATCATCATCTTCGTGCGACCTGTGGCTGTAAGTCTCCCTTCTTTATGTTGTGCCTCGTGTGACACGAGCTATATTTTTTATGATTATTTATTAAGTGACGGAATCCTTTTATGGATTTTGATTTCTTGATACGTGACTATTTGACTCTTATATTTCGTTCGTATGATGAGTATTGTTGCTGGACTGTGCATGTCGAACTGTATTTCTTTTATCCGCTGCGTGAGTTCTTTTGTAATGGATTTCGGTATTTTACCGACTGAGTTTTATTTCGAAAACCAATTCCCTTAATCGAGTTTTTGGCATTATGGCCTTGATCATTTTGGCGAAATTATTATGACGGTATTTAGTATTTTGTAAATGGCTTCTGTGAGTTTTTGAAATATTACCGTCATCGGCCTTTTCGGCGTTTTTGTAAATGGTTTTTAGCCTGGTGGGTTCTGGCGTGGGGCCCACGGCGTTATAATGTTTCGTGTAATTACCTGAAATTTTTGGGCATTGTAGCCCATTGAATTATTTTTGAAAACCTTGAGTATCTTAGAAAATAAATTTCGAGACATACTTTTCAAATGAGTTATTTCTTGTGGTACATCCTAGATGCCACAATGTATTTCAAAAATTTTCTACCTCGAGGACCAAAATGTTTTGAGATATTTTCAACACTTTTATTTAGACCCGAGGGTCGAATATTTTGAAAGTTTTCACTAAGAGAAAGCGTCTCCATTTCTATCAAATGCGAAATGGTTCTCCAATGTCTCGATAACGATGTTTCACGTTTGTACTTTTTGAAAGGTGATACTCAAGATCAACCAGTATTCTTCAAATTATTTTCAAAATGAAGTTTCGTTTTTAAAACCTATCCATTCCCGTTTGAGGGCTGGGTATGAATGTATGATGTTCGCGTTGTCATTTTGATACTTTCTCCCGAATATGATTGAATTGGCGGTGTGAGCGTTGAGTCGCTTTCCACACATGGGTTGTGCTAGCCCCCTGTGAGAGGCGGGATGTTGGTGTTGAATGTCGTCGCCTCGTGGTGATTTCTGCGTTGTCGCGCATGTGCGAGCTGTTAGAGCTTGGTTTGGTATGACCGTGTGCATCGGTGATGGTTCCGCTTTGTGTCGGTTGTTTAATGTCTTGTTACCTTGCTCCCGTTTTTGTGAATTTCGTGGACGAGGTCGGTGGTAATGTCCGTACTATTTTGACTTCGGTATTTTCTCTTTCTCCAGTCTATCGATTCGCTCATGTTCGTTGGCACTTTATGAACTTGTTTTGTATTTCGGGTTCATCGTCCGAACGAGCTGTGATCTTGTTGTGGGCCGATCTGGTTATCGGTGTGACTTTTTTCGAGATCGGTTCGATTCTTGTGAACTTTGTTCGGGAGTAACATCATTTGGTTCTACTAGTCCTTTTATTCGAAGGGAACGGATTTTGAACTTCTGTATTTTCTACTTTGTTGACTCATTTATGATCGTTGACATTTCTGAGCTTGTCCTGCTCCTTGCTTTTGTTGATCGAACGAGTGTGGTGTTATTTCGGAATAACTAAATTGTCGTTGTGACTTTTCAATCGCTATTCCCTTTCCCGTGGATCTTATGGGAATGCATGTCTTGTAGTTCTCACCAGATCATCCTGGGAGTTATTGTTGAACTTTATTGTTCTTCGTGATTCGAACATGATTGTTCGATTTTTGTTGTCTCGACCGTTGTGGTTCGATCGTTTGATTGTTCGGTTTTTGTTGATCTCGTTTCGTGATTGTTGAGCGTACAGACTCCTTCCTAATTTCCTTATATTCGGGAAATTTGTCTTGTTTTCGATCTCCCAACCCTTGAGCGGTGGAATTCCGTATTTCTTCAGCGATTGGCTCACGTTTTGATTGATGTACCGTTGGGGTGGTCAATCATATTGATTTTCGTTCGTTGTGTTTTGTGATTGTTCGGATAATCGACTTGGTTGTATTACCTGTTTGATGACGCTTGTCACTTGTTGGTTTTATTATTTCTCTATCGGTGGCGTTGTGTTGGTCGTCGTGGAGCGTGTTTTCACGCCGTATGTTCCGTTGCATTTCTTGCAACGTTTCGCCGTCGGGCGCGAGTTTTCGGTTTTTGGGTATCTCGTCGAGTTTTCCTGACAGTGGATATTGCTTCTCCCTACTTATTTTAAGTTTCGGGACGAAACTTCTTTTAAGGAGGGTAGAATGTAATACCCGTGATTTCGATTTCCGGTAATTTCTTTTTTTTCGGCGGAAGTCCATTTTGACGACTCTCTCATGACCGTTTCGTCATTCTGAGAATGATTAATTTTGCACTTTTTGTCATCCGAGTTCGTTTCGGTGTCGTTTTGTTGAGTTCCGTGCTTTTTAGCGGTTTTTCCGCACTTGAGTTCGATTCTTGCGAATCTCGTCCGAAACTGTTGTTTCGACTTTCTTGTAAGTTCATTTAATGTTATTATTCATGTTGCAAGCTTCGGTTTGGTTATTCGATCACGTATGGTGATTTTCGGGCAGTTGGGCCATTTTCGTAATTTCCCAAAGTTTGGGGTAATTACCTTCCGTTGTCGAATTTCGAGCCTTCGGGTGGTCGGAATCGTGTGTTCTACCAGCTCTTAGATTCGTCTTTGTGAGTACTTCGTAACCGTATCTTCGGTTCGTATTCGTGTTCGGGTTTCGGTGTCGTTTTGTTGAATTCAGGATTACTAAACGACTTTTCTAAGTATGAGTTCGTCTTTGTTAGATCATCATTAATTTTTGGTAACTCCAAAAATTATAAATCTTTGCAATATTATAGAACATCGAGTTAGCTTTCCAATGGTTCAAACGGTGAGTCAATCGGAGTCCGGACGAGAGTTATGGTCGCTTTAGTGGAAGATCACACTGTCGGGCACTGGCCCAGAGCCTTTCGCCGATAGGGGGCCGATAGACTCTACCGCCGGCATTTTGTATAGGGTATTGGTTGGGCCTATCGGCCGATAGGCCGCCGATAGGTTCTCACTGTGTTACACTATAAATGTGTTGTTTTGAGCGTGAATGCCTCATTTTCCTCCTTCCTTTTCCTTAGACGCGAGAGAGAGTGAGAGAGGAGGAGAGCTCCTCATCATTATCATTTGGAGGGTTGATTTTCATCATTCTTCTTCGGTTGTGAAGCCCGGACAATCAATCCAACGCGTGTTTTACGAATCTAAATACTTGAATCATCCAAGGTAATCTTCTAAGAACCCATTTTTGGGAGATTTTGGGGATTTTGGGTATTTTGTTCGATTTCGTCCGTTTAATCCGATTTAACTTAGGATTTTGATGGATTGATGATTATTTAGATGTATTATATCATTTCCCTTGTTATTCCATGGTTGGATCGTATCGATCCGTTGTTTGAGTTGAGTTCTTGACCGACGCCTTGAAGGTGTCCGGTAAAATGTCTTAGAGGGGTTTTCGGGCGTTCTACGATTATTCTTCCTCGTATGATCGATGATTTATTGATTGTATGATGTTAGGGTCGTGTTTCTTGCGAAGAAACCATGTTGAACCCTTTCGTTCGTCGTCGTCTTCCGTTTAGATAGCATTGGGCGTTTCGAAGCTTTCCGGTTGAGCCGTGTTCGCCGAATACTTGCGTGCCGGTTTCGAGGCAAGTACCTTGTCCATACTATTCTTGTTTTGTGAATATGATGATCGGTGATCGTCTAAATGTGTTTGTGTGGTCGTTTGAATTGAACTTTCAAAATATTCGATTAGCCTCGTTAAAGGCTCTCTTTCAAAACGCGTGTGTTTTGTAATTGTGTGGGTTGTAAGTGACTACGTGGATATTTAGATATGTTTGGTGTTGATGTTGCGCTTGATAATACGTGTGTACGTATATTATCTCTTTTCGGTGCGTTTTGGTTTGATGTGGTGTTTTGCTAAGTGTTTGATGCCTCTGGTTGAATGGTTTGGATATCCTTGGTGTGATATGTTATTTGTGCATGATTGTTTCGCTCACCGCGGGTTGGTTCGACGGGGCCACGGCGGGAATCCAATGGTAGAGCCCTGGATTCACGAGTGGTGAATGTATTTTACTCACCGTGGGTTGGTTCGACGGGGCCACGGCGGGAGTCCAATGGTAGAGCCCTGGATTCACGAGTAAAAACTTCACAGGTTGGTGTATATTTAGTGAATGTACTTTACTCACCGTGGGTTGGTTCGACGGGACCACGGCGGGAGTCCAATGGTAGAGCCCTGGATTCACGAGTAAAACTTCACTAGTTGATATTGATTTCTATCTCCTTTGAGGACGCGTGATGTGGGTTTTAACCCTGTGAACTGTTGTCGGTTTTCTATTTGCGAAAACAAAACATTTGGGCTGTGACCCTATTGATTTTTGGAAAGAGAAGGATTTTATAATCCTAAATTGTTTTCTATCAAAACTCTCGACGGCATTTTAAACTGTTTTGTAAATTGTTTCCCTTATTTGCGATCTTTCAGTTTTGGAAATGTTTACCCAAACTCTTGCCTCGGGAAGTACTTTTCCTTACGTTTGAACCTTTGAGGATTTCTGATTATTATTGTTCTTGGAACTTGTATTGTATGGCTCGTATTTTTGCACTTGTACTTGCACTAGCAAAACAGTGGAGTTTTGCTAACCCCCGAGTATTCGGGGGGTGGATGTCTATTTTTGCATTCAGGTTTTGGAGCATAGCACAGGGTCGGCACGAAGGATGATGAAAGATGAACGATACTAATCACACGAGGATCTGTTGACGTCGTTTTGGTCTAGTTGTATTTTCTTTTCCGCTGCAGTATCTTTTCCCCGTTGTACGGGAGATTATTGTATTTTGACCCCTGCGTGGGTATGTGTTTGGAATTGAGTTGTATGTATTTGTTGAAAGACCAAATCGGTCTACTGAGTCATTTTAGCCTTAAAGGCGAGGTTTAGATGTTTGATTTTAGTTATCAGCCTGGTAGATCCTCGAGGAGAGGGTCTACGGCGTGTAATATCCCTGAGCGGATTTGGGGGTGTTACACATATGCTCCCTAGTCCTTCTCAGGTACTTGAGTATATGCTTGACAGCAATCCAATGTCCCGGTCCTGGGTTCGACTGATATCTTGCCACCATGCCTACAGCTTGACAGATATCAGGCCTAGTGCAAAGCATAGCATACATGAGGCTTCCCACTGCCGAAGCATAAGGGACCAGCTTCATGTCATCTATCTCCTTCTGTGTCTTAGGACACATAGCCTTAGATAGTTGAATTCCATGTCTGTAAGGTAAGAAACCTTTCTTGGAATTCTCCATGCTAAACCGCTTTAGCACCGTATCGATATAGGATGCCTGAGATAAGCACAACATCCTTTTCTTGCGATCTCGAAAGATCTTAATACCAAGGATGTGTCCAAATTTTCTCCCAAATCCTTCATATCGAATCGCCGTATAGCCATACTTACGCCTCGATAATACCTTCACATTGTTTCCAACTAGAAGTATATCATCTACGTATAGTACAAGAAACACCAGCACGTTTCCATCACACTTTTTGTATACACAAACCTCACTAGGACACTATTCAAAACCATACGATTGAATGACCTCATCAAATCGCATGTTCCAAGACCTTGATGCTTGCTTAAGACCATAAATGGCTCTCTTAAGCTTGCACACTAAGTGCTCCTGACCTTCAGCAATGAATCCTTCAGGTTGGCGCATATAGATTTCCTTATCAAGACTCCCGTTCAAGAACGCAGTCTTGACATCCATCTGCCAAATCTCCATATCCAAATACGCAGCTATAGCTAAGAGAATCCGGATCGATTTAAGCATGGCTACTGGCGAAAAGGTTTCATCGTAGTCGATGCCCTCTTTCTGAGTGTAACCTTTCGCAACAAGCCTTGCTTTGTAGGTTTCAACCTTCCCTTTCGATCCTCTCTTACGCTTGTAGACCCACTTACTTCCAATGGGTTTTACCCCATTGGGTAGTTCTACTAGCTCCCACACTTGGTTAGAATCCATAGATCCCATTTCGGATTCCATTGCTGTTTTCCAGGATTCAGCATCCTTGTCTTGAACTGCCTGTTTGTACGTACATGGATCCGTTTCATCCTGGTCCGGGGAGTGGTCCGAAGATGCTCCCACGCCGATGAAACGTTCGGGTTGACGAACAACCCTCCCACTACGACGAGGCGTGTCCTTAGTTTGCGTATCCACAATAGTGTCGATACGTGGTACACTAGGTGTTTGCACAATTGGTATTGTCGAAATCTCGCCCCTAAGTTCTTCTAGAATGACCTCACTCCTAGGCTTGTGGCTTATCACATAGTCCTCCTCTAAGAACCGGGCATTGGTGCTAACAATGACCTTCTGGTCTTTAGGACTGTAGAATAAGCCACCCTTCGTTCCCTTAGGATATCCTACAAACACTCGTATACATGCGAGATGCCAACTTATCAGCTTCCTTATTCAGCACGTGTGCTGGAGAACCCCAAATCCGAACATGTCCTAGACTGGGCTTGCGCCCATTCCACAGTTCTGTGGGTGTTTTTGGAACTGATTTCGAAGACACCAAGCTTAGAATGTACGCCGCTATTTCCAAGGCGTATCCCCAAAACGAAATAGGCAAATCAGAATAACTCATCATTGACCTAACCATCTCTAATAAAGTACGATTCCTTCGTTCAGCAACACCATTTTGTTGTGGTGTACCAGGCGCTGTGAGCTGGGAAGTAATCCCCTCATGTGCCAAGAAATCCAAAAACTCTCCACTAAGGTATTCGCCACCACGATCAGATTGTAGTGACTTGATACTCTGCCCATGACGCTTCTCCGTTTCAGCCTTGAATTCTTTGAACTTATCAAAAGATTCAGACTTACGTCGCATCAAATAGATGTATCCATATCTCGAATAATCATCTATAAACGTGATGAAGTATTCGAAACCACCCTTAGCCTGGATGTTCATTGGACCACATACATCGGTATGAACCAATTCCAACACCTTTTGTGCACGATTTCCTTTGCTTTGAAAAGCCCTTTTACTCATTTTACCTTCCGTGGGATTCGCAGTTGGAAATGACTCAACTTGGAGCGAATCCAATGGGCCATCGCTCACCAATCTTTGAATCCTTCTAAGGTTAATATGACCCAATCGTAAATGCCACAAATATGTTGGATTTATGCTCAAAAGTTCCTTTCTTTTATTAGGATTAGTCAAAGAATTAAGCGATTTATAATTATGCAAGGAGTCAAAAGATTGATGATATAAAGGTCTTCATTATAAGTACTCCCACAAATATATTCACCATTTCTTTTAATAATTGCATTATCTTCAAAAGAAACTGAATATCCATCACGACGCAATTTAGAAACTGAAATTAAATTCATTCTAAAATCGGGTACTAATAATACATTATTAAAAACTAAAATCTTATCATCAACTTTTAGCTGCACGACTCCCACTGCAACAGCCTTCAGCCTGCAATAGTCGCCCCAGCTTATTGTAATCTCATCCGCACTAAGTACCTTGGTTACTTGGAACCCCTGCGAGTCATAACAAACATGATCAGTGGAGCCCGAATCCACTATCCACGAAGTGATGGAACAGGCAGCCAAACATGTTTTGACTACTAGTGCATGAGACGTACCTTTCTTAGGGCAGTCACTCTTGAAATGTCCTTTCAGACCGCAGTTGAAGCACTTGGCCTTCGGCTTTATATTCACTTCCGGCTGAGGAGCCTTTGACTGAGGAGCCTTTCCTTTAGCCTTGAAGGTCGCCACTTGCTTCTGCCAACCTGCTTTTTCTTCTTTCCCCATTTGGGTTTTGAAGAAGCAGCACCGGTTGCCGCAAGAATTTGAGGATAACCTTGTTTCAAGAGACCTTCGGCAGATTGAAGCTCTGTCAGAAGTTCCGCCAATGTGTAAGTCCTACGATTCATATTGTAGTTTAGACGGAACTGCTCAAAGCTTCTTAGTAAACTGCCCAAGATAATATCGACCTGCGATTCCGCATTGATAGTGGCCCCCAGTATGCTCAGTTCGTTCAAATGAGACATCATTTTAAGAGCGTGATCCCTTACTGGGGTCCCTTCAGACATCTGAGTTGTCATCAAAACCCTCATCGCATTTTGCCTAGCCTCCCGGTTCTGATGACCAAACATCTCAGTGAGATTTTTCATCATTTCCGCGGCCGAGCCCATCGCCTGATGCTGATGCTGCAATACATTTGTCAATGAAGCCAAAATGTAACAGCGAGCCATCTCATCAGACTTTTTCCATTTCCGGAATTCAGCCACCTCTTCAGGAGTGGCATCCGGTTCTGGTTACAAAGGACTCTCCTCAGTTAAAACAAACTTATGCCCCTCGGCAGTCAAGACAATATCATGATTTCTTTTCCAGTCGGCAAAGTTAGTGCCATCAAGTTTGTTTTCTTTGAGAATAACAGCTAGTGGATTAAAAGACATCTGAGAATAAAATTAAAACACCATTCATCACATAATTCGACGCAAAATATATTGAAAAAACCTTAAAACAATATATATGCAATCAACCAACACCTTGAAAAACCGCACATGCAAGTCACGATAGTGTGGACGTTTACATATACTTTTCAAGTAGATTTTGACGTCTTTAATTTTACTATCTAGCCAAGACACATTTTCACAAGTAAAATTAATAGTTGGTTTCTCTTGGCCATGTATTTAATTAACATAGACTCCGATGGGGAGCTTATTAATTAATACATCTAAGTGAACACCATAATTTAACAAACCTTAGAATATTATTTAATGATAATAGTCCTACAGATGGAGAGGTCCTATCATAAAAAATAATATTCACCTTTTTGTTATCAAATTTGAAGTTTAAAACCAGTGAGCCAATAATTTAGCACATCCGATGTGGAGGAAGACTCTAATGTCAACGCGCATGCTAATTATTTCACAATTTAAACCAATTATGGAGGCCAATTTGATTTTGAAAAATCAATTTTAAAATCACTTAGTTATTTTGAAAAATAAGGTTTTTAATTTTCTCGTCCTAACATGCAAGGAAACATATCACGCATACATCCATACATGTCATACATCAAAACAATATAAACCAACAAATATTAAAATTGGACAATTATATCCAATTATCATGGCTTATCATTCCTCGTTTTGAATAATGAGAAAATATTCGGCTCGTTTGCTCCCACTGCTTCAAGCATCTCGTGGAAAAACGAATTAAACGACCCGAACCGGACGACTTGACTCACGCTGCCATTGCCAGGCCGGCCGCTGCCCCACCTTGCCCCGGCCGGCCGAGCTGCGGTGGCCGAACTCGCTGGTGGCCGAGCCTGCTGCTAGTGGCCGAGTCCCGATCGGCATGCTGCCGGTCTCGGTCGGTACGTCTGTTCGAGACTCCTCTTCGCGCTGGACTTCTTTTTCTTTCGTACTTTGAGTGTTCCAACTCGATTACAATTTTATACAAAATAAAATACATCGAATTTACATCAAATTACAAGAAAAATAAATCCTATTCTACCCGTGGATTTTCTCACGGGAAAAACTTATACATGCCACAAAACGGGCCAAATTACCAAAACACGTAAATAAATAAAAAAAACATCACATAGCCATGATAATTGGATCATATTTTCCTGCAAGACAAATTCTAGCAAAATATTCCAAAAAAAATCATACTATACGAATATTTAATTGCTAGCATATTAATCACCAAATTAATTTAATTGAACAGAACCTAAAGACCGGCTCCGATACCAATTGTTGGAATATAAAACGCAGCGGAAGCGAGTTGGTGAAGGTAATTTAACAAAAGGTTTTATAAACTAACCAACGTAAAAACCGGATCTATCTTATCAACTAATTAACTAAACAGATTAATAAACAATTAAATAAATATATTTACGCATGGGAGTCGGTAATTTTTACCTTTGACGCGAAGTGGTAGAATAATTCCCTCTTTGGTCGATTTGTCCTTCTTCGTGTTCCTCTCCGATCTTCTTGTATTTCTACCTCAAGATCTTCTAGAGTATATCCCGCCTACGTCCGGATGTCGTGTGGGCAACAATCTACCGGACTACTTGGACTGCAAAGGGATCGGCCGAAACTTTTCTCTCAAGAAACTTACGATTTTTGTTCTCTCTATTTTTCTTGAATATTTTGAGTATTTTAGAAAAATATTGTGTTAACCAAATTGTGGAATCCAAGACACAAGTCAAGATCCACAATTAAAACACACACAATAAAAATCGATTTCTTGGGCAATAATGAGGTGAAAAAATCGGCCAACCCTAAGCATGTATTTATAGGTGTTTTGGGCTACTCTAGGGACCTTAAGGAGGATATGGTAAGGACTCCCAATAGATATCTTCCTTCCATTATTAGGACTCTTCCTAATATGAAGACTCTATTAATATCAACTTAGTCCACTAATAAGTTAATATTGCACTTCCTACCAAAATCCCAAATTGCGAAATTGGGCTCCTTTTAAATTAATTATTTCCCGTGTTTAAGATATTCCATGTCCATTAATTAATTTAAGCTACTGACAACTTTTAATTAATTAATATATTATACATGAGTATACCACTCGACCTTTATTATTATATCGGAAAATTAATTCCACCTGCAGGGTTTGATATAATAATCCTTTCGAGTGCCTCAAGGGACATGATCAACCCGACTGGTCGGGACACGATTTCTAGCTATAATATTAATTATCATATAAATAATAATATTGCCCAAAATATCGAGCATATTGAGTCAATCATTGTGGCTCTCACCCATGATAAATCAAAGCAATAAATATTAAATATATATAATTAAATATTAATCACTAGAATTAAGAAATAATAATTATCCGAGATGTACGTTCTTCTTATAGTCAGTACAGAAGAATCTATCTCGCCTCGATCCTGTTCAACGTATAACGAATACGCTAATATATGCTAATGGTCAAGACCAACCAATCTCAAGCATATACTACAACCTCTCACATAACGGTCTAATGTTACATAGGTTGTGAACTAAATATTACTATATAAGGAACCGATAATGTGATCTTCTGTGTGACACTACACACCACATTATCTACAATATAAAGTAAATTAGACTGCATTTGCATAACCATAGCGTGAATAAATATGCAAAACATGTGATAAATGAATTAAATATTCTCATAGATAAAGACCGGGAAATTAGGTAATACAAGCATAAAGTATGCTTTGACGTATACAACCCTAACAATCTCCCACTTATACTCAAAGCATGCTTTTGAAGTATACTATCTAGACTATGTCTATCTATCTCCCACTTATACTCAAAGCAATGCTGCCATACATCTCAACCCCATTCCTTCCACATGCCCTTCAAATGATTTTGAGGGCAACCCTTTCGTGAAAGGATCAGCTAGGTTGTCTTCAGATGCTATCTTGGAGACAATGATCTTCCTTCTCTTCACAAAATCTCGAATGATATGATATTTGCGCTTGATATGTTTTCTTGCTTTGTGGTCTCGTGGTTCCTTTGAATTTGCAACAGCACCGGTATTATCACAATACAGTGTAATACTCCTGGGCAAATTAGGAATCACCCCCAAATCTTTTAGGAAGTACTTGAGCCATACCGCCTCTTTAGCTGCCTCTGAGGCTGCTACATATTCGGCTTCCATGGTAGAGTCCGCTATGCATTTCTGCTTCACACTCCTCCAACTGATGGCTCCACCTCCCAAAGTGAAAACATATCCTAAGTTGATTTCGACTTTTCTTTGTCCGCACTGAAATCCGAGTCAGTGTAACCCAAAGGACAAAGCGTATCTGATTGATATACAAGCATATGCTCCCTAGTCCTTCTCAGGTACTTGAGTATATGCTTGACAGCAATCCAATGTCCCGGTCCTGGGTTCGACTGATATCTTGCCACCATGCCTACATCTTGACAGATATCAGGCCTAGTGCAAAGCATAGCATACATGAGGCTTCCCACTGCCGAAGCATAAGGGACCAGCTTCATGTAATCTATCTCCTTCTGTGTCTTAGGACACATAGCCTTAGATAGTTGAATTCCATGTCTGTAAGGTAAGAAACCTTTCTTGGAATTCTCCATGGTAAACTGCTTTAGCACCGTATCGATATAGGATGCCTGAGATAAGCACAACATCCTTTTCTTGCGATCTCGAAAGATCTTAATACTAAGGATGTGTCCAGCTTCTCCCAAATCCTTCATATCGAACTGCTCAGATAGCCATACCTTTACGTCTGATAATACCTCCACATTGTTTCCAATTAGAAGTATATCATCTACGTATAGTACAAGAAACACCAGCACGTTTCCATCACACTTTTTGTATACACAAACCTCACTAGGACACTGTTCAAAACCATACGATTGAATGACCTCATCAAATCGCATGTTCCAAGACCTTGATGCTTGCTTAAGACCATAAATGGCTCTCTTAAGCTTGCACATTAAGTGCTCCTGACCTTCAGCAATGAATCCTTCAGGTTGGCGCATATAGATTTCCTTATCAAGACTCCCGTTCAACAACGCAGTCTTGACATCCATCTGCCAAATCTCCATATCCAAATGCACAGCTATAGCTAAGAGAATCCGAATCGATTTAATCATGGCTACTGGCGAAAAGGTTTCATCGTAGTCGATGCCCTCTTTCTGAGTGTAACCTTTCGCAACAAGCCTTGCTTTGTAGGTTTCAACCTTCCCTTTAAATCCTCTTACGCTTGTAGACCCACTTACTTACAATGGGTTTTACCCCATTGGGTAGTTCTTCTAGCTCCCACACTTGGTTAGAATCCATAGATCCCATTTCGGATTCCATTGCTGTTTTCCAGGATTCAGCATCCTTGTCTTGAACTGCCTGTTTGTACGTACATAGATCCGTTTCATCCTGGTCCGGGGAGTGGTCCGAAGATGCTCCCACGCCGATGAAACGTTCGGGTTGACGAACTACCCTCCACTACGACGAGGCGTGTCCTTAGTTTGCGTATCCACAATAGTGTCGATACGTGGTACACTAGGTGTTTGCACAATTGGTATTGTCGAAATTTCGCCCCTAAGTTCTTCTAGAATGACCTCACTACTAGGCTTGTGGCTTATCACATAGTCCTCCTCTAAGAACCGGGCATTGGTGCTAACAATGACCTTCTGGTCTTTAGGACTGTAGAATAAGCCACCCTTCGTTCCCTTAGGATATCCTACAAACACTCGTACTTCTGTACGCGATGCCAAATTATCAGCTTCCTTATTCAGCAAGTGTGCTGGAGAACCCCAAATCCGAACATGTCCTAGACTGGGCTTGTGCCCATTCCACAGTTCTGTGGGTGTTTTTGGAACTGATTTCGAAGGCACCAAGTTTAGAATGTACGCCGCTGTTTCCAAGGCGTATCCCCAAAACGAAATAGGCAAATCAGAATAACTCATCATTGACCTAACCATCTCTAATAAAGTACGATTCCTTCGCTCAAAGAACACCATTTTGTTGTGGTGTACTGTGCGCCGTGAGTCAAGTAATCCCCTCATGTGCCAGGAAATCCAGAAACTCTCCACTAAGGTCTTCGCCACCACGATCAGATCGTAGTGACTTGATACTCTGCCCATGACGCTTCTCCATTTCAGCCTTGAATTCTTTGAACTTATCAAAAGATTCAGACTTACGTCGCATCAAATAGATGTATCCATATCTCGAATAATCATCTATAAACGTGATGAAGTATTCGAAACCACCCTTAGCCTGGATGTTCATTGGACCACATACATCGGTATGAACCAATTCCAACACCTTTTGTGCACGATTTCCTTTGCTTTGAAAAGCCCTTTTAGTCATTTTACCTTCCAGGCAGGATTCGCAGGTTAGAAATGACTCAACTTGGAGCGAATCCAATGGGCCATCGCTCACCAATCTTTGAATCCTTCTAAGGTTAATATGACCCAATCGTAAATGCCACAAATATGTTGGATTTATGCTCGAAAGTTCCTTTCTTTTATTAGGATTAGTCAAAGAATTAAGCGATTTATAATTATGCAAGGAGTCAAAAGATTGATGATATAAAGTTCTTCATTATAAGTACTCCATAAATATATTCACCATTTCTTTTAATAATTGCATTATCTTCAAAAGAAATCGAATATCCATCACGACGCAATTTAGAAATCAAATCAAATTCATTCTAAAATCGGGTACTAATAATACATTATTAAGAACTAAAATCTTATCATCAACTTTTAGCCGCACGACTCCCACCGCAATGTACCTTCACTGGAATAGTCGCCTGACTTATTGTAATCTCATCCGCACTAAGTACCTTGGTTACTTGGAACCCCGCGAGTCATAACAAACATGATCTGGAGCCCGAATCCACTATCCACGAAGTGATGGAACAGCACCAAACATGTTTTGACTACTAGTGCATGAGACGACCTTTCTTAGGGCAATCACTCTTGAAATGTCCTTTCGCATCATGATTGAAGCACTTGCACTTCTGCTTTTTGTTTACTTACGGCTGAGGAGCCTTTGACTGAGGAGCCTTGCCTTTAGCCTTGAAGGTCGCCACTTGCTTCTGGCCAACCTGCTTTTTCTTCTTTCCCCATTTGGGTTTTGAAGAAGCAGCACCGGTTGCCGCAAGAATTTGATGATAACCTTGTTTGAAGAGACCTTCGGCAGATTGAAGCTCTGTCAGAAGTTCCGCCAATGTGTAAGTCCTACGATTCATATTGTAGTTGAGGCGGAACTGCTCAAAGCTTCTTGGTAAACTGCCCAAGATAATATCGACCTACGATTCCGCATTGATAGTGGCCCCCAGTATGCTCAGTTCGTTCAAATGAGACATCATTTTAAGAGCGTAATCCTTTACTGGGGTCCCTCCAGACATCTGAGTTGTCATCAAAACCCTCATCGCATTTTGCCTAGCCGCCCGGTTCTGATGACCAAACATCTCAGTGAGATTTTTCATCATTTCCGCGGCCGAGCCCATCGTCTGATGCTGATGCTGCAATACATTTGTCAATGAAGCCAAAATGTAACAGCGAGCCATCTCATCAGACTTTTTCCATTTCCGAAATTCAGCCAACTCTTCAGGAGTGGCATCCGGTTCTGGTTCCAAAGGACTCTCCTCAGTTAAAACAAACTTATGCCCCTCGGCAGTCAAGACAATATCAAGATTTCTTTTCCAGTCGGCAAAGTTAGTGCCATCAAGTTTGTTTTCTTTGAGAATAACAGCTAGTGGATTAAAAGACATCTGAGAATAAAATTAAAACACCATTCATCACATAATTCGACGCAAAATATATTGAAAAAACCTTAAAACAATATATATGTAATCAACCAACACCTTAAAAAACCGCACATGCAAGTCACGATAGTGTGGACGTTTACATATACTTTTCAAGTAGATTTTGACGTATTTAATTCTACTATCTAGCCAAGACACATTTTGACAAGTAAAATTAATAGTTGGTTCCTCTTGGCCATGTATTTAATTAACATAGACTCCGATGGGGAGCTTATTAATTAATACATCTAAGTGAACACCATAATTTAACAAACCTTAGAATATTATTTAATGATAATAGTCCTACAGATGGAGAGGTCCTATCATAAAAAATAATATTCACCTTTTTGTTATCAAATTTGAAGTTTAAAACCAGTGAGACAATAATTTAGCACATCCGATGTGGAGGAAGACTCTAATGTCAACGCGCATGCTAATTATTTCACAATTTAAACCAATTATGGAGGCCAATTTGATTTTGAAAAATCAATTTTAAAATCACTTAGTTATTTTGAAAAAATAAGGTTTTTAATTTTCTCGTCCTAACCTGCAAGGAAACATATCACGCATACATCCATACATGCCATACATCAAAACAATATAAACCAACAAATATTAAAATTGGACAATTATATCCAACTATCATGGCTTATCATTCCTCGTTTTGAATAACGAGAAAATCTTTGGCTCGTTTGCTCCCACTGCTTCAAGCATCTCGCGGAAAAACGAATTGAACGACCCGAACCGGACGACTTGACTGCCGCTTGCCCGGCCATTCCGGGCTGCCCCACCCGCTGCCCGGCCGCCGAGCCGCTGTGGCCGAACTCGCCGGTGGCCGAGCTCGCTGGTGGCCGAGTCCCGATCGGCATGCTGCCGGTCTCGGTCGGTTCGTCTGATCGGGACTCCTCTTCGCGTTGGACTTCTTTTTCTTTTGTACTTTGAGTGTTCCAACTCGATTACAATTTTATACAAAATAAAATACATCGAATTTACATCAAATTACAAGAAAAATAAATCTTATTCTACCCATGGATTTTCTCACGGGAAAAACTTATACATGCCACAAAACGGGCCAAATTACCAAAATGCGTAAATAAATAAAAAAACATCACATAGCCATGATAATTGGATCATATTTTCCTGCAAGACAAATTCTAGCAAAATATTCCAAAAAAATCATACTATACGAATATTTAATTGCTAGCATATTAATCACCAAATTAATTAAATTGAACAGAACCTAAAGACCGGCTCTGATACCAATTGTTGGAATATAAAACGCAGCGGAAGTGAGTTGGTGAAGGTAATTTAACAAAAGGTTTTATAAACTAACCAACGTAAAAACCGGATCTATTTAGGCTTATCAACTAATTAACTAATCAGATTAATAAACAATTAAATAAACATATTTACGCATGGGAGTCGGTAATTTTTACCTTTGACGCGAAGTGGTAGAATAATTCCCTCTTTGGTCGATTTGTCCTTCTTCGTGTTCCTCTCCGATCTTCTTGTATTTCTACCTCAAGATCTTCTAGAGTATATCCCGCCTACGTCCGGATGTCGTGTGGGCAACAATCTACCGGACTACTTGGACTGCAAAGGGATCGGCTGAAACTTTTCTCTCAAGAAACTTACGATTTTTGTTCTCTCTATTTTTCTTTAATATTTTGAGTATTTTAGAAAAATATTGTGTTAACCAAATTGTGGAATCCAAGACACAAGTCAAGATCCACAATTAAAACACACACAATAAAAATCGATTTCTTGGGCAATAATGAGGTGAAAAATTCGGCCAACCCTAAGCATGTATTTATAGGTCTTTTGGGGTACTCTAGGGACCTTAAGGAGGATATGGTAAGGACTCCCAATAGATATCTTCCTTCCATTATTAGGACTCTTCCTAATATGAAGACTCTATTAATATCAACTTAGTCCACTAATAAGTTAATATTGCACTTCCTACCAAAATCCCAAATTACGAAATTGGGCTCCTTTTAAATTAATTATTTCCCGTGTTTAAGATATTCCATGTCCATTAATTAATTTAAGCTACTGACAGCTTTTAATTAATTAATGTATTATACATGAGTATGCCACTCGACCTTTATTATTATATCGAAAAATTAATTCCATCTGCAGGGTTTGATATAATAATCCTTTCGAGTGCCTCAAGGGACTTGATCAACCCGACTGGTCGGGACATGATTTCTAGCTATAATATTAATTATCATATAAATAATAATATTGCCCAAAATATCGAGCATATTGAGTCAATCATTGTGGCTCTCACCCATGATAAATCAAAGCAATAAATATTAAATATATATAATTAAATATTAATCACTAGAATTAAGAAATAATAATTATCCGAGATGTACGTTCTTCTTATAGTCAGTACAGAAGAATCTATCTCGCATCGATCCTGTTCAACGTATAACGAATACGCTAATATATGCTAATGGTCAAGACCAACCAATCTCAAGCATATACTACAACCTCTCACATAACGGTCTAATGTTACATAGGTTGTGAACTAAATATTACTATATAAGGAACCGATAATGTGATCTTCTTTGTGACACTACACACCACATTATCTACAATATAAAGTAAATTAGACTGCATTTGCATAACCATAGCGTGAATAAATATGCAAAACATGTGATAAATGAATTAAATATTCTCATAGATAAAGACCGGGAAATTAGGTAATACAAGCATAAAGTATGCTTTGACGTATACAACCCTAACAGTGATAAGTAGAGATGCGGTTTTTCGACGTTGGATCATCCAAGGGCTTGGAGCATTTTGGATCGTTTGGGGAATAGCTCAAGAGAAGGAAATCCATATAATCAACGGACGACAAGGGTATGATTTCGAATCTTCTTTTGTTTATTTTATATTCGTATATGCGTAGCTCGATCGATCCTCGTAGGGATTCGGATCGAATTAATTTTCGTTTTACCGCTTCCGCTGGGCCTTTGTTTAAGGCACCGAATCCCAACAGTGGTATCAGAGCGAGGTTTTGCGATCGTATATACGATATTTAGCATTTGGAATGCTTATTTTGTGATTTAGAATCACTTTGATAATCGTAGATATTTTATTGTTCGTCGTAGTGTTCTTTTTTACGTGATTTTATGTTATGGTATAAATCAGGTTTTTCTTGGAAATATGATTTATATTAATAATATTCAAATCAGGAATAATAGGATTTTAGAAATCGCCTAAAACGAGATTTCGAATCGTTGGACGATTTTCCATACAGTGCGAGTATGGCCGAGCACGCCCGCCCATGGCCGACGCTTGCCGATCGAGCCGATCCGCCGGACGCCCTTGACGAGCCGAGTGCTCTCCGATCCGCCGACACTTGTCAGACGAGCCGAGTCTCCGCCGGGCGTGTTGTCAGACGAGCCGAGTGCTCGCTGGATCCGGCCGGACACTTGCTGTATCGAGCCGAGTCCTGCCGGGCGTGTTGCTGTATCTAGCCGAGTGCTCGCTGGATCCGTCCGGACACTTGCTGTATCGAGCCGAGTGCTCGCTGGATCCGGCCGAGTGCTTGCTGTATCCTGCCGATCACTTGTTGTATCCGCCGTAGTCTTAGATCTCGCCGTGTCCGGCATGGTCGGGTCCCTTTCCTGTCTGAGCCGGCGTGGCCTCGTAGGCGCCGGCCGTGGTGCCTGTGCCGCTGCGCTTCAGTGCCGGGCACTGGGTCTCGTCTTTCAGTATATTTTCGATTATTAAATTTTCCTGTATTAAAATCATTAATTTAGAATTTTTGGTGAAGGAAAATTCAAAGAAAATATTTTAAGGGTACACTACGGACGAAAATTAAATTGTCGATTATTGTTGAATTGATTGGATCAATTTATTTATTGTTGATTATTGATTGGATCATATGTAATCTTCTCGCTATCCATTTATTGAGTATTTATTGGATGAATGCTTTTGAATGGGGATGTGGTTCATGGACTTAGTTTGAATCGTTCGTTTTATTCGATTGGGTTGTAAAGGCCGTTTTGAGCCTATTTATTTTACTAGAAATATTTGTATCTAGGATGCAATTTTTCAATGTAAAATTTATATATAATGACGAAGACCAGAGGAAGATCCGTTTCGAGAAGATGAAGATTCAAGACGAAGACTTGTAATTAGATTACGGAGTTTTTGTTTTCTAGGAACGGTCCATGAACCACATGTTGGTAGCAACTAGGTTGTGAATGGTTGTTACATATTGTATGAATGCAACAAACGCGCTAAAATGATTAATGTGCAAAGTGTAACGTTAATCGCGAAAATTCTCCCACAACAAATTATTAAGTTTATAAGGTTTCAAGGTTTTCCTTCCCTCCATCGAGCTTTCGGGAAATTGAAATCCAAACCGGATGTGCTATGCTTCCGAGTTATCGGGGTAGTCGTTCGGGGAGAACGGATAAATTACCGGGAGCGCATTGGATGCCTTCGGTTGGAGCAAATTTTATCCCTAGAAACCTGATAGGTTGCCGGATAAGATTCAATTGTGAAACTGATTTGCGTCGATGGTATAAACTTAACTTGTTCACGAACCATAGAAACCGTATAGGTTGAGGGGAGTGAACAAGGGGAAAAAGAAGATCGAATCATTCATTAGATGGGTTGGTGTTGGACACCACTTTATGAAAATTAATAGACTAGAAACATGTTCGGTTGCCCTCTATTAAGATTTATAAAGAACTCGATCACCACTATGAAGTAGAGCGACGATACTTCTGGATTTCACATGGGAGTGTGTTGTTCCGATAAAATAGTGGGAGCTGGGTAACAAGAATAGAAAAGACCTTAATTCTATATTCAGATCATAATATAACAAGTCACTAATTAATCTGTTATACTTAATGCAGACATAACTCTCAATATGACAATGAATCCGCTCGCAATTCTACTCGAAAAGAACACCTTAATGGGACCTAACTTTGTGGATTGGCTCCGAAATCTGATGATTGCCCTCAGTATAGAGGCACCGGGATACGTCTTGGAGACGGACATTCCGGCGCCTCCTGTGCGGACCCGAGCCAATCAGGAAGAGATTGAAAACCACAAAAAGTGGGTTAAGGATGACGTGAAAGTCCGTGCTTATATGATGGCTTCCATGTCTAATGAGCTTCAGAGAGCTCATGAGAAAATGACTTCTGCTAGGCAGATTGTATCTCACTTAACCGAGCTTTATGGTGAGCACAGTAGAACTGCTAGATATGAGATATCCAAGCAACTGTTCGGTACAAGGATGAAGGAAGGTGAGAAGGTTGGGGAACAAATCCTCAAAATGATATCCATGATCGAGAGATTGGAGGCTCTTGATTTTAAAATGGATACTTCTCTCCAAACCGACCTTATCCTACAGTCTCTCCCTGATTCCTTCTCACAGTTTGTTATGAACCTCAACTGCAATGAGATTGCATGTAATTTAGCTGGGCTAATGAACAAACTTGTGACCGCTCAATCTCAGATGAAGACTCCGCGGATGAAGGAGTCGGCCCTTGTGATTTCTTCTGGACTTCGGAAGTCTAAGAATAAGAAGAAAAAGACCAAGAAGCGTACTGGACCACAAGCAAAGGACCTTAAGGGTAAGGGCAAGGCCCCGATGGTTCCGAAGAACAAGAAGAAGAAGGATGCTTGTATCAAGTGCGGTGAGCTGGGCCACTGGGCTAGAGACTGTCCGATTCTTCATGGCACTTCAGGTACAGAACTTTTAGTTTTGGAAACAAATTGTTCTGCTACTGTATTTTCTACTTCCTGGATACTGGATTCTGGTGCTACTTCTCATATTTGTACCGTGAATCGGGATCTGGAACAAAGTAGGAAGCTTGGAGCTGGAGAAGTTATGATCACAGTCGGAAGCGGGCATAGTGTCGAGGCGACCGACATAAGATCACTTCTTTTGGGTTTAGAATCCGGCTTTGTTTTGACTTTAGAAGATGTACTTGTTTTGCCCAAGGGGCACAAAAACATTGTATCCATTCCGGTCATGGACCGAAAAGGTTTTTCATTTTTCATTTGTGATGGTTCCTGCAAAATTTATTTCAGAAATAAACTATTGGTTAATTATACATTGTTAAATGGATTTTATCATCTAAATCTCAAAGAACAAAGTAGTTGTGAATACTATGACTAGAAAACGTGGTAGGGATGAAACCAATCAAGTTTTGAAATGGCATCTTAGACTTGGTCATGTTGGTCAGACCAAGGTTTACAAGATGGAAAAGGATGGACTTATGGGTCCATTGGGATCGGATCCCTTTCCTACTTGTGAATCTTGCCTTAAAGGTAAATGACTAAGTCCCCTTCACGGGGACTTTTGAAAGAGCCGATAAACCGGGATTAATCCATACCGACGCGTTTGTGATGCTTTGGAAGGCGACGTGACGGATATCAATATTTCATTACGTTTACAGATGATCATACTAGGTATGGTTATGTATACTTAATGAAACATAAATCCGAGGCTTTTGAGAAATTCCAAGAATTCAAGGCCCTAGTCGAGAAACAAATTGGTAATCATATCAAAGCACTTCGGTCGGACCGAGGTGGCGAGTATATGAGTACGGAGTTTGACGAGTTCCTTAAGGAACATGGAATAGTTTCACAACTAACACCTCCAGGTACTCCTCAGTTAAATGGTGTGTCAGAAAGAAGGAACCGGACCTTGTTAAACATGGTCCGTTCCATGATGGGCTACACTGACTTACCAATTTACCTGTGGGGGTATGCACTCCTGACCGCCACGTATATCTTGAACAGATGTCCTTCCTAATCCGTTCCTAAAACTCCATATGAGCTGTGGGATGGCAGGAAACCAAGTCTTAATCACATTAGGATTTGGGGATGTCCCGCTTATGTCAAGAAGACTAAGGTGGAGAAGTTGGAAGCTAGGTCCGCAAAGGGACGTTTCATTGGATTCCCATCTGGGACGATGGGATATCTATTCTACATGCCCGAAGATCGAAAGATCGTTGTTGCTTTACAAGCACACTTCTTGGAAGATGAGTTCATTCAGGAAGGCGGAGCAGGTAGAAGTATTTCTTTAGAAGAATACAATGAAACTCCTCGGGAGACACCTGTGTAAGAAACTGGAACCGAACCTTCTGAAACACAAGTACAACCACCTTGTAGATCTAGTAGGGTGTCTCAATTACCTGAGAGATATAGTTTTATGCACTTGGAGGAACTGGGTTTCTACGAGGTTCTAGGTGATAAACAAGAGACCAACCCGCGACCAAATGACCTAGAAATGGTGGATGTAGACTCCATGAAATAGACTGTAGCAGTCTTCATGTAGTTGGGACCTTCGTTTTGACGAGGCAGTCAAAGAGTTTGACTTCATGCAAAACAAATAGGAACTTTGTGTATACAAGAGGGTTAGTGGGAGCTAGATCGCATTCTTAGTACTATGTGTAGATGACATTCTACTAATAGGAAATGATGTGGGAATGCTTAGTTCTGTGAAAGCTTGGCTTTCGAGTAATTTCTCCATAAAAGACTTGGAAGAAGCTACCTATATTCTTGGTATTCGACTCTACCGGGATAGAGCGAAGAGAACAATAGGTCTTTCCCAAGCCCTCTATATAGATAAATATTAAAGCGATTTAAGATGGATGATTCTAAAAGAGGGTTCCTACCGATGCGACATGGAATAAAACTCTCCTTGAAGATGTGTCCTCAAAGTGAGGAACAACGGAAGGAAATGAGTAATATACCATATGCTTCGGCCGTGGGTAGCCTTATGTATGCTATATTGTGTACGAGACCTGACATTGCGCATGCTGTAAGCGTGGTGAGTAGGTTTCAGGCAAACCCAGGTAGGGAAGATTGGATTACCGTAAAGAACGTTCTCAAGTATGGCGGTGGAGAACTGAATGTGATGGGATTCACTGTATTGAACTTCCAAGGACAGAAAGACGATTCTATGTCTACTTCTGGCTACATTTACTCTTAATGAAGGAGCAGTATCTTGGCATAGTGTCAAGTATAGCGCGACTGCTTATTCCACCTGTTAGGCTGAGTATAAAGCGGCCTCGGGGGCCTCCAAAGGACGGACTTAGAAGTTACTGGGTAAACTTCACATGACACCTTGCGCTGCGCTGCCAGAGCGGTAGTGTAACACCCCCAAAACCTTACGGGAGTATTACACGCCGTGGGCCCCGCGCCGGAACCCACCAGGCTAAAAACCAATTACAAAAACGCCCAAAAAGGCCGATGACGGTAGTATTTTCCAAAACTCACAAAATCATTTGAAAACACCAACTACCGTCAAGATAATCAAGGCCAAAAACTCGGTTAAGGGAATCGGTTTTCGATATCAAACTCAGTTGTCATAAAACCGAAAGCCATTTGAAAGAACTCACACAGCGGATAAAAATACAGTCCAAGATACATATACATCAATAATGATATACACAAACAAAATACACGATTCCCCAACAATATGCCATAGCCAGTATCGTCCGGAATCCTCGCCTCACGACCGCTACCATCAAAGTCCTCAATACCTGAAAAACAAGTCCCACAACGGGGTCAGCAATAATGCCCGACAATTAACCGCAAGTACATAAACATAAATATTCACATGCCATGCATCATGAGAATAATAAACTCAACGATAACCTTACCACTTCCGGTAATCCAACGATTCTCGTCAAAATCCCAATATCACGATAATACCATAAAAATCCCAGTATCACAACAATACCATATAATACCTCAATACCGAATACTTTCTCTTACATAATCCTCTATGTACGATTACCATAAAACATACCTCTATCCGGACTTCCTTCCGGAATGCATACCACAGACCAAGAATATCCAAAATGACATCAACAATATCCGAATACTACAATCTTCCCAAGATTGTCCAAGTATCTCAACAATCATCAAGTGTGCATTCTAATCCTTTTATAACATCACTGAACATTCGTCAATATGCAATACAACATAAAATACTTATGAAATGTAAATGGAATTACTCATCAAAACATTACAACCGAACAAGTAAACACTTGCCTGGATACCAACATGACAAAACCAACACCGAACTCATCGCCCTCGTCTACGAGCTGCTCAGCCCTGACTGGACGGAATCTACGGCCTTTCACCGCGGCAAAATGATTATACCTATTGGTTAATCAACCTAGAACAATAATCATATCAATAATCAAACCAACTTGGTAACAATGATCATAACATATTCAATCCGGAATTCAACCTCATATCAAGATTCATCTCATCTAAATCAACCACTATCATCACTATGATTTAGAATATCATCTTAAATCGGTTAAACGAATTATCAAATCATCATAGTCATTATATAGCCTCAAGAACATCAAGAACTCTATGATTCCATAATCATAATCATCATAATCAAGGCATTTGATCATCAATTCATTATCTTCCCTTAACAAAATTCTCGTAAATACCAAGAATCATCACAACAATATCAATTCAACCATCATTCATACGAAAACGTGTAGAATTTTCCGAGTTCTACTCATTGAGATATTTCATCGAACACTTTGAAGGCATAGTCCAATTCAATCGATTATTCAAAGGAATACTCGAATTTGTTCCACAAAACTTCAAGGTTAATGAATGATTACGAGTTTACAACAAAGTTCCATCAATAATCTGAATCAAAACGAATCAAATCGGCCAAAACACCAAGAAACCTCAAGAACATCCAAAAACCAAAAGTTTAGGTGTTCTTACCTTCGATCCGGGTGGAGATGATGTTAATCCATGAATAAAACTTCCAAAACATGTTGTTACATGATGATCTTACTCAAATCCATCCACTTTTCTTTGAAGGAATCGCGAAAAACGAAGAAGAATGAAAATGCCGAAGATGACTCGGTCAGCCTTATATAGGCCGAGCCCTGCCGGCACCTTACGTGCGTAACCGGCAGTGCTTACGCACGTAGCCGGCCGTGGCCTACCCTACTGCCCAGTTTGGCCGACATCCTTACGTACGTAATCGGCAATGCTTATGCGTAACGGTCCCTTACGGCCGTAATCGGTCGGTACCTTACGTGCGTTATCGGCCATCCTAGCCCCCAATGAGTCACCGCCGACCGCGATCGGCCATCCATGCGAGTCACCGCCGACCATGATCGGCCATCCCAGGTAGTCACTGCCGACCATGCTCGGCCACTACAGTCCTCTCGGCCACGACTCGGCCAAAGCCCGTAACGCACGTAACACTTATTCCGTTGCGTCGTAATACGTGCGTTGACTTGCTACAAGATTATTCTCGTATTACGTCGTAATACACCGTATAACGTCACGTAAATCCATCCGTTGACTCACCGTCCACATCTACGCCGAAAGCCGCCACCACGGGCCCCAATCGTCCGATTCCTCTTGTTACGTGCGTTATGTACACTATATAACGACGTAGCTAACACATTTTACGACGTAAGCTCCAAGGCTTAACGTCGTAATGGCTTTTATACTTAGCCAAAATTCAACTGTTCGTCCGACGTCACGACATACTAAATACGAACATACGGCAAAATCAATACATATACTCAATTCAATAACATTATCAAACGTTCACAACGTCCTCGAGCATAATTAACCATCCATGATATCCAATATATAAACGAAAAATATATCCGAAAAATCGGGGTATTACACTCTACCCCCCTTAAAAATAAGTTTCGTCCTCGAAACTTGCAATCACTCGCACAAACAACATTTCAACGGAAAATCCAAAATCACCAAGATAACCAAGAATTATTGAATAATCCGAACAACATCTTGCGACAAAGTCGGTGAAGACGAAGATCTCCGTGATACTAGCATATGACACTATTTCAAAATCTCGACACAACAAGAATGCCAAAACAGAATAATCACAATTTGAAAACGATTGGTCTCCGCCAAGACCACACCAAGTTTAGAGCACTGTCGAGTTTTGTGGGATCCGTGACGCTGTGTCTCCTCACCTAAAGCGCATGAGCCGCTCCTTGTCACATGCACGTATCACCGGCGTTCCACTCCACATCGAAAGCCGCACATTGCACGTGCCTTGCACCGGCGTTCACTTCCCGATTGGAGCCGCACATTGCACATGACCACGGCACCGGCGTTCACTCCCTGCCTCGTCGGTCTCGGAAACACCAACAATCCCCAAACCCACACATCACCACGACAGTACTCAGAAAATCACACAGAACCAAAACAACACAGTCCAAAATAGCCAGAAATCCAGATACACAAAAATCACGCAACTACCACACTAGTAGAGCCACATAACACACATGCCCGGTTATCACAAAACCATGGGCTCTGATACCATATTTGTAACACCCCCAAAACCTTACGGGAGTATTACACGCCGTGGGCCCCGCGCCGGAACCCACCAGGCTAAAAACCAATTACAAAAACGCCCAAAAAGGCCGATGACGGTAGTATTTTCCAAAACTCACAAAATCATTTGAAAACACCAACTACCTGTAATACCCGGTTGTAATTCAGTCATTATCATTCAGTAATTTCATTCGGTGATTGTCACTCAGTGGATTTTCACTCATTTATAATCATTCATCAATCATGTTTGTTCACCGTGTTCACCGTTCGGAAAAAACTTCGAGTTGTGTATCGTTATTGTTCATTGTTTCAACTTTCCTCATATGAGTTCGACTTTGTTAGATCACCATTAATTTTTGGTGACTCCAAAAATTCTAAATCTTTTCAATATTATATAACATCGAGTTAGATTTCCAATGGTTCAAACGGTGAGTCAATCGGAGTCCGGACGAGAGAGTTATGGTCGTTTTAGCTCACCCGCTCATTTTTCAGTTATTGGCCGATCACTGCCGACCGAACTCGGCCGTGTCGTCCGACAAGGCCCGTGCCGTACTCGTCCGGAAATGCCGAAGTCTCTGCCCACAGGACTCGACCGTGTCGTTTGGCACGGCCGAGTCGAACTCTTCCAGATAAGCCAGAACCGACTGCCGACACGCCCGACCGTGTTCCAGGACACGGTCGAGTCATGCCGAGTCGCTGTCGGACGGGTCACTATCGGAAGGCCCTCCGCGCCGCGACCGTGTCAAGCAGGACACGGTCGAGTCCCTGTCGGCCAGCTGTGCGACACGACCGTGCCGATCGGCGCGGGCCGTGTCCGGCAGGGCAGTCAACCCCTATAAATTCATTTTTTGAGCATTTCAGCTCATTTCTTTCCCTTTTCTTCACCTACAACCGAGAGAGAGCTTGAGGGAGGGTTTTTCCTTCACAAATCATTTGAGTGTTTGATTTTCTTCATCTCCTTTCGATCGTGAAGCCCGGACAATCAATCCAACGCGTGTTCTACGGACCTTAGTACTTGAATCTCCGAAGGTAACATCTCTAGAACCCTACTTTCGAATAATTGGGGATTTTGGGGTTTTTGTCCGATTCTTTCCGTTTTGTTGATAGATTCTTGATGAATATAATTAATCTTGTTGCTATCATAAATTTTCCTACGGATTCAGAGTATATTTTCATAGTTTTGCGGAATCGAGAGGGTTTGGTTGTGGTCCGCCCTCGTTATTATTTTGTGCGAATATACACGAATCGTAGGCGGGTTTTCGGGTGTATTCCATTTCTGTATTCGGCAAGAGTTGGTTTTAATTATGTTCTTCGAATCGTTAGGTTCGGTTCCGTTGATTCCTAGTGTTCGTCGGTGATTATCCTTTCCGTTCGTTGCGTCATCAAAATATTCAAGGCAAGTATTTTTGGAAACCTTTATGCTTAACGTGAAATAGTAATGTATATTGTGTGTGATTGCTCACCTCGGGAGGGTCCGATGGGATCACGGAGGGAATCCAATGGTATAGCCCTGGATTCACGAGTTTGTTTCGCTAGCCAGCTCGGGAGGGTCCTTAGGGATCACGGAGCGGGATCAATGGTATAGCCCTGTTCCCAAGGCGATGCGTGTGCGTGATTTGTTTTATAATATGGCCAGCTCGGGAGGGTCCTTAGGATCACGGAGCGGGATCAATGGTATAGCCATTCCCACGGCAAAATTTGTTATCGTTTGTTTCCTAAAAGACATGTCTGTTACGGTTTTGAAATGATATAGGTGCATATACTATGAAATGTGTAGCGATTGGTTTGCCTTGATTACTCGTTAGCGTAATTGCTAACCCCTCTGGGACCCGTTTTGGGAAATTCTTGTTATGGATTTCAGTTATGATTATCCGACGGCGGGCACTGACAGACGAGGACGCGTTGGCTGTGGTCGTTGACATGTGCATTTGGGTCTTTCTATTTCTTTCGTCCATTTCGATTTGGTTGTTTTAATAATTATAAACTTATAGAGTGTACTCGCGAGTACTTAGGTTTGTCATTTCAAACTCCGTATTGTACTACTTTTAAATTGTTACATTGTTGGTTGATGATCATTTCGCCGGTTTCTCCGGGCGTAACTTCTTATGTCTTATAATTAAATGTGTGTCCTATCTAACCGGGAGGGTTAGTAGAGTGGAGTTTTCTTTTTTGTAGCCCGGTGGGTCCCATGTGGGGTCCACGGCGCCGTAATATACTCAATATCTCGGGGTGTTACAGAAAATGGTATCGGAGCTCTAGGTTTATGGATACCTAGGCTTGTTGGTTATTTGGGTCTAGTCGTATTTGTTTTGAAATTTGTCACACCGCTGCCATCTTCCCACTACTTCTAGTGCTCGTAAGTTTTCTTATTCGGATCTTTTTTTTCTTGCTTTGTATTTCCACTTTTGAATCGTAGTTGCTTTTCCTCCTTACTCATCATCGATATACTTTTGTTATCTCTCAACTTCGTATGGATGCCGAGGAAACCGTGGTCGTGGTCGTGGTCGTGGACGCGGCCGAGGACGTGGGGCAGCCGGTGGGACGGCCACGTCGCATTCTTCTGAGCCGGCGCACGGTGACCATCACGCCATGCTTCTTCTCGGGAGCGCGCCGATCTTGGTATTGCGGCTGTTATGCGGCAAATGGTTAACCGGATGGCGGCTATAGCCTGTGGTCAGAACCCCGATCAGGCCCATGCTAATCGAGGCGGAACGGATCGTTGGCTTCAGGATGTCATCAAGATGCATCCTCCCGGGCCGGGAGCTTCGGACCCGATCGACCGGGAAGGGTGGATCAAGGAGATATCCAAAGTATTCACTGCTACTAACCGCCCCGAGGACCGTAAGGTCCCTATTGCTCAATATTTTCTCACGGAGATGCTACGATTGGTGGGAGGCCGTTGGTCCCAAAGATCATGTTGCTTCATGGGCCGAATTTCAAGAATTGATGGAGACCGAATATTGTCCGTGGCCGGCCGACAGTGCTCGAGTGCATGCTTTCTATGATGCTCAACCACGGGATATCCCCGTATCTCGTGCCATTGCCGACTTTAACAAGGAGTCAATGTGAAGACCCAAGTTGTCGCCGAGAGCGACAAAATTTTCCATTTTTCCAGGAGGATGAAGTTGCCCATTCGGGACTATATGTCAGGCTCGTCTGCTACCCCGAAGGATTATCGAGTCGAGCCCTTGCTTATGATATGTCGGTGACGGCGAGTGATTTGGCTCGTGAGAGCAAGAAGCGAAGTCGGTCGGAAACTTTTCTCGGTCCCAAGAGTGGAGGCCGCGAAATCTCGAGCCGCGAATATTTCTACGGGCGGTTCGGCTCGTTTCTCGGGAGCTTTGGGTGCCGCGAACCCCCGCTCGTGAGCTCACATGCTTTAAGCTGCGCCTTCGGGTCATAAGAACCGGACTGCCTCGTCCGCTTTAACTTGTCATACTTGTGGTCGGGCCACAAGGCTTCTTTTGTGATCGGCTCGAGCACCGCGGTGCCCATTCTTCTCACCCGGACCTATGGAGCCGAGTGTGAACCAGGGCTCATTTGCTCGCCGCCTCCACCGAGTGTCGGCCGAGGTAGGGGTCGGGGTCAACCCGCTAGAGGAGGAGCTTCCGGTGTCGGCTCCGCCACCGCGTATATACAAGATGAGGAGGCGAGATGACCCAAGGCTCTCGTGGCGGCAGTGCCGTTCATATCCATTCTCATCCCGTCGGTGTGCTTTTTGATTCGGGTGCTACGCATTCATTCATTTCTCTAGAGTGTGTACGCCGCTTGAGTCTCGACCGCTTGTCACCTTGCGAGCCTTTCATCGTTAAACTTCCTAGCGGTGATAGAATTGTCGGTGATCGAGAAGTCCGGACTGTTCGTGATTATTTGTTAGAGGGCTTGGCTCTCTAATCTTATTGTCGTGGGTATCGAGGGTGAGGATTTGATTCTCGGGGATGATTGGCTCGAGCGGCATGGCGCGATCATGAACTACCGCACGAGAATCATCACTATGTTAGCCGAGGACGGCACCGAACACTCTTTCGCAGGGCGAAAGAGAAACCAGAAGTTTGTTATTAATGCCTTGAAGGCGGTGAGACTCCTGCGAAAAGGGTGTACTGGTTATTGGTGCTACGCCTTGAAGGCGGAGAATGGTGGAGTCGAGCTTTCATCGATTCCAGTCGTTAGTGAGTTTCCTGATGTATTTCCTGACGAGTTGCCGGGATTGCCACCGGATCGTGAGGTTGAGTTTGCTATAGAGTTAGAGCCGGGTGCGGCTCCGATTTCGAAGGCGCCGTATCGCATGGCACCTTCAGAGATGTCAGAGTTGAAGAAACAGTTGAGTGAACTTCTTGAGTCGGGGTATGTTCGACCGAGCGCCTCGCCTTGGGGCGCACCGGTCTTGTTTGTGCGTAAGAAGGATGGTTCACTACGTTTGTGTATCGACTATCGTGAACTGAACAGGGTGACCATCAAGAACAAGTATCCTTTGCCGAGGATTGACGACTTGTTCGATCAGTTGCAGGGAGCGGCGGTATTCTCAAAGATTGATTTGAGATCGGGGTACTATCAGCTCCGGGTGAGGGAGTCCGACGTGCCGAAAACGGCTTTTCGGACGAGATACGGACATTATGAGTTTGTAGTTATGCCTTTCGGGTTAACTAACGCGCCGGCGGTGTTCATGCAGTTGATGAACAAAGTCTTTATCGAGTATTTGGATAAGTGTGTCGTCGTCTTCATTGACGATATTCTTATTTATTCGAGGAACGAGGAAGAGCATGCCCATCATTTGCGGGTAGTGTTAGACATTTTGAGGACCGAGCAACTCTATGCGAAGTTCTCGAAATGTGAGTTCTGGCTGAAGGAAGTGATGTTTTGGGTCACGTGATTTCAGCCGAGGGAGTTCGAGTAGATCCGCAGAAAATTGAGGCAGTGTTGGATTGGGCATCACCCACAAATGTGAAGGAGGTACATAGTTTCTTGGTTTGGTGGCTACTACCGTAGGTTCGCCGAGGGTTTCTCAAAACTAGCTCGACCACTTACACAGCTTGCTCCGTAAACCGAGAAGTTCATCTGGACCGATGAGAGCGATCGAGTTTTGAGGAGTGAAGAAGCGTTTGACTTCAGCCCGGTTTTGGCATTGCCATGTGGCAACGAGGGTTTCACCGTTTTAGCGATGCTTGGTCGTGGTCTTGGGTGCGTATTGATGCGGACGGCAAGACCATTGCCTATGCGTCGAGACAGCTTGAGGCCGTATGAGCTTAACTACCCTACTCACGATTTGGAGTTAGCGGCGGTTGTCTTTGCACTCAAGATTTGGCGTCACTATCTTTTCGGCTCGCATGTCGATTTTTACCGATCATAAAAGTCTCAAATACATATTTACTCGGCGAGAGTTGAATATGAGGCAGAGGAGGTGGTTAGAGTTGATTAAGGATTATGACCTCGAAATCCTTTATCATCCGGTAAGGCGAATGTCGTGGCCGACGCCTTGAGTCGGAAACCGATTGCGTTGCGAACGCTTGAGGTCCTTACGCCTCGCCCGAGCTTCGGCGGGCTTTGATCGGGTTAGATGTTGAGGTTTTGCTGCCTGGATCTGTCGGGCAACTTTGTGCCTTAGAAATTTCGTCGTCTTTGATCGATGAAATTAAACTGAAGCAATTAGAGGATCCGATGATTACTCAAATCCGAGAGAACGTTCTTAAAGGAAAGTCTCCTGGGTTTGTGATTCACGAGGATGGTGTTTTGAGATTCCAGAGTCGGCTTTGTGTACCGAACGGTCCAGAGTTGCGACAGAGTATTTTGCGTGAGGCCCATTCCACACCCTATTCCGTTCATCCTGGTTCGAGTAAGATGTACAAGGACGTGAGGAGGAACTTCTGGTGGAATGATATGAAGGAGGAGGTCGCACAGTTTGTGGCGAGATGTTTGACTAGCCGGCAGTCAAAATTGAGCATCGGCGACCGGTCAAGTTATTGCGCACTTCTGCTCCGGAATGGAAATGGGAAGATATATCGATGGATTTCATTACGAGTTTGCCGAGATCGAGATCGGGCATGAATATGGTTTGGGTGATTGTTGATCGTCTGACCAAGTCGGCACATTTTCTGGGCATCAAGGACTCTTGGGGCCCAGAGAAATTGGCTCGTGTGTTTATCGCGCAGATTTTGAAACTTCACGGTACTCCGAAGTCTATCGTTTCGGATCGTGATGGCCGTTTTGTATCGCACTTCTGGCAGGCGGTGCATACGGCGTTGGGTACCCATTTGCCTTTGAGTACCTCTTTTCATCCCCAGTCAGATGGACAGTCGGAACGCACTATCCAGACATTCGAGGACATGTTGCGTGCTTGTGCCCTCGATTGGAGTAGCGACTGGGAAGAGCATTTGCCATTGATCGAATTCACGTACAACAATAGTTGGCACGCGTCGATTCGGATGGCACCGTATGAGGCGCTTTATGGGCGACGATGTCGATCGCCGATTTGTTGGAATGAGGCGTCCGATTTGGTCGGGACCGAGCCGGATGTCGTTTTAGAGACGAAGCGGAAGATAGAATTAATTCGGGAACGGATGTTGACGGACCAGAGTCGACAGAAGTCATATGCCGATGTCCGTCGTCGACCTTTAGAATTCGAGGTGGGAGACCACGTTTTGCTGAAGGTGTCGCCGACGAGAGGAGTTTTCCGTTTCGGGAAGAAGGGGAAGTTGAGTCCGAGATTTATTGGACCCTTCGAGATTCTCGAGCGGGTCGGTGGGTTAGCATACCGTTTGGCGTTACCCCCGGCCTTGAGTCACATTCATAGCGTTTTTCATGTTTCCCAGCTGAGGAAATATGTTCCGGATCCTAGTCACGTCATCGATTATGGCGAGATTGATATTGCTGAAGATATTACTTTTGAGGAGCGTCCTTTGAAGATTTTAGAGCATCGTGAGAAACGACTGAGGCATAAGACCATCCCTTTGGTCAAAGGGCAGTGGTCGAGACACGGTTTCGAGGAAGCAACTTGGGAAACCGAGGATAGCATGCGTGCTAGGTACCCTGAGTTGTTTGTTTCTTAAGTTTCGGGATGAAACTTATTTTTAGAGGGGTAGAATGTAATACCCGGTTGTAATTCAGTCATTATCATTCAGTAATTTCATTCGGTGATTGTCACTCAGTGGATTTTCACTCATTTATAATCATTCATCAATCATGTTCGTTCACCGTCTTCACCGTTCGGAAAAAACTTCGAGTTGTGTATCGTTATTGTTCATTGTTTCAACTTTCCTCATATGAGTTCGACTTTGTTAGATCACCATTAATTTTTGGTGACTCCAAAAATTCTAAATCTTTGCAATATTATAGAACATCGAGTTAGCTTTCCAATGGTTTAAACGGTGAGTCAATCGGAGTCCGAACGAGAGAGTTATGGTCGTTTTAGCTCACCCGCTCATTTTTCGATTATTGGCGATCCGCCGACCGAACTCGGCCGTGTCGTCCGACACGGCCCGTGCCGTACTCGTCCGGAAATGCCGAAGTCTCTGCCCACAGGACTCGACCGTGTCATTTGGCACGGCCGAGTCGAACTCTTCCGGATAAGCCAGAACCGACTGCCGACACGCCCGACCGTGTTCCAGGACACGGTCGAGTCATGCCGAGTCGCTGTCGGACGGGTCACTATCGGAAGGCCCTCCACGCCGCGACCGTGTCAAGCAGGACACGGTCGAGTCTCTGTCGGACAGCTGTGCGACACGACCGTGCCGATCGGCGCGGGCCATGTCCGGCAGGGCAGTCAACCCCTATAGATTCATTTTTTGAGCATTTCAGCTCATTTCTTTCCCTTTTCTTCACCTACAACCGAGAGAGAGAGCTTGAGGGAGGGTTTTTCCTTCACAAATCATTTGAGTGTTTGATTTTCTTCATCTCCTTTCGATCGTGAAGCCCGGACAATCAATCCAACGCGTGTTCTACGGACCTTAGTACTTGAATCTCCGAAGGTAACATCTCTAGAACCCTACTTTCGAATAATTGGGGATTTTGGGGTTTTTGTCCGATTCTTTCCGTTTTGTTGATAGATTCTTGATGAATATAATTAATCTTGTTGCTATCATAAATTTTCCTACGGATTCAGAGTATATTTTCATAGTTTTGCGGAATCGAGAGGGTTTGGTTGTGGTCCGCCCTCGTTATTATTTTGTGCGAATATACACGAATCGTAGGCGGGTTTTCGGGTGTATTCCATTTCCGTATTCGGATAGAGTTGGTTGTAATTATGTTCTTCGAATCGTTAGGTTCGGTTCCGTTGATTCGTAGTGTTCGTCGGTGATTATCCTTTCCGTTCGTTGCGTCATCAAAATATTCAAGGCAAGTATTTTTGGAAACCTTTATGCTTAACGTGAAATAGTAATGTATATTGTGTGTGATTGCTCACCTCGGGAGGGTCCGACGGGATCACGGAGGGAATCCAATGGTATAGCCCTGGATTCACGAATTTGTTTCGCTAGCCAGCTCGGGAGGGTCCTTAGGGATCACGGAGCGGGATCAATGGTATAGCCCTGTTCCCAAGGCAATGCGTGTGCGTGATTTGTTTTATAATATGGCCAGCTCGGGAGGGTCCTTAGGGATCACGGAGCGGGATCAATGGTATAGCCCTGTTCCCACGGCAAAATTTGTTGACTGTTTGTTTCCGGAAAAGACATGTCTGGTTTTGGTTTTTGAAATGATATTGGTGCATGTACTATGAAATGTGTAAGCGATTGGTTTTCCTTGATTACTCGTACTAGCGTAATTGCTAACCCCTCTGGGGACCCGTTTTGGGGAAATTCTTGTTATGGATTTCAGGTTATGATTATCCGGACGAGCGGGCACTGACAAGATGAGACGTTGGCCAGGGTCGTTGACATGTGCATTTGGGTCTTTCTATTTCTTTCGTCCATTTCGATTTGGTTGTTTTAATAATTATAAACTTATAGAGTGTACTCGCGAGTACTTAGGTTTGTCATTTCAAACTCCGTATTGTACTACTTTTAAATTGTTACATTGTTGGTTGATGATCATTTCGCTGGTTGCTCCGGGCGTAACTTCTTATGTCTTATAATTAAATGTGTGTCCTCGCTAACCGGGATGGTTAGTCGAGCGGAGTTTTCTTGTTTGTAGCCTGGTGGGTCCCATGTGGGGGTCCACGGCGCTGTAATATACTCTGAATATCTCGGGGTGTTACACTACCGTCAAGATAATCAAGGCCAAAAACTCGGTTAAGGGAATCGGTTTTCGAAATCAAACTCAGTTGGCATAAAACCGAAAGCCATTTGAAAGAACTCACACAGCGGATAAAAATACAGTCCAAGATACATATACATCAATAATGATATACACAAACAAAATACACGATTCCCCAAAAATATGCCATAGCCAGTATCGTCCGGAATCCTCGCCTCACGACCGCTACCATCAAAGTCCTCAATACCTGAAAAACTAGTCCCACAACGGGGTCAGCAATAATGCCCGACAATTAACCGCAAGTACATAAACATAAATATTCACATGCCATGCATCATGAGAATAATAACCTCAACGATAACCTTACCACTTTCGGTAATCCAACGATTCTCGTCAAAATCCCAATATCACGATAATACCATAAAAATCCCAGTATCACAACAATACCGTATAATACCTCAATACCGAATACTTTCTCGTACATAATCATCTATGTACGATTACCATAAAACATACCTCTATCCGGACTTCCTTCCGGAATGCATACCACAGACCAAGAATATCCAAAATGACATCAACAATATCCGAATACTACAATCTTCCCAAGATTGTCCAAGTATCTCAACAATCATCAACTGTGCATTCTAATCCTTTTAGAACATCACTGAACATTCGTCATTATGCAATACAACATAAAATACTTATGAAATGTAAATGGAATTACTCATCAAAACATTACAACCGAACAAGTAAACACTTGCCTGGATACCAACATGACAAAACCAACACCGAACTCATCGCCCTCGTCTACGAGCTCTTCAGCCCCGACTGGACGGAATCTACGGCCTTTCACCGCGGCAAAATGATTATACCTATTGGTTAATCAACCTAGAACAATTATCATATCAATAATCAAACCAACTTGGTAACAATGATCATAACATATTCAATCCGGAATTCAACCTCATATCAAGATTCATCTCATCTAAATCAACCACTATCATCACTATGATTTAGAATATCATCTTAAATCGGTTAAACGAATTATCAAATCATCATAGTCATCATATGGCCTCAAGAACATCAAGAACTCTATGATTCCATAATCATAATCATCATAATCAAGGCATTTGATCATCAATTCATTATCTTCCCTCAAAATTCTCGTAAATACCAAGAATCATCACAACAATATCAATTCAACCATCATTCATACGAAAACGTGTAGAATTTTCCGAGTTCTACTCATTGAGACATTTCATCGAACACTTTGAAGGCATAGTCCAATTCAATCGATTATTAAAAGGAATACTCGAATTTGTTCCACAAAACTTCAAGGTTAATGAATGATTACGAGTTTACAACAAAGTTCCATCAATAATCTGAATCAAAACGAATCAAATCGGCCAAAACACCAAGAAACCTCAAGAACATCCAAAAACCAAAAGTTTAGGTGTTCTTACCTTCGATCTGGGTGGAGGTGATGTTAATCCATGAATAAAACTTCCAAAACATGTTGTTACATGATGATCTTACTCAAATCCATCCACTTTTGCTGAAGGAATCGCGAAAAAACGAAGAAGAATGAAAATTGCCCAAGATGACTCGGTCCAGGCCTTATATAGGCCGAGCCCTGCCGGCACCTTACGTACGTAACCGGCAGGTGCTTACGTACGTAGCCGGCCGTGGCCTACCCTACTGCCCAGTTTGGCCGACATCCTTACGTACGTAACCGGCAGCTGCGAGTCACTGCCGACCATGTTCGGCCACTACAGGTCCTCTCGGCCACGACTCGGCCAGCCGCCCCGTAACGTACGTAACACTTATTCTGTTGCGTACGTAATACGTTGACTTGCTACATTATTATACTCGTATTACGTACGTAATACACCCTGTATAACGTACGTAAATCCATCTGTTGACTCACCTGTCCACATCTACGCCGAAAGCTGCTGACCACGGGCCCCAACTGTCCGATTCCTCTTGTTACGTACGTTATGTACACTATATAACGTACGTAAGCTAACACATTTTACGTACGTAAGCTCCAAGGCTTAACGTACGTAATGGCTTTTATACTTAGCCAAAAATTCAACTGTTCCTGTCCGACGTCACGACATACTAAATACGAACATACGGCAAAATCAATACATATACTCAATTCAATAACATTATCAAACGTTCACAACGTCCTCGAGCATAATTAACCATCCATGATATCCAATATATAAACGAAAAATATATCCGAAAAATCGGGGTATTACAGGTAGTACAGGCCTAGGAGCCGAGGTTTCATAACAGTACCAAACATATTGAGAGAGAGTATCATCTCGTGAGAGAATTTGTTCGCAAAGAGATACATTGTGCTGCATAGAGTAGAGTCAGCCGACTACGTTGCTCATCCACTGACCAAGCCACTTTCTCAGATTAGCTTAGAGCGTCATCTGGAGAACATGGGTATTAGATACCATAGTGTGTGGCATTGAGTGCAAGTGGGAGATTGTTAGGAGTATGCCCTCTGTTGGGCGGCGATTTATTCGCCACGATAGGCGATCGGCGACCTCCCAGAAAAGTCAACCATGGAAGACAAACTCCGGACAAACGCCTAGAGTTCGGCACAATGCGTCGATCGTCTTTTTAGTACCCAGCGATCGTCTTTTGTTATCTGACGATCGTCTTTCGTGTACGGACCAGAGGCGATCATCTCATGCCACGTGGGGATCCGGCGTCCGTCGAAGTCGTCGAAGACCGAATCTTGAACGATGGCCCACCCACGGATCTTCATAGGATACCGACAGATAGGATCATTGACCCCATCCTGTCACCTACCGCACCTACCGACAAGGCCGCCGAAAGGTACGAAGTGGGCCCTCCTCAGACAGCGACTCGCAACACGTCGCTTCCCATCGTTCACCCACCGGCCTCCAACTGCAACCTCGGACCTCAAGGGAACAGGCCCACGTGACGGGACGATCGGCCGTTTATTTTAATATAGAAAACGGCGATCGCCCGCGATCGCCTGAGGGATCCCAACTACCTTGTCCCCTATAAATAGAGGACTCACTGTTGCGGCCAAGAGAGAGGCGAATCCACTACGAATTAAGTGCAAAATACACACCAAAGAGGGAATAAAAGGCTCCTTTGGCAAACACTAACAGTTTCATAGTGATATTCATACACATTCATCATTTATCCCAAGCAAGAACTCACAGATTCATCTATCTGGTTCTTCCGGCAATCTACGCGCTCTAAAGCCTAGATAACTAGAAGTCTTTACACTCCTTGTATTAGATTCTAACATTAATATTTGTACTTGACAGTATATTTATTAATAACATCTCGCGAGAGCATTCAAGCCCGGATTAACAACCCGGCAAATCTTGTGTTATCTATTTTCTCATGAAGTGTTCTCGCATTTGTACATTACTCGATCATTCCGGAATACTATCTCCGGATAATATTTTGGGTAACAACAATTGGCGCTAGAAGGAGGGCATCTAAACCTTCATTTTTATTCCTACCGTCTCGAAGAACACTCACTGTTCTCCGGACATATACTTGAAGAAACACTCACTGTTCTTCAATAGAAAAAAAACCTTCAGAAAATGACATCAGCAACAACCTCCAAGAGGGCCACCCTGAGATCTGCCGGAAATCTTATTCCGGCGAGGACCGAATCCCAGCCCACGGCGGAAGGCGACCGTGGCGACGCTAGGCTCTCACTCCCGCCCCGAGGGACGGTTCTAGCCTCTCACTCGATCGCCCAGACATCGGAACAGATTGAGGAGGCTATAGCCATCCTCAGGGAACGGCAGAGGGCCCGCGATACGCCCACCATCACCCCGTCAGCTAACCGCCGGGCAAGCAAACGGAAGCTCAAGGGGATCTATGTTGAGAAATCGACAAAAAGTCCCGAGCTACAGAGGAAGGCTCTCGTAAGGCGGGACGATTCCGTCTTCAGCCGCCTAGGGAGCGATCCCTCATGGCGACCTGGGCACTTAGGCCCCAGCCGGGAGACATCGATATCTGAATCCTTTACGAGGAGTTCGGCATATCCGACTCCCAAGAGACAGACCGGTCAACGAGCCCCTGCTCGCCCAAGAAAGGAACCCACTGGCAGGGAGCTCATCATTCACCACGGAGCTAGGGGATCGGTACACGATCGCCTTGGTTCACGCTCTGAGAGACAGTCGGCAAGCAGTCAGGCGACGGCGATCGCCGCCATGAAACGCCAGCTGGACGAAGTGAAGGCGCTCCTGGAAAATGGGGCAGGCGCCAGGAGACCGATCGCTGAGCTAAATGAACCACTCGCGGTCCAGATCGAGATCGCACCAGTCCAATCAACGATCAATCCCCCACAAACACCTCTATACGAGGGGAGAACGGATCCGGGAACCCACTTAAGCAAATTCCGGATCTACATGACTGGATGCGGAGCTTCAGATGCGACGAAATGTCGTATGTTCCTGTTAACTCTGGGCGATCTCGCCCACAGGTGGTACATCTCGCTACCATCTCGCTCAATCAATTGCTTTGAGAAGCTGGCGAACGACTTCACGTCGTACTTCGCCGCCAAAGTCGCTCGCCCGGAAGGTCCCCACCGCATGATGAAGATCAGGCAGGGGAAGGACGAATCGGATGAGGATTATATCGACCGGGTGGACGAGATAGTCCTCACCGGTGAGCCCATCAGCGACGAGATCGCTCACCATGCAGTCCTGAACGGATTCCACGGACGCTCGCCCATGTTCAGGCACCTCACAAAAGATTTTCCACCGACCTATACAGCGTTCCGCGTCAGAGCCGCCGATTTTCTGGCCAGGCAGAAGATGCTCTCACTCCGCTTAGACAAGGGACGGTCCGAAGAAGGAAAAGCACCTTCCCATGTCCAGAAGAAGGCGGTCGCCAAGCCCAGAAAGGCGGTCGCCAAGCCGCCTGGCGAGTTCAAAGCCTTCGAGGATGTAGAGGTCCACCTTCTTCACAACCTCAACTTATCTCCGGCCCACATATTCAACGCGATCAAAGGTCGCGAGTGGCTTTCCAAGCCAAAGCCAATAAGGGACCACGGTCACCTAGACCGTAGCAAATTCTGTGCCTATCATAAGAGTCCCGACCACAACACTAGCCAATGCCGCGACCTCCTCAGACAGCTCTGGCGACTGTTTGAGGAAGGCAAACTGGACAATTTAATCACCAAGCCAGAACCCAGGACGGATAGAGCCGGAGGGCGCGAGCGCCGACCTAGCAAAAGAATTCCTCCCAATCCGATCGCCAGGATCGAGCATGAGCCGGAGTACTATGATGAGTCGATCCCTCCGATCAACCCTGGCGGTAGGATCAACATGCTCCAAGCAGGAGGTGGGAGCCTCGGGGGCCTTTCCCCAGTTTCCACCCTGTCGAACAGAAAGTGAAAAGCCGAGCTGAGGGCTTTCGCCGAAGTCCATGTTGTAGTACCTCCGGAGCCGACCATCTCTAGAGACGCGCTCATCACCTTTTCCAACAAGGACAGGGAGGGAGTGCAATGTCCCAAAGAGGATGCACTAGTGATCTCCGCTTGCATCCTTGGGAAGACGGTCGATCGCGTGCTGGTCGTCAATGGGAGTTTCTGCAACATAATATTCAAATCCGCCCTAGACCAACTCGGCAACCTAATCAAATTCATCAAGCCTTTCGACACCGTGCTTCAAGGGTTCGGCGACAACACAGTCCAAGCCTACGGGAGGATCAAGCTCTCTGTTGAGCTAGTATGCTTTTATGATCCCAAGGTTAGGATTACTAGGAACCTAAGCTTTGTAATCATAGATAGGCCCAGCATCTATAATGGGTTCCTAGGTCGCCCCTTTTAGAAACCTTTGAGGCGGTCGCCTCATCTTTCTTTTACTGTATCAAATTCCCCACTGCCGATGGGACGGTCGGTACTGTAAAAGGAGATCAGCTAATGGCAAAGAGATGTTTGAATTACTCCTATGTTGTTACTTCTTTCAATACTTCCCATACTATATGTAACGTTGAAGCGACCGACGATCAACCCATGGAGATCGACGAGCCTAACACTTCGTACCAACCCGACTCAGGGGACGCCACCTCTCATCAAGTGACGGACGACATCGAGCCAAGGATCGGTTTCGAGCCAAGCCTCGACATCGATCCTAGGACCGGGTCCGGAGATCGTACCAAACAAGAGGCGACTGCCTCGCCGAAGAGTTGGAAAGTGTTACGATGGATCCAGATCATCCAGAACGGGAAGTACAGATCGGCGCAAGCATCGACCACGAATTAAAAGGGGATCTGATCAACTTGCTACGTAGGAACATCGGAGTCTTTGCCTGGTCGCATCAAGATATGGTTGGCATAAGTCCCGAACACGCTTGCCATTATCTGAAGATCGACCGGGCGATGAAGCCTGCTCACCGAGCGTAGGAAGTTCGGTCCCGAGAAATACGCGGCGCCGACATAGAAGTCCGTGGTTACTCAACAACAAATTGATCGGAGTGGCCATGCACGAACCCTGGGTCGCCAACGCGGTGCTCGTCAAAAAGCCAACTGCCTCGGAGATTATGCATTGACTTCACCGACCTCAACGCGGCATGTCCAAAAGATCACTTCCGATGCCTCATATCGATCACCCGGTCGATAGCACGCAGTTGCGAAATGATGTCGTTTATGGATGCCTTCGCCGGATATCATCAAATCCCAATGGCGGAGGAAGACATAAAACACACATCTTTCCACACAGAAAAAGACATATACTTTTGGGTCAGAATGCCGTTCGGCTTGAAAAACGCGGGGGCGACCTACCAGCGATTAGTCAACAGAATGTTCGCCGATCACATCGGCAAGACCATGGAGGTCTACATTGACGATATCGTAGTCAAAAGCCTCAAGAAGGAAGATCACCTCAGCGATCTCGCCGAGACGTTCGCCATCCTTGAGAAGTTTAACATGAAGCTGAACCCCAAGAAATGCAACTTCGGGGTGTGTAACGCCCCGACTTTCTAGGGTAAATAATGGGGAAAAATAAATTAAAGGTAAATTTTGAGAAAAATAATTTTTCTTGAGAATATAAAAATTCTCGCCTACAAAGTCGAGTCGCTACAAAGACATAAAAATAAATACCTTTAAATAAGGTAACATTTCATCATAAATACGAAATTTGCGGCGGAAGAAAATAAATCGTAATTTAATATTTCTCGTCAAAGTTTCCCCAAAAGTTTCAAACAGTTGACATAAAGAAAACAACATTTAATAAATTCTTTTTCATATGCTCCCTCGGCTCGCTCCTTCATCCATCCGGCTCGATTCAACCTGCGGGATCAATAAAGGTGGGGGTGAGCTTCCTTCAGCTCGTAGAAATCACACTGATCACAGTAATATACAATCTCATGGAAAACATAACATGAATAAATTATCACATTTTTCCTCAACATGAATGCATACTCACAATATTACGTACAGCATGAATCGAGCACGCATAACATGAATATTGAGGTTGCGCAGGTGCCCCTGCAACAACATGAAACATACACGCAATACCACATATAACGTGAATACTGGGTTGAGCAGGTGTCCCCACACAACATGAAACATACACGCAATACCACATATAACATGAAACGAGTTCATATGTGAATACTGGGTTGTGAAGTAGTCACCACACAACATGATAAACTCTTACACGAATACAGTGAGCCCGATTTACAACGTGTATCATAATTTATAAACATGAAATGAATATCACATATGCGACCCAATCAAAGCAATTAAAGTGATAGTGAAGATTCCCACCGAATAAATGATGATGATGTCTGATGAAATGAATGTGCCCGACTCACACCCTAAGCCCGTAAATCCTTGACAAAGTCTACATATAATAATAATAATAATAATTAAGATCCTTACAATTTATTATTTATACAATAGTAAATGAAAAGATACAAATATCACTATATAATAACTAAAAATAAATTATAATTGTTCATTAATATTAACCGAAGAGTTAACGTTATTAATGATCAAATTAAAATACTTATGCATAATTTCGATTAATTATTAATATTAATTAAAAGTCAACATTTTAATGTTTCGGTCAAAATAGGACTTAATTGAAGTTTGAAGTTGATCAGGTCAAATTGTAAGACTTGAGAAGTTGATCGATTAAAATCGAATTAATTATACCGGTTAAATAAATGAAAACTTCTGAATATTGGGAGGACTAAATTGAAAAGTCCTAAAAATTCGCGGGTATATAAACCCTGAAATCTAACCCTAGCCGACTCACTTCATTCCTCACTTCCCGTCTCCCTCACTCTCACTCTCTCTCTCTCTCTTCAAACTCTCTCTGAAAATCGCAATCGGCATCCACCTTCTGTAACTCCTCGCGGTCGATAGCAAAATTACTTCTCCTTATGAAATCTCACAGTACTCACTCTAAATTCACACTCACAAAAAAAAATCAGAAAACTCCCACTGGAAAATTGCACTGAAAACGTCGGAAGAACACACACACTAGTCAGGCACACCGCAGGAATTGAAAAGAGGAAACGACCGGCAAAGTGGTCGCGTTGCGGCGGCAAGGCGGCTTCCGATTCGAAAATCACACACACAAAAAACACAGAAAAATGACCACCGCCAAGAAAATGTTTCTGTGGTCGCGGCGGCGAACAGTCGACTTGCAGCGGCGTCGGTCCCTAGCGAAACTAAGGTGAGGGCACCGGTTTCTGTTTCTGGTTTCTAATCCGGGTAAGTATGGATATTTTGATTTTTGGGTCAGATCGAATGAAGTAGGTTTAGGATTTGAGTAAGATGTAGCGGCGGCTCGATTGGGTTGGTCGCTGGTTGAAGGATTTCTACCTGGAGATCAGTTCCTGATGCAGGCCATATTCACGGGTTCGGGCTGAGGGTTCAGAAAATCTGAGAGTTAAGTTCATGGTGAGGGTTGATGGGTGTGGATTGTTTGGGTTTTGTTGAAATCTAGTTCGTCGTTTTCGATTAGTCGGCTGTAATGGGTTCGGCCATGGCCAGGTTGTTGTCGGGAATGAATTCGTTAAACTTAAATTCTGGTTTTACGGATTTTTAAATTAAATACACGAAGATGAATATCAGAGATTGGGTATCGAGTCTTACCTCGACGGAGAAAAGTCTGATGCTTGAGGCTGGATTTGGATGATACGTACGAGCAGAAAAGAAGATCGTTCTTCGAGGCCTGGATGAAAATCTGAAGCAGATTCCGTCCTTGTTCTGCTTCCACTTCCACTTGTATGCTTAAAAATTCCTTTCCCGTTATTCTGTGAATGATCTAAGATGGGGTTGGATGTATGGTGTATTTGTCTGCCGATGAACTTATGTTCTGTGTTGTATTTTTTTTTTTTTTTTGTATTCTGGATGTTGAACGACGGCTGGGAAGAAAAAGAAAAGTGTGTACTGTGTATAGTAATTTGTATCACAGAGATGATATTTATACTGTATTGGATTAGGGTTAGGGTTAAACTTTGGGCTTGTATTATTCTGGGTCAGCACAACATGTTTGGGCCATTGATAATAACAATAATAATAATGATAATAATAATAATAATAATAATAATAATAATAATAAAATTAATAATAACAATGGTAATAATTAATAATATCGATACTAATAATAATATCGAAAGTAATATAAATGATGATATATAAATATAATGAAGATAAAAATATTAATACTACTAATATTAATATCGTTCCTATTATAAATATTATAATAATAATAATACCTTTAATTATCATAAAAATGACTAATATTAAATGTTTTGAAATTAACTTGAGAAATTGACTCGGGCTAGGACTTGTGATACGTCGAACTAAATGTTCATGATTCCTTAAATGAAATTAAATAACATGAAATGCATTATAATATTATTATAATTAATAATATTACATTATAAAAATGACGGGTATTACATCCTACCCCTCTTAGAAAAATTTTCGTCCTCGAAAATAAATGATATACCTTGATTGAAGAAATACGGATAACGAGCTTGAAGTTCCTCTTCGCGCTCCCAAGTGGCTTCATCCTGGGTGTGGTTACGCCATTGGATCTTGACGAACACCTTCTCTTTATTCCTCAATTGCCGGACTGACCGATCGAGAATCAGTTCTGGTTGTTCTTCATAGGTAAGGTCTTTGTTCAACTCCACGGCGGTATAGTTGATGACGTGGCTGGGATCGTGCACATATTTTCTCAACAATGATACGTGGAAGACGTTGTGCACAGCCGAAAGTTCTGGGGGTAAAGCCAAACGGTAAGCTAACTCTCCAATCCGTTCGAGTATTTCGAACGGTCCAATATACCTTGGTCTCAACTTGCTCCTCGGACCAAAACGAACAATTCCCTTTGTAGGAGATACCTTCAGGAATACTTTGTCGCCAACACAGAATTCGAAATCTTTCCTACGCTTGTCGGCGTAAGACTTCTGACGGTCCTGGGCTATCTTGATCCTCTCACGAATCTTATCCACCATGCCAACTGTTTGCTCGATCATCTCGGGACCCAAATTCCTCCTTTCTCCTACCTCATCCCAATACAGTGGTGATCGACACTTCCTACCATATAGGGCTTCATACGGTGCCATACCGATCGTCGACTGGTAACTGTTGTTGTAAGCAAATTCTACCAAAGGCAACAGTCGTTCCCAATTATTTCCCATATCTAGCACACATGCTCGCAACATATCCTCAAGGATCTGGATGGTCCTCTCGGACTGACCATCAGTTTGAGGATGATAAGCCGTACTAAAATTCAACTGCGTTCCCAAAGCTTCTTGCAAACTCTCCCAAAAACGCGATGTGAAACGAGTATCCCTATCGGATACTATAGAGACTGGCACTCCATGCAACTTAATAATCTCCCTGATATACAGTTGAGCATACTGATCCATTCGAAAGTTCATCTTAACTGGGAGAAAATGAGCTGACTTTGTGAGTCGGTCGACAACAACCCAAATAGCGTGATTTCCTCTTTCCGTTCGAGGCAAACCTACCACAAAGTCCATCGTAATGTGTTCCCATTTCCATTCTGGGATATGAAGTGACTTAAGTAATCCAAAGGGGCGTTGGTGTTCTGCCTTCACTTGCTGACAAACAATACACTTTCTGACAAAGTCTGCCACATCTCTCTTCAAACCTTCCCACCAAAATGTCCCCTTAAGATCTTGATACATCTTTGTACTCCCAGGGTGTGCTGTATATGGAGTACTATGTGCCTCCTTCAATATAGCTTCTCTCAACTTAACAATATTGGGCACACAAATCCTCCCTTCATAATACATCGTGCCATCCTCGGACACGCTAAAGCCTTTATTCTCACCTGAAAGAGTACGTTCTTTCATCTTGACCAAGAAGTCGTCCTGTCCTTGACCTTCTTTGATTTGTTCTCTCAAGGTTGGTTGTACCACCAAACTAGCCAATAATGACTCAACTGGACTCGAAGGTGTAGCCATCTCAAGGTTCATCCTTGCAAATTCCTTGACCAAGCTTCCCTCCTTGATCAACAAACAAGTTAGGTCTCCTCTTGCCTTACGACTTAGTGCATCAGCAACTACGTTTGCTTTACCGGGGTGGTAATGAATTGTACAATCGTAGTCTTTGACCAACTCAAGCCATCTGCGCTGCCTCATATTCAATTCCTTCTGTGTGAAAATATATTTCAGACTTTTGTGGTCTGTATAGATTTCACACTTACCTCCATATAGGTAATGCCTCCAAATCTTCAAGGCATGAACTACCGCTGCTAATTCCAAATCATGAGTAGGATAGTTCAGCTCGTGCGGTTTCAACTGTCTCGAAGCATAGGCAACTACCTTGCCCTCTTGCATTAATACACATCCTAAACCTTGTTTGGATGCATCACTGTAGATGACAAATCCTTTCGTCGGATCGGGAATCGTCAATACTGGTGCAGCAGTTAATCTTTGCTTAAGTTCTTGGAAACTCCTTTCGCATTTCTCATTCCATAAGAAAGCTTCCCCCTTTCTAGTCAACTTAGTCATCGGTGCAGCTATCTTCGAAAATCCCTCGATAAATCTCCGATAATAACCGGCTAATCCCAAGAAGCTTCGAACTTCATTCGCATTACTTGGTACTTTCCAATCATTGACTGCCTCAACTTTAATCGGGTCAACCTCGATTCCTTTATAAGTGACCACATGACCCAAAAATGCAACTCGGTTAAGCCAAAATTTGCACTTGTTGAATTTCGCATATAACTTCTCCTTGCGCAGTATTCCCAATACCGTTCTAAGATGCTGCTCATGTTCAACCTTGGTCTTTGAATATACAAGTATGTCATAAATAAACACAATGACAAACTTATCCAAATAAGGTTGAAATACACGGTTCATGAGGTCCATGAATACCGCTGGCGCATTAGTCAAACCAAATGGCATCACTATAAATTCATAGTGTCCATAACGAGTTCGAAATGCGGTCTTCAGGATATCATCACCCTTAATCCTCAGCTGGTGATATCCGGATCTCAAATCTATCTTCGAAAATACTCCCGACCCTCCAAGTTGATCGAATAGGTCCTCTATTCTAGGAAGTAAATATTTATTCTTTATCGTGAGTCGATTAAGTTTACGATAGTCAATGCACATCCTCAAACTTCCGTCCTTTTTCTTCACGAAGAGCACTGGCGCACCCCATGGCGAAACACTCGGTCGGATGAATCCAGAGTCAAGCAGTTCCTGGAGTTGTACCTTCAACTCTTGTAACTCCTTAGGCGCCATCCTATAGGGAGCCTTCGATATTGGTGCCGCTCCTGGCACTAGATCAATCGAGAACTCAACTTGACGATTCGGTGGAACTCCGGGCAAGTCTTCGGGAAAGACATCTGGATACTCTTTGACGATAGGTAAATCAGCTACCGTCTTCTCCAAAGTTGTTTTCCCCATCACGTTCACCAAGAATCCTTGGCAACTTCGCTTCTTCAACATTTTCACAGCTTTCATGGCAGAAATCACCTTCGGTGTACTGCTGTGTCTAACTCCCTCGAATACGGTCTTGACATCAACAGACGGACATAAAGTTACTCTCCTTTCGGAGCATTCAACTACAGCTCTATGCTTGTCCAACCAATCCATACCCAAAATAACATCAAAATCGCTAAGTTCCACTATGTGCAAGTTGGCTAAGAAGTTATGTTCGTTAATCTCTATCTTCACATTGTTAGTTATTGAGTCCACACGCACTACTCCCCCCGTAGGCATGCTAACTAACAAGGATCTAGGGGCTTTACTACTTCTACAACCAGTCATAGTACAAAACTTCCTAGAGATGAATGAATGAGACGCACCCGTATCAAACAACACCAAAGCAGGAATATTTGCAACTGACAACATACCTGACATGGTTTGGGGTTCAGTCTCGCTTCACCTCGGCCATGTCAGACACTCGAGCTCTTCCTCCGGAGCCTTGACCCTGCACATAATTGCTTGGGCCTTGTCCCTTCTTCGGGCACGCTGAGGCCATGTGTCCTTCCTCATGGCAATAGTAGCACCGCCTCTGACCAAGCATACACGCACCTTTATGCCCTTTGCCACAAGTAGTACACATGGGGTTAGCTGACTGGGGTTTCACCCCTGAAGGTCCAGTCTTAACAATCTTCTTGTTACCACCTCCTTGCTCGTGCCACTTGCGTTTGTTATTTGTTGCAACGGGTGGTGCCCTTGCCTTCTCCACGTCTAAACTTGCTGAAATGTCCTCGGCCCTCGAAACGGCTTCCTTATAGCCCACCGACCATGACCGGCTAAATGGTGACGGATCCGGTCACGAATCCCATCCCTAATTTCGAGACTACATATCATCCGTCTCGACCATGTGGGGAGCGAAACGGCACATATGGTTAAACTTGCGCTCATACTCGGTGACCGACATTCCACCTTGGGTTAGATCAAGGAACTCCTTCTGCATCTTGATCTTGTATGCTCTTGGGTAGTACTTTTCCATGATGGTCTCCTTAAACTGATCCCAAGTGAATGTGTCTTTCTCGTCTTGGGTCTTGAGCCTCCACACTCCCATCCACCATGTCCGAGCATCTTCCTTAAGCTGCAACACGGCACATGACACCTTCTGAGCGTCGGTGCACGCCATGTAGTCAAAAATGCTATCTAGATTCATCAACCATTCCTCTATGGCTGCTGGTCCTTCACGACCAAGAAAGACAAAGGCTTGAAGTGGTTGAACCTCTTAATAACTTGAGCTCGAGCCTCGCTCAGGTTATTAGGCGATACGATAGTCGCGCCTTGAAGCAAGGTGGCCAATCCACCAAGAGTTGATCTTGTGTGGGTGGGGCATTGCGATTTCATGATTAGCCATGAGTCTGCCAACGAGTTGTAAAACTCATTAGTCATTCTAGGTTTGGCCATTCTAACAGTTCGTACATGCATAAATAATTATGTAAATAAAATGAAATGACATATGCATGAATAATGACTGAAATTTGGTACCTCAGACGGAGTGACGAAGTGGCGAAGCTGAGAGCATATGACACTTTTACATTTTAGCGAGTCTACAGAAAGGTAAAACCCGCTCTGATACCACTATGTAACGCCCCGACTTTCTAGGGTAAATAATGGGGAAAAATAAATAAAAGGTAAATTTTGAGAAAAATAATTTTTCTTAAGAATATAAAAATTCTCGCCTACAAAGTCGAGTCGCTACAAAGACATAAAAATAAATACCTTTAAATAAGGTAACATTTCATCATAAATACGAAATTTGCGGCGGAAGAAAATAAATCGTAATTTAATATTTCTCGTCAAAGTTTCCCCAAAAGTTTCAAACAGTTGACATAAAGAAAACAACATTTAATAAATTCTTTTTCATATGCTCCCTCGGCTCGCTCCTTCATCCATCCGGCTCGATTCAACCTGCGGGATCAATAAAGGTGGGGGTGAGCTTCCTTCAGCTCGTAGAAATCACACTGATCACAGTAATATACAATCTCATGGAAAACATAACATGAATAAATTATCACATTTTTCCTCAACATGAATGCATACTCACAATATTACGTACAGCATGAATCGAGCACGCATAACATGAATATTGAGGTTGTGCAGGTGCCCCCGCAACAACATGAAACATACACGCAATACCACATATAACGTGAATACTGGGTTGAGCAGGTGTCCCCACACAACATGAAACATACACGCAATACCACATATAACATGAAACGAGTTCATATGTGAATACTGGGTTGTGCAGGTGTCCCCACACAACATGATAACCTCTTACACGAATACAGGTGAGCCTGATTTACAACATGTATCATAATTTATAAACATGAAATGAATATCACATATGCATCAATCAAAGCAATTAAAGTGATAGTGAAGATTCCCACCGAATAAATGATGATGATGTCTGACTGAAATGAATGTGCCCGACTCACAGTCCTAAGCCCGTAAATCCTTGACAAAGTCTACATATAATAATAATAATAATAATTAAGATCCTTACAATTTATTATTTATACAATAGTAAATGAAAAGATACAAATATCACTATATAATAACTAAAAATAAATTATAATTGTTCATTAATATTAACCGAAGAGTTAACGTTATTAATGACTGAAATTAAAATACTTATGCATAATTTCAGATTAATTATTAATATTAATTAAAAGTCAACATTTTAATGTTTCGGTCAAAATAGGACTTAATTGAAGTTTGAAGTTGACTGGGGTCAAATTGTAAGACTTGAGAAGTTGACTGGATTAAAATCGAATTAATTATACTGGTTGGGGCTGAAATGAAAACTTCTGAAAATTGGGAGGACTAAATTGAAAAGTCCTAAAAATTCGCGGGTATATAAACCCTGAAATCTAACCCTAGCCGACTCACTTCATTCCTCACCTCCCGTCTCCCTCACTCTCACTCTCTCTCTTCAAACTCTCTCTGAAAATCGCAATTGGCATCCACCTTCTGTAACTCCTCGCGGTCGATAGCAAAATTACTTCTCCTTATGAAATCTCACAGTACTCACTCTAAATTCACACTCACAAAAAAAAAATCAGAAAACTCCCACTGGAAAATTGCACTGAAAACGTCGGAAGAACACACACACTAGTCAGGCACACCGCAGGAATTGAAAAGAGGAAACGACCGGCAAAGTGGTCGCGTTGCGGCGGCAAGGCGGCTTCCGATTCGAAAATCACACACAAAAAACACAGAAAAATGACCACCGCCAAGAAAATATTTACGTAGTCGCGCGGAACGATCGACTTGCGGCGCGCCCCTAGCGAAACTAAGGTGAGGGCACCGGTTTCTGTTTCTGGTTTCTAATCCGGGTAAGTATGGATATTCCGATTTTTGGGTCAGATCGAATGAAGTAGGTTTAGGATTTGAGTAAGATGTAGCGGCGGCTCGATTGGGTTGGTCGCTGGTTGAAGGATTTCTACCTGGAGATCAGTTCGTGATGCAGGCCATATTCACAGGTTCGGGCTGAGGGTTCAGAAAATCTGAGAGTTAAGTTCATGGTGAGGGTTGATGGGTGTGGATTGTTTGGGTTTTGTTGAAATCTAGTTCGTCGTTTTCGATTAGTCGGCTGTAATGGGTTCGGCCATGGCCAGGTTGTTGTCGGGAATGAATTCGTTAAACTTAAATTCTGGTTTTACGGATTTTTGAATTAAATACACGAAGATGAATATCAGAGATTGGGTATCGAGTCTTACCTCAACGGAGAAAAGTCTGATGCTTGAGGCTGGATTTGGATGATACGTACGAGCAGAAAAGAAGATCGTTCTTCGAGGCCTGGATGAAAATCAAGGCATTCCGTCCTTGTTCTGCTTCCACTTCCACTTGTATGCTTAAAAATTCCTTTCCCGTTATTCTGTGAATGATCTAAGATGGGGTTGGATGTATGGTGTATTTGTCTGCCGATGAACTTATGTTCTGTGTTGTATTTTTTTTTTTTTTTTGTATTCTGGATGTTGAACGACGGCTGGGAAGAAAAAGAAAAGTGTGTACTGTGTATAGTATTTTGTACTGCAGAGACAGTATATTTATACTGTATTGGATTAGGGTTAGGGTTAAACTTTGGGCTTGTATTATTCTGGGTCAGCACAACATGTTTGGGCCATTGATAATAACAATAATAATAATGATAATAATAATAATAATAATAATAATAATAATAATAATAATAATAATAATAATAATAAAATTAATAATAACAATGGTAATAATTAATAATATCGATACTAATAATAATATCGAAAGTAATATAAATGATGATATATAAATATAATGAAGATAAAAATATTAATACTACTAATATTAATATCGTTCCTATTATAAATATTATAATAATAATAATACCTTTAATTATCATAAAAATGACTAATATTAAATGTTTTGAAATTAACTTGAGAAATTGACTCGGGCTAGGACTTGTGATACGTCGAACTAAATGTTCATGATTCCTTAAATGAAATTAAATAACATGAAATGCATTATAATATTATTATAATTAATAATATTACATTATAAAAATGACGGGTATTACAGGGTGGGCTCCGGGAAGTTCCTGGGGCACATAGTGAGCCAAAGGGGGATCGAGGCGAACCCCACCAAGATACAGGCGATCCTTGACATGAACGAACCGCGAAACATCAAGCAGGTGCAACGCCTCACAGGTTGTCTAGCCGCCCTCAACCGTTTCATATCACGGCTCGGCGATAAAAGCAAGCTTTTCTTCGCGACCATCAAGAACAAGAAGTTCGCATGGACGAAAGAAAGCCAGATAGCATTCGCCAAGATAAAGGAATATCTATCTAACCCCCAGATCCTGGCAAAGCCGATCCCCGGTGAAAAATTATTCCTTTACTTAGCGGCCTCAGAGGTCGCACTGAGTGCCGTTCTGGTGCGAGCAGAGGGGCAAGCCCACTTGCCGATCTACTATGTTAGCCAGGCGCTCCACGACGCTGAGACACGTTATACACCATTGGAGAAGATCGCCTACGCCCTTGTCATGAGTGTACATAAGCTGAGGGCTTATTTCTTCGATCACCAAGTGGAGGTCCTAACAACTCTACCTCTAAGACAAGTCCTGCACCGACCGGACACCAGCGGGCGACTCCTCAAGTGGTCGCTGGAGATCGCCCAATACGGTATCACTTACGCTCCTCGCACGGCGATCAAAGGCCAAGCTCTGGCGGACTTCGTGGTGGAATTAACATTCCCTCACTGTCCGACCCAGGTCGGCCGACCTGCCTGGAAATTATACGTGGATGGCTCAACGACCAATGCGAGAGCAGGGGCAGGGATTGTCCTCATTAGCCCCGACGGTCAGAGTTTCACAAATGCTGTGCGTTTCGGTTTTCGTGCGACCAACAATGAAGCTGAATACGAAGCTCTGGTAGGCGGGCTTGATCTAGCCCTCGCCCTGGATGTTCGACGCCTCCATATCTTCATGGACTCCCTTTTGGTCGTAAACCAAGTCAAGGGAGAATATGAGGCACGCGGCGAACAGATGGTCAAATACCAAGAGCTGGTCGCCGAAATGTGCACAAATTTTGAAGAAGTACTAATCGAACAAGTCCCGAGAGAACACAACTCCCAGGCCGATGCTCTTTCCAAGCTAGCATCATCGGATGGGGCAGCCGACTTCTCCAATATCCAAATCACAAAATCAGCAAGGCCGGCGATCGACAGGAATTTGGTTACCACGGTCGCCATCGCCGAAGAGAATTGGATGACTCCGTTCATCAAATACTTAAAGGACGGAACGGTCCCTGACGACCGTGTTAAAGCTCGCCAACTCCAGCTACGTGCGACCAGGTATACCCTATTGGACGATCGGCTTTACAAGCGAGCCTTCAGCCTTCCCCTCCTCAAGTGTATTACACCGGAGGAAGGTCGGCTCGTTTTAGCTGAGATCCATGACGGGATTTGTGGGAACCACGCGGGCGGGCGAGCCCTCATCCATAAGACAACCAGACAAGGATTTTTCTGGCCATCACTTCGGAAAGATGCGATCGCTTATGCCAGATCATGTCATAGATGTCAGATAATGGGCCCCAACATTAAACTATCACCCGAACATCTCACCTCCATGTACAGCCCTTGGCCATTTGCGCAATGGGGCATCGACCTTATAGGTCCCTTACCGACGGCTCCAGAGGGCTGTAAGTTCGCCATCGTTGGGGTCGATTATTTCACCAAATGGGCTGAGGCCGAACCGCTCAACAAGATCGGCCAAGAGCAAGTGATCAAGTTTATATGGAAAAACGTCATATGCCGATTCGGTTTGCCCCAGGCCATCATCTCCGACAACGGGAAACAGTTCGACGGCTTAGAAGTCATGCAATTCTGTGAAAAGTGGGGAATCAAAAGGTTATTCTCAGCGCCCTATCACCCTCGAGACGGGCGGTGTAGAGGCGGTGAATAAGATCCTCAAACACACGATCAAAGCACGACTCGAATCCGAGCAAGGACGATGGGCGGCGAGCTCCCAGGGCGTTTTGTGGTCCTACCGAACGACGACCGCAATTCAACCGCGAAACCCCGTTCGCCCTTACCTTGAATGAAGCGGTGATTCCTTCGGAGATCGCCGTCCTCGGCCATCGAACCGAGCAGAGATGACGACCGACAACGATATAGCTGACGAATCGACCTAGACATGCTTGAAGAAAGACGGCCGACCTCGAAATGAAGAACACAATCCACAAAAGGAGAGCCGAGAAGTTCTTCAATTCAAAGGTCGAGAAAGAAGATTTCAAGTGGGCGATCTCGTCCTTAAGAAGATCCAAACCCACACGGGCGTTTTGGTCCGAATCGAGGGACCTTTCGGAGTATCCGGATGGCTAACTAAAGGAGCCTACTGTTTGGAACATCCCGACGGTACTCGGACCAATACCCTGAACGCCGTGCATCTGAAAAAATATTATCAGTGATAAATTTGTATTCAATTTCAATGATGTACAAGGAATATAATGAGATTTTTTCCTATCCCATCTATTATGGCGATCGCCCCACCAGGCATATCGCATACGATCGCTGATCACGACGATCCTAGGTAAAATTAAAGCAGCCATGGTCCTGGAGGTCGATGGAACCGACAGCTTCGTCCATGCAAGGTTCCTTTGGGCCGAGATCGCCCGCCCTTCGTTTAAATACGAGGCCGGCGTAGCCGAAGGACCCTTCAAAATAATCAGTAGGCACGATCGCACGTCCTCAAGGTACATCATCTAACATGGTGAACCCGAACAATGCGACGTGCCGTTACCCCCATCTCAACGTACACCGTCGAGGATCGCCATCTTCATGGCGGGCCGAGGTGGAAGCAGAGCTGACAAGCCGCGGACGTAGTGTCGAATAAGCCGACAACACTCTGCGCAAGGACTCCTCCAGACCGAGATCGCCCGCCTTTCGTTTTAACACAAGGCAGGCGTAGCCTAACGGAGGACCCTCACAAAAAGTGAGTCGCGGGATACACAATATCCCTCGCACACGAAGACACGATTGGGGAGATCGGTCCATCGAACACCCCAACCACACATGACTCTTCAGAATCGGCAAAATGAAGATATCTCGCCAGACAGACTAGTCTTTGTTCCCTTACTTACAATAAGTGAACAAAAACATGGGGGCAGGGATAGGTTGAGCTAATCTCAAATACGATCGAACAAAGAGGAACCACACTCGATCGGCTTCGCTCAAAAACATGCAGGACGATCGGGGTCGTCCGACGAAAATTACAGGTAAGAATTCCGATTCAAAACATGTCAATGCTTTCAACACTCAGACAATTGGCCGGACGAACAAAAAGTCGAAAGCAAATATACACGTACTCGTAAAAATTGCACGCAAACAATCAAAGGAGATCGCATGTAATACATTACACAGTATGAAAAAAGGAGTATTTTATTCATAACACAAACTTCGTACATTTCGAGGCTCGAAGGCATTACAACAAAAAGTACAAGTTATGGAGGAAAAACAAAAATGCCTCTCAAGGCACCGCCTGCTGGTCTTCGCCCTCGGGTTGAGGATCGGCTTCGGCCTCGGGATAAATAAGTTTTCCCGTATACCAACTCAAGTCGATCCCGAAGTCGGCTAAGTCGAGGATCGGCAAGGAGAACTCCGGGTGCAGAGGATTTGCGAGGGCGTATGACTTGAAGCTCTCCATCAAGGGACCGATCTCGATCCCTGCCTTCTTTGCGGCTCGAACAGCGTCAGTAAAATCCAGGTAGTAGGCGAACTCGCCGGCGAGCGCCACACTTTGGTAGGGATCGGTCTCGATCGCCTTCAGTTAGCCCTTCAACTCCACAGCCGTTTTCTCAGCCTCCGCCAGCTCGGCAACCTTGGCGGCATTCACACAGCAGGCCTTCTCCAGCTCTTTCCTCGCCACGTCCAGCTCACCGTTGAGCCGATCGACCATCGCCTTCAGTCCGGCCGCCTCTTCCTGCGACGCCGCGAGCTTCTGGCGAGTTTCTTTCTCCTCATTACAGGACCGATCGGCAGCCTCCTTGGAGCGGCTCAGCTCCTGCTTCAATCGATCCACGTCCTGCTTAGCCCGTTTGGCCGTCTCCTCATACTCCTTCTCCATAGACCGGATCCGGTTGGCATCCTCGATATTTCTGTTCCGGGCGGTCTCGAGTTCGCGATGGAGATGAGCAGTGGAGGGTCGCCCCTCAAAATCCCGAGCAGCTTGGATGGCCATCGTCGCCGTCTGAAGAGCCAGGGCAACGGTCGCCTGCATGGCATCTCCAGATCGCCGACGAGCGATCGCATCAAGGTCGGTCGTCCAAGCCTTGGGCAGAGAAGTGATTGCCTGGCGAACGTAAGCAGGGACTTCGAGAGAATTTTGCGGAGCCTTGCTCGACAGAAAGTCCAGCACCATGGGGGCAACGTCCGGGTCGGCGAGACGAACCCTGCAGCGCAAACCAAGGAAACCAAAGAAGTTAGCATAAACCTTACTCAGAACGCCTAGCTCGGAAGGTTCAAACCATTCTCACCTGTTGACCAGCTCTGGATCACGGCCGAAAAAGGGCTTTCCCCGAGGAGTCTCGGCGTCAGCGATCGCCGTCCTTTTCAAAAAGCCGGCAGATGTCCTGGAGCTTGATACCGATGGCCTGGGACCAGACCCCTCCATCATCGGAACGGAAGAAACAGGGGGAGCGGCGATCGGCGGCTCCAAAATAGCTAAATCCGCCTCAGCCGACGGAAGGGACTCTTCCGGCCTCCGCCTCTTGCGGCGCTGGAGCTGTTCCTCTTCCTGGACCACCGGCTCGGCGACCGGCACCGCAGCGGGCTTCACCACAGGGGCAGGGCGAGACGACGTCGCGGCAACGCGACCCGTTTTCTTTCCCAGATGAAGGCGACCGATAAAACCGGGGTTAGACATGGCAATCTCCTGCGGTAGTTCGGCGATACGGGGAAAATAAATCTCTGCCAAAGAGGAAATTCAAACAAGTTAGACACTTACTTAGTCATGGCGACCTCTTGGAGACGATCGCCTCGCAGAAGAGAGTAGATGAAAAGTCATACCAGGGGCCTTCAAGTGGCGAGGGAAGCGAAACAGTCGAGCTCCCAATCGGTGAGATTCGTGGCTGACTGACTGAACGTCTTTATAGGAAACCGGCAGTGCGCGGATCCGCTCCCAGACGATCGAGAAATCAAAGGGGAGATCGTCGATCGATGGAACAAGGGATCCTGCAAAAAGGGAAATAAATTAGATCAGTCCAAGGAGTATCCAAATAAAGGGAGAATGGAAACCCTTACTTGGATTCCTCTCCCGAAAATTGGTAGGGATATCCAACTCCTCCTCCGGCGGTTCGCTCGATGCCGACCTCCATGCACCGCCAACCCAGCACCACTTTTTCAGGTCGCCCCGAGTCTTGCTCGGCACCCCAATAACCACCCTACCCTGGCGACCTTGGATATGGTAACCGCCGATCGATCCCTTCTGCACAGTCAGCTTAAAGAGATAATTCATCTCCAGCGCAGAAGGCAAGCGAAACAACCTGTGACCGCCGAACAAAGTCAATGTGCTGATAATCTGCAGCCAGGCGTTCGGCGTCAACTGAAGAGGCGCCAAATTCCAGGCGATCAGCAGATACGAAACGGCGAACGGCAAGGGAAACCGCAGTCCGGCAGCCAGGGTCATTTCGTTGATGGCGACCATACACTCGGGAGGCTGGTCGGCACGTTCGTTCTCGGAGGGCACGTGCAATGACACAGCAGAGGGGATATGATATTTGGCCCTCCAGCGGGTTATGTCCTTCCAGGTCGCCGAACTCCGAATCTGACCAAGAGTCCATTCTGACGGCTCAGCAGCCCGAAACTCCGTCCGCTTCACATGTACGTAGGGATGAGCGGCGGAGTAAGCTTCGAAATCAAACTCCGGACAGGGCCCGGCTATCCCCTCCATAAGTCTAGCAAAGGTCGTATAGACGGGGCCGGGGACGCTATCTTTTTCCCAAGACAAACGCATCAGTTCGTCTCCCTCCAACGGCGAGCCCCCCTGCTCCGCCGTCGCCGCCGTCCTCGCCACCTCGGCCTCGTTGAAAAGTTCTTCGAGTTCTTCGGGTGCAATCCCCGCTCGAATAGCCTCAGCGGCCGTCTCCATATCCACTCTAACGGGAACCTCCTCCCGTTCAGACGACGCGGCGGCACCGGAAGAACTTCCGGTATCGAAGGTTTTTGATCCTCCCGACATATTAGAAAATAAAGAGAGGAAGAAGGTTAATTTTTTCTTACCTAGAAAAAAGAAGTAGATCGTCACACAAAGGCTCCAGAAATTTCTGCAGAAATTCGGCTATGGATACTAAGGGCGCGTAAAAAGTGAAGGAGAAGAAGCCCTCCCCTTTTTATAGATGGAGACGAGGGCCTAAGTGCAAATAGGAGAAACCTCGGGGGCTGAATCGCAACCGTCACGTGGGGACGCATTAAATGCGGCCCTCGAATCCCGCATACGCGTCTTTTCGAGGGCATGCCAGCCGACAGGTCTGACAAACCGTCGGATTCCCCCAACAGCGGCACGACGCGTGTCCCAGCCACTTTTGGAAGGCCCGCCTTCTTTTCCCGCTGCTCCCGACGCGAAAGAAGGTCGTCCATTTTTGAATTCAGATCGGCTGGTCGTTTAAACATCGGCGATCGCCGACAGTGCCACCTCTCCCCGTGTTTTCAATATCGAGGCGAGCTGGGGGGCAATTGTTGGGCGGCGATTTATTCGCCACGATAGGCGATCGGCGACCTCCCAGAAAAGTCAACCATGGAAGACAAACTCCGGACAAACGCCTAGAGTTCGGCACAATGCGTCGATCGTCTTTTTTGGTACCCAGCGATCGTCTTTTGTTATCTGACGATCGTCTTTCGTGTACGGACCAGAGGCGATCGTCTCATGCCACGTGGGGATCCGGTGTCTGTCGAAGTCGTCGAAGACCGAATCTTGAACGATGGCCCACCCACGGATCTTCATAGGATACCGACAGATATGATCATTGACCCCAGCCTGTCACCTACCGCACCTACCGACAAGGCCGCCGAAAGGTACGAAGTGGGCCCTCCTCAGACAGCGACTCGCAACACGTGCTGGCTTCCCATTGGTTCACCCAGCTGGCCTCCAACTGCAACCTCGGACCTCAAGGGAACAGGCCCACGTGACGAGACGATCGGCCGTTTATTTTAATATAGAAAACGGCGATCGCCCGCGATCGCCTGAGGGATCCCAACTACCTTGTCCCCTATAAATAGAGGACTCACTGTTGCGGCCAAGAGAGAGGCGAATCCACTACGAATTAAGTGCAAAATACACACCAAAGAGGGAATAAAAGGCTCCTTTGGCAAACACTAACAGTTTCATAGTGATATTCATACACATTCATCATATATCCCAAGCAAGAACTCACAGATTCATCTATCTGGTTCTTCCGGCAATCTACGCGCTCTAAAGCCTAGATAACTAGAAGTCTTTACACTCCTTGTATTAGATTCTAACATTAATATTTGTACTTGACAGTATATTTATTAATAACATCTCGCGAGAGCATTCAAGCCCGGGATTAACAACCCCGGCAAATCTTGTGTTATCTATTTTCTCGCGGAAGTGTTCTCGCATTTGTCTGTTACTCGATCATTCCAGCAATACTATCTCCGGATAATATTTTGGGTAACAACACCCTCGAATGCCACTCAGAGGATGTTGAGTGAGGGCATTGTACTTGTAATTATGTAAATCATTTATATAAGGCAAATGAATGTTTCTTTATTTACTGGTAGTTACTGGCATTCCTAACTCATAAATAAACATATAGAAACTAGTCCGTATATTTGAGAGCAAAACGTTCCACTCCTTATTGGATAAGGGGGTCGGCACTGGAAAGGTTATAGCTCAAATACTTAATCGTTCGCAAGTCGATGAAACTTGACTGGGCGTTAAGTTTATGTGAAGACTTGTATGACGTGTTCTTTGACATGGAGAGTGCGTGTCGAACACTAATGGTTAATGGGAGCACACGTTATAGGTATGCTAATTGGATTAGTATACTCGAACCGACTCACCCTCGATTCGTCACACGGATTTCACTCCGGGACAGTCAATGACGGAATCGAAAGGTTGTGATAGGTATTCGTGAACCTTCGACTTGAGGATTTAGTAGGGATTTGCTTGTGACGTCAAGATTTTCATTAGAGTAGTTCGACCCTGTAAACCGGAAGGCGGGGGTCAACCTCGACGTGCATCTTGACGGGCAAGTAGCAGGTCCTACTGAATACCAAGATAGAATTCTTTCTCCCGTTAGTGAGCGGGTTAAATGTCCTATGCGGTTATTGGCAAATGAGATCATAAGTCTTTGGCCAAAGCATTGAAGCTAGTTGTATTTGATACACGAGAGCTCGATGATCTCGATTTGCATTAACACATGCATAGCGTCAAGTAACAGATAGGGTTTGACTGACCGTGACCCTATAACTTGATTGGGACATTTGAAAGAAGGGTTTATACGTATACTGGTATTCACGACAGAATGGTTCTTGAATGATCCCAATCATTCGTTCTCAGTTGGGGTACAGTGTAGGCCGCCAGGCTGGCTAGGTGGTGCTACTACTCTTTGGTTCCTCCCATTGCTGACTGAGACGAACCTACCGAGTCGTGCAATAGGATTGACGACGGAATGAATCAAGCTAATTCTCTGATAATGAATATTAGGATATTGGATATCTAATTTGGGACATTGGATGTCTAAATTAATTTATTGGATAAATTAATTTACGGCCTAATGAATTAAATAAATTACCGGGTGATTAATTTAATTCATGAATATAATTATTTCTTGAGAAATTAATTATGTCATTATGTATTTGATATGATTAATTAGTTGGATTAATTAATCGATATAAATACATCGGAACGGAATTGGATTTTATCTGTTTGGACTCACGGGAGTCCGAAACGGACCGAACTCGTCCGATTCATCCACATGGCCGCCCCCCTCTTTTTCCACCCACCTTCATTTTGTCTTTATTTCATTCTTTATTGAGTGATAAAGACATTGGGGTCATGGTATCTTTTGATGGTGGGGTTGATCACTTATATGATGAGTTGTATCATGTGAAAAAGGAATAGAATAAAAAGACTTCTCTTTTCAACAAATTATTATTCCATACGTGAACACAGCGGTGAGGAAAGAAAAGAGAGGGAGAGAGAGAATATTATTCTTCTCAAGTCTTCATCATCTTCTTCATTTTTATTCTTGAGTTCTCTTGGAGAAAATTCAAGATATATTGAGAGATATAAATTAAAACACTTAGAGTGTTATAATCAAAGCTTCACCACTTGATTCTAGCCATAACCTTAGAGGTTAATCGAGTGTTGTCATTCCATTCGTTTCTCCGGCGCGTGACAAGTAGAGACGCGGTTTTTCGGCGTTGGATCATCCAAGGGCTTGGAGCATTTTGGATCGTTTGGGGAATAGCTCAAGAGAAGGAAATCCATATAATCAACGGACGACAAGGGTATGATTTCGAATCTTCCTTTGTTTATTTTATATTCGTATATGCGTAGCTCGATCGATCCTCGTAGGGATTCGGATTGAATTAATTTTCATTTTACCGCTTCCGCTGGGCCTTCGTTTAAGGCACCGAATCCCAACATTCTCAAGGTAACGAATGACTCGATTTTAAATGATAATTACAAGGTTTGGAAAGATAGATTAAGGCCCAAAACTGGAATATACAATTTTTTTACCAGTTAAAACGATTTTTTAAACTTGTATATAGCTAACTTATTGATGTTATGGCCAGATCTAGAAATCTCACAAATAAACAAAATAAATATATATATATATATAAATATACATTAAAAAAATTAAAGCCAAATAATAAAAATAATCAAAACATACCACAATAATCAAAGCTAAACACACCAAAATACCAAACACACCAAAAGAGTCAAAACATACCACCCCCAAACATGAAAAAAGAAACTGTCCTCGGTTTTAAAAAAAATAATAAAAAGTAAGAGAAAAAAAATACTCCATGTTATGAAAATTGATGCTTGAGATACGCCTTTTTGGATCTGCATGAAAAAAATACGAGGCAAACAACAATAAAAAAAATAATTAAATATACCCGGAAGTATAGCACAATTTTTAAGATGTGCTTCAGGAAAGTCCGAAGAGTCGCCTTACGCTGTCATCAATGCTTTTATTACAAAAAAAAAAATACGGCAATAAAAATAACAATACATAAATCGCCAATAGATGCGCGTCAAGAGATCAAAAAGAAACTCCTTAAGCTGCCATCATTTAGCACGATTTTTACACACGACAGAAAGTAAAAATAACAAGAGGTCTGATATGGGGTATCAAAGGGAGAGGAATGAATCCACTTTTTGTTTTCTCACGGTGAGATCTTCCATCCAGACAATATTAGCTAGAGCTGGATCTGGTTGAGGATCAAATTCAATGAGTTTTTTATTTAGCTCTTCTGGTGTTGTTGCAACGACTATGATTCGTTTAGCACGCTCGGAAATAAAACCTTTTTCAGCAGAGTAGTCGATAAAAGATAGTAAACCATCAAAGAAACCATTGACATTAAGCAGACCTATTGGTTTTATATGAACATTTAGCTGGGCTCTGGTAACCACATGAAAAAGTTCCTCAAGAGTACCAAAACCACCGGGAAGGGTGATAAAGGCGTCAGCATTATTCATCATGTGAGTTATGCGATCTTGCATATTTACAGCTCTAAACTCATCTCCAATAGTTGCCCCGGTGATTTTACTTTCAGCCAGAGGTTTTGGAATTATTCCGAACACTTTTACTCCTTCCATATAGGCAGAAGCAGCAGCGCGTCCCATTAATCCTAGACTGCCTCCTCCGTAAACTACATGAATGTATTTTTCCCCTAGGGTACGACCCAATTTGTGGGCTGCTTCAGTAAAGCATGCCTCTTTTCCATAACTAGCTACACCAAAAATGCAGACTGAGTTAAATCTTTTTGTGGAAGATGATGATTCCATTTTTGAAAAGAAACTTATTTGAGAGGAAAAGAGAAAAGTACAAGTTTGAGTGATGAATAAAAGAAACAAGCACAATATTTATTTATAGAAAAAAACTAAGGTAAAAATATTTAACAAATCTGTGATTGCGTTAATTGCGCTTCAACTACTCAATAGAATAATGAATGGATTTATTGCGTATCATCTTTTTTATTCCGAAAATCTCACCATACGACAAAAATAAAAGATACTCACGTGTATGTACAGTAGTTGTGATTGTGGCTCACATCTTCCTCTGATTTTACGTTCAGAAACAGCTTAAACGCCTTCTATGAGTCGGGGAGAAGCTTCACATCCAATTTTCTTACAAATTGGCAAACAGGGTCTTTTAACGTCAGATTACCAAGACGTTGTTCATATTCTGGTTTGAATTTATTCCACAAACATCGAATTCCGTAATGTATGAGTCCACTAGGATGCGTGTCAAGAGAAATTTCGATGTTATCTAAATTCTCTTTATTCAGACCATCCATAATGAACTGAATTTTATCTTCTCTGTTTGTAGATGGAATTCCTAAAGAACGACATTTTGAATTACAGTTCCATCTAGCACATTTATAGCAAACGGCTATTATCTTTTCTCGTCGTTTCTTTGCATATGAACTTTTTCCAAGCCCTGGTAAAAATCTAGTAGGTGTTTCTGTGAATTCACCTGCTATTCTCACCTTGGCTTCAATAATGAATCTTATGTCAAAAGGTATGCTTTTATTCATAAGCAACCTCATCCTTTCAAGTCTTGTCTTGTAAATTTTTAAAATGACTTTTTTTGCTAAGAAAGGGAAATCTCTTTTTAATACTACTCAAAACTTCTTCCATGATAAAAAAATAAAAATAAAAAGAGAAAATATTAACAAATATTAGTTGTTGTGGGAAACTTGAAAAATCCGACTTTGATAGTCACGGAGTACCGTTACCCGCCACTTGACCCGACAGGAGAATAAAAGATGCATAAATAAAGAAAGATAAAATAACAAGATATAAACAAAAGTATACAAAAAATTATATTTGGCCTAAAACAATCCCCGGCAACGGCGCCAAAATTTGATCGACAAAAAATAGGAGTTTTTGAGTCGCTCGCAAATATATATGAGGTAGAAGCAGTTGTGGTAAGTTCTACCAAGGTCTTTTCTCTCGAGGATTGCTCAACAGGGCTTCGTATAATATTTTGTTACAGATTACAAGAAATAAATACTAAAATATTCTAAAATAGAATATTGGGTTTTTAAATATTAACTAAATTAAAATGCACTATTTTTAATTTAAACTATTTTAATAAGACTATTTTAATAACACTATTTTTATACTAGACTATTTATATTAAGACTATTTGTAACTAGACTATTTTTAATGAGACTATTTTTATACTAGACTATTTATATTAGACTATTTTTAACTAGACTATTTGAATAGGATTAAAATGAGTTGGGAATTTATAAAATCTAGGGGATTACAGGTTCATTAAATTAGGTTTTAAATTAAGTTTAGGAATTGATTTATATGGATGTAAAAGAAAAATGAATGTTTATCGAGTAATCAACTTTTCACCTCATAACTTTCGTATTCAAAGATGTTTTAATCACTTTCGCTTTTTTAAGATGTTGATAACAAGATTAATACTTGATAGATTGAAAAGATGTGTTTCCAATACACTTAACAATCAATCAAGGAGGTTTCACTAGTAGAAATAGGATATGATCAATCTCTATTTAAACCAATTAATCCTTTCATTTCTTTAACTTGACTATTTTTAGGATAAACGATTGTTCATCGAGTAATCAACTTTTCACCTCATAACTTTTGTATTCAAAGGTGTCTTAACCACTTTCGCAATCTTAAGATGTTGATAACAAGATTAACATTTGATAGATTGAAAAGATATGTTTCCAATTCACTCAACAATCAATCAAGAAGGTTTCATTAGTAAAAATAGGATATGATCAATCTCTATTTAAACCAGTTAGTCCTAAAAATAGTGTAAATCAATCAAATACTCAATATATAACCTAATAGAAATCCCCCTTCCCCTAGGAAGAAATATTAACTACTCATTAGTTTATACAAACTAAAATTATAATAGAAATAATTGATATACATAATATATATAGAAACTTTTAATTACTAGAACTTAATGACAATAGATAAAACTTACTTGAATATGATGAATCAAAGTGCAAGAAACATACTTCAAAATATAACTTCAAACTTGTTTAAAGGTTACAAGCTTACAAAAATTGAAAGTAAAATACTAAGTGCTTATTGATCAAGCACTTTTCAATTACAAACTAAATGAAAGAAAAACTTTAAACTAAAAATGAAATACAAAGTAAAGTTGAGAGATCAGAGGAAAATATCTTTCTAAAAGAAAGGAGTGTTTCTTGGCAAGAAGAGGAGGATCATTTTGCAATGGATGAAGATGTCCTTTTATAGGTGATTTTCAAGAATACAATTGATTATTTAATTTGTGGCATCTTTGACAAGTCTTTGGTATTTGATTCACACTTGATCTTCCTTGCATGTCTTGATTTTCAGATCATTGACTTCTTACATAGTTGTTGAGCTCACAAGATGCTAAATGTGAAGAATTCCACAAAATCAGCTTGAAAACGGCGATGAAAAATAGCCCAGTTTGCCCCGTGTTGTGCGCCGTTTTGTGGTGACTCGGTCTCTTCCAAAATACGCGCGAGAACACGGCGCTAAATGTCGGCCGTGTGTGAAACGGCCCAAGACACGGCCCTTGTTGCGCCGTATGTGAAACGGCCTACATAACACGGTCCTTTTTGCGCCGTTTATATGGTCGTTTTTGCCTTCAAAAATTCCCGGCGTTGATTTTGATCTTGTTTTCCGTCCTTTTTGGCGTTTCATGTCAGTAATCTGTAAAATGATGATTTTTAGCTCATGTTTGGACATATCTGTAAAATATGTATATTTAATCACAAATCAGTACGATTATGCCCTTAAAAGGAATATTTTGTATATGAATTTTTAGATCAATTATGCACTAATCAGATAGTTACACTAAGAACGTGTCAGTTTACCTTCGGGTAATGTATTGTTGTGTTCTATATTGATGATTCGCCGTTGGGCACTTATGTTCTAACCTATTGAGCAGGTATTGATCGTATGCCGTGGGCATAGTGTTTCACGAATGCTCGATTCTTACTTTGGTTTGTGAGCATCTCGTACTACCATTGTTGTACTGTTCATTCTGCCTTTGAATGCATATCATGTTGTACATGTATTTGATATTCATTATCTGGATGACTGACCCCGTGGGGGCGGAACATATTTTCATGTTTTAGGTGCGTGCGAGGAGAGAGTTGAGACACAGGGGCATGACGATGGCGATGAGGTATTCGAGCGATACTAGTCCGAGATTTTTTGGTATTCATGTCGGTGAGACAGTTTGGAGTACTCCGATTTTGTTCAGTCGTTGTCATTTTATATTATCCGAGCAAGGCTCGTGGATGTTGTTGTATTTTATTTTGGCCATGTAGGCCCACTGTTGTCGATGAAATTCCATATCGGAATATTAGGTTAGATGTCAGTGTAGGGATTGTGATTCCCCTTTTTTTTTGGTCAGTTTGTTGTATTTTAGTCATGTCCGCCTGGTGGATCTCCTGGTGTGAGGTCCACGGCACTGTAATGACCCAATGGAATTTTGGGATGTTACAGAAGATGGTATCAGAGCATTGGGTTGTGACATACCCTGACTTGTGTGTTATGTGGCTCTACCAAGGCGGTAGTAATGGGGTGTCAGGTTATGACAATCTGGACAGTCGGGTTTTGTGAGTCGTGATAGTTGGACGACTGTATGAGTTATTCTTTCATCGAGTCGTCGTCAGTGAAGACTAGTATCGCAAGACCTAGAAGCTTCGTATGACCTGTGTAAGGACTCTATTCTCTTTTATGTACATACATTCATTATGTCATTGATTAAACATGTTTTTTTGACACTTGTATGTGACAATCGGGTGCGATTGATTTATGATTATTTGCTTTAGAGCATGTGGCTCTGTATCGGCTATGGTTAGCACGAATGATGTGATCGTTTGTCTGTTGAGTATGTATACTCGTGTTTGGCGTTTGACCTAGCATTCTGGCCGCTGAGGCATATTTGAGTTGTGGTCATGATTGAATGTTATTCTTTCAGTCTCGAAAGAGGACGTGACAGAGGGGGTAGAGGCCGCAGAGTGGGCCGAAACCCGAAACCTCGTACCAATACTTTGATGGATGACGAATCATTTTCAGAGTCGTGCTCAAGAACCCACCGATCGTGATTGTGCTTGGAGTGAGTTTAAGACTCTCATGTTAGAGACGTATTATCCGGCTCCACTTCGTGAAGCCAAGTTGTCGGAGGTTTTGAACCCTGAATCCATCGAGGACGAGGGTGTTATTGTTATTGCTGAGAAGTTTAAGGGACTTCTTCAGTTTGCTTCGTCTGTTATCCGTAGTGAAGTGGATAAGATCAAGTATTTTGGCAAGAGGCTGAACCTGCGGTTGAGGATGCAGTTGTTCAATCACAATTGTAGTTCACTTGGCGAATTCATCGAGAAGGCCCTTGGAGCAGAGCTTTTGATCAAGGAGCTTACTCGGAAGGATCCTTCAGTTTCTTCTGGTGAGAGGACTAGGATGCCGATTAGTTCAGAGGGACATCGAGCTCCGACGTCCAAGAGGTCATTTTCTAGTCGACTTCATGCTGGGAAAACATCTTCTTCTCAGGCGACGAGTTCGACTGTTGTTTGTTTTAACTGTGATTCAGCGGGGCATGTTAGTACTCGATGTACGGTGCCAGCTATTATTTATTTTCTGTGTGGGAGGCAGGGACACCTTCAGAAATACTGCAGGAGTTCTAGTACCAGTAGATCTCGGGAGAGCTCACGGGCCTCGAGAGATTTTGTTGCTTCAGTCCGTACTTCATCCAAGGGGTCATATCGGGCTTCGGGAGCCAGAGGTATGGACAACCGAGGAGGGTCGGCGGGTTTAGATTTGGGTCTTCCTCAAGTCGATGAGATCGAGGAGCCCAATGATCTGGAGGAGGTTGATTTCGGGTACATTTGAGATGTAGCCTTGATTTGTATTTTCCTTGTTTTCGGATTGATGTTTGACACAGTCTATATTTTAGTATTGTGGTTGCGAACCATTTATGGTTGATCTAGCTTGAAATGATTGTATATGAGAATCTTGAGACTTGAGTCATTTGATGTAATTTTCTTTCCTTTTGGTTCTGTACCCGAGATTTTTGTGATGATCTAGGTAATTGTTCATTGTGATTCGAGTCGTCAAGTTGTGAGGACTTGGGCGTGCGATTGATATGGTCCCGAGAACTATTTGTGCGTTGTTATTTTCTTTTGTGGTGCCAGTCAGTGATTGCATGGGCGTTCGATGCTGACGAGAATGGGGAAGTGTACACCAATGGTTGTAGGCATGTACAATGAGCGGCTCCCTCGGGATGTGTATGCCGGTGTTACTAGTCATGCGGTTGGTACGACTTCCTGGCTGGTAGGGGTGGACTCGGTTCCATTCGGTTCGGTTTTTGACTGAAACTGAGAATCGAACCAAATATTTGTAACACCCCCAAGTTATTCGGGGTATATTACAGCGCCGTGAGTCCCGCCGTGGAACTCACAAGGCTAATCATACACGAATTATAAAACTTGACTAATGAGATACGAATACAATGAAATGAAGGACAAGACGAATGGTATTCAAACCATTACGAACGTATTAGAATACATCACAACACAATTAAATACTTCGGCAACACAGGCCGGAACATCAAGAAACTGAGAGATAATACTCTAGTATTCAATAACCATTCCAGTACAACAACACCGGATGGAGGAAAGCAAAAAATATAACCGGAAATAATACACAGTATCACGCTTGCCCATCATCTTCATGCCGACCCGATACCTGCCTGTCCGCTCTCCTGGAACCTGAAATACATAAAACGTATTTCCCCCATAAAGGGGTTAGCCGTCAAATAACTAGTACAAGCATATCAAATATGAAATACAATACTACTCAACAATACAGTGAAAACAACCGTCAATTCATCAGTTCAAGACTAGTATTCGGGAATAACTAAATCTCATTTCAAAATATACACGATTAACCATGGAACCGCACCAGCAGCAACGGAACCCTCTGAGGCTCCGTCGTACCCTCCCAGAGTGGTTAACCCCAAACTATTCGTGGCACCGTACCAGCAGCAACGGAACACTCTGAGGCCCCGTCAAACCCTCCCAGAGTGAATACATACAATCATACAAGTCATATACCTCACTTTCAAAGTCGAGAACGTATTAACATACACATATACTTGCCTTTGAGACATCGCGAATCCGGAAGGAAAAGAGTATAAGTTCGGTAGGTCCGAGAACGCACTTCCGACACCTAAACAATTCGCATGGGACATGATAATCAATAATCCATACTCATAACACATGAAGAAACTCCCAAAACCCGCCTACAATTCACGCAACTACGAGGGTAAACATCTGCGGATTGGAAAATCACCCAAACTCTCTTACGTCTGAACTATCACGAAATAATCTATAGAATCGTAGGGGAAATATGTTTACAAGGTAGATAATTCATAATATCAAGGTTCTCAAGTTCCAAAATGGGTAAATCGGACGAATCTAAGAACATCCCCAAAAATCTCCAAAATAGGATTTTAAGCATTTATACCTTGATTCAGGCGATAGAATAGATTAGATGTTGTGAAATCCTTGTTCTCCAACCAAAGATGTTGATATCTGAAGAAGGATCGTCTCCAAACTCTCCAAATCTCCGAAACCCGCTGCTCCCGATTGGAAAAAGAGAAAGATGAGAAAAAATGACGAAAAGGAAGTCAACTGTCCAATATATACTCGCCCAGTCTAGCGCACGCTACGCTTAAGAATTAGCATGCGCTAACGGGGTCACCGGTCAGTCTAGCGGCTTCTGACAGCCTCGCTAGCGTGTGCTAGATGATCCGTTGCATGTGCTACTTGACTATTCTTAGCGCGCGCTAGCCGATAGTTAGCTTGCGCTAACTGGGAGTTGATGTCCAAAAAATTAGAGTCCAGTACCTATTGTCCTCTGCCCTGCTCGAGTCCTAGCGTGCGCTGCTATGCCAGCGTAGCGTGCGCTACGAAATGCTTGTAGTGTGTGCAAGCCGAAGCCTAGCATACGTTACCTGACAGTCCAGTCAGTCAGACAACCTCATTGTCTCTGCCGACCCATCCCGTTAGCGTGCGCTACGGATGGTGTTAGCGCACGCTAATGCCCACGAATAGCGTGCGCTAAAGAACTCCTAGCGTACGGTAACTGCTAGTCCAGAGAGTAGTATAAGTTACTGACTCTCCCCTGTCTGGCCCGTTAGCGCGCGCTATAGCTCAAAGCTAGCGTGCGCTACTCAGGCATAATTAGCATACGTTAGCTCTAGGCCTAGTGTGCGCTATTTCCACTGACCAGAACTGTACCGAAAGGTCTAAACAACCCAAATCATGATCCAAACAAGGTACGGAGCTCAACGACAACATCGACAAAAACATTCAGAGTTTCCAGAGCGACAACAATAGGAAGAACAGTAAGGTCAAACAGTCAATAAAAGTATGGGTATTACATTCTCCCCTTCTAAAAATAAGTTTCGTCCCGAAACTTAAGAAATGAAAAGTTCGGGGTATTCCGATCGCATCTTCTCTTCCGTCTCCCAAGTTGCTTCCTCGAACCCATGTATCGACCATTGCACTTTAACCAATGGAATGGTTTTGTGCCGAAGTTGCTTCTCACGACGTTCAAGGATCTTCATTGGCATCTCCGGAAAGGTAACATCCTCGGCTACATCAATCTCACTATAGTCGATAACATGACTTGGGTCCGGCACGTATTTCCTCAACCGAGATACATGAAAAACACTATGGACATGACTCAAGGCTGGGGGCAATGCCAAGCGATAAGCTAAATCTCCAACCCTGTCCAAAATCTCGAATGGTCCGATATACCTCGGACTAAGTTTCCCCTTTTTCCCGAAGCGGAAAACTCCTTTGGTCGCCGACACTTTGAGTAGAACGTGGTCTCCCACTTCGAATTCCAAAGGTCGACGCCGAGTATCAGCATAAGATTTCTGACGGCTCTGGGCGGTCAACAACCGGTCCCGAATAATGGAAATCTTCTCCTTAGTTTCCAACAGCATATCTAGTTCCGTTCCGACTAGTTTCGAAGCCTCGTCCCAACATAATGGCGATCTACACCGCCTGCCGTAAAGTGCCTCGAACGGTGCCATTTTGATGGACGCATGCCAACTATTATTGTAGGCAGACTCGATCAACGGCAAGTGAAGCTCCCAATCATTACTCCAGTCTATGGCACAAGCCCGTAACATATCCTCTAACGTCTGAATCGTCCTCTTCGTCTGACCGTCTGACTGAGGATGAAAATACGTGCTCAATTTCAACTCGGTACCCAAAGCCTGGTGAACGGCCTGCCAAATATGTGATATAAAACGACCATCTCGATCGGAAACAATGGTCTTAGAGGTACCATGCAATCTCACGAATTCAGCTATAAAAGTTCAAGCCAATCTCTCCGGTCCCCAAGTATCCTTAATACCTAGAAAATGAGCAGACTTGGTCAACCGATCGACGATTACCCAAATCATATTCATCCCAGTTCTAGTTACCGGCATCCCAGTGATAAAGTCCATAGAGATATCCTCCCATTTCCACTCGGGAATAGGAAGCGGTTTCAACAATCTCGCCGGTCGTTGATGTTCAATTTTTACTTATTGACATGTCAAGCATCGAAGCACAAACTCCGCGACATCTTTCTTCATATTATTCCACCAAAAATTTCGCTTTAAATCTTGGTACATCTTACTCGTTCCGGGTTGGATTGAGTAAGGCGTTGCATGAGCCTCTCGGAGAATTCTCTGTCTCAATTCTAGATTATTCGGAACACAAAGTCTGCCCTGAAATCTCAAAATGCTGTCCTCGTGGACCATAAAGCCATGGGCTTTTCCTTTAATTACATCTTCCTTCAGTTGGGAAATCATCGGGTCACTCCACTGTTTCCCTTTGATGTCGTCAACCAACGACGAAGTAATTTCGAGAGTGCATAACTGCCCTTGTACTCTCTGAAGCCAAACCTTTATTCCTTGCTCAATTAAATCTTGATGAATCTTCGCCTGAGGCGTAAGAACCTCGAGCATCTGAAGCGATGCTGATTTGCGGCTCAAAGCATCCGCGACGACATTTGCTTTCCTTGGGTGGTATAGAATTTCCAAGTCGTAATCCTTTATCAATTCTAACCAACGTCTCTGTCTCATATTCAGATCTTTCTGACTGAAAATATACTTCAGATTCTTGTGGTCGGTATAGATCCGACACGGAGAACCATACAAATAATGCCACTAAATCTTAAGTGCGAAAACAATCGCGGCCAACTCTAGATCGTGAGTAGGATAGTTCATCTCATACGGCTTTAGTTGTCGTGACGCAAAAGCTATCGTCTTATCATGTTGCATAAGTACACATCCGAGACCTTGACCTGAAGCGTCACTATATACGGCAAATCCATCACTACCATGTGGTAAAGTCAGAATCGGTGCGGAGGTCAAACGTCTCTTCAGCTCATCGAAGCTTTGTTGTCTCTCATCTATCCAAACAAATTTTTCTGTCTTCTGGAGTAGTTTCGTGAGTGGCCGAGCGAGTTTCAAAAACCCCTCGACAAACCGACGGTAATACCCAGCAAGGCCCAAAAAGCTACAAACTTCTTTAATATTTTTAGGCGGTGCCCAATCTAGCACTGCCTCAATCTTTTGCGGGTCTACACGAACCCCTTCGGCTGAAATTACATGGACGAGAAACATAACTTCTTCCAACCAAAACTCACATTTCGAGAATTTTGCATAAAGGTGATCGGTTCCCAAAATGTCTAATATCAAACGCAAGTGTCGGGCATGTTCCTCCTTATCTTGAGAATAGATCAAGATGTTGTCAATAAAGACGACTACACACCTGTCGAGGTATTCGATGAATATCTTGTTCATTAAATGCATGAACACTGCCGGTGCATTAGTCAATCCAAAAGGCATGACCACAAATTCATAATGCCCATATCTCGTCTGAAATGCAGTCTTCGCAACGTCAGAATCTCTCACCCTGAGATGGTAGTACCCCGATCTCAAATCAATTTTCGAGAAAACTGCAGCTCCCTGCAATTGATCAAATAAATCGTCTATACGAGGCAAGGGATACTTGTTCTTAATGGTCACTTTGTTTAGCTCCCAATAGTCGATGCATAAACGTAGTGAACCATCCTTCTTTCTCACAAAAAGAACAGGTGCGCCCCAAGGCAAAGCGCTCGTTCTGATGTACCCTTTCTCCAATAGTTCTCCCAATTGACTCTTTAATTCTTGCATTTCGGAAGGTGCCATCCGATAAGGTGCCTTAGAAATTGGAGCCACATCAGGCTCTAAATCCACAAAAAATTCTATCTCTCGATCTGGAGGTAATCCCGGGAGGTCGTTTGGGAAGACATCGGGGTACTCGTTAACAACCAGAATCGAAGAGAAATCGACTTCGTTTCCTTCCACCTTCAAAGCATAACACCAAAAGCCCGTGCAACCTTTATTCAAAAGTTTTACGGTCTTCATGGAGATGATAAGCAACTTAGGTTGGCCCATCTTACATCCCAAAAATGAGTACTCGGATCCGTCTTCAGTCATCATGGTGATAACCTTAGTACGGTAATTCATAATCGCTTGGTGACTATCAAGCCAATCTTCACCAAGGATCACATCCTCGCCTTCTATATCGACTACAATCAAATTTGATAACCATTACATACCAGATATAATCACCGGAAAATCTTTAATCTCCTGGTTTCCCACAATTCTATCCCCGCTAGGTAGTTTCACAATGAAGGTATCACAAGCAGTCATACAAGTTATATTTAAACGACGTACACACTCCAAGGAAATGAAAGAATGTGTAGCACCCATATCAAAAAGTACACGAACTGGATGAGATAAAATATGAATGGTACCTGAAGCCACCGCTGCGTCGGGTTCGTCTGTTCGACGCATCTCATAGATTTGTGGTTGTACCAAACCGATGCTAGAGTTCCCTCCTCCAGCATTATGGCCCTGTCCCCAGCCCCTGCCGTAACCCTGTTGTGTCTGCCCAACTGGTTGTTGCTGACTTACATTCTGATTTTTAGACGCTGGGGCTGAAGCCCGAGTGCCCAAGGTCTGATCCCGTTCAGGGCAATAGACTGCTCTATGCCCCATTTGTCCGCAAGTATGGCACTTCAGGGGTGGGAAGTTGCACTCCACACTAATGTGGCCTAGATGACCACAATTAAAATAGGTTATCGGGCGAGTTGAGGTGCCCTGTGTAGATCGGAAATTCCTCTTTCCTTTAGCAGAATGGGATGACTGTCCGGCAAAACGGTTAGTCGTCTGAGGTTTCTGAAAGTTACCACTCTTAGAGCCTGAAAAATTTCCCGCGATCTTCTGCTTCTTCGGTTCTTTGGTGGTATCGTTGTCGGGGCTTAACATGTCATGGGCCAAAGCCCTGTCTTGGTATTCCTTTAAGGTGGTGCAAGCAAATCCGGCCATGTACCGCCGTAAGTCCAAAATCATACGCATGTCGAAGTAACGGATTTTATCACGCTCGTTTCGCACTTGATCCTTCACATGGATCTATTGTTGGTTGTACTCCACGATTGCCTGTGAAACAGGAATATAATATTCTTGCAGTTTAGCTTCGAAAAAGGCCCGGATTCGGCCTTCTCGCACTGGCCAAGGACAAAACTTGGCCTCTAAGAGCTCTTTAAACTCCTCCCAGGTAGCAACATGATCCTGTGGCTTGATAACTTTCCACCACGTAGCAGCTTCCTTGGTAAGGAAGTACTGGACAATCGGTACCTTCCTCGCCTCCGGGCAATCAACCGCTTCGAATACCTTCTCTAACTCCGCTAGCCAATCCTCCCAATTTAGCTGGTCGGTGGCACCACCAAACTGTGGAGGGTGCATACGGATTACATTCTGAAGCAAGGCATCCGCGTTCGGGTTCGGATTATTCAGCTGTACAGTTTAGGCTAAAATGGTCATCTGGTTAGCCAATTGTTGAAGGGCGTTCCCAACTCCAGCGTCCGCGCTGTCTCCCTGGCCCGTCGACTGGTCATGCTGACTTTCGGTATCAGGATGCACCGAGTTTGATAAACTGGGATTGGTCGACCATGCAACAGAACTGAGGGAAATGGCCGCGCCACGTCCTCGTCCACGCCCACGACCACGACCTCGACCACGTCCTTGTCCCCTACCAGCAGACATACTGAAGCATACACAAAGCACGTAAGTACCATTCAATCGCACGTCAACGAAGTGACTAACTCTCAAAAATACCAATTCAGAAACAAATAATTAAGGAAACACCAGAAAGATAAGAGGTCTTACAAGTATCGGTCGCACTGTGATGATGGCAAGGTAGTGATACTGTGGACAAACGCTGACTCAATTGACCCAAAAGACCGATAGCCTAGGTATTCATAGACCTAAGCTCTGATACCATATTCTGAAACACCCCCAAGTTATTCGGGGTATATTACAGCGCCGTGAGTCCCGCCGTGGAACTCACAAGGCTAATCATACACGAATTATAAAACTTAACTAATGAGATACGAATACAATGAAATGAAGGACAAGACGAATGGTATTCAAACCATTACGAACGTATCAGAATACATCACAACACAATTAAATAATTCGGCAACACAGGCCGGAACATCAAGAAACTGAGAGAATACTCGAGTATTCAATAACCATTCCAGTACAACAACACTGGATGGAGGAACGCAAAAATACAATCAGAAATAATACACAGTATCACGCTTGCCCATCATCTTCATGCCGACCCGATACCTGCCTGTCCGCTCTCCTGGAATCTAAAATACATAAAACGTATTTCCCCCATAAAGCGGTTAGCCGTCGAATAGCTAGTACAATTATATCAAATATGAAATACAATACAACTCAACAATACAGTGAAAACAACTGTCAATTCATCAGTTCAAGACTAGTATTCCGGAATAACTAAATCTCATTTCAAAATATACACGATTAACCATGGAACCGCACCAGCAGCAACAGAACCCTCTGAGGCTCCGTCGAACCCTCCCAGAGTGGTTAACCCCAAACTATTCGTGGAACCGTACCAGCAGCAACGGAACCCTCTGAGGCCCCGTCAGACCCTCCCAGAGTGAATACATATAATCATACAAGTCATATACCTCACTTTCAAAGTTGAGAACATATTAACATACACATATACTTGCCTTTGAGACATCGCGAATCCAGAAGGAAAAGAGTATAAGTTCGGTAGGTCCGAGAACGCACTTCCGGCACCTAAACGATTCGCAAGGGACATTATAATCAATAATCCATACTCATAACACAGGAAGAAACTCCCAAAACCCACCTACGATTCACGCAACTACGAGGGTAAACATCTACGGATTGGAAAATCACCCAAACTCTCTTACGTCCGAACTATCACGAAATAATCTATAGAATCGTAGGGGAAATATGTTTACAAGGTAGATAATTCATAATATCAAGGTTCTCAAGTTTCAAAACGGGTAAATCAGACAAATCTAAGAAAATCCCCAAAAATCCCCAAAATAGGATTTTAAGCATTTATACCTTGATTCGGGCGATAGAATAGATTAGATGTTGTGAAATCCTTGTTCTCCAACCAAAGATGTTGATATCTGAAGAAGGATCATCTCCGAACTCTCCAAATCGCCGAAACCCGCTGCTCCCGATCGGAAAAAGAGAAAGATGAGAAAAAATGATAAAAAGGAAGTCAACTGTCCAATACATACTCGCCCAGTCTAGCGCACGCTACGCTTAAGAATTAGCGTGCACTAACAGGGTCACCGGTTAGTCCAGCGGCTTCTGACAGCCTCGCTAGCATGTGCTAGATGATCCGTTGCGTGCGCTACTCGACTATTTTTAGCACGTGCTAGCCTGGGAGTTGATGTCCAGAAATTGGAGTCCAGTACCTACTGTCCTCTGCCCTGCTCGAGTCCTAGCGTGCGCTGCTGTGCCAGCATAGCGTGCGCTACGAAATGCTTGTAGAGTGCGCTAGTCGAAGCCTAGCGTACGTTACCAGACAGTCCAGTCAGTCAGATAACCTCACTGTCTCTGCCGACCCAGCCCATTACCATGCGCTACGGATGGTGTTAGCGCGCGCTAATGCCCATGAATAGAGTGCGCTAACGAACTCCTAGCGTACGTTAACTGCTAGTCCAGAGAGCAGTATAAGTTACTGACTCTCCCATGTCTGGCCCGTTAGCGCGCGCTACAGCTCAAGGCTAGCGTGCGCTACTCAGGCATAATTAGCGTACGTTAGCTCTAGGCCTAACGTGCGCTATTTCCACTGACCAGAACTGTACCGAAATGTCTAAACAACCCAAATCATTATCCAAACAAGGTACGGAGCTCAACAACAACATCGACAAAAACATTCAGAGTTTCTAGAGCGACAACAATAGGAAGAACAGTAAGGTTAAACAGTCAATAAAAGTACGGGTATTACAATATTCGATTTCAGTTTGGTTCGGTTCTTTTTGAAGTTCGGTTCAGTTAAGTTCGGTTTTATAAATATTCGGTTCGGTTTCGATTTGGTTTGATATTTTTTTGATTCTTCACAATATAAATCCAAATATTATACGCAATAGAATAAGTTATGTATAACAACAAGCCCACAAAAGTTATATATATGTTCAAGATAAAAGTCAGAGTTGCATAGCAATTTACAAATATCCCAAAACATATAACAATAAATCAGAGTAGCTCATTCTCTCAACCTAAATTAAGTGAATCACAAATTACATGAGCATATTATCTGTCCTCCTTGGACCCATGAGGGTATTACAAAAGGAAAACGAATTACACTAAAATTCGAAACACACCAAATTCGGTTTTCGATTTTCTGTTCCGAAATGCCACCCCTACTGGCTGGTCTCTAGCGGGAGAGTCATAATTCGGATAATCTCGCACTTGGTTGAGTGTTTTTATCACTTGATTTTTCACCTTGTTCAGGAAGAGGAGACGTGGGGACCTGTGGGGTCGGCCCAGTTACTCAGGTGGAATTGCTCGTATTGAGGAGTATTCCTGGAGATGTTGTTTTCTTATCCTGATGGATAGTTCATGCCCCGACTTGTGCACCCTGAGTTTCGGGGACGAAACTCTTTTTAAGGGGGGGAGTATGTAATATCCGGGGATAATTTTTTTTTTCCAGTTACTGTTTAGTTGTACGTATTCATTTGGAATTGTACAAGTGTTGTTGTTTGGAACGATACAATGTATATTGTGTTAGAATATTTCGGGATCGAAATATTTATACTTGTCATCGGATTGGTTTTCGTCGTTGGATGTTGCTTGGCGAGTTTGGAATTTTGGCTAAGTATACTAGCCATAACGTACGCTACATGTGTATCATTACGTACGCTATGGGCTGAGCATTACGTACGTTAAGCCTTCAGAGTTACGTATGTAATGGGGTGCAGACAGGGGGAACCTTCCTCATGGTCAACTTTCGGGGCGAGGGTATCTTTGGGGGATCATTTATATATATATATATATATATATATATATTATCATATCCCTTCTCTCACCCTCTCACGTTCTTCTCTCTCTCTCTTTCGTCCCTTCTCTCCATCTCTCTCGTTCTCTCTCTCTTGTTCTTTCTCTCCTTCTCGGCATTCTCGACGAGTTCCGGTGGCCCGATTTTAGGGATGGACGGTCGATGGAGTAGATAGACAAGGTCAGGCCGTTGACCACTGGATTTGGATTGGGATGTCCAAGTCTTGATTTTCCGACGAGGTGGATCTAAAGGATCGGTAACCGACTTCTTCAAAGTTTCCGGCGACGGACTGGATTTCATATCGGATGTGTTCCGGCGAGCTAATTGTTGACGACCGGAGTTACTGCGAAAGTCAATGGGATGGGCTGACGTCTCCGGCGACAACTGAAGATCGACGGCGGCATGGTGGCTCGTGACTGGAGCAGCGACGGCCTGGTCGGAATTTTCAGATGGGACGACGTTGCAAATCTGGTCGAGCTGTTCAGGCCTTTTTCTGGCAAGATGGAGCTCAGGCGCTGGGTGTTCTTCATGTTCTCCGGCCATAGACGCAGCTCCATAGATTCTAACGACCGTAGGTGGTTTCTTATCTGAATGGACGGCGGAACGGAGGCGCGGCAAGACTTCCGGCGAAAAGTTGCACGCGGAGATGGAGTTGGGTGAAAACCGGCCATGGACGGAAACGGGTTGGAGTTGGACGAGGTCCGGCGTGTCAGATTGCCGGCGACCGAGTTCCAGTGTTACGACAGTGTCTGACCGGATTCCGGCATGGGTCGCCCAACTGAGTGGCGTTTATGTAAGTCTGTGTGTGTATGTGCAGGTAGGTATATATATATATATATATATATATAGATATATATATATATCGTGTACAGTGTGTGTTTCGTACAGTGTGTGTGTCATGTGTATATATATTTTGTGTACAGTATGTGTGTCATGTATATATATATATATATATAAATATATAAATATATATATGTGCATGCGTGTACGGAAATAGATATGTGTGTGTGTTGTATGTATCTTATATATATATATATATATGTGTGTGTGTGTATACACGTAAATACGAGTATGGTATGTGTTCGTGTTGGAATCGGAGTTATCTATTATGTTGTTTTCGGTCGATATCGTGTTATCAAATGAATTATATTTCATTCAAGGTTGTTCGAGTGCTTGTGATTGTCGGAGGACGTCGTTGATCGATTCGTGGTAAGACGCTGATCGTGGGAGGACTTTCTCACCTTCGGTTTTAGGCAAGTTTTATACTTGTACTAGTCAATGAGATTAATGTTATCATGTATGTGTATGAATGTGTGTATCATTTCGAGACTTGGTCTCTTTATGATTTTGTTTATTTCAAGGGATTGTTTGATACGACACCCTTCGACAAATTATGCCAAATATTATTGTTGTTCGTAAATAGCCGGTTCAAGGCATTGCGATACTTGTTGGTAATATTGTTGTCGATAGCCGATTCGCGGTATCGATGTATCGATTGTTATTGTTGACTTATGTTCCATTGAGATATTGTTGTCATCGTCATTATTGATATCAATGTTTTTCTATTGATATTGTATTGGCCGATTGAAGGCATTGACATATTCGATTATCATCTTCGTTATCGGTAACCGATTAAAGGTGTCGAGACATCCGTTGTATTGTTGTTATCAATTGGACGTTCTAAGGCAATTGATGTATTGAATTGGGACTGTTGAAGACATTTCCCATCCGTTGAGTTGTTATCGATTGACCGTTCTAAAGGTTTAATTGGGACTGTCGAAGACATTTACCATCCGTTGAGTTGTTATCGATTGACCGTTCTAAAGGTAATCGATGTATTGAATTGGAACTGTCGGAAACATTTCCCATCCGTTGTATTGTTATCGATTGGCCATTATAAGGCAATCGAGGTATTGAATTGGGATCGACGAGGACGGTGCCCATGCGTGAGTTATTATTGTCGTGTTGGCCGATTCGAGGCAGCACACCATCGTTCTTGTGAACTCGGTAATTTTGTGATCGTTGAGGGTTGATAATTCCCGGATTTTGTGTTGTGATTGTTGTTCGTGTTAATCGGTCCTTAGGGATTGTGATCCCAGGATGGTTGTTTGAATATTCTTGGTCGTGTCGATCTGTCATTATTCGTGTGTCACCGTTCACTTTGGTGAGTCGTATGATCCGTATTGGATGTGCTATCCTTTTAGTTTCGTTGTCATGTTGCATCGTGACATATCTGGAATCATATATGCGTGCCGATTGGTTATGTGTAAGATTTTTAGCCAGGCACACGATGGTCATGCGTGGATGTTTCCGCACTGGACCGTGCACACGAGACGTAGTTCGTGAGGCTAATTAGGTACATTGTCCCACGTGGTGGACATGTGCACGGACACATTTCCGGATCGGGCATACTGTGATGTCCCTCTTGAGCCTTATTGTTTTGGTCGTTCATAATCCATGTTGTATTGGATATGTCCGATGATTTATGACTGGCTGTGCATACGCCGAGGGGTATGTTCGACTGTCGGGTTTGCTTCTTTGAGATCTGTATTGTGATGATTTACAGCTTCGGGCTGTTCGGCTTTCAGGCCATTATGATATACAGCTTCGGCCGAGGGCTTTCAGGCCATTGTGATGTATCGGTATTTCCGTTGGAGCCTTGAGGCATTGTGATTCGTATTTATTTCAGCATTGGTTTGGTTTACCTTCGGGCAATCTATTGTTGTGTTCTATATTGATGATTCGCCGTTGGGCACTTATGTTCTAACCTATTGAGCAGGTATTGATCGTATGCCGTGGGCATAGTGTTTCACGAATGCTCGATTCTTACTTTGGTTTGTGAGTATCTCGTACTACCATTGTTGTACTGTTCATTCTGCCTTTGGATGCATATCATGTTGTACATGTATTTGATATTCATTATCTGGATGACTGACCCCGTGGGGGCGGAACATGTTTTCATGTTTTAGGTGCGTGCGAGGAGAGTTGAGACACAGGGGCATGACGATGGCGACGAGGTATTCGAGCGATACTAGTCCGAGATGTTTTGGTATTCATGTCGGTGAGACAGTTTGGAGTACTCCCATTTTGTTCAGTCGTTGTCATTTTGTATTATCCGAGCAAGGCTTGTAGATGTTGTTGTATTTTATTTTGGCCATGTAGGTCCACTGTTGTCGATGAAATTCCATATCGGAATATTAGGTTAGATATCAGTGTAGGGATTGTGATTCCCCTTTTTTTGGTCAGTTTGTTGTATTTTAGTCATGTCCGCCTGGTGGATCTCCTGGTGTGGGGTCCACGGCACAGTAATGACCCAATGGGATTTTGGTATGTTACACTTTCGATCGTGCACAACGTTTTCTATGTATCGTTGTTTAGGAAGTATATGTACGATCCCAGCCACGCCATTAACTATACCACCGCGGAGGTGAACACAGATTTTACTTATGAAGAACAACTAGAAGTGATTCTCGACCGATCAGTCCGACAGTTGAGGAACAAAGAGAAAGTGTTTGTCAAAATCCAATGGCATAACCACAGTAAAGATGAGGCTACTTGGGAGCGCGAAGAAGAACTTCAAGCTCGTTATCCGAGTTTCTTCAATCGAGGTATGTCATTTACTTTTCGGGGACGAAAATTTTTCTAAGAGGGATAGGATGTAATATCCGTCATTTTCAATGTAATATTATTATTTATAATAATATTATCGATGTATTTCATTTAATCTCATTTAGAGGATCATGAATATTTATTTCGACGTATCACAAGTTCTAGCTCGAGTCATTTTGTCAGATATATTCAGGTAGGCATTGTTTATTTTTATAATAGTGTTATTATTCATCCAAGCATAATACTAACACTACTGTTATTAATATTATCATTATTATTATTAATAATATTATTACTATTTCATTAGTACTAATATTATTATTATTATTATTATCATTACCATTTTTCAGATTATTATTATCAATATTACCAAATTATTATTTTCACGTTACTATTATTACTATTGTTATTAGAGTTCTCACTTCACCAAACTCTTTATCTTTATCCTAATGTACAATTCAACTAAAATACTCCAAAAATCTATATCTATAAATATGTTAATTCTGCAGTACAAAAATCCCTTGCAATTCACGTTCAGCATCCAGAAATACATTATACACCATACACTTTTATTTTTTTTCTCCCAACAATCCTGATCTCACGTTGAAGAATAACAAAAAAAAAAGAGAACAACTGCAACACAGTAAGGCAGAGCGCTGCCAGAAGAGAAATCCAGAAGAAGAGTTGTGATATCCGTCCGAGTTTCGATCAAATTATAGCACCTCAAGCTCATTCCAACAGCAGGTAAAAACGTTAATCTTCAAATTCACCACCTCATTCTCTTGCTACTATGTTTATCTTCGTTGTAAAATTCGATTTGCCCTGTTAAAACCATGTCAAAAGTTATCATCATAACATCTCAACGAATTCAACAACCGGAAACACAGAAATCACAAATCACAACATCAATTTACAAAACCTAGCATCCCCAAACTAGAATTCATCAAGTTAACATACATTTTCAACCCAGAACTGAACTCACTTTCCCAGTCTCAGCTCCAATTTAATGAACCAAATCAACAAACAAACCTCAGCAGCCCAACAGAGCTCAAATTCTAGCTATATTTCAATCAGTCCAATTGATTGAAACCAAACACCAAACTCGGACCTGTAACCCGAACCCTATTCAACCTATTTGCATACCAGTCACAAATCAGAAACTCGATTTGCAATTACCTAATCTAGAAACCCGGTCCAAACCTGTACCTGAGCAGAATCGGACTCTTGCTGCGAGCTTTCCTTTGGAGATTGCCGCTTCTACACCGCTTGTCGCCCTATAGCTGAGCGTATGTGTGTATTTTTCCTTATGACTATCTGTGTATTCATACCAGAAATTTACAGTGAGTTTAGTGAGGATGAGAGGAATCGGAGTTCAATCAGAATTTCTTTAGAGAGAAGAAATTTAGAGAGAGAGAGAGATAAGGACAGAGAGTGAGGGACGAGAAAGAGAAGTGAGAAATGAGGAGGAGGTGTCGGCGGACCCATGATGTATAGGGTATTTATACCCGAGAGATTTTAGGGATTTCAATTTAACCCTCACTTTTCCCAGTAATTTTCAATTTAACCCCAGACACTTTTAATTACTTCGATTTTAACCCCAGCCCTTTTCCAGTCCTTCGTATTAAGCCTCCAAATTTCTCAGATCTTGCAATCTGACCCAGTCAACTTTAAAACCTTCAATTCAGTCCTATTTTGACCAAGCCATTAAAATATTGACTCTAAATTAATGTTAATAATTAGTCAAATTTTATGCATATATTTTAATTTCAGTCATTATATCATAATATTTTATAATGATTAAATTATTATTATATGTAGACATTAACAAGGATTTACGGGCTTATGACTGTAGGACGAGCATCTTCATATTCAAGTCAAGCAGCATCATTTGTTCAGGTGGGAATTTTCACTATCACTTTAATTGCTTTAATTGGATTGTATATGTGATATTCTATTCATGTTTAAAATTTATGATAAATGTTGTAAATCAGGCTCACCTGTATACGTGTAAAGAGGCTATCTTAAGATATATGTTATGTGGGGACACCTGTACAACCTCAATATTCACATCCGTGCTCGATTCATGTTATATGTGGTATTGTGTGTATGTATTCATGTTGAGGAAAATGTTATCAGTAGAATAATCATTTAAATGCTTTCCAAGAGACTGTATATTACTGTGATATGTGTGGTTTCCACGAGCTGAAGGAAGCTCACCCCCGCCTTTATTGATCCCGCAGGTTAAACCGAGCCGGATAGACGAAGGAGGTAGCCGAGAGGGCATATGAATGAAATTTTATTAAATGATGTTTTTCTTTATGTCTCATGTTTCGAAATTTATTTGGGAAAACTTTTGTTAGAAATTAACAATTTATAATTTATTCTTCCGCTGCAATTATTATCTCTTATCTATGACGTATTGTTGCCTTAATTAAAGGTATTTATTTTATGTCAGTGTAGCGACTCGACTTTGTAGGCGAGAAAGCGTACGCCTTTCATACGCCTTGAAAGCGTACGCCTTTCATACGCCTCAACAAGAGAAGGCGCCCGCCTTCATTTTTGGTCTTAAAAAAGCCCCATCGTTCCGCCTTTTAAAACACTAGTTACCTTGTCTTATGTGAAAGAAGAGCCTAATTATTACAAGTCTAGAGTGGTGATAATATACCTGAGGTATTTCTGCCATATAGTCTCTTTATCAAGTCTAGAGTGTTGATAATGAGTTTTGAACTCTTAATTGACCTAATGTGTTTATGTTAAAGAATAGTGACTGATCACATTTGTGTTGATGTGCAATCACGGAAGCATTTTGGGGAAAACTAAAGGCAGCTGCTGAGCAGAAGGTGTTAGGAGTATGCTCTCGAATGCCACTCAGAGGATGTTGAGTGAGGGCATTGTACTTGTAATTATATAAATCATTAATATAAGGCAATGGATGTTTCTTTATTTACTGGAAGTTACTGGCATTCCTAACTCGTAAATATACATATAGAAACTAGTCCGTGTATTTGAGAGCAAAACGTTCCACTCCTTATTGGATAAGGGGGTCGGCACTGGAAAGGTTTATAGCTCAAATATTTAATCGTTCGCAAGTCGATGAAACTTGAATGGACGTTAAGTTTATGTGAAGACTTGTATGACGTGTTCTTTGACATGAAGAGTGCCTCTCGAACATTAATGGTTAGTGGGAGCACACGTTATACGTATGCTAATTGGATTAGTATACTCGAACCGACTCACCCTCGATTCGTCACACGGATTTCACTCCGGGACAGTCAATGACGGAATCGAAAGGTTGTGATAGGTATTCGTGAACTTTCGACTTGAGGATTTAGTAGGGATGTACTTGTGACGTCAAGATTTTCATTAGAGTAGTTCGACCCTATAAACCGGGAGGTGGGGGTCAACCTCCACGTGCATCTTGACGGGCAAGTAGCAGGTCCTACTGAATACCAAGATATAATTCTTTCTCCCGTTAGTGAGCGGGTTATATGTCCTATGCGGTTATTGGCAGATGAGATCATAAGTCTTTGGCCAAAGCATTGGAGCTAGTTGTATTGGATACACGAGAGCTCGATGATCTCGATTTGCATTAACGCATGCATAGCGTCAAGTACAGATAGGATTTGACTGACCGTGACCCTATAACTTGATCGGGACATTTGAAAGAAGGGTTTATATGTATACTGGTATTCACGACAGAATGGTTCTTGAATGATCCCAATAATTCGTTCTCAGTTGGGGTACAGTGTAGGCCACCAGGCTGGCTAGGTGGTGCTACTACGGTCAAAAATCACATTTGGTCCCATAACTATTTGCTTTTACGATTTTAGTCCCATTAATTCTCACTTTTTCAATTTCGTCCCATATGTGCGAAAATTGTCCAATTTAAGGCCAATTTTCGCCGGAAACCAATTAAGTCGTCGGAAAATACACGTGACATGCACGTGATCACAAAATTTTGGGGGATTCCGGCAATAGTAAATGAGGTGGCATTTTTGCTGACCTGTTCTCTTTTTTCCAAAATAAAAATAAAAAATAAAATTGAATAAAATTACAAGTCTAGGAAATAAAATAAAAAAAAAACCAAAAATATCGGGCGACACCCACTATCACCATTCCTATTTCAGCCACAGAAAGAAGAACCCAAAAAACCCTAATTTCTCATCCCCTTGAAGCAGCTAGCTCGATACTGCCATGTCCGAGTCGAGTGGAAGCCAAATATCACCATTGTTATGAAAGTGCAGGCTCCTTGCCCCTGTAGTCACTTCTTGGAAGGAAGATAATATCGGGCGCAGATTTTATGGATGCCCTAATTACCCGGTTTGCTTTCTTTCTATTGATCTTAATGGGGTAACTGTTAATCTACCCAATAGATAATTATTTGTTAATTTGTGTATGCAGGATGTTGGGTGTTGCAAATACTTCCGATGGATTGATCCCCCACTGTGTGAGAGAAGTAGGATGATTATCCGAGGACTTTTATGTAGAACGAATCAACTCAGAGGAGAGAATTGCAATTTGGTTGCTACTGTACACAAGTTGGAGGAAAGTATCCTTATACTACAGGGTGAAGTTGAAAGGCTTGAGGAAGGTTTGAAGAAACACACTCAAATGGCAGCCAATACAATTGAGAATACCAAAACCAAGAATCTGAAAAATGAGAAGGGAATAGGATTTAGGCATTTGGGTTGCACTGTTCTGCTTCTCATTGTTGTTTTGTGTGTGTTGAAACAAATGATGTACATGATGATGATTGGGGATGGTGAGGACAGTGGATTTAAGATGATTAGTTGAATATGCTTTTTTTTGTTAGGTACATTTTGGTTCTTCATAGTGAATTGTAGAATATGCATTAATTAGGTAGTATCAAGTCTATGTAACTTACCTTTCAAGAGTTAATGTAATCTTTCAAGTCTATGTATTTTTCTTCATAGTGAATTATAGTGAATTGTCTTTTTCGTATTTTGTCTATGTAAATTATATGATAATCATATAAAAAGAATGTGAAGACACTTCAATACAGTAGCAAATATAATATTAAGAGAATGTGATACCAAATATTGATTCCCATACAAAAGATTATCCTACAACATTGTTATGAAACCAAATATTAGGCATCCTACAAATGTTATATTAGACAATCAATACCCAACTTTAGGCATCCTACAAAAGATTCACAAAACGTTGTGCACAAAATAAACTATTTCTTTTGTTATGGTCTACACAAAAGGATTCTCCTTCCTCTTCCCTTTAGCATTCTTCCAACACGGTTGTGCTGACAAATCCAAGTACTTCTTGCCATCATCCCTAATTATTCTTTTATGGGTTTCCTTTTGAAAAATTGGCTGGAGACACGTAGGAAAACTTGGAGGTGGAGCTCTTATATGCACCCTAGGTTGGAGCGAGGTTTGGCCCATCCTTAACTGATCATACATTGAAGGCCCCAGCACTTTCTCAGCTGGGATTTGTTGGTACCAATTTTGGGTAATAGCTTCACTCTGTTGAGTTACAATCTCAAGTGGAATATCTTCAGCGTTGTCAATTTGCTCCGGTTGTTCAAAGTTTGGAGGACCAACCTGAATTTCAAATTATAATTTTTTTGACCAAAATCAAATTGCAAATTATGAGCACAAAAAATTCATGTTATGTAAATTAACACTTACATGAATTTCTTCAGAATTTCCCAAGGCCTGATTTTCACCAGTTTGTGACACCCTCGTTTTGTTCTTTTTCGGGGGCCTCCCTCTTTTGGCTTTATGCATAGTAGCCTTTTTAAAAAAATACAGAAAATAGACCATATAAGTAAATCAAATGCTACAAAATTTCTGAATGAAGAAACTATAATTTTCTCACCACATTAACTTCGGCTCCAGTTCCATTATCTTCAGGGACTTCATTTAATTGAACATCATCCACCTGTTGTATCAAAACAACAAAATATAATACAAATCCATCTGAAAAAATATTACAATAAAATTAAATACCCCAAAAGAGAGAAGACTAACCTGTGGATTTTCACATGTCAAGATATTATGGCCAATTTGACCACATTTACCACAAGTGATAGTCACTTGTTGTCTTTTGAGAGCTTTCACATGTCTTCCCCTCTTCCTCTTCTTTCCTTTACTGACTTTTTCACATTCTTCTGGCTTCCTCTTAGTAGGAATTCTGCCCCTTGTAGGTTTCTTTCCAAAATCAGGTGGAATGGGTGGGATGTACATTGTATTACCCCAAAGAGCATCATACAAGATACCCAGAATTGGGTACTCATATGCCTTCAAATATGTGTCAACAATGTAGTATGAGTGTACAAAATCTAAAGGATCTAGTTTCTGATTCAGAATAGCAGCAATTCCATGTGTACAAGGGATTCCTGTGAGTTGCCAAGCTCTACATGAGCAGGTTTGTAACTCCAGGTCTACTGTGTACTGACCTAAATCAAATACCCTCACTTGGTAATATCTATCATTTGCTTTGATTAGTGCACAATCAGCTGTCTTTTCCTCATTTATCTCTAGAATTTTCTTAATCCTAGGGCAAATTATTCCCTTCCATCTAGTCACTGCCCTATCCCTGTTTTTCTGTATCCTCTTCATAAGATGTTCTCTTATCCACTCTAACATTGTGATTATGGATTTTTCTCTAGCAGGTAAGATGCACCAGTTAAAGGTCTCACACACATTATTTAGAAGCATATCACACTTACTGGTTTCAGGGAAAAAGGCTTTTGACTACTGATTTGGCTCTTTATCATGGAACCACTCCCAAGCCCCCTCATTCAAAGCTTTCATTTCATTCATTCTTTGGTTAAACTCCCCTTGGGTTGTGCTATATGCAACCTTCCACATAGCAGTTTTAAAGGCAAGACCCCTATACCCAGCAGTCTTCAGATTATTATGCATGTGCCTAACAAAAAATCTGTGTTCTACCCCAGGGAAAACAGATCGAAAGGCTTCTGCTTGTCATAAATAAATGTGAATTCATTAGGGTTGATTGACAAGTCCCTTTTCAAAACTGTGAGAAACCACTCCCATATTTCTCCAGTCTCTTTTTCCACTACTGCATATGCCACTGGAAACAAGTTATTATTCCCATCAACCCCCACAGCAGTTAGTAATATCCCCCCATGCTTTGTTTTCAGCCAACACCCATCAACTCCTAATAGAGGTCTACACCCAGCTTTAAACCCCATTTTCAAAGCATCAAAACATGCATAGAATTTGTCAAACCTAGTACTACCACTATCAGCTGATGTCCCTAGGATAATAGTAGAATCAGGATTGGTTTTTCTCAGTTCTTCTGTGTATGACCAAAGCTTGGAATATTGAAGGTCAGGATCACCTTCAATCTTTTCCAAAGCTTTGACCTTAGCCATATATGCCTGCTGCCTAGAAATACTGACCCTAGTATCAGAAGACACATCCTCCATGAAACCTAGTACAGACATATTCTTGTCAGATTAAAACCGCTGCAGGAATCTCTCACTCAACCAAGTTGAGGTCATTTTTCTGATAGTAGAGGATGGTGCACATGAATGTTTCCCATAAAAAGACCTAATCTGCCATGCTTCTTCATTGACTCTTTTTAGAACATTAATTGTCCATTTACATTTGCTACTCAGACACCTAGCATATACTCTTCTTTCATCATTTTTTGTGAATTTAATGTTTCTCCTATGCTTAATGGCATGTGATTGGGCAGCCAATTTGAACTCTTTTTTACTGGAGAAGATCATTCCTAGTTCAAATTCAGGGTTGTACATGGTCCGAGGGTTGTAAACAGGATATTCTGGTTATTCTATTTCATCCTCGGATAGTCTAGCTTCATCAAAATTATCACTTGCATCAACTACATCAGGTTCCTGATCACTACCCTCTTCCTCAGTGAATCTTCTACTTCACATTCCTCTGTCTCCCTCACCCCTTCAACATTAGTAGGATTGCAAGGCTCCCCTATAGGAACTTCTACAAAATGTGTGCTATCGGTTATGTTTTTTGGGTCAACTTGATCATCTTCAACAACTTCTACATTGCTGTCAAACAGTTGGTCATCATCCTCATCTATCGCATTACCCACAACAAAGTATGGGTCCTCAAATGATTCATATCCAGATTCATTTTCAGAATCTATCTGATTATAAGTCTCCTGAGGGATTTCTCCTAGAGTTTCAACATACACATTCATCTCCCTCTCTTTCAGAAAGTCAGTGGCCCAATTCCTAAGGTCTCCATCATCAATAATCAACTTAAAACCCCATCCCTAAGCAACAAGTAATATCTTCTATTTTCTTAACCCCAACCTTTGCACTAAAATCATCCAAGTCAGTCATTTTAAACTCATGTGATTTCACCATATCATAAACTAACCTATCACCACCTATATAATCTGTGTTGGGCAAGTTTTGAAAATTACCCCCAAAGTGAAGAATTACAGTGATATAATTGCTTTCGGGATTTGAAAAAACAAACAAAAACACCACCTCATCACATATATATTACACCTTGAACATCGCACATAACACAGAAATGCAACTATAAACAGGAAAATAAAATACTCACCATAACTCGGAAGGTCCCGATCCATAGCACCGTTCTTCCGCATGAACAACAGACCTTCAATCTAAGTGTCGTCAATCTAATTAGAGTTTGTGTTCTTAGAATGAGAATAGCAAACATCTAAGGGTCTTCAATCTAATTAGGGATCCATTCTCGTTTTTTTCCCCTTGGTTATTCAATTTTATTTTTTATTTTTATTTTTTTTTGGAAAAAAGAGAGCAGGTCAGCAAAAATGCCACCTCATTTACTATTGCCGGAATCCCCCAATATTTTGTGATCACGTGCATGTCACGTGCATTTTCCGACGACTTAATTGGTTTCCGGCAAAAATTGGACTTAAATTGAACAATTTTCGCACATATGGGACGAAATTGAAAAAGTGAGAATCAATGGGACCAAAATCGTAAAAACAAATAGTTATGGGACCAAATGTGATTTTTGGCCGTGCTACTACTCTTTGGTTCCTCCCATTGCTGACTGAGACGGACCTACCGAGTCGCGCAATAGGATTGACGACGGAATGAATCAAGCTTGTTCTCTCATTATGAATATTAGATATTGGATATCTAAATTTGGGACATTAGATGTCTGAATTGATTTATTAGATAAATTGATTTACGGCCTAATGAAGTTAATATATCACTGGGTGATTAATTTAATTCATGAATATAATTATTTCTTGGAGAAATTAATTATGTTATTTTGTATTTGATATGTTTAATTAATTAGATTAATTAAATGATATAAATACATCGAAACGGAATCGGAATTTATCTGTTTGGACTCACGGGAGTCCAAAACGAACTGAAGTCATTCGATTCCTTCTAGATGGCCGTCCCTCACCTACCATCTCCCTTGGTCTTGGTCTTGACCATGATGGGTGGAAGACTTAAGATAAGGGAGGGGACAATATCCTTTGAGATATTATTTTGTGGGTGAAAGTCTTGATTTGAAAATGATATTGTGAAGAATAAAAGGAAGACTCATCTCACTCCTTGGAATACAATTCCATACGTAAGGTTGAGAAGGAGAGAGACAAAGAAGAGTTTTCTTTGTCTTGAAAGTGTTCTTCAATTTTCATTTTCATTCTCTTGATTTCTAAGAGAGATATTTTGATAAACATACTTGGAGTATATTCATCAAAACAAAGAGCTTCTATCATTTGATTCTAGCCGTAACCTTAGAGGTTAATCGGGTGATCATCGTTCTGTTCGTTTCTCTGGCGCATGGCAAGTAGAGGCGTTGTACTTTCGACGTTGAATCATCCAAGAGCTTGGAGCAGATTGGATTCGTAGAGATCAAGCAAAGCTTAAGGAATAGCTCAAGATAAGGATACCATTTAATCAACGGACTACGAGGGTATATTTCTCGTATCTCTTGTGTTTCGTTTTATATATTCGCATATACGTAGCTCGATCGATCCTCGTAGGGATTCAGATCAAATTAATTTTCGTTTTACCGCTTCCGTCGTTTTAGGCACCGAATCCTAACAGAAGGTATATGTTGTTTTTAAAACTATCCTTGTGAATGATACCAAATTTTGAGTTTCTTTTACTATTTTGAATCAGCACATAAATTCGAGGCATAATGTTGCATTACTCGAGATGGGTCTACTTTTTATGGAACACTTGCTGGCTAGTCTTATAGTGTATCTGTTGTAGAATGTGCTAAGTATATGGTTTACACCTGTATAAATGATGGAAAAATTTGAAGTCGTTTTGCGTTGCCAACAGACGTTCGACGTAATTGTTTTGATACAACAACAACACAACATCTGAGCCTTAGTCCCAAAATGATTTGAGATCGACTAACATGAATCAAACTTTGAAATCGTCAATGATCGTTACATAAATAACATAAAAGAAAAAAAAAAGAGCGAAAAAAGTAGAGAAAAAAGCAAAAAAAAAAATGAAAAATCCTGAAAAATAAATTAAAAGATATCATGAAATAAAAAAATAGAAATAAAAAAATAAAAAAAATAAGAAAATAAATAAATAAATAAATAAAAGGAATCAGATTCCATCTACCACTCGTATTCTTTCCCGCCATATTTGCCTCTCCATCGCCATACTTTCTCCAATTCCAAGAAGCCGCATATCATTTTCAATCGTTTTTATCCCAGTTTTTGTTGAATCAATTTGAAAACAATTACTTGAAAATAACAGAATATATATATATATTCGATATATGTATATATATATATAGTAAAAGCCCTGCAGAAAATTATTAGCAAAACGAATCCGCCGATCCCGTACGTAAAACGAAAGTTTGGCTGTTGAGTCCAGATACTCTGTCTCCTTAAAGCAAATTCGTCCTCACCACGGTGTATGACGTCTGCCTCCCAGGATAAAACAACAGCTCGATGTAACGAATCTGTGATCCGCTGCACCCTCAACGAACTAGAACAAAATCTGTCTACTATCACCGACCGAAGAAGAAAGAAAACCGAAGAAGAAAAATATTTGGCTGTTTGGGCTCTCAAAATTCGTCCGCCAAAAATAAGTGTATAAAACGAACCCCCTCAGCCGGGTATTTATAGGTGAAGACTGGAGGAGGTTGTGTGCTGGAGGAACTCTATACCGATCGAAATTGGTATCTGGAGGAACTCTAAACCGATCGAAATTGGTATCAAGGAGGAACTCTAAACCGATCGAAATACTTATCCAGATTCGATTTTATCCGGATCCGAAAAATTCAGAATTTATTAATTGAGGTATTTTCGGTAAAATAAATTTTACCGAATACAATTGCAGTAAAAAGATAACTTCGAGACGCCGAGACATTTCGCCGAAATCGCCCTTCGACCGAGACCGACCCGACCCGAGCCGGACGGCCGGCCGGACGGCGGCGGCGGCGGCGGCGCGCGTGTGTGTGTGTGTGTGTGCGAGGGGCGCCTAGTCACACATCCACACATGTCTCATTTTAAACATGCCTTTGTCCATATCTCCTTATATACTCACAATTTCTCCCTTCTTTTTCCAATGTGGGATAGCATCCCAAATTCATTTTTAAAGGGTTCACTTTGGAGCATTATATCTCATTCATACCTCAATCATTTTGAGTGTTCTTACATGTTTTGGAAATCTCGTACGGAGTACTACGTATTCCAACTAATTCCCGACTTTAACTCGTAGTCGAGCCCACTCAAAATTTCCTCTCAAATGGGCTGCTCAAAATAGCCCATTTCCTCCATTTTATCTTACATTTCCAACAATCCCCCACATGAATGAGATTGATGGTCCAGCAGCACACGTCAGACACGGAGTTCACTTGGTGATAGTTACTACGGTTAGGCATTGCATAGGATAGGTAGAGTATGCTCCTTGAACCTTCCCTCGAAAAGATATATTCTCCTTACTGGCTAGACAGTGTGACTATATGCCTTTGAACTGTCCGACCGCTTGTGTAAGTGATCGTATATCCTTCACAAGTGCCCTTCCTGATTTGTTCTCTTCTCATTATTGTGTCCATTTTGGCTGTGGACACCGTCCTGGTTCTGCGAGAGTTTCTAAAGAATTGTGCCTTAGCAATTCTCCTTTGAAGCGGACCCTCTTCTCTCTAACATAGGTGATTCTCTTTAAGTGTTTTGAGTAAACCCGTATTTTACTCCACCCGACTATACGTTGTCGACTTAAGAATCATTAAAAGCATAAGCTTAACCTCTACGGGTATCACTGTTTTCATCCTAGGAATGGTCGGTTCGGGGTAACCCCCACAGTGATCGTGCCCAGTTTTATGAATTGGTTGTCCCATTGAACCTAGATCTTGGGATCTCCAGTCAGCTTAGGTTGGGTATCCTCCATAAAACCATTAGCTCAAGGCAATAGACCCATTCCTCTTGATGATTTATCAACAAGGTCTCTTGATAACCCTTTGGTTAGCGGATCCGCAATGTTATCCTTTGATGACACATAATCAATAGTGATAACTCCTGTTGATATCAATTGTCTAATGGTATTATGTCTCCTCCTTATGTGACGAGACTTACCATTGTACATTACGCTCTGTGCCCTGCCAATCGCAGATTGACTATCGCAATGAATACATATTGCGGTCACAGGCTTTGCCCATCGTGGAATATCTTCTAGAAAATGGTGAAGTCATTCTCCCTCTTCTACACATTTATCTAAGGCTATAAACTCGGATTCCATCGTTGATCGAGATATAAGTGTCTGTTTCGAAGATTTCCATGCCACTGCTGCACCGGCTAGTGTGAATACATATCCACTTGTAGACTTGGAGTCTTTTATATCAGATATCCAATTTGCATCACTATATCCTTCAAGTACTGCTGGATATTTGGTATAGTGCAGCCCATACTCTCGAGTACCCCTTAAGTATCTTAGTACTCTTATGATCGCCTTCCAGTGATCCTTTCCGGGGTTGCTCGTGTATCTACTTAGTTTACTAACTGAGTAGGCTATGTCTGGTCTTGTACAGCTCATCAAGTACATCAGACTTCCTATTATGCGTGAGTATTCGAGTTGAGATACTCCTTTACCCTTATTCTTGGATAGTCTCAACGTCATATCCACCGGGGTTTTGGTTGTGCCCGAGTCATCTTTATTAAATCTTTCAAGGATTTTGTCCACATAGTGGGCTTGACTCAGCATGAGACCTTCCGACGTTCGTGTGATTTTAATCCCTAAAATTACATCTGCGAGTCCCATATCCTTCATATCAAATCTCGACCTCAGCATGTCTTTGGTTGATTTGATTATTCTTTCATCACTGCCGGTAATGAGTAAGTCATCTACATAAAGACACAAAATGACGTAGCCATTTTCTGTGTCTTTCACGTATACACATTTGTCGGATTCATTAATTTTGAAGCCACCGCTTATCATGACATGATCAAATTTTTCATGCCACTGTTTTGGTGCCTGCTTCAATCCGTACAATGATTTTACGAGCTTGCAGACTTTCCTTTCTTGTCCAGGAGCAGAGAACCCTTCGGGTTGTTCCATGTAGATTTCCTCTTCTAAGTCCCCATTAAGAAAGGCAGTCTTAACATCCATTTGATGAACTTCTAAGCCACGTAATGCTGCAATGGCAAGTATCATCCTGATGGAAGTTATTCTCGTCACAGGAGAGTAAGTATCAAAATAGTCTAGGCCTTCACGTTGGTTATATCCCTTCGCTACGAGCCTAGCCTTATATTTATCAACTGCTCCATCTTTCAATTTCTTCTTGAAAATCCACTTGTTTCCTAATGGTTTACACTTAGGAGGTAATTCCATTAGTTCCCAAGTATGATTCTGTAATATAGAATCAATCTCTTCTTTGATAGCCTCCTTCCATAGAGGTCCATCAGTCGAGCTTACAGCTTCTTTGTAAGTCTGAGGAGCCTTTTCGAGCAAGTAGGTGATGAAATCTGGTCCGTAAGATTTCTCCGTCCTTTGTCGCTTGCTCCTTCTAGGTTCATCCTCATTATCCATTATTTGGTCTTCATTATCTTCATCTATTAGTTCAGAAGTCCGTTCGGATGAGATAAGGGGTTCACTTGTAGTCTTGCAAGGAAAGATATTCTCAAAGAATGACGCATTCCTTGATTCCATAATCGTATTCTTGTGAATCTCAGGCACTTTGGATTCATGCACAAGAAATCGGTAAGCATTGTTGTTGTGTTCATATCCAATGAAAATGCAGTCAACTGTTTTTGGGCCTATTTTAACTTTCTTAGGAGTAGGTATCAGCACCTTTGCTAGACACCCCCACACTTTCATGTAATTGTAGGAAGGCTTGACTCCTTTCTACAATTCATAAGGAGTTTTGTCTCCGTTCTTACGGCATATCTTGTTTAAGAGATAATTCGCCGTTAAGATGGCTTCTCCCCACATATTTTGCGGCAACCCTGAATTTAGTAATATCGCGTTCATCATCTCTTTCAGAGTTCGATTCTTACGTTCCGCCACGCCATTTGACTGTGGTGCATATGGGGCAGTGACTTCATAAATAATCCCATGTTGCGAGCAAAATTCGCCAAATGGTTCCACATATTCACCTCCACGGTTACTCCTCAAGATTTTTATCTTAGCATTCAATTGATTCTCAACTTCCGTTTTATAGGGAACGAATTTCTCTATGGCTTCATCTTTGCTTTTAAGCAAGTATACATAGCAATATTTAGTACAATCATCCACGAAAGTAATAAATATTAGTTTGAACAAACTTCAAATCACATAGGTCGCTATGTATTAATTCTAAAGGTTTGGTATTTCTTTCCACTTGTCGGAATGGAGATCGAGTTAATTTTGCCTCTACACAAGTTTCATACTTGTGGTTTAAGTCAATTTTAAACTTTGGTATGTGATCTAATGCAATAAGTCTACGCATTGCATTAAAATTAACATGTCCTAATCTAGCATGCCATAAATTAGGAGACTCAAGCAAGTAAGCAGAAGAATTCTTCATTTCATTATTTTTGATAGTCATTACATTGAGCTTAACTAGCCCATCACATTCATATCCCTTGCCTATAAACACACCATTTTTCGACAAAATAACTTTATCGGACTCGAAAACTGTTCTAAAGCCATGCTTCATCAACAAGGTACCCGAAATAAGGTTCCTTCGAATATCAGGCACATATAACACGCGTTTAAGAGTCACTTCCTTTCCAGACGTCATCTTTAAGATCACCGTGCCTTCGCCCAAGATAGTTGAGGTTGCAGAATTTCCCATATACAGTATATCACCGGCATCCTTTTCTTCCAAGGAGGAGAACATAGTCTTGTTGGCACATATATGCCTAGTTGCTCCAGTGTCAATCCACCACTCTTTGGTGTTTGAGCCAACTAGGTTCACTTCGGAGATCATAGCACATAAGTCAAGATTTTCCACGGTAATCAGATGTGCTGCATTACCCTCCTTTTTCTTTGGTTTCTTTGGCAGCCTGCAGTCGGCCGCCCTATGACCCATCTTTTCACAGTTGTAGCATTTTCCAAGGAATTTTTCTTTATTTTTCCCAATTCCTCCTTTAGGTCCCAGCTTGGTTCCCTTTCCATTGTTGCCTTTCTTGGATGTCTGTCCAGTTTCCACAACATTGGCCTTTGCCACAGCAATATTTACTTTCTTCTCTAATCCTCGGTTGTCTTCCTCTATGCGAAGTCTAACGATCAGATCTTCCATGCTCATTTCCTTGCGCTTGTGCTTTAGATAATTCTTGAAATCATTCCAAGTCGGGGGCAATTTTTCGATCACAGCAGCCACTTGGAAGGATTCGCTAATGACCATTCCTTCAGCATGGATTTCGTCAATGATCACTTGCAGCTCTTGTACTTGACTCACTACCGTCTTGGAGTCCATCATCTTGTAATCGAGAAACCATCCAACTATCCACTTCTTGGCACCGGCGTCCTCGATTTTGCATTTATGGTCTAGTGAGTCCTATAACGCCTTAGCTGATTTAGCACTCCTGTTGTACAAAGAATAGGCAAGGCCATTCATCACATAGTTCCGACACAGATAGTCGGAAGTTTTCCAAGCGTCAATGGCCATCAGAGTTTGTTGGTCACTGTCATCGTCATATTTTGGCGCATCCTCCTTGAGGAATCGAGACAAGCCTAGAGTGGTCAGATAGAACATCATCTTCTGCTACCATCTCTTGAAATTCTGCCCGTTGAATTTTTTTGGTTTGTCCGCATGGTTGACCGGAACCGAAACTGAAGTAGTAATCGGAATCGAAGCTGTACCCGATCCAGTTATCAGAGGCGCACCTCCAGTCACTGAACCTGAGCCGTTTTTCTGAGGCGCACCTCCAGAAATGTCCGTAGACAGTGTTGGGTTTTGAGAATCCATACTGATTAGCTTTACGAAAATAGATCTGTTTTAATCAAGTAAAAGGAATTTGCTTTAAGATTGTTGAATCAATTTGAAAACAATTACTTGAAAATAACAGAAAATAGATAAATATATATATATATTCGATATATGTATATATATAGTAAAAGCCCTGCAGAAAATTGTGAGCAAAACGAGATCCGCCGATCCCGTACGTAAAACGAAAGTTTTGCTGTTGAGTCCAGATACTCTGTCTCCTTAAAGCAAATTCGTCCTCACCACGGTGTATGACGTCTGCCTCCGAGGATAAAACAACAGCTCGATGTAACGAATCTGTGATCCGCTGCACCCTCAACGAACTAGAACAAAATCTGTCTACTATCACCGACCGAAGAAGAAAGAAAACCGAAGAAGAAAAATATTTGGGTGTTTGGGCTCTCAAAATTCGTCCGCCAAAAATAAGTGTATAAAACGAGCCCCCTCAGCCGGGTATTTATAGGTGAAGACTGGAGGAGGTTGTGTGCTGGAGGAACTCTATACCGATCGAAATTGGTATCTGGAGGAACTCTAAACCGATTGAAATTGGTATCAAGGAGAAACTCTAAACCGATCGAAATACTTATCCAGATTCGATTTTATCTGGGTCCGAAAAATTCGGAATTTATTAATTGAGGTATTTTCGGTAAAATAAATTTTACCGAATAAAATTGCAGTAAAAAGATAACTTCGAGACGCCGAGACATTTCGCCCAAATCGCCCTTCGACCGAGACCGAGACCGAGACCGACCCGACCCGAGCCGGCCGACCGGCCGGACGGCGTCGGCGGCGCGCGCGTGTGTGTGTGTGTGCGCGAGGGGCGCCTAGTCACACATCCACACATGTCTCATTTTGAACATGCCTTTGTCCATATCTCCTTATATACTCACAATTTCTCCCTTCTTTTTCCAATGTGGGATAGCATCCCAAATTCATTTTGAAAGGGTTCACTTTGGAACATTATATCTCATTCATACCTCAATCATTTTGAGTGTTCTTACATGTTTTGGAAACCTCGTACGGAGTACTACGTATTCCAACTAATTCTCGACTTTAACTCGTAGTCGAGCCCACTCAAAATTTCCTCTCAAATGGGCTGCTCAAAATAGCCCATTTCCTCCATTTTATCTTACATTTTCAACAATGTTTCTTGGGTCTTCCTCTACCTTTCACAATATTACTTGTTCCCCAACTTTCTAGCCTCCTTAATGGGGCATCAACAGGTCTTCTTCTCACATGACCAAACCATTGTAATCGATTCTCCATCATCTTGTCTTCTATAGACGTAACTCTTACCTTCTCTCTAATCACCTCATTTCTGAGCCGATCCTTTTTTATATGACCACACATCCATCGTAGCATACGCATCTCCGCCACATTCATCTTTTGAACATGACACTGTTTTACAGCCCAACACCCAGTTCCATATAACAGTGCAGGCCTAATTGTCATACGGTAAAATTTACCCTTTAATCTATGAGGCATATCAGGATCACATAAAACCCATGTGGCACTCTTCCACTTCAACCACCCTGCCTTTATTCTGTGAGCCACATCGCCATCTAGCTCTCCATCCTTTTGGATAATAGATCTAAGATACCGAAAGAAAGTGGATCCATGAACAACTTTTCCATCAAATGTGATCATCCCCGCCTCTCTATCACTGTTTTCACTAAATCTACACTCCATATAAGAAACTTGGGTAGGTACTGCTGACGCAGAAAGATTTTGCAACGCATTTCAACAAGTTTATAAGAAACTGGGACGTAGTAAATTAGTCATTCTTTGAATTGGCTACCTTATGGCCCCCAAAGATCGAAGTCTCATGCTTCATCACAGTTCTTCACTGAACATTCTTCATTCATTCTACAATCTTTCAGGTATATGAAGACTTAACATCAGATGCTGCTAGGAGAATAATGAATTCAAGGACTTCCTGAGAAAGAAAAGAAGGAAAATAAAAGGTAAATCGATGTCTCATACTGTCATACGTCATGCAGTAGTACATTTAAACTGATGATTGAGAAATATGTGTGACATGAATTGCCATCTTTACCTTTTTTGTTCATGGATCTTGTTTCACACTGTCATACGTCATGAAACATTTTATTGTTTTATTATGCATTGTCATCGATCTTCTGGATTTTAATCTATCTATTTTCTTCATGTATAAGTATAATGTTTATGCCGATATGTTTAGGAAATCTGTAGGTCGGAGTCCATTTGATCTGTTCAGCAAAATTGTTGACAGAATCTACTTTGGTCGTTATCTCTTGTTAGAAAGCCTGTGCTTCCCTTACTAGTTGAGATCTCAAAAATTGATAGCAAATCTCGTAGCTGCTAGGAGCTATATGCTATTCAATCCTTAAAAAATGCCAATGCCAAGTTGAGTCGAATTTGAAAATGAATTTCGAGAGAGAGGAATTGTGACAAATATATATTAGCTAAGTAAAAAATTAAGAGAAAAACATCGATATATATAAACACGTGAACCTTCATGTAAAAGAGAAAAACAAATGACTTTCAATTTCCTTGCTTCTCGATGACAATTTAAACAGTACAAGAGTAGCGAACAAATAAACCTGAAAATCCCAGATAATAGCAAATAACCAACCAACAATACTCCAGAAGGATGAAAACTCAATCAAAACCATGAAAGATAGATAGTCAGCAACTGTTAAGAACACACGATCACCCAACACCACAGTAACTGGAGGCAGATCTTCGATGCAACTGACCTCGATCCCTTGACAACAAGTAGGCCTTCAGTCCTTGAACGAACTTTGTGTTTCCACCGTACAATGAAGGAAAGATGGAGTTGAACACGAGGGATTGCCTATCCAGAATGATCGCAAAGGAGACCCTGGTAGCTCTCTTCAGCAATGACCACAACATGGGATGGAAGCTCAGAATGTGGCAGCAATGGCAACCCAAGCAAGCCTCTGATCAATGCTTCCTGCGACTGTAGGATTTCTCGAGAATTTGTTTCATCCTTATCTAATGACTTGAAGAAGACTTGTATCATGTTAGTGTTAGTTGTATTTTTAGCATGTATTAGCCCAAACAGCATATTTTCATGGGCTTGACCCATTCTCATAGCTTCTAGAATAATCCTCTGTACCTATATATTGGTTTGCTTGTTTAATGAGAATCAAGGTTGATTTGCCAACTATTATGGTAATCGGAGCCAATCATATCCTCCCCTAAAACCTCTCTAACAAATCGTCCCTCCCCTCCCTCCAATCTTCCCCTTCACGCCTGACCATTTTTTTTCCCTAAACCCTAATCTTAATCACCCAATGGCCAGTGATGATTCTTCTCCTAACTCTCCAACTCCTCCATCCGATAAACCAATCCCTTTTGGTCTCACAAGTATATCAAATAACGTACCCGTCAAATTAAGAATTAAAAAATTAAACTACAATTCATGGAGTTCTTTTTTTAAGATATATCTTGGTAGTCTTGGCCTTAAGAAACACATTGAAGATGTAAGCACAAGTACATCCGCTGTTGATGCGGATTGGGATATACTTGATGATTTAGTCAATATGTGGATGCTTGGTACATGCAGTGAATCCTACAAGACCAGGTAGTGACCACACCGGGTAGTGCAAAGGATTTATGGAATCACTTGAAGGACCTTTTTCATGATAATGAAGACGCTCGGGCCATCACTCTTGACAATCAACTCCGGTCCATCAAAATAGGTAATCTTTCAATTAATGATTATTTTTCGAAAATTCAAAATATGGCCGACCGATTGAAAAACCTTGGTGGTGTGGTTAAAGATAAAAACCTTGTCATATATGCTTTGAATGGATTGGACAGCCGATATAAACCAATTGCAAAAATTATACGTCACATCAATCCTCTTCCTACTTTTGCAACTACCAAGAACATGTTATTATTGGAAGAAAGCGAATTAAATGAGGACACTCACACCGAGAAACATCATCTTGATACCACCACATCATCACCCACCGTCTTAGTGACGTCTAGTACTGCTAACCAAAACCGGACTTACACAAATAATAATACCAACCCTCGTAACCAGAATGCTACACAAGGTACACCTCAATTTTGTACTCATTTTCCTAAGAGGTCATGTAAGTTTGGGGATAGGTGCAAGTTTATACACGATCATCGCACTCGTGTTAACCAAGCCACTGCCAATAGCACACAAATGGGACACAACACCAACACCAATCGTGGCACTATTTCCACTCGTACCAATTTGGTACATACTCAGCCCCCTGGTACATACTCAGCATGTCGGGCCCATGTCTCAAATGGCCCAAGTTGGCTTCAACATATAGCACAACAGCAGGCCCATGTCGCTTATCCAGTACACTACACTCCACCAGCCCAATTTATGCATTCAAGTGGTTGGGCTGCTCCCCAGCCGGCCCAATTACCTGCCACACCGTCGGCCCACTTGACCCAACAACCATTTATCCAACCTCAGCCCATTTACCAACCTGGAATCCTCGGTACCGCACCTTCCACAACCCCGACTCAAGAGACGTTCCTTCCAAATGCATTTAGCACAATGACCTTACAAGACCCGACATGGAATATGGATACAGGTGCATCCTCTCACCTTTCTTCTCATACTCGTAACTTATGTAGTATTTTTAATAAACGTTTATATCCATCTGTTCATGTTGGTGATGGCAGTAACATACCCGTCACCAACACGGGTCATAGTACTCTTCCAACTCTTAATCGCCCATTACATCTTCATAATGTTCTTGTCACCCTAAATATTATTAAAAATCTTATATCTGTTCTTCAATTTACTAGAGATAATAAATGTACTGTCGAATTTGACGAATTTAGATTTTCTGTGAACGATTTCTTGACTCGCCATATCCTCCTCAGATGTGATAGTTCGGGTGATCTCTATCCAGTTACCAATCCATCTTACACTCCAAGTGCATTGCTTTCTATCAGTTCAACCACGTGGCATCAACGCCTGGGTCATCCTGGCGAAGAAGTGCTACGATCTCTTGCTTCTCATAACTATATTACTTGTAATAAGGATAAGTCGTCACACATATGTCATGCCTGTCAACTTGGCAAACATGTGCGTCTCCCATTCTCTAGTTCAAACTCTATTGTTTCTCGTTGTTTTGAAATTGTTCATTCAGATATTTAGACTTCTCCAGTTTTGAGTGCTAGTGGGTTTAAGTATTATGTATTATTTCTTGATCACTTTTCTCATTATCTATGGATTTATCCTCTAAAAAATAAATCGGAAGTTTTTCATAAGTTTACACATTTTCGATCATATGTTCAAAATTAATTCAAGTGTGATATTAATGCATTTCAGTGTGACCGTGGTGGTGAGTTCGACAACACCAAACTTCTCGACTTTTTTTGCGAATAATGGTATTCAAATGCGATTCTTGTAATATCCGCAATCTTCGATTTTCGGTAAATTTCTTTTTCCGCCGGAGTCCGTTTTGACGACTCGCTCATGACCATTTCGTCATTTCGAGAATGATTAATTCTGCACTTTTTGTCATCCGAGTTCGTTTCAGTATCGTTTTGTTGAGTTCCGTGCTTTTTCGCGACTTTTCCGCACTTGAGTTCGATTCTTGCGAATCTCGTTCGAAACTGCTGTTTCGAGTTTCCCGTAAGTCCATTTAACTTTGTTAGACGTGTTGTGAACTTCGGTTTGGTTATTCGATCACGTATCGTGGTTTCCGGGCGTTTTGGGCCATTTTGTAATTTCTTGAAAGTTACGGGTATCCGTATCTGTAATTGTTGTCTCGACCCGTTTCTTGGTCGCGTATGATTAATTATTGCATTATGTTTTCATTTCGGGTCGTTGATGTTGTCCGCGAACTTTTCGTCGTGTTCGTTCCGTCGTTTTGAAATCGAGTCGTCGAGCCACAGTGGTCGAGTCGCCGGACGGTTCTTGGGGCCCAGCCGGACGATTGCGGGCACCGGCCGGACAGTGCGCGGCGAACCGCGTAAGCGCACGCCTTCTGGCCGGAAGGCTGCCGCGCGCTAATCGCGAGTGTAGCGCACGCTATCGGCCCGCTGCTTGACGCTTATCGGAGTGCAGGCGGTGGCGTTACGAGGTTCGGACTCGGTCGGGATCGGCGGGTAGCGCACGCTACTATCGGTCGTAGCGCACGCTAACGGCAGGGTAGCGCCGCTGTCGGCCGACTAGCGTACGTTACTGTGGCGAGCCGTTTAGTCCAGAGGCTACTGGACCAGTCGGCTAAGCGCGGGCTTCGGCCGTAGCGCACGCTAGCGGAGTCAGTCGGCGGCTTTGGTCGGCGAGGTTTGGTCGGGGTGCCGGGTCGTGCGGGCCCTAGCCGAGGGTACTCGGCCGACACCGGACGATAAGCGCACGCAAGTCGGGAAAGGCTAGCGCACGCTAGTCCGCCCGATATAAATATGTGAGCGATCACATTTTCATTCATTTCTCACTTCCTTCCTCTTCTATCCGCGGGTGGCGATTCGAGAGTGGCGAAGCCATGTTGTTTGACAACAAATCCATGAAGTTCTTGAGTTCATAACATCAATCAATCATCCGTTATCATCCTTTGATCCAGCGAATCAAGGTAATCTTCCTTAGAACCCTAATTTCGTGAATTTGGGGGTTTTTGCATTTTTATCCGATTCGTTCCGTGTTGTTGATTAATCCATGATGGGTATGATTAATCTTGGTAGTATTCTTGTGTTTAACATCATTTAATCCATTGTTCTTCGTCGAATCGAAGTATATTTATTGATTTCCTTCGAATCGACTTTTTGGGGGATTTGTTGTCGATCTCGTTTTCCATCCGTTTTTGTTGGAAAAATTGTGGATAAATGATGTTGTTAAACATATTCTATGGATTTTATATCCATATTTCGACTTAGAATTCCGTTTTCGTGTTTTGTCGGGACGAATCGTGTTCTTGGCCGTTTTGGGGAAAACACTTGAACTTTCGTCATTCGTTCTTTGAATTCAGCGGCTTTGGGTCGTACTTTGGAATTCATTTTCGTTGTTATTGTTTTCGTTCTTAGTTCATTGTTGCGGATTGTCGTTCGGTGGAGTCGGCGAGTTCGTAGTCGGTTCGTGCCAACCTACTTCGATCGATTCTCTGCGTTGTGGTTATTCGAGGCAAGTATCTTGCCCATACATTACGTGTTTTGTGGATATATTAGTTGGTAATTTACGATACGTAATTTATGAATGCCTATAATCAACTTTCAAAGGAATCGATATGCTTTTCAATACTTCCTTAAAAGATGACTCGTATGATTTTGTTGTTAAATATGCTTGTCTAAGTATGTGTGGGGGTATCGTTTTGTGTGATTATGACGTTGTGGATTTATAGCTTAACCTTTCCTTGAGATATGTTTGGAACGTATGTCTATTGATGATCCTGTCTCATTGTGTCGTTCGGCGTGGTTGGATAGGTATTTTCCCTCATTGCTATGTTATTTGTACTAGCTGCATCGTCGAAATTCTAGCATGAATCGTATCATTACTTGGTCGTGAGTATATGTTGGATGAACTGGCCATTCTAGTAAGGCACCTCGACTATATATACTGTGATTGACCTTCGAGGCTTGTGGTTTGCAACTGTGATTTTGGAACGTGTGTGTGTGTTGTTCCTTCCACCCGGAGTGTTTGACGGGATGTCTGGGGGTCGATACTAAGGGGTACGGCCACGGAAGTGGACTTGGGTGCGTGTGTGGATGAACTTCCACCCGGAGTGTCCGACGGGATGTCTGGGGGTCGATACTAAGGGGTACGGCCGCGGAAGTGGTTTCCCACCCGGAGTGTCTGACGGGATGTCTGGGGGTCGATACTAAGGGGTACGGCCGCGGGTTACCAGTTGTGGTTTTCATCTTGAGGATGACGTTGATGTTTTCGTTAATTGTGATATTGTCCGGAATATCACAATGCTTTGTGCTCGGGGTCGAGAGACATTATATATCGAGTCTTGGTGCTTGGCCAGAATGACATAGGAATAATATGTTATGTGTAATGTGTCCTTGTAAGTGAATTGAAGTGGATGATCGGGTCGTGGACCCTGTGTTTTGTGACCGGAATGGTTGGGTCGTGGACCCCGTGTTTTGTTAAACGGATTTGCATTTTGGAAAATGAACTTTGGGGCTGTGACCCTAAATGGCTTTCGAGGAATTAAGAACTTTTCAATTTTTGATGTTTTCAAAACTCCCGAGATTTAGAAATGTTTTCAAAATGCTTACTTGCTTCGTTTCTTCTTTCAAGACTTGAACTATATTTTAACTAAATATATCTCGGGAAGTCTTTCGTTATATTCTGGGAATGTGTTGTGTATGGCTCGTATTTGCACTTTATACTTGCACTAGCGAAACAGTGGAGTTTTGCTAACCCCCGAGTAATCGGGGGGTGGATATCTGTATTGTGTCCAGGTACATGCAGGTTTTCGGGATCAAGACACAGGATCGGTGCGAGGGATGATGAAAGACGAATGATACTAATCACACGAAGGCCAGTTTTGACTTCAGTTAGTCGGAGTCCATTGTATTGTCTTTTCCACTGTCTTATTGTTCGTCGTTGCAAGTATTTTACCCTTGCATGTGTATGAGTCTGGATGAGTTTATGTATTTTGATTTGTAAGTCAGTGACGGAAGACCAAATCGGTTTATTGATTCGTTATTTTGATTCGTCAGTATGTAATGTAATGGGTTGTGTTGATGTCTAGCCTCGTGGATCCTCACGGAGAGGGTCTGCGGCGTGTAATATTCCCGGTTTGATCTGGGGGTGTTATAATTCTCGTGCCCTAAAACATCCCAACAAAATGGTAAATCTGAATGTATGATTCGCACGATCAATAATATGATTCGAACCCTTCTATTTCAAGCCCACCTTCCGCCTTCTTTTTGGGTCGAAGCACTTCACATGTCCGCCTACCTTTTTAACCTTTTACCATCATCTGCCATTCAAAACGAAATACCCTTTAAACGGTTGTTCAACAAAGAGCCTGATTATTCCCGTCTCCGAATTTTCGGCTGCCTTTGCTACCCCCATCTTCATACACCACACAAGCTTGCCGCCCGTGCCACACCATGTATATTTTTGGGCTATCCCGCATACCACCGAGGATATCGTTGCCTCGACCTATCCACTAACAAAATACTTCTTTCAAGACATGTCACCTTTGATGAATTCCAATTCCCATACGCCACCAAGTCTCCTCCGAATACCTCATCTTACACCTTCCTAGACACCTCGCCATCACCACTCACTCAACATGTCATTTCAATTACACCAACAAATCAAAACACCACTCCACATATATCCGCAACATCTTCTGGTACTAACATACAAACTCCTACAGCCCATTCTCCTACCTCATTGCCCATCCCGCATAGCCCAGCATCACGGGCCCAACACCTTTCCAGCCCATCCGCTAACCAACCTAACACTATCACCTTCACTACCCTAATCGAACCCCCAACCAACTCCTCATCTTTAGCCCAACAACAACCACAACAGCCCCCTCATACTGACCCAATACCTACAGCCCGACAACACTCTCAACCTAGTAATCCACCCAAAACCTCAACCCAACCCACTCCGACACCCGCTCGTACCCATCCCATGGTCACACGCGCTCAAGTCGGTACATTTAAACCCACCAATCGTCTTACTCTTCATACATCTCATGTGTCTCCTGTTCCCAAGTCTCCAGTTATCGCGTTGAATGATCTTAATTGGAAGAATGCTATGTCCGATGAATATAATGCGTTAATTAAAAATAAAACATGGGTTCTTGTACCCAAACCACCGAATGTTAATGTGGTTCAGTCCATGTGGTTGTTTCGGCATAAGTTTAATGCCGATGGTAGTTTGAGCCGATATAAGGCTCGCTTCGTTGCAAATGGTAGCAGTCAGCAGCTCGTGATTGATTGTGATGAGACTTTTAGCCAAGTTGTTAAGCCAGCCACTATTCGTACTGTGCTTAGCCTCACCTTGTCTCGTAACTGGCCTATTCACCAGCTTGATGTTAAGAATACGTTTCTTAACGGTCATCTCTCTGAGACTGTCTATATGCATCAACCACCGGGTTTTGTTGACTCCCGATGCCCAACTCATGTTTGTCTGTTGCAGAGGTCTTTATACGGTTTCAAGCAAGCACCTCGGGCCTAGTTTCCACGTTTTACAGGTTATGCTACTAGAGTTGGATTTTCTCATAATCGATGTGACTCATCATTATTTATATACCGACATGGTGCTGATATTGCTTACTTACTGATTTATGTGGATGGTATTGTTCTCACGGCTTCTTCCTCAGCACTTCTACAGCGTATTATATCATCTTTGCATAGAGAATTTGAGATGACAGACCTGGGTGCTCTTAACTACTTTTTGGGTATTTCTGTCTCGCGTGACCGTACAGGGATGTTTCTCTCTCAACGGAAATATGCTATCGAGTTACTTGAGCGAGCACACATGAGTAATTGTAACTCATCACGGACTCCTGTTGATACTGAGTCTAAACTCGGCCCTGCTGGTGATCCAGTTACCGACCCTACTCTATACCGTAGTCTTTCAGGTGGTCTACAGTATCTTACTCTTACTCGTCCCGATATTTCTTATGCTGTTCAACAAGTTTGTTTATATATGCATGATCCACGAGAGCCCCATCTTGCGGCTCTCAAACGCATATTGCGATATGTACGAGGTACATTGGACTTCAGGCTCCAACTTTATGCTTCCACCACCACATCTCTCATTGCTTATTCCGATGCTAATTGGGCTGGTTGCCCCGCAACTCGTCGATCTACTTCTGGGTATTGTGTATTTCTGGGTAATAACTTACTGTCATGGTCATCTAAGCGTCAGCATACGCTCTCTCGTTCCAGTGCCGAGGCCGAGTATCGTGGTGTTGCGGATGCAGTGGCTGAAACTACATGGCTTCGCAACCTTCTCCGGGAATTACATACACCACTATTGACAGCCACACGTCTATTGTGACAATGTTAGTGCCATTTACCTCTTTGCTAACCCGGTTCAACATCAACGGACGAAGCACATTGAGATAGACATCCATTTTGTTCATGACATGGTTACCAAGGGACAAGTCCGTGTGTTACATGTAATATCCGCAATTTCGGATTTCTGGTAATTTTATTTTTTCGGCGGAAGTCTATTTCGACGACTCGCTTGGGACCGTCTCATCATTTTGAGAATGATTAATTCTGCACTTTTTGTCATCCGAGTTTGTTTCGGTGTCGTTTTGTTGAGTTCCGTGCTTTTTGGCGACTTTTCCGCACTTGAGTTCGATTCTTGCGAATCTCGTTGGAAATTACTGTTTTGAGTTCCCCGTAAGTCTGTTTAACTTTGTTAGACGTGTTGTGAACTTCGGTTTGGTTATTCGATCACGTATCGTGATTTTCGAACGTTTTGGGCCATTTTCGTAATTTCCCAAAGTTTGGGGTAATTACTTTCCGTTGTCGAATTTCGAGCCTTCGGGTGCTCGGAATCATGTGTTCTCTCAGTGTTCGGATTCGTCTTTACGAGTACTTCGTAACCGTGCTTTCGGTTTACGTTCGTGTCCGAGTTTCGGATTTTCGGACCGTCGGAACGACCGACTCTGGTGGCCGGACACTGTGCGAAACGGCCTGGAACAGGCGCGCCTGTGCCGTGTCTTGCGCCGGGTCGGCCAGGACCAGCAGCCTTCCGAGACACGGCCGAGACACCCGGCGTTGATCTGGGCCGTTTGCTGCGCCGTGTCCGGCAGAGCTATAAATATGGCAGAGTAGTCGGGTTTTTCTTCATTTTTCTCACTCGTTTCTTCCTCTTCCGCGGCTTGAGATTTGATGATCATGGAGGGATGTTGTTAGGGGTTAAATCCATGAAGTTTTGAAGTCCATAACATCGATTAATCCTTCCATAACTTGCTCCGATCGACCGAATCAAGGCAAGTTTTCTTAAAATATAGTTTTGGGGATTTTGTTCGATTTGTCCGTTTAATCCGTTTTAACTCAGAATATTGATGGATTGATGATTGTTAAGCTATATTATATCTAATTCCTTGTTATTCCACGGTTGGATTGCCACGGATTTGTCGTTTATTGAGTATTTTATCGACGCCTTGAAGGTGTTCGATAAAATGTCACAAAGAGAATTCGAGCGTTCTACCATTATTCTTCCTCGTATGATCGATGATTTATTGATTATATGTTGTTAGGGTCGAATTCTTGTGAAGAACTCGAGTCGTAACCCTTCCGTTCGTTGTCTTCTTGAGTCCGAGCTTCGGTCGAACCGTGTTCTTCGGAGCGTTTGGTAGCGGTTATTAAGGCAAGTATCTTACTATACGACTTGTATCTTGCGACTAGTAATTATGTATGAGATGTGTGATGATTTTGCTTGCCTTCGTAATTATGTTCCGTTTGAGTTGGTTGTGTTTTCCGTAATTTCAAGTCTTTGCGATAATATTGTTATATTAGTATACGTGTTAGGCGTTGTGCCATTTGTGCAGGATTGCGCCGTACATATGGGACGGTCGTACACTTGGTTGTGTAATGTAATGTGTACCGAACGTGTGTTATGTTGGATATGTGTCGTTGATTGACGATAGTCGTTGCGAGTGTTGAGATTGTGTTATGTGCAGGTGATGTACGATTTTGTGGTGATCAATGTGATTGATCAATTGTGCTCATTGTTGTATGTAATGTGAATGTGAATATTGTAACACCCCCGAAACCGTATGGGAATATTACACGCCGTAAACCATTTCCGCAAGGATCTACCAGGCTAAACGTCCATAAACAACCAAATGCTTGCCCGGCCAGGGTCAAACAATATAATAATACAGACCGTTAAGGTCACTTACACATAAACACACAGACCGATGAGGTCACACAACTCTATCAACAGGACTGACTAACAAAATTACCCACACAGGGTTCGAAATACGATACAACGGAAGACTGAATCAACTCTAACAATACAAATAAACTCTACCAACTCTCAACTCTTGATTAGTATCGCAGCTCGTCATTCCCTTGTGCCAATCCTGTGACTGCTCCCCTGAACCTGCATGTACCTGGACGCAAAACAGAAATCCACCCCCCGAATACTCGGGGGTTAGTAAAACTCCACTGTTTTACTAGTCCAAGTATCAAACCATACGAAATGTAACAAGCAAATAGCAACTACGAATTTAATACGGAAATCAATTATCAAAATGTTCCCGAGAAGTTTTAGAATTTCGAACTCAAGTAAGAGATATTTGAAAAGGAACACATCATCTCGGGATTTTTAAAGCGAAATTCTTTTGGATCTCGAGTCCCAATTTACAAAACCCTTTTCGTAAACATTAGGGCCTTAGCCCGATTCTCGTTCAAAGCATACTAAATAATATATCATTATGAGTCGAGATCCATATTTAAAATGTTACCCGAACAATCAACGCTACGATCATTGTTCGTACACATCATGTACCGAACTCCGGAGGCCTCGACGGACCATACCCGGACCACACACCGCTCGTACACATCATGTACCGAACTCCGAGGTCTCAACGGACCCTACCGGCCACACACCTGTTCGTACACATCATGTACCGAACTCCGGAGGCCTCAACGGACCCTACCCGGCCACAACATCGTTCGTACACATCATGTACCGAACTCCAGAGGCCTCGTCAGACCCTACCTGGATCACACACCTTGTCCGTACACGTCATGTACCGGACTCCAGAGGCCTCGTCAGACCCTACCTAGATCACACACTTTGTTCGTACACATCATGTACCGAACTCCAGAGGCCTCGTCAGACCCTATCTGGAACACACACACATCGACACGACACAATTCATAATCATTAAATGTCAACCCATTCCACATTACACTGAAATGTACAATCAAGTATGTAAACCAAAACAACACAAATATCATGATCATCACAACGACTCTTAACCAACATAACACACATTCGGTACACAATACATTGAACAACCACGTGTACAACCATCTCATATGTACATCGCAATCCTGCACAAATGGCACAACTCCTAACACGGATACCAATATATCACTATTATCACAAAGCCTTCAAATTTCGGAAAACACAACCAACTCAAACGGAACATATTTACGGAGGCAAGCAAAATCGTCATACATATCATACGTAATTACTAGTCACAAGATACAAGTCGTATAATAAGATACTTGCCTTAATAACCGCTACCAAACGCTCCGAAGAACACGGTTCGACCGGGAAGCTCGGACCCCGAAGAAGACAATGAACGGAAGGGTTCCGACTCGAGTTCTTCACAAGAATTCGACCCTAACAACATAAATTCAATAAATCATCGATCATACGAGGAAGAATAATCGTAGAACGCCCGAAAACCCCTCTATGACATTTTACCGGACACCTTCAAGGCGTCGGTCAAGAACTCGACCAAAATAACGAATCGATACGATCCAACCATGGGTTAACAAGGGAAATGATACAATACATCCAAATAATCATCAATCCATCACAATCCTAAGTTAAATCGGATTAAATGGACGAAATCGAACAAAATACCCAAAATCCCCAAAATTAGATTTCTAGAAAATCTGACCTGATTAGCTCGATCAAAGGATGTTATAGGATGGATGATTGATGATATGAACTCCAAAACTTCATGGATTTGTTGACCAACAACATCTCTCCATGATAGGAACAACCCCAGCCGCGGAAGAGAAGTAGAAGAAGGAGAAAAAATGGCGAAAAAACCACTGCTGGGCCTTAAATAAGTGCCACGGTGTCACGCAGCCAAGGGAGTGTGCCGTGGCACAGGCCAAAATGGCTCCCGGTGGTCGGCGGTGTGCCGCGGCTCGGCCGGCGTGTGCCGCGGCACCAGTCTGGTCGGTTTGGCCGAAAAATGCCACAGAGTGTGCCGCGGCCTGCCGGCATGTGCCGCGCCTGCCGGCATGTGCCGCGGCCCTACGGCCGGCTGCTCGGCCGGAAAGGCCGATCACTACCGGCCGTGACTCGGCCAGAAGCTGCCGATCACCGCCGGCCGTGACTCGGCGATCTGCACAGGCCCAGATTGCCGACCATGTCGGCCGGCCAACTCAAACGGCCCGACGACCCGAAACCCGAACTCGAATACGAATCGATGATACGGTTACGACGTACTCGCAAAGACGAATCTAAGAGCTAAGAGAACACACAATTCCGAGCACCAAGGCTCGGAATTCGACAACGAGTAATTACCCAAAACTTTGGGAAATTACGAAAATGGCCCAAAACGTCAGAAAATCAAGATAAGCGCTCGAAACACCCGACCAAAGCTTGCTACAAGAATAATAACATTAAATGAACTTACGAGAAACTCGAAACAACGATTTGGACGAGATTCGCAAGAATCGAACTCAAGTGCGGAAAAGCGTCTAAAAAGCACGGAACTCAACAAAACGACACCGAAACGAGCTCGGATGACAAAAAGTGCAGAATTAATCATTCTCGAAATGACGAAACGGTCATGAGCGAGTCGTCAAAATGGACTTCGGCCGAAAAAAGAAATTTACCGAAAATCGAAAATTGCGGATATTACATTCTACCCTCATTAAAAGAAGTTTCGTCCCGAAACTTAAAACAAGTAGGGAGAACAAATATCCCGCCAGGAAAAACTCAACAAGATACACAAGAAGTGCGTAACTCATGCCCAACGGCGAAACGTTACAAGCAACACAACGGAATATACGGCGTGAAAACACGTTCCACGACGACCAACACGACGCCACCGGTATAGACATAATAAAATCAACAAGTGACAAGCATCATCAAACAGATAATACAATCGAGTCGATTATCTGAACAATCATAAAACACAACGAACAAAAATCAATACGATTGACCAACCCAACGGTTCATCAATCAAAACGCGAGTCAAACGCTGAACAAATACGGAATTCCACCGCCCAAGGGTTGGAAGATCGAAACGAGACTAATTTCTCGAACTTAAGGAAATTACGAAGGAGTGCAGGCGTTCAACAATCATGAAACGAGATCAACAAAAAAAACGAACAATCAATGATCAACCATAACGATCGAGTCAACAAAAATCGAATAATCATGTTCGGATCACGAAGAACAATAAGGTTCAACCGACAAAATCCGAAGTTCACATCTCGACTCGAGACAAAACATGATCCGGTGAAAACAACAAGATGTGCACCCACATAAGATCCACAGGAAAGGGAATAGCAATTGAAAAATCACAACGACAAACGAGTTATTCCGAAACAATACCACACTCGTTCGATCAACAAAAGCAAGGGGCAGGACAAGCTCAGAAAATGTCAACGAACATAAACGAGTCAACAGAGTCGAAAATACAGAGGTTCAAAATCCAATCCACTTCGAATAAAAGAACTAATAAAACCAGATGATGTCACTTCCGAACAAGGTTCAAAAGAATCGAACCGAACTCGAAAAAGTCACAGCGATAACCAAATCGACCCACAACAAGATCACAGCTCATTCGAACGATGAAACCGGAATACAGAACAAGTTCAGAAAGTATCAACGAACACGAGCGAGCCGATAGAATTGAGAAAGAGAAAATGCAGAAGCCAAAAATAATACGGGTATTATATTCGACCTCTTATAAAAGAAATGTCGTCCCATGACTCACAACAACGGAAACAAGTTAACCACACAAAAAGCAACCGACAGAAAAATCTCCACTGGGCCTCTTAGAGCCGATCCTGATAACTGTGCTGAAGCGCGAACTCCGAAAGTCTCGGTAGCCAATTCTCAAAACTAAATTCGGTGTCCCTCGAGTCTGCACTCGAAATGTGTTACCGACGAGAAGGACAATTTACACGTGCATGCCCAGCATCACGGTTGAAACGTCTCGGCTCGGCATCTAGAAAATACAAAATGCTAGATATAATGGGGCATAACGTCGCAAAACAACATAGCAGAGATGCCAACTCGGACAACAAAGAATCATAACACATATCATATACAACGATTTCTATCGTAAAGTAATACACACACAAACAATCTGACAAGACGGTATCGTTCGGCAACCTTAACGGCCCGAACAATAACTAGCACATAATTACAAACATCGTGAAACAATCACACATGTACACAAACGTACAAACCCAAGCTTTAACAGCTCACACAGGTGCGATAACACGCAAGTCACCACGAAATGACAACATTAAAGATCGTCATCACACCTCCCATAAAGGGACAACAAAAACATATGCATGGCGAACGACTCAACGTTCACACCACCAATTCCATCATACTCGGGAGCTAACCTTCTAACAACAATGTGAATATCATACACACATTCCTGGACTACAAACAGGAATGATAGGTTTTAAAAACGAAAACCACCTTTTGGAAACAGTTTGGAAACACCAGTTGATCTTGAGTATCATTTTACAAAAAGTTGAACAAACCTCATTTTAGAGACCTTGAAAATCATCTTGCGTTTGAACAAAAATGAGGACACCTTCTCTTAGTGAAAAACTTTCAGAATATTCAACCCTCGAGTCTAAGTAAAAGTGTTTATAAAACATTGAAAATATCTCAAAACATTTTGGGTCCTCGAGGTAGAAGAATTTTGAAACATATTGTGGCACCTTGGATGTACCACGAGAGAATAATTTATTTTAAAAGTACGTCTCGAAATTTATTTTCTAAGATACTCAAGGTTTTTAAAGATAATTCAGTGGGCTAGAATGCCCAAAAACTCTAGGTAATTACGCAAAATATTATAGCGTCGTGGGTCCCGCGCCGGAACTCACCAGGCTAAAAACCATTTACAATGTTAAAAAGGCCGATGACGGTAATATTTCAAAAACTCACAAAAGCCATTTACAAAATACTAAGTATCGTCACAAGAATTTTGCCAAAACGTTCAAGGCCATAACGCCAAAAACTCGGTTAAAGGAATCGGTGTTCGAAATCAAACTCAATTGGCAAAAGGCCGAAAGCCATTTGAAAGAACTCACGCAGCGGAAAAAAAAAATACAGTCCAACATGCACAATCCAATTGAATACGTCTCACAACATCTAGTTTAAACATATAACAAAATCGTTCCTCGGAGTTTCTCACGAACTCAATCATCGATACCTTATTCGAAACCCAACAAGGTTCTCAATTTTCACACTATACCACCCCTCACAGTGGTTCAAAGGTAAAACAACAATAGGCCCAGTCTGATACATGTATTATATGTCACACGTATTAAATACAACTATATTCACAACACCGTGCAAATAAAATTATGCACCGCAATTAACTCATTTAGATACAATCATGATACACAGGTACTTCGCATAAAAGAGGAGACTTACGTCCACAGGCCGCACGGAGATGACGGTCGCCCACGATACTAATCTCATCCGACAACATATCCGACACGTTGTGACTACGCACAACTCAACTTGTCACCTGACGACTCGAACGACAAGACAACACATTACTCGACTAACCACGACTCGACTCGACCCGACAGCCTAGGTTTCCGCAACCTAAGTTCCGATACCATAAATGTAACACCCCCGAAACCGTATGGGAATATTACACGCCGTAAACCCTTTCCGCAAGGATCTACCAGGCTAAACGTCCATAAACAACCAAATGCTTGCCCGGCCAGGGTCAAACAATATAATAATACAGACCGTTAAGGTCACTTACACATAAACACACAGACCGATGAGGTCACACAACTCTATCAACAGGACTGACTAACAACATTACCCACACAGAGTTCGAAATACGATACAACGGAAGACTGAATCAACTCTAACAATACAAATAAACTCTACCAACTCTCAACTCTTGATTAGTATCGCAGCTCGTCATCCCCTTGTGCCAATCCTGTGACTGCTCCCCTAAACCTGCATGTACCTGGACGCAGAACAGACATCCACCCCCCGAATACTCGGGGGTTAGTAAAACTCCACTGTTTTACTAGTGCAAGTATCAAACCATACGAAATGTAACAAGCAAATAGCAACTACGAATTTAATACGCAATCAATTATCAAAATGTTCCCGAGAAGTTTTAGAATTTCGAACTCAAGTAAGAGATATTTGAAAAGGAACACATCATCTCGGGGATTTTTAAAGCAGAAATTCTTTTGGATCTCGAGTCCCAATTTACAAAACCCTTTTCGTAAACATTAGGGCCTTACCCCGATTCTCGTTTCAAAGCATACTAAATAATATATCATTATGAGTCCGAGATCCATATTTAAAATGTTACCCGAACAATCAAAGCTACTCGATCTTTGTTCGTACACATCATGTAGCGCTCTCCGGAGGCCTCGACGGACCTTACCCGACCACACACACTGTTCGTACACATCATGTACCGAACTCCGAGGTCTCAACGGACCCTACCCGGCCACACACACTGCTGTTCGTACACATCATGTACCGAACTCGGAGGCCTCAACAGACCACTACCCGGCCACAACATCGTTCGTACACATCATGTACCGAACTCCGAGAGGCCTCGTCGGACCCTACCGGATCACACACCTTGTCCGTACACGTCATGTACCGACTCCGGAGGCCTCGTCGGACCCTACCGGATCACACACTTTGTTCGTACACATCATGTACCGAACTCCGGAGGCCTCGTCGGACCCTACCGGAACACACACACATCGACACGACACAATTCATAATCATTAAATGTCAAGCCATTCCACATTACACTGAAATGTACAATCAAGTATGTAAACCAAAACAACACAAATATTATGATCATCACAACGACTCTTAACCAACATAACACACATTCGGTACAATACATTGAACAACCACGTGTACAACCATCTCATATGTACATCGCAATCCTGCACAAATGGCACAACTCCTAACACGGATACGATATATCACTATTATCACAAAGCCTTCAAATTTCGGAAAACACAACCAACTCAAACGGAACATATTTACGGAGGCAAGCAAAATGGTCATACATATCATACGTAATTACTAGTCACAAGATACAAGTCGTATAATAAGATACTTGCCTTAATAACCGCTACCAAACGCTCCGAAGAACACGGTTCGGCCGAAGCTCGGACCACTGAAGAAGACAATGAACGGAAGGGTTCCGACTCGAGTTCTTCACAAGAATTCGACCCTAACAACATAAATTCAATAAATCATCGATCATACGAGGAAGAATAATCGTAGAACGCCCGAAAACCCCTCTATGACATTTCTGGACACCTTCAAGGCGTCGGTCAAGAACTCGACCAAAATAACGAATCGATACGATCCAACCATGGGTTAACAAGGAAATGATACAATACATCCAAATAATCATCAATCCATCACAATCCTAAGTTAAATCGGATTAAATGGACGAAATCGAACAAAATACCCAAAATCCCCAAAATTAGATTTCTAGAAAATCGACCTGATTCGCTCGATCAAAGGATGTTATAGGATGGATGATTGATGATATGAACTCCAAAACTTCATGGATTTGTTGACCAACAACATCTCTCCATGATAGGAACAACCCCACGGAAGATAAGTAGAAGAAGGAGAAAAATGGCGAAAAAGCATTCTTTGGGCCTTAAATAGTGCCACGGTGTGCCGCGGCCCAGGGAGTGTCTTTGCGCACAGGCCAAAATGGCTCCCGGTGGTCGGCGGTGTGCGCGGCTCGGCCGGCGTGTGCCGCGGCACCGGTCTGATCAGTTTGGCCGAAAAATGCCCACGAGTGTGCCGCCCTGCCCGCATGTGTGCGGCCCTACGGCCGCACGGCACCTTTCGGCCGGAAAGGCCGATCACTACCACGGCCGTGACTCGGCGAGCCGGCTGACATCGCTGGCCAGATTGCCGACCATGTCGGCCGGAGACGACTCAAGCGGCCGAGCGACCCGAAACCCGAACCTGAATACGAATCTATGATACGGTTACGACGTACTCGCAAAGACGAATCTAAGAGCTAAGAGAACACACAATTCCGACCACCCGAAGGCTCGGAATTCGACAACGGAAGTAATTACCCAAAACTTTGGGAAATTACGAAAATGGCTCAAAACGTCCGAAAATCACGATACGCGATCGAAACACCAAACCAAAGCTTGCAACAATAATAATAACATTAAATGAACTTACGAGAAACTCGAAACAATAGTTTCGGACGAGATTCGCAAGAATCGAACTCAAGTGCGGAAAAGCGTCTAAAAAGCACGGAACTCAACAAAAAGACACCAAAACGAGCTCGGATGACAAAAAGTGCAGAATTAATCATTCTCGAAATGACGAAACGGTCATGAGCGAGTCATCAAAATGGACTTCGACCGAAAAAAGAAATTTACCGAAAATCGAAAATTGCGGATATTACAAATATGAATATGTGTGTGACCGCTAAGTTCACTCGTGTTGGTCCGACGGGACCTACGAGGATTCGTGGCAGTGGACTACGGGGTCAGAACTTAGTGAGGTACTGAGGTCCAATCGTGCTGGTCTGACGAGGCCTACGATAACGCATGGCAGTGGACCATGAGTTTCGGACACAGTACGTCCAACCGGGTGAGCTCGATGGGGCTTACGGTGACACGTGGCAGTGGACTACGGTGTCAGGACTGTGTGTGTGGTTGTTGAGATTGATATAGTCCGTGCGGGTTGTTAAGCCTACGGAGACACGTGACAGTGGATCACGGTGTCGGAATTGGTTATGTCTGGTTAATAGTCCGTGCGGGTTGTTGAACCTATGGAGACACGTGACAGTGGATCACGGTGTCGGAATTGATTATGTTTGTTTAATTGTGCGTGGTGTAGTCTGTGCGGGTTGTTGAACCTACGGAGACACGTGACAGTGGATCACGGTGTCATGAGCATGATTGTTTTCAAATCAAAGTTTTGAAAAGAAAGTTTTAAGAAAGGAATGTTGGGCCGAGCCCCACGAGATTTATGAATTGTTTTCGTACTATGAATTATTGAAATACAATTTGTGATTTGGGTTAAGACCCTAAGATTTTCGAAAGGTTTGAAATTCTAAAAATTCCCGAGATGATAATCTTATTTTCGAATGCTTCATAGTTTACCTTCCCTTGTGAAAACCTCCCGGGAATATTTTGATACTTGATTATTATATTGGATTCACGATTATTATTTGCTTGTTACATTTCGTATGATTTGATACTTGCACTAGTAAAAGCGGTGGAGTTTTACTAACCCCGAGTAATCGGGGGTGGATGTCTGTTTGCGTCAGTACATGCAGTTCGGGGAGCGATCACGGGATTGGCACAAGAGGATGACGAGGCTGCGATACTAATCATGAGTCGAGAGTTGTCTTGATTTTTTTGTGTTGTCGAGTTGATTTCGATCTTATTTGTATTGTATTTCGAACCCTGTGTGGGTAATGTTATTTAAGTCAGTTTTATCGATTGGGTTGTGTGACCTCATCGGTCTGTGTATTCACGTATAAGTGACCATATAGATCTGTATCATTTTATTGTTTGACCCTGGCTGGGCAAGTATTTGGTTGTTTATGGATGTTTAGCCTGGTAGATCCTTGTGGAAAGGGTCTACGGCGTGTAATATTCTCATATGGTTTTGGGGGTGTTACATTACATGTACCCTCTCGCTATCAGTATGCCGATATATTCACCAAAGGATTGCCTTCGCTTCTGTTTGAATAATTTCACAACAGTTTGTGCGTTCACCCACCTCCCGCTCAAACTGCGGGGGAGTGTTAGTTGTATGTTTAGCATGTATTAGCCCAAATAGCATATTGTCATGGGCTTGACCCATTCTCATAGCTTCTAGAATAATCCTCTGTACCTATATATTGGTTTGCTTGTTTAATGAGAATCAAGGTTGATTTGCCAACTATTAGTCAGAGGGTTCGAGTGCAGCTTTCTTCCGCAGTTTCTGGATCCGGTTCACAATATCACGGGCAACTCCGACTTCATACCAAGACTTGTCTCCTCGCAAGTCCAACACCACCAAGACGTCACCATCTTGAACTCCCTATTAATCTTGATATCACTGAGCTTTAATACATGTGTTTTGATAGTGATCTCTCCCGCTTTTTCAAAAACCAAGATTTCTTCCGTTGACATCGCCTTCACAGCCTTTGCGTTGAAGTCGGGCTCTGGACGCAACGTGTCATACTTGAGAGCGTCGTTGTAGGGGACCAAAGACTGCACGTTAAGCTCCTCGAACACATATTCCCTCAACTTATCGTCCAAGAAATCTGCATCATGGTGTACAATGACCATCTCCTTTATTGGTGTCTTGAGAGGTTTGTTGTGGCGCTCGCGGATGTTGCGTGCAAGATCAATGATAGTCATCATCCGGTTCACACTTTCTTCGCCCCTCTCTCCTTGGACTGCAGTAGTGAATGCTTTCTTCAGATCCACTGGCTACCATCCTCAGATTCTTGTATAGAACCTCTATGACGAAAGGTGTGAATGGAGCCATAGATTTACATGTTGTGAGAAGAACATAATAAAGCGTCGAAAGAGCAATTTTGCAATCTTCTTCCCCAGTGCGACCTTTCAGCCTCTTCCGGTTGAATCGAACATATATATTTGTCCAATAATTCCAAGAGATAAGAAACCACTGTGTAGAGTCGAATTAATCCATTGACCGAGGACATTTGAGGACTTGTGAAGGATGGACTGATCAATGGGTGTAAATGGCGTGAGCCCCTCGACTTGAAGCCTTTTAGCATTTTGCACAAGGAACCTGTAAGCATTATTCCACGGTACCATACACCCCATCCTTCTTGAAATGCAGCACGAACAACTGGAGGGTTTATAATGTAGAGTCCATAATCATTTATCACTTGGGATGGTGGAGGATAGTTTTTCAATCTCTTACTCATCTTGTTTGCATCCTCATCCAGTACAAGCCCATTACAGATGAGATTTCTAAAAGCCGGTTTTCCAAAAGTGCAGTTGAAAGAGCCATGAGAGTATAGTTTGATCAAGACCCTCTGCCACAAAATACCTGCCGGGGCTGGGGAAATTGTTCTCAAATAGTTCCACATTCTCAAATGGATAATGGATGTACGCATAAGGCATTGATACACTCTCAAACCAACAATCAAACACATCCTTCACTCTGCGAAGCACACCAAATTTCGGATTACGAAGATGCAAGTCGGTTACCTTCTCACCAGAATGTTTTTCCGATTTTTCAATGGAATCCATGACCACAAGGGAAGAGGCGTGCCCCAAAACCTACTTCGGCTGACTGCCCAATCCCTAGCATTCTCAAGCCAGTTATGGAAACGTTTTTCCTTCACAAAGTCCGGCACCCAGTACGCATGTTTGTTATTCTCCAGCAACTGATCCTTGTGTTGGGATATCAAAGGATCATTATAGTGAATTATCTATGATTTGAGAGAAAAATATTTATTCTATTATCACTCAAGAATAGATACAAACTCACAAAGATAGAAAAACTCTCAAACTCACTCAATCTCAACTTGGATTGTTATTCACTCTTTGAACTCACTATTGGAGACGAGATGGTTACAAATGCTACAAACATGCCTTATTTATAGGTAGTAAACATGGTGTGAAACCATGGTGTGAAAGGATCAACCATGTGAAGTTTCTCATCCTTTTCTTGTCAAACTTGCCAACTAATTGTTCAAAGGTAGATGCCTTCACATGTTGAAATACTTAAGCCTCCATTCTAGAAAAGTTTGAATTCTAACACTCCCTCTCAAACCCGACTTTGCATTTCGAGTAATTTTCGAAACTCATAAATCTTTGTTGCGGATAAGCTCTTTGTAAATATGTCTGCAACTTGATCTTCTGTATTGACTGGTTTCATGTCAATATCTCCTTTAAGTACTTTCTCACGTAAGAAATGATAATGTACTTCCACATGTTTGGTCCGAGCATGAAATACTGGATTCTCAGCCAAATGAACTGCTGACAGATTGTCACAGTGTAATGCAACTCCATCTTCTATTGGTTGGTTCAAATCCTTCATGAGTTGAGTCAACCAAGCACACTCTTGTGCTACCATCGCCCCTGCTCTATATTCCGCTTCAGTAGTTGAAAGAGAAATGGTAGGTTGTCTCTTACTGCACCATGATATAGCTCCTGAACCAAGATTGAATATATATCCTTTAGTCGATCTCCGGGTGTCATGGTCTCCGGCATAGTCAGCATCACAATAGCCGCTGACCTTGCTTTGTACTCCCTTCTTGTAGAAAAGTCCCCAATCAATTGTGCCTTTAACATATCTGAGGATTCTTTTAACTGTTTCAAGATGTGACTTCTTCGGTTTCTGCATGAACCTGCTAAAAACACCTACAGTGAATGCTATGTCAGGTCTGGAAAGAGTTATATAGATAAGACTACCTACTATCTGTCGGTACATTCTTGTGTCCTCCAAGTCTTTCCCATCGTAGGCACACAGCTTCAAGTTTGGCTCCATTGGTGTAGAGATTGGCTTGCAGTCTGTTAGCCCAAACTTCTCGATTAAATCCTTTGCATATTTCTGCTGACCAAGAAATATACCATCATCTGTTCTTTCGACTTCCAATCCTAGGAAGTGTTTCAATTCACCAAGTTCCTTCATTTGAAATCGAACTGACAAGTTTGCCCTTGTTCGTTGAATCTCGTCTTCGTCATCGCCAGTGATGATTAGATCATCCACATATACAAGGACTACTGCTAGCTTGCCTCCTTGAGTTTTCACGAACAAGCTTGAATCTGCTGGGGCAACATGATAACCACTTTGGACTAGAAACTCAGCAATTTTCCCATACCATGCTCGGGATGCCTGCTTCAAGCCATACAATGCCTTCTTCAACTTGCACACGTACTCAGGATTTTCATGATTCACAAATCCTTTGGGTTGATCAATATAGATATTACGATCAAGTTCCCCATGTAAAAATGCATTCTTCACATCCATTTTCCATAATTTCTAAGACTTACTTGCTGCTAAGGTTAGTAAGACACGAACTGTAGTAATCTTTGCAACTGGACTAAACGTCTCGTCATAGTCTATGCCATACTCTTGAGAGAATCCACGAACAACTAATCGAGCCTTATATTGCTCGATCGTACCATCTAGGCGAATCTTCAACTTATAAACCCATTTGCAGGATATGGGTTTAACACCTTCAGGTTTTGGCACTAAATTCCAAGTTTGATTTTGTTTTAATGCCAAAATCTCTTCTTCTATGGCCTTTCTCCACTCTGGTATATTTGATGCTTCTTCAAATGTACTTGGCTCTTTAACTTCAGCATAGGCAGCGTATACATACTTATGATTTGGCCGTCTTTCTCTGGTGGACCTTCGCACTTGAGGTTGTGAAGGTTCTTGCTCTTCCGGTTGACTAGTCTGTACTTCATCTAGTGTTTCATGTACACCTATTCTCCAAGGGCTTCTTGATATGGATCGTACCTCAATTTGATGTGATGGGGATCTTGGTTCTTCTATGTCATTGTTGTCTTGAGAGGAATGTAGCTGCAACTTGGTTTGCAACTTTTCTTGCAGCTCATGTGTATCTGGTATGCCATCTTGTTTGCCCACCATGAAGATGCCTCATCGAATACAACATTTCGTGAGATATAGATCTTGTTTGTATTTGGATCGCAGCATCTCCAACCTTTCTTTTGTTCATCATATCCAATGAATGCAGCGGACAACTTTCTTGTCAAACTTGCTGCGATCTTCATCTGCAATAAACACATAACATACACAACCAAACACTCGAAAATAATTCACTGTTGGTTTTACATTATACAATTTTTGAAATGGTGAAATAAATTCCAGCCTCGGTTATGGCAGCCTGTTGGTGATATATACTACTATCTTTATGCATTCTGCCCAAAATCTTGTATCAACATTCTTTGCATATAGAAGACTTATGTCTCTGCTAGGTGGCAGTTCTTCCTCTCCGCTACTCCATTTTGCTGTGGAGTTTTGCACAAGTCAGTTGCCTTCGGATGTTGCACTCCTTGAGGTAGTTGTTGAATTCATTTGAAGTATATTCTCCTCCATTATCAGTACGGAGGCATTTGATCTTCCTCCCAAACTCACATTCTACCGTATCCTTGAATTTCCTGAATTTTGTAAAAGCTTCATCTTTATGCTTCAAGAAATATACCCATACGTACCTTGAGAAATCATCGATAAAGGTTATCAAATATTGATAACCGCTTGTTGACTTTTGTTTGATCTTCCCAAGCACATATGAGTGGACCAATTCCAACAGCTCTCTTGCTCTGAACTTTGACTCTTTGCAAGGCAGTTGATGTGCCTTACCATATTGACATCCAGCACACACAGTGTCATGTTAGATCTCGAGTTGAGGAAGTCCCCTCAGCATGGACTTCTGCATTATAATCTTCAGTTTGCCGTAATTGACATGTCCAAGTCGTGCATGCCATAGGTATCCAGTGTCACTTCTCCTAGCCTTCTCAACGTAGGCTTCTTCAGCTGATATCACATAGATAGCCTTCATTTTTTGTCCTTCCACGAACGGTGTGCCTATGACTTTCAATTCACGATACACTTTCACATCGTTTGGGCCAAACAACACATAATTACCTGAAGCAGTTAATTGTGGTACTGACAACAGGTTCTTCTTCATTCTTGGGACATGATAGACATTGTCGAGTTGTACTTCTTCATGTCCGTACCTTTGTGGCAGTTGTGTCTTGCCAACATGGGCTATTGGTAATTGTGTGTTATCAGCTGTCACAATAACTCGATCTCCATTGTACTTGGTCATACTTACAAGTTTCAACTCATCTCCGGTCATATGATTCGAACAACTAGAGTCAATGATCCAATCATTCTTGTAATCGACTAACTGCTCACATACCGCAGTAAGTGCGAATTCCTCTCTTGGGCCTTTCCCTCGTGTATCAACAGTATCTACCTCCTCGGTATAGAAAGAAGTCTCGAAATCCTAATCTTCTTCTCCTGGAGCCTCGTCCTTAGATATTGTTGCTGCATTTCCTTCAACTCTCTTGGACCAGCAATTTTTTGCATAATGTCCTTTCTTGCCGCAATTGAAACATTCGTCACTTTGACGATCCTTTTGTTGCCACCGGTTCTGACCATTTCGATTATGTTGAGCTCCTCGAGCTCCCCCTGACTGGAAACCTCTATCTTGGTTTCCTCGAACATCTCTTTCTTGACTATTGAATCTCCCGAAACCACGTCCTCGTCCTCGACCACGACTGCATCATCGTCTGCGTACTTGATTGTCTCTTCTATTAGTGAAAAGAGCTGTCTCTTCACCATTGGTTGGTCGACTAGACATGGGTTTGTCTAGATCATCTTCATTAATTAGCAAATTCTCCAGATCTGCTAAAGTTGGCTCGGTGGCCCAGCCCCGAGTTGCCGTGATAATACTCTTATACTCCGGCTTCAATCCGTGGATGATAATTCTTTTCATCCTGGTTTGTGTAATGCCATTTTTCAGGATCTAGTTTAGAAATCTCACCACAAAGAGATTTCACCTTTGAGAAATATTGACTCACAGACATATTTCTCTGGGAGATCGACAAAAGCTCATTTTCAAGCCTTTGTAATTTTGCAACAATTTTCTTCGCGAAAATAGCCGCTAATGTATCCCAAGCTTCCTTCGGTGTTCGGACATCTTTGCTGGAGAAATTCATCTTCTACACCTACAGTTAAGGCATACATAGCTTTGCCTGCCTTAACCTTCCATTTCTTTAAAGCATTAGGGTCGACAGCTGGCCTTTGATGTGCAGCATCTAGTCGTACCGGTGTTGAGGTTGAGATGTCGGAGGTTGTGTCTGTGCTTTTGGCCTCCCTTGATGGTGTTATCTCAGCTCCGTTCACAATATCCCATAAGTCCTGCCCGAGCAGGTAAACTTCATATGGGTACTCCATGACCCATAATTATTGTTATTGAGCTTCTCAATAGAGGTAGTAAAATCAGCCATGATTTTAACAAAGTTTCTGGGGCCAAAAGTATAATTTTTGAAATTTCGGGATCAAAATAAAAAATTTCAGAAATTTAGGGACTGAATTAAAAATTTTCGAAAGTTCAGGAACCAGTATGTAATTTCTGGAAAATTTATTTGCAGAAACTACTGTTCATCGTCTTCAACCTTGAGACGATTTTTTTTGGCAGCCCGTACCGCTTCGTCTGACGTTGCTTTTGTATTCCGAAAATACCTCTGAACTCGTCTCGACGCGAGGAATTTAACGATATCCTTAGAACTGAGTTTCAACCACCTTTGTAAAACTCAAAATTTTCAGCTCTCTACCACTTGCGACTAGCACTACAAACCTTGGCTCCGATTCCACTTGTTGGGATATCAAAGGATCATTATAGTGAATTATCTATGATTTGAGAGAAAAATATTTGTTCTATTATCACTCAAGAATAGATACAAACTCACAAAGATAGAATAATTCTCAAACTCACTCAATCTCAACCTGGATTGTTATTCACTCTTTAAACTCACTCTTGGAGATGAGATGGTTACAAATGCTACAAACATGCCTTATTTATAGGTAGTAAACATGGTGTGAAACCATGGTGTGAAAGGATCAACCATGTGAAGTTTCTCATTATTTTCTTGTCAAACTTACCAACTAATTATTCAAAGGTAGATGCCTTCACATGTTGAAATACTTAGCCTCCATTCTAGAAGGGTTTGAATTCCAATACCTTCATGTTTTCCACTTGTTGATGTCAAACATCTTGAATCTTACAAGTTTAGATAACATAAGCGGATACATCTGCCAGAGCAACAAAATGAGGATGTACAACATAGAAAACATACTGAGGCTTTCAAATCGTAAGAAGCATCATGATCAATCATATCAGAATCAACTCCTTTTCAATGTAAAATAATAAAGCATCAACAAAAAGAGAGTAAAAGCTGAAAAAACACCACCTCACCACCCATAACGAATCCAACACCTACAGTTCACACTATACTTCACCCAGATCACATATCTAAGATAAAACTCTTTACAGCTATCGAAGAAAGATGTTAGGCATATGTTGCACATAAATGTAATAAGATGGTAACAATGAACTTTATAATGATAAAAAAATGGTCTCTTCAATTAAACTCTACTTTTATCAGAAAATTAATTAGAAAATGTTGAGATATACGAACAGCTCTGCTACCTTTGATCGGGGCAATGCCAATCACCTTCCCTGCCGCTTCCACCACCACGACCACCACCGCCACCGCGCCAAAAAAAGTGGAAAGAAACAGGCCTAAAAAAAAGAAAATAAATGGGGGCAACGGGTTTCGACCATGTGACTGAGGTTTTAGAGACGCTACAGGCAGTCCGCCACTTCGCTGGGCCTCGGTTAAGCCGTCTAATATTAATTATTTTACAGAATATTTTTTTTTATTGTAAAAACAACGCGGGTCAACGTCCGGGTCAGGGCGGGCGGATCCGACCGCAGCTCAAGTATTTGCATTTAAGTAATTCACGTTACCTTACTACGTCTCCGCTTAAATGAAGCGCGCTTATAAATAGAGTTTCATTTCGCTCCATTTTTCGTATGAATTTCATTTCTGTAATTTCTGCTTCTGCAATTTTTTCTTGGGAAGAGGTTCGTGTTTACTAGTAATTGTGATTTTTTGAATTAGGTTCGGTATTTGCGTATCTGAAATTATGTGTCTCGATTTACTATTGCTCGTATCTAATAGTATATCGGAAACGATTAATATTGTCAGATTTATCGCAATCTCTGTATCATAAATAAATCATGGTGAATGCGGCGGCGGCAGCGGCAGCTAATGGTGGTTTTCTGTTGTTTGAATGTGAAGACGAGGTGGTTGATGTAAGCCAGGATCTCGTTCGTCAGTTACGTATTTCGATGGCTCAAGCTAAGCGTGATGTTGAGGATCTGCAGAAGCTTACAAGGAGGATCAATAGGAACTTAGTTAAGCCTGGCGCCTTAACAGCCAATAATCCGCAGGCAAACCAAATCCTTGTTAACAGAGCACAACAGTTGTCGGCTAGATTTGGGATCCATTTGGCGAGACTGTCACAGCTTGTGAGGAAGATACAAACCTACTCATGCAAGAGTTCAACACTGCGCTTGCCGGATTGCACGGCGGCGCAAATTTTCAATGAGATGTGTATTCACATGGTCTTTGAGGAAAATAGTATCTTTTGACTTTAAAATGAGGAGATTTGTGAACTAATTCATTTTTCTTTTCAAAGCTCTATATTTCTTTTGTAATTGTTGTTTCTCTTGCTATGTCTGAGGTTTCAAGCTGTTATCAATGTGAGTGTGGAGATAATGTTCACATTATGTTGTCTGTAACTGATACCAGCTCTGTGAATTTAGGTTTATTGGAAGTGATAAGTACCAGAGTAAGATGGAAATGGTTTCATGGTTGTATGCTGTTTCTAAACTTGTTTGATTATTGCGCAGCTTCTCCTTCATACTTCTTTGTAATGCTAATCTTATTATTTCTCATTATAATTTCTGTTCCTTAGGATCCTAGTGGTGAAAAAACATGAAAAGCAGCTCATTTGATATGCACTCAGATTATGTAGATTTGGTTCCATAAAAGTCTATGTAATGATACTTGTCTTAACTTGGAGAGTGTGGAAACCTAAAAAGGATATCATGTTGTGGATCTATTGACTGTTTTCTTTGATATCCTCTCAAATATAAAACATGAAGTAGTAATCCCTGAATACTTTCTTTTGCATGTTGCACAGTTTAGTTTCCTTGGGTGATTGGCTTTCCCAAAGTTACTTGAATAATTTTTTCTTTAGGTTAAGTTTCTCAAGTTCAAATGATGAGTTTAATGTGGCTAGTTAGAGAATAGCTCCTTTCTAAATTATAACCCTGTAGAGACATTGTGAATATGATGTTTTGTTGGTTCATATCTTACCGGACCTAATGTTGGTGATCTTTATGTTGGCCTGTTGGGTATCGGGTCGTACAATGGCTAAAGACAGGATCGATAATACAAGTGGATTAAACGAATATAACAATTACAATTATATTCTACGGGATAAGGGTTAATGATTACAGGCCAACAAATGAACCGATAAATATAACCAATATAAGTATCCTAAAAAACCCGAACAAATGCAGCCGATATATATATCACAACGTCCAGAACAAATCTGAAACACAAATATCCGATTCCAGGTTAGTAACGATAATGATAATAACCAAACTATCGGAATACGAAAAAACTGGAATATAATATGTATATAATTATATATATATATATAACTAATATATATATATAATATATAATATATATATATATATAGGCTACTGCACGAATGTATATATATATATATATAACAAATATATATATATAATACATATATATAGTTAAATACCGAAAATATATATAACAAATATATATATATATAATATAAAGTATACTACAGATATATATTTATATATATAACAAATATATATATATAATATATATGTATAAACTACCGAAAATATATATATAACAAATATATATATATATGTATAATATATTGCACAAAATCACCAAGAAAAGCAATATAAACGGAGATAAATTAGGATCAAGAAAATCCCTTTTTCGGAACGTGATGTGTAGGCTCAGATCTTCTGAAACCCTAGCAATTGACACCAAGAATACGTTTCCACATAGGAGGAATGCCAAACCACCGTCGGCCGGCCACAAAGCCCGGTAGCACCTTCAAATCACCCAGAACCTCACGAACCCGAATCCCTTACTCACAACCCGACTCACGGCTCACACAGAAAGAGTAAGGGTACTGCTATTCACTCGATTCACTCAGATATTTCGGTGTATTTCTCCTCCCAAACTCCAGCCCCCCCAGCCACGCCTTTTATACACACAAGGAGGGAATCGGAGGATGTCACGGGATTCCTTATTGTTGGTCATCGGCTCACGGGGGGACAAAGGATCAAAGAATCGGCAGCAGAATCGAGTTGGGAGGAGTTGACCGAAGGGGTAGGTAAGCTCACGGGAGAGAAGAGGGAGACGGCGCAGTGAAGAAATGAGGGAGTAGAGTTAGGTTTAGGTTTATTTAAGGAGTAATCGGACGGTCGAGATTAGGTGTAGTTATCTCGATCGGACGACTCCTATTAGGAGGGCTGCCAAGGGCTGGGCCGGGTTTGGGCTGGATTAATTAAATGTTATAACGGGCCGGGTTGGGCCAAAATCATAACATTCTCCACCTTTTGGACCAACCAGTCAAATTGCATTTTCAGGTTTCGGAGAAAATTCATCATCGCCTAACTCCGGGGTTACCTGCACTCACACATAATAGATAAGGTAAAGTATTCACAAAGAAGTCTAACTCACAAAGAGATCCCCTAAAAAACACACAGTTAGCTCAGCAAATAAGCTAAAATTGTACAAAACAGACAAATACCATAATATTCAAAAACACAAACACATTAAGGGAAATGAACGATATAAGCAACACATAGATTTGAGGGGACACCACTCCACCTCAAACGCAAAGTACTAAGCATGTTGCTCCACCTGAAAAATGGGACGGGGTTTTACACAAAACCGCCAACACATGAAAGCTGCAAAACACAAAAGGTTGGTCGATCGAACCACAAACACCAAAGCCAGAACAAAGAACACAAAGTTCAAGGAAAAATAATCACAGAGATTATACTACCTACATCCACAAAGGAATAGAACCACGAGTAATTCATATAAGTCACACAGACATATAAATCAGACACAAGTCACAAAGACGCTCCATAGACCACTAAGGACAAGTCACAAAGACACTCCACAGCCCACTAAGGATAAGTTACAAAGACACTCCACATCCCACTAAGGACAAGTCACAAAGACACTCCACAGCCCACTAAGGACTAAAAAACCACAAGGGTCAACTAACATACATCACTACGATTGATATCAGACGTAGCTAAGTTAGCCTTATCATCAGGATGATTTTTACCCTTTTTGTTCCTATTAGGACAATTACTAGCAATATGACCCTTTTTACCACAACTATAGCAATTCCTTGATTTCTGTCGAAAATTAGAATTTTGACCATCATTCTTAGTGAAATATTCATAGCAATTTTCATTCCTAACAATCGAAACTGATTCGAAATTCAAATTATTACTCACATTGTTTTTTAAGTCTAATTCCTTACTCTTTAGACCGAACACAATAATATCTAAAGATATGTTATCTCTACCATACTAAATAGCAGATTTAACATCACCATAAGACTCTGGAATAGCATTTAAAAGTACAATAGCAGAGTAATCATCAATATGTTTATCACCGGAATTTTTAATATCTTGAACTAACTTGGTAAACATATCAAGGTTTTCATCAAGACTCTTATTCAAATCAAGTTGAAAACCAAAGAATTTTTCAAGCAAAAAAAGTTTATTTGGCAAAGAGGTTTCAACATATAATTCTTCCAATTTTTCCCAAAGTTCCTTGGCCGAATTTTGTTTACCAACTTTTCTTATCACAGAGTCAGACAAGTTCAAGATAATAGACGAGTAAGCAAACTCATCCAATTCAGCCTTTTTGTCGGTCGTAGTATCGGTGGCAAAAGTTTGATCAATAGCTTTAAAAACTTTTTGCTGTATTAAAATAACTTTCAATTTTTGCTGCCATATTTGAAAATCCAATTTTCCATCAAACGGGGCCAAGTAAAATGTAGAAGTCATGCCCATTTTGGAAACACAAAGTTTAACCCGATACTTGATAAAGCAATGACAACACAAAGCACACCTTTGCACTAGTACAAAACAGTAGAATCACCGCACAATCTGACGGAGAAAAATACCTGGCAAGTGCATAGATTACAACCCCAAGCCCCTACAAGATCCAAGGACGCTAAACGGTCCAGACAGGAGGGCTTATACGCAAGGAGTTGAAAAACGTACAGCACTCCTCCCAGAAAAAACTCCAAGTGCAGAAAAATACACAGTATAAGGTAATCACAAAGACAACCACAAATCACAAAGAAAAAGAAGCACACAGCTGATGAGAATCAAAATTCAGGGACTCGAATTGATTTTTGAAATTAAAATCCGTTTAAATTAAAACCGGGATCCTCAAGCTCTTGACAAAGATCCAAGGGATACTTTCGGTCCTAGCAGCGCAAGATTAGTGCTGTTTTGGATTTTAAGGTTTTAATTTGTTTGAATTTTAATTAATAAGCGCCCGAAAACTGAATCCAACCAAATAACACAGAGATAGGCCGTGGCAAGCAAACCGATAATAAGCAATGTGCCCAGATTAATCACACAGATTAATACACACTGATCAATCACACAGATTAAGAACGCACAATAATCAACCACGGCAAGCGGTATCCACGAAAACAGTAAAAGAGTGGAGTTCAGCCAAAAATACCAGAGCGGAAAACCCGGATGGTTATTCCGTATCACCAAGACGCCACAGGACCCGACACCCGACAAAATGGGCTCCGATACCAACATGGCCAATATTAAATGAAAAGCCAGCTTACAAATGAAATTTGCTTTCAGAATCCAAAACAACTAATGGTTCTCTTAGGCCATGTTTGGGGTGGTTTTCTGTTTTCTGTTTTGAAATTTTCAAAAACCAAAACCAGTTTCTCTTGAGTTTTAAAATTTTCAAAACCCAAAATCAGACTAAGTTATGAGTTAAGAAACTTCCAAAAATAAAAATTATAGTTTAAAACATGAACATAATAGTGGTATCAAGTGGTAGTTGACGGTGGGCGGAGTGGTGGTCGTCAGTGGCTAGAGTGGTGGTCGGCGGTGGTCAGAGTGGTGGTCGGCGGTGGTGAGAATGGTGATCGGCGATGGTCAAAGTGGTCGTCAGCAGTGGTCAAAGTGGTAGTTGACCGTGATTAGAATGGTGTTCCGCGGTGCCGAAGAGGTGTTGGGCCGTGGTCGGAGAGGTGTTCGGCGGTGGCCCGAGAGGTGTTGGGCGGTGGCCGGAGAGGTGTTCTGCGGTAGTCGGAGAGGTGCTCGGCGGTGGCCGGAGAGGTGCTCGGCGGTGGCCGGAGAGCACTTCGGCGGTGGCCAGGAAGGTGGTCGGCGATGGCCGGAATGGTGGTCGATGGTGGTTTGAAAGGTGGTGGTCAAAGTAGTAATTGACAGTGGTCAGGTGGTGGTGGTCGGTGGCCGGAGTGGTGGTTGGTGGTGACCGGAGTGATGGTCGGTGGCCGAAATGGTGGTGGTTGGTGGTGGCCGGAGTGGTGGTCGGTGGCCGAAATGGTGGTGGTTGGTGGTGGCTGGAGTGGTGGTCGGTGGCCGAAATGGTGGTCAACGGTGGTTAAAATGGTAGTCGGTGGTTGTTGAAGTGATGGTTGGTGATGGCGTGTTAATGTTAAAACAAAAACTGAAATTAGAAAACCTCTTTTTTTGGTTTTGTGTTTTGATGGAAAACTGTTTTGAAAATAATGAAAAAACCAATTCAGCAACATTTTACCCAAACATGTTTTGGTTTTGAAATCGACTTTCAAAACCAAAAACCAAAAACTCACAACCACCCCAAACGGACCCTTAGGTGGTGTTAATGCACAATGGAGCTTGTTGGTCTTGGTCATTCTATTGTAAGCACCCCCCTCCCAGCGTACATGAAAGATGTGGATATGGCACAGTTATTTAATGCTGCACAACATTTTCCAGTAATATAGTGATCAGTTTCTTGTCTAGATTAATATATTTAATAATTTCCTATTTTTTTTCTTAGTTATTAAATTTGCAGATGCTGACATCTCATATCCATATGCAGACCCACAATATGGGGGGGATTTTGACGTATGGGGCTCCTGTAAAGACAAACCTCACCCTTACTCTCCCCAGTAGATAGAACCCAAAAACTAAAGCTTTACACTGCTGTCAAGGCAATATAATATAAAGGAAAGAGAAGAGATAGAGATAGTATATCATATATGTTGTTGTACTGTTTCCTTATAAATCATCTACCGAATTGCACTTATTTATGTTTCTATCTTCTATACTATGTAAGTTCTTTGTCAATGCACATGACCACACGCACATGCTTACGACATATACATGTAGATTTGAAGTTGTTTGTGCTTGCTTATGTAGGAACATATGCCCCCTATGTAATATTCAGTGCATATGTAAACAAGGGTACTTATAGTAATACAATTCGAATGTCTTCCATTGTTTGCAATTGGAATTTACTGGGTTGTTCAGAGCATTCGAATAGTGTCCATCTGTTTCCCTCAGGTGGAATGATAAACATTTGGGGAAAGCCGAAACCCTTAGCTTTAGATTGGAACTTTGCTAGTTGTCTTTGCTTGAGTATCTACTTGATGATTGTCCAAGTTCCTCCTATTTTTTGTTTGACTTATGCCATAACCGCTGCTCAAATTCCAGGTTCAAACTCAGAGACACCTTTTTATACCATGTACCACCTCCTTCTCCATGGGTTTTCTATTCCTTCCAACTCTCTTTTGTCCTTTCCTTAACTTTTGGAGTGGGGTTATTTGTGAGCGAGTGTAGGAGGCAAGTTTCTTCATTCTCAACGAGGGATAGGTGCTAGAGTCTAAAAACTTCAGTTTGGTGCATTTCTGGGCTGCCTAAACCTTTTTTTTTTTTTTTTTGCTATATGGCCATCTATCTTTAACTCTGCCTGTGGGTGTCTTTGCATCGTCATTCTCAGTCGGCCAGGATAAAGAGGACGGTTGCGGTAGGTTAGTGGCGTGGCGTAAGAAACTCGTCGCATTCCATGGACGTGAATCAAACATTGAAAATCATTGGGCATCTCCTCGGAAGCGGCCGCATTTCATAGGCCGGGTGCGGTGATAAGTATGCGAGGGTTGCTAGGTCGTCACCTGAAGCGGCGCGCCACCTTTACATCCGAGGGTGGTGTCAAATGAGCAAGGGTGCGCTACACTTCATAGGCCGGGTGTAGTGGAAAATATGCACGAGGGTTCTAGGTCGTCGCCGGAGGCGCGCCACCTCGAAGTATGGGTGTGGTGTCAAATGTGCAAGAATCCTTGCGGCGTGGACGGAGACAGACAGGAGAAGTTAGTTCTTGCGGCTAGTAAGGGTAGTAAGGTGCGGTTTGGAACTTGGAGCGTTGGCTCTTTGTGGGAGATCGGCGAGAAGTGGGGGAGGTTATGAAAAGGAGGAGAATTCACATAATGTGTCTACAAGAGACTAAGTGGGTTGGCGAGAAGGCAAGAGTGTTAGCTCCTTGGGGTTACAAGCTTTGGTACTCTGGAAAGAATAGAAGTAGAAATGGAGTGGGTATCGTCATTGATAAAGAATTCATTGATGATGTGGTGGAAGTGTCAAGAAAGAGCGATAGAATAATGAGTATTAAGCTTGTGATAGGGGATGAGTTTCTAACTATCATAAGTGCTTATGCACCACAAGTAGGATTGGATGCATCGATCAAACAAGAATTTTGGGAAGATTTGGAAGAGGTTGTCGAATGAATTCCTATGGGTGAGAAATTGATCATTGGTGGTGACCTCAATGGGCATGTCGGTGTTAGCAGAGATGGCTTTGAGAGCATTCATAGTGGCTTTGGTTTTGGGGAGAGGAATAAAGCAGGAAATGGTATATTGGATTTCGTATTAGCTCATGACTTGGGTATTATGAACACTTGGTTCGAGAAAAGGGACTCTCATTTGGTGACATATAGAAACGGAGGTAATGCAAGTCAGATTGATTTCTTTTTAGTAAGGAATGTTTGGAGGAAAGGTTTTACTAATTGCAAGGTGATACCCGGTGAGAGTGCTGCAACACAGCATAAGGTTGTGGTGCTTGACTTTCGAGGTAAGAGGCACTTAAGAAAGAGAAGACCACAAGTTGACCCTCGAATTAAGTGGTGGAAGCTCCTAGGGGAGAGTCGACATACTTTTGTGGCTAAGATTGTTGATAGTGGTATTTGATCTGATTGCACGGAGATGGATATAGATTCGATGTGGAACTTGTTGGAGCATAACATAAAGGAAGTTGCAAAAGAAGTCCTAGGAGAATCTAAAGGAAACAGACCACCAAGTAAGGACACATCTTGGTGGAATGATGAAGTTAAGCAAGCGATAAAGACCAAATGTGAATATTATAAGGTACTGGGTAAATGCTCGAGCGATGAGAATTATGAGAAGTACAAGAAAGCTCGAACAGAAGCTAAAAAGGCAGTGCGAAATGCCCAATCTAAGGTCAATCAAGAATTATATGCAAGATTAGATACTAAAGAAGGGGGAAAAGATATCTATAAACTTGCTCGAATGAGAGAGAAGAAGACGCGAGATATTGAAAAAGTTAAATGTGTAAAAGATACTGACCAAAAAGTTTTGGTTCAAGATAAAGAGATAAAAGAGAGATGGAGGTCATACTTTGATACCCTATTCAATGGCCATCAAGAACAAGATATTGGGAATTTAAACATCCCCTCAAGTATGGTTAACCGAAAATAAAACGAAATACATAGCGGAAATAAATACGAATCCCAAACAGGATCGATCAAGTAACGTATATACGAAAAATAAAAAATACAAAGATAAAGATTCATACCCTTGAAGCCTTTGAAATAAATCTTCGTAAAGTGTAGACGATGATCACGATCCCGTCCCGAACACGAAATCCCTTCGTTCCAAGCACCGAAAATTCGAAGCCTCTACTTCACACGCGTCGGAAGTTGCCCGGAAAATTCGACGAAACTTCGTTCTCCAAGAACACGGCTAGGAAGTTACCGTAGGAATTTTCTCTCTATTTTTTCTTGAATTCCTTTCACCTCTAAGATGAAAATTAAAAAAAAAAATTCACTCCTTTCCTCACTTAATGCTTCTCGGCAGTGGGCTCTCAATTTGCCAAGAAGTTCTCACTTTGCAAGTGTGTGTGTGTAGTAGTTGTTATAATATGTTGTATTTATATTATCTCAAACATATAATACAAATCATATAATTGAGATAAAATGTCAACACATAATAACAAAAATACAACTAACACATACACATGCATGGAAATGATTCCATGTGATGTGGGGAGAGGGAGGGCAGCCCATGGTGGAAGTTTCCTAGAAAACGAGCCGAGTCACTCGGCTCGTGTACCGGACGTTCGTCAAACGACTCCGTTAAATACACTCCGTTTAATCACCAATGTATCTATATTAATTAATTAATATAATTAATTAATAATATCAAATACAAATATATTTCTCTAAGAAATATAATTTATGAAATAAATTAATCACCCGGTAACTTAATTTTAATTCATAAGACCGCTATTGTTGATTTATCTAATAAATCATAATTAGATATCCAATATCTAATATTTATAGAGAGATAATAAATTCACATTTATCCGTCAACGCTCCTGATGCGCGACTCCGTAGGTCCGTCTCGGTAGGCATTGGGAGGAACTAATGAGTGCGGGCGGACTTAGCCACTTAGCGGGCCGCACTGTAAACCCCGACTGAGAACGAATGAAGGGATCATTCCAGAACCATTATGTCGTGAATACTATATACGTATAGACCCTTTATCAGATGTCCCGGTCAAGTCTTCGGGTCACGGTAAAGTCAAACCCTACTATTGACTAGACTCTATACATGTGTTAATGCAAATCAAGATCGACTGATTAATAGTGTATCTAATACGACTATATCAGAATGCTTTGGCCAAAGACTCATGATCTTATTTGCCATTAACCGTATAGGACATACGCCTGCTCACTAACAAGAGATAAAATCCTTTCTTGGCATACAGTAAAGACTGCTACCTGCCCGTATAGTCCGCACTTTGAGGTCGACTCAGCAATTAAGCAAATGAGTCTAACTACTCTAATGACAAACTAAACGTCACAGGCACATCTTCTACTGAATCCTCAAGTCAAAGGTCCACATACACTATCACAACCTTTTGATTCATCATCGACTCTTCGAGAGTGAATACCGTGTGACTGAATCGAGTATGAGTCGTGTTCGAGTATACTGGTCCCACCAATATACTTTATAATTATGCTATCAAGACGTGCACACGTCCTAGCACCAGTTATACAAGTCTTATTAAAACTTAATGCCCATTTAAGTTTATTGACATGCGAACGATTTTCGTAAATAAACTTTAAACACTTCCAGTGCATTTTCTCTTATCCCATAACGAGAATGGAATGTTCAGTTTATTTACATGGACTTCACTTCAATGTTTACCAAGTCAAGAATGCAATTGAAATACAATAAACAGTGAATGAATCGAATTGCCTTTTTATTATTTATTCCATAATTACAAGTACAATGCCCCTACTCTCTCATCCCCTGAGTGGCATTCGAGGGCATATTCCTAACAATCTCCCACTTGCACTCAATGCCACACATCATGATATCCAATACCCATGTTCTTCAGATGTCTTTCCAAGACGGCCTGAGATAATGGCTTAGTCAGCGGGTCAGAGACATTGTCTTCTGAGTCTACTCTTTCTAATGAAACATATCCTTTTTCCACCATCTCTCGAATGATGTGGTACTTTCTCTCTATATGCTTGGTGTTTTGGTGAGCCCTCGACTCCTTGGCTTGGGCGACAGCTCCATCATTATCACAGAATAGTGATATAGGCAACTCCGCATTAGGCACCACTTGAAGTTCTTGTATAAACTTCTGCATCCAAAATGCTTCTTTGCTAGCCTCTGAGGCAGCTTGATACTCTGCAGCGGTGGAATCTGCGGTAGAGGTTTGCTTGGAGCTTCTCAAGAATCTTGCTCCTCCATTGAGAGTAAATAAATACCCAGATGTCGACTTAGAGTCGTCATTGTCTCCTTGAAAATCAGAATCGGTGAATCCAATCACCTTCAGTTCTCCACCACCATAAGTAAGAACTAAATCTCTAGTTCTTCTCAAGTACTTAAGAATGTTCTTTACGGCAGCCCAATGTTCCCTTCCCGGGTTTGCTTGAAATCGACTTACCATACTCACAGCGTAGGCTAAGTCTGGTCTCGTACACAACATAGCGTACATGAGGCTACCCACTGCCGAGGCATAGGGTACCTTACTCATCTCTCTCTTGTCTTCCTCACTTTGAGGACACATTTTTGTGGTGAAATGAATTCCATGTCGCATGGGAAGGAACCCTCTTTTAGATTCATCCATATTGAATCTTCTCAGGATTTTATCGATATAAAGGGCTTGGGAAAGTCCTGTAATATTCGCAATTTCGGATTTCCGGTAATTTTATTTTTTCGGCGGAAGTACATTTCGACGACTCGCTTGGGACCGTCTCATCATTCTGAGAATGATTAATTCTGCACTTTTTGTCATCCGAGTTCGTTTCGGTGTCGTTTTGTTGAGTTCCGTGCTTTTTGGCGACTTTTCCGCACTTGAGTTCGATTCTTGCGAATCTCGTTGGAAATTACTGTTTCGAGTTTCCCGTAAGTCCGTTTAACTTTGTTAGACGTGTTGTGAACTTCGGTTTGGTTATTCGATCACGTATCGTGATTTTCGAACGTTTTGGGCCATTTTCGTAATTTCCCAAAGTTTGGGGTAATTATTTTCCGTTGTCGAATTTCGAGCCTTCGGGTGGTCGAAATTATGTGTTCTCTCAGTGTTCGGATTCGTCTTTACGAGTACTTCGTAACCGTGCCTTCGGTTTACGTCGGAGTCGAGTTTCGGGATTTTCGGACCGTCGGGCAGCGAGTCTGGCGGCCGGACACATGCGAACGGCCTGGAAACGGCGCGCCAGCGCCGTGTCTTGCGCCGGGTCGGCCAGGACCAGCAGCCTGCCGAGACACGGCCGAGAGACCCGCGCCGATCTGGGCCGTTCTTTGCGCCGTGTCCGGCAGGGCTATAAATATGGCAGAGCAATCGGGTTTTTCTTCATTTTTCTCACTCGTTTCTTCCTCTTCCGCGGCTGGAGCTTTGATGATCATGGAGGGATGTTGTTAGGGGTTAAATCCATGAAGTTTTTAAGTTCATAACATCGACTTATCCTTCCATAACTTGCTCCGATCGACCGAATCAAGGCCAGTTTTCTTAAAATATAGTTTTGGGGATTTTGTTCGATTTGTCCGTTTAATCCGTTTTAACTCAGAATATTGATGGATTGATGATTGTTAAGCTATATTATATCTAATTCCTTGTTAATCCATGGTTGGATTGCCACGGATTTGTCGTTTTATTGAGTATTTTATCGACGCCTTGAAGGTGTTCGATAAAATGTCACAAAGAGAATTCGAGCGTTCTACCATTATTCTTCCTCGTATGATCGATGATTTATTGATATATGTTGTTAGGGTCGAATTCTTGAGAAGAACTCGAGTCGGAACCCTTCCGTTCGTTGTCTTCTTTGGGGTCCGAGCTTCCCGGTCGAACCGTGTTCTTCGGAGCGTTTGGTAGCGGTTATTAAGGCAAGTATCTTACTATACGACTTGTATCTTGCGACTAGTAATTATGTATGAGATGTGTGATGATTTTGCTTGCCTTCGTAATTATGTTCCATTTGAGTTGGTTGTGTTTTCCGTAATTTGAAGGCTTTGCGATAATATTGTTATATTAGTATACGTGTTAGGCGTTGTGCCATTTGTGCAGGACTGCGCCGTACATATGGGACGGTCGTACACTTGGTTGTGTAATGTAATGTGTACCGAACGTGTGTTATGTTGGATATGTGTCGTTGATTGACGATAGTCGTTGCGAGTGTTGAGATTGTGTTATGTGCAGGTGATGTACGATTTTGTGGTGATCAATGTGATTGATCAATTGTGCTCATTGTTGTATGTAATGTGAATGTGAATATGAATATGTGTGTGACCGCTAAGTTCACTCGTGTTGGTCCGACGGGACCTACGAGGATTCGTGGCGATGAAGCTGCGGGGGTCGAACTTAGTGAGGTGCGAGGTCCAATCGTCTTTGATGCGACGAGGCCTACGATAACGCATGGCAGTGGACCATGAGTTTCGGACACAGTACGTCCAACCGGGTGAGCTCGACGGGGCTTACGTTGACACGTGGCAGTGGACTACGGTGTCAGGACTGTGTGTGTGGTTGTTGAGATTGATATAGTCCGTGCGAGTTGTTAAGCCTACGGAGACACGTGACAGTGGATCACGGTGTCGGAATTGGTTATGTCTGGTTAATAGTCCGTGCGGGTTGTTGAACCTACGGAGACACGTGACAGTGGATCACGGTGTCGGAATTGATTATGTTTATTTAATTGTGCGTGGTGTAGTCCGTGCGGGTTGTTGAACATACGGAGACACGTGACAGTGGATCACGGTGTCATGAGCATGATTGTTTTCAAATCAAAGTTTTGAAAAGAAAGTTTTAAGAAAGGAATGTTGGGCCGAGCCCCACGAGATTTATGAAATGTTTTCGTACTGTGAATTATTGAAATACAATTTGGGATTTGGGTTAAGACCCTAAGATTTTCGAAAGGTTTGAAATTCTAAAAATTCCCGAGATGATAATCTTATTTTCGAATGCTTCATAGTTTACCTTCCCTTGTGAAAACCTCCCGGGAATATTTTGATACTTGATTATTATATTGGATTCACGATTATTATTTGCTTGTTACATTTCGTATGATTTGATACTTGCACTAGTAAAACAGTGGAGTTTTACTAACCCCCGAGTAATCGGGGGGTGGATGTCTGTTTTGCGTCCAGGTACATGCAGATTCAGGGGAGCAGTCACAGGATTGGCACAAGAGGATGACGAGATGCGATACTAATCATGAGTCGAGAGTTGTCTCGATTTTTGTTGTGTTGTCAGAGTTGATTTTAGTCTTCCGCTGTATTGTATTTCGACCCCTGTGTGGGTAATGTTATTTAAGTCAGTTTTATCGATTGGGTTGTGTGACCTCATCGGTCTGTGTATTCACGTGTAAGTGACCATATCGATCTGTATCATTTTATTGTTTGACCCTGGCTGGGCAAGCATTTGGTTGTTTATGGATGTTTAGCCTGGTAGATCCTTGTGGAAAGGGTCTACGGCGTGTAATATTCTCATATGGTTTTGGGGGTGTAACATTTATGGTATCAGAGCTTAGGTTGCGGAAACCTAGGCTGTCGGGTCGAGTCGAGTCGTGGTTTGTCGAGTAATGTGTGGTCTTGTCGTTCGAGTCGTCAGGTGACAAGTTGAGTTGTGCGTAGTCACAACATGTCGGTTATGTTGTCGGACGAGATTAGTATCGTGGGCGACCGTCACCTCCGTGCGACCTGTGGATGTAAGTCTTTTCCTTTATGCGTAATACCTGTGTATCTCGATTTTATCTTAGTGAGTTAATTGCGGTGCATAATTTTATTTACACAGTATTGTGTAATATAGTTGTGTTTAATACTTGCGACACATAGTATGTGTATAGAACTGGGCACGTTATTATTTTATCTTTGAACCACCGGGTGGGGTGGTAGGTTGTGAAAGTTTTAAACCTTGATGGGTTTCGAATAGGTACCGACGGTAGAGTTTGTGAGAAACTCCGATGAATGATTTTCTTTGTGTGTTTAAACTTGATACCACGAGATGCATTTGATTGAATTGGCGACCACGGTTTCCATTTGAGTATATGGTTTTAAATTCGACTATTTTTGGAATGTTGTAATTTTTGTCCGCTATGGGTAAGTTTGAGAATGTTTCTGAAGGACTTTACGGTTTGAGAATTTTGTAGAAATCGATTTTTGGAAAATATTTTGGTGGTGCGGTCAAACCATGGTTTATATGGATTTTTAAAATTTGTTAAATTTTGATAAATGGGCCGTGTATTTTCAAATGACACAATCAAAGGTATTTGAAAAATGTGTTTTGAAATACTTCGGACATTGTAAAATATTACCGTCATCGACCTTTTGGCGTTTTGTAAATGGTTTTTAGCTGGTGGGTTCGTAGCGGGACCCACGGCGCTATAATGTTCTCGTGTAATTATCGAAATTTTTGGGCATTCTAGCCCATTGAATTATCTTTGAAAACTTTGAGTACCTTAGAAAATAAATTTCGAGACGTCGTTTTAAAATGAATTATTTTCTTGTGGTACATCCAAGGTGCCACAATATGTTTCAAGATTCTTCTACCTTGAGGACCAAAATGTTTTGAGATATTTTCCAATGTTTTAGAAACACTTTTACTTAGACCCGAGGGTCGAATACTTCCGAAAGTTTTTCACGAAAAGAAATTGTCCTCATTTTTATCGAATGCGAAATAGTTTCCAAAGTCTCGATAACGATGTTGCACGATTGTATTTTTATTGAAGGGTGATACACAAGATCAATCGGTGTTTCCAAAATTATTTTCAAAAGGAGGTTTTCATTTTTAAAACCTATCCATTCCCGTTTGAGGGCTGGGTATGTATGTATGATGTTCGCGTTGTCGTTATGATGTTTGCTCCTGAGTATGATCGAATTGGTGGCATGAACGTCGAGGCATTGCCACGCATTTGTTGTACTAGCCCTCTGTGAGAGGTGTGAACTGGTGTTTACTGTTTATCGCCTCGTGGTGATTTGCGTGTTGTCGCACGAGTGTGAGCTGTTGAAGCTTGGGTTTGTACGTTTGTGTACATGTGTGATTGTTTCATAATGTTTGTAATTAGGTGCTGGTTATCGTTCGGGCCGTTGAGGTCGCCGAACGATACCGTCGTGATTCTTTGTTGTGCTGAGTTGGCATCTCCGCTATATTGTTTTGCGACTTTATGCCCCATTGTATCTAACATTTGTATTTTCGGTATGCCGAGCCGAGGTATTTCAACCGTGATGTGCCGGGGCATGCACGTGTAAATTGTCCTTCTCGCTGACGACGCGTTCGAGGACACCGAATTGATTTGCGAATTGGCTATTGAGACTTTCGGAGTTCGCGCTTCAGCACAGATATCAGGATCAACTCTGAGAGACCCATGGGAGATTTTCCTGTCGGATGATTTTTGTGTTGTTACCTTGTTTCCGTTGTTGTGAGTTGCGGGGACGACATTTCTTTTATAAGAGGTCGGATGTAATACCCGTACTATATTTGACTTCTGCAGTTTCTCCTTCTAAATTCTATCGACTTGCACATGTTCGTCGATACTTTTTGAACTTGTTTGATGTCTCAGTTGGCATCATTCGAACTGGTTGTGACCATGTTTTAGATCGACCTGTTTGTCATCGTGACCTTTCCGAGTTCGGTTCGATTCTTGTGAACCTTGTTTGGAAGTAACATCTTTCACTTTCTACCAGTTCTTTTATTATGTCTGGAGTTGAAGTGGGGACTTCGGAGTCATTGTTCGACTGTTGTCATTCGATCATTGTTATTTGATCATTGTTATTCGATCATTGTTATTTGATCATTGTTGTTCGATCATTGTTATTTGATCGTTGTTGTTCGATCGTTGTTGTTCGAACGGGGTTGTCATTGTTGTTGCACGATCTCGTCGCGAAGAATTATCGTTCACCGTTAGTCAATTGTTTGAGTGTGGCCAAGTGGGTCACCGAGCGGTGCATTGTGAGACCGTTGCCACGATGTTCGGGGTGGGTTTTCGTTCCTACTCGGGAGTGCACAGTGGTGTCCCGTGATGTAGTTGTGTATCGTACTTCGTGCTGTAATTCGTGTAGAAATTGATATTTGTTGCGTGGACTTTTTGGTTTTGTTTGTATTCTACCATGATGTTTTATTTTAAGTTTCGGGACGAAACTTATTTTTTAAATAGGATAGAATGTAATGTCCGGTATTCTCGTTTTCCGTTATCTTGAATTGTTTGTGTTTTGAAGTCGGACATTTTCTTATTGATGAGAATCGGAATGATTTCTATCGTGATACTCTATTTGTTTCTATCGCATAGCCGTTTTAGTCGGGTGCAACTTGTTGTAACGTACGTTTCTTCGATTAAATGTGTGCATGTGATGTGGTATGTGATGCGTCGTTAATTGCTCGTTGTTGTTTGAAACATAATCGGTGGCGTTGCGTTAGTCGTCGTGGGGCGTGTTTTTACGCCGTATATTCCCTTGCTTTGCTTGTAACGTTTTGCCGTTGGGCACGGATTTTTTTCGGTTCTTATGTATCTCGTTGAGTTTTCCTGGCGAGATATTGCTTCTCCCTACTTGATTTAAGTTTCGGGACGAAACTTCTTTTAAGGAGGGTAGAATGTAATATCCGCAATTTCGGATTTCCGGTAATTTTATTTTTTCGGCGGAAGTACGTTTCGACGACTCGCTTGGGACCGTCTCATCATTCTGAGAATGATTAATTATGCACTTTTTGTCATCCGAGTTCGTTTCGGTGTCGTTTTGTTGAGTTCCGTGCTTTTTGGCGACTTTTCCGCACTTGAGTTCGATTCTTGCGAATCTCGTTGGAAATTTCTGTTTCGAGTTTCCCGTAAGTCCGTTTAACTTTTTTAGACGTGTTGTGAACTTCGGTTTGGTTATTCGATCACGTATCGTGATTTTCGAACGTTTTGGGCCATTTTCGTAATTTCCCAAAGTTTGGGGTAATTACTTTCCGTTGTCGAATTTCGAGCCTTCGGGTGGTCGGAATTATGTGTTCTATCAGTGTTCGGATTCGTCTTTACGAGTACTTCGTAACCGTGCCTTCGGTTTACGTTCAGGTCTGAGTTTCGGGATTTTTCGGACCGTCGGAACGACCGAGTCCTGGCTGGCCGGACCTGTGCGAAACGGCCCTGGAAACGGCGCTGCCCAGCGCCGTGTCTTGCGCCGGGTTGGGCAGGACCAGCAGCCTGCCGAGACACGGCCGAGACACCAGCGCGATCTGGGCGTTTCTTTGCGCCGTGTCCGTGGCTATAAATATGGCGAAGCAATCGGGTTTTTCTTCATTTTTCTCACTCGTTTCTTCCTCTTCCGCGGCTGGAGATTTGATGATCATGGAGGGATGTTGTTAGGGGTTAAATCCATGAAGTTTTGAAGTTCATAACATCGATTAATCCTTCCATAACTTGCTCCGATCGACCGAATCAAGGCAAGTTTTCTTAAAATATAGTTTTGGGGATTTTGTTCGATTTGTCCGTTTAATCCGTTTTAACTCAGAATATTGATGGATTGATGATTGTTAAGCTATATTATATCTAATTCCTTGTTATTCCACGGTTGGATTGCCACGGATTTGTCGTTTTATTGAGTATTTTAGCGACGCCTTGAAGGTGTTCGATAAAATGTCACAAAGAGAATTCGAGCGTTCTACCATTATTCTTCCTCGTATGATCGATGATTTATTGATTATATGTTGTTAGGGTCGAACTCTTGTGAAGAAATCGAGTCGGAACCCTTCCGTTCGTTGTCTTCTTCGGGGTCCGAGCTTCCCGGTCGAACCGTGTTCTTCGGAGCGTTTGGTAGCGGTTATTAAGGCAAGTATCTTACTATACGACTTGTATCTTGCGACTAGTAATTATGTATGAGATGTGTGATGATTTTGCTTGCCTTCGTAATTATGTTCCGTTTGAGTTGGTTGTGTTTTCCGTAATTTGAAGGCTTTGCGATAATATTGTTATATTAGTATACGTGTTAGGCGTTGTGCCATTTGTGCAGGATTGCGCCGTACATATGGGACGGTCGTACACTTGGTTGTGTAATGTAATGTGTACCGAACGTGTGTTATGTTGGATATGTGTCGTTGATTGACGATAGTCGTTGCGAGTGTTGAGATTGTGTTATGTGCAGGTGATGTACGATTTTGTGGTGATCAATGTGATTGATCAATTGTGCTCATTGTTGTATGTAATGTGAATGTGAATATGAATATGTGTGTGACCGCTAAGTTCACTCGTGTTGGTCCGACGGGACCTACGAGGATTCGTGGCAGTGGACTACGGGGTTAGAACTTAGTGAGGTACTGAGGTCCAATCGTGCTGGTCTGACGAGGCCTACGATAACGCATGGCAGTGGACCATGAGTTTCAGACACAGTACGTCCAACCGGGTGAGCTTGACGGGGCTTACGGTGACACGTGGCAGTGGACTACGGTGTCAGGACTGTGTGTGTGGTTGTTGATATTGATATAGTCCGTGCGGGTTGTTAAGCCTACGGAGACACGTGACAGTGGATCACGGTGTCGGAATTGGTTATGTCTGGTTAATAGTCCGTGCGGGTTGTTGAACCTACGGAGACACGTGACAGTGGATCACGGTGTCGGAATTGATTATGTTTATTTAATTGTGCGTGGTGTAGTCCGTGCGGGTTGTTGAACCTACGGAGACATGTGACAGTGGATCACGGTGTCATGAGCATGATTGTTTTCAAATCAAAGTTTTGAAAAGAAAGTTTTAAGAAAGGAATGTTGGGCCGAGCCCCACGAGATTTATGAAATGTTTTCGTACTGTGAATTATTGAAATACAATTTGGGATTTGGGTTAAGACCCTAAGATTTTCGAAAGGATTGAAATTCTAAAAATTCCCGAGATGATAATCTTATTTTCGAATGCTTCATAGTTTACCTTCCCTTGTGAAAACCTCCCGGGAATATTTTGATACTTGATTATTATATTGGATTCACGATTATTATTTGCTTGTTACATTTCGTATGATTTGATACTTGCACTAGTAAAACAGTGGAGTTTTACTAACCCCCGAATAATCGGGGGGTGGATGTCTGTTTTGCGTCCAGGTACATGCAGATTCAGGGGAGCAGTCACAGGATTGGCACAAGAGGATGACGAGCTGCGATACTAATCATGAGTCGAGAGTTGTCTCGATTTTTGTTGTGTTGTCAGAGTTGATTTGATCTTCATTTGTATTGTATTTCGACCCCTGTGTGGGTAATGTTATTTAAGTCAGTTTTATCGATTGGGTTGTGTGACCTCATCGGTCTGTGTATTCACGTGTAAGTGACCATATCGATCTGTATCATTTTATTGTTTGACCCTGGCTGGGCAAGCATTTGGTTGTTTATGGATGTTTAGCCTGGTAGATCCTTGTGGAAAGGGTCTACGACGTGTAATATTCCCATATGGTTTTGGGGGTGTTACAAGTCCTATCATTCTTCGCGGTCTATCTCTGTAAAGACGGATCCCTAGAATATAGGAAGCTTCTCCCAAGTCTTTCATGGAGAATGTTTTAGAAAGCCAAGCTTTCACAGTGCTGAGCATTGCTATGTTATTTCCTATAAGTAGAATATCATCTACATATAGTACTAAGAACGCAATGTTGCTCCCACTGACCTTTTTGTAAACACACGGTTCCTCCTCATTTCGTATGAAGTCAAAGTCCTTAACTGCTTCGTCAAATCAAAGGTTCCAACTCCGAGAAGCTTGCTTCAGACCATAAATGGCTCGTTGCAGCTTACACACTTTATGAATATTAGCTTTGGACACAAAACCCTTAGGCTGTTCCATATAGATTTCCTCCTCGAGGTATCCATTTAGAAAAGCTGTTTTGACGTCCATTTGCCATATTTCATAATCATAATAGGCAGCAATGGCAAGCATCATGAGAATCGACTTTATCATAGCTACGGGCGATAAGGTATCATGATAATCGATTCCTTCCCTTTGGGTATAACCCTTTGTCACAAGCCTGGCCTTATAGGCATCAACCTTGCCATCCCCATCAGTCTTTCTCTTATAGATCCATTTATTTCCAATAGTCCTCATGCCAGTTGGAAGATCTACTAGAGTCCAGACCTGATTGGTATGCATCGAGTCTATCTCAGCTTCCATTGCTTCTTGCCATTTATCAGAGTCTACATCCACTATCGCTTGGTCATAGGTGACAGGGTCGTTTTCACTGCTATCAGGTGTGTCGTGGAGACCCAGTTCCTCGACATATGTATAGCCATACCTCTCAGGTAAGTGAGATACCCTATCAGACCTTTGAAGTGGAGGTTGTGTTACAATAGGTTCGGTTCTTGATCCCTGATCAGATGTCTCCTTAGGAGTTTCATTATGCTCTTCCAAAGAGATATTTCTACCCGAGCCACCTTCCTGAATGAATTCATCCTCAAGGAAGTGCGCTTGTAATGCCACAACGACCCTATGGTCTTCTGGCATGTAGAATAGATAACCCATCGAGTCCTCTGGGTATCCTATGAAACGTCCTTTTATGGACCTCGCTTCCAGTTTGTCCACCTTACCCTTTTTGACATAGGCTGGACATCCCCAAATCCTTATGTGATTAAGGCTTGGTTTCTTACCCTTCCACATCTCATGCGGAGTGATAGGAACAGATTTGGAAGGACATCTATTTAGGATATAGGCAGCGGTTAGTAAGGCATACCCCCACAGGTAAATAGGTAAATCAGTGTAATTTAACATGGAGCGAACCATATCCAACAAAGTCCGATTTCTCCTTTCGAAACACCATTTAACTGTGGGGTTCTGGAGGCGTGAATTGTGAAACTATTCCATGTTCCTTAAGGAACTCATCAAACTCGGTGCTCATATATTCGCCACCTCGGTCCGACCAAGTGCTTTGATATGACATCCAGTTTGTTTTTCAACTAGGGCCTTAAATTCTTTGAATTTAGCAAAGGCTTGATTTATGTTTCATTAAGTACACAATCCCATACCTAGTATGATCATCTCATGAACGTTATGAAATATTGATATCCGTCTCGGCTACTTCTAAAGCACCACAAACATCGGTATGCACCAATCCAAGTTTATCGGCTGACCCTTTCAAAAGTCCCTGTGAAGGGGAACTTAGTCATTTTGCCTCTAAGGCAAGATTCACAAGTTGGATAGGGTTCTACACCCAATGGACTTAAAAGTCCATCTTTTCCATTTTACGAACCTTGGTCCGACCAACATGACCAAGTCTAAGGTGCCATTTAAGAGCTTGATTAGTATCTTACCTACCACGTTTCCTAGTTATAGTGTTCATCTTTGTTTTATTTTGCATGTTCGGATGATATAAACCATTCAACAATGTAGTTTGTTCCAACCAATTTATTTCGAAAATAAATTTTACAAGCGCCATTGCCAATGAAGAAATAAAATCCTTTCCGGTCCAAGACTGGAATGGATACAATGTTTTTAGCCCTTGGGCAAAGCAGTACTTCATCTAATGTCAAAATAAAACCAGATTCTAAACCCGGAAGGATTGATCGATATCGGTTGCCTCGACACTTTGTCCGCTTCCAACGGTGATCATTATTTCCCAGTTTCAAGTTTTCTACTGCCCAGATCCTGATTCATAGTACAAATGTGAGAAGTGGCACCGAATCGAGAATCCATGAAGCGAGAATATACGAGCGGAACAATTAGTTTCAAAAACAAAAGTTCCGCACTGATGCGCCATTAATCTTGGGACAAGTCCTTCGCGATGGCCCACTCACCGCATTCAAGGCATTTGTCCGTAGGTTTTGGACCGCCTACCTTTTGAACCTTTCGGGCCTTGCCCTTTCCTTTTTGCACCCCTTTCTTGGGTTTGTACTGCTCGTAGGTCTTTTTCTTCTTGTTCTTGGACCTCTTAGGCCCAGAAGAAATCACAAGAGTAGCCTCTCTCGGTTTAGTCTTCATGTTAGACTGCGCCGTCACCAGTTTATTCATTATCCCAGCTAATGTGCATGTAATTTCATTACAGTTGAAATTCATTACAAACTGCTTGAAAGAGTCAGGTAGAGATTGAAGGATGAGATCAATTTGAAGGGATAAATCCATATTAAAGTTGAGCACCTCGAGCCTCTCAATCATAGAGATCATCTTGAGGATGTGGTCTCCCACTTTCTCCCCTTCTTTCATCCTAGCACTGAACAACTGCTTTGATATCTTATATCTAGCAGTCCTACTGTGCTCTCCATAAATTTCGGTCAAGTGTGCGAGAATCTTCCTAGCAGAAGTCATTTTCTCGTGCGCTCTCTGCAGTTCATTAGTCATTGAGCCCATCATAAAACCACGGACTAGCACATCATCCTTGACCCATTTTTCATGGACGTCAATGTCTTCCTGATTACCCCTAGTCCGGATTGGAGTCGGTGGAATGTCCGCCTCCAAGACGTATCCCAGAGACTCCATACTGAGTACAATCATCAGACATCAGATTCCGCAACCAGTCAACAAAGTTAGGGCCAGTTAGGAGATTCTTTTCAAGTAGTATTGCAAGTGGGTTTTTAGCGATTTTAGAGAGATTCAATTTCGTTTTCTGCAAAGATTTAGACAAGATTAAATTAGTGACTTGTTTAATTATGACCGAGTATAGAACTTAAGGGCTTGTATAATTCTTGTCTCGGCTCCCACTAATTTTATCGGAATTATACACTCCCATGTTATAATCCGGAAATCATGGTTAGATCGACTTCTTAGTGGTGATCAAGTTCTTTACAAATTTTAACAGACGCAACCTATCAGGTTTCTTGCCAATTAATTTCTGTAAAGTGGTGTCTAACACCAACCCGTCTAACGGATGATTTGATCTTCTTTTACCCCTAGTCTTCATGCCCTCAACCTATCAGGTTTCTTGGCAATCCAGACTATCTAAGTTGTTGACCATCAACGTCTATCAGTTTGACTATTGAATCTCACCCGGCAACCTATCAGGTTTCTAGGGGCGAAATTTATCACCAACCGAAGGCATTTAATGCACTCAAGAATTTTTCAACCTCTACCAAATGTACTACCCCGATAACTCGGAAGCATAGCACACCAGCTCGGGTATCAATTTTCTACGAGTTTGATGGAGGGTAGGAAACCTCGTAACCTTTTTCAAACTTAGTCTGTTTGTAGTCGGGAGAATTTCGCGATTAATGTTACACTTTGCACATTAATTCAATTATACGCGCGTTTGTTGGTTTGTCAATCATTCAAAATGAAAAACAGAAAACAGTAACCTAGTTATTACCAACATATAGCTCATGAACCTAATTCCTAAATACTGGGCCAAGCGAATGACCCAATAAAAAAAATAGTCTTCGATTCTTCGTCTTCTCGGTCGGTTGTCTTCGGTCTTCTTCATACCTGTTGTGTCAAGAATTAACACCTTCCGACCGGCAATCGCCTAGGAGGTCGGGCGACCGAGTCACTGCCGAGCGGCCAAGGCAGATCTTCCGATCAGCGACCAGGCGGCCAAGCCTTAACCCAGCGGACAAGCTATATCGGCCAACCGAAGGTCCCAGGACAAGTCCCGGTGCCGAGCGATCGACCTCAGATACGATCGCCTCTCGGTACTCGGCGACCGACTCCTGGCGATCGCCTAGCGGGCGATCCTCTCTCGGCATCTGCCGATCGACCCTTGGTGACCGACCTCTCTCGGCACCTGCCGACCGACCTTTGGTGACCGACCATTGCCGACCCTCAGCACCTGGCCGATGGCGACCTCGGATGATCAGCTAGAGACGACCGCCTCATGTCGATCAGCACCGATGGCCATCCAGTCGGCGAAGACCGAGCCTCAAGACTGGCACCACGTGCAAGGACCGAGACAAGATCCGCGAATCTCGGGCCATTGACCACAGCCTGGCAGAATATCTCCACCAGCCGACAAGCCGCCGAAAGCTGTCAGTAGGGCCGCATGTGACCATTGATTCCGCCGAAAGCTGTCAGTAGGGCCGCATATTGACTGTCTCCGGACACGTGCTGGCTCCTTATTGGACCGCCCAGCTGGCGCCAGCCACTGCATTGGACTTTATACGGACTGCCAGCCTCTCCCTTGAATTTTCGCCCGACAGCCCGGGTGATCGCCCCATTATAATATTGGCCGGCAGGCGATCGACACATTATTATAATGGCCGGCAGGCGATCGCCCGCTAAAGGACAGGACCCGGCTGTCCCTATATAAGCAAGGCACCCTGCACTTAGACACTTCTTGGACTTCCTTCGGATTTCATACAATACAGAAGCACAACATCAAGCACTTGGCTAATCTCGACTCTTGGCAGACTATCATTCGGTCTTACTTCTCCCGGCCTCTCTCCTCGAGCAGACTATCGGCGGGGACGAAGAACACCGAGCTTCGCTCAAGAGCCGGATTAACAGAGTCTTTTTACACTCATTGTATTTAGATTTCTCTCATTAATACTTGTATCCACGAATATTCGTATTAATATCATCTCGCGAGAGCATTCAAGCCCGGGCCTAACAAACCCGGCAAATCTTGTATTATTTATCTTCTCTCGGAAGTGCTCCCGCAATCGTTGTTTGTTGCCCGTCATCCAGCAGTATTAATCTTCGGATAAATATTTTGGGCAACAACAATTGGCGCTAGAAGAAGGGCATCCAACCCTCGAATTTTTATACCCGCCGTCCCGAAGAACACTCACTGTTCTCGGGGCAGATACTTGAAGTGACACTCACTGCACTTCAAAGAAATCCTTCAGAAATCATGTCTTCCGCCTCTGCGTCGAAGAAGGCCGACCCGGCCGGACCCTGCCTGGTCCCCCGAGCCACGGCCGATGGTGGAAGGCATCCGCCGCGATCGAGACGCTCGATCCCGTCCCGGGACGGCGGCCCGAGCCTCTCGCTCGATCGATTCGAACCAATGAGCAGATCGAAGAGGCCATAGCCGCCCTTCAGAACGACGGAGTGCTCTCGGCGCGCCTCCTGCTATCACTCCTCGGTCTCCCGCCGGAAGTCAGCGAAGCTCAAGGCACATCGCCGAGCGGCGCCAGAGGCTCTCGCCCGCAAGAAGAGGCGCTCGCGGCGGGGCACGTCTGTCTTCGATCGCACAGGCGGTGACCCGACACAGCGGCCAAGGCAGTCCGGCCCCAGCTACGAGACGACGGAATTTGAGTCCCTCACCAGGAGCTCGGCCTACCCGGTTCCCACAAGACGATCCATCCGCTTGGCTCCCGCTCGTCAAATTCCCGAGGTCGGCAGCAGCGGAGTCCGGAGGTCGGTACACGATCGCCTCGACCCCCGCTCCCAAAGCCGATCCGCAAGCAGCCGAGCCGCGGCGATTGCCGCTTTGCAACGTCAGCTCGACGACGTGAAGGCGCTCCTGCAATCCGGGGCAGGCGCCATGAAGACGATCGCCGAGCCGAGCGATCTGCTCACGATCGACATCGAGCTCGCCCCCGTGCAGCACAAGATCGCTCCTCCGCAGACACCCGTGTACGAGGGGCGATCGGACCCCCAAACACACCTGCACAAGTTCAACATCTACATGACCGGGTGTGGGGCATCGGACGCGACCAGGTGCCGGATGTTCCCTCTGCCGCTGGACGACATCGCCCACCGGTGGTACACCTCATTGCCACCTCGGTCCATTGGCTCCTTTAACGAGCTGGCGCACGTCTTCACGGAGTACATCGCCACCAGGGTCGTCCGGCCAGAAGGTCGCTTTCGCATGATGCAAATCAAGCAGGGAGAAGAAGAGTCTGACTCGGACTACATCGACCGGGTAGACGTGATCATCCTCAATGGCGAGCCCGTAAGCGATGAGACCGCCCTCTACGCGGTCCTAGGAGGTTTTCAGGGCTTCTCGCCTATGTTCAGGCATCTCACGAAGACCCTACCGACGACCTACGCAGCCTTCCGAGCTAGAGCCGCAGATTTCCTGTCCAAGCAAAGGCTTCTTCTTAGCCTAGGAGTTCCGCGATCGGCGCCCGAGCGACGACCTCCAGTCTCCCAGCCCGAACGACGACCTCCGGTCTTCCAGCCCGATCACTACTATCCAGCAGAGCCGGAGGACTCGCTCACCGCCTACAGTCCAACATTTTAAATAAGGGACTAACTCCCGCCCGATCGCCGATATCGACCCACGAATAAAGCGATCGGCTGCCGAGCGACGATCGCCAGTCTTCTGGCCCGATCGCCGATCATCACGCTACATCATCAGCAACCCGGTGGACACGATCGCCATCTACAGTCCAGCATATAACATGACGGACTAAGGCATAAGATCGCCTCTACCGCACATCATAAAGCCATGGTCCTGGCAGTCGATGGAACCGGCTACTTCGGCCATGCAAGGTCCCTTTCGGCCGAGATCGCCCGCCCATCGTTTAAATACGAGGCCGGCGTAGTCTAAGGGCTCTCCAACATTAATCAGTGGACACGTGCCACAACCCCCGTCTCAACGTACACCGTCGAGGTCGGCCATCTCCATGGCTGGCCGAGGTGGAAGCAGAGCTAACAAGCCGCGGGCGTGGAGTTGATTCATCCGACGCTGCCCCGCGCAAGGAATCCTCTAGACCGAGACCGCATGCCCTTCGTTTAAATACGAGGCGAGGCGCAGCCTAACAGAGGACCCTCATAATAAAGTGAGTCACGAGACACTCAATGTCTCCGCGCACCAAGACACGGTCATGGAGTCGGTCCATCGATCTCCGCGACTGTGCACGATTCCTCAAACAAAGCGAAACCACCAAGTTTCCATGGGGGATCGGCCAATGTTGTTTTTGCAGGTACAAGACCGAAAGATAGCTAGCCAATCGACCATGATAGCCCAAGTCCGAATCCTAAGTCAGCTCAGATCGCCCGTCCTCATCCATACACGATCGCCAGCAAGAACCACCTCGCCCCATGTTTTCAACATAGGAGCAAGCTGGGGGGCAATTGTTGTGTCAAGAATTAACACCTTCCGACCGGCGATCGCCTAGGAGGTCGGGCGGCCGAGTCACCGCTGAAGGGCCAAGGCAGATCTGCCGATCAGCGACCAGGCGGCCAAGCCTTAACCCAGCGGACAAGCTATATCGGCCAACCGAAGGTCCCAGTACAAGTCCCGGTGCCGAGCGATCGACCTCAGATACGATCGCCTCTCGGTACTCGGCGACCGACTCCTGGCGATCGCCTAGCGGGCGATCCTCTCTCGGCATCTGCCGATCGACCCTTGGTGACCGACCTCTCTCGGCACCTGCCGACCGACCTTTGGTGACCGACCATTGCCGACCCTCAGCACCTGGCCGATGGCGACCTCGGATGATCAGCTAGAGACGACCGCCTCATGTCGATCAGCACCGATGGCCATCCAGTCGGCGAAGACCGAGCCTCAAGACTGGCACCACGTGCAAGGACCGAGACAAGATCCGCGAATCTCGGGCCATTGACCACAGCCTGGCAGAATCTCTCCACCAGCCGACAAGCCGCCGAACGCTGTCAGTAGGGCCGCATGTGACCATTGATTCCGCCGAAAGCTGTCAGTAGGGCCGCATATTGACTGTCTTCGGACACGTGCTGGCTCCTTATTGGACCGCCCAGCTGGCGCCAGCCACTGCATTGGACTTTATACGGACTGCCAGCCTCTCCCTTGGATTTTTGCCCGACAGCCCGGGTGATCGCCCCATTATAATATTGGCCGGCAGGCGATCGACACATTATTATAATGGCCGGCAGGCGATCGCCCGCTAGAGGACAGGACCCAGCTGTCCCTATATAAGCAAGGCACCCTGCACTTGGACACTTCTTGGACTTCCTTCGGATTTCATACAATACAGAAGCACAACATCAAGCACTTGGCTAATCTCCAACTCTTGGCAACAGCTATCATTCGGTCTTACTTCTCCCGGCCTCTCTCCTCGAGCAGACTATCGGCGGGGACGAAGAACACCGAGCTTCGCTCAAGAGCCGGATTAACAGAGTCTTTTTACACTCATTGTATTTAGATTTCTCTCATTAATACTTGTATCCACGAATATTCGTATTAATATCATCTCGCGAGAGCATTCAAGCCGGGGCCTAACAAACCCGGCAAATCTTGTATTATTTATCTTCTCTCGGAAGTGCTCCCGCAATCGTTGTTTGTTGCCCGTCATCCAGCAGTATTAATCTTCGGATAAATATTTTGGGCAACAACAATACCCAAAATAATAATTACATCATTGAAAAATTGCATCCTATACAAGTTTTTCTAGTAAATATAAATAGGCTCAAAACGGCATTTACAACCCAATCGAATCGAACAAATCAAAAAACTAAGTCCACGAACTATATCACCATCACATAAGGATTCCATTCAACATGTAATAGCAACGAAATTAAACAATTAATCTTAATATAAATTAATCTAATTAATCTATAAATTAATCTATTCAATTTCTACTATATTAATCCAATTAATATAAAGTGGCATTAAAATTAAATAATCAATTAAGATATTAATCCAATCAATATAAAATTAATCTATTCAATTTTAATGGTATTAATCCAATTAATACTAATAATCGTCATTTAAATTCATTCGAAGTAATCCGGCCAAAATAATATTTTCGTTTAATTTATTTCCTTTAACTAAAAAATATTCCAAATATTAATTTAGTCAAATTAAAATCCAATTTAAATTTTGGGAAATAATTAAAATGAAATATTAACTTAAAACGGAGTCCCGGACAATCCGATTTTAGGCTCACGGCCCCGATTCAAAATCGGGCCAAAAATCAGGGTGCTGCCGAGCCACCGCCGGCGGTGGCCGATCATTCTCGGCCGTGGCGAGACATAGCCGATCATGACCGATCATGCTCGGCGATGCAGCGGGCAGTGATCTTACCCGCCACCACTGCCGACAAACGTTTCTTCGTTTTTCGGCCCGTTTCAAAAAACGTGATGCTACAACGAACAATTTAAAATCTACAATTATTCCAAACATGATTCTAAATCATAATCATCATCCAAAAGCATTCAAAATGCACAAATAATCGTATATACGGAAACATTGACCTCGCTCCGATACCACTGTTGGGATTCCGAAAATAAAACGAAATACGCAGCGGAAATAAATACGAATCCCAAACAGGATCGATCAAGTAACGTATATACGAAAAAAAAAATACAAAGATAAAGATTCATACCCTTGAAGCCTTTGAAATAAATCTTCGTAAAGTGTAGACGATGATCACGATCCCGTCCCGAACACGAAATCCCTTCGTTCCAAGCACCGAAAATTCGAAGCCTCTACTTCACACGCGTCGGAAGTTGCCCGGAAAATTCGACGTAACTTCGTTCTCCAAGAACACGGCTAGGAAGTTACCGTAGGAATTTTCTCTCTATTTTTTCTTGAATTCCTTTCACCTCTAAGATGAAAATTAAAAAAAAAAATTCACTCCTTTCCTCACTTAATGCTTCTCGGCAGTGGGCTCTCAATTTGCCAAGAAGTTCTCACTTTGCAAGTGTGTGTGTAGTAGTTGTTATAATATGTTGTATTTATATTATCTCAAACATATAATACAAATCATATAATTGAGATAAAATGTCAACACATAATAACAAAAATACAACTAACACATACACATGCATGGAAATGATTCCATGTGATGTGGGGAGAGGGAGGGCGGACCATGGTGGAAGTTTCCTAGAAAACGAGCCGAGTCACTCGGCTCGTACGGACGCCACAAACGACTCCGTTAAATACACTCCGTTTAATCACCAATGTATTTATATTAATTAATTAATCTAATTAATTAATAATATCAAATACAAATATATTTCTCTAAGAAATATAATTTATGAATTAAATTAATCACCCGGTAACTTAATTTTAATTCATAAGACCGCTATTTTGATTTATCTAATAAATCATAATTAGATATCCAATATCTAATATTTATAGAGAGATAATAAATTCACATTTATCCGTCAACACTCCTGATGCGCGACTCCGTAGGTCCGTCTCAGCCGGCATTGGGAGGAACCAATGAGTGCGGGCGGACTTAGCCAAATTAGCGGCCGCACCGTAAACCCCGATCGAGAACGAATGAAGGGATCATTCCGTAACCATTATGTCGTGAATACTATATACGTATAGACCCTTTATCGATGTCCGGTCAAGTCTTCGTCACGGTAAAGTCAAACCCTACTATTGACTAGACTCTATACATGTGTTAATGCAAATCAAGACCGACTGATTAATAGTGTATCTAATACGACTATATCATAATGCTTTGGCCAAAGACTCATGATCTTATTTGCCATTAACTGTATAGGACATACGCCTGCTCACTAACAGGAGATAAAATCCTTTCTTGGCATACAGTAAAGACTGCTACCTGCCCGTATAGTCCGCACTTCGAGGTCGACTCAGCAATTAAGCAAATGAGTCTAACTACTCTAATGACAAACTAAACGTCACAGGCACATCTTCTACTGAATCCTCAAGTCAAAGGTCCACATACACTATCACAACCTTTTGATTCGTCATCGACTCTTCGAGAGTGAATACCGTGTGACTGAATCGAGTATGAGTCGTGTTCGAGTATACTGGTCCCACCAATATACTTTATAACTATGCTATCAAGACGTGCACACGTCCTAGCATCAGTTATACAAGTCTTATTAAAACTTAATGCCCATTTAAGTTTATTGACTTGCGAACGATTTTCGTAAATAAACTTTAAACACTTCCAGTGCATTTTCTCTTATCCCATAACGAGAATGGAATGTTCAGTTTATTTACATGGACTTCACTTCAATGTTTACCAAGTCAAGAATGCAATTGAAATACAATAAACAGTGAATGAATCGAATTGCCTTTTTATTAATTATTCCATAATTACAAGTACAATGCCCCTACTCTCTCATCCCCTGAGTGGCATTCGAGGGCATATTCCTAACACTAAGGTCAATCAAGAATTATATGCAAGATTAGATACTAAAAAAGGGGAAAAAGATATCTATAAACTTGCTCGAATGAGAGAGAAGAAGACGCGAGATATTGAAAAAGTTAAATGTGTAAAAGATACTAATCAAAAAGTTTTGGTTCAAGATAAAGAGATAAAAGAGAGATGGAGGTCATACTTTGATACCCTATTCAATGGCCATCAAGAACAAGATATTGGGAATTTAAACATCCCCTCAAGTATGGTTAACCGAGAGTTTAAGAGAAGAATTCAAAAGGGTGAAGTGACAATTGCATTGAAGAAGATGGGGTCAAAGAAAGTAGAAGGACCAGATGGTATACCTATTGAAGTTTGGAGGTGTTTGGGGGAGAGAGGGATCGAATGAGTAACTATGCTTTTCAATAAGATTTGGAGAAGCAATAAGATGCCATCAGCATGGAGGAAAAGTATTCTCGTCCCTTTGTATAAGAACAAAGGTGACGTTCAAGATTATTCTAATTATCGCGGAATTAAACTAATGAGTCATACCATGAAGTTGTGGGAACGAGTGATTGAACAAAGGATCAGGAAATGTGTGAAGATAACAGAAAATCAGTTTGGATTTATGCCTGGAAGATAGACCATGAAAGCAATTTATCTTATCCGGCAGTTGATGGAACATTATCGAGATAAAAAGAAAGATATGCATATGGTTTTTATTGATTTAGAGAAGGCATATAATATAGTACCAAGAGAAGTACTTTTGTGGGCCTTAGCAAAGAAGGGTATATCGCGGAAATATATTGACATTATAAAGGACATGTATGAGGGAGCTAGTACAAGTGTACATACTAATGTTGGGAGGACAGAAGAATTCCCTATTACAATTGGGGTGCATCAAGGATCTGCTCTTAGTCCTTTTCTCTTTGACATAGTCATGGACGAATTGACAAGATAAATTCAAAATGACGTTCCGTGGTGTATGATGTTCGCAGATGATATTGTGTTGATTGATGAAACGAAGGTTGGAGTCTGTGAAATTGGAACTTTGGAGGATACTTTGGAAGCTCGAGGCTTTAGGGTGAGCAGTAAGGCGAATATATGGAGTGTAGGTTTAGCGAAAACAGTGATAGAGAGGCGGGGATGATCACATTTGATGGGAAAGTTGTTCATGGATCCACTTTCTTTCGGTATCTTGGATCTATTATCCAAAAGGATGGAGAGGTAGATGGCGATGTGGCTCACAGAATAAAGGCAGGGTGGTTGAAGTGGAAGAGTCTGCGAGGGTTTTATGTGATCTGGCGTCGCCATAGATTAAAGGGTAAATTTTACCGCACGACAATTAGGCCTGCGCTATTATATGGCACCGAGTGTTGGGCTGTAAAACAGTGTCACGTTCAAAAGATGAATGTGGTAGAGATGCGTATGCTACGACGGATGTGTGGTCATACAAAAAAGGATCGGCTCAGAAATGAGGCGATTAGAGAGAAGGTAAGAGTTGCGTCTATAGAAGGAGAATCGATTACGATGGTTTAGTCATGTGAGAAGAAGACCTATTGATGCCCCAGTGAGGAGGCTAGAAAGTTGGGGAACAAGTAATGTTGTGAAAGGTAGAGGAAGACCCAAGAAAACTTGGATAAAGATGATTGAAAATGATATGCGGTTTCTTGGAATTGGAGAAAGTATGGCGATGGAGAGGCAAATGTGGCGGGAAAGAATACGGATGGTGGATGGAGTCTGATTTTTTTTTTTAATTCCTATTTTCTTTTATTTCATGTTATCTTTTAATTTATTTTTCAGGATTTTTCAATTTTTTTGTTAACATTCATTCTCTTTTTTGTATTTGCTTTTTTCTCTACTTTTTCCCTCTTTTTCCTTTTATGTTATTTATATAATGATTATTGACGGTTTCAAAGTTTGATTCATGTTAGCCGACCCCAAATCATTTTGGGACTAAGGCTTAGATGTTGTTGTTGTTGTATGGCCATCTATCTTCAGGGTCAGTGAAAGTTTATAACATGTCCTTGTTGATCTAATGCAGACCAGCATGATTAGTTTTATAATCTTGACACGTGATGTTTTCCTTAAAGAAATTGAATATTGTGATGCATGTTTGTTTCAAACATCTTAAAATTATGTCTTCTTTTGGAAGTGAGATTCAATTCAATTTTTTTATGTAAATACCCTGTTGACTTCTTGTCTGTACTGGGCTTCTTGTTATAGCTTTGTTTGTGTCGTGGGAAGTATTCTCTTTTCTCTTTGATTTAAAATTGAAACTGGTCTGATTGGTTCCAGATGCATCCTCACTTGCTTGGATATCATCCAGGAAGAATGCCTCTACTCTGAGATGGAAGAAGAACCCGTTTATGTGAGTGCAAAGCAGTACCATGGGATTCTGAGGCGGAGACAGATACGAGCAAAAGCTGAATTGGAAAAGAAATTGGTGAGAAACAGAAAAGTAATGAAATTATTTTCCCTTAAAATTTTGCATGCATTTTCCTCATCTTATAATAATTCGTGGTAGACGTGGAGGAATCCTATCTGACACAGGAAGCACATAATTCTACTTGCTGTACTACCTATTCTTGTTTTTTTTTGGAATAAAGTTCGTTGATGCACCACATGTAATGTGATAATTCTAGTAAAGAAGTTTAATTTGATTGCTGTGTGGCATATTGCATATTTAAAACCTTTTTGGTTTCAGTTTTCATGTGGACTGCATTATACATGGCATGCATTAGATTGACGGGTAGAAAATTCGAGACTTGAGTTAGTGGGATGACTAGAAACAGTCGCATGATTATATTGTTTGATGTTTTAGTTAGCTGGGATTGGGAATGAAAAAGTTGAGATTCTTACCATATTTATTTCGCATTTATTATAAAAAGAAAAAGGAGTACCATTAATGAGTGCTGGTAAAAGAAAATTAGGAATGCATAAGAAGTCGTGAACAAAATTCATTTTCTCGTTTTCCACTTTGGATTTTTTGAAACCAAAGAGAGGGACGGTAACTTATGGATGAATGTGATGGTTATTATTGATCACCTGCCATCTCTTGTTTTTTGAACTAGAGAGTTTTAGTCTTTCATCTGTGCATAACGTCACATGTTTTATTAGTGCTACATGTATGTTTCATCATAAATCCTGCTTATTTTAATTTTTGGATTGGTGAATGCAGCCTTATCTTGATGAATCTCGGAATAAGCATACTAGGAAAAGGCTAAGAGGCTTTGGAGGCCGTTTCCTGAATACCAAAAAGCTTGATGGTAAAGAAAACTCTGCCTCTGTGGAGCAATCAACATCACAGTCGCGCTCTCCTGCTTCTGCCCATTTGTCCACCAACAGTAATGGCGCATCTCATCAGCGTCTATCATTCAAGAAATGCACAAAGAAAACATGCTCTCCAACAGTTGTATCGGTCTGGGATCATATTATGAAAGTGGACATGAACAACTGGAACTCGCTTCGAGGGAGGATGATGGGCCTCGCTAGTCTCACCGGCAATCGGGATGCTTCCTCTGACATGGCTTGTATTGTATGTCAGGCAATTCATTCTTGGCTTGGTTACTTGTATTGGTGCAGAAATAGAGACGATTTCTCAGGAAGAATCCTTGGCCTACCATTGTCCATTTCTCCTCCATGTTATCATCTTATGTAAATTAAGCAGATTGCGTAGACTATAACTGGATTTTTTGTAGACTCTGACGCTTTAATACTTCCTTGATTAGTTTCTCTTTTGTGTATTTGTGGATTACTCTCTCTCTCTCCCTCCCTCCCTCTAAGTTTAGGTATGGTTCATTATTCATAAAATCTGATACAAATCAAATGACTCATAAAAACGACTGTAATTTCTGATACAATGTCGTTTTTATGCTAGTTGAATTTTTTTTGGATGTTTTAAATAAAAAAATGAGGTGTACCCCTAAATAAAAATGTCTCCTTTGTTTTGTTATATTTGAACTAATACTAGTTATAATTGGAAACTAATTTGTGATGTTAAGAAGAAATCGTGTACCCTAACTCAAAATAGTGATCCCTTTTATGTGCATTTTCGCCCAATATGTAGAAGTCATTGCACTAATTATGGACTAAACTTGTTCGTTAATTGTGGGCTATATTTGGCAGTTGACCATTGTCTTACCAGAAATTGGGCATGCTGCAAATTCACCTGCCTACTTTATTGCCACTTCTCCTAAGTTGACATCATTTTAAGGTAAATCAATTAAGTAATATCGATCATAAAAGAAGGGTTTGTGTGTGTTGGCATAGTGGTAGGAGTAGGGCTGGGCAAAACAAACCGCCCCGCCCGCCCCGCACCGCACCGCACCGCAAAATAGCGAGGCGGGGCGGTTTCAAATGTTGATTTCGCCCCGTCCCGCACAAAATCCGCACTGCACCAAAATTGCGGGGCGAATGCGGTTTTATTTTTTTCCCAACCGCCCCGCAAAAAACCGCCCCGCCCCGCATATAACAAGGGAAAACACTTAGATATTTATATAAATATTGTATTTCGCCCGCCCATAAAACTATGATTTTGTGCGGTTTTGATATCAAAAATGCCCCGCAAAAACCCGCACCGCACAAAAATTGCGGGGCGGATGCGGTTTTACCTTCGCCCCGCCCCAACCCGCCCCGCCCACAACCCTAGGTAGGAGGTTAATGTCTGATGCCAAAGATCTCAGGTTCAAGTCCTCCGTGACGCGGCCTTCAAAATTTTTGTAACAATTTATCAAAATATATATATATATATATATATATATATATATATATATATATATATATATATAAATATATAAGAAGGAAAAGGAAAAGGAAATAAGCCAACCTAAATTCAAGGGATGGCAAAAGATAACTAGGTGCAGCTCTCAATTAGTAAAGATGCTCTCTTCCCAACCACCAGAGGTTCGAGTCACTTTGAAAGAAAAATGATACTAAAATCATCACTCGCCCTTCTTGAAAAAAAAAAAAAAAAAACTCACTCTCGTGGAGACGGCAAAAATGGTCACTAAGAAATAAGGGGAAAAAAAATACATATAATGGAAAACGATTAATTTTGTAATAATTCAACTATGTACAACTAGTGTGTGTGCGGGATTTGCCCACTAGTTTGATTTACTTTAGAAAATGATTGACTTTGAAAAACATTTTATTTTATGACGGAGAACCCGCAGCCGCTATTCTTCGAGTGCGCATTGGATAAACTACCACTGCAGGCGTAATAGCGCCAAAGCTACGCCGTAGGAGTAAGCAATCTTACTGGCAGTTCTATGTGACTCAACCAAGAAGGTGTAGGGAATCGAACTCGTGACCTTTCAGTCCCGCGCTCACCTACTCCCCCAACTTGACTACCCTTGCGGGTAAAACTGTGTTGGGTAAACTTTTTTAAGTGACTGATTCCACCGCACTGCGGCCCCATAATCCAGAAACCCCCCTCCAGCCTGGCCCTACAGGTTAATACCGGTTGGCCCTACGCGTATGGAGAATTATTTGGAGAAATTCAGTACCACTATTTGTTGGTAAGGAACCCACAGCCGCTACTCTTCGAGTGCGCACTGGATAAACCCTCGGCCTGGACGTAATAGCATGCAAATTACGCTAACCAGGTAAACCACACTAGGCAAGCCCTGTGTGACAGGCTCAACCAAGAAAGTGTTGGTATGTGATGCGAATCCTCAATCGGTACAGCGGAAGGCTGTTTTGACGAGCGGAAGCGAACAACACTTGGCCAAAAGGGAGTCGAATAATACGGGCAACAGTTCGATACAGCAACAATAATGGATAGCGGCACGCGCGCCTGAGACGAGGCGTGCTTGATTCGATACAGCAATAAGACAGGAACTAGCCGAGTGGAAATGACTCGGAACAGGCAACTCCAAACAGCGGCACTTGAAAACAGCAGGTTTCGGTCGGATGCCAATGGAAACAGGAAACAAGCTTCGGACAACCAAACAACAATTGATGCGAACTCCCGATCAGGTACAATCCTGTATCGAAAGCAAGAGGAATATCGAAACAGGACAAGAAACAGTTGTTTTATCGAACCAGACCTATAATTCGATAACGTGATTTCTTCCCAAGACCTATTGAGAATTGATCAGATTAAGATTCGAAAACGCGTCGAATAATAACCAAATTTTTGGAAGGAAACTCGTCCAACACACTAATACACAATGTATTTTTTAATCATTCAATAATGTCTTCATTACAACTCAACTTGGCTACTTATAGGTAAGAGTAGTCTGACAAGATTACTTAAACTATTACAAAATAAGACCACATGATCTTAAAATAAAGGAAAAGTCAATAAAAAGGTACTCCACGCCACTTGCAAATAAAAGGAATAAAAGATGGGTTTTTTCTCCAAGGTGATAGTCATTCTTCACATGCAGGCCGGGAATCCTGCCTCTTTTATTATAAAGAAAGGGTTGAAATCTTTATTATTTTATCTCCACAACTTGGACTCCCACATGATGCAAGTTGCCATGTTTAAGTTATTCCAAGTCCGATCACCAAGGTTACTCCAGGACTCGTATCCGTTTTCTCCCTAAGTATGTAGGAGTATGTTCAAGGTGTTTTACGTCAATCCTCACTTCGTCTTCTTCGCTTGGAGTAGTCGGTTTCGTATCATTCCCTCATTCTTTAAAAGGAATTGTCCTCAATTCCGCAATTCCATTGTCATCGAGATAATGAGATAGATCACCTATGTTGAAAGTTGCATGCACTCCATAATCACCCGGAAGTTCTAACTTGTATGCATTGTCATTCACCTTCGTAACTACTTTAAACGGTCCCTCAGCTCATGGCATTAACTTGTTCTTACGCTTACTCGGAAATCGCTCTTTCCTCAAATGCACCCAAACCAAATCCCCAACCTCAAATAATCTCGGTTTTCTTTGCTTGTTCGACTTTCTTTTGTAAGTCTCATTTATCTCCTTGATTCGGTTACGTACTTGTTCGTGTAATTTCATCATTGACTTCAGCTTTGACTCCGCATCCTTATGCACCAATTCGTCACTTGGTAATGGAATTAGATCTAATGGTATGTAAGGATTCAGCCCGTAAACTACTTCAAAAGGAGAGTGCGCCGTGGCATGAGTAGGAGAACGATTATAAGAAAACGCCGCATGTGCAAGTTTTAAATCCCAGTCCTTTTGTGTCTTGCTTACAAGACCACGCAATAGTGTCCCTAAAGTTCGATTAGTCACCTAGGTTTGCCCGTCGGTTTGAGGATGGTGTGAAGTGCTAAATAAGAGTTTTGTTCCCACCTTTCCCCATAGGGTGTTCCAAAAGTAGCTAAGGAATTTTGAATCCCGATCCGAAATAATAGTCTTCAAAATTCCATGTAAACGTACCACCTCTCGAAAATATAAGTCGGACACATTGCTTGCATCGTCTGTCTTGTGGCACGCTACAAAATGAGTCATTTTCGAAAAACGATCTATGACTACCATAATAGCATCCCTCCCTCGTTGAGTACGAGGTAAAGCAACAATGAAATCCATCGAGACATCTTCCCATGGACTTTCCGGAATCGGTAAAGGTGTGGATACTCCCGGCTTGAACGAACTCTTCGCAATATGACATCTCACACACTTACTAATTATGTCATTCACATCCCCCTACATCTTTGGCGAATAAAAATATTCCGTAAGTACATCTAATGTCTTAGTCGAACCAAAATGTCCAGCCAAGCCTCCCCCGTGATCTTCCCGAACCAACAATTCTTGAACCGTGTGTTTGGGCAAGCAAAGACGATTTCCTTTGAAGAGGAAGCCTTCCTGTATCGAAAATTCTCCAAACGGACCAGATTTGCAAAAAGTGAAAGTCTCACCAAAATCCGTATCACCGTCATAGTATTCCTTCACTGTCTCGAATCCAAGCAAACGAACATCAAGAGTAGAGAGTATGGCATACCACCTAGACAACGCATCCGCTACAATATTGCTCTTGACATCCTTATACTTCGATGAAAAGTGAAATAATTACAAGAATTCCACCCACTTATCATGCCTTGGACTTAACTTGTGTTGCCCGTTAATATACTTCAATGATTCGTGGTCCGAATGTAGGATGAAATGCTTCGGTCGAAGATAGTGACCCTAATGATCTAGAGCCCTCACAATAGCATAGAACTCCTTTTCGTATGTACAATAATTGAAACGAGCACTGTTTAACTTTTCTGAAAAATAAGCAATAGGACGCTTTCCTTGAGTGAGAACCGCTCCAATGCCAACTCCGCTAGCATCACACTCTACTTCGAACGGTTGCGAAAAATCGGGTAATGCTAAGATTGGTGCTTCACATAACTTTGTTTTCAAATTTTCGAACGACTCCTGGGCAGACCTGCTCCAATTAAACGTACCTTTCTTCAAACATTCCGTTATTGGGCTAGTAATGGCGCTGAAATCTCGAATGAATCTTCGGTAGAATGAAGCAAGTCCGTGGAACGACCTAACTTCCATTACTGTAGCGGGAATCGGCCAGGACTTAATTGCTTCGATCTTGGTTTGATTAACCGACACTCCGTCCTTCGAAACGATATTTCCAAGAAAGACTATACTTTCGACTAAGATTGAGCACTTCTCTCTTTTTTCATACAGCCTTTGGTCCCTAAGGGTTTCGAAGACTTGCCTTAAGTGTCCGAAATGTTCTTGTAACGATCGGCTATAAATCAAAATGTCATCCAAGTATACTACTACAAACTTCCCCCAAAACGACTTAAGTACTTCGTTCATCAAACGCATGAAAGTACTCGGCACATTTGTAAGGCCGAACGGCATAACGGTCCATTCATACAGCCCGTGTTTAGTTTTGAAGGCCGTCTTCCACTCATCTCCTTCTCGCATCCGGATTTGGTGATAACCACTTCGTAAGTCAACCTTTGAAAAGATCACGGATCCATGTAATTCGTCCAACATGTCATCAAGTCTCGGAATCAAGAATCGATACTTGATGGTTATGTTATTCACGGCTCGACTGTCAATACACATTCGCCAAGATCCGTCCTTCTTAGGAACAAGTAAAACCGGAACCGCACAAGGGCTTAGACTTTCTCGAACTTACCCGTGGTTCATTAGTTCTTCGATTTGTTTTTGTAATTCCTTCGTCTCCTCGGGATTACATCTATAGGCAGATTTGTTAGGGAGCGATGCACCCGGTATGAGATCGATCTGATGTTCAATCCCACGAATAGGTGGCAAACCCGACTGTAATTCTTCGGGAAAAACATCCGCAAATTCGTGCAATAAAGCATCCATCTTTTCGTCGTTCCTCACAACCATGTTATCGTTCCGTGTATCCTTCAGAATCAACAAGTACACGCACTCACCATCATCAATAGCATGTTCCACCTCCCGCTCGCTAGCAAACACGGTAAGTTTTGGTTTTTCAACCCGATTAGAGCTCATAGAACGAATAGCTTGAGGTGACATTGGTTTAAGCACAATTTTTTTGCCCTTATCCCGTAACTCATACTCATTGCTTCTTTCTCGATGTAAAACGTCCCTATCAAACATCCATGGTCATCCCAAAAGTACATGACATGCATCCATTGGGAGTACATCACACAATATGTTGTCATCATACGAACCCATGGTTAACCCAATTCTCACTTGTTTAGTCACCCTTATTTTGCTCCCATCATCGAGCCAATGTAAAGTGTAAGGTTTCGAGTGAGTCGTAGTGGTTAGTACGAATTTAGTTACCATCTCACTTGAAGCTACGTTGGTGCAACTTCCTCTATCAACGATCAAACTACACCATTTATTCCCAACTTGACACTTCGTGTGAAATATTTGATCACGCTGTTCCAAATCATTCGAAACAGATTTGGCTTGTAAAGTACGCAGAACTAAAGCCATGTCATAGTTTGGAGTATCGTAAGTCTCACATTCTTCTCCTTCTTCGTCCTCCATGTTGAAATCAAACACATCACCCAGTCTTTCCTTTTCGTCCTCAACCAACAACTCGTCTCGGATCGTGACAGCTTCTTTTAGTGTTACCAATCGTTTGTTCGGACAAGTATTTTGATAATGACCGAACCCTTGACATTTGAAACATCTCACTTTAGTCAAACTCGTCTACTTCGGCACGTAAGGGGCTTTAGGAATCGCAATAGGGGTAGGAGTCGGTACAGTCGTTTTAGTAGCTGAACTGGAACCGATACTTGGGTTCCCAGATTTAGATGGAAACTCGGGTTTATAAAACTTCATCTTGTTTTGAGCTTCCAACTTCACACATAGTCCACACAATGTATCGAAGTCTTCGTATGGGTATAATTCCACCGAGTTAGTTATGCTTCGGTTCAAGCCACGCAAGAGACGCGACATCTTCTGCTCCTCATTCTCCTCTATTTCTCCCATTAAGGTCAGATTCTCAAACTCCTCAATGTATTCACTAACACTCAACTTTCCTTGCATGAGGTCGGCAATCTTCCGGTACAAGGACAACTGGTGTGATGTTGGTACACATCTCTTACGAAGTTTTCTTTTTAATGAATCCCACGAACGAATCTTTCTTTCCCCGCACGAGGTCTTCGTGTTTTAACTCCTTCGTACCAAAGTGAAGCGCCTTTTCCCAACTTGAGAATTGCATACTTGCACCGTTTCTCATCGTCGAGGTCTTTAAACTCGAACATGCGGTCAATTTTACGTTCCCATTCAAAGTAAACTTCAGGGTCTGTCCCGCCAACGAACTCCGGAAGCTCGTTAACCTTGAACTCTTCGACATGGCATGAGGGTCGTTCATAGTCACCACGCCCAGGTTGCCAACGCTGGTCGCGTTGTTCTGGTCTGTCACGCAATGCGTCGCGAAGTTTTGCCAAGAAATCAGCGTCGTTGAGATCCATAATGTCAAAGATCAAGAACTTGGGCTCCGATGCCACTTATGATGCGAATCCTCTATCGGTACAACGAGAGGCTATTTTGACGAGCGGAAGCGAACAACACTTGGCCAAAAGGGAGTCGAATAGTACGGGCAACAGTTCGATACAGCAACAATAATAGATAGCGGCACGCGCACAAGACAGGAACTAATAGCAACAGTTCGATACAGCAATAAGACAGGAACTGGCCGAGTGGAAATAACTCGGAACAGGCAACTCCAAACAGCGGCACTTGAAAACAGCTGGTTTCGGTAGGATGCCAATGGAAACAGGAAACAAGCTTCGGACAACCAAACAGCAATTGATGCGAACTCCCGATCAAGTACAATCCCATATCGAAAGCAAGAGGAATATCGAAACAGGACAAGAAATAGTTGTTTTATCGAACCAGACCTATAATTCGATAAGGTGATTTCTTCCCAAGACCTATTGAGAATTGATCAGATTAAGATTCAAAAATGCGTCGAATAATAACCAAATTTTTGGAAGGAAACTCGTCCAACACACTAATACACAATGTATTTATTGCTCATTCAATAATGTCTTCATTACAACTCAACATGGCTACTTATAGGCAAGAGTAGTCTGACAAGATTACTTCAACTATTACAAGATAAGACCACATGATCTTAAAATAAAGGAAAAAACAATAAAAAGGTACTCCACGCCACTTTCAAACAAAAGGAATAAAAGATGAGTTTTGTCTCCAAGGTGATAGCCGTTCTTCACATGCAGGCCGAGAATCCTGCCTCTTTTATTATAAAGAAAGAGATGAAATCTTTATTATTTTATCTCCACCACTTGGACCCCCACATGATGCAAGTTGCCATGTTTAAGTTATTCCAAGTCCGATCACCAAGGTTACTTCATGTCTCGTATCTGTTTTCTCGCCTAAGTATGTAGTAGTATGTTCAAGGTGTTTTACGTCAATCCTCACTTCGTCTTCTTCGCTTGGAGTAGTCGGTTTCGTATCAGTAGGGGGAATCGAACTCGTGACCTTTCAGTCCCGCGCTCACCTAGTCCACCAACTTGAGTACCCTTGTTGGTAAATCATGTTCGATACATTTTTAGTGGTGATCGATTCCATCGCATCATGGCCCCATACTGCAACCCTTCGGGCCTACTAGTTAGTACCGCTTGGCCCTACACGTATGGAGAATATTTTGGAGAAATTCAGTACCACTATTTGTTGGTAAGAGGACTCGAACTCGGAACTTCAGTCAATAATGTCTGAGTCCTTTACAGTGTTGTGTAAACTTTTTTAAGTGACTGATTCCACCGCACTGCGGCCCCATACTCCAGAAACCTCCTTCCGGCCTGACCCTATGGATTAATACCGCTTGACCCTATGCGTATGGAGATTTTTTTTTGAGAAATTCAGTACTACTATTGGTTGGTAAGTTTGTAATGGTCTTGTCCATGCAGACAGGAAGAACGACGAAAGAAGAATAAATTTTAATTCAAATTTTATATTTTAATGAAGTCAAATGGGATAATTTGCATTGTACCAAAAAAAAAAAATAGGATAACTTGCTATCTTGCCCGATAAAATCTAACGGATATGGACCTGCCAAGTGCCAACCCTTCTTATAACTGAATTTCGAGTAGAAGAATTTATACTATTTTTTTTTCTTAATGAAGTTGACAATTCTCTAAGAAATTATATCAGTTTTTCAACAATAATGGTAATTAAAAGTAGATTAATTTAAGTATTACGTACAAATAAATGTTAATTCTAAAAGCAGGTCCAATATTAAAATCTCTTCTGCATTCTGAGCCCACTTAATTAAATTAATTCTATTTGATCAAATCCGAACGTACCCTATTCCAATCAAGCATCCGAGCAAGTATGTCACCCCTAATTTTTTTTTCTCCAACTTCATATGTAATAATTTGTTCCCGTAAACTATATTACATACATTATTGTTGTTAGCCCTTACATCATACTAGAGAGATTAAACCTCTCGAGCTCCATTACTTGAGAAAACAATGATGTAAAGTTGATCATAAGAGAAAATTAATTTATTAAGAAAAAAAGACCATGTATGATGGAATTGCCGAATTGGTGACATTCTATAAGTCAGCTTTTGTAATTTAAATGTGCTACAAAACTCTATAATGTGAAGTCTATTAATTTATTTCAAATCGTTTCTACTTACTTCCAGCCTTCAATTAAGAAAACTTCAATCTGCATGCAACTTAAACGAAGAAACCGTCACAAATTTGAGACTGGTATTTCTTTTCACGGAATTGCACACATTCCTAGTGAAGAAAGCTCTCTATTTCACGGTATTCAAATGTACAATTCTATGTAGAAATCTCATGTGGGCACAAACTAACAATAAAAAATACTACTTGGTAACACTGTACTCTCTTTTATTTAAATGAATGTAACAAGCGTTGTGGTACAATTATACACGGGAAAAAGTGAATGATAGTGATGAAATCTTTAAGGTGAGACTTATAAGTTCCTTAAAACAACTTATAAGCTGTTGTAATGTATTTGACAAAATAAGTTTCTAAACAGCTTATAATCTATAAAAATAAGTTTCAAGAGCTCATAAGCTCCCCAAAAAATAAGTTGCTCAACCCCAACTTATTTTTTCATAAGCTTATAACCAACAACCAATTTTACCAAAATAACTTTTTTATGGTTTAATATTCCAATATATAGTTCTAATTTCGTTTTTCTTCGATTTTTCTCTCTAACTTCGATTTTTTCTCTCTAACTCAATTCTCTCTCTAGCTTATAAGCTCAATCATCCAAACACTTTAACAACTTATAAGCTCTTGAGACATTGCATCTTATAAGCTCTTAAATAAGCTTACAAGTTGTTGGAGCTTATAAGCTCTTTAAAATAAGCTTAGCCAAACACCCTCTTACCCTGCTCGTTCCTTTCCATCTAAGAGAGGTCGACGAGCTCACTCATAAACTCCGGCTCGGTCCACTAGTGTAACACCCCCAGAGCCATCCGGGAATATTACAGCGACGTGGGCCCCGAAAAGGAACCCACAAGACTAAAAGACATCTTTACAAACATTTCAAATACGCCTAAGCGGCGATGATGGTAATATCCTTTTTAAAAATATTCAAAGACTATGAAATTCATTTATCAATACTGTCGTAAAATCTCATTTGAAAGTACAAGGATGAAATGCCAAAACTCATCAATCTAAAAGTATACGTTAAGTCATCGCTTACACGTACCAACAAAATAGTTTAGAAGATGATTTTCCAAAATGAACCCAAGTTCGCAAAATACTAGCAAGCCATTTTAAAACACACTCGCAGCGGATATAACAAATAATTAAAAATACTTTTGCAGCGGAAAATAACAACTAATCAAAGTACTCGATTCACAAACATACGCCATAGCCAGTATCCTCCGGGAAGCTCATCTCTTCATGACCGCTACAAGCTCGATATCCCAAGAACCTAAAAATAAAGCCCACGACGGGGTCAGTCATAATATCCAACAATGATAACGATCACATGACGTCAATAATTACATACCAATAAAGATGCTAAGTAAGAATACTACCAATATAATCTTACTGTTATAACCTTACCAATTCGTGATAATCCTCACCAAAGTAATTCTCACCATCTTCCACATCTCGTATTCTCAAAAACACACTGAATCGTACACAAATATTTGTACTGTATCCCAGATGTTGTGTCAAGATTTATACACCTCAACAGGCGATCGGTACAAATGCCGGGCGACCGAGCCAAAGTCGAATAGACCAAGGCAGACTTGCCTACAGAACGGAGATCCCAGATCAAACCCAAGTGCCGAGCGATCGACATCTAAGGAGATCGTCTCTTGGCACCTGGTGATCGACTCTGATGCCTGGTCAAGGACGACCGCCTCATGCCACGCAAAGCCAACGACCGTCTAGTCTGTGAAGGCCGAAACTCGGGATAGAGACCCATGTGCAGATCCGCAAATGGCACCGCAGAACATGGATCGTTGACCACAGCCGGCCACCATCTTCTCACCTACCGACAAGACCCGCCGAAAGGTACAAGGTGGCACCTCCCGGGATAGCGACTCAGGATGCGTGCAGACTTCTCATTGGTCCGCACAGCTGGCTTCCAGCAGCAGTCGCGGACTTTAAGGCAACCAACCCATGTGCTACAGATGATCGCCCCCTTATTTTAATACAAGAAAGGCGATCGCCCGCCAGTAAAGGACATCACAGCTCCTCCTATAAATAGAAGGCTTCCTGCACTTGAAAAAAGGGATGGCTCTCTGCTTTTTCCCCAGACTCGGTTGGCTTCTCTCTCTTGGCTACGCTATACACTTCAGACATTTTTCTCTCTCACTCTCGAGACCTCTTAACCCATAAGACTGTCGGCAGAAACGAGAACAAGAACACACAGAGCTTCGCTCAAGAGCTAGATAACTAGGATCTTTTACACTCATTGTAATTGCATTCTTACATTAATATTTGTACTCCAACGTATTCGTATTAATAATATCTCGCGAGAGCATTCAAGCCCGGGCCTAACAAACCGGACAAATCTTGTGTTATTCACTTTCCCACGGACGTGCTCTCGCACTCTGTTTGCTGCCCATCCATTCCAGCAATATCTATCTCCGGATAATATTTTGGGTAGCAACACCAGACAATACCCAAGATTCTCAAAACATTATCATAACTCACTGATACGAAATATACCAACACTGATCAATTCTATCCATCGGATAACGTCATCAAATATCAACACGATAATCGATTGTCCATCCAAAGACAAGAACTAAGAAGGAAATACAGAACATACCTCAAGATACGCAATGCCACGACAAATCATGTCAGTCTAATCCGAGATCAGATCAATACAACATACAGACATGGTCCTACAAAAGACTTACAAATACATACTCACGTGACAACATCAATATGCTCACAACAATAACAACAACATATATTTATGGTAATCCAACGATCCAGCGCACACAGTATAGATTCCCACGATGATCCTATTAGATCAACACGTGGTGAATAACCCACAATATACATATGCACAACAACAACACATGGTAATCCAACGATCCAGCACACACAACATAGATTCCCATGATCATCCCGTCGGACCAACATATGGTGGAAGTACCCGTCCAATGATCCAGCGCACACAGCTATAGATTCCCATGATAATGCCGTCGGACCAACACATGGTGGATAAAACAATCACAACACATATGCACGACACATAACAACATAACCGACATGCCTGACAACAACAATACATGAATATATCACAACATGATTGACACTAAATGACACAATGATTAGAGTATTTGCCCCGAGTCCTTCGATATCAATCTCGATGTCAAAAACCATCACCGACGATTGTTCTCAACGTTCGACGATCCAAAATACCACGGATTATAGATAACTCATATCCTCGTCTTTACCAAAATGTAGCCTCGATACCCAAGTATACCAATAATAATGGTCAATCATATGTATTATGATTAAATTCCCAAAATCAGAAAATAACATACAATCCCAAATCTCCGGAGTTCATAATTATAATTATTGCTATACGAATTATAAACGAATGAAACTGAAACCATTCATTAAATATTATAAATTGAGCAAGTAATAACTTGTCTCGATACCGATACGATGATAATGAAGTTGTTACCAATTTTCTTGCCTTCGACTACAAGCTCCTCGGACCTGACCATAGTAATTCACGAACATCCTCGAACTCGACCGCAATATATTATTCTAATCAACGATCTATCCTCACAACCTAATGCAATAATCAATAAACAACAATCCGATAACAATCATCAACCGACATAACTAATCCACAAACCCAACAATTCTACAATACCTCATTTGAACACCAAATCCAAACAATTCCAACTCAAATAATTACGAACGCATAACCGTAATATGATTCCTCAATCTGTTAATCATATCAACAATCAACCCAACCCGATAACAAGGATTATAACATACTCACTTCCGAAACCAATCTCATATACGGATGAACAAGATTCCTCCTTGCTCATAATTGTAAACTCGTAGTAAAATAATACTGATATAATCACTAATCCGAATTATTCGAATAGTTTAATATTATGAATAATCATATTCCAAGATTAACTATAATCTTTCCAATTCAATCTCATTATCATACTCGTATTGTTATACGAAAATCACATCATCAATCAACATAACTTAATTCTAGATACGAGCATTCCATGTTCATATCCAAAAATATCAATACTTCAACATATAGTCATCTTGCTATCTTATACTCACCAAGAAGTTCTTCAAGAACACCAAATAATCTATAACTATAATCATAACCAACAAAACAACATAATCCAATAGGTTCTAACATCTAAACCACCGTATAACTCATAATCCAAGACCTATATATATTGATATATCATCTTCTTCCTCAATACAAACTCCATGAAACACCAAGAATCATCATATCATTTCCATATTCATCATAATTCGGTAATTCATCTCATAATCATACCTATCAACTCGTTTATATGATAATCATTAACTCAAGAACACCAATATTCAATACAAAATGAAATCCGAAGTGATTATTTATTACCTCTTCGAAGAAATGGGTTGATTATCAAGGTTGATTCAGTCTCCAATCACTCCCAAGTTCAATATTGTTAAAGACGATCAACTTTATGATACTCGAGTGTTTTGAAACCGCAAAACCTCCTTCAAAACTCTCTCTATCGGATGAAGGGAAGAAATGGCCGAAATGAATAACAATACCCAACTACACATATATATAGACTCAGACATTACATATGCTACATGAACCATCTTAACATACGTAACAAACCTTACGTACGTTATCTGACCTTGATAGCATATGTAACAACAGTCCAGAGGCTACTGCCTCGTATCATGTCTTACGTACGTAACACTCATGCCATAGCGTACGTAACACAGAGTTGACTTACTACAGTAGTATGTCCATTTAACGTACATAATGAGCAGTCCATAGCGTATGTTAAACTCTTCATTGACTTGCCTTCTTACACGCCAGCCGTTATCTGGGCTCCACATGTCATGTGTAGACTCATCTGTCCGATTCCTCTCGTAACGTACATAATGCATGATACATACGTACGTTATCCTTACCATATTAGCGTACATTAGCTTCTCAACTTAGCGTACGTTATGGCTTCTGTACTTAGCCAATTATAACTGCTCATGTCCGTCTCGACATAATGGATACGTATACACAACACACTGAATACGTATACCCCTTCCAATATATTCTCATACAATACGCCTAACAAACAATATCTTCAAATGCAATTGTCGATCAAGTACAACAATTACACCAGTACAGATGTCTCAGTCCTTCAGTTATTTTATTCCTACTGTACAGATTCCACACTGTGCAGTATAACTCAAATAAATTACATTAAACAACTATAGTAGAAATTCAGGATATTACAACTGGGCAGACGAGTTGCCCGCATCTCGTTCGTCAACTCCAGAGACATTCGATATTTGATATTTTCCGGTATTTTTCGATACAGTAAGTGCGGTATATCATTTTCTGGTAAATTTTGTCAGCCCTAATAAAAATACTCTACCGAATATAACAGTTTTTTTTCTTACTCCTTTTTATTTTCTTTTTATATTATACTTATCATTTTCTAAAAATAATTATATTTCGACATCTACTCAAAATAAAAGTAGTACAGTAAATTATAATTACAGTAAAACCTCGATAAATGAATATGATCGGGACCGGAGAAAAATATTCATTTAGCGAAATTATTCAGTTGTCGAAAGAAAATTTGAACATGTTATAAAGAGTTGGGATCGGAAAAAATTATTCATTTGGTGAGGTTATTCGTTTATCGAACATTCATTTATCGAGGTTTAACTGTAGATATCTCCTAACCCCAAACTCAAAGAACCCTAACCCTCGGATGAATTGCGATTCAGAATTCAATCTATATCGAATTCCAATCGTTTAATTCCCGACTCAGAAGCGCTGAATCTCAGTTTCTCGTCATCTCCATGGACCCCCCTGTTGCCGCCGCCCTCGCCCTCCAGCGACGGTGATGGAAACATCGAGGACGCGTGGTACGACAATATTCAGTACCTCATAAACATCTCCGCAATCGGGGCCCTCACCTGCCTGTTGATCTTCGTCTTCGTGAAGCTGCGGAGTGACCATCGCCGCGTCCGGGTACCATGACCATCGTTTCCAAGCTCCTCGCCGTCTGGCATGCCACCAGCCGCGAGATTTCGCACCACTGCAGCACCAATGCCACCCAATTTCTTCTCATCGAGGGTGGAACCACCGCTATTCTCCTCTTCCTTGCTGGCCTAGCGCTCGTTGTCATGCTTCCCATGAATATATGTTAGGAATATGCCCTCGAATGCCACTCAGAGGATGAGAGAGTGAGATTATTTGTATTGTAATTATGAATATTTAATAAGGCAATAATTATTTCTATGTTATTGTATATCACTGGCATTGCGATTTGGTATATAGAATAATAGTCCTTGCATTTGAGAGCAAACATTCTACTCCTTATGGAGATAAGGAGATAGGCACTGGAAGTGTTTAGAGCTCGAATGCTTAACTGGTTCGCAAGTCGATAAACTTAACTGGGCAATAAGTTTCGACAAGACTTGCATAACGTGTACTTTGACATGTAGAGTGCCGGTCTTCACTAAGAGTTCATGGGAGCACATGTTATAGGTATGCTAATGGGATTAGTGTACTCGAACACGACTCACCTCGATACGGTTACATAGATATCACTCAGGGATTGTCAATGACTGAATCGAAAGGTTGTGATAGGTATACATGGACCTTTGACTTGAGGTTTCAGTACGAGATGTGCTTGTGACATTAAGTTAGTCATTAGAGTAGTTCGATCCATTCGCCGGTAGGTGGGGTCAACCTCGAAATGCAACTTAGTGGGCAAGTAGCAGTCTCTACTGAATACCAAGATAGAATTCTTTTTCCTGTAAGTGAGCAGGTAAATGTCCTATGCGTTTAATGGCAAATGAGATCATAAGTCTTTGGCCAAAACATTTAGAGCTAGTTGTATTTGATACACGAGAGCTCGATGATATCGGTTTGTATTAATAGAAAGCATAGAGTCAAGTTACAGTAGCGTTTGACTTTACCTTGACCCTAATACTTAACCGAGACATATGATTGAAGGGTTTATACGTATACGGTATTCACGACATAATGGTTTTGAATGATCCAATCATTTGTTCTTAGTTGGGTTACGGTATGAAGCACTAGACTGGCTAAGTGTTACCCGTACTCTTTGGTTCCTCCCATTGCCGACTAAGACGGACCTACGGAGTCACGCACAAGGATATTTGATGGATAAATATGTATTTACTATCCCTTCATTGGATATTATATATCTAACTTGATTTATTTGATAAATCATGCGATCTAGTGAATTGAAATTAATTACCGGGTGATTAAATTAATTCATAAATAATTATTTCTTGGAAATATATTATTATAATTTTGTATTTGATAAAATTAATTAATTGGATTAATTAATTAAGTATAAATACATTTTGATAAAACGAAGTGTATTTAACGGACTAGACACGCGAACGTCCAGGACACGAACCGAGTGGCTCGGCTCGTTTTCTCACCTAAACTCAGTGGGCCGCCCCCCTCTCATTCTTGGAAACTCACCATATGTTTTGTGGGGTGTGTTAGTCATATTTTACAAGGTTGAGGACAAAATGCATGAGATTTGGAATCTCATCATTTTTATATCACTTTGTATTATATAAAGAGATGTCTTTCACACCTCATGAAAAAGTTGAAGAATAACACACACACACACACATACACACACACACACACACACCACTTTTTGAAAGATCCGCCGTGAGCTTTCATAGAGGGGAGAGAGAAAATAACTTCTTTCATTTTTGTTCATCTTGGAGAGAAAGAAAAGGAAGAAGAGAAGAGAAGAAAAATATTGTGTCGATTCCTAGCCGTATTCTTTGAGAATGAATTGACATACTATTTTTCCGATCAATATTCGACGCGTGTTAAGTAGAGACATTCGACATTTTTGGTGTTGGATCATTCAACAAGCTATAACGAATTGGATTCGTGTTCGTGTCGGTAACCGGGAAAAGTCTTGCTCGGGTTTTTTCTTCGAAGATTATATTATCAAAGGACTATGAGGGTGAGTATGCTTTGGTTATCATCCTCGTTATTTTTATTCATTTATACGATGTTAGATCGGTCCATTTTTGGGGTTTGGTTTTTTTTCGGTTGGACCGGTTTATTTTCCGCTGCGTATCTCGTTTTTATTCACCGAATCACAACAGTAGTATCAGAGCGAGGTCTATACGATCGTATATTCGATATTAGCATTTGGAATGCTTGGTTATTTTTTATGATTTGAAATCATAATTGTTTTAATTGTTAATGTTTAATTGTTCATCTAAAAATTATTTTTCATGATTTTATGTTACAATATAAATCTATTTTTATTTTGAAAAACTGATTTAAATGTGTAATATAAAAATTAGAAAAATATTAATTTTGGATTCGGGACAAAAATACGAGCCAGAAAATTGGCCGGACCGGCACTGCCGGTCAGGCGAGATCGCCGGATCGGCCGGCAGAAGTCACTGTCGAGAGGGGGCGCGCCAAAGACTGGGTCCGCTCGGCAGGTAGGCAGCTTCTTGCCGGCCGCGGACTTGGCCCGGGCCTTGTGTTTTCCGACTCCGTTTTTATATTTTGTTCGGTAAATTAATTTCCCGTAAATTAAATTGGATATAAATTGACTAAAATATAACTATAGTAAATTTATTTTTAAGGGAATTAATTTAATAAAATGTTTATTTTGTCCGGAATAAATTAAAATTAACGATTACGTGAATTAATAGGATTGATTCTAATCGTTGGATTAATTATTATTGATTAGATCAATATTTAGATTAATCATTATTATCATTTATTTAATGTGATTGTTGCATTAATTTTGAATGGGGATGTAATTCATGGACCTAGTTTTGAATCGTTTGTTTTGTTCGATTGGGTTGTAAAGGCCATTTTGAACCTATTTATTTTACTAGAAAATTTATATATGATGCAATTTTTCAAATGTAAAATTTATATGTAATGACGAAGACCGGAGGAAGATCCGTTCAAGAAGACGAAGATTCAAGACCGAAGACATGTAATTAGATTACGATGTTTTTGTTCTAGGAACGATCCATGAACTGCATGTTGTTAGTTTTAGGTTGTGTATGTTTTCTTTTGCCCCTAGGGGCATAGCCTAGTGGGTAAAGCTGAGATGACGTGGGATATCATCCCTGGCAACCACGGTTCGATTCTCGTGTGGTGCAGTTTCCTCGCCTTGATGTGGGGGGCTGTGCTGGAGGTCGGTATCGTGGGTCCTCTCGCTCAGATTCTGGCCACTAGGGCACATCCCTCGTTTATCTCATGCAGGACCGAGGGGCCAACGGTCCTGTGGGGGGAGAGCTCACTCCCTCAACAAAGGTTGTGTATGTTTTCATATTGTATGACCAACAAACAAACCGACAAACCACACTTACAAATGGATTAATATGCAAAGTGTAACATATAATCGCGTTAATACTCCCACCTATAAACACTAAGTTATAAGGATTACGAGGTTTCCTACCCTCCGTCATACTCATGGAAAATTGAAATCTAAACCAGAATATTATTCTTCCGAGTATGTCGGGGTAATATTTTTGGGGAAGATTGATAAATTCCTAGATTGCATTACATGCCTTTGGTTGTGACAAATCAAACCCCTATAAACCGTATGGGTTGCCGGGTACGATTCAATTGTCAGACTAATAGGAGTTGACGGTTTAAACTTAGATAGTTCAGCGAGCCATAGAAACCGAATGGGTTGAGGGCAAGTGAACTAGGTGTAAAAGAAGATCGAAGCATCCATTATATGGGTTGGTGTTAGACACCACTTTATAAAGAATAATAGAATAGAAACCGTATGGGTTGCCCTCTATTAAACTTTGTAAAGAACTCGATCACTACTATGAAGTCAACCGTGACTTCTAGATTTCACATGGGAGTGTGCAAATGCCGATAAAATACTGGGAGCCGAGTTATGAATAAAGCAAGTTCTTAAATTCTTCACTCGGATCATAATTAAACAATCACTAACGAATCTTAAATTATTCTTTGCAGTTAACATAACTCTCAATATGACAATGAACGCACTCGCTATACTACTTGAAAAGAACGTCCTGACTGGTCTGAACTATGTGAACTGGATTCGGAACTTGAGGATTGTCCTAACTATGGAATTGCTGGGATACGTCTTGGAGGCGGACATCCTAGCGGCTCCTACAAGAACCTGAGCCAATCAGGAAGATGTCGAGGTCCATGAGAAATGGGTAAAAGACGACGTAAGAGCGCGCACGTACATGTTAGGCTCAATAACTAATGAGCTTCAATGTGCCCATGAAAAGATGACGTCTTCGAGAGCCATCTTCGCGCACCTGGCTGAGCTCTATGGAGAGCATAGCCGAACTGCTAGATATGAGATATCGAAGCAATTATTCGGCGCCAGGATGAAGGAAGGAGAGAGGGTTGGGGACCATGTCCTCAAGATGATCTCGATGATTGACAGATTGGAAGCTCTTGATTTTCAGATGCATGTATCTCTCCAAACTGGCCTTATCCTGCAGTCACTTCCTGACTCCTTTTCCCAATTTGTCATAAACTTCAACTGCAACGAGATTGCATGTAACTTAGCTGGGCTAATGAACAAACTGACGACTGCCCAGTCTCAGATGAAGACAAAGGGAAAGGAAGCTGCACTTATGATTTGTTCTGGGACTTGGAAGTCTAAGAATAATTAGAAAAAGAACAAGAAGCAGTTAGGTCCAATAGCCAAGATCGATAAGGAAAAGGGCAAGGCCCCAATGGTTTAAAAGAGCAATGGGATCAAAAAAATGGATGTATGGAAGAGGTACTGTCCAAAGCTTGATCGTGATGTGCCTTCATGTACGGAACAACTAGTTTTAGAAACAAATTGTTCTGTAAATGTATATTCTACTTCTTGGATACTTGATTCCGGTGCGAGTTCTCACATTTGTACAATGAATCAGGATCTGGAACGAAGTAGGAAGCTGGATTCAGGGGAGGTGATGGTCACCGTCAGAAGTGGGCATAGTGTCGAGGCTTCTGATATCGGATCCCTTATGTTGGATTTAGAATCTGGTTTTATTCTTACTTTAGATGATGTACTAGTTTTTCCCAAGGGGCACAAGAATATTGTTTCAATTCTGGTCATGGACCGAAAGGGATTTCAGTTCTTTATTGGAGATGAGTACTGTCGTATTATTTCGGAAATAAATTGGTTAGTACTGCTACATTATTAAATGGTTTCTACCATTTGAATCCAAAGAATAAAACAATTGTGGACATGATAACTATGAAGTGTGGTAGGGATGAAACAAATAAAGCACTTAAGTGGCATCTTAGAATTGGTCATATTGGTCAGACCAAGGTTCATAAAATGGAGAAAGATGGCTTACGGGTCTATTGGGATCGGATCCCTATCCAACTTGTGAATCTTGACTTCAAGGCAAAATGACTGAGTTACCCTTCGCATGGACTTTTGAAAGAGCTGCTGAAAAACTTGGATTGATCCATACCGACGCCTGTGGCCCTTTTGAAGTGACACGGGATGGCTTTCAGTATTTCATTACATTCAATGATGACCAGACCAGGTATGGGTTCATATACTCAATGAAACATAAGTCTGAAGCTTTTAATAAATTCAAGGAATTTAAAGCCCTAGTTGAAAATCAAACAGGTAAACGTGTTAAGACTCTTCGGTCAGACCTAGGTGGTGAGTACATGAGTACCGAATTTGATAAGTTCTTAAAAGAACTAAGAATAGTGTCACAATTCACTCCTCCAGCTACTCCACAATTAAATGGTGTATCAGAAAGAAGAAACCGAACCTTGTTGGACATGGTTCGCTCCATGCTTAACTATACTAATCTACCGATTTATCTGTGGGGTTACGCGCTCCTTAATGCTGTGCATATCTTGAACAGATGTCCTTCCAAATCCATTCCTAAGACTCCACATGAGATGTGGAGAGGTAGGAAACCAAGTCTTAATCACACTAGGATTTGGGGATGCCCTGCTTATGTCAAGAAGGCTAAAGTACAGAAATTAGAAGCTAGGTCTGTGAAAGGTCGTTTCATAGGATATCCAGGCGATTCCATGGGATATATATTCTACTTGCACGAAGATCATAGGATCATAGTTGCTATACAAGCACACTTCCTGGAAGATTAGTTTATTCAGGAAGGAGGGGCAGGTAGAAATATTTCGAAGAAATAAAAAAAACACCAAAAGAGACACCTATGCAAGATATTAGAACCAAACCTTCTGAAATACAAACATAACCTCGCAAGTCTAGTAGAATTTCTAAATTACCTGAGAGGTATGGCTATCTGCATCAAGAGGAACTGGGTGTCCATGAGATGATAGAAAGTAGTCAAGAGAATGATCCTTCTACATACGACCAAGTGATGGTAGATGTTAACTTCGCCAAGTGGCAAGAAGCTATGGAAGCTGAGATAGACTCAATGCATGCTAATCAGGTCTGGACTTTAGTAGGTCGTCCTAAAGGCATAGTGCCTATTGGAAACAAATGGATCTTTAAAAGAAAGACCGATGGAGATGGCAAGGTTAATACCTATAAGGCCAGGCTTGTGGTAAAGGGTTATTCCCAAAGAGAATGAATCGATTACTTCGAGACCTTCTCGCCTGTAGCTATGGTTAAGTCTATTTGCATGATGCTTGCTATAGCAGCCCACTTAGATTATGAAATATGGCAATTGGATGTGAAAATGGCATTCCTAAATGGATTCCTCGAGGAGGAGATTTACATGGAACAGTCTAAGGGAATCATATCTCAAACCAATATTCTTAAAGTATGCAAACTTCAGCGTGCCATTTATGGACTGAAGCAAGCTTCGCGGAGTTGGAATCTTCATTTTAACGAGACAGTCAAAAAGTTTGATTTTGTGCAAAACGAAGATGAGCCCTGTACTTAAAAGAAGGTTAGTGGGAACAAAATTGCATTCTTAATACTATATGTAGATGACATTCTACTTATAGGAAACGACGTAGGAATGCTTAGTTCTGTGAAAGCTTGGCTTTCTAAAGAGTTTCCAATGAAATACTTGGGAGAAGCTACCTATATTCTTGGTATTCGCCTCGATCGGGATAGATCGAAAAGAATGTTAGGTATTTCCCAAGCCCTCTATATAGAAAAGATCCTGAAGCGATTTAGGATAGAAGATTCTAAAATAGGTTTCCTTCCTGTGCAACATGGTGCAAAACTTTCCTTAGAAATGTGTCCTCAAAGTGAGGAAGACAGAAAGGAAATGAGTAAGGTGCCCTATGCTTCGGCAGTAGGTAGCCTCATGTACGCTATGATTTGCACTAGACCGGACATTGCCTATGCTGTGAGCGTAGTAAGTCGATTTCACCAAATCCAGGCAGAATATTGATCAGTAAAGAACATTCTTAAGTACCTTAGGAGGATTTAAGACTTGGTTCTTACATACGGCGGTGGAGAACTTAGAGTGATGGGTTATACAAACTCAGATTTTTCGGGGGACATGGATGCTCAGACGTCCACATCAGGGTATATCTTCACTCTGAATGGTGGGGCAGTTTCTTGGAGAAGTGCCAAGCAAAGTTCGACTGCTATTTCTACATGTCAAGCCGAATATCAGGCAGCCACAGAGGCTGCTAAAGAAGCTTTTTGGATTAAGAAGTTCACTGAGGAACTTCAAGTGGTTACTAATACGGAGAAGCCCGTGACGCTGTTTTGTGACAACGACGGAGCTGTTGCATAGGCTAAGGAGCCTAGGGCTCACCACAATACCAAATATATTGCGATAAAATATCATTTTGCGAGAGAAATGGTTCAGGAAGGAAATGTTATACTGCAGAGAGTAGACACAACAAATAACGTTGCTGATCTGCTTACCAAGCCACTATCTCAGAAGGTCTTAGAGAGACATCTAGAGAGTATGGGTATTAGATACCATAGTTTGTGGTATTGAGTGCAAGTGGGAGATTGTTAGGAATATGCCCTCGAATGCCACTCAGAGGATGAGAGAGTGAGAGCATTTGTATTGTAATTATGAATATTTAATAAGACAATAATTATTTCTATATTATTGTATATCACTAGCATTGTGATTTGGTATATAGGGTAATAGTCCTTGCATTTGAGAGAAGACATTCTACTCCTTATGGAGATAAGGAGATAGGCACTGGAAGTGTTTAGAGCTCGAATGCTTAACTGGTTCGCAAGTCGATAAAACTTAACTGGGCAATAAGTTTAGACAAGACTTGTACAATATGTACTTTGACATGTAGAGTGTCGGTGTTCACTAAGGGTTAGTGGGAGCACATGTTATAGGTATGCTAATGGGATTAGTGTACTCAAACACGACTCACCTCGATTCGGTTACATAGATATCACTCAGGGATTGTCAATGACTGAATCGAAAGGTTGAGATAGGTATACGTGGGCCTTTGGCTTGAGGTTTCAGTAGAATATGTTCTTGTGACATTATGTTAGTCATTAGAGTAGTTCGATCCAATCGCCGGTAGGTGGGGTCAACCTCGAAATGCAACTTAGTGGGCAAGTAGCAGTCTCTACTGAATATCAAGATAGAATCTTTCTGCTGTAAGTGAGCAGGAAAATGTCATATGCGTTTAATGGCAAATGAGATCATAAGTCTTTGGCCAAAGCATTTAGAGGTAGTTGTATTTGATTCACGAGAGCTCGATGATCTCGGTTTGCATTAACAGAAAGCATAGAGTTAAGTTACAGTAGGGTTTTGACTTTACCGTGACCCTAATACTTGACCGGAACATATGATTGAAGGGTTTATATGTATACGGTATTCATGACATAATGGTTTTGACTGATCCGATCATTCATTCTTAGTTGGGTTACGGTACGAAGCACTAGACTGGCTAAGTGTTGCCCGTACTCCTTGGTTCCTCCCATTGCTGACTAAGACGGACCTACGAATATTTGATAGATAAATATGTATTTACTATCCCTTCATTGGATATTAGATATCTAATTTGATTTATTCGATAAATCATGCGGTCTAGTAAATTGAAATTAATTACCGGGTGATTAATTTAATCATAAATAATTATTTCTTGAAAAAATATTATTATAATTTTGTATTTGATAAAATTAATTAATTTGATTAATTAATTAAGTATAAATACAATTGGGATAAAATGAAGTGTATTTAATGGACTAGACACGCGAACGTCCGGTACACGAACCGAGTGGCTCGGCTCATTTTCTCTCCTAAATTCTAGTGGGCCGCACCCCTCTCATGCTTGGAAACTTATCATGTGTTGTGTGGGGCGTGTTAGTCATATTTTACAAGATTGAGGACAAAATGCATGAAATTTGGAATCTCATCATTTTGATATCACTTTGTATTATATAAAGAGATGTCTTTCACACCTCATGAAAAAGTTGAAGAATAACACACACACACCACTTTTTGAAAGATCAGCCGTGAGCTTTCATAGAGGGGAGAGAGAAAATAACTTCTTTCATTTTTGTTCATCTTGGAGAGAAAGAAAAAGAAGAAGAGAAGAGAAGAAAATTATTGTGTCGATTCCTAGCCGTGTTCTTTGAGAACGAATTGACATACTATTTTTCCGATCAATATCCGACACGTGTGAAGTAGAGATATTTGGCATTTTCGGTGTTGGATCATTCAACAAGCTACAACGAATTTGATTCGTGTTCGTGTCGGTAATCTGGAAAAGGCTTGCTCGGGTTTTCCCTTTGAAGATTATATTGGCAGAGGACTACGAGGGTAAGTATGCTTTGATTATCATCCTCGTTATTTTTATTCGTTTATACGATGTTAGATCGGTCCGTTTTTGGGGTTTGGTTTTTCCGGTTGGACCGACTTATTTTCCGCTGCGTATCTCGTTTTTATTCACTGAATCCCAACAATATATACGCCGGAGGTGCGCCGATTTCGATGAATTCTCTAAGACTACGATCAATCATATTGCTAAAGGTTCGCCTTTGCTTTGGGTACACTTTGTTTTTGTTGTTTTGGTTCTTTTCTTGGTGTATTATGGCACGAACCAGATTGAGAGGAGATTGAGAATAACTAGGTTTAGGGATAGGAACGGGAATATGGGTGATCCGAATGAGAATTCGAGCGCCATATTCACCATTATGGTTCACGGTGTTCCCAAAACTTTAGGTTTTGATATGACTCATCTGGTTGAGTATTTTCAGCATAGGTATCCTGGGAAGATTTACAGGGTGGTTGTGCCAGTGGATTTGTGTGCATTGGATGATTTAGTGACGGAGTTGGTGAAGGTGAGGGAGGATATTACAAAGTTTGTGGCAAAAATAGAATCGAGGGGGTTGGCAGAAGAGGAGGACGATGGTGAGGATGCACGAGAAATGAGGGGATTCTGGCTTAGGTTGAGGTTTCTTTGGAGGAGAATAAGGGATCTGTGGTATATGGCCGCTCACGAGTTGGGTTTTTCATAGGAGGAGAGGCTGAGGAAGTTGCAAGAGTTGAGAGCTGATTTTTAGATGGAGATGGCGGCTTATAAGGAAGTACAGGCAAGGGGTGCTGGAGTTGCTTTTGTGGTATTTAATGACGTTGACACAGCAAATAGGGTATTTTAGGATTTTCGAAATGAGAAGAGAAAGCGGGTTGGGAGGTTCATCTCTTTGATGGAGTTGCAACTACAGAGAAACCAATGGAAGGTAGATAGAGCTCCGTTGGCCAGTGATATATATTGGAACCATTTGGGATCATCAAAGCTCTCGTTGAAATTGAGAAGAGTTCTTGTCAATACTTGCCTTCTATTGATGCTTTTATTATTTAGCTCCCCACTTGCAGTGATCAGTGCCATCAAGAGTGCCGCTGGGATTATCAATGCCGAAGCAATAGATAATGCTCAGATGTGGTTGACTTGGTTGCAAAGCTGTAGCTGGATAGCTACCATAATATTCCAGTTTCTGCCTAATGTGATTGTTTTCATAAGCATGTACATTGTGATACCATCAGTGCTCTCGTATCTTTCCAAGTTTGAGAGGCATCTCACTGCGTCCAGGGAGCAACGTGCTGCATTGTTGAAGATGGTTTGCTTTTTTCTGGTTAATCTTATTCTCTTGAGGGCGCTAGTTGAGTCATCACTTGAAGGCGATATTCTGAAAATGAGCAGGTGTTATTTGGATGGGGAAGATTGCAAGTGAATTGAACAGTATTTAAGTGCTTTGTTCTTGTCAAGATCATGCCTTTCCTCTCTCGCGTTTCTCATCACAAGCACTTTTTTGGGGATATCTTATGACCTACTGGCTCCAATTCCTTGGATAAAAAACAAGCTAAGTGTAATAACCGTACTTTCCGTGAATTTTTGGGCTTTGATGTTCTTTCACTTTTGCCGCTCTTGTAAGCACTTATTGAGATGTTGTTGTTGATTTTAGAGTTTCGTACCTTTCGGGACATGTTCGTATTAATTAGACCTTGCAATGATGTTTTGAGTGAGGCAGATAGTGTAAGCTAGGCGTAAGCTAACGCACGCTATTTCTATTGAGTAGCGCGCGCTAGCTTCGTCTGTAGCGCACGATAATGGTCCGGGCTTGGCAGAGGCAGTAGCTGGGTTCTACCCTCTGGACCAGCAGTTAGCGCACGCTAGGCATGAGCTAATGCATGCTATTCGTATTGAGTAGCACACGGTAGCATCGCCTGTAGCGCACGCTAATGGGCTGAGTTTGGCAGGGGCAGTGGGGTGATTTCTGTTCTCTGAACTAGCAGTTAGCGCACATTATGCGTGAGCTAACGCACGCTAGGCGTGAGCTAATGCACGCAATAGGTTTTACATAGCACGTGCTAGTGCCGGATGTAGCGCATGCTATCACCGTAGGTCAGAGGCTACTAGACTACCGGGTGACCCCATTAGCGTTCCCTATACTTCAGGATTTAGCGCACGCTAATTCAACCTAGTATATAAACTGGGTTAGCCACCGTCTTCATCATTTTTCATCTCTTTTCTTCATTTCCAATGAGAGAGCATTAGAGGGCGATCCAGAGGCGATTTGGGGGCAATCTTTCATCAGCTATCAGCATCTTTGGTTGAATAACAAAGATTATACAACATCTAATCAATTCCTTCTCTCCGAATCAAGATAAATTCCTTAGAACCCTAGTTTGGGGTTTTTGGGTTGTTTTTCTTAGATCCGTCTGATTTATCCATTTTGAAGCTTGAAATCATTGAGATTATGATGTATCTACCCCATACCCACGTTTTCCTTACGATTATCCGAATGTTTTTGTGTATCACTTGAAGTGGAGAGGGTTTGGATGATTTCCAACCTCTAGGTGAATACTTTGATGATTTATGAATCGTAAAAGGGGGTTTCGGGAGTATTCCTTGAGAGTTGAGTATTGATGATTGATTATCGTATTTCCTTACGAATCTTTTAGGCCCAGAAGTACGTTCTTGGACCTCTCGAGCTTGAACACCATTTTTACTTCGGTTATAATGTCTCAAAGGTAAGTATATGTTTATGATTGTACGTTCTCGAATTTGAAAGTGAGGTATATGAATTGTGTGATTATATATATTCACTCTGGGATGGATCGACGGATCCTCGGAGGGTTTCGTTGCCTTTGGTGCAGTTCCACGAATATTTTTGGGTTAACCACTCTGGGAGGCTCCGACGGGGCTTCGGAGGCTTCCGTTGCTTCTGGTGCGGTTCCATGTTTAATCACGTACTTATTGACACGAAATGATATGAGATTTAGTTATTCTGGAATACTAGTCTTGAGTTTGATGAAATGATGATTATATTTACTTTATTGTCGAGAAGTATTATGTTTCATATTCGATATACTTGTACTAGCTATTCGACGGCTAACCCCTTTTGGGGGAAATACCTTTCATGTATTTTAGGGTCTAGGAGAGGAGAAATGTGTGTACCGGGTCGGCACGAAGATAATGGGCAAGAGTGATGCTGTGTCTTGTTTGTGTCTGTTTTTGTACTTTGTTCCACTCGGTATGGTTGTACTTGGAATGGTTTGAATACTCGAGTAATATTTCAGATGTTCATGATGTTGTGGCCTGTGTTGCCCTGAGTTTTAGTTCCCAATATTGTATTCTGTCGGATTGATTGTTACATTGGTGTCATTCTTATTGCCTTCTATTGGGATTATGTTTAGACCTCATCAGTCGAAATTTATGGTTCCACGTAATTTACTGGCCTTGTGGGTCCCACGGAAGGGCTCACGACACTGTAATATGTCCTGAATAACTTGGGGGTCTTACAAAATATGGTATCAGAGCTTAGGTTTATGGATACCTAGGTTGTCGGTCTTTTTGGGTCAAATTGAGTTACCGCTCGAATACAATATCACTATATTGCCATCATCTCGGTGCGAGCGGTACTAGTAAGTCCTTTTATGCTTCTCGTATTTTCCTAATCGCTTCGGTTTTAATTTGGTATTCTTGGGAATCTGTCACTTCGATGACGGGCGATTTGAATTGTACTCATGTATTTTGAGTATCCTTCAGAATGTATGCTGACAGGGGTCGAGGACAAGGCCGTGGTCGTGGATGCGGGCGAGGACGTGGCACGACCGCTTCCCTCATTCCGTTGTGGGGTCGGCTACCCCCAGCTTATCTAACTCAGTGCATCCTGATACCGAAATTCAACACGACCAGTCGACCGATCAAGGGAATAATGCAGATGTTAGGGTTACGAATGTTCTTCAACAATTGGCAAATCAGATGACTATCCTGGCTCGAGCTGTTCAACTAAATAATCCTAATCCGACCGCGGATGTTTTACTCCAGAATGTGGTCCGTATGCATCCTCCGCAGTTCAGCGGTGCTACCGACCTAGCGGGATGGGAAAGTTGGCTATTTGAATTGGAGAAAGTGTTTGAAGCGGTTGACTGTCCGGAAATGAGGAAGGTACCGATTGCTGAGTACCTCCTTACTAAGGAAGACGCGACTTGGTGGAAAGCCATTAAGCCGCAAGATCATGCTGCTACATGGGACGAATTTAAGGATCTGCTAGGGGCCGAGTATTGTCCTTGGCCAGTGCAAGAAAGCAGGATCCGAGCCTTTTTCGAATCTAAGCCGCAAAACATCCCAGTCTCGCAGGCGATAGTGGAATACAACCAACAGCTGATTCATGTGAAGAATCAGGTGCGGGATGAGCGTGACAAGATACGCCACTTCGACATGCGAATGAATATGGATTTACAGCGTTATATGGACCGGCTTGCTTGCACCACTCTGAAATAATACCAAGACAGGGCTTTGGCGTATGACATGTTTTGTTCCCACAACGACACCATAGACGAGCCGAAGAAGCAAAAGACCACTGATAATTTTTCTGGTTCTAAGGGCGGCAGCTTTCAGAGACCTTAGTCGGATAACTATTCCATCGGGCAGTCGTCGCATTCTTTTAAAGGGAAGAAGAGTTTTTGTTCTGCTTCGGGCACCTCAACTCGCCCGGTGACCTGTTTTAATTATGGTAATCCAGGCCACGTCAATCGGGAGTGAAACTTTCCACCTCTGAAGTGTCACACTTGTGGTCAGATGGGACACAGGGTAGTCTATTGCCCCGAGCAAGATCAGACTTTGGATACTCGGGTTTCCGCTCCAACACTTAGAGATCAGAATATGAACCAGCGACAATGAGTTAGCCAGTCACAGCAGGGTTACATCAGAGGTCGGGGATGGAATCAGACCTCTAGAGAGGGAGATTCTAGCATCGGTTTGGCACACCCACGAGTTTATGAGATGCCTCGAGCAGATGAACCTGATGCGGCGGTGGCCTCAGGTACCATTCATATCTTATCTCATCCACTTCGAGTACTTTTTGATTCTGGTGCTACACATTCTTTCATCTCTTTGGATTGTGTATGCCGTTTGAATATAAGTTGTATGAATGCTTGTGATCCTTTCATTGTGAAACTACCTAGCGGGGATAGAATCCTGGGGAGTCGGGAGATTAGAGATTATCCGGTGGGCATATAAGGTATTGATTGGTTATTGAATTTAATTGTGGTTGATATCAAGGGCAAGGATTTAATCCTCGGTGAGGACTGGCTTGAAAGTCACCGAGCGATTATGAATTACCACACTAAGTTTATCACTATGATGACTAAAGATGGTTCCGAGTACTCATTCATGGGACACAAATCGGAACAACCTAAGTTTCTTATCAGCGCCATGAAGACCGTAAAACTCCTGAATAAAGGTTTCACGGCCTATTGGTGTTATGCTTTGAAGTCGGGAGGGAATGGAGTCGATTTCTCTTCGATTCCAGTTGTTAATGAGTATCTAGATGTTTTTCCAGACGATCTTCCGGGTTTACCGCCAGATCGAGAGATAGAATTTTCCGTTGATTTAGAGCCCGACACGGCTCTGATTTCTAAGGAACTTTATCCTATGGCACCTTCAGAAATGCAAGAATTAAAGAATCACTTGAGAGAACTGTTGGAGAAAGAATACATTAGACCGAGCGCTTTGCCCTGGGGCGCACCTGTTCTTTTTGTGAGAAAGAATAATGGTTCACTATGTTTATGCATCGATTACCGTGAGCTAAACAAAGTGACCATCAAGAACAAGTATTCATTACCTCGTATAGATGATTTATTTGATCAGTTGCAGGGAGCCGTAGTATTCTCAAAAATTGATTTGAGATCAAGATACTACCAGCTCCGAGTGAAAGAGTCCAACATTCCGAAAACCACTTTCCGGACGAGGTACGGACATTATAAGTTTGTGGTCATGCCTTTTGGACGGACTAACGCACCAACAGTATTCATGCAGCTGACAAGATATTCATTGAGTACCTTGACAAATGTGTGGTCGTCTTTATTGACGATATCTTGATTTATTCTCGAGATGAGGAGGAGCATGCCCGGCACTTGCGTTCGATACTAGACATTTTGAGAGCCAAGAGCCTTTATGCAAAATTCTCAAAATGTGAGTTCTGGTTGAAGGAAGTTATATTTTTCGTCCATGTGGTTTCGGCCGAAGGGGTTTGTGTAGACCCGCAGAAGGTTGAGGCAGTACTAGATTGGGCACCGCCTAATAATGTCAAGGAAGTTCGTAGCTTTTTGGGTCTTGCTGGGTATTACCGTCAGTTTATCGAGACGTTTGACCTCAGTGCCGATTTTAGCTTTACCACAGGGTAATGAAGGATTTGCAGTTTATAGTGACGCTTCAGGACAAGGGTTTGGATGTGTGCTTACGCAGCACGATAAGACGATAGCCTTTGCATCACAGCAGTTGAAGCCGTATGAGATGAACTATCCTACTCATGACTTGGAATTGGCCGCAATTGTCTTCACACTTAAGATTTGGTGGCATTATTTGTATGGCTCTTCGTGTCGGATTTATACTAATCACAAAAGTTTGAAGTACATTTTCAGTCAGAAAGAGTTGAATATGAGGCAGCGACATTGGTTGGAATTGATTAAGGATTATGATTTGAAAATTCTTTACCACCCGGGGAAGGCCAACGTCGCCGCGAACGCTTTGAGCCGCAAATCAGCATCACTTCAAATGCTCGAGGTTCTTACACCCCATACGAAGATTCGTCCGGATTTGATCGAGCAAGGTATAGAAGTTTGGCTTCAGAGAGTGCAGGGATAGTTGTGTACCCTCGAAATTACTTCGTCCTTGGTTAATGACATCAAAGGGAAACAGTAAAGTGACCCAATGATTTCCTAACTAAATGAAGATGTAATTAAGAGAAAAGCCCCTGGATTTATGGTCCATGAAGACAGTATCTTGAGATTTCAGGGCAGGCTTTCTGTCCCGAATAATCTGGAGTTGAGGCAGAGAATTCTCCAAGAAGCCCATGCTACGCCCTACTCAATCCACCCTAGAACGAGTAAGATTTATAAGTACTTGAAGCGAAATTTTTGGTGGAATAATATGAAGAAAGATGTCACAGAGTTCGTATTGCAATGTTTGACGTGTCAACAAGTCAAGATCGAGCATCAATGACCAGCGAGGTTGTTGAAGCCACTTCCCATTCCCGAGTGGAAGTGTGAAGATATCTCTATCGATTTTATCACGGGGATGCCGACGTCTAGAGCCGAAATGAATATGGTTTGGGTAATCGTTGATCGATTAACCATGTCTTTATAGATGAGATTGTGAGATTGCATGGTGTAACACACCCGATATATTCAGGAATATTACAGCGCCGTAAATCCTTTACATAGGATTTACAAGTCTGAAGAAATGAAAAGACAATAACAGATACCAACGTATGAAAGTAACTGAAATAAAATACAACAGTTCTGACCAATACTAAAAATACAAATGTCCAAAGGAAAAGTATTAATACATCACCAAATCCAAATCATCACAAACGACGACGTACTCGAGTACTTATTAAAACGATACAAACAACATGTTGTGCGGCGATTTATACGCCTCGACGGAGATCGGTTTACAGGCCGAGCGACCAAAGATAGCATCAAATAATCCAAGGCAGACTTGCCAAGCGAAGAGTCCATACTGAGATCAGGTACCGAGTGATCAACGTCCGGGGCGATCGCCTTTTGACCCCTAGCGATCGACTCCGGTGCCCGACCAAGGACGACCGTCCGATGCCACGTGTAAGGCCATCATCCGTCATATCTATGAGGACTGGATCTCGGAGCGAGGACCCACGTGCAAGATCCGCGAATGGCACCACAGAACAAGGATCGTTGACTCCAGCCCATCAGCAGCTGTCAGTGACAAGGACGGCCTCACCTTCCGACAGACTCGCCGAAAGGTCCTAGGTGGGGCCTTCCAAGACAGCGACATAGACGCATGTTGGCTTCTCATTGGTTCGCACATCCGGCTGCCAGTAGCTACTGCGGACTCTAAGTAGACCAACCCATGTGATAAAGACGGTCGCCCGCTTATTATAATACAGCAGAGGCGATTGCCCAACGACTCCCAGTCCTATAAATAGAGAGCCTCCAGCACTTGGAAATCTCTCGACTTTTCTCTTGACTCTATCTAGGATTTCTCTCTCAGAACCTCTTAACCAAAAGATGGTCGGCAGAAACGAGAACTCCCTATAGTTCAGAGAACTCCCGATTTTAAGAGTTCACAAGTTCAGAAGCTCAGACATTCAGCTAAAGAACTGAGCACTCCATCGGTGTTACAAGAACTCACAGAGCATCATCTCTGGTTTTTCCGGCAATCATCAGCACTCAAGAGCTAGATAACTAGGGCCTTTAAACTCATTGTAATTGTACTCTAACATTAATATTTGTACTCTCAAGTATTCGTATTAATAATATCTCGCGAGAGCATTCAAGCCAGGGACTAACAACCCCGGCAAATCTTGTGTTATTTACTTCCCCACGGATGTATTCTCGCATTTTGTTTGTTACTCGTCCATTCCAGCATATCATCTCTGGATAATATTTTGGGTAACAACAATTGGCTCTAGAGGAAGGGGGCTTGAACCTCCGTTTTCATTCTGACCGTCCCAAAGAACACTCACTGTTCTCCGGGGCATATACTTGAAAAAACACTCACTGTTCTTCAAAGAAAACCTTCAGAATCATGACGTCCTCCACCACATCGAAGAGAGCCACTCTCCGGTCCGCCGGACGCCTTATTCTGGCTCAATCCGAGCCACAACCTACGGCATAGGGTATCCGCCGCGATGCGAGACTCTCGATCCCGCCCCTGAGGGACGGCCCCAGCCTCTCGCTCGACCAGTTCCAAACCACGGAATAGATCGAGGAGGCTATGGCCATCCTAAGGGAGAGACGGAGAGCATGTGCAGGGGCCGCTATAACCCCCTCGGCCATCCGCCGCGCAGGCAAACGGAAGCTCAAGGGGTTGCTGGTCGAGCGATCGTCAGAAAGCCCCAATTCACGAAACAAGGCTTTCGCAAGGCGGGACGGTTTCGTCTTCAGCCGCCTAGGAAGCGACCCATCGTGGCGACCGGGGCATTCTGGCCCCAACCATGAGACGTCAGAATCCGAGTCCGTCACCAGGATTTCGGCATACCCAACTCCGAACCAAATACAGGTCAGCCGTCTGGCCCCCATCCGCCGACGAGTCGAGCCACGCGGCAAGGAAATCATCGACAGCGGAGCCAGGGGATCAGTACTTGATTGCCTTGGCTCCCGCTCCGAGCACCTAGCTGCGAGCAACCAGGCCGCGGCGATCGCTGCTATGCAACACCAGCTCGACGAGATGAAAGTGCTCATGGAAACTGGGGCAAACGCTAGTAGAAAGATCATCGGAGCAGTTGAGCCACTCGCGGTCCACATCGAGCTTGCCCCTGTGCAACCAAGGATCGCTGCACCCCAAACACCTTTGTATGAAGGGAGACCTTAATTCTATACTCAGATCATAATATAACAAGTCACTAATTAATCTGTTATACTTAATGCAGACATAACTCTCAATATGACAATGAATCCACTCGCAATTCTACTCGAAAAGAACACCTTAATGGGACCTAACTTTGTGGATTGGCTCCGCAATCTGATGATTGTCCTTAGTATAGAGGCACAGGGATACGTCTTGGAGATGGACATTCCCGCGCCTCCTGTGCGGACCCGAGCCAATCAGGATGAGATTGAAAACCACGAAAAGTGGGTTAAGGAGGACGTGAAAGTCCGTGCTTATATGATGGCTTCCATGTCTAATGAGCTTCAGAGAGCTCATGAGAAAATGACTTCTGCTAGGCAGATTCTATCTCACTTAACCGAACTTTATGGTGAGCACAAAGCGAATCGCTAGATATGAGATATCCAAGCAACTGTTCGGTGCAAGGATGAAGGAAGGTGAGAAGGTTGGGGAACACGTCCTCAAAATGATATCCATGATCGAGAGATTGGAGGCTCTTGATTTTAAAATGGATACTTCTCTCCAAACCGACCTTATCCTACAATCTCTCCCTGATTCCTTCTCACAGTTTGTTATGAACTTCAACCGCAATGAGATTGCATGTAATTTAGCCGGGCTAGTGAACAAACTTGTGACCGCTCGCCTCGATGAAGACTCCGCGGATGAAGGAGTCGGCCCTTGTGATTTCTTCTGGACTTCTAAATCTAAGAATAAGAAGAAAAAGAACAAGAAGCGGACTGGACCACAAGCAAAGGACCTTAAGGGTAAGGGCAAGGCCCCGATGGTTCAAGAACAAGAAGAAGAAGGATGCTTGTCTCAAGTGCGGTGAGTCGGGCCACCGGGCTAGAGACTGTCCGATTCTTCATGGCACTTCGTGCATGTAACTTTTAGTTTTGGAAACAAAATTGTTCTCATCGTATTTTCTACTTCTGATATCGGATTCTCGTGCTAGTTCTCATATTTGTACCGTGAATCGGGATCTGGAACAAAGTAGGAAGCTTGGAGCCGGAGAAGTTATATTCACAAATAAGCGGCATAGTGTCGAGGCGACCGACATAGGATCACTTCTTTTGGGTTTAGAATCCGGCTTTGTTTTGACTTTAGAAGATGTACTTGTTTTGCCTAATGGGGCACAAAAACATTGTATCCATTCCGGTCATGGACCGAAAAGGCTTTTCATTTTTCATTGGTGATGGTTCCTGCAAATTTATTTCAGAAATAAACTAGTGGGTACTGCTACATTGTTAAATGAATTGTATCATCTAAATCTCAGCAACAAAGTAGTTGTGAATACTATGATTAGAAAACGTTGTAGGGATGAAACCAATCAAGTTTTGAAATGGCATCTTAGACTTGGTCATGTTGGTCAGACCAAAGTTTACAAAGATGGAAAAGGATGGACTTATGGGTCCATAGGGATCGGATCCCTTTCCTACTTGTGAATCTTGCCTTAAAGGTAAAATGACTAAGTCCCCCTTCAAGGGACTTATGAAAGAGCCGCTGATAAACTGGGATTAATCCATACTGACATTTGTGGTGCTTTGGAAGCAGCACGTGACGGATATCAATATTTCATTACATTTACAGATGATCATACTAGGTATGGTTATGTATACTTAATGAAACATAAATCTGAGGCCTTTGAGAAGTTCTAGGAATTCAAGGCCCTAGTCGAGAAACAAACTGGTAATCATATCAAAGCACTTCGGTTGGACCGAGGTGGCGAGTATATGAGTACGGAGTTTGACGAGTTCCTTAAGGAACATGGAATAGTTTCACAACTAACACCTCCAGGTACTCCTCAGTTAAATGGTGTGACAGAAAGAAGGAACCGGACCCTGTTGAACATGGTCCGTTCCATGCTAGGCTATACTGACTTGCCGATTTACCTGTGGGGTATGCACTCCTGACTGCCGCGTATATCTTGAACAGATGTCCTTCCAAATCCGTTCCTAAAACTCCACATGAGATGTGGGAAGGAAGGAAACCAAGTCTTAATCATATTAGGATTTGGGGATGTCCCGCCTATGTCAAGAAGACTAAGGTGGAAGCTAGGTCTGCGAAGGGACGTTTCATTGGATTCCCGTCTGGGACGATGGGATATCTATTCTACATGCCTGAAGATCGAAAGATCGTTGTTGCTTTACAAGCACACTTCCTGGAAGATGAGTTCATTCAGGAAGGCGGAGCAGGTAGAAGTATTTCTTTGGAAGAATACAATGAAACTCCTAAGGAGACACCTGTGCAAGAAATTGGAACCGAACCTTCTGAAACACAAGTACAACCACCTAGTAGGTCTAGTTGGGTGTCTCAATTACCTGAGAGGTATAGTTTTATGCACTTGGAGGAACTGGGTTTCCTCGAGGTTCCAAGTGATAAACAAGAGACCGACCCACGACCAATGACCTAGCAATGGTGGATGTAGACTCCATGAAATGGACTGTAACAGTCTTCATGTAGTTGGGACCTTCATTTTGATGAGACGGTCAAAGAGTTTGACTTCGTTCAAAATGAAGAGGAATCTTGTGTATACAAGAGGGTTAGTGGGAGCAAGATCACATTCATAGTACTATGTGTAGATAACATTCTACTAATAGGAAATGCTGTGGGAATGCTCATTACGTGAAAGCTTGGCTTTGAGTAATTTCTCCATGAAAGACTTGGGAGAAGAAACCTATATTCTTGAGATTCGACTCTCCGGGATAGATCGAAGAGAATGATAAGTTTTTCCCAAGCCCTCTAAATAGATAAAGTCTTAAAACGATTTAAGATGGATTATTCTAAAAGAGGGTTCCTTCCGATGCGACATGGGATAAAACTCTCCTCGAAGATGTGTCCTCTAGGTGAGGAACAATGAAAGGAAATGAGTAATATACCATATGCTTCGTCCGCGGGTAACCTTATGTATGCTATATTGTGTACGAGACCTGACATTGCGCATCCGGGAGCGTGGTAAGTAGGTTTCGAGCAAACCTGTGAAGGGAACATTGGACTGCCGTAAAGAACGTTCTCAAGTACTTGATAAGGGCTCGAGATATGGTTCTTATATATGGCGGCGGAGAACTGAATATTGAGGGATTCACTGATTCGGACTTCCAAGGACAGAAAGACGACTAAATGTCTATTTCTGGCTAATTATTTACTCTTAATGGAGGAGCAGTATCTTGGCATAATGCCAATGATAGCGCGACTGCTGGTTCCACCTGTTAGGATGAGTATATAGCAGCCTCGGAGGCTTCTAAGGAAGGGTTCTGGATTAAGAAATTACTGGGTAAACTTCACATGACACCATGGGCCTAGGGGCCGAGGTTTTACAACAGTACCAATCACATTGAGAGGGAGTATCATCTCATAAGAGAATTTGTTCGCAAAAGAGATACATTGTGCTGCATAGAGTAGAGTCATCCGACTACGTCGCTGATCCACTGACCAAGCCACTTTCTCAGACTAGCTTGGAGCGTCATCTGGAGAACATGGGTATTAGATACCATAGTGTGTGGCATTGAGTGCAAGTGGGAGATTGTTAGGAGTATGCCCTCGAATGCCACTCAGAGGTTGTTGAGTGAGGGCATGGTACTTGTAATTATGTAAACCATTTATATAAGGCAAATGAATGTTTCTTTATTTACTGGTAGTTACTGGCATTCCTAACTCGTAAATAAACATATAGAAACTACTCCGTGTATTTGAGAGCAAAACGTTCCACTCCTTATTGGATAAGGGGGTAGGCACTGGAAAGGTTATAGCTCAAATACTTAATCGTTCGCAAGTCGATGAAACTTGACTGGGCGTTAAGTTTATGTGAAGACTTGTATGACGTGTTCTTTGACATGGAGAGTGCCTGTCGAACACTAATGGTTAGTGGGAGCACACGTTATAGGTATGCTAATTGGATTAGTATACTCGAACCGACTCACCCTCGATTCGTCACATGGATTTCACTCCGGGACAGTCAATGACGGAATCGAAAGGTTGTGATAGGTATTCGTGAACCTTCGACTTGAGGATTTAGTAGGGATGTGCTTGTGACGTCAATATTTTCATTAGAGTAGTTCGACCCTATAAACCGGAAGGCGGGGGTCAACCTCGACGTGCATCTTGACGGGCAAGTAGCAGGTCCTACTGAATACCAAGATAGAATTCTTTCTCCCGTTAGTGAGCGTGTTATATGTCCTATGCGGTTATTGGCAGATGAGATCATAAGTCTTTGGCCAAAGCATTGGAGCTAGTTGTATTAGATACACGACAGCTCGATGATCTCGATTTGCATTAACGCATGCATAGCGTCAAGTACAGATAGGGTTTGACTGACCTTGACCCTATAACTTGATCGGGACATTTGAAAGAAGGGTTTATACGTATACTGGTATTCACGACAGAATGGTTCTTGAATGATCCCAATCATTCGTTCTCAGTTGGGGACAGGTGGTGCTACTACTCTTTGGTTCCTCCCATTGCTAGGTGGTGCTACTACTCTTTGGTTCCTCCCATTGCTAACTGAGACGGACCTACCGAGTCGCGCATTAGGATTGACGACGGAATGAATCAAGCTTAATTCTCTCATTATGAATATTAGATATTGGATATCTAATTCGGGACATTGGATGTTTAAATTGATTTATTGGATAAATTAATTTACGGCCTAATGAATTAAATAAATTACTGGGTGATAAATTTAATTCATGGATATAATTATTTCTTGGAGAAATTAATTATGTCATAATGTATTTGATATAATAAAATTAATTGGATTAATTAATCGATATAAATACATCGGAACGGAATCGGAGTTTATCTGTTTGGACTCACGGGAGTCCGAAACGAACCGAACTCATCCGTTTTTCATCATAGCCGCCCCCCCCACTTTCCACCTTATTTCCTTTTGTTTTTGTTCCCATTGATTAATGGGTGATAATGACATGGTGGGGTTGATTCTCATTTGATGAGTTGTTTTAAGGTGAGTGGAATTTGAATAAGAAAAGAAGACTTCATTCTCTCATTTAATAGGCATTCATACGGATCAATCATAGAGAGTTCAAGAGAGAGAAAAGTTCTTCTCAAAGTAGTCTTCTTCTTCTTCTTCACTTTCCTCTTGGTTTTCTTAGAGAAAATTCAAGAGTATAATTGAGAGTTATGAGTTATACACTTAGAGTGTGATGATCTCATATTGGAAGCTTCATCACTTAGCTCTAGCCGCATCCTCGGAGGATAGCAAGGTGATCGTCGTTCCGATCGTTTCTCTGGCGCGTGGCAAGTAGAGACGCGGTGCTTTCGGCGTTGGATCATTCAAGAACTTGGAGCGGATTGAATGGCAAGGAGATCGCCTAAAGCTTGGGGAATAGCTCGAGAGAAGATTACCATTTAATCAACGGACTTCGAGGGTATGTGTTTCTCGTATCTTCTTTGTTCATTCAATATTCGTATATATGTAGCTCGATCGATCCTCGTAGGGATTCGGATCGTATTTATTTTCGATTCACCGCTTCCGCTGCGGCCTTTGATTTTAGGCGCCGAATCCCAACAGTGGTATCGGAGCGTAGGTCTTGCGATCGTATATACGATATTGGCATTTGGAATGCTCGATTAGATGGTGTATGATTTGGAATCATTTTAGTCATAATCGTGGTATATGTTTTTCGTTCGTAATAATTGTATTTTTCGTAAGTTTATGTCTAAATATAAATCTTAAATTTCTGGGAAATATGATTTATATTGAAGATATGAAAGTCGGAAAATATTGATATTGGATATCCTAATGAAAATCTAGCCCCGAATCGTCATTTGACGACTTTTTGGACAAAAAGGGTAATTTGGCCGAGAGTGACTCGACCGTGTCGGGTGACACGGCCGTGTCCGTGATGTGGCCAAGCTGCACGGAGACCCAACGTGTCGGGCGACACGGCGTGTCTGGCCTAAGGCTTCAGGAAGTGACTCGGCCGTGTCGGCGACACGGCCGTGTCTGGCAGAATGTCAGGACATCGCCCGGCATGACCGACCGTGTCTCGCGACACGGGCCGTGTCTGGCCGCGATGACTGGCCAGCAGCCATTTTTCACCGCTCGATTTTTTTCGTATTCTTAAAAATTAATCTCCCGCATGTTAAATTCGATTTAATATGATTAAAATCATTTATAGTATTTCATTTTATAAGGGAAATTTGATTAATTGGAATATTTATGGTCGATCAATTATTTTGAACGTTATCAAATTACCGATTGTGTGAATCGATTGGATCGGTTCGTATTGTTGATTGGATCAATGTATCTCTACGCTTTCCATTTATATAGTATTTATTGGATGAATGCTTTTTGAATGGGGATGTGGTTCGTGGACTTAGATTTGAATCGTTCGTTTTATTCGATTGGGTTGTAAAGGCCGTTTTGAGCCTATTTATTTTACTAGAAATGTTTATATCTAGGATGCAATTTTCGATGTAAAATTTATATGTAATGACGAATACCGGAGGAAGATCCATTTCGAGAAGACGAAGATTCCAGACGAAGACTTGTAATTAGATTACGGAGTTTTTGTTTTCTAGGAACGGTCCATGAACCACATGTTGGTAGCAACTAGGTTGTGAATGGTTTTTTCATATTGTATGAATACCACAAATGCGCTAATATGATTAATGTGCAAAGTGTAACGTTAATCGCGAAAATTCTCCCACAATAAATAATTAAGTTTATAAGGTTTCAAGGTTTTCCTTCCCTCCATCGAGTTTTCGGGAAATTGAAATCCAAACCGGATGTGCTATGCTTCCGAGTTATCGGGGTAGTCGTCGGGAGGACGGATAAATTACCGAGCGCATTCGATGCCTTCGGTTGGAGCAAATTTTATCCCTAGAAACACGATAGGTTCTTGATAAGATTCAATTGTGAAACTGATTGCGTCGATGGTATAAACTTAACTTGTTCACGAACCATAGAAATCGTATAGGTTGAGGGGAGTGAACAAGGGGAAAAAGAAGATCGAATCATCCATTAGATGGGTTGGTGTTGGACACCACTTTATGAAAATTAATAGAATAGAAACCTGTTCGGTTGCCCTCTATTAAGATTTATAAAGAACTCGATCACCACTATGAAGTAGAGCGACGATACTTCCGGATATCACATGGGAGTGTGTTATTCCGATAAAAATAGTGGGAGCTGGGTGACAAGAATAGAAAAGACCTTAATTCTATACTCAGATCATAATATAACAAGTCACTAATTAATCTGTTATACTTAATACAGACATAACTCTCAATATGACAATGAATCCACTCGCAATTCTACTCGAAAAGAACACCTTAATGGGACCTAACTTTGTGGATTGGCTCCGCAATCTGATGATTGTCCTCAGTATAGAGGCACAGGGATACGTCTTGGAGACGGACATTCCCGCGCCTCCTGTGCGGACCCGAGCCAATCAGGATGAGATTGAAAACCACAAAAAGTGGGTTAAGGATGACGTGAAAGTCCGTGCTTATATGATGGCTTCCATGTCTAATGAGCTTCAGAGAGCTCATGAGAAAATGACTTCGCTAGTGCATTCTATCTCACTTAACCGAACTTTATGGTGAGCACAAGCAGAATCGCTAGATATGAGATATCCAAGCAACTGTTCGGTGCAAGGATGAAGGAAGGTGAGAAGGTTGGGGAACACGTCCTCAAAATGATATCCATGATCGAGAGATTGGAGGCTCTTGATTTTAAAATGGATACTTCTATCCAAACCGACCTTATCCTACAATCTCTCCCTGATTCCTTCTCACGCTTGTTATGAACTTCAACCGCAATGAGATTGCATGTAATTTAGCCGGGCTAATGAACAAACTTGTGACCGCTCGGCCTCGGATGAAGACTCATGGATGAAGGAGTCGGCCCTTATGATTTATTCTGACTTCTAAGTCTAAGAATAAGAAGAAAAAGACCAAGAAGCGGACTGACCACAAGCAAAGGACCTTAAGGGTAAGGGCAAGGCCCCGATGGTTCCAAGAACAAGAAGAAGAAGGATGCTTGTCTCAAGTGCGGTGAGTCAGGCCACTGGGCTAGAGACTCCGATTCTTCATGGCACTTCGTGCATGTAACTTTTAGTTTTGGAAACAAAATTGTTCTCGCTCGTATTTTCTACTTCTGAATCTTGGATTCTGGTGCTAGTTCTCATATTTGTACCGTGAATAAGGATCTGGAACAAAGTAGGAAGCTTGGAGCTGGAGAAGTTATGATCACAGTCGGAAGTGGGCATAGTGTCGAGGCGACCGACATAGGATCACTTCTTTTGGGTTTAGAATCCGGCTTTGTTTTGACTTTAGAAGATGTACTTGTTTTGCCCAAGGGGGCACAAAAACATTGTATCCATTCCGGTCATGGACCGAAAAGGCTTTTCATTTTTCATTGGTGATGGTTCCTGCAAATTTATTTCAGAAATAAACTAGTGGGTACTGCTACATTGTTAAATGGATTGTATCATCTAAATCTCAGCAACAAAGTAGTTGTGAATACTATGATTAGAAAATGTTGTAGGGATGAAACCAATCAAGTTTTGAAATGGCATCTTAGACTTGGTCATGTTGGTCAGACCAAGGTTTACAAAGATGGAAAAGGATGGACTTATGGGTCCATAGGGATCGGATCCCTTTCCTACTTGTGAATCTTGCCTTAAAGGTAAAATGACTAAGTCCCCCTTCAAGGGACTTATGAAAGAGCCGCTGATAAACTGGGATTAATCCATACTGACATTTTTGGTGCTTTGAAGCAAAGACGTGACGGATATCAATATTTCATTACGTTTACAGATGATCATACTAGGTATGGTTATGTATACTTAATGAAACATAAATCCGAGGCCTTTGAGAAATTCTAGGAATTCAAGGCCCTAGTCGAGAAAAAAACTGGTAATCATATCAAAGCACTTCGGTCGGACCGAGGTGGCGAGTATATGAGTACGGAGTTTGACGAGTTCCTTAAGGAACATGGAATAGTTTCACAACTAACACCTCCAGGTACTCCTCGCTTAAATGGTGTGACAAAGAAGGAACAGACCACGTTGAACATGGTCCGTTCCATGCTAAACTATCTTGACTTGTCGATTTACATGGGGTATGCACTCCTGCCGCGTATATCTTGAACAGATGTCCTTCCAAATCCGTTCCTAAAACTCCACATGAGATGTGGGAAGGAAGGAAACCAAGTCTTAATCATATTAGGATTTGGGGATGTCCCGCCTATGTCAAGAAGACTAAGGTGGAAGCTAGGTCTGCGAAGGGACGTTTCATTGGATTCCCGTCTGGGACGATGGGATATCTATTCTACATGCCCGAAGATCGAAAGATCGTTGTTGCTTTACAAGCACACTTCCTGGAAGATGAGTTCATTCAGGAAGGCGGAGCAGGTAGAAGTATTTCTTTGGAAGAATACAATGAAACTCCTAAGGAGACACCTGTGCAAGAAATTGGAACCGAACCTTCTGAAACACAAGTACAACCACCTAGTAGGTCTAGTAGGGTGTCTAAATTACCTGAGAGGTATAGTTTTATGCACTTCGAGGAACTGGGTTTCCTCGAGGTTCCAAGTGATAAACAAGAGACCGACCCACGACCAATGACCTAGCAATGGTGGATGTAGACTCCATGAAATGGACTGTAACAGTCTTCATGTAGTTGGGACCTTCATTTTGATGAGACGGTCAAAGAGTTTGACTTCGTTCAAAATGAAGAGGAATCTTGTGTATACAAGAGGGTTAGTGGGAGCAAGATCACATTCATAGTACTATGTGTAGATAACATTCTACTAATAGGAAATGATGTGGGAATGCTCAGTTCTGTGAAAGCTTGGCTTTCGAGTAATTTCTCCATGAAAGACTTGGGAGAAGAAACCTATATTCTTGAGATTCGACTCTACTGGGATAGATCGAAGAGAATGATAAGTTTTTCCCAAGCCCTCTAAATAGATAAAGTCTTAAAACGATTTAAGATGGATTATTCTAAAAGAGGGTTCCTTCCGATGCGACATGGGATAAAACTCTCCTCGAAGATGTGTCCTCTAGGTGAGGAACAATGAAAGGAAATGAGTAATATACCATATGCTTCGTCCGCAGGTAACCTTATGTATGCTATATTGTGTACGAGACCTGACATTGCGCATGCTGGGAGCGTGGTAAGTAGGTTTCAGGCAAACCCAGGAAGGGAACATTGGACTGCCGTAAAGAACGTTCTCAAGTACTTGATAAGGGCTCGAGATATGGTTCTTATATATGGCGGTGGAGAACTGAATATTGAGGGATTCACTGATTCGGACTTCCAAGGACAGAAAGACGATTAAATGTCTATTTCTGGCTAATTATTTACTCTTAATGGAGGAGCAGTATCTTGGCATAATGCCAATGATAGCGCGACTGCTGGTTCCACCTGTTAGGATGAGTATATAGCAGCCTCGGAGGCTTCTAAGGAAGGGTTATGGATTAAGAAATTACTGGGTAAACTTCACATGACACCACGGGCCTAGGGGCCGAGGTTTCACAACAGTACCAATCACATTGAGAGGGAGTATCATCTCGTAAGAGAATTTGTTCGCAAAAGAGATACATTGTGCTGCATAGAGTAGAGTCAGCCGACTACGTCGCTGATCCACTGACCAAGCCACTTTCTCAGACTATCTTGGAGCGTCATCTGGAGAACATGGGTATTAGATACCATAGTGTATGGCATTGAGTGCAAGTGGGAGATTGTTAGGAGTATGCCCTCGAATGCCACTCAGAGGTTGTTGAGTGAGGGCATTGTACTTGTAATTATGTAAACCATTTATATAAGGCAAATGAATGTTTTTTTATTTACTGGTAGTTACTGGCATTCCTAACTCGTAAATAAACATATAGAAACTAGTCCGTGTATTTGAGAGCAAAACGTTCCACTCCTTATTGGATAAGGGGGTAGGCACTGGAAAGGTTATAACTCAAATACTTAATCATTCGCAAGTCGATGAAACTTGACTGGGCGTTAAGTTTATGTGAAGACTTGTATGACGTGTTCTTTGACATGGAGAGTGCCTGTCGAACACTAATGGTTAGTGGGAGCACACGTTATAGGTATGCTAATTGGATTAGTATACTCGAACCGACTCACCCTCGATTCGTCACATGGATTTCACTCCGGGACAGTCAATGACGGAATCGAAAGGTTGTGATAGGTATTCGTGAACCTTCGACTTGAGGATTTAGTTGGGATGTGCTTGTGATGTCAATATTTTCATTAGAGTAGTTCGACCCTATAAACCGGAAGGCGGGGGTCAACCTCGACGTGCATCTTGACGGGCAAGTAGCAGGTCCTACTGAATACCAAGATAGAATTCTTTCTCCCGTTAGTGAGCGGGTTATATGTCCTATGCGGTTATTGGCAGATGAGATCATAATTCTTTGGCCAAAGCATTGGAGCTAGTTGTATTAGATACACGACAGCTCGATGATCTCGATTTGCATTAACGCATGCATAGCGTCAACTACAGATAGGATTTGACTGACCTTGACCCTATAACTTGATCGGGACATTTGAAAGAAGGGTTTATACGTATACTGGTATTCACGACAGAATGGTTCTTGAATGATCCCAATCATTCGTTCTCAGTTGGGGTACAGTGTAGGCCGCCAGGCTGGCTAGGTGGTGCTACTACTCTTTGGTTCCTCCCATTGCTAACTGAGACGGACCTACCGAGTCGCGCATTAGGATTGACGACGGAATGAATCAAGCTTAATTCTCTCATTATGAATATTAGATATTGGATATCTAATTCAGGACATTGGATGTTTAAATTGATTTATTGGATAAATTAATTTACGGCCTAATGAATTAAATAAATTACTGGGTGATAAATTTAATTCATGGATATAATTATTTCTTGGAGAAATTAATTATGTCATAATGTATTTGATATGATAAAATTAATTGGATTAATTAATCGATATAAATACATCGGAACGGAATCGGAGTTTATCTGTTTGGACTCACGGGAGTCCGAAACGAACCGAACTCATCCGTTTTTCATCATAGCCGCCGCCCCCACTTTCCACCTTATTCCCTTTTGTTTTTGTTCCCATTGATTAATGGGTGATAATGACATGGTGGGGTTGATTCTCATTTGATGAGTTGTTTTAAGGTGAGTGGAATTTGAATAAGAAAAGAAGACATCATTCTCTCATTTAATAGGCATTCATACGGATCAATCATAGAGAGTTCAAGAGAGAGAAAAGTTCTTCTCAAAGTAGTCTTCTTCTTCTTCACTTTCCTCTTGGTTTTCTTAGAGAAAATTCAAGAGTATAATTGAGAGTTATGAGTTATACACTTAGAGTGTGATGATCTCATATTGGAAGCTTCATCACTTAGCTCTAGCCGCATCCTCATAGGATAGCAAGGTGATCGTCGTTCCGATCGTTTCTCCGGCGCGTGGCAAGTAGAGACGCGGTGCTTTCGGCGTTGGATCATTCAAGAACTTGGAGCGGATTGAATTGCAAGGAGATCGCCTAAAGCTTGGGGAATAGCTCGAGAGAAGATTACCATTTAATCAACGGACTTCGAGGGTATGTGTTTCTCGTATCTTCTTTGTTCATTCAATATTCGTATATATGTAGCTCGATTGATCCTCGTAGGGATTCGGATCGTATTTATTTTCGTTTCACCGCTTCCACTGCGGCCTTTGATTTTAGGCGCCGAATCCCAACATGCGACGCGTCCCTCCCCCCTTCACAACGTATACCGTCGAGGATCGCCATCTAACATGATGGTCCGAGGTAGAAAAGTGCTAACAAGCCGCGGTCTTGGAGTCGACTAATCCGATGATGCCCCGTGCAAAGACTCCTCCAGACCAAGACCACACGCCCTTCGTTTAAATACGAGGCGGGTGCAGCCTACAGAGGACCCTCACAATTAAGTGAGTCGTGCGAAGTTGACCATCAGACGGAATGTCACTCGCGCACAAGACATGGTCGTGGAGGTCGGTTCCATCAAACTCCGCGATGGTGCATAGTTCCTCTAGGCCGGGATGGTCGGCCTTCCTCGAGGAATCTGCAAAATTGAAGACCGCTCACTCAATGATTTATTTTCGTCCCCTTACTTTCACTAAGTAAACAAAAATAAGGGGGAAGGGCGGAGCTATGTATACACGATCGTCTCTACTCAGATACATGTACGGCGATCGACATGTATGTGCAGCGATCGACTTTGTTGTAAGAGTTATCAATATGAGTTTATCAATTCACTTGGAGCTGTACACACAACGATCGTTCCTCACACACTCGTATAAAGTCATGTAAAAGACTCAGAAAGACAACCATACAAGCAAGAAATCAGAAAAGCGAACATTTATTTCATCACTTGGAATAAAAATACAGACACGGTTGCCCGAAGGCAAAAGTACAACGAAAGCTACAAAAATCACAAGTAAAACAGCAGAAAAGATCAAGGATCGGCGCCCGTTCCATCGCCAGCTGCAGGGTCTGAACCCCCATCCTCCGAGGAGCCCGGATGAACAAGGTTGTCCGGCAGCGGGTACCAGCTCAAGTCGATTCCGAGATCGACGGAAAGGTCGAGGATCGGCACTGTAAAGTCAGGCTGCATAGGATGCTGCAGCGCATAGGCTTTGAAATTTTCAGCCAAAGGGCCGACCTCAAGCCCTCCCTTATTAGCGGCACGGATGGCGTCAACATAATCCATGTAATAGGCAAATTCGCTGACGTACTCCACTTTAACGAAGGGATCGGCCTCAATCGCCTTTAGCTATTCTTTCAACTCTGCAACCGTTTGGCTAGTGCCCTCAAGCTCGGCAGTTTTGGCGGCCTCCCCTTCCTTCGAGGATGCAAGCTCGTTGGTCAGTCGGGCGACGGTCACCTTCAGCTAGTTGGCCTCCTTCAGTGCGGCCGCGTGCGACCTGCTTCGCCACCCGCGCCCGGTCAACATCCTGCTTCGCCTGCTTTTTCGCCTCCGCGGAGCTCTTCTCCATGGCCGCGAGCCGGTCGGCAAACTCAATGACTTGTCTCCGTGCGGCTTCGAGGTCTTCATGGAGATAGGCAGTGGACTGCTTCCCCTCATAGTCCCGCACGGCCTGGGCAGCCATCGTCGCCGTCTGGAGGGCCAGCGCAAAGGTAGCCTGCATCGCATCAGCAGATCGTCGGCGCGCGATCGCATCCAGGTCGGTCGTCCAGGCCTTCAGGAGGGAAGCAGTAGCCCGAGCAACATAGGAGGGGATATCGCTGACCTCGCGAGGAGCTTTGATCGACAGGAAGCCCAGCACCATCGGCGAGCAACTCGGGTCGGAATGGCGGATCCTGCATAAATGACAAAAGAGTTAAGTGTATTTCCTACACAAGTTTCATAACTTGGCAAAACGACTAGGCTTACCTCTCGACCTTCTCTGGATCACGACCGAAGAACGGCTTGCCACGCGAAGTCTCGGCCTCAGCAATCGCATGGACTAAAGGAAATCCGAAGATGGCGTGGACCCCTCCACCGGAGGAATCGCAGAAATCGGTGGCACAAAGATCGGCGGTTCGTCTGCAGTAACAGGGGCCGAGGACTCCACATTCCTCCGTTTATTACAGATAAGCCGAAGTTGCTCCTCCTCCTGAGGCTCCCGCCCTTCGGCGACAGGCTCCTGGAGAGGTCGTGCCTCCGGGGTCGGTCGTGGCGGAGGAGAAGGAGCTCGGCTCACCTTTTTCCCTTGGCGAAGACGGTTCATAACCCCCGGATTAGACATGGCAATCGCAGCAGGAGGCTCTGGGAAACAAGGGAAACGGATTTCTGCAAAAGAAAACAAACGACGAAGTTAGTAATCTTCCTCAGTTAAGACGATCGGCATATTAAAGAAGATCGCGAAAGTTCGTACCTGGAACCTTTAGATGTCGAGGGTAGCGAAACAGCGAGCTGCCAACCAGCAGGCTTCGTTGTTAATTTGGCGGGCGTCTATACGGTTGTCAGGAAGACTCCGTATCTTCTCCGAGACGATCGCAAAGTCAAAAGCAAGGTCGCCCACTGCCGGGACAATGACACCTGCAAAAAGAATGCCAAAATCAGATCAGTTCAGAAAATGTCCGAACAAAGGGAGAGTCTAAATCCTTACTCGGACTCCTCTCCCGAAAGCCAGTGGGAATATCCAACTCGTCGGTCGGATTATCGCTCGTTGCTGATTTCCAAGCACCGCCGACCCAGAACCACTTTGACGGATCACCCCTCACTTTATTCGGGACTCCAAGAATCACCCGGCCCGAGCGACCTTGGATATGATAGCCACCAACCGTGCCTTTTTGAGCCGTCAACTTAAATAGATGGTTCATCTCCAGCGGCGAAGGAAGACGGTATAACCGATGGCCGCCAAATAGAGTGAAGGTGAAAATGATTTGCAGCTAGCCGTTCAGCGTCAATTGAAGCGGCGCCACGTTCCAGGCGGTCAACAGATAGGAGACAGCGAATGGCAGCGGGAATCGCAGTCCAGCCTCCATTATCGCCTCATTGACGGCGATCATGCCCTCGGAAGGTTGATCGGCTCGCTCGTTCTCGGCAGGCACGTGGAGGCTGACATCAGAAGGAACATGGAACCTCGCCCTCCAACGGTCCAGATACTTCCTGGTCGCTGAGCTCCCGATCTGGCCAAGGGTCCATGGAGAGCGGCGGGCAGCCCGGAACAACGACCTTCTTACAGGTTCATAAGGATGGGTGATCGAATATTCATTGAAGTTAAATTTGAGAAGAGGGCCGGCCAATCTCTCCATGAGTTCGGCAAAACCTGTGAAGGCTTTGCCGAACGCGCTGTCCCGCTCCCTGAACGTCGTCGCATTGGCCTCCTCCCGTTTCAGTGAACGGATCCGATCGACCTCCACCTTCTTGGCCGCGTCAGCCTCATTAAAAAGTTCCTCAATCTCCACGGGCTCAATCCCGGCACGCATGGCCTCGAAAGTGGTGTCAACATGAAAGTCCGCAGAAGGTTCATCCCGGGCGGTCAAAGCCCCGACGACGGAAGTACTACCCGACTCATACACATCTGGTATTCCTCTGGACATACTCAAAGAAAGGAGGGAGGAGTTTTTTGTTCTTACCTAAGGTCTGATTCGAACGACGATCGTCACACAGAGCTTCAAGGTAAATCAGCTATGTCTTCTCCTCAGGCAGCAACGCATAAGGTTTTTAACCTTGTAACCCCAGTCCTTTTTATAAGCAGGAGCGGGGGATTCTGAGCAATAAGTGGAGTCCAGAGGATCGAAGTGCAACCGTCAGATAGGCAGCATTTAATGCTGTCCTCGATTCCTGCATTCGCGTTGTTTCGAGGGCACGTCAAAGGTCAGCCCAACAAAACCGTCGGACTCCCCCAACAGGAGCCGGACACATGCCCCGGTGACGTTTCTACAACCGCTGTTATTTCCCGCTCATTTCAACGACCGACCAGGTCATCCAAATTCAAAATCAGTCCGTTCGAGAGACGATCGTCTGTTCCGCAGAATGCTGAATCGCTCGTCTAAATTAAAGCGATCGCCAGTAGAACTACCTCACCCCATGTTTTCAACATCGGAGCGAGCTGGGGGACAGTTGTTGTGCGGCGATTTATGCGCCTCGACGGTGATCGGTTTACAGGCCGAGCGACCAAAGGTAGCATCAAATAATCCAAGGCAGACTTGCCAAGCGAAGAGTCCATACTGAGATCAGGTACCAAGCGATCGACGTCCGGAGCGATCGCCTTTTAACCCCTAGCGATCGAATCCGGTGCCCGACCAAGGACGACCATCCTATGCCACGTGTAAGGCCATCATCCGTCATATCTACGAGGACTGGATCTCGGAGCGAAGACCCACGTGCAAGATCCGCGAATGGCGCCACAGAACAATGATCGTTGACTCCAGCCCATCAGTAGCTGTCAGTGACAAGGGCTGAACCAGCTCTGAACCAAATATAGGTCAACCGTCTGGCCCTCATCCGCCGAAGAGTCAATCCACGCGACAAGGACATCATCAACAACGGAGCTAGGAGATCAGTACTTGATCGCCTTGGCTCCCGCTCCGAGCGCCTAGCCGTGAGTAACCAGGCCGCAGCGATGGCCGCTATGCAACGCCAGCTCGACGAGATGAAAGCACTCATGGAAACTGGGGCAAACGCCAGTAGAAAGATCATTGGACCGACTGAGACACTCGCGGTCCACATCGAGCTTGCCCCCGTGCAACCAAGGATCGCTCCACCCCAAACACCTTTGTATGAAGGGAGATCGGATCCCGAGACTCACCTAAGCAAGTTCCGGATTTACATGCTGGGTGTGGGGCATCAGATGCGACCAGGTGCCGAATATTCCCGTTAACGTTGGGTGAGCTGGCCCATAGGTGGTACGTCTCACTACCACCACGATCAATCATTTCCTTTGAGAAACTGGCGAGTGACTTCACGTCATACTTTTCCGCCAAGGTCTCCAGAGCAGAAGGCCCCCACCGCATGATGAAATAGTCCTCACCGGCGAGCCCATCAGCGACTAGCTTGCTCTCTACTCGGTCCTGGGGGGATTCTATGGTCATTCACCCATGCTTAGGCACCTCAAAAAGGACATCCCCCCGACCTACACGATCTTCCGTGCTAAGGCGGCCGATTTTCTGGCCAGGCAGAGGCTGCTCACCCTCCGCCTAGGCGAGGGGACGCCACCTCCTGTCCGAAAGACGGCGATCGTCAAAACCAACAAGGCGGTCTCCAAGCCACTCGGTGATTTCGAGGCCTTCGAGGATGTGGAAGCCCATATCCTCCACAAGTTCAACCGAACTCCGGCCCACATTTTTTACGCCATCATGAGGCGCGAACCGCTAAGCAAGACAAAGGCGATAAGGGACAATGGTCATCTAGACCACAATAAATATTGTGCTTACCACAAGAGTCCCGGTCACAGCACCAACCAATTCTGCAACCTCCTTAGACAACTTTGGAGATTGTTCGAGGAGGGCAAGCTGGACAGTTTATTAGCTTAGCTAGAGCCCCATCAATCTCCCGATATGGTCTCCAGAGTCGAACGCGACAAGCCGGAAAGCTCATACGAGTCGGCCCCTCGATCAACCTCGGCGGCCGGATCTACATGCTTCAATCAAGAGGTGGGAACTTCAGAAGTCTTTCCCCGATTCCCACCACGTCAAACCAAAGGCTATTGCCTGAGCAATGCTTCAAAAAATAGGATGACTCGCTCGCCCTCTAAAGTTCGTCATTTAACATGATGGACCTAGGCAGCGATCGCCTCCCCTAGCACAACGTATACCGTCGAGGATCGCCAACTAAACATGACGGTTCGAGGTAGAAAAGTGCCGCCATGGTTGCGAAGGTCGATGAAACCGACGATCCGTCCATGCAAGGTTCCTTTGGGTAGCGATTGCTCGCCCTTCGTTTAAATACGGGGCAGGCGTAGCCGAAGGACCCTCCAAAACAAATCATAGGATGACTCGCTCGCCCTCTAAAGTTCGTCATTAAACATGATGGCCCTAGGCAGCGATCGCCTCCCTCACACAACGTATACCGTCGAAGATTGCCATCTGACATGACGGTCCGAGGTAGAAAACTGTCGACATGGCTGTGGAGGACGATGGAACCATTCTCTGTGCCCGTGCAAGGTCCCTTTGGGCAGCGATTGCTCGCTGAGCGTAGCCAAAGGGCCCTCCAAAACAGATCTGTGGATACGTTCGCCCACCCTCAAAGGTCCATCAACTAACACGGTGGATCCGGACAATGCGACGCGTCCCTTCCCCCATCACAACGTATACCGTCGAGGATCGCCATCTAACATGACGGTCCGAGGTAGAAAAGTGCTAACAAGCCGCGGTCGTGGAGTCGATTAATCCGATGACGCCCCGTGCAAGGACTCCTCCAGACCAAGACCGCACGCCCTTTGTTTAAATACGAGGCGGGCACAGCCTACGGAGGACCCTCACAATTAAGTGAGTCGCGAGAAGTTGACCATCAGACGGAATGTCGCTTGCGCACAAGACATGGTCGTGGAGGTCGGTTCCATAAAACTCCGCGATCGTGCATGGTTCCTCTAGGCCGGGATGGTCGGCCTTCCTCGAGGAATCTGCAAAATTAAAGACCGCTCACTCAATAATTTATTTTTGGCCCCTTACTTTCACTAAGTAAACAAAAACAAGGGGGAAGGGCGGAGCTATGTATACCACGATCGTCTCTACTCAGATATATGTACGGTGATCGGCATTGTTCATATGTATATGCAGCGATCTCTTTGTTGTAAGAGTTATCAATATGAGTTTATAAATTCACTTGGAGTTGTACACACAACGATCGTTCCTCACACACTTGTATAAAGTCACGCAAAAGACTCATAAAGACAACTATACAAGCAAGAAATCAGAAAAGCGAACATTTATTTCATCACTTGGAATAAAAATTCAAACACGGTCGCCCGAAGGCAAAAATACAACGAAAGCTATAAAAATTACAAGTAAAAAAGCAGAAAAGCTCAAGGATCGGCGCCCGTTCCATCGCCAGCTGCAGGCTATGAACCCCCATCCTCTGAGGAGCCCGGATGAACAAGGTTGTCCGGCAGCGGGTACCAGCTCAAGTCGATTCCGAGATCCACGGAAAGGTCGAGGATCGGCACTGTGAAGTCAGGCTGCAGAGGATGCTCCAGCGCATAGGCTTTGTAATTTTCAGCCAAAGGGCCGACCTCAAGCCCTCCCTTCTTAGCGGCGCTGATGGCGTCAGCATAAGCCATGTAATAGGCGAATTCGCTGACGTACTCCACGTTACGAAGGGATCGGTCTCAATCGCCTTCAGCTTTTCCTTCAACTCCGCAACCATTTGGCTAGCGCCCTCAAGCTCGGCAGTTTTGGCGGCCTCCCCTTCCTTCGAGGATGCAAGCTCGCTGGTCAGTCGGGCGACAATCACCTTCAGCTGGTCAGCCTCCTTCTGCGCGGCCGCGTGCAACCTGCAGGCTTCTGTCATTTGGTCCCGCATCCGGTCAGTCGCCGCCCGCGCCCGGTCAACATCCTGCTTCGCCTGCTTTTTCGCCTCCGCGGAGCTCTTCTCCATGGCCGCAAGCTGGTCGGCAAACTCAATGACTTGTCTCCGTGCGGCTTCGAGGTCTGCATGGAGACCGGCAGTGGATGGCCGCCCCTCATAGTCCCGCACGGCCTGGGCAGCCATCGTCGCCGTCTAGAGGGCCAGCGCAAAGGTATCCTGCATCGCATCAGCAGATTGCCGGCGTGCGATCGCATCCAGGTCGGTCGTCTAGGCCTTCGGGAGGGAAGCAGTAGCCCGAGCAACATAGGAGGGGATATCGCTGACCTCGTGAGGAGCTTTGCTCGATAGGAAGTAGAGCACCATCGGCGAGCAACTCGGATCGGAATGGCGGATCCTGCACAAATGACAAAAGAGTTAAATATGTTTCCTACATAAGTTTCATAACTTGGCAAAACGACCAGGATTACCTCTCGACCTTCTCTGGATCACGACAGAAGAATGGGTTGCCACGTGAAGTCTTGGCCTCAGCAGTCACCATGGACTGAAGGAAAGCCGAAGATGGCGTGGACCCCTCCACCGGAGGAATCGCGAAAATCGGTGGCATAAAGATCGGCGGCTTGTCTGCAGTAACAGGGGCCGAGGACTCCATAGTCCTCTGTTTCTTACGGATAAGCCAAAGTTGATCCTCCTCCCGAGGCTCCCGCCCTTCGGCGACAGGCTCCTAGAGAGGTCGTGCCTCCGGGGTCGGTCGCGGCGGAGCAGAAGGAGCTCGACTCACCTTTTTCCCTTGGTGAAGACGGTTCATAACCCCCGAATTAGACATGGCAATCGCATAAGGAGGCTCTGGGAAACAAGGGAAACGGATTTCTGCAAAAGAAAACAAACGACGAAGTTAGTAATCTTACTCAGTTAAGACGATTGGCATATCAAAGAAGATCGCGAAAGTTCGTACCTGGAACCTTTAGATGTCGAGGGTAGCGAAACAGCCGAGCTGCCAACAAACAGGTTTCGTTGTTAATTTGGCGGGCATCTACACGGTCGTCAGGAAGACTCCGTATCTTCTCCCAGACGATCGCAAAGTCAAAAGCAAGGTCGCCCGCTGCCGGAACAATGACACCTGCAAAAAGAATGCCAAAATCAGATCAGTTCAGAAAATATCCGAACAAAGGGAGAGTCTAAATCCTTACTCGGACTCCTCTCCCGAAAGCCAGTCGGAATATCCAACTCGTCGATCGGATTGTCGCTCGTTGCTAATTTCCAAGCACCGCCGACCCAGAACCACTTTGACGGATCACCCCTCACTTTATTCGGGACTCCAAGAATCACCCGGCCCGAGTGACCTTGGATATGATAGCCACCAACCGTGCATTTTTGAGCCGTCAACTTAAAGAGATGGTTCATCTCCAGCGGCGAAGGAAGACAGTATAACCGATGGCCGCCAAACAGAGTGAAGGTGCAAATGATTTGCAGCCAGGCGTTCGGCGTCAATTGAAGCGGTGCCACGTTCCAGGCGGTCAACAGATAGGAGACAATGAACGGCAGCGGGAATCGCAGTCCAGCCTCCATTATCGCCTCATTGACGGCGATCATGCCCTCGTGAGGTTGATTGGCTCGCTCGTTCTCGGAAGGCACGTGGAGGCTGACATGAGAAGGAACATGGAACCTCGCCCTCCAACGGTCCAGATCCTTCCTGGTCGCCGAGCTCCCGATCTGGCCAAGGGTCCACGGAGAGCGGCGGGCATCCCGGAACAACGACCTCCTTACAGGTTCATAAGGATGGGTGATCGAATATTCATTGAAGTTAAATTTGAGAAGAGGGCCGGCCAATCTCTCCATGAGTTCGGCAAAATCTGTGAAGGCTTTGCCGAACGCGCTGTACCGCTCCCTGAGGGCCGTCACATCCGCCTCCTCCTGTTTCAGTGAATGGATCCGATCGGCCTCCACCTTCTTGGCCGCGTCAGCCTCATTAAAAAGTTCCTCGATCTCCGCGGGCTCAATCCCGGCACGGATGGTCTCGACGGCGGTGTCAACATGAAAGTCCGCAGAAGGTTCATCTCGGGCGGTCAAAGCCCCGGCGGCAGAAGTACTACCCGACTCATACACATCTGGTCTTTCTCCGGACATACTCAAAGAAAGGAGAGAGAAGGAGTTTTTTTGTTCTTACCTAAGGTCTGAGTCGAACGACGATCGTCACAGAGAGCTTCAAGGGAAATCGGCTATGTCTTCTCCTCAGGCAGAAACGCATAAGGTTTTTAACCTTGTAACCCCAGTCCTTTTTATAAGCAGGAGCGGGGGCTTCTGAGCAATAAGCGGAGTCCCGAGGATCGAAGTGCAACCGTCAGATAGGCAGCATTTAATGTTGTCCTCGAATCCGGCGTTCGCGTCCTTTCAAAAGCACGCCAAAGGACATCCCACCAAAACCGTCGGACTCCCCCAACAAGAGCCCGACACGTGCCCCGATGACGTTTCCACAACTGCTGTCATTTCCCGCTCATTTCAACGACCGACCAGGTCATCCAAATTCAAAATCAGTCTGTTCGAGAGACGATCATCTGTTCCGCAGAATGCTGAATCGCTCATCTAAATTAAAGCGATCGCCAGTAGAACTATCTCACCCCACGTTTTCAACATCGGAGCGAGCTGGGGGGCAATTGTTGTGCGGCGATTTATACGCCTCGACGGCGATCGGTTTACAGGATGAGCAACCAAAGGCAGCATCAAATAACCCAAGGCAGACTTGCCAAGCGAAGAGTCCATACTGAGATCAGGTACCGAGCGATCGACGTCCGGGGCGATCGCCTTTTGACCCCTAGCGATCGACTCCAGTGCCCGAGCAAGGACGACCATCCTATGCCACGTGTAAGGTCATCATCCGTCATATCTACGAGGACAGGATCTCGGAGCGAGGACCCACGTGCAAGATCCGCGAATGGCGCCACAGAACAAGGATCGTTGACTCCAGCCCATCAGCAGCTGTCAGTGACAAGGACGGCCACACCTATCGACAGACCCACCGAAAAGTCCTAGGTGGGGCCTCCCAAGACAGCGACATAGACGTGTGTTGGCTTCTCATTGGTTCGCACATCCGGCTGCCAGTAGCTACTGCGGACTCTAAGGAGAGCAACCCATGTGCTAAAGACGATCGCCCGCTTATTATAATACAGCAGAGGCGATCGCCCAGCGACTCCCAGTCCTATAAATAGAGAGCCTCCATCACTTGGAAAGCTCTCGGATTTTCTCTTGACTCTATCTAGGATTTCTCTCTCAGAACCTCTTAACCAAAATACGGTCGGCAGAAACGAGAACTCCCTACAGTTTAGAGAACTCCCGATTTTAAGAGTTCACAAGTTCAGAAGCTCAGACATTCAGCTAAAGAACTGAGCACTCCATTGTTGTTACAAGAACTCACAGAGCATCATCTCTGGTTCTTCCGGCAATCATCAGCACTCAAGAGCTAGATAATTAGGGCCTTTACACTCATTGTAATTGTACTCTAACATTAATATTCGTACTCTCAAGTATTCGTATTAATAATATCTCGCGAGAGCATTCAAGCCCAGGACTAACAACCCCGGCAAATCTTGTGTTATTTACTTCCCCATGGACGTGTTCTCACATTTTGTTTGTTACTAGTCCATTCCAGCATATCATCTCCGGATAATTTTATTGGGTAACAACACAACAGACAAATAAACCCGGCCGCAACATCACTCTGCACCCTCGTCGTCATGCAACTCTAGTGGTTGTTTCCCCGCTATTCTGGATCCTGAACATAAACAAATGTTCACCCCCGAAGGGGTTAGCACAACGATGCTAGTACAAGTACCACAACATATTATTCAACATCTCATGAAGAATAATAATAACATGATGACAAAGAACCTAAGAGTCTTCTCCTGCGAGAAACTCAAATAATAACATACACACATGATATCACAACATACACATGGTAATTCCGATGATCCAGCGTTCACTGTCTAGACCCCTCGATGATTCCATCAAACCAGCCCGAGGTGGAAAAACCCGTTCGATGATCCAGCGCACGCTAGCACAGATCCCCCGATGATCCCGTCGGACCAACACGAGGTGGACATACAACAACGACATACATGTACAACAATATGTATAACATCAATACATAAAACAATTAAGGTACTTGCCTCGACTCGAAAACAAGAATAATAATTCCACGAAAAACGAAACACTCGAAGGTCGCCCCTTCGATCAATCACCTAGCAAGCTCGAACCTTAAACAAAAGAAATAATATAGAGTTCATCTCACGTCGTACGGACATCTAACAATCCAAATTACGGACATCTCACGCGACGTATCCTATGTAGCGTACATTAAGGCTACTTGTTAGCGCACGCAATAATACGAAGTGTAGCATACGCTAACCATGCACTATCAGTACCTCAATGATCAGTCGATTGACTCGTCTGATGATATAACGCACGTTACGTTCTAAGCGTAGCGTACGTTAACTTATGATCGATAGCGCATGTTAACTATAAAGCTTAGCGCACGCTAAACATGTATGATAGTTCTTCCCTAGGCAGTCGACTGTTCTAACTGTGATGAAACTTACGAAATCCTCAGTGTTTAATATACGTTATCTCCATACATATTACGTTCATCTTATTACAAATGATCTCACGGATTCAAACATCTTCGAGATACAAGGATACGTATAATCATCACAACACCATATTCCATCTTGATTACAATTCTCGTGCGAAGTTTGGTTTTCTTATGGTCGATGCACTAGATTCCAACATCATCATTACGTCCTGATTTAACCATGAAGATGAACTAACAATTCCAACTTATAAACATGATGTTGTTTGGATAATTCATCAATGGAACTCAATATCTTGATAGTATAATCCTCATATCCTTAATAACACGAATCCAAGGTAGGAGACAGTATTAACATACCTTAAGATGAAGAAAACACTGAAACAATAGGTAGACTTCAACTCCGGTTGCTTGTGTGTCACTCCAAAGTGAGTTTCTTCTTCAATGATCAAGTGTAAGTACTCTCCAATCTTCAGTGATCATGCAAGAAGGGTTTATATGTGCTTAAAAAGTAGGGAAGGCTCTCTGGACTTTCCAAGATATGAAGAACGAGTGATAGAATGGTAAACCAAATGAAATGGGGTGCTGTCCCTTATATAAAGTTTCTGTAAGATAGCTGTTTAGTGCATGCTATCGTACTGTCCTTAGCGCACGCTAATTACCGTTGACTCCAAAATTGTCCAGGTTCACCCGAAGAAATCTTATCCGGACCCATGTCTGGACGGCGCATGTGCTAGACACCTAGCTCAATAATTGACGGGTTAACGCACGCTACGCCACATTCGTAGCGTACGCTAACTCCGACAGATAACGTACGTTAAGCTATCCTTGTTAACGTACGTTATCACGTATTTGCATGGGAAAATTTACATGTTTCCATACTCATGTACAAGGATACAAATATGACAAATATCACACTTCAATTATCGATATCACAATTCCGAATAATACAGGGTTCAAATACAGATGAAATACTCAATAATAAATCTGTATATTACATACGCTCCTACTAAAAAGGAGTTTCGTCCCAAAACTCAAGACAAAAATAACTCTGGATATCTAGACTTCATGCTATCTTCCGTTTCCCAAGTGGCTTCTTCCACTCCGTGGCGTGACCGCTGGACTTTGACCAAAGCGATTGGTTTGTTCCTCAACTGCTTAACTTGACTCTCGAGTATCCTGACCGGTATCTCTTCAAACGTTCCATCCTGAGTAACTTCGATCTCGCCAAAATCAATGACATGACTAGGATATGGTATATACCTCCGTAACTGGGATACATGGAACACATTATGAACATGGCTCAATGACGGCAGTAATGCCAATCTGTATGCTAGCTCTCCAACTCTTTCAAGAATCTCGAACGGTCCGATATACCTAGGACTCAACCTTCCCTTCCTTCCAAAACCAAAGATTCCCCGAGTTGGAGAAACCTTTAAAAGTACGTGGTCTCCAGTACTGAACTCTAATGGGCGACGGCATACGCCTGCATAAGATTTCTGTCGACTCTGGGCGGGCAACAGCCTTTCACGAATCAAGGCTATCTTCTCTCGTGTCTGTACGATCAACTCCGGTTCTGTCCAGATCAAGTCTGATGAATCGTCCCAACATAGGGGCGATCTGAATCTCCTCCCGTATAATGCCTCAAACGGCGCCATCTTAATTGAAGCCTGCCAACTATTGTTGTAAGTGAATTCAATCAACGGTAGATGAACTTCCCAGTCAGTTGACCAATCTAACGCACAAGCCCTTAACATATCTTCCACTGTTTGAATAGTCCTCTCAGATTGTCCATCTGTCTGTGGGTGATAAGTTGTGCTGAAGTTCAATTCGGTCCCCAAGGCTTTATGAACTGCTTTCAAAAAATGAGACACAAAACGACCGTCTCGGTCAGAAATAATGGTCTTCGGCGTACCATGCAATCGGACTATCTCTGAAATAAATACTCGTGCCAACCTCTCTGGTCCCCACGTGTCCTTAATGTCTAGAAGATGAGCTGATTTGGTTAAACGATCAACTATCACCCAAATCATGTTCATTCCTGTCTTGGTTCTCGGCATACTAGTGATAAAGTCCTTCGATATGTCCTCCCACTTCCATTTAGGAATCGGGAGCGGCTTCAGTATTTCGGCAGGTCGTTGATGCTCGATCTTAACCTGCTGACAAGTTAAGCATCTCGAAACATAATCCGCTACATCTTTCTTCATGTTGCCCCACCAAAAGTTCTGTTTCAAGTCCTTATACATCTTATTGGTGCCCGGGTGGATAGAATAGGGCATGCTGTGAGCTTCCTTCATAATCATCTGTTTCAGAACATCGACATCGGGAATGCATAGTCGGTTCTGAAATCTCAAAACTCCATCATCATGAATTACGAATCCAGGGGCCGTTCCATTGATCACTTCATCATGTAACCGAATCATCAGAGGATCATTTACTTGATTAGATTTGATTTCTTCGGTTAACGATGAAGTTATTTCCATCACGCACAGTTGTCCTTGGACTCTTTGTAACCATACTTCTATTCCTTCTCAAATCATCTCTCGTTGAATGCTGAGCTGGGAGGTCAGAGTCTCCAGCATCTGAATAGAAACAGGCTTACGGCTAAGTGCATCGTCCACTATATTTGCTTTGCCTGGGTGATAAAGAATCTCCAAGTCATAATCCTTAATAAGTTCCAGCCATCTTCTTTGTTGCATGTTCAACTCTTTCTGACTAAAGATGTGTTTGAGACTCTTGTGATCCGTAAAGATCTGACAGTGAGTCCCGTACAGGTAATGTATCCAGATTTTCAAAGCAAAAACTACTGCTGCTAGATCCAAATCATGTGTTGGGTAATTCACTTCATAAGGTTTCAGCTGTCGTGATGCATCAGCGATCACCTTATCATTCTGCATCAATACGCATCCGAGTCCTTGGTTCGAAGCATCACTCTAAACTATAAATCCTCCAGTTCCCTGTGGGAGTGCTAAAATCGGTGTCGTCGTCAATCTCTTCTTCAATTCATCAAAGCTATTCTGGCACAACTCATTCCACTCAAACTTTTGAGTTTTCTGCAGTAGTCGAGTAAGTGGGCGGGTAATTTTGGAAAACCCTTCCACGAACCGACGATAATATCCAGCAAGTCCTAAGAAACTCCGTACTTCTTTCATGTTCTTTGGAGGCTTCCAATCCATAACTGCTTCGATCTTCTGAGGATCTACTCGGGCTCCTTCAGCTGATACCACATGGCCGAGGAACATTACTTCCTTTAGCCAGAATTCACACTTAGAAAGTTTGGCGTACAATTGTTCATTTCTCAATAGGTCTAACATAATCCGTAAATGCTGCGCATGCTTTTCCAGGCTCTTAGAATACACCAGAATGTCATCAATGAACACAACCACAAGTTTATCCAGGTACTCGATGAACACTCGTTCATCAATTGCATGAATACAGCAGGTGCGTTAGTGAGACCAAACAGCATCACTACAAACTCATAGTGTCCGTAGCGAGTTCTGAATGCTGATTTCAGAACATCAAATTCCTTAATCCTCAGCTGATAATATCCTGATCACAGATCGATTTTAGAAAACACTGTTGCTCCTTGTAACTGGTCAAATAAATCATCAATCTGTGGCAACGGATACTTGTTCTTAATCGTCATCTTGTTCAGTTCTTGATAATCAATACACAGTCGAAGCGATCCATCCTTCTTCCGGACAAAAAGAACTGGTGCTCCCCAGGGCGAAACGCTTGGCTGGATATAGCCTTTGTCCAGTAACTCCTCCAGTTGCTTTTTCAGTTCGTACATCTCAGTCGGTGCCATACGATACGATGCCTTAGAAATTGGTGTAGCTCCGGGTTCCAGCTCGATGGTGAATTCTACATCCCGTCGTGGAGGTAGTCCAGGTAAATCATCAGGGAATACATCCGGAAATTCGTTCACAACAGGAATGGATGAAAGTTCCACAATTTCGTCTTCTTTCTTCATTGCAAGCACCAGTATCCGGTACAGCCCTGTTTCAACAGTTTGACAGCTTTCATCGCCTTGATCATCTTTCCTGAGCTTCCTGGTTTCCATCCTTCAAATAGTATTTCGGAACCATCGTCAGCGATCAGCGAGATATTCCTCTTTCGGTAGTTTACAATAGCTCCATATCGATTAAGCCAATCATCTCCGAGTATCAGGTCATCTTCTTGCATTTCTATCACAATCAGATTTGAGAGCCACTCTCTGCCTCCAAATGATACAGGGAAATCTCTAGTTTCTAAGTTTCCAACAATTCTCTCTCCACTCGGTAAACCCACAACATAAGGTTCACAATTATGAAAACCAGAAATATTCAAACGATTTACACAAGACAAGGATATAAATGAATGCGTAGCTCCTGTATCGAATAAAACGCTAACTGGCTGGGAAAGGATCTGAACAGTACATGATGCGATAACATCATCCTGATCGTCTGTCCTCCTCATCTCGTACAGTCGTGGGGGAACAGATCTAGCACTCGATGTACCCTTTCGGTCCCATTGTCCTCTGCCTCGTCCGCGGCCAAAATTCTGAGGCATCTGAACACTTTGCTGCATCTGTTGGATACTAGCTTCCTTCTGAACTGGCTGTGGTGTACGGGCTCTAAAAGACTTTGCAGCCTCTTCGCAGAACACCACACGATATCCCTCTCGACCAAAATCAAAACAAGTCATGGCAGGTAGGGGGCAATTCCGTCGATAGTGCCCCATCTGGGCACAGATAAAGCATTTCCTGGTGACATCCGTCGTGGTTGATGCTGCTCCGAAGTTCTTTCCGCTCCTAGATGGGTGCGGAGGTTTCTTGAAAGAATGAAAGGATGATTGGGCCTTACGGGGCCCACTACTCTTGTGCTCCGTGAAACTACCGGAGACTTTCTGCTTCTTAGACTCTGCCAACTTCTCCATTGCTGCTTCCTTGATTTCATATGCCAATGCTTTATCCTGGTATTGATGGAGAGTGGTACTTTCAAAACCGGACATGTACCTCTGGATTTCTGGTTTCATATTAATATCAAAATGGATCATCATTTCTGCATCTGTTCTGACCAGATGTCGAACAAATGCTAATTGCTGGTTAAACGTCTTAATTTCCAGAGATACTGGCACATATGAAGGCTGAGCGGAGAAAAACTCCCGAACTTTGGCTTCCCTCACAGGACGAGGGCAGTACTGAGCTTCCATCATCCATTTAAATTCTTTCCAGTCCACATCATGATCTGCAGGCCGGATGGCTTCCCACCACTCGGATGCTTCCCCTATCAGAAAGTACTGAGCAATAGAGGCTCACCAGTCATCTGGGCAATTAATCCCGGCAAAAAATTTCTCCAATTCCTTTAACCAATGATCCCAGGTTAGTCTCAGAAATACCGTCGAATTTAGGTGGTTGCATCTTCGCCACCTCTTGCAGCCATCGGTCGCCTCGATTTCCCATGTCTGGGATACCCTGTTGTCGATCTCCCTGTTGTAACCCTACTGCCGCCTACATTTGGTCCACGACCTAGGCGAACTGAGTCATCTAATTCACCACCTGACGAAGGATTTCGGGCACAGCAGGTTCCAGTTCATTATTAATAGATCTATGTGGCTCACCTGAGCTGTGGCTGGCCTGATTAGAAGGCGAAGCTTCTCTTTCGGCATTCCTTCGTCTGCGTCTGCGACCGCGACCATGTCTACGTCCACCTCTCAACATACTATAAGCATAAATACTCAATATACAGGAAACAATATCGTTCTAATGTTCAAGTATAAATAGATACAAAATTTAAAGGACAATATAGAGTTTAGGAACTTACAACCACCGCTCGCATGAAGACGTAGGCAGTACAGTGATGTTATTTGCGGCCGGTTACCTCAAAAGACATATATGACCCCTATTTTAACCCAATGGCCAAGATATCCATAATCTTAGCTCTGATACCATATTCTGTAACACCCTCGATATATTCAGGAATATTAAAGCACCGTAAATCCTTTACATAGGGATTTACAAGGCTGAAGAAATGAAACGACAATAACAGATACCAACATATGAAAGTAACTGAAATAAAATACAACAGTTCTGACCAATACTGAAAATACAAATGTTCAAAAGAAAAGTATTAATACATCACCAAATCCAAATCATCACAAACGACGACGTACTCGAGTACTTATTAAAACGATACAAACAACAGACAAATAAACCCGGCCGGAACATCACTCTGCACCGTCGTCGTCATGCAACTCCAGTGGTTGTTTCCCCGCTCTCCTGGATCCTGAACATAAACAAATGTTCACCCCCGAAGGGGTTAGCACAACGATGCTAGTACAAGTACCACAACATATTATTCAATATCTCACGAAGAATAATAATAACATAAATGACAAAGAACCAAAGAGTAACATGGTGGACCCCAGCGTTCACTGCCTAGACCCCCCGATGATTCCGTCAAACCAACCCAAGGTGGAAAAACTGTCTATGATATCACAACAACACAATATGATATCACAACATACACATGGTAATTCCGATGATCCAACGTTCACTGCCTAGACCCCCCGATGATTCCGTCAAACCAACCCAAGGTGGAAAAACCCGTCCGATGATCTAGCGCACGCTAGCATAGATCCCCCGATAATCCCGTCGGACCAAGACGAGGTGGACATACAACAACGATATACATGTACAACAATACGTATAACATCAATACATAAAATAATTAAGGTACTTGCCTCGATTCGACGACAAGAATAATACTTCCACAAAAAATGAAACACTCGAAGGTCGCCCCTTCGATCAATCACGTAGCAAGCTCGAACCTTAAACAAAAGAAATAATATAGAGTTCATCTCATGTCATACGAACATCTAACAATCCAAAATTACGGTCGGAAGTTCATAAAACGTAACCTGCCTGGCTTGCTTAACGCACGCTACGTATCTTATGTAGCGTACGTTAAGGCTACTTGTTAGCGCACGCAATAATACGAAGTCTAACGTACGCTAACCATGCACTGTCAGTACCTCACTGATCAGTCGATTGACTCGTCTGATGATATAACGCACGTTACGTTCTAAGCGTAGCGTACGTTAACTTATGCTCGATAGCGCACGTTAACTATAAAGCTTAGCGCACGCTAAACATGTATGACAGTTCTTCCCTGGGCAGTCGACTGTTCTAACTGTGATGAAACTTACGAAATCCTCAGTGTTTAATATACGTTATCTCTATGCATATTACGTTCATCTTATTACAAATGATCTCACGGATTCAAACATCTTCGAGATACAAGGATACGTATAATCATCACAACACCATATTCCATCTTGATTACAATTCTCATGTGAAGTTTGGTCTTCTTAAGGTCGATGCACTAGATTCCAATATCATCATTACATCCCGATTTAACCATGAAGATGAACTAACAATTCCAACTTATAAACATGATGTTGTTCGGATAATTCATCAATGAAACTCAATATCTTGATAGTATAATCCTCATATCCTTAATAACACGAATCCAAGGTAGGAGATAGTATTAACATACCTTAAGATGAAGAAAACACTTAAACAATAGGTAGACTTCAACCCCAATTGCTTGTGTGTCACTCCAAAGTGAGTTTCTTCTTCAATGATCAAGTGTAAGTACTCTCCAATATTCAATGATCATGTAAGGAGGGTTTATATATGTTTAAGAAGTAGGGAAGGCTCTCTGGACTTTCCAAGATATGAAGAATGAGTGATAGAATCGTAAACCAAATGAAATGGAGTGCTGTCCCTTATATAAAGTTTCTGTACGATAGCTATTTAGCGCACGCTATCGTACTGTCCTTAGCGCACGCTAATTAGCGTTGACTCCAAAATTGTCCAGGTTCACCCGCGAGAATCTTATCCGGAACTATGTCTGGACGGCGCATGTGCTAGCCGCCTAGCTCAATAATTGACGGGTTAACGCATGCTACGCTACATTCGTAGCGTGCACTAACTCCGACAGATAATGTACATTAAGCTCTCCTTGTTAACGTACGTTATCACGTATTTGCATGGGAAAATTTACATATTGCCATACTCATGTACAAGGATACAAATACGAGAAATATCACACTTCAATTATCGATATCACAATTCCGAATAATCAGGGTTCAAATACAGATGAAATACTCAATAATAAATCCGGATATTACACATGGTGCCCCTAAAACTATTATTTCCGATCGAGATGGTCGTTTCGTGTCGCATTTTTTCAAGCAGTCCATCAGGTCTTGGGAACCGAGTTAGATTGAGCACGTCCTTTCATCCTTAGTCAGAGGTCAAACTGAGCGGACGATCTCGATGTTAGAGAATATGTTGTGGGCTTGTGCCCTAGACTGGAGTAATGATTGGGAACTTCATTTGCTATTGATCAAGTTTGCCTACAATAATAGTTGGCATGCGTCGATCAGAATGACACTATTTGAGGCATTTTATGGTAGGCGATGTAGATCGCCATTATGTTGGGATGAAGCTTCGAAGTTAGTCGGAACTGAATCGGATATGTTGATGGAGACTAAGGAAAATATTTCTATTATCCGAGACCAGTTGTTGACTACCCAGAGCCATCAGAAATCTTATGCTGATACTCACCGTCGACCTTTGGAATTTGAAGTGAGAATCTATGTTCTGCTCAAGGTGTCGCTGACTAAATGAGTTTTCCACTTTGGGAAAAAGGGTAAACTTATTCCGAGGTATATCGTACCGTTTGAAATTTTGGACAGGGTTGGAGATTTAGCTTATCACTTGGCGTTGCCTCCAGCTTTGAGTCATGGCCATAGTGTTTTTCATGTTTCTCAGTTGAGAAAGTACGTGCCAGATCGAAGTCATATTATCGACTATAGTGAGATTGATGCAGCCAAGGATGTTACCTTTCCAGAGAGACCGGTGAAGATGCTTGAACGTTGTGAGAAGTAGCTTCGGCACAGAACCATTCCGTTGGTTAATGTGCAATGGTCAAGACATGGAGTCGAGGAAGCAACTAGGGAAAGGGAAGAGAAGATGCGATCGGGATACCCCGAACTTTTTATTTCTTAAGTTTTGGGATGAAACTTTTTTTTTGAGGGGGAGAATATAATAACCGTACTTTCCGTGAATTTTTGGGCTTTGGCGTTCTTTCACTTTTGTCCCTCTTGTAAGCACTTATTGAGATGTTGTTGTTGTTGTTGATTTTAGAGTTTCGTACCTTTCGGGACATGTTCGTATTTATTGGACCTTGCAGCGATGTTTTTAGTGAGGCAGATGGCGTACGCTAGGCGTAAGCTAACGCACGTTATTTCTATTGAGTAGTGTGCGCTAGCTTCGCCTGTAGCGCACGCTAATGGCCCAGGCTTGGCAGAGGCAGTAGCTGGATTCTGCCCTCTGGACTAGAAGTTAGCGCACGCTAGGCATAAGCTAACTCACGCTATTCGTGTTGAGTAGTGCGCTCTAGCATCCCTTGTAGCACATGCTAATGGGCTGAGTTTGGCAGGGGCGGTGGGGTGATTTCTGTTCTCTGGACTAGCAGTTAGCACGCTAGGCGTGAGCTAACGCACGTTATAGGTTTTGCGTAGCGCGCGCTAGTGCCGGATGTAGCGCACGCTATCTCCGCAGATAAACTGGACTATCGGGTGACCCCATTAGCGCCCGCTATACTTCGGGATTTAGCGCACGCAAATTCAACCCAGTATATAAACTGGGTCAGCCGCCTTCTTCATTATTTTTCATCTCTTTTCTTCATTTCCAACGAGAGAGCACGAGAGGGAGATCCGGAGGTGATTTGGGGGCAATCTTTCATCAGTTGTCATCATCTTTGGTTGAATAACAAAAATTATACAAGATCTAATTATGAATCAAAGTAAATTCCTTAGAACCCTAGTTTGGGGAATATTTGGGGGTTTTCTTAGATCCGTCCGATTTATCCATTTTGAAGCATGAAATCCTTGAGATTATGATGTATCTACCCCGTACCCACGTTTCCCTTATGATTATTCGAATGTTTTTGTGTATCACTTGAAGTGGAAAGGGTTTGGATGATTTCCAACCTCTAGATAAATACTTTGAAGATTTATGAATCATAAATGGGGGTTTTTGGGAGTCTTCCTTGAGAATTGAGTATTGATGATTGATTATCATATTTCCTTATGAATTGTTTAGGCCCGGAAGTGCGTTCTTGGACCTCTTTAGTGTAATACCCGAGATTTTTGTTTCCGATTGTGCTGAATTTTTTTTCTATCGTTTAGTGGATTGTATGTTGCTTGTGCCTATTGTTGGAATATTTATTCCACATATTCATAAATAGTGTTTTGATGATTAAGTTGCTAAACAAAACAAAACAATAAAGAGGCGAAGCAAAACGACGAAGGAATCGAAGACGCAAAAAGCTGTCCAAACTGCAAGCACAACGCTCGCTATTCATACTGAATAACGCACGTAACCGAGAATCATTCACGTACACAATACAACACTGATAACGTACGTAACAATCACTTACCTACAGTTCAGTCAACCTACCTGATGGGGATAGCGCACGCTACACGTGATGATTAACGCACGCTATCGAAGAAGATTAACATACGTAACACAAGTATGTTAACGTACGAATGACATTTCAAATCAGATGAACGTTGGGGAAAGTTGGTCAAAGTCATAAAGGTGGAATGGATAGTTTGACAATTGAAGGCAACGGATATATTGCATTAGCGCACGTTACATTACATTATTAACGTATGCTAGAGCAAGAGTATAACGTACGTAACCAAGACAACATAACGTACGTAAGGGAAGAAATGAAGCCACTAGATGAGTACTGGACATCGATAACGTACGCTACGTAGAAAGCATAACGTACGTAAAGAAGCTTAGCGTACGCTAAAGGGAAAAGCTAGTGCACGCTAGCAAGTCAACTGGCAGCAACGGCTAGTTTCTGGAAAAAGGCTATAAATACCAAGTGAGTTGGTATTATTCCACACAACAACATTGAGCAATTCATATACACTTGATATATCATTGTAAACATTATAGTTGTTGTTTCTTGAGCTTAAATTAGAGTGATTGAGTGTTATACACAAAATTATACACGAGTGAGAAAAAGAAAAGATACGATTGGATTCGGTGCTATTAGGATCAAGGATCCGGCATTGTTAGAATCGCAATCACTATCTTAGTGAGGTTTATCTAGTACCGATAGAAAGCTAGAGTGGTTGATTCCTTGTCCAATTGAAAAGGAAAACGGTTTAACTTGGACCGACAAAAAGACGAGTAAGAGAACGGTTTTACTCGGACCGATAGAAGACGAGCTTGTAACGGTAATCTCTCGACCGATTGAAGAGGGGTGCATAGGTTTTGATCATTAACCTATAGAAAAAGATACATCGAGAGAGGACGTAGGCACGTTTGGCCGAACCTCTATAAATCCTTATGGGATTTATTTTCCGCATATTTAATTTTTGGTTCCGCACAAACGGCGCATATACCGATTTTACTTCAACAATTGGTATCGGAGCGGTTCCTCCAATACACGGCTTAACATCCGAGGAGTCGATCCAAATGGCGTTTCAATATGCTCCCGTCGAAGGCGTTGCTCTCAATCAACTACCATTTTTTAATGGCTCGAACTTTATGATGTGGAAGAAAAAGATGTCAATATTCATCCGAGCATATGACATCGAGCTTTGGAAGGTGATTTGTCTCGGTCCGAAAATTCCGACGATTTCCAACGGTACGCTCAAAACTTTCAAAGAATATGATGACTCCGATTGGAAAAATGACCATTACAATTGTAAGGCAACTCAACTTCTTTATTGTGCCTTAAATCCGGAAGAACACAACCGGATATCATCGTGTGATGGTGCCAAAGAAATTTGGAAAATGCTTGGGGTAACACACGAAGGTAAGTCTCAAGTCAAGGAGCCGAATATAAACATGATCCTTCATGAATACGAACTATTTAAAACGAAGGACTATGAATCCATCACGATCATGCTCGACTGATTTTCGGTCATCACAAATGGATTGGCGTGTTTTGGAAAACCACTTTCGAGTAGTGAGAAAATAAAAAAAAATTCTCCGATCACTACCTCGAGAATGGGACGGTACGGTGATGGCAATAATGGAACCTAAAGATTTAAATAATCTTGATTTTAGTGCTCTCGTTGGTTCACTTATCAACTACGAGATAGTTCTAAAATCTTGGAATGCCAAACCGAAGCCGAAGGAAAGATCGATAGCCATGAAGGCTAAGATGTCGAGATCTAGAAAGGAAGAAATCCCGGTGGACAAAAGCGATGAAGAATCGGCATATTATGCCAAGAATATTAATAAGTTCCAACACTTAAGCAGGACATTCAAAAGGGCGAATCTAAGAAATTCGACAACACATGTCGATTATGTGGTAAACCAGGCCACTTTGCTAAGAATTGTCGGGTTAAACCCAAGGAGGTTTTAGTTGCAACATGGAGTGACGAAGATCCTGATGAAGATTTCATCGATCAAAATAACCTTGCAATTATGGCCTGGAGCTCATTCGACGATAGCGACGTCGAAAGTCAAGTAAGTAATTCTTACGACGAACTTTTTGAAGCATTCGAGTTATTACATACCGATTTTCAAAATGCTTTAAATGAGATTAAATCCATTAAATCTAAATATAAATCTTTGGAAATTAAAAATTCCAAAATTCTTAAAAAAGGGAAATTTGTTGAGATCGATCATTCTAAATGCATTAAGAATGAAAATATTTTAAAGGATGATCTTGTTAAAATCCAAACCGAGCTCAAAAATTTAACAAATAAATTTTCTCTCGGAAATGAGAAATTTGAAAATATGCTCTAGGTTCAAAAATACACTTTGAATAAAGAGGGGTTAGGATTCAAACCACGATCAAAAAATGAATCCGTAAATTTCAAAATACCCCGGTGTGAAAAATGTTTGAAAATCGGGCACCATATTTCAAACTGTAAGAGCCCAAGACAGACGATTAAAGTTAAGAAAATTTGGGTTCCTAAAGGAACAACTGTTTCAAATATCGTCTACGTCTCGAAAGAAAAACCAACTATAGGTTGGATCCCCAAAAACTAATTTTTTTCAAAGGGGGAAATAATATTTCAGTGGGAGATATACACTATTAATGCATATTTTTCATATTCATGCATATTTTTTATATATTCGATTATTGGTATCCTCTATATTTTTTTACACTTTTTGCTGAATACAAAAAGGGGGAGAAGAAGTTGAATCGGATAAAAGCGTCATGAAAGATATGACGAGAAAAATAAAAAGAAAAAAGGAGGAGAAAAATAATAAAAATCGAAGAAGTCGAAAAGGAGAAGAAAGCATACAAAAAGGGGGAGAAATGAAGTAGTTGAAAAATGAAAAATGAAGAAGTCGGAAATGACAAAAGAAAAGAAAATGGGTGAAACTGACGAAACGATCAAAGTTGAAAACTTTGAAACGTACATATATATATATATATATATATATATATATTGCAGGTTTTATCCAATTCAAGGGTTGTTTTGTAATCATCAAAAAGGGGGAGATTGTTGGAATATTTATTCCACATATTCATAAATAGTGTTTCGATGATTAAGTTGCTAAACAAAACAAAACAACAAAGAGGCGAAGCAAAACGACGAAGGAATCGAAGACGCAAAAAGCAGTCCAAGCTGCAAGCATAACGCACGCTATTCATACTGAATAACGCATGCAACCGAGAATCATTTACGTACGCAATACAGCAATGATAATGTACGTAGCAATCACTTACCTTGAGTTCAGTCAACCTACCTGATGGGGACAGCGCACGCTACACGTGATGATAAACGCACGCTATCGAAGAAGATTAACGTACGTAACACAAGTATGTTAATGTACATAATGACATTTCAAATCAGATGAACGTTGGGAAAAGTTGGTCAAAGTTATAAAGGTGGAACGGATAGTTTGACAATTAAAGGCAACGGATATATTGGATTAGCGCATGTTACATTACATTATTAATGTACGCTAGAGCAAGAGTATAACGTACGTAACCAAGACAGCATAACGTACGTAAGGGAAGAAACGAAGCCACTGGATGAGTACTTGACATCGATAACATACACTATGTAGAAAGCATAAAGTACGTAAAGAGTCTTAGTGCACGCTAAAGGGAAAAGCTAGTGCACGCTAGCAAGTCAACTGGCAGCAACGGCTAGTTTGTGGAAAAAGGATATAAATACCAAGTGAGTTGGTATTATTCCACATAACAACATTGAGTAATTCATATACACTTGATATATCATTGTAAACATTATAGTTGTTGTTTCCTGAGCTTAAATTAGAGTGATTGAGTGTTATACACAAAATCATACACGAGTGAGAAAAAGAAAAGATACGATTGGATTCGGTGTTATTAGGATCAAGGATCCGGCATTGTTAGAATCGCAATCGCTATCTTAGTGGGGTTTATCTAGTATCGATAGAAAGCTAGAGTGGTTGATTCCTTGTCCAATAGAGAAGGAAAACGGTTTAACTTGGACCGACAAAAAGACAAGTAAGAGAACGATTTTACTCGGACCGATAGAAGATGAGCTTTTAACGGTAATCCCTCGACCGATTGAAGAGAGGTGAAGAGGTTTTGATCTTTAACCTATAGAAAAAGATACATTGAGAGAGGACATAGGCACGTTTGGCTGAACCTCTATAAATCCTTGTGTGATTTATTTTCCGCACATTTAATTTTTGCTTCCGCACAATCGGTGCATATACCGATTTTACTTCAACGCCTATATGATCGTGTGTCATGCATTGATGTGTGTTGGTTGCGATTCAGATTGTAGCGTGTTTGTTGTTCTCTTGACAGGAATCGTTGTTGTGATGAGTTTTGGTGCGATCATATTGCGTGTTCAGCAGGAATGCGCACGCTAAGGCTCCGGTAGCGCACGCTAACGGAGGATGCAGAAGTGAGGCAGAAGCTACTGCCTTGGGTCAAGAGGTTTACTAGCGCACGCTATGTATTTGTATAGCGCACGCTAAGGTGTATTAGTAGCGCACGCTACGGTGAGATAGCGCACGCTAACTGGTGGGTGCAGGGCAGTTCAGAAGCTACTGGACTCGGATGTAGGATTCGTTAGCGCGCGTTAAGGCTTGATGATTAGCGTACGCTAATTGTGTGATTGTGTAGAACGTGCTTTGATAGCGCACGCTAATCTGGGATGATTAGCGCACGCTAATCTGGGATGATTGTGCAGTCGTGAAATCTCATTTTCACTTCTTTCTTCTTCTTTCCGCGGGTTTGAGATGAGGGAGACTAGGGTTTGGATTTTTGGCCGATTTTTACTCCATCCAAGCTGATTTGGAGGTCTATAGGTGATTGTAACATCATCTAATTAATTGTTCTTCGTCGGATCGAGGTAATTCATTGATTTTTATTCGAGTTGACTTTTTGGAGATTTGTTCTTGATATCGATCCTAGTCCGATTTTGATGAATCAGTTGGGGTGGTATGATGTTATTAATCATGATCTATGGATTGTATATCCATATTTCTGTTGGAATATTTATTCCACATATTCATAAATAGTGTTTTGATGATTAAGTTGCTAAACAAATCAAAACAACAAAGAGGCGAAGCAAAACGACGAAGCAGACAAAGACGCAAAAAGTTGCAATCTGGACTACAATAGCGCACGCTACATATGAAGGCTAGCGCACGCTAGCGGGAGTTGTCTGCAGATCAGACGAGTTGCAAAGCTACCTGAAGGACTTACCTGATAAAGCTAACGCACGCTAGATATCAATACGAGCGCACGCTAGAAGGCGAAGATAGCGCATGCTACACATGTATACTAACGCACGCTATCGAGGCTATTTTACCGTTTTGAAGATATTCAAACTCAGAATGACGAATGCAGTGAAGTAAGACTTAGCGCACGCTACAGGTGATATTTAGCGCATGCTAAATATCAGTTTGAATTCAAGTCAATCAATCCGTTGGGAAGATTCTGATGCGAAGTCAAAAAGTATAAACGGATATATGATGCATGCAATGATGCAATATTAGCGCACTGTACATGTATATGTTAGCGCACGCTAACAGTCAGAGACAGTAGCCACTGGACTGAAACTGGAAATCATTAACGTACGTAACATACAGTTCATAACGTACGCTACAGGCAAAATGCGCGATAGCGCACGCTAAGAGGAAGAGCTAGCGCACGCTAGCAAGTCAAAACAGGCCAACGACTAGTTTGATGAAGAAGGCTATAAATACCACATCCTTGGTATCAAACCATACAACAACTTCAAACATTCAAGACATTTATCTGATATTCATATACATTCTATTGTTGTTGTAATATTGAGCGTATATTGTTAATTTGAGTGTTTATACATTCAACACATACACGAGAGGTAAAAGAAAAGATACGATTGGATTCGGTGTTATTAGGATCAATGATCTGGCATTGTTAGAATCGCAATCAATATCTTAGTGAGGTTTATCGAGTACCGATATAAAGCTAGAGTGGTTGATTCCTTGTCCAATAGAAAAGGAAAATGATTTAACTTGGACCGACAAAAAGACAAGTAAGAGAATGGTTTTACTCGGACCGATAGAAGACGAGCTTGTAATGGTAATCCCTCGACCGATAGAAGAGAGGTGCAGAGGTTTTGATTTTCATCCTATAGCAAAAGATACATCAAGAGAGGACGAAGGCACGTTTGGCCGAACCTCTATAAATCCTTGTGTGATTTATTTCCGCACTTTATATTTATGCTTCCGCACTGTAACACCCCGAGATAATCGGAATAATTACAGCGCTGTAAACCCTTTAAGTAAGGATTTACAAGGCTGATTAAAAGAAATGTGAATATAAACCAACAATACCACCGAAATTCAAATTACAAAACCAGTTCCAACTGATCCATTACAACCATATCGAAAATGATATTAAAAAGACACGTGTACTCGAGTACTGAAAATGAACCAAGAAGACAAATCAGAAAGACAACGAACACTTAACATCATTGGGCCACTTCATCGTCATGATGGTACTGTGGCTGCTTCCCTGCTCCTCGGCTACCTGAACATCAAAACATATGTCCACCCCCGAAGGGGTTAGCAAAACAATGCTATTACAAGTATCGGAAACACACGAATATGCAACAACAATGCATAAAAACATACACAAAACGGACTTCCGCTACCGGAATCCACAATACGAATCCACAAGATTCAATCAACACAACATGGGTATTCCAACGATCCAGCGCCCTCAGCATAGATCCCAAGATGATCCCGTCGAACCAACACGAGGTGGAAAAACCCATCCAATGATCCAGCGCCCCCAGCCTAGATCCCAAGATGATCCCGTCGGAACAAGACGAGGTGGACATCCGATCTAGTGCCCTCAGCATAGATCGCTTGATCCCTTCGGATCATCACAACTTACACATAACACAACTATGCATATACATATGCAAGAAAATCGACATGTTCATCAATATGAACTTACATTAAATCGATAGCAAATTTCATGACAATTTAATGAAATAATCTCATGTCAACAATACGAATAAACCATATGCATGATCAAATTCATTAATTATTCACAAACTTTCAAAATACGATACTTGCCTCACAAATGGCGACAAGAATTTCTACTATCAATAGTCTTCAATCCGATTGGAGAATTCTCACTTGGTCGGCTCACCGGAATGCAAACCTTCATCGAACAATAACGTCGGTACAACTAACAGTTCCGGATAATCGTTCAAATCATCAAATGAATCATAAAAAGGCATGATGCATCTATCATGGCGATGGACCATTCTGCCCTAACACAATTTGGTTGGACCGACACTACGCTATTCGTCCTTGCAATAGCTCAATGGAATACTTTCTAAGTTCCAACACAATTCCCTTGGTTGATTGGTACAACATAACATGGAATTTATCCTAGAAGGATTCTAATCATGTTCTATTATAACAAGATATCCGAACTTGATGAATCATCATAAAGACTAGTTCCAATATAATCTCATTCTACGAATTAATCCTTAAGTTCAATCCATTAATTCTTCACCGAAATGTTCGATCATAACATTCTAATGAACTAAGATAATCTTCGAATACTAGATATAATTGGGTTTACCATCTCAAGATGCACTACTCGATAGTCTAATCACTAGAAGGTTTGCTCAATGATTTCAACAACCAAGAGAAATCGAAAACAATTGAATTTAGTCTTCTAAACCACGATGAAGGGATCCTCAAGAATAAAACTAGTTCAGTCTTCTCAAAACAGGTCCAAAACGGTACTAAGATCATGCTAAGTTAGTTGGTGAAGGATCACATACCTCAATAAATTGATGAACAATGAAGAACTTGAATAAACTCAACCACCGGAAGCTTGAACACCAATCTACAAGGCTTAAGCTTCCCAAGAATCGTCTCAGAAGATGATATGAAGGATAAGAGGTGATGAAAGATCTCCAGAACACGAGGAATCGGCCAAAGGAAAGGTGAGAAATGAAATAGGGTCGAGGTCTATAAATAGAATTCTGTACATTACATACGTTAAGCAATTAACCTTACGTATGTAACAAACTTAACGTACGTTATACCCTAACTATAGCGTACGTAGTCATCTGACCAGAACTCACTGGCCTGATTTCGCCATTTCCTTACATACGTAGTCACAAGGGTTTTACGTACGTAATATCGATGTCCTTAGCGTACGTAAAACATGCACCATAGCGTACGTAACACCTATGTCCAGGTTCACGCGGAAATCACACGGATCTTCCCCGGCCCCTTCCTCGGCCCCCACACGCCGACCCTTATCCGATCCCAAGTTGACTTAGCTTACGTACGTTAATCACCTTAGATAACGTACGTAATACTGCAGTCTTAACGCACGTTATGGACGTCTGATAACGTACGTTAACACGTGCAGAAACATGCATGCAAAATACTGGAGATACCAAAACGTAAGGATACGAAATACGGGAAACCAACCTATGAATAATAACATCACAAAGTTGATTCTTACAAGATAAATACACAATAATTATCCGGGCATTACATACTACCCCTCTAAAAAGAAGTTTCGGCCCGAAACTTAAATCGCAAACAATTCTGGGTATCTCGACTTCATGCTATCTTCCGTCTCCCAAGTTGCTTCTTCAACTCCATGCCGAGACCATTGAACTTTAACCAAGGGTATTAGTTTATTCCTCAATTTCTTGACTCGACTCTAAAGTATCTTGATTGGTCTCTCTTCGAAGGTACCGTCATTAGCTATCTCGATCTCGTCAAAATCAATAACATGACTGGGATCTGGCACATACTTCCGCAATTGGGATACGTGAAAAACATTATAAACATGACTCAGCGATGGCGGTAAGGCCAACCTGTATGCTAAATCCCCAACTCTCTCGAGGATCTCAAATGGTCCGATATATCTCGGACTTAGCTTACCTTTCCTCCCAAAATGGAAGATTCCCCGAGTAGGAGAAACCTTCAATAGCACATGATCCCCGGTCTCAAATTCCAGCGGGCGACGGCGCACATCTGCATAAGACTTCTGTCGACTATGGGCAGTCAACAGTCTTTCCCGAATCAAAGCTATCTTCTCTTGAGTCTGGACTATCAATTCCGGTTCCGTCCCGATCAAGTCCGAAGAATCATCCCAGCACAGGGGTGATCTGCATCTTCTCCCGTATAAAGCTTCAAATGGTGCCATATTAATAGAAGTATGCCAACTATTGTTGTAGGTGAATTCAATCAACGACAAGTGAACTTCCCAATCAGTTGACCAATCCAAAGCACAAGCTCTAAGCATGTCTTCTACTGTTTGTATAGTCCTTTCGGACTGACCGTCCGTTTGGGGGTGATAACCCGTGCTAAAGTTTAGCTCAGTCCCCAAAGCCCTGTGAACTGCCTTCCAGAAGTGAGACACGAAGCGACCATCTCGATCTGAAATAATGGTCTTCGGCGTCCCATGCAATCTGACTATCTCTGCAATAAATACTCGCGCCAATTTCTCGGGTCCCCACGTGTCTTTAATTCCTAGGAAATGAGCCAACTTGGTTAGTCGATCAACTATAACCCAAATCATGTTCATTCCCGTCTTGGTCCTTGGCATATTGGTGATGAAATCCATCGAGGTATCCTCCCACTTCCATTCAGGGATCGGAAGCGGTTTTAACATTCCGGCTGGTTGCTGATGTTCAATATTAACCTGCTGACAAGTCAAACATTTCGAAACGTATTCTGCTACGTCCTTCTTCATATTTCCCCACCAGAAGTTTTGTTTTAGATCCTTGTACATCTTACTGCTGCCCGGGTGAATAGAATAGGGTGCGCTATGAGCTTCCTTCAGAACTGTCTGCCTGAAAACATCATCATCGAGAACGCAAAGTCGACTCTGAAATCTCAGAACTCCATCATCTTGTATCACGAATCCTGGGGCCTTTCCTTTCTTTACTTCATCACATAACCGAAGGATCATAGAATCGTTCAACTGCTTAGATTTGATTTCCTCGACTAGCGACAAAGTCAGTTCCATCGCATATAGTTGCCCTTGGATTCCTGGCAACCATACTTTAATCCCTTCACGGATCAGTTCTCGTTGAATGCTGGTTTGGGAATTAAGTGCTTCCAACACTCGAAGAGAAACAGGTTTACGACTCAATGCATCAGCTACTACGTTTGCTTTACCCGGATGATAGAGAATTTCCAAGTCGTAATCCTTGATCAATTCTAGCCACCTTCTCTGCCTCATGTTTAATTCTTTCTGACTGAAAATGTACTTGAGGATTTTATAATCTGTAAAGATCTGACAACGAGTGCCGTATAAATAATGTCGCCAAATTTTCAAAGCAAAGACCACAGCTGCTAACTCCAGATCATGAGTCGGGTAATTAACTTCGTACGGTTTCAACTGTCGAGAGGCATAGGCAATCAACCTATCCTTTTACATCAACACACATCCCAGACCCTGATTTGAAGCATCGCTGTATACCATGAATCCATCAGTCCCATCTCGTAACGCTAGTATAGGCGCTGTCGTCAGTCTCCTCTTAAGATCATCAAAACTAGCCTGGCATTTCTCATTCCACACGAACTTTTGAGTTTTCTGTAATAGCTGAGTGAGCGGACGAGCAATTTTGAAAAATCCCTCTACGAAACGGCGATAATATCCAGCAAGTCCTAAGAAACTCCGAACTTCTTTCACATTATTTGGAGATTCCCACTCCAAGATCGCCTCGACTTTCTTCGGATCTACTTGAACTCCGTTAGATGATATCACATGCCCAAGGAAAGTCACTTCCTTAAGCCAAAACTCACATTTAGAAAGTTTCGCATACAACTGTTCATTCCTCAAGGTGCTCAGAACAATACGCAAATGCTCAGCATGTTCCTCGGGGTCTTTCGAATAGATCAAGATGTCATCAATGAAAACGACCACGAACTTATCCAAGTATTCTAAGAATACTCTAGTCATCAATTGCATAAATACCGCAGGAGCATTGGTAAGCCCGAATGTCATCACTACAAATTCATAATGCCCGTACCGAGATCTGAAAGCAGATTTCGGTATATCCGATTCCTTAATCCTCAGCTGATGATATCCTAACCGCAAGTCAATCTTAGAGAATACTCTGGCCCCCTGTAGTTGGTCAAACAAGTCGTCGATCTGAGGTATAGGATACTTGTTCTTGATCGTCGCCTTGTTTAGCTCCCTGTAATCGATACATAATCGGAGGGATCCATCTTTCTTTCGGACAAAGAGAACGGGTGCTCCCCAAGGAGAAACGCTAGGTTGAATGTAACCCTTCTGCAATAATTCCTCCAGTTGCTTCTTTAGTTCATACATCTCGGTTGGCGCCATACGGTATGGTGCTCTGGAAATAGGAGCGGCTCCAGGCTCTAATTCAATGTTAAACTCTACTTCTCTCTGCGGAGGTAACCCAGGTAGTTCGTCAGGGAATACATCTGAGAATTCGTTCACAACTGGAATAGATGAGAGCTCTACTTCTTCTTTCTTCATGGCATAGCACCACAATCCGTGACAACCCTGCTTCAGTAATTTCACTGCCTTCATAGCTTTGATCAATTTTCCCGAGCTTCCTGGTCTCCATCCTTTGAATAAGTGTTCAGATCCGTCATCAGCAATGATAGAAATGACTCTCTTTCGGTAATTCAGAATAGCTCCATAACGGTTGAGCCAATCGTCTCCGAGAATTAAATCGTCACCATGGATATCAACTACAATAAGATTCGATGGCCAATCTCTACATCCTATGGACACTGGAAAATCTCTAGTTTCTAGGGTTCCCACAATTCTCTCTCCGCTCGGCAAACCCACAACATATGGTTCACAATCAAATAAATACGAGATTTTCAAACGATTAACGCAGTTCAATGATATGAAAGAATGTGTAGCTCCTGAATCGAATAAGACACTAACTGGTTGCAAAAGGATCTGAATCGTACCTGATGCAACAACAGGTTCGATCGTCGATTTCCTCATCTCGCATAAAGCGCGAGGAACGGACCCAAAGACTGGATGTCTCTTTCTTCCCAACATTCTCACGAAATCCACTGCTCGTCTGGTTCACACTCACCTCCTTCGGAACTGGCGCTGGAGTGCGAGTACCAAATGATCTAGTCGCAACTCCACAGAAATCCGCACGGTGCCCTTCTTGCCCACAATCGAAACAAGTCACAGAAGATGCGGGGCAATCACGTCGAATGTGCCCTGCTCGACCACAATTATAGCATTTCTTTGATGCGTCAGAAACTGCTGACGTTGTTCGGAACTTCTTTCCGCCCCTAGAAGGATGTGGAGGTTTCCTAGATGAATAAAAGGAAGACTGGCCCTTGCGGGGCCCACCACTCTTGTTTTCTGAGAAGTTGCCGGACACTTTCTGCTTTTTTGCCTCCATCGATTTCTCCACCGCCGCCTCTTTCATATCGTAGGCCAACACTTTGTCTTGATACTGCCGCAACGTAGTACACTCGAATCCGGACATGTACTGCTGAATCTCCGGCTTCATCCGCATATCGAAATGAAAAATCTTTTCTGCCTCCGTTCTGACCAAGTGTCGCACACAAGTCAGCTGATGGTTAAAAGTCTTGATTATGTCTGTCACAGTTGCTTCCGAACTCTGTGGTGAGAAAAACTCTCGGATTTTTGCCTCTCTAACTGGACGAGGACAATACTGTGCTTCCATCATTAGTTTGAATTCCGTCCAGTCAGCATTATGATTCTCGGGTCGAATAGCCTCCCACCAGTCAAAAGCCTTCCCAGTCAGAAAATACTGGGCAATAGGAACTTTCCGGTCCTTAGGACAGTTAATACCCGCAAATATCTTCTCTAACTCTTTTAGCCAATGATCCCAAGTAAGTGCCTCAGCAGATCCGTCAAATTTTGGCGGGTGTAATTTGACCACCTCAGCAAGCCATCTGTCTCCCCGGTTATCCTCGTGGTGCTGCTGTCCCATCGCCGTCTGCATGCGGTCAACTACCTGAGCGAACTAGTTTGTTTGAGTCACCACCTGTTGAAGCACTCCCGGCATGTTAGGATTCGCGTCATCATTCGCTGATCCCTGCTGTCCTCCAGAATGGGAATCGGTTCAATTTTATTTACTTTCTCACTACTCGAAAGTGGTTTTCCAAAACATACTAATCCATTGGTGATAACCGAAAATCTGTCAAGCATAACTCAAGGATTTTGCGCTTTCTAAATTTCTCGAGATGACAGTTCAATTTACAAAGATTCCACTTGTGTTGGTTTCTATGTTATTAAAACTCTTAGGGAATATGTGATTGATTGATTTGTGATTGGTTGAGTTGTGGTTGCCTAATTTATGATTTATAATTGCTTGTTATATTTTGTATGACCATGATACTTGCACTAGTAAAACAGTAGAGTTTTGCTAACCCCTGAATAGTCGGGGGTGGATATCTGTATTGTGTCCAGGTTCATGCAGGCACGTGGGAGCAGTCACAGGATCGACACAAAAGATGATCGGCTACGTTACTAATGAAGAGATATGGGATATATTGGTTATTGTTGTGTCGTCGTATTATTTCTCAGTCTTCCGCTGTGTTGTATCGTTTTGTATTTTGGACCCCTATGGGTATGAGTTATAAACAAATTATTACAGTTTGATTTTGTTGTGTGACCTTATCGGTCCGTGTCTTTATTGTTGGGTACCAAATCGGATATTTGCGCCGTTTTGTGCGGAAGCGGAAATAAATTGCGGAAAATAAATCACACAAGGATTTATAGAGGTTCGGCTATTAATAAAGCCTACGTCCTCTCTCGATGTATCTTTTTCTTAGGATTAAGATCAAAACCTCTACGCCTCTCTTCTATCGGTCGAGGTATTACCGTTACAAGCTCGTCTTCTATCGGTCCGAGTAAAACCGTTTTTCCTTTTCTATTGGATAAGGAATCAACCACTCTAGCTTTCTATGTGTACTAGATAGACCTCACCTAGATATCGATTGCGATTCTAACAATGCCGGATACTTGATCCTAATAACACCGGATCCAATCGTATCTTTTCTTTTACCACTCGTGTATAATGTTGAATGTATAAACACTCAAACTAACAATATACGCTCAATATTACAACAACAATGTAAGTATATGATTCTCAGATGTATGTCTCGTTTTCTTGGAGTTGTTGTGCTCAAACAATACCATAGGAATGGTATTTATAGGCATTTTCCACAAACTAGCCGTTGTTGGCTGTTTTGACTTGCTAGCGTTCGCTAGTCTTCTATATTAGCGTGCGCTAACTCATTAGCGTGCCTGTAGCGTGCGCTAGAATGTTCGCAGTTTCAGTCCAGTAGCTTCGTTTCTTCTTTAGCGTACGTTATGCCTTTTGCCTTACGTACGTAACCATCTTGTATTAGCGTGCGTTAATAACACATTATAGCGTGCGCCAATCTAATATATCCGTTGCATAGATTGTCAAAGTATCCGTTTGATATGTTGACTTTGACCTGCTTTTCCCAACGTTCTGATTGACTTGATTCAAATTGCTTAGCGTGCGCTAATCCTTCATTGTAGCGTGCGCTAATGCTGATTTCATTGCATACGTCATTCTGTGTTTGAATATCTTCCCAACGGTAACATGGCTCGATAGCGTGCGTTAATGATAACGTGTAGCGTGCGCTATCTCATCAGCTGACTTCACTTCAGCTTACTTCGAATTTGGCTGATATGCAGTTGACTCCTCATTAGCGTACGCTAACATATATATCTTAGCGTGCGCTAGACATTCATTATGCTCAGATTTTTGCGTCTTCGTCTGCTTCGTCGTTTTGCTTCGCCTCGATGTTGTTTTGTTGTTTAGCAACTTTAATCATCAAAACACAAATTAAATAATGTGTGGAATAAATATTCCAACAATCTCCTCCTTTTTGATGATTACAAAACAACTCTTGAATTGGATAAAATCTGTAAAAATAAAATATATGTATATATATACGAATCAAAGTTTTCGGCTTTGATCGTTTTGCTAGTTCCTCCAATTCTCTTTTCTTTTCGACATCTCCTTTATTTTTCAACTACTTCATTTTATCTCCCCCTTTTTGTGTGCGACCTTTTTCTTTTCGACTTCTTCGATTTTTCTCATTTGTATCAATTCATCTCCTTCATCTCCTTCTCCCCCTTTTTGTCTTCATCAAAAAGTATAGAAAATACAGAGTATATCAAATGAAGTATGAATATGCATGATACCAATTTATGCATTAATAAACAAACATACTCCCCCTGAAAGTATTATTTCCTCCTTTATAAAATATCAATTAAAAATTAAGTTTTGGGGACCCAACCGATAGTTGGTTTTTGTTTTGAGACGTGAACAATGTTTGGAATAATTGTTCCTTTAGGAACCCAAATCTTTTTCATTTTTATCGTCCGGCGTGGGCTTTTACAGTTAGAAATATGATGCCCAATTTTCAAACATTTTTCACATCGGGGTATTTTGAAATTGACGGATTCGTTTTTCGAACGTGGTTTGAATCCTAACCCCTCTTTATTTAGAGTATATTTTTGAACGCATAACATTTGTTCAAATTTATCATTGCCGCACGAGAATTTCTTTGTCAAAATTTTTAGTTCATCTTGAACTTTCAAAAGATCATTCTTTAAGATATTCTCATTTTCAATGCATTTCGAATGATCGATTTCAACAAATTTCCCTTTTTCAAGTATTTGGAATTTTCAATTTCCAAAGTTTTATATTTAGACTTGAGGGATTTAATTTCATTTAAAGCATTTTGATAATCGGTATGTAATAACTCGAATGCTTCAAAGAGTTCGTCGTAGGAGTTACTTACTTGGCTTTCGACGTCGCTATTGTCGAATGAACTCCGGGCCATGAGCACGAGATTATTTTGGTCAAGAAAATCTTCATCGGGATCTTCGTCGCTCCATGTTGCGATTAAAACCTCCTTTTGCTTTACTCGACAGTTCTTAGCAAAGTGGCCTGGTTTACCACATAATCGACAGGTATTGTCGAATTTCTTAAGTTCGCCCACTTGAATGTCCTTCTTTCTCCGGTTTAATAAGTGTTGGAACTTATTAATATTCTTGGCATAATATGCCGATTCTTCGTCGCTTTCGTCCACTGGGGTTTCTTCTTTCTTTTTCGACATTTTAGCCTTGAAGGCTATCGGCCTCTCCTTTGGTTTCGGTTTGGCATTCCGAGATTTTAGAACAATCTCGTAGTTGATAAGAGAACCAACGAGAGCACTAAAATCGAGAGTATTTAAATCTTTGGATTCCATTATTGCCGTAACCGTACCGTCCCATTCTCGAGGTAGTGATCGGAGAATTTTCTTTACTTTCTCACTACTCGAAAGTGGTTTTCCGAAACATGCCAATCCATTGGTGATAACCGAAAATCTGTCAAGCATAATCGAGATGGATTCGTCGTCCTTCATTTGGAATAATTCATAATCGTGAAGGAGCATGTTTATCTTCGTCTCTTTGACTTGAGACGTACCTTCGTGTGTTACCTCAAGCATTTTCCAGATTTCTTTGGCACTGTCACACGATGATATCCGGTTGTGTTCTTCCGGATTTAAAGCACAGTACAATAATTGCGTGGCTTTGCAATTATAATGGTCGTTTTTCCAATCCGCATCATCATACTCTTCAAAGGTTTTGAGAGTTCCGTTTGAGTTCGTCGGAATTTTGGGACCAAGGCATATCACCTTCCATAACTCGATATCGTAAGCTCGGATGAAAATAGACATTTTCTTCTTCCAAGTCATGAAATTCGATCCATGAAAAAATGGTGGTCGGTTGAGAGCAAGGCCTTCGACGGGAGCCATTTGAAACGCCATTTTGGATCTTCTCCTCGGATGTTAAGCCGCGTATTGGAGTACCGCTCCGATACCAATTGTTGGGTACCAAATCGGATATTTGCGTCGTTTTGTGCGGAAGCAAAAATAAATTGCGGAAAATAAATCACACAAGGATTTATAGAGGTTCGGCTATTAACGAAGCCTACGTCCTCTCTCGATGTATCTTTTTCTTAGGATTAAGACCAAAACCTCTACGCCTCTCTTCTATCGGTCGAGGGATTACTGTTACAAGCTCGTCTTCTATCGGTCCGAGTAAAACCGTTTTCCCTTTTCTATTGGATAAGGAATCAGCCACTCTAGCTTTCTATGGGTACTAGATAGACCTCACTTAGATATCGATTGTGATTCTAACAATGCCGGATACTTGATCCTAATAACACCGGATCCAATCGTATCTTTTCTTTTACCACTCGTGTATAATGTTGAATGTATAAACCCTTAAACTAACAATATACACTCAATATTACAACAACAATGTAAGTATATGATTCTCAGATGTATGTCTCGTTTGCTTAGAGTTGTGCAAAAAACAATACCATAGGAATGGTATTTATAGGCATTTTCCACAAACTAGCCGTTGCTGGCTGTTTTGACTTGCTAGCGTGCGCTAGTCTTCTCTATTAGCGTGCGCTAACTCATTAGCGTGCCTGTAGCGTGCGCTAGAATGTTCCCAGTTTCAGTCTAGTAGCTTCGATTCTTCTTTAGCGTACGTTATGCCTTCTGCCTTACGTACATAAACATCTTGTATTAGCGTGCGTTAATAACACATTGTAGCGTGCGCTAATCCAATATATCCGTTGCATGGATTGTCAAAGTATCCGTTTGATATGCTGACTTTGACCTGCTTTTCCCAACGTTCTGATTGACTTGATTCAAACTGCTTAGCATGCGCTAATCCTTCATTGTAGCGTGCGCTAATGCTGATTTCATTGCATACGTCATTCTGTGTTTGAATATCTTCCCAACGATAACATGGCTCGATAGCGTGCATTAATGATAACGTGTAGCGTGCGCTATCTCATCAGCTGACTTCACTTCAGCTTACTTCGAACTTGGCTGATATGCAGTTGACTCCTCGTTAGCGTGCGCTAACATATATATCTTAGCGTGGCTAGACATTTATTTTGCTCAGCTTTTTGCGTCGTCGTCTGCTTCGTCGTTTTGCTTCGCCTCGATGTTGTTTTGTTGTTTAGCAACTTTAATCATCAAAACACAAATTAAATAATGTGTGGAATAAATATTCCAACATTTTTGTTGTTTGATTCCATCCGGTCAAACATTTGGTCGTATGATTGTGTTCAGCCTGGTGGATCCTCGAGTGTGGAGTCCACGACGTGTGATATTCCAAGTTGATTTCTGGGGGTGTTACATCGAGCTTGAACACCGTTTTCACTTCGGTTCTAATATCTTAAAGGCAAGTATATGTTTATGATTGTACGTTCTCGGCTTTAAAAGTGAGGTATATGAATTGTGTTATTGTATATATTCACCCTAGGACGGACCGAAAGGTCCTCGGAGGGTTCCATTGCCTTTGGTGTGGTTCCACGAATATTTTTGGGTTAACCACACTGGGAGGGTACGATGGGGCCTCGGAGGTTTCCGCTGCTTCTGGTGCGGTTCCATGGTTAATCACGTATGTATTGACACGAAATGATATGAGATTTAGTTATTCCGGAATACTAGTCTTGAGTTTGATGAAATGATGATTACATTTACTTTATTGTCGAGAAGTATTATGTTTCATATTCTATATACTTGTACTAGCTATTCGACGGCTAACCCCTTTTGGGTGAAATACCTTTCATGTATTTCAGGATCCAGGAGAGGAGAAAGGCGTGTACTGGGTCGGCACGAAGATGATGGGCAAGAGTGATGATGTGTTTTGTTTATGTTGTGTTTGTACTTTGTTCCACTCGGTATGGTTGTACTTGGTATGGTTTGAATAATCGAGTAATGTTTCAGATGTTCATGACGTTGTGGCCTGTGTTGCCCTGAGTTTTAGTTCCCAATGTATTGTATTCTGTCGGATTGATTGTTATATTGGTGTCATTCTTATTGCCTTCTATTGGGATTATGTTTAGGCCTCATCGGTCGAAATTTATGATTCCGTGTAATTTACTAGACTTGTGGGTTCCATGGAGGGGCCCATAGCACTGTAATATGCCCTGAATAACTTGGGGGTGTTACACTATGGGGCTGTTTACTTTCGACTTAATGGGACTTAATGGGTTGGACGACTTATTCGCGCAGACATGGGTGAGTGTTTACTTACGACTTAATGAAAAATGAGGAGTCTGAATCGCTAAGTCACGTCCCCCCTCTTGTCCTCATACAGACCCAAAAATGACACCCGCTACCCCTCTTCCCTTTCACGACCTATTAATTAGCAAAAAATCTGAAAAAAATAATACAAACTTAAAATAATAAAACTTAAAATAATCATATTTTTTATTATTTTATTTTTATGTTCATAAAAAATCGGAAGAATAATACAAACTTAAAATAATAATATAAATAATAATAATAAACTACTGTTTATTTTCGTAAAAATAATAAAAAATATTAAAAGAATATAAAAAATCTAGAAAATCTGAAAAAGTTAAAAATCGGAACTTATTTATTTTTATTTAAAAAAATCTTGCAAAATTAAAAAAAATCTGAAATTTAGGTAATTTTATTTTTAATTATGGAATATTAATATTAAAAAATCAAAAAAATTTACTTTAAATTCGGAAATTAGAAAATCTAAAAAAATTCTGAACTATTTGAAAAATTGAAATTGGTAAAATTTTTCTTGCCATTTTTGGATTATATCATTTATATGGCTTAAAAATAAACAACAATTTATAAAACAGCTTATAATTCATATTTAGGGATAAATCGGTGATTTCTGTTATTGAGACAGTTTATTCAGCTGAAAAACTAAACAACAGCATCAATTTACCAAGACAGACATATTTTCTTAGACAGACAAATTTATCCATACAGGACTTGATGGAGAATTTGGTAAACAGCCCCTAAGAAGGTTCTGGAAGAATGACATACTGGAGCTGGTGCCCGAACAAAGTGAGGATTGTTGGAGCAATTTCGATATACGCGCTATTGTACGGAAGCGTATTTAAAGATGCGGAAAGTAAATCGACACAGGATTTATAGAGGTTCGGCCAAACGTGCCTACGTCCTCTCTTCAGATCTTTTTCTATAGGTTAAAGATGAACCTCTGCACCTCTCTTCTATCGGTCGAGGGTACCGTTACAAACTCGTATTCTATCGGTCCGAGTAAACCGTTCACGCACTTGTCTTTTTGTCGGTCCAAGTTAAACCGTTTTCTTTTTCTATCAAGGAATCAACCTATCTAGCTTTCTATGGGTACTAGACAAACCTCAAGTGGATATCGATTTCGATTCTAACAATGTCGAATCCTTGGTCCTAATAACACCAAATCGAATCGTATCCTTTCTTTTTCCTCTCGTGTATGAGTTTGCGTGTATCACATTCAAACTCTTGACAATATAAGCTCAAGTATAACAACAATAGAATGTATTAACAATATCTGATCAATATCTTCATTGCTTGAAGTTGTTGTTCAATACCATAGGAAGTGGTATTTATAGGCTCCAAAGCATCAACTAGCCGTTAGCTCTCTGCCACTTCATTACGTACGCTATTCAACATCCATTGCGTACGTCATGTAGATTACGTACGTTTAGCTCTTCTTGTTACGTACGTTAAGCTCTTCACCGATTAGTCCAGTAGCTTTCGTTTCTTCCATTACGTACGTTATTAGAACCTCATTACGTACGTTATAATAAGTCTTCATATCCATTGCATGCTGACCTATGCCATGACGTCATCTTCAACGGCTCTTTGTTTGAATTCTAAAATCCTTCATACGTATGTTATCAATAACGTGTTACGTACGTTATGCTCTTTCGATAGCGTGCGTTATTCTTGTAACTTAGCTTTCATATTACGTACATTATCTGCTTCGCGTTACGTACGTTAAGCTCATGAAGTGACTTTTACTTCAGGTGACTTTGCTCTCGTCTGATCAGGTAATTTTGCTCTCGTCTGATCAGGTTACTTTCCTTGACTGATCTGATCAGTTAGCGTTCCTCAACTTGATCTGGTCAGGCAACTTTTCCCGTCCTGAGCGTCTTTCAACTTCTTCGTTGTTTTGTTTCGCTTCTTTGTTGTTTTCCTTTGTTTATCAACTTAATCATCAAAACTCGATAATGAATATTTGGAATAAAATATTTCAACAATCTCCCCATTTTTGATGATTACAACACCTTGAATGGGATAAAACCTGTAAAATATAAATATATATATTCTATTGATCAAAGTTTTCGACTTTGTCCGTTTCGTTAGTTTCCATCTCCCATCTTTTCTTTTCACCTTTTCGACTTCTTCTTCACTTTTCAACTTCTTCGTCTTTTTCGACTACTTTCATCATTCGTATATTTTTATTTTTCTCGTCATTCTTCCATGACGCTTTTCTCGTTTTTCTCCCCTTATATTATTCTTCTTTTATTCCATTATTCTCTCCCTTTTGTTATCAGCAAAAAGTGTATAAAGGATAACAATTGATGATAAACTATGTTATGATAAAATATGCATAAAAAGGGTAAACTCCCCCTGACAAAAATATCTCCCTTTAAAAAAATATAAACTCCCCCTGAGTAAAATATAAATTTATGAAAATTGTTGAAAATTAATTTTTGGGGATCCAACCGAAAGTCGGTCGTTTTTCATTTATATAGACAATGTTCGGAATAGTGGTTCCTTTAGGAAGCCAAACTTTTTTAATTTTAATCGTCCGACGTGGGCTTTTACAATTTATAATCTGCTACCCAATTTTGAAACATTTTTCACAACGGGATATTTTTAAATTTAAGGACTCGGTTTTAAAATATGGTTCGAATCCATTTCTGTTGTTTAAGGTGTATTTTTTAACCGATAGAATTTGTTCAAATTTATCATTAGCGCATGAAAATTTCTTTGTCAAAACTTTAAGTTCGTCCTGAACTTTCAAAATATCATTCTTTAAACTATTCTCATTTTCAAGGCATTTAGAATGATCGGTCTCGATAATTTTCCCTTTTTCAAGAATTTTGGAAATTTTGATTTCCAATAATTTATTTTTCAATTGAAGGGATTTTATTTCGGATAAAGTATTTTAAAAATCGGTATGCAATAATTCGAATGCTTCAAATAATTCATGTTGAGACGATGTACTAACCTGTCTTTCGACGTCGCTTTCGTTGAATAAACTTCGTGCCATGAGAGTGGGATTATTTTGATTGCAATCATCATCTTCATCTTCATCGCTCCATGTTGCAACGAGTACTTCCTTCTTGGAAGTTAAGGCTCGACAATTCTTTGCAAAGTGGACTGGTTTACCACAGAATCGACAGTTGTTGTCGAATTTCTTAGATTCGCCCGTCTTGATGTCTTTCTTTCTCCGGTTTAATAAGTTTTGAAAGTTATTAATATTGTTGGCATATGCCGATTCTTCGTCACTTTCATCGACTAGGGTTTCTTCTTTTCTTGACATCTTTGCTTTCATGACTATCGTTCTTTCCTTCGGCTTCGGCTTGTTGTTCCGTGATTTTAGAACTATCTCATAATTAATTAGCGAACCAACGAGGGTGCTAAAGTCGAGCGTATTGAGACCTTTAGATTCCATGATCGCCGTCACGGTGCCGTCCCATTCAGCAGGTAGTGATCTTAAGATTTTCTTTACTTTTTCACTACTTGTTAATGGTTTCCCAAAACAAGCTAATCCATTAGAAATGACCGAAAAACGGTCGAGCATGTTCGTGATGGATTCTTCACTTTTCATCATAAATAGATCGTATTCATGTAGGAGCATATTTATTTTCGTCTCCTTGACTTGAGACGTTCCTTCATGTGTGACTTGTAGCATTTTCCATATCTCTTTGGCACTATCACACGAAGATATCCGATTGTGTTCTTCCGGATTTAAAGCACAATATAATAATTGCGTGGCTTTGCAATTATAGTGGTCGTTTTCCAATCGGAATCATCGTATTCTTCAAAAGATTTAAGTGTACCGTCGGATTTGATTGGAATTTTTGGACCAAGACATATCACTTTCCATAGCTCGTCATAAGCTCGGATGAATATTGACATCTTCTTCCTCCAAGTCATGAAGTTAGATCCATCAAATAATGGAGATCGATTTAAGGCAAGACCTTCAACTGGGGCAAGTTGAAATGCCATTTGGATCATCTTCTCCTTGGATGTTAAGCCTTTTCTAGGAGGTACTGCTCTGATACCAATTGTTGAACCAATTTCGGTATATGCGCTATTGTGCGGAAGTGTATTTAAAGGTGCGGAAAGTAAATCGACATAGGATTTATTGAGGTTCGGCCAAACGTGCCTACGTCCTCTCTTCGGATCTTTTTCTGTAGGTTAAAGATGAACATATGCACCTCTCTTCTATCGGTCGAGGGAATACCGTTACAAACTCGTCTTCTAGCGGTCCGAGTAAACCATTCACACACTTGTCTTTTTGTCGATCCAAGTTAAACCGTTTTCCTTTTCTATGGGATAAGGAATCAATCTATCTATCTTTCTATGGGTACTAGACAAACCTCACGTGGATATCGATTGCGATTCTAACAATGCCGGATCCTTGATCCTAATAACACCAAATCGAATCGTATCCTTTCTTTTTCCTCTCGTGTATCACTCAAACTCTTGATAATATAAGCTCAAGTACGACAACAATATAATGTATAACAATATTTGATCAATATCTTGATTCACTACACCAAAAACAGGATTTTGTGACATTGAAACTCGCTGGATTTGTGACTGTCATTGACAGTCACAATTTTATGACTGTCAATAACAGTCACAAAGACCAAACAATGATAAATCCAAATGCTTGTGACTGTTAATGACTGTCACAAGTGTTACGATCTGGCGATCACAAATTCACAAATTTATGACTGTCTTGAGCAGTCACAATTTTTTTTTTATTGCAATCAAAGCAATACTATGTTTTTTCATTCCCCTCATTCACAAAAATGTTCACGCTGCTCTCCTTTTTCACACACTTGTCGGTGCGATTTACACACACTTGTCTCGCTGGCCAAATATAGGTTTCCCTCCACGGCCGGCGGCTGTTGCTGCTGGCAGTCGCCGGCTACACCTTTAGTGAGTCCGCCTCGATCTCGTTTTTGCGACGCCATTCTAGGGTTTCCAAGGCCCACCAAAACCGATTTCTCTCCCTCGTGGATCCAGATTCTTAGCATCCGTTCGGTCGATGGTTTTCAACCGACCCAGATGTCTCACCAGCTCGGGTCTGTACTACATCTCGCATTTATCCTGCCCGTATTGGGTTCCTTGATACCTGCCATGGTTGGTTTGAATCGGCTCAGGTATTCACTTGTTTCTCCTTCTTTTTCGACAGCGTGAGAGCATCTTTGTTTGATCAAATTTTACGGGATGGGTTTGATTGTTATTGTAGCTTACAAATAGTTTTTAGAATTGAGGGTCTCATTCGCACATATATGCTGATTTATTGAATTTTGGGTGCTGATAAGTATTTTGCACTTTTGTTTCATGTACATTCACTTTGCTTCACGGATATGGATAGCTATAATAAACTGTTAAGTCCCTGGAATTGTTTTATTGAAACTGGTTGGACTGCTCCGATTTTCTGTTTTGTGACATTCTCACTTTTGGTGAATTGCCCCAGTTCTTGCTGAATTTTTTGTTTTGATGCGATTGGATGGCCGGACAGCTCGCATATTTTGTTTTGTGTGGCTTTTCATGTTTCGTTTTGCTGAAGATCCTTATTTATGGCTTCGGCTTGCTAATATACAATGTGAGAACCATAGGGAACGTTAATGAATGATGAAGGAAAAACACACGAGGCAAGAACATTGCACATGCATTTCAGTTCATTTTCATTTTGTTTTTATGCTCTATAACTACCTATGTTATGATAGGCTAAAGGTATAAAAGTTACTTGTTTATTTTGTTACTGCTCGGAGGGAGACAACATTCCTGAAGCTTTCTACGTGGCTGAGGCAACAAGCAGATTTGTTGGGTTGAGCGATAAGGAGTTTCAAGGTGAGTTATTCTTCACCCGCAACAACCACTCTTCTTGTCCTTCCTAACTTCCAAGTACTAAAGTAGTTTTGGATAATTTATACACATGCTATGGGGTTAGATTACATTCCTTCCAGTTATCTTTGTATGATTTTGATGTTTTGATTTTTAGTATAGGGTTAGTTACAGAAAGTACCTAATCTTGTTGCTTCGAGACCCAGTACCTAATCAGAAGAAGACTAACACAAGAAACCAATTTTGCGAGTTGCCTAATACATAACAAAGACATCTATATCATTGACCAAAGATTATACATAGTATACAATTAGTGCATGTTTTACATCTAGGGAACATCAAAATTAAATAGCTTCAATGGCGGAACAGTAGATTAAAATCAAGCAAATCCCATTCATCATATCGATAAGAAACAATCCCAAAACACAAACCCATATTCATTTTTGTAATTATTAAAAAAATACTCTCAATACGCATACCCTGTCCCTCTTCAAAAGCAACCCGGCCTTGCCTTTCTTAGGCTTACTAGCAACAAGACCGCCATCATCTTGTCAGCTGCTCCAGCCTACTTCAGCCACATTCGTCTCCGCAAACAAAGCGGCGGCCACGAGTGATTTCGACGAGCGGCCACCGCTTGACCGCAGAACTAAGGGATACAAGAAGAATGATTTGGTGGAAAAGAAGAAGAAAGAGTTTTCGCGAGTTTCTGAAGCGAGAGAGAGGATGGGGCGGTGAAAAGGCGGTGGAGGTCTTGAGGGTGCGGCGGAGGAAGGTTGAGAATGGAGGGTGCGGCAGCAGACGCCATTTTTATGAGTCGTGAGGTGATTTATGAGTCGTATAGGGTTTACTTATGTATTAGACAATATTTTGATATTTTGATTTTTCAAGAACTGGTCAAGTGTTCGTGTCCTTCGAGACATGTTTAGGTAATATCTTGTTTGGATTTATTTACTTCTCTATTTATAAGTACATTAGCAAGTCGTAATGATAGCATCAACTGCTCATCCCGTTAAATAAAATGTTTTTTTGGTGTTAGGAATGATACACATTTGTCGAGGCCGCCTGCTATTATACAATCCGGTATCAACGGAAGGTTATATTAAGTCTATGGTGACTTAATCGGGACGGAGTTGCGAATTTTCCCAACCCAGAAGAGGTAGATAATATATATACCTTGAAAGACAACTTGAGTTCTTTTGTAATTAGGCCAAACCTCTGGGTAAAGTTTTGTACTATTTTATAATGTCGAATGAAAATGAATTGTTATTTAGAATTATTATTGTGATTCTAAACGTGTAGGAGAATCAGCGATTTGAGCGGGAATGAGTCAACTTTCCCTCCTCTTAGTAATATAAGAAAGCTCAAGACATTGTGAGTGTGATTATTGTAAATTTGCTCTGTCGGAAGATGAGTCAATGCTGTTGTGTAGCTGAAATATTAGCATCTTAGTGTGCAGGATATTGAGGAGTTGCAATATTGTTGGTCAGTTGCCGAGTTATATTGGAGAAATGACCGGTTTGAAAGTCTAGTTAGTGAAATCTTTTCTATTCTGCTTATTTTTGTATTATATTATGGCAAGTGATGAACTTTTGTAATTGTTTACTGTCGATTGTATTCTTCAGTGATGTTATTTTCTTTCGCTCATATTTGTTATCATTATTTTTTGGTTTATGCAGAGACCTGAGTTTCAATAAATTAAGAGGACCCATTCCTGACGGCTTTATTGGTTTCAAACACAGATTACATGTAAGATTTACATTTGGCAAGCTTTAGTGGATGCTTTTCATCGGACTAGACATGATTCTAAATTGATCAAATAACTTAATCTGGCAACAAACAAAAACACAACTTCTCTGACGTTAAAGTTTTAACTATTTTATTTCATAATGTTCAAATATTAAAACTAATTTAAACTACTGTTTGTCTCATAGATACATGATAAGATTTATTCACATCAAATTTGTGCCCCTTTCCCAACATAATAGGAAAGGTTAAGTTTTTTTCTTTTCTTTTTATGTCCAATATTTAAATGGGACAAGCGTTCTTGCAGTCTCTAACTGTGATTTTTTTTTAAAGTTAGTGTTCTTGGAGCAGTAAATTTTTTGAATGATGTGGCGGTATCACTATAATCATGATAATATTTTTTTTGGTGTTGTATTGTAGACGATGATATTCTTTAGCGCGCATGGAGTTCCTCTATGTTGAGGATGCAGGTGATCCGTATAGAGATCAGATGAAAGATTGTATTTTCTTAATAATGCAAGAACTTAAATCTAGAGGAATAATGAATAATCATACCTTGGCTTACCAGGTTCGTTGCTATAGTAAACTGTCTTTTTTGCTGTTGTTGCAGTAGCTTGATCTGTATGGGTGATTTGCTGTTGTTGCAGTAGCTTTTGCTTCACATTTAAAATTAATCTATACCGCTTCTACCGTTGCGATCTTTTGTCCATCCACCATTTTGACAGTTTAATCAACTATCGAGGACGAATTGGAGATCATGGTTGATGCGTGTTGATCTAAATGAGGTTCGAGCGATGAAATGTTGTCGCGATGATTAGGATTTGCACAATATTTGTCAGTATAGAGTTGCAGAGACTGTTGGTGAATAAGTTGTATAAGTATTTTACTTGTGTGTAAAAGTCTAAGTAGAAGCGGAGTAAGATATCTAAAGCACTTCCCTCATAGGAGTGTTTGCCCCCTATTTTATTCCCAATGGGTTGATTCGGATTTTTTTTTACGTGCTAATTTTGAGCATTACATTGTGATTTTTATGTCTTATAAAAATTAATTGGAGTATTGTGTGAATACTTTGAGAAATATGTTTGGATTGTATTATGAATTCATTGTGAAAAATAATTAGATTTCATTCAAGGAAAAATGGTGTTTTACTATTTTTTTGTATTTTTTTCCAACATTTGTGACTTCTAAAAAGCAGTACAAGACACTCATGAAAAATGATATTTGTATTTGTCCATGGAAGTCACGAAGTTGAAATTGTGGATCGCTAATGATCACACAAAAGATGAAATTTGTATTTGTTAATGATCATAAATGATATTTGTGACAACCATATAAAGTGGACTTGTAAAGTCATATAAATGAGGTTTTGTCATTTGTTTTGTATTTATTTGTGATCACAAAAAAATTGTGATTTTTTGATCACAAATTTTTTTGTATTTGGTGATTTTATAATGATCATTTGTATTATTTTTGCCATTTGTATTTGTTTTTGTGATCACAAAACTGGAATTCTGGTGTAGTGATTGCTTAAAGTTGTTGTTGTTCAATACCATAGGAAGTGGTATTTATAGGCTCCAAAGACTCAACTAACCGTTAGCTCTCTGCCATTTCATTACATACGGTATTCAACATCTATTTCGTACATTATGTAAACTACGTACATTTAGCTCTTCTTGTTACGTACGTTAATCTCTTCACAGATTAGTCCAGTAGCTTTCGTTTCTTCCATTACGTACATTATTAGAACCTCATTACGTACGTTATAATAAGTTTTCATATCTGTTGCATGCTGACCTATGCCATGACTGTAACACCCCCGAGATATTCAGGAATATTACAGCACCGTAAATCCTTTACATAAGAATTTACAAGGCTGAAGAAATGAAAATACAATAACAGATACCAACATATGAAAGTAACTGAAATAAAATACAACAGTTCTGGCTCAATACCGAAAATACAAACATCCAAATGAAGAATATTAATACATCACCAAATTTAACATCACAAATGACGACGTACTCGAGTACTTATTAAAACAACACAAACAACAGACAATTGAACCCGACCGGAACATCACTCTGCACCCTCATCGTCATGCAGCTCCAGTGGTTGTTTTCCTGCTCTCCTGGATCCTGAACATAAACAAATGTTCACCCCCGAAGGGGTTAGTATAATGATGCTAGTACAAGTACCTCAACATATTATTCAACGATTCATGAAGAACAAAACTAACATAAATGACAAAATATGAACGAGCCTCTTCCTGCGAGAAACTCATAAATATCATCCACAAATAATAATCACAACATGACATCACAACATACACATGGTAATTCCGATGATCCAGCGTTCACTGCCTAGAACCCACGATGATCCCGTCAGACCAACCCGTGGTGGAAGAACCCGCCCGATGATCCAGCGCACGCTAGCATAGATCCCCCGATGATCCCGTCGGACCAACACGAGGTGGACATACAACAACGACATATATGCATAACAATATGTATAACATCAATACATAAAATAATTAAAGTACTTGCCTCGATTCGATGACAAGAATAACACTTCCAAGAATATCAAAACACTCGAAGGTCGTCCCTTTGATTAATCACGTAGCAAAGCTCGAACCTTGAAAAAAAGAAATAATATAGAGTTCATCTCACGTCGAATAATTAACCTACGGACATCTATCAATCCAAACTACGGCTGACGGTTCACAAAACGTATCCTGCCTGGTCTGCGTAACGTACGTTACGTATTCAACATAGCGTACGTTAAGCCTGTTCGTTAGCGTACGTAAACTATGAAGTCTAGCATACGCTAATCATGCATTGACAGTTCCTCTCTGATCAGTCGACTGACTCGTCTGATGAAATAACGTACGTTACGTACCAAATGTAGCGTACGTTAATTCTGCCCATTAGCGTACGTAAGTTGAAGAGCCTAGAATACGCTAAACAGACATATGACAGTTTCTCATTGATCAGACGACTGTCTCGATTGGTGATGAAGCGTACGAAATCCTCAGTGATTAACGTACGTTATCCTCATACATATCATGCTCATACAATTATGAATGATCTTACCAATTAAAACATCTTCGAATTCAAGGATACGTATATCATCACAACACTATAATCAATCTCAATTACAATTCTTATGTGAAGTTCGGGTGATCTAAAGTTGATGCGCTTGTTTCCAATATCATCATTACATTCAAACTTTATTTTAAAGATGAACTATCAAATCCAACTTATAAGAAAGGATACAACCTTCGATTATTCTTTCTTAAGTCCATTTAGCAAAAGTGATATCAACTCCAAGTCTACGATCAATATGGCAACACTACTCAATATGGATAATCAATCTCATAACATTACTCTCATCATTTGACGTAACAGGATTCCAACTATGATGTTCTCAATAATGATAACTTAAGCATAATCATCCCAACTTCTAAATATGATGTTTGGTTGAATAAATCATATATGGAACTTAATATCCTTGGTAGCATGATCATAACATCCTTAAGAATATGAATTCAAGGTTGTAGATAGCATAACATACCTTAAGATGAATAAAATGCTGAGACAATAGGTAGAATCCAATTCTGATTGCTTGTATGCCAATCCAAGTTGTTCTTCAACTTCAATTATCAAGTAATAGTGATATCCAATCTTCAATGATCAAGTAGAGATGGTCTATATGTGTTTAAGGGTGCTGGGAACTCTCTGGAATGAGATAATTCGATGGCCAAGTGGAAAGGAACGAAATGAATTGAAATGAGATAAGTCGATGTGTTAGTCGCTTAGCATACGCTACCCTGTATTCTTAGCGTACGCTATCGTTCACTGATAGTTAACTGTTCTCATTCTATACCCGATTACGTACGCTACTACATCAGGTTATGTACGTAAGCAACACCCATAAGTGTACGCTAGACACATACCTTAGCGTACGTTAACACCCGTTGACTTCAAAACTGTCCAGGTTCATCCGCGGGAATCTTATCAGGACCCATCGTCCGGCTGGCGCATGTGCTAGCCGCCCAGCTCAATTATTGATTGCCTTATGTATGCTACGCTTCATTCGTAGCGTACGCTAATCTTGGAAAATAACGTACGCTATGCTCACTTCGTAGCGTACGTTATCACGTGTTTGCATGTAAAAATACATATGTTGATATTATCATGCACATGGATATGAATATGAGAAATATCATACTTCGATTATCGGTATCACAAATCCGAATAATACAGGGTTCAATTACAGATGAAATACTCAATAATTAATCCGGATATTACATACTCTCCTTCTAAAAAGGAGTTTCATCCCGAAACTCAAGACGAAAATAACTCTGGATATCTGGACCTCATATTATCTTCCGTTTCCCAAGTGGATTCTTCCACTCCATGACGACCACTGCACCTTAACCAAAGCGATCGGTTTGTTCCTCAATTGCTTAACTCAACTCTCGAGTATCCTGATCGGTCTTTCTTCAAACGTGCCATCCTGAGCGACTTCGATCTCGCCGAAATCAATGACATGACTAGGATCTGGTATATACTTCCACAACTGGGATACGTGGAACTCGTTATGAGCATGGCTCAATGATGGCGGTAATACCAATCTACATGCCAACTCTCCAACTCTCTCAAGAATCTCGAACGGTCCGATATATCTCGGACTCAACTTTCCCTTTCTTCCGAAACGAAAGATTCCACGAGTAGGAGAAACCTTTAAAAGTATGTGATCTCCAGTACTGAACTCTAATGGGCGACGGTGCACATCTGAGTAAGATTTATGTCGACTCTGGTCGGTCAACAGTCTTTTGCGAATCAAGGCTATCTTTTCTCGTGTCTGTACGATCAATTCCGGTTCCGTCCCGATCAAGTCTGATGAATCATCCCAACATAGGGGCGATCTGCATCTCCTCCCGTATAATGCCTCAAACGGTGCCATCTTATGGAAGCATGCCAACTATTGTTGTAGGTGAATTCGATCAACGGTAGATGAACTTCCCAATCAGTCGACCAATCTAAGACATAAGCCCTCAACATGTCTTCCACTGTTTGAATAGTCCTCTCGGACTGTCTGTCTATCTGCGGATGATAAACTGTGCTGAAATTCAATTTGGTTCCTAAGGCCTTATGAACTGCTTTCCAAAAATGAGACACAAAGCGACCGTCTCGGTCAGAAATAATGGTCTTCGGCGTACCATGCAATCGGACTATTTCTGTAATAAACACTTGTGCCAACTTCTTTGGTCCCCAAGTGTCCTTAATGCCTAGAAAATGAGCTGATTTGGTTAAACGGTCAACTATCACCCAAATCATGTTCATCCCTGTTCTGGTCTTCGGCATATTAGTGATAAAGTCCATCGATATGTCCTCCCACTTCTATTCGGGAATCGGGAGTGGCTTCAGCATCCCGGCAGGTCGTTGATGCTCGATCTTAACCTGCTGACAAACTAAACATTTCGAGACGTAATCGGCTACGCCTTTCTTCATGTTTCCCCACCATAAATTCTGCTTCAGATCCTTATACATTTTACTCGTGCCCGAGTGGATAGAATAGGGCGTACTGTGAGCTTCCTTCAGAATTGTTTGCTTCAAAACATCGACACCGGGAACACAAAGTCGGCTCTAGAATCTCAATACTCCATCATCATGAATTACAAATCCTGGGGCTTTTCCCTTGTTTACTTCATTGCGTAAACGAATCAACAGAGGATCATCCAATTGCTTAGATTTGATTTCTTCGGTTAACGATGAAGTTATTTCCATCACACACAGTTGTCCTTGGACTCTTTGCAACCATATTTCAATTCCTTCATGAATCAAATCCCGTTGAATGCTTGTCTGGGAGGTGAGAGTCTCCAGCATTCGAATAGAAACAGGCTTGCGGCTCAGTTCATCGGCCACTACATTTGCTTTGCCTAGATGATAAAGAATCTCCAAGTCATAGTACTTAATCAATTCCAGCCATCTCTTCTGCCGCATGTTCAACTCTTTCTGACTGAAGATGTACTTGAGACTTTTATGATCCGTGAAGATATAACAGTGAGTCCCGTACAAATAATGTCTCCAAATTTTAAAGGCGAAACACTGCTGCTAGCTCCAAATCATGCGTTGGATAATTTACTTCATAGGGGTTCAACTGTCGTGATGTGTCAGCGATCACCTTCTCATTCTGCATCAGTACACACCCGAGACCTTGGTTCGAAATGTCACTGTAAACTATGAATCCTCCAGTTCCCTGTGGGAGTGCTAAAATCGGTGTCGTCGTCAATCTCTTCTTCAATTCATCAAAGCAAGTCTGGTGCATCTCGTTCCACTCAAACTTTTGGGTCTTCTAAAGTAATCGAGTAAGTGGGCGGGAAATTTTGGAAAACCCTTCCACGAACCGACGATAATACACAGCAAGTCCTAAGAAACTTCTGACTTCTTTCACATTCTTAGGAGGCTTCCAATCCATAACTGCTTCGATTTCCTAGGGATCTACTCGGACTCCTTCTACTGATACCACATGACCGAGGAACATTACTTCTTTTAGCCAGAATTCACACTTAGAAAGCTTACCGTACAATTGCTCATTTCTCAAAAGGTCTAAAACGACCCGCAAATGCTGTGCATGCTCCTCCGGGCTCTTGAAATAAACTAGAATGTCATCAATAAATACGACTACGAACTTGTCCAAATACTCTATGAACACTCGGTTCATCAATTGCATGAATACAACAGGAGCGTTAGTGAGACCAAACGGCATTACTACAAACTCATAGTATCCGTAGCGAGTTCTGAACGCTGATTTTGGAACATCGGATTCCTTAATCCTCAACTGATGATATCCCGACCTCAGATCGATATTAGAAAATATTGTTGCTCCTTGCAATTGGTCAAATAAATCATCAATCCGCGGCAATGGATACTTGTTCTTAATCATCATCTTATTCAGTTCTCGATAGTCAATACACAATCGAAGCGATCCATCTTTCTTCCGGACAAAAAGAACTAGTGCACCCCAGGGCGAAACGCTTGGCCGGATATAGCCTTTGTCCAGTAACTCTTCCAGTTGCTTCTTCAATTCGTACATCTCAGTAGGTGCCATACGATACGGCGCCTTAGAAATTGGTGTAGCTCCTGGCTCCAGCTCAATGGTAAATTCTACATCCCGTCGTAGAGGTAGTCCAGGTAATTTGTCAGGAAACATATTCGGAAATTCGTTCACAACAGGAATGGATGAAAGTTCCACTTTTCCGTCTTTCTTCTTTATTGCGTAACACCAGTATCCAGTACAACCCTGTTTTAGCAGTTTGACAGCTTTCATCGCCTTGATCAACTCTCCTGAGCTTCCTGGTCTCCATCCCTCAAATAGTATTTCAGAACCATCTTCAGCTATCATTGATATATTCCTTTTACAGTAGTTTACAATAGCTCCATAATGATTAAGCCAATCATCTCCGAGTATCAGGTCATCTCCTTGCATTTCTATCACAATCAGATTTGAGGGCTACTCTCTGCCTCCAATTGATACAGGGAAATCTCTAGTTTCTAAGTTTCCCACAATCCTCTCTCCACTCGGTAAACCCACAACATAAGGCTCACAATTATGAAAACCAGAAATATTCAAACGATTCACATAAGACAAGGATGTAAATGAATGCGTAGCTCCTGTATTGAATAAAACGCTAACTGGCTGTGAAAGGATATGAACAGTACCTGATGCGACAGCAGCATCCTAATCATCTGCCCTCCTCATCTCGTACATACATGGGGGAACAGATCCGGCACTCGATGTCCCTTTTCGGTCCAACTGTTCTCTGCCTCGTCCGCGACCAAAATTTTGGGGCAGCTGAACACTCTCCTGTGTCTGCTGAATACTTGCTTCCTTCTGAGCTGGATGTGATGTACGGGCTCTAAAAGATTTTGCAACCTCTTCAAAGAACACCGCACGATGTCCCTCTCGACCACAATCAAAACAAGTCACAGCAGGAAGGGGGCAATTTCGCCGATAGTGCCCCGTCTGGGCACAGTTAAATCAATTCCTTGTTACATCTGTCGTGGTTGATGCTGCTCCGAAGTTCTTTCCGCTCTTAGATGGGTGTGGAGGTTTCTTGAACGAATGAAAGGATGACTGGGCCTTGCGGGGCCCACTGCTCTTGTGCTCTGTGAAACTACCAGAGACTTTCTGCAAACTTTTCCATCGCCGCTTCTTTGATTTCATACGCCAATGTTTTATCCTGATATTGAAGGAGAGTGGTACATTCGAAACAGGACATGTACATCTGAATCTCTAGTTTCATTCTCATATCAAAATGGATCACCATTTTTGCATCTGTTCTGACCAGATGTCGAACAAATGGCAGCTGCTGGTTAAACGTCTTAATCGCCTGAGATACTGGCACATCTGAAGGCTGCGCAGAGAAAAATTCCTGAGCTTTGGCTTCTCTCACAGGACGAGGGCAGTACTGAGCTTCCACCATCAATTTAAATTCTCCCCAGTCGGCATCATGATCTACAGGCCGGATGGCTTCCCACCACTCGGACGCTTCCCCTATCAGAAAGTACTGAGCAATAGAGGCTCTCCGGTCGTTTGGGCAATTAATCCCAGTAAAAATTTTCTCCAGTTCTTTTAACCAATGATCCCACGTCGGTGTCTCAGAAAAGTCGTCGAATTTGAGTGGTTGCATCTTCGCCACATCTTGCAGCCATCAGTCGCCTCGATTTCCCATGTCTGGGATACCTTGCTGTCTATCTCCCTATTGTAATCCTACTGCCACCTGCATTCGGTCCACGACCTGTGCAAACTGAGTCATCTGGTTAACCATCTGACGAAGGATTTCGGGCGCAGCAGGTTCTGGTTCATTGTTAATAGATCTTTGTGGCTCGCCTGAGCTGTGGCTGGCCTGATTAGAAGGCGAAGCTTCTCTTTCAGCATTCCTTCATCCGCATCTGCGACCGCGACCATGTCCACGTCCACCTCTCAACATACTGTAAGCATAAATACTCAATATACAGGAAACAATATCGTTCTAATGTTCAAGTATAAAGAGGTATAACATGTAAAGGACGAGATAGAGTTTAGGAACTTACAACCACCGCTCGCACGAAGACCTAGGCAGTAAAGTGATGCTATTCTCGGCCGGTTACCTCAAAAGACATATATGACCTATTTTATCCCAATGGCCAAGATAACCATAATCTTAGCTCTGATACCATATTCTGTAATACCCCGATATATTCAGGAATATTACATCGCCGTAAATCCTTTACATAAGAATTTACAAGGCTGAAGAAATGAAAATACAATAACAGATACTAATATATGAAAGTAACTGAAATAAAATACAACAGTTCTGGGCTAATACCGAAAATACAAACATCCAAATGAAGAATATTATTACATCACCAAATTCAACATCTCAAACGATGACGTACTCGAGTACTTATTAAAACAACACAAATAATAGACAATTGAACCCGGCCGAAACATCACTCTGCACCCTCGTCGTCATGCAGCTCCAGTGGTTGTTTTTCTGCTCTCCTGGATTCTTAACATAAATAAATGTTCACCCCCGAAGGGGTTAGCACAACGATGCTAGTACAAGTACCTCAACATATTATTCAACGATTCACGAAGAACAAAACTAACATAAATGACAAAATGCGAACGAGCCTCTTCCTACGAGAAACTAATATCATACACAAATGATAATCAAAACATGACATCACAACATACACATGGTAATTCCAATGATCCAGCATTTACTGCCTAGTACCCATGATGATCCCGTCAGACCAACCCGTGGTGGAAAAACCCGCCCGATGATCCAGCGCGAGCATAGATCCCCCGATGATCCCGTCGGACCAACACGAGGTGGACATACAACAACGACATATATGCACAACAATATGTATAACATCAATACATAAAACAATTAAAGTACTTACCTCGATTCGATAACAAGAATAACACTTCCACGAATATCAAAACACCCGAAGGTCACCCCTTCGATTAATCACGTAGCAAAGCTCGAAACTTAAACAAAAGTTGAGTTCATCTCACGCCGAGTAATTAACGTACGAACATCTATCAATCCAAACTACGGCTGGCGGTTCACAAAACATATCCTGCCTGGTCTGCGTAACGTACATTACGTATCCAACGTAGCGTACGTTAAGCCTGTTCGTTAGCGTATGTAAATTATGAAGTCTAGCGTATGCTAATCATGCATTGACAGTTCCTCTCTGATCAGTCGATTGACTCGTCTTATGAAATAACGTACGTTACGTAACAAACATAGCGTACGTTAATTCTGCCCGTTAGCGTACGTAAGTTGAAGAGCCTAGCGTACGCTAAACACACATATAACAGTTTCTCATTGAGCAGACGACTGTCTCGATTGGTGATGAAGCGTACGAAATCCTCAGTGATTAACGTACGTTATCCTCATACATATCATGCTCATACAATTATGAATGATCTTACGGATTAAAACATCTTCGAATTCAAGGATACGTATATTATCACAACACTATAATCAATCTCGATTACAATTCTCATGTGAAGTTCGGGTGATCTAAGGTTGATGCGCTTGTTTCCAATATCATTATTACATTCAAACTTTATTTTAAAGATGAACTAACAAATCCAACTTATAAGAAATGATACAACCTTCGATAATTCTTTCTTAAGTCCATTTAGCAAAAGTGATATCAACCTTAAGTCTACGATCAATATGGCAACACTATTCAATACGGATAATCAATCTCAGAACATTACTCTCATCATTTGACGTAACACGATTCCAACTATGATGTTCTCAACAATTATAACTTAAGCATAATCCTCCCAACTTCTAAACATGATGTTTGGTTGAATAGATCATCTATGGATCTTAATATCCTTGGTAGCATGATCATAACATCCTTAAGAATACGAATTCAAGGTTGGAGATAGCATAACATACCTTAAGATGAAGAAAATGCTGAGACAATAGGTAGAATCCAATTCCGGTTGCTTGTGTGCCAATCCAAGATGTTCTTCAACTTCAATGATCAAGTAATAGTGATATCCAATCTTCAATGATCAAGTTTTCGTGGCGCTATATGTGTTTAAGGGGGCTGGGAACTCTCTGGAATAAAATAAGTCGATGGCCAAGTGAAAAGGAACGAAATGAATTAAAATAGGGTGCTGTCCTATTTATAACTTTCTGACCTTAACGTACGTTAGCCTTCATGCATAACGTCCGTTAGTCGCTTAGCGTACGCTACCCTGTATTCTTAGCGTACGCTATCGTTCACTGATAGTTAACTGGTCTCATTCTGTACCCGATTACGTACGCTACTCCATCAAGTTACGTACGTAAGCAACACCCATTAGCGTACGCTAGACACATACCTTAGCGTACGTTGACACCCGTTGACTTCAAAACTGTCCAGGTTCATCCGCGGGAATCTTATCCGGACCCATCATCCGGCTGGCGCATGTGCTAGCCGCCCAGCTCAATTATTGGCTGCCTTACGTACGCTACGCTTCATTCGTAGCATACGCTAATCTTGGCAAATAACGTACGCTATGCTCACTTCGTAGCGTACGTTATTACGTGTTTGCATGTAAAAATACATATGTTGATATCATCATGCACATGGATACGAATATGAGAAATATCATACTTCAATTATCGGTATCACAAATCCGAATAATATAGGGTTCAATTACAGATGAAATACTCAATAATTAATCTGGATATCACAATGACGTCATCTTCAACGGCTCTTTGTTTGAATTATGAAATCCTTCATTACGTACGTTATCAACAACATGTTACGTATGTTATGATCCTTCGATAGCGTGCGTTATTCTTGTAACTTAGCGTGCGTTAATACCATTAGGTAACTTCGGTGAGACATCAGGTAGCTTTCACATTACGTACATTATCTATTTCGCGTTACGTACGTTAAGCTCATTAGGTGACTTTTACTGCAGGTGACTTTGCTCTCGTCTGATCAGGTAACTTTCCTTGACTAATCTGATCAGTTAGCATTCCTCAACTTTATCTGGTTAGGCAACTTTCCCATTTCGAGCGTCTTTCAACTTCTTCATTGTTTTTTTTCGTTTCTTTGTTGTTTTCCTTTGTTTAACAACTCAATCATCAAAACTCGATAATGAATATTTGGAATAAAATATTCCAACAAGGATTATCCCTTGCAACATCAGGACATTGATAGCCTGCAGAGACCTCTCATATCTGAGAGGATTTCTGAGGTCATGTTTGGAAACAACGTGTTCTCGAATGGGTCCTCGCCCACCTCTCCCAATGCAGTAGATTTTCCTGGGCATGATATGTCCGAGTATCCTCCAGTCAGCAGCCGAACATCTCCAGTGCCTAAACAGACATTTGATTTTGCACAATACTATGCATTCAACCTCACTATATTTGCCCTGACCCTGATATACTCTTCATTCTCTCCTCTTGTGGTGCCAGTTGGGGCGATCTACTTTGGGTATAGATACGTCGTTGATAAATACAACTTCTTGTTTGTGTATAGAGTTCGAGGTTTCCCTGCTGGCAACGACGGGAGATTGATGGATACAGTGTTGTGCATCATGAGGTTTTGCGTGGACTTGTTCCTTATTTCGATGCTTTTGTTCTTTACAATTCATGGCGACTCCAGGAGGCTGCAAGCGATATTCACTCTTGGGTTGTTTGTGATGTATAAGCTTTTGCCTTCGGAATCGGATGGGTTCCAGCCTGGTTCATTGCAAAGTTTACAAAGCATAGAAAATGTAAGTAGTGGATCCCTTGATTATGAGGCCTTTTCACGGCCTACATTCGAATGGGATACTTACAATTCATGACCTTGTAATTTCACTCATTTAGATTCATTTTTTTCGCTGCCTCATCTGGTCTCTCTCTCTCTCTCTCTCTCATATATATATATATATATATATATATATATATATATACCTATTATATGGAGTATATTACAACTTGAATTTACCTCTACTTGTTGCAACAGATCTTTGCCCAATCATGGGCATTGCAATTTAGTTGGTGTCTGTTCCTTGAGATGTCACTTTGATCTACACGAGTATCTTTTTCAAGCTTTCAGATGCATGCAATTTAATTAGAAGTGTTGGTAATTTTGATTAAGTGGGATCCAAGCACCATTTATAGCCCAATCAAACAACAGTTGGTGTGGATAATGTAGATAAATGTGGAAAACAAATGTTATGTACAACAATGATTATATGCATAAATATATATTCAGAAAGCGCATGTTTTAGTTGGTAGTTGAGGATCCCAAAAGATGTATTAGTTACACTTTATTCCTCCACTTATAAATCGAGATGGCATTTCATAAATCATTCAGTGTTTGTAAATCTATTAGCAAAGCTTTCAAACAAAAAAATCTATCAGTAGCTGATGAATGTAACAAACAGAGTTCATACAGAACTTGGCAGGAAGATAAATATATCATCCAACAGTGATATTTGTCTTCCACCAAGAAAAGCATGTGAATGTGAAGACTACTAGAAAGAAAGTAGTATATGATTTTCTTGAGACTTCAACTGCACTAGCTAATGTGGTGAAAGCATGAATGCTGAAGATATTAGTAGTATGTTTTTCTAAATAATGCAACAGGAATTTCAGAAAATGAGAACCCTACTGAACTCTGATAGGATTTAGATGATAATTCAGATGGAAATGTTAGAGACATGCATATTGAGTTTGATCTCAAAAGTCTAGTTCAAATCTCACAATTATTTTGTTCATAATTCTTTGATTAACTTAAACACATCTGCTTCAAATTGTCTAACCAAAATCAATCACTTGTTCAGTTACCCGATTAAACAACTCGGTTAATCAAGTAACAGACTCCGATTTTAGAAAGAAAAATCCACCCATATTTCAACTCTTCCCCTGTTCCAAGCCGAAAATATTTCATCAATGGCAATAATCAAATCATAAAATCACATTAGTTTTACCATCCATTCACAAAGTTCACAATTCATAACATCAAATTCAAATTCAGAACATCAAACGTTAATTATCAACCATCTAACATCCAACAATATCACATATCAATCAAACAAACATCATATTGCACTCTCACTTGTGTGACTCTGCACACTCTCCTCGTATGGCCTGCAGGCCCTCCACCAACACCAGCTCCAACTGCAACCAAGGCTGTTGCAAAACAAAGTTACTCCCTCCTTTTTGCCGAGTTTGTTACGTTTCTTTTGGACACGGGAATTAAGGAGAGTTGAAAAGTAGTGTAAAGTGGTATAAAGTGGTGATAGAAATATAAGTTTTTGACGAGATTTGAAGTAATTTTAATTTTCCAAAGATCACCGAAGCAGTTGTCTAACTTGAATGTTTCAAGAAGAGGAGTTCCGGAAAGTATGTTTTGGATAAAGTCTTTAGTTGAACTTAACTTAGAAAGAGACAAAGACTTGAGGTTTTCCCAGCTAACCCTCTGGGTTGGATGAGCAAAGTCGCATGATAATTTAAGATAAGTAAGATGTGAACTAACAAAAAAAGAGTCATATAACAGAATCTCAACATCCGGCCAACCTTCAGCCCAAAATGATAAATCAGGCTCTTGGACATTACAATTAAAATCATAAAGAATCAACCTAATGACCTGCAACTCGTATAATTACCAATAGTAATAAGAGTGTATGTCCGTCGTCCTTCTCCTGCCTCTTTCACCTGCTTCCCGTTTTCTGCCTCTTCCTCTTCTTCCACCGAGCTCTCTGCTCTGGCCATTCGGGTGATATCTTCTCCTTTTCGTTCTTTATTCCTTGTTTGATGTTACTTCTTATCTCACTTTTCTTCGTACTCCACGTTTCAAACTAGAGTTTCTCTTATCTCGCTTTCCGTGATGCCTCGCCTTTCAAACTAGGGTTTCGGTTCTCCCGTGTTCAGTTTTCGATCGATCTCTCGCTGGTTCTTGATAACTTTCTTCAATTCCTGGCAGCTACAAATTGAGGTATCTGACTTCTAATTCTTTGCTTGCTTCCTCCAAATTTATTTGTGGAGATTTGTAAGGTTCTACCCGTTTTCTTGTTCTCTTTGTTTGATTTATTATTATTATTTATGATTTATATATTCAACGGCCATTTTACTTTTCTTGTTGAAAGTGTTTGATATGTGCAGCACTTAAGAATCTGCATAGGTATTGTTTACGTGTTTTTACTTAATTCCAAATATATTTTAGTTTATTTCAGTAAATTTACCTGTTCCTTTTCACAGCAGCATGGTCCAGCCGCAGTAAACTTATTCACCTCGAGTAAATTTTTTTAACATATTTATGTTTGAGTTTGCTTGTGTTGTGTAGGAATAAAATCGGATGACCAGTTTTTCCTTTTAACTCGGAAGAGATAGTTGACTCTTTCGTTTGCCTTTCCAACAGCTTTTGCAAACATTGGTGGTTTGTGTGTGATGGTGTTAAAATAGCGGTTCAATTGAGACTATATGCAGGCTCCGCATTAATTTTCGATATATATCATGCTACTTCTTTGCTGTTTTCACCCTTCTCTGGGTTTCTGAATATGCTTGTGTATGTACAGTGATTTGGCTGGTGTTGTGCAGTCTGTCTCTTCCTTATGACATTCTTTCTAACAAGGTCCTGCATTTTTTTAGTCGCCCTCCTATTTCTTTCCTTTTTCTCTTCTTCCTGAATTTTTTCCCCCTTTCCAGCGATCATCTTCAGCTGCTGCTGCTTCGATCGATATGTGTTCCTTGGTTTTCTGCATTTCTTATGTTCTGTTATATATGCTCATGCTATGTATATGTGTGTGTATGTGCATGTTTGTTTTTTATGTGGTGTCATCTGCTGAATGTTTATGGTCTGTATGTGTGTTGTGGTGCACATAATGTTGCTGGTTCCACCAGGTTTGGATTTTGGTATTGCTAGCATTTTTACAAACTACTAATGGATTTGTATCATATTTTTGCGGATGTCTTTACTAACTATTACTGGTTTTCTTCTTCAGATTTCTGTTCTTCTCGTGCTCTGATTATCAGGTGCATGTTCAATTGCGATGGTTATTATATTTTTGCCAGTTACATCTTGTGGTTTGTTTGGGAGGTTTATCTGTATATATTTCTTCGCATGTTAAACTATGTGTTCTAAGCGTTCACTTTTGGTTTCCCTCTTGCCGCGACCGGAGGTGGGGTTTCCATCAATTTCTTTAATTTTTTTTAGGCTTTCTCCTGTTTATACTGATTATATGTATGCTGCCTATTATTGATTTTATTTCTCAGATTTGTGCTCTTCTTGCCTGCTGATTGTGCTTTGTGTTTTTTTTTTTATCAGGTTTGGGTTGTTATTTTAGCAGCTCTGCTTTGTGAGTTTCATTTGTTTACACTTCTCTGTTTTAGGATTTCATCTCCGGGTTGAGTTGTTATTTTTTCTGGTCTGATTTGTAGGTTCGTTCATATATTTTCGTAAATATTGTTTTAATTAAATTTACAAATGCGGATATTTTTTATTACATTTTAAAAAAATGTCATAGAGTTTATGATATAAGTGAATATTAAGTGGTCTTAAAAATTATTTTGATATTTCTTCGTATGATTTATATTTACAAAAATTAAACTTAATTCTGGAAAATATTTTTCGAATTCTAATATGGCAAATTTACAACTGAGGTCCTGTTCAGCACTATATAGATTCATCGGTCTTCATTTTCTTTTTATTGAAGGAGATATGTATACATATACACATACATACATACATACATATATATATTCGTCTGTGTACACGCGGGAAAAAAAGAGGGCTGACTTATCTTATATATTGATATTCTGAGTGGTGACTCCTGTTCAGCACTATATATATTCATCAGTCTATTCATATTGGATGTGTATGTGCTTGAGTGGATATGTGTATGCCTATTCAGATATTCATATACGGCTGCTCATATATTCATATATATATATATATAAATATATTCCTACATATATATTCATGTTGAGGTTATTAAAGGGCTGATGTATCTTCTATATTGATGTTCTGGGTGGTAGCTCCTATTCAGCACTATTTGACTGGTTTTCAACTAATATATATATATATATATATATATATTCCTACATATATATTTATGATTTGAGTGGTGTAACTCCAATATGAATATATGTTGATGTCTATTTACATATGATTTGAGTGGTGCAGCTCCAATATGAATATATGCTGGTCTAACTCCAACACACACAAACAGAAACACTGCAAAACATATTTCAATTTGGTCGGAAATTTATGCTACTTGTTTGTGACAGTTACCTAAAAAATAACACCATTGAGTTTATTTGTATTATACTATGAATCATATTCCAGTTTGATTTGAACCTCCGCGCTAACTATCTGTCCAGTTCTTTAGGTTTTCCAATATATTCTCTGCTGCCATAACCTGATCATGATGGAGTCATTTCTTGCAAAACTGCTCGAGGAAATGAATCAACTGTCAAATTCTCCTACCTTGGTTGGCTCTGCTACCGATATAGCTGAATGTATTAGAGCCTTCAAATATTATCAACCGGACTCAATGGAGGATTTGGAACAGCAGACTATTATTGAGATAGGGCTGCAGATTCCGGAACTGAGAAATATTCTTCGTTCTGAGAAAAGTACCTAGCACAAGCGAGATGAATATGATGCCTTGACTTTATCAGCTAAATATGCTGCGTCTGAACTTCCATCTCAATGCCCGCCAAACACTCCTGTCGAGGGCTATGATGAGCTTTGGGTTAGGGTTTTTAGTCCACGAGTACAGGTTAGGCATCTCTGTGACAAATTATATTTGAATGTCCGAGCGCAAAAGATCTTGTACTATACTGGCAATCGATGGGATCAGCCCTGTGGGTACCTTGTTGAGACACCTGCATACAGGCCCCTGTTGGAGGGTTACGATACAATCCAGCGCCGTCTTGAGCTTCAATATTCGATTGCCGATATTTATTGTGTTCCCAATTTGACTGACTACATTTTCAGGAGAGAGATTGGATTGGGATTTCCTAAACTTAGAGCCAACGAGGGTGACTAAATTGCGTGTGCAATCAGTGTGGCTATCTAGCTATAGAATTGCATGTTTCCTTGATTTCGTGGCTCTGTTGTGGTTTGGCAGTGACTAAATTGCGTGTGCAATCAGTGTGGCTATCTAGCTATATATATGTCGAAATCAAATAATAGTCACTCTAACAATCAAACAACTAATACATGAACTGATTTAATTTAATTGATTTTAATTTAATGAATTTGTTTACTAACCCAAAAAATATCAATCAGTTTATGGAATAAAATCAAAATACAGAATACAAAAATAATAATAAATAAATAATAAATTAATAAACCAGATAGAAATAAAAAAATAGTAAACCTTAACGGAGTGTCTTAGATCTGATTAAAAAAAATTAACAATATGATTTTAACTGATTTAATTTAATTGATTTTCTTACTCACCCAAAATATCAATCAGTTTTTGGAATGAAATAAAAAAATAAAATAAAAAAATAAAAAAAATGAGATAGTAATGAAGCATACTTAACCTTAATGGATTGTCGTAGATCTGATTATGCTAGATGACGAGGTTGTTGGCGACAACAAGGGCGGCGTATGACTGGTTTTGATTGATGATGAGACTAGGTTATCGTGTGTGATAAGTTGGGTGGGGTCTTTTTAATTTTAAAGAGAAGGGGATCGGTTATATTGAATCTGGCACAACTATGGTTAGTTGACACATTTGGTCCTTCCAGGGTAAAACAAGGTGGTTTTAATAGTAAAACAAGTTGGTTCTATGAATCTCGTTTGGTTAATTGGAAACTTAGGTCCCTAAAGTCTTCTTCTATAAGACTTCAGCCACATAACATTTTGACTTATACGTTTAACTATTTGGTTTCACTTATGAGTTTTGACTATTTCATTTTACTTATCACTTAAACATTTTTACCAACCAATCAAAATAAGTCTTTCAAACATATAAATGTCATAGTCAGCTAGGGGTTATGGTATGTGAGTTCCCCACCAACCTAGGAGTTGTGGGTTCAAGCCTCGTCGGAGGCATTTGTGAGATAGTGTAACACCCCCAAATTTAATCGGGAATATTACATAGCCATTTTGAGATGGAACATGAAGTGAAGAAAATTTTCGCAAACATTTACAATTGCCAAGAAATTTAACGACGATCTTATCTTTAAAAATATTCAAAGATTCTATAAAACTCGTTTATCAAAACCGTAGTAAAATCTCATTTTAAAAAGGGCGAGGCCAAACGGCCGAAACTCAATAGTTTAGAAAATGATTTCCAAAGTAACTCAAGTTACCAGAAACGAAAGGTCATTTAAAAATACTCACGCAACGGAAAAGACAATAGTTAAAAGTACTCTAGCAGCAGAATACAAGAACTGATCAGGAAACTCAATACAAAAATATGCCCTAGCCAGTATCCTCCGGGAAGCTCATCTCCTCACGACCGCTACAAGCTCGATATCCAAAGAACCTAAAAAGAAAGCCCACGACGGGGTCAGCCATAATATCCAACAATGATAATTGTCACATCACATTAATAATTACATACCAATGAGAATACAAAATAAGAATACGACCAATGTAATCTTATCGTAGTAACTTTACTTACTCAAATAATTCTCGACAGAATATCCATTATCACATTTCACATTTCGTACTCGATTAACCAATAAACTCGAACATAGTATTTGTATTGTACCTCAAACAATACTCAAGATTCTCAAACTATCATCACCAACTCATGATACGGAAATATACCAGTTCTAACCAATACGATCCATCGGATAGTATCATCAAATCCCAAGACGATAACCGATTATCCATCAAAGACAAATATCAAGGGAAATAGGGAACATACCTCGAGATGCACAATACCACGATGATCACGTCAGTCTAATCCGAGATCAGGTCAATACATCATACGGACACGGTCTTAACACAAGACCTACAAATGCATACTCATATGACAACCTCAATATGCTCAAACAATAACAACAGTGTATACTCAATGGAAATCCCATGATCCAGCGCCCTCAGCATAGATCCTAAGATGATCCTATTAGATCAACACGAGGTGGATAACCAATAATATACATATACACAAAACAACACATGTAAAACCAACAATGCGAATCCACATGATTCCATCAATACAACACTGGGTAATCCAACGATCCAGCGCTCTCAGCATAGATCCCAAGATGATCCCATCGGACCATAACGAGGTGGAAGAACCCGTCCAATGATCCAGCGCCCTCAGCATAGATCCCAAGATGATCCCGTCGGACTATAATGAGGTGGACATCTGATCCAACCCCCTCAGCATAGATCACACGATCTCACAGGATCAACACAACATAAACAATACAATTATGCATACACATATGCAACTCAATATGTTCATGAACATGAACAATATATGAATCAAAACATGAACGACACTATGATGACACAACTAGGACGACTTCATGTTCAGCAACATGAATGAAAACCTGCATGATCAACAACATCAACACTAAACCGAATCAAACTAAGATACTTGTCCCAAGTCCTTCAGGAGAAATCTCGATGTCAAATCATCACCGGCGATTATCCTCAATGCTTGGCGATCCAACATACCACGAACTATAGATATTCATATCCTCATCTCTATCGCAATAATCTTGATACCTGAATATGCCAGTAAGCGAGATAAAGCATATACATTATGATTTAACTCCCAGAATCGGAAGGACAACATATAATCCAAATCTCCAGAATTTGCAGTAATAATCATTGTTATATTCATTATAAACGAAATGAAACAGAAACCATTGATTAAACATTATAACTGAGCAAGTAATAACTTGCCTCGGTACCGATGAATCCATTACCAATTCCTCATCGTCATTTACAAGCTCCTCGGCTCCCGGCCAAAGCGATTCACGAACGAACTCGAACACGACCGCAACATACGGTTATAATCACCGATCAATAATCTCAACCTATTGAAGTAATCAAATAGCAACGATTCGATAACAATCAATAACCGACATAGCCAACCAATCAAACTCAACGGGTCAACGATACCTCGATCATATATAAAACCAAATAATATACTCAAACCATTCTACGAATTCATATCCATCATATGAACCGAAATCCGATAATTACTAATCAATATAACCGATCGACAAACTCAACGATTTCACAATATCTCGATTAGATACAAGTCCGAACAATTCAACTCAAACAATTACGAATTCATAACCAAAATACAATTACGGATACGAATGTAAAGGAAATCATATTCGGTGATCACTCACAATCTTTCCAGATTCCAAATTGATATCATGATTCGTATTTCATCAAGAACATACGAATTCTACCACTACAATCAACGAATATTCGATCTTCATAACTAAAGATACCGATAATTCAACCTACGATCGTTTTGCTATGATAAATCTATCAAGAAATTCCTCAAGAATACTAAGTGATTCGAAACCTTGTTCGTAGTCATCAAAACAACGTAATTCGATATCCTCTAACATCTAAACAATCCTCATTCATAATCCAAGGCGTATATTATCATATTTTCCAATATATGATCCTCCTAACATCAAGAATCGAAATAATTCTACCAAGAACACCAAGAACACTATGATTCTATAATCATAACCAACCCAATCAAGACATATACCATCATATCCTTCAACATATAGTTCATATAGCCTCAAGAATCGTAACAACAATACCATAATCATCTTCATACGAGTTATTCATCAACAATAACATCAAAATCAGAATTTAAGGTGTAGAGTTCATCAACATACCTCAAGAACATGAATAACATAATCAAACTCTTCAAGAACCATTGACATCTTCACATCCAAGCCTCTAATCTATGCTTTCAAGCTTATAATCAAGTTGGAAGAGGTTTATTCTTACTAACACCCTCAGAAGGACGAACTTTGGAGGAAGAAATGATTTTCTCTCATGAAGAAATGAAAGAACGAACTTCATTTTATAAACTGCATCCTCCATTACGTACGTTATCCAGCAGCATTAACGTACGTAATGCTACTTAACGTACGCTAAGTGTCCTTCGTAGCATACGTAATATCAGTCCAGAGCTCACTGACTTGTTTTGTTCACTCGCTTACGTACGTAATGTTTCCTCCATAACGTACATAATACGTACGTTGACTTGCTACAGTAATTCCTCAGTTAACGTACGTAATGCATTACCCATAGCGTACGTTAACCAAGAGATGACTCGACCAAGCACGTTCCTCGCCGAAAGCTGCCGACCGAGGGTCACACCTGTCGGCCATAGCCCGAGCTGTCTGATTCCTCTCGTTACGTACGTAATGCCTTATGCATACCGTATGTAACACTTAGCAACTTAACGTACGTTAACTCTACTCATTAACGTACGTAATCCTGGTGTATTAGTGTACGCTACGTATACATCGTAGCGTGCGCTAATGTGGCTGTACTTAGCCATTTTCAGCTACTCTTGTCCAATGTCTCGACATGCAGAATACGAACATACGGCATAATGAATACGTATACTCAACACATTGTATTCTCAAATGTTATTGTCGACCAAATACGACAATTATACCAATACTGACATCCTAGTCCTTCATTTATTTTATCCATACTGTACATATTCCATGCTGTACGACATAACTCGGATAAAATAATATTAAACAACAGTAGTAGAAATTTCGGATATTACAGATAGGTGGTATAGGGTGTGAAAAAAATTGCCATTCTAAAAAAATAAAAAATAAAAATAACAAAATACTAATAGTTATATAATAAAGATGGTAAGGCAAAAGATGGCCTTTTAAAGATGATCAACCATCTTATAAAGTTATATATATATAGCTAGTTATTAAGTTATGTTTTAAAAGGAAGTGGCTCTTTTTTTTTTTGTGTAAATTCGATAGGTAAGTGTGGTATATACTTATGTAATATTTTAATTTTTATCATAGAAACCTTATGCAAAACATGATTTCATTCAAATAAATCGTTGTAAATATTTAATGTGACACACAAACCATTATAGGCGTTCAGACCCATGCGATGCACACGGGCTGTATCTAATTGTTCATTACGTAATGTTTGTGTAAATTGTTGAAGTGTAACTAAGATGGTGCATCTAATTGAGACATGTTGCGTAATGTTTAGCTAAATAGTTATAAAATAAGTTGAGTTAAATGAAGCTTAAACGCATACAGCTCTATCAAAATATTCCCTCCGTCCCACCCATCTTGAGCATTTGCTTTTCGGCACGGGATTTAAGAAAAGCTGAAAAGTAGTGTATAAAGTGATGGTATGAATATATATTATTTAAAATTGTGAGAGATAAAGATGTTTTAAAAAGGAAATGACCAAGTATCTTGGAACGGCCAAAAAAGGAATATGAACCAAGATCGGTAGGACGGAGGGAGTAAGGTTTAACAAAAAATTGACAATAAAGAATAATCCCCGTAGTCACATTTGCTAAACAGTATCAATTCTCGCCGTGTAAATATTAACCAACCCGTGAAAATTTATAAGTCTAATATACCACTCTTTATAGCAAATAATTATCAAACATTTGGCTAACTTAATATTATATTACAATTTATCTCTGTTTTGGGAGATGTGAAAATAAAATTACAAATACAAAATTTTATCCTCTAACTTGCAATTAGATAGTTGTTTTGAATTACTAAAAGACATTGCTTGCAAAATAGTTTATTGTCACGAAAAGTTTGTGATCGAAAAAATTATTTGTCAAAAAAATTCATTATATGGTTTTCGGCCGTTATATTTGTGCAATATCGTGCAAGTAATTTACGAATTATACATGAATTAGTTTGATATTTTTTAAAGTTACTCAAACCTTAGATTCTCACAATCTGTAAAGTTACTCTAAGAGTGAATAATCTTTTTTCGAACGACACGGAAAACATTATACTGAAAAACATGCTTCTTTCTAAAAAGAACTTATTACAAAATATTCGTCGTCACATCATGCAAATACTTTGCAAGTGCAATAATAATATAAATTTATTTATTTTGAAAATCATATAACATCAATCAATACCAACCATCAAACCACCATTTGTTACAACATTACATCAAAACAACTATTTTGTCTCATTTCGTTAGTCTATATACTTTATTACATACCCACTAATTCCAATATAGGCTTATAAACAATAGCCTCTTTAATGTAATCATAACATAGTAATTTATATCCCAAAAATCATAACCACACGAATTTATTCATATTTCTTTCCTTCTTTAACACTCAAATTCAATAACTAATAAAAATTTGTCCATATGCCTTAGTCGCCATTTCTAGATTTAGAAACACACACGTAGTACATCACAAGTACCGATCACAGATTTCATCACATAACATATACATAATAAAATCAACCTCACGGTGTGGTGGTAACCCCGACAACTCGTCGGGAAAGACATCTGGGAACTCACTAACGATTGAAATCAATGAAAGCTCGACTCCGCCATCCTCTGCCTTCAAGGCGTAACACCAATAACCAGTACACCCCTTCCGCAGGAATCTCATCGCCTTCAAGGCGTCAATTACGAACTTCTAGTTTTCCCTCTTTCGCCCCGTTAAAGAGTGCTCGGTGTCGTCCTCGGATAACATGGTGATGATCCATAGTAATCATACCATTTGAAAGGGTTGCTAAGTTCGGATCAGCCCATCAACAAATAAACCGGATAACCCAAGTCCAATAACAATAATAACCCTAAAAACCAGGTTATATAAAACCCCTAATTTGTAGCATCACTTAAACCTAATCTCACAACAGCAAAAACTACGCCTCTCTTATACCATCTTCAAGAAAAACGTTGCAGCTGTAACACCCCCAATCTGCTCAGGGATATTACACGCCGTAGAACCTTTCCTCAAGGATCTACCAGGCTGGTAACAACAATCGAACAACTCGATAATGCCTTTAAGGCTAAAAAGACTCAGTAGACCGATTTGGCCTTTCAATAAAAAACATACAACTCTAACACATTACATGCCCACGCAGGGGTCGAATACAAAATGCTCCCGTACAACGGGGAAAAAACACTGCAGCGGAAATAAAATACAACTAAACCAATATGACATCAATCGGTCCTCGTGTGATTAGTATTGTTCATCTTTCATCATCCTTCATGCCGACCCTGTGCTCTGCTCCAAAACCTGAATGCAATATAGACATCCACCCCCCGAATACTCGGGGGTTAGCAAAACTCCACTGTTTTGCTAGTGCAAGAACAAAGTGCAAATACGAGCCATACAATTCACATTCCACGAATAACAATAACTAGGAAATCCTCAAAGATTCAAACGTAACAAAAAATACTTCCCGAGGCATGAGTTTGGGTAAAACACTCCAAAACCGATAGATCATAAATCAAGGGAAATAAGTTATAAAACCGTTTAAAATGCCATCGAGAGTTTTAATAGAAAACAATTTTAGGATTATCGAATCCTTCTCTTTCCAAAAATCAACAGGGTCACAGCCCAAAGGTTTTATTTTCGCAAATAGAAAACCGACAACAATTCACAGGGCCAGAGCCCAACATCACTTGTCCTCAACGGACATAAAATTCAACGAAACGTAATCACGCACACGCATCGCCTAGGACCGGGACGCTACCACAGACATCCCACCCGAGGCCTCGAAGGACCCTCCCGAGCTGGCTAGCGAAACAATTCACAACATATCACAACTATAAGTAATCCCGGCATCGGGCTAACAAGCCACGAACCTCGGAGTCCCCGCAAGACGTACCCGATGATAACCCCACTAGTTATCCCGGCAGCGGGCTAACAAGCCACGAACCTCGGAGTCCCCGCAAGACATACCCGATTGGATAACCCATGACACATACATCACAACCAAATCACAACCATAAGTTATCCCGGTATCGTGCTAACAAGCCACGAACCTCGGAGTCCCCGCAAGACGTACCCGATGATAACCCCACAAGTTATCTCGGCATCGGGCTAACAAGCCACGAACCTCGGAGTCCCCGCAAGACATACCCGATTGGATAACCCTACGGTCTCGCCCAACCCATACTAGCAAGTATGGATCCCGGAGATTCAACAATCCTACCCGGAGGCACATCACGTATAACAAGCACACAACAATAATCGATTATGAGGCCAAACAACATTAAATATCGCAACCTCCTTTCAAAGGAGTAACAACTAACATCACATCATGTCAAAACCGCAATACATTGAAATGAAGCCATATATGTACACACGCATTATCAAACACCACATAAACTCCAAACATATCCAAAAGATCCACGTAGTCACTTACAACCCACACAATTACAAAACACACGCATTTTGAAAGAGAGCCTTTAACAAGGCTAATCGAATCTTTTGAAAACTCGTTTCAAACAATCAAACAAACATATAAAGACGATCACCAATTATCATATCCATAAAACAAGAATTGTATGGACAAGGTACTTGCCTCAAAATCGGCACGCAAGTATCCCGACGAACACGGCTCAACCAGAAAGCTTCGAAACGCCCGATGTTTTCGAAAAGGAAAACGACAACGAACGGAAGGGTTCAACTTGGTTTCTTCGCAAGAAACTCGACCCTAACAACATATAATCCATAAATCAACAATCATACGAGGAAGGATAATCGTAGAACGCCCGAAAACCCCTATAAGACATTCTACCGGACACCTTCAAGGCGTCAATCAAGAACTCGACCAAAACAACGAATCGATACGATCCAACCATGGAATAACAAGGAAAAAGATATAAAACATCTAAATAATCATCAATCCATCACAATCCTAAGTTAAATCGGATTAAACGGATGAAAACAACCAAAACACCCAAATTCCCCAAAACTAGATTTCTAGGAAATCTGACCTGATTCGGTAGATCGGAGGATGTTATATGACGGATGATTGATGATATGAACCTCCAAACTTCATGGATTCATTGTCCAACAACATCTCTACAGGATTACCCCAGCTCCAGCCGAGGAAGGGAAGAAAAGAAGTGAGAAATGGCTGAAGAAAAACGCTGCCAGGCCTTAAATAGGCTGACTGCCGGCCGGGTTACGTACGTAACCGGCCAAGGCTTACGTACGTAACCGAGTCATTGCCCCAAATCTGCCGGCCCGTTACGTACGTAACCGGTCAGGGCCTTACGTACGTAACCGTCCTTACGTACGTAATGGCCGAGCATTACCGACCGTAACTCGGCCAGTGCCGGCCTGGGCCCAGACTGCCCGGCCATGACTCGGCCGGGGCCAACTCCGATGGTCCGAACGACCCCGAAACCCAAACCTGAATACGAATCAAAGATACGGTTACGAAGTACTCGCAAAGACGAATCCGAGCACTAATAGAACACACGATTCCGACTACCCGAAGGCTCGAAATTCGACAACGGAAAGTAATTACCCCAAACTTTGGGAAATTACGAAAATGGCCCAAAACGCCCGAAAATCACGATACGTGATCGAAACACCAAGCCAAAGCTCGCAACATGAATAATAACATTAAATGAACTTACGAGAAAGTCGAAACAACAGTTTCGGACGAGATTCGCAAGAATCGAACTCAAGTGCGGAAAAACCGCTAAAAAGCACGGAACTCTACAAAACGACACCGAAACGAGCTCGGATGACAAAAAGTGCAGAATTAATCATTCTCGGAATGACGAAACGGTCATGAGCGAGTCGTCAAAACGGACTTTCTCCGAAAAAAAGAAATTACCGGAAATCGAAAATTGCGGATATTACATTCTACCCTCCTTAAAAGAAGTTTCGTCGCGAAACTTAAAACAAGTAGGGAGAAGCAATATCCCGCCAAGAAAACTCAATGAGATACGCAATAAACGCGTAACTAATGCCCAACGGCGAAACGTTACAAACAACGCAATGGAATATACGGTGTGAAAACACGCTCCACGACGACCAGCACAACGTCGCCGTTAGAGATATAATAGAACCAACAAGTGACAAGCGTCATCAAATGGATAATACAATCAAGTCAATTATCCGAACAATCACAAAATACAACGAACGAAAATCAATATGATTGACCAATCCAACGGTACATCAATCAAAACGTGAGCCAGTCGCTGAACACATACGGAATTCCACCGCCCAAGGGTTGGAAGATCGAAAACGAGACTAATTTTCCGCACTTAAGGAAATTAGGAAGGAGTCTGAACGTTCAACAATCACGAAACGGGATCAACAAAATCCGAACAATCAAACGATCGAGACAACAAAATTTGAACAATCATGTTCGAATTTCGAAGAACAATAAAATTCAAACAACAACTCCGAGGTTTACATCTCGACTCGAGACAAAACATGATCCAGTGAGAACAACAAGATGTGCACTCACATAAGATCCACAGGAAAGGGAATAGCAATAGAAAAGTCACAACGACAAACGAGTTATTCCGAAACAATACCACACTCGTTCGATCAACAAAAGCAATGGACAGGGCAAGCTCAGAAAATGTTAACGAACATAAACGAGTCGACAGTCGAATACGAAGTTTAAAACCAATCCACTTCGAATAAAAGAACTAGTTGAACCAAAAGGTGTTACTTCCGGACAAGGTTCACAAGAATCGAACCGAACTCGGAAAAGTCTCAGCGATAACCAGATCGACCCAAAACAAGATCACAGCTCGTTCGAACGATGAAACCGAAATACAGAACAAGTTCAGAAAGTGTCAACGAACACGAGCGAGTCGATAGACCTGAGAAAGAGGAAATGCAGGAGTCCAAAAATAATACGGGTATTACCTTCGGCCTCTTATAAAAGAAGGTCGTCCCTGCTACTCACAATAACGGAAACAAGGCAACAACACAAAAGCAGCTGACGGAAACATTTCCCATGGGCCTCTTAGAGCCGATCCTGATATCTGTACTGAAGTTCACGCCCCGAAAGACTCGGAACCCAACTCGCAAAACTGGATCCTGTGTCTCTCTGGTCCACTCTTGAAATGCGTTACTGATGAGAAGGACAATTGGTACGTGCATGCCCCCGGCACACCACGGTTGAAACACCTCGGCTCGGCATACCGAATATACAAATGATAGATACAATGGGGCATAACATCACAAAACAACATAGCGGAGATGCCAACCCAGCACAACAAGGAATCATAACACATATCATATACAATGATTACCATCGTAAAGTAATACACACACAAACACTACAGCAACGACGGTATCGTTCGGCGACCTCAATGGCCCAAATAATAACCAACAAATAATTACAAACATCGTGAAACAATCATACATGTACACAAACGTACAAACCCAAGCTTTAACAGCTCACATAGGTGCGATAACACGCAAGCCACCACGATGCGACAAACAGTAAATACCAGTTCACACCTCTCACAGAGGGCTAGTACTACAAGTACGTGGCAACGCCTCAACATTCATGCCACCAATTCGATCATATTCGGAAGCTAACATCATAACGACAACGCGAACATCATACATACATTCCCAGACCGCAAACGGGAATTGATAGGTTTTAAAGAAAACGATACCACATTTTGAAAAACAATTTGGAAAACACCAATTGATCTTGAGTATCACATTTTCAAAAAGTTGTACAAACACCATTATCGAGACTTTGAAAATCATCTTGCGTTTGAACAAAAATGAGGACACCTTTCTTTTAGTGAAAAACATTCAAAAATATTCGACCCTTGGGTCTAAGCAACTGCATTTGAAAATATCTCAAAATATTTTTGGTCCTCAACCGGAAAATTTTTGAAATGTATTGCGGCATTAGAAAACACCTTGAAAACACCGCAAGAAAATAATTCGTTTTAAAAGTACGTCTCGAATTTTAATTTTCTAAGATACTCAAGGTTTTCAAAAATAATTCAATGGGCTAGAATGCCCAAAAAGTTTAGGTACTTACACGGGACATTATAGCGCCGTGTGTCCCGCGCCGGAACCCACCAGGCTAAAAACCATTTACAAAAACGCCAAAAAGGCCGATGACGGTAATATTTCAAAAACTCACAGAAGCCATTTAGAAAATAATAAATACCGTCATAAGAATTTCGCCAAAATGATCAAGGCCATAATGCCAAAAACTCGGTTAAGGGAATTGGTTTTCGAAATAAAACTCAGTCGATAAAATACCGAAAGCCATTACAAAAGAACTCACGCAGCAGATAAAAGAAATAAAGTCAAACATGCACAAGACAGCAACACTACTCCTCATATGAATGAAAAATGGGAGTCAAATAATCACATATCACGAAATCAAAATCCATAAGAGGATTCCGTCAATTAACTCATAATTATAAAAATAGCTCGTGTCACACGAGGCACAACACAAAGAAGGGAGGCTTACATCCACAGGTCGCACGAAGATGATGATCGCCCACGATACTAATCACGACCAACAAACTCAGACGACGCGTCGCGACACCACTCAGTCAGATAAAATCCGACGAAACAAGACTCAAACAACACAACTTGACCCGACAGCCTAGGTTTCCACAACCTAAGCTCTGATACCATTTATGTAACACCCCCAATCCGCTCAGGGATATTACACGTCGTAGAACCTTTCCTCAAGGATCTACCAGGCTGGTAACAACAATCGAACAACTCGACAATGCCTTTAAGGCTAAAAAGACTCGATGAACCGATTTGGCCTTTCAATAAAAACATACAACTCTAACACATTACATGCCCACGCAGGGGTCGAATACAAAATGCTCCCGTACAACGGGGAAAAAATACTGCAGCGGAAATAAAATACAACTAAACCAATACGACATCAACGGGTCCTCGTGTGATTAGTATTGTTCATCTTTCATCATCCTTCATGCCGACCCTGTGCTCTGCTCCAAAACCTGAATGCAATACAGACATCCACCCCCCGAATACTCGGGGGTTAGCAAAACTCCACTGTTTTGCTAGTGCAAGAACAAAGTGCAAATACGAGCCATACGATTCACATTCCACGAATAACAATAACTAGGAAATCCTCAAAGATTCAAACGTAACGAAAAGTACTTCCCGGGGCATGAGTTTGGGTAAAACACTCCAAAACCGGTAGATCATAAATCAAGGGAAATAAGTTATAAAACCGTTTAAAATGCCATCGAGAGTTTTAATAGAAAACAATTTTAGGATTATCGAATCCTTCTCTTTCCAAAAATCAACAGGGTCACAGCCCAAAGGTTTTATTTTCGCAAATAGAAAACCGACAACAATTCACAGGGCCAGAGCCCAACATCACGTGTCCTCAACGGACATAAAATTCAATAAAAACATACAACTCTAACACATTACATGCCCACGCAGGGGTCGAATACAAAATGCTCCCGTACAACGGGGAAAAAATACTGCAGCGGAAATAAAATACAACTAAACCAATACGACATCAACGGGTCCTCGTGTGATTAGTATTGTTCATCTTTCATCATCCTTCATGCCGACCCTGTGCTCTGCTCCAAAACCTGAATGCAATACAGACATCCACCCCCCGAATACTCGGGGGTTAGCAAAACTCCACTGTTTTGCTAGTGCAAGAACAAAGTGCAAATACGAGCCATACAATTCACATTCCACGAATAACAATAACTAGGAAATCCTCAAAGATTCAAACGTAACGAAAAGTACTTCTCGAGGCATGAGTTTGGGTAAAACAATCCAAAACCGATAGATCATAAATCAAGGGAAATAAGTTATAAAACCGTTTAAAATGCCATCGAGAGTTTTAATAGAAAACAATTTTAGGATTATCGAATCCTTCTCTTTCCAAAAATCAACAGGGTCACAGCCCAAAGGTTTTATTTTCGCAAATAGAAAACCGACAACAATTCACAGGGCCAGAGCCCAACATCACGTGTCCTCAACGGACATAAAATTCAACGAAACGTAATCACGCACGCGCATCGCCTAGGACCGGGACGCTACCACAGACATCCCACTCGAGGCCTCGAAGGACCCTCCCGAGCTGGCTAGCGAAACAATTCACAACATATCACAACCATAAGTTATCCCGGCATCGGGCTAATAAGCCACGAACCTCGGAGTCCCCGCAAGACGTACCCGATGATAACCCCACTAGTTATCCCGGCATCGGGCTAACAAGACACGAACCTCGGAGTCCCCGCAAGACATACCCGATTGGATATCCCATGACACATACATCACAACCAAATCACAACCATAAGTTATCCCGGCATCGTGCTAACAAGCCACGAACCTCGGAGTCCCCGCAAGACGTACCCGATGATAACCCCAAAAGTTATCTCGGCATCGGGCTAACAAGCCACGAACCTCGGAGTCCCCGCAAGACATACCCGATTGGATAACCCTACGGTCTCGCCCGACCCATACTAGCAAGTATGGATCCCGGAGATTCAACAATCCTACCCGGAGGCACATCACATATAACAAGCACACAACAATAATCGATTATGAGGCCAAACAACATTAAACATCGCAACCTCCTTTCAAAGGAGTAACAACTAACATCACATCATGTCAAAACCGCAATACATTGAAATGAAGCCATATATGTACACACGCATTATCAAACACCACATAAACTCCAAACATATCCAAAAGATCCACATAGTCACTTACAACCCACACAATTACAAAACACACGCATTTTGAAAGAGAGCCTTTAACAAGGCTAATCGAATCTTTTGAAAACTCGTTTCAAACAATCAAACAAACATATAAAGACGATCACCAATTATCATATCCATAAAACAAGAATTGTATGGACAAGGTACTTGCCTCAAAATCGGCACACAAGTATCCCGACGAACACGGCTCAACCGGAAAGCTTCGAAACGCCCGATGTTTTTGAAAAGGAAAACGACAACGAACGGAAGGGTTCAACTTGGTTTCTTCGCAATAAACTCGACCCTAACAACATATAATCCATAAATCAACAATCATACGAGGAAGGATAATCGTAGAACGCCCGAAAACCCCTATAAGACATTCTACCGGACACCTTCAAGGCGCCGATCAAGAACTCGACCAAAACAACGAATCGATACGATCCAACTATGGAATAACAAGGAAAAAGATATAAAACATCTAAATAATCATCAATACATCACAATCCTAAGTTAAATCGGATTAAACGGATGAAAACAACCAAAACACCCAAATTCCCCAAAACTAGATTTCTAGGAAATCTGACCTGATTCGGTAGATCGGAGGATGTTATAGGACGGATGATTGATGATATGAACCTCCAAACTTCATGGATTCATTGTCCAACAACATCTCTACAAGATTACCCCAGCTCCAGCCGCGGAAGGGAAGAAAAGAAGTGAGAAATGGCTGAAGAAAAACGCTGCCAGGCCTTAAATAGGCTGACTGCCGGCCGGGTTACGTACGTAACCGGCCAAGGCTTACGTACGTAACCGAGTCACTGCCCCAAATCTGCCGGCCCGTTACGTACGTAACCGGCCAGGGCCTTACGTACGTAACCGGCCTTACGTACGTAATGGCCGAGCACTACCGGCCGTAACTCGGTCAGGGCTGGCCTGGCCCGAGCATGCCCGGCCATGACTCGGCCGGGGCCAACTCCGACGGCCCAAACGACCCCGAAACCCGAACCTGAATACGAATCGAAGATACAGTTACGAAGTACTCGCAAAGACGAATCCGAGCACTAATAGAACACATGATTCCGACTACCCGAAGGCTCGAAATTCGACAACGGAAAGTAATTACCCCAAACTTTGGGAAATTACGAAAATGGCCCAAAACGCCCGAAAATCACGATACGTGATCGAAACACCAAGCCAAAGCTCGCAACATGAATAATAACATTAAATGAACTTACGAGAAAGTCGAAACAATAGTTTCGGACGAGATTCGCAAGAATCGAACTCAAGTGCGGAAAAACCGCTAAAAAGCACGGAACTCTACAAAACGACACCGAAACGAGCTCGGATGAAAAAAAGTGCAGAATTAATCATTCTTGGAATGACGAAACGGTCATGAGCAAGTCGACAAAACGGACTTTCTCCGAAAAAAAGAAATTACCGGAAATCGAAAATTGCAGATATTACAGCAGCCTTACTACATCCTTGTCCCTCCAATACCACAGCTAAACTCATCAAACTCGATACACAATCAAACGCATCAAGGAATTCTACCCTATTTCTGTAATATCCGCATTTTTCATTTCCCGTTATTTTCATTTTTCGGTGTATTTCTCAGTTGTAGCGACCCTCGTGTATCTTTCAGTGTATTTCTTCTGTCATCTATTGATTTGATTCTCGTAATTATTATGCGGAACCGCCGTTTCGGGGTTGCCGTGGATCTATTCTATGTTATTATACGTTTTGAGATGTTTCGTTCATATTCCGGTGTTTCGGACCGTTTATATTCCGTACCTAGCGCGCGCTATCTTTTCTGCGTAGCGCGCGCTAGCGAGCAAGCCCTGGGAGTGGCAGTTCTATTTCCAGCCCTCTGGACTAACAGATTAGCGCACGCTACGTTGTCTAGCGCACGCTAATGTAGGGGGACTAGCGCACGCTAAGGTGTCCGGTAACGTGCGCTAGCATGACTGCCCAGTACTGGACAGTTTGCTACTGGACTCGGCTAGGTGACCAGATAGCGCGCGCTAACTGGATCAGGTGTGTACTGGTAGTTTGCTTCTAGACTCGGCTGTTGTCCAGGTAACGCACGCTATGTCCGATAGCGCGCGCTACCGAGAGGTTATTAGTGCACGCTACGTTTCGTGTAGCGCACGCTAACGGCCCAGTAATCTAGTTACTGGACTGGGACATTAACTCCTGGACTGGAGTTTTGTCCCGTTAGCGCACGCTAACTTATGGGTGTTAGCGCGCGCTAACTCTCCCTGGCTATATAAACCAGGGAGTTGACCGAGCTGAACATATTGTTCTCATTTCTTTCCCCCTCCGCGGCGTTAGTGATTCCAGGCGATTTTCTTGGCGATTTCTTCCTATAATCCATCATCATCCTTGAGTTCTTGGTGTATAATAACAACATCAACACGAATCTTTCATCCTAATCCAAGGTAAATCTCTTAGAACCCCACTTTTGGATAAATTGGGGGTTTCGGGATTTTCGTCCGATTCGTTCCATTTTGTTGGTTAATCCATGATGAATATGATTAATCTTGTTGATATCATTAGTTTTCCTACGAATTCATGGTATATTTTCATGGTTTTGCGAAATCGAGAGGGTTTGGTTGTGGTCCGCCCTCGTTGTTAGTTTTGTACGAATATACATGAATCGTAGGCGGGTTTTCGGGTGTATTCCATTTCCGTATTTGTCTAGAGTTGGTTGTGATTATGTTCTTCGAATCGTTAGGTTCGGTTCCGTTGGTTCATAGCGTTCGTCAGTGATTTTCCTTTCCGTTCGTTGCGTCGTCAATTATTCAAGGCAAGTATTTTTGGAAACCTTTATGCTTAACGTGAAATGGTAATGTATATTGTGTGTGATATGCTCACCTCGGGAGGGTCCGATGGGATCACGGAGGGAGTCCAATGGTTTGTGCCCTGAATTCATGAGTTTGTTTAGCTAGCCAGCTCGGGAGGGTCCTTAGAGGCCTCGAGTGGGATTTGTGGCTTTGTCCCGGTCCTAGGCGATGCATGCGTGATTTGTTTTATGATATGGCCAGCCCGGGAGGGTCCTTAGAGGCCTTGGGTGGGATTCGTGGCTTCGTCCCAGTCCTAGGCAAATTGTTTGACTGTTTGTTTTCCGGAAAAGACATGTCTAGTTTTGGTTTTTGAAATGATTTGGTGCATTGTACTATGAAACGTGTAAGCAAATGGTTTGCCTTGATTACTTGTACTAACGTAATTGCTAACCCCTTTGGGGACCCGTTTTGGGGAAATTCTTGTTATGGATTTCAGGTTATGTTTTGCCGGACGAGCGGGCGCTGGGACAGTATGAGGATGTTGGCCAGGGTCGTTGACATGTGCATTTGGGTTTTCTTGTTTCTTTTGTCTACTTCAATTTGGTTGTTTCCCATATTTATAAACTTATAGATTGTACTCGCGAGTACTTAGGCTTTTCACTTCGAACTTCATTTTGTATTAACTCAGATTTCTATATTGTCGGTTGATGTTTATTATGCCGGTTGCTCCGGACGTACCTTTATATGTTGCATTATTTAAATGTTTGTCCTTGCTAACTGAGATGGTTAGTCGAGTGGTATTTTTCTTGTTTTAGCCTGGTGGGTCCTATCTAGGGGTCCACGGCGCTGTAATATACTCCGAATATCTCGGGGGCGTTACAGAAAATGATATCAGAGCACTAGGTTTATGGATACCTAGGCTTGTCGGTTATTTGGGTCTAGTTGTGTTTTGTTTTGCACATTGTCACACCACTGCCGGCATCTCAGTACTTCCAGTGCTCGTAAGTTTTACTTACTCGATTCTTTACTTTCTCGTACCGTATTTCTGTTTCTTGAACTGTGGTTATTCTCCCTCTTTTACTTATCATCGAGTTGCTTTTTGCCACCTCTTAACACCAGCATGGATGCTGGAAGGGGCCGTGGTCGTGGTCTTGGCCATGGACGCGGTCGGGGATGTGGGGCAGACCGTGGGGCGGCCACGTCGCATTCTTCGGGAGCCGGTAGTACCGGTGACCGTCACAGTCATGCTTCCTCTCAGGAACGCGCCGACCTTGGTATTGCGGCCGTTATGCAGCAAATGGTAAACCAAATGGCGGCGATAGCTCAGGTGGTTCAGAACCCCGATTCGGCCCATGCTAATTGGGGCGGAGCAGACCGTTGGCTCCAAGATGTCATCAAGATGCATCCTCCTCAGTTTTCGGGGGCATCAGACCCGATCGGCTTGGAGGGGTGGATCAAGGAGATATCTAAAGTCTTCGTTGCCACCAACTGTCCTGAGGACAATAAGGTCCCTATTTCCCAGTAGTTTCTCACTGGGGACGCTACGGATTGGTGGGAGGCCGTTGGGCCCAAAGATCATGTTGCTTCGTGGGCTGAATTTCAGGAATTGATGGAGACTGAATATTGCCCATGGCCAGTTAGACAGGCTCGAGTCCATGCCTTCTATGATGCTCAACCACGGGATATTCTCGTATCCCAAGCTATTGCTGATTTTAACAAGGAGTTGAGCTATGTGAAGACCCAAGTTGACGAGGAGAGCGACAAAATTTTCCATTTTTCCAGGAGGATGAAACAATCGATTCAGGACTACATGTCTAGGCTCGTCTGCACTACCTTGAAGGATTATCAGAGTAGGGCTCTTGCTTATGATATGTCGGTGACGGCTAGTGATGTGGCTCGTGAGAAAAAGAAGCAGAAGTCATTCGGAAATTTTTCTGGTCCCAAGGGTGGAGGCCAGCAAAAATCCCAGGCTGCGAATGTTTCTACGGGCGGTTCGGCTCGTTTCTCTGGGAGCTTTCGAGATGCCAATAGAACCTCTGTTCGTGAACCCACATGTTTTAACTGTGGCCAGCAGGGCCATAGGAACCGACAGTGTTCTCGTCCGAAGTTGACTTGTCATACTTGTGGTCAGTCGGGCCACAAGGCCCTCTTCTGTGATCAGGTCAGACAGTTTCGCGAGTCCCGTGATTCTTTCCCAGCACTTAGAGAGCCGAGTGTGAACCAGGGCTCATTTACTCCGCAGCCTCCGCCGAGTGCCGGTCGAGGTAGAGGTCGGGGTCAGCCCGCTAGAGGAGGAGCTTCCAGTGTCGGCTCTGCCCAGCCGCATATCTATGAGATGAGGAGGGCCGATGATCCAGCAGCCACCGTGGCGACAGGTACCCTTCATATCCATTCTCATCCTATCAGTGTGCTTTTCGATTCTGGTGTTACACATTCGTTCATATCGCTGGGGTGTGTACGCCGTTTGAGTCTCGACTGTTTGTCGCCTTGTGAGTCTTTCGTCGTTAAACTTCCTAGCGGTGATAGGATCGTTGGCGATCGAGAAGTCCGAGACTGCTCCGTGTTTATTTGTGAGAGAGTTTGTGTAATACCCGAGATTTCTGCTATGTATTTGGAACTTGTGATATTGTAATTATTGCATTTTGATCTGAGTATTATTCTCCGTATTTCATAATCCGGTATTGTTGAGCGCATGATTTCATGAATGTGATTTAAATTGTGATTCTGCGCATGTAGCGCATGCTATCGACTAAGTGTAGCGTACGCTAACTTGTATCCATAGCGCACGCTGTGAAGGAACCTTAGCGCACGCTATACGTGGTCAATATGATTGAGACGTGTTGGTAGGTGAGATCAGGCTGGGGATCTTGGTCGGATTGTGTCGGGATGAACCTGGACAGCTTTCGGGAAGCCAAGTCAACGCGTTAGCGCACGCTACTCATATGAGGATAGCGCACGCTAAAGGCTGAGTACAGTGAAATCAGTAACGTTTCAAATAGCCGTTAGCGCACGCTATGAATATGGACTAGCGCGCGCTAATAACCATTTTCTATATATAGGACAGCATCCTTTTTCATTTTTTCAGACTTTTCACTCTCCCATCCGAATTCTTGAACTTAGAAAGTCACTCTTTTCATCCTAAACACTTCTTGCCAGCATCCTAGCTCGTGTTGAAGATTGTAGATCATTGGGGATTGGTGTTCAAGCCTTCGGCATTGGATTGCTTCGAATTTCCTCCTTGTTCTTCACTACTTTGAGGTAGGTGATTCTTCACCAATATTAGTAGTATTCTGAAGGACGTTTTTGATCATGTTTTGGGATTTACCTAGTCAGTTAGATTCATAAGTAGTCGAACATCATGTGTTAGAAGGATATTTTCGATGTTTCGGTACTTATTCATATAGTGTTTGAACTCCTAGCATATTCTGAAGCTTCAAACCGATTTGTAACCAGTATATGGATATTTTCTAAGTTCTTATGCCTTTACATAAAGGAATCATACGTTTTGGGACATATAACGGATTGAACTTAGGATATTCCTTGAAGATCAAAGATGAATTATGGTGTTGTGATGATTATATGTAACCTTGTATCTCGTAGTCGTTTAATCCATATAGAACTTTCACAAAACCTTATGAGCATGATATGCACGGGGATGACATGTATTATCACCATAGAATTCATGAGTTCATCACCATTAGATCAAGTTTTCTGCCAGTTGTAATCCGCTATGCACGGTTAGCGCACGCTAACATATGTAAGTTAACGTGCGCTATCGGGAATAAGTTAACGCACGCTACGTTTGGTACGTAACGTACGTTATGTTATCAGTCGAATCAGTCGGCTGATCAGAGAGAACTGTCAGTCCATGGCTAGCGTACGCTAGACTTAGACGATAGCGTACGCTAACAGGCAGGCTTAGCGCACGTTACGTAGAGTACGTAGCGTACGCTAAGTGGTTCAGGCAGATTGAATATTTAGAGCTTTTGGCCGTAGACCGGATTGATAGGCAATCGTTCGACTTGAGATGAATTCTATATCATTTCTTTTGTCAAGGTTCGAGCTTGCTACGATTGATCGAAGGAGGCGGCCTTCGAGTGTGTTGAGATCATTGAAGTGTTTCGTTCTTGCCATCTTCGAGGCAAGTATCGTAATGTGTTAATATTGGTATTTTTGAGCATGCGTGTGGTTTATTCATGTTGATGAACATGAGATTTACTTCGTTAAATTGTCATGATATTCGTTATCTAGTGTTTGTACGTTCATGTTGATGGACATAGCGATTTGGCATATATGTATGCATGAGTTGTGTTTGTATATGTTGTGTGATCTATGCTGAGGGCGCTGGATCGGATGTCCACCTCGTGTTGGTCCAACGGGATCATCTTGGGATCTAGGCTGAGGGCGCTGGATCATTGGACGAGTTATTTCCACCTCGTGTTGGTCCGACGGGATCATCTTGGGATCTATGCTGAGGGCGCTGGATCATTGGACGAGTTATCTCCACCTCGTGTTGGTCCGACGGGATCATCTTGGGATCTATGCTGAGGGCGCTGGATCATTGGAATACCCTTGTTGTGTTAATGGAATCTTGTGGATTCGCATTATCGGATTCCGGTAGCGGAAGTCCGTGTGGTGTATCTTGTTATGTATTGTTGATGCATATTTGATTCGTTTAAATGATACTTGTACTAGCATCGTTTTGCTAACCCCTTCTGGGGTGGACATTTGTTTTGATGTTCAGGTAGCCGAGGAGCAGGGAAAGCGACCACGCGATCGATGTGACGACGAAGGGGTTCAGTGATGTTTGTTGTTGTTGGTGATTTGTTTTTCTTGGTTTGATTTCAGTACTCGAGTACGCGTGTCTTATTAATATCATTTCGATATGGTTGTATTAATTACTCATTGAACCAGTTGGACCGGTTTTGTAAACTTGAATTTCCGTGGTATTGATGTCTTATATTTACATTTCTTTTATTTAGCCTTGTAAATCCTTACTTAAAGGGTTTACGGCGCTGTAATTATTCCGAATATCTCGGGGTGTTACAGAATCTGGTATCAGAGCTAAGATTCATGGATATCCTGGCAGTCGGGTTTTAAGTTGGGTCTGTTTATGTTATTGATTTACGAGTCGTTCGTAACATCACTGTTCAGCCAAAAGTCGTCATGTGGACCGTGGTTGTAAGTCTCCTAATCTCTTGTACTACCGTTTTACTTAATTCTGTTTTGTGAGTATTGACGGGCTTTGTTTTTGAAAATTTTGTCTTGGATATTGAGAAGTTGTGTTTTCAGTATGTTGAGAGGAAGTCGTGGACGCGGACGTGGTCATGGACGCGGACGTGGTCGTGGACGCGGACGTGGAAATATGAGATAGGAGGATTCCGCAACTACCCCAGAATTATCGGTTAGTAGAACCGATTCCCATTCTGGAGGGCAGCAGGGATCGGCGAATGACGACACAAATCCTAACATGCCGGGAGTGCTTCAACAGGTGGTGGCTCAAATAAACCAGTTCACTCAAGTAGTTGATCGCATGCAAACAGCGATGGGACAGCAGCACCACGAGGATAACCGGGGAGACAGATGGCTTGCTGAGGTGGTCAAATTGCACCCGCCAAAGTTTGACGGATCTGCTGAGGCACTTACTTGGTATCATTGGCTAAAGGAGTTAGAGAAAATATTCGCGGGTATTAATTGTCCCGAGGACCGAAAGGTCCCCATTGCCCAGTATTTTCTAACTGGGGAGGCCTTTGACTGGTGGGAAGCTATTCGGCCCGAGAATCATAATGCGGAGTGGACGGAATTAAAACTAATGATGGAAGCACAGTATTGTCCTCGTCTAGTTAGAGAGGCAAAAATCCGAGTTTTTCTCACCACAGAGTTCTAAGCAATCAGAATGTACATAATCAAAACTTTTAATCATCAGCTGACTTGTGTCCGACACTTGGTCAGAACGGAGGCGGAAAAGATTTTTCATTTCGATATGCGAATGAAGCCGGAGATTCAGTAGTACATGTCCGGATTCGAGTGTACTACGTTGCGACAGTATCAAGACAAAGCGCTGGCCTACGACATGAAAGAGGCGGCGGTGGAGAAATCAGTGGAGGCAAAGAAGCAGAAAGTGACCGTGGCTTCTCGTAAAACAAGAGTGGTGGGCCCCGCAGGGCCGGTCTTCCTTTATTCGGCTAGAAACCTCCACATCCTTCTAGAGGTGGAAAGAAGTTCGGACTACATCAATGATTTCGGACGCATCAAAGAAATGCTACAATTGTGGTCGAGCAGGGCATATTCGACGTGATTGCCCCGCATCTTCTGTGACTTGTTACGATTGTGGGCAAGAAGGGCACCGTGCTGCTTTCTGTGGAGTTGCTACTAGATCTTTTGGTACTCGCATTCCAGCACCAGTTCCAAAGGAGATAAGTGTGAACCAGACGCAGCAGAGTGGATTTCAGCAGCAAAATATTGGGAAGAGAGAGACATCCAGTGCTGGGTCCGTTCCTCCGTGCCTGTACGAGATGAGGACATCTGACGATCAGAACACTGCTGTTGCATCGGGTACGATTCAGATCCTTTTGCAACCAGTTAGTGTCTTATTCGATTCCGGAGCTACACATTCTTTCATATCATTGAACTGTGTTAATCGTTTAAAAATGTCGTGCTTATTTGATTGTGAACCATATGTTGTGGGTTTGCCGAGTGGAGAGAGAATTGTGGGAACCCTAGAGGCTAGAGATTTTCCAGTGTCTATAGGAGGGAGAGATTGGTCATCGAATCTTATTGTAGTTGACATCTACGGTGACGATTTAATTCTCGGAGACGATTGGCTCAACCGTTATGGAGCTATTCTGAATTACCAAGAGAGAGTCATTTCTATCATTGCTGATGACGGATCTAAACACTTATTCCGAGGATGGAGACCGGGAAGCTCGGGAAAATTGATCAAAGCAATGAAAGTCGTGAAATTACTGAAGCAGGTATGTCATGTACTTTGGTGCTATGCCATGAGGAAAGAGGAAGGAGTAGAGCTCTCGTCTATTTCAGTTGTGAATGAGTTCTCAGATGTATTTCCTGACGAACTACCTGGGTTACCTCCGCAGAGAGAAGTGGAGTTCACTATCGAATTAGAGCTTGGAGCAGCTCCTATTTCCAGAGCACCATACCGCATGGCGCCAACCGAGATGTATGAACTCAAGAAGAAACTGGAGGAGTTGTTACAGAAGGGTTATATTCAACCTAGCGTTTCTCCTTGGGGAGCGCCCGTTCTCTTTGTCCGGAAGAAAGACGGATCCCTTAGACTGTGTATTGATTACAGGGAGCTCAACAAGATGACGATTAAGAATAAGTATCCTATACCTCGGATCGATGACTTGTTTGATCAACTGCAAGGGGAAAGGGTATTCTCGAGGATTGACTTGCGATCAGGATACCATCAGTTGAGAATTAAGGAATCGGATATACCGAAATCTACTTTCAGATCCCGGTACGGGCATTATGAATTTGTAGTGATGCTATTTGGACTTACCAATGCTCCTATGGTATTTATGCAATTGATGAATCGGGTATTCTTAGAATACTTGGATAAATTCGTGGTCGTCTTCATCGATGACATCTTGATCTATTCGAAAGACACGGAGGAGCATGCCGAGCATTTGCGTGTAGTTTTGAGCACCTTGAGGAAGGAGCAGATGTATGCAAAGCTTTCTAAATGTGAGTTCTGGCTTAAGTAAGTAACCTTCCTTGGGCATGTGATATCAGCGGACGGAGTTCAGGTGGACCCGAAGAAAGTCGAAGCAATCTTGGAATGGGAAGCTCCTAATAACGTGAAAGAAGTCCGGAGTTTCCTAGGACTTGCTGGATATTATCATCGTTTTGTAGAGGGATTTTCCAAAATTGCTCGTCCGCTCACTCAGTTGTTACAGAAAACTGAAAAGTTCACGTGGGATGAGAAATGCCAGGCTGGTTTTGATGAACTTAAGAAGAGACTGACGATAGCACCTATATTAGCGTTACCAGATGGAACTGATGGATTCATGGTATACAGCGACGCTTCAAATCAGGGTCTGGGATGTGTGTTGATGCAAAAAGATAAGGTGATTGCCTATACTTCTCGGTAGTTGAAACCGTATGAGGTTAATTACCCGACTCATGATCTGGAGCTAGCAGTTGTAGTCTTTGCATTGAAAATTTGGAGACATTATTTGTACGGCACTCATTGTCAGATCTTTACAGATCATAAGAGCGTCAAGTACATTTTCAGTCAGAAAGAATTAAACATGAGTCAGAGAAGGTGGCTGGAATTGATCAAGGATTACGACTTGGAGATTCTCTATCATCCGGGTAAAGCAAACGTAGTAGCCGATGCATTGAGCCGTAAACCTATTTCTATTCGAGTGTTGGAAGCACTTACATCCCAAACCAGCATTCAACGGGAACTGATTCGCGAAGAGATTGAAGTATGGGCACCAGGAATCTAAGGGCAACTATATGTGATGGAACTGACTTCATCACTAGTCGAGGAGATCAAATCTAAGCAGTTGAACGATTCTCTGATCCTTCGATTAGGTGACGAAGTAAAGAAAGGAAAAGCCCCAGGATTCGTGATACAAGATGATGGAGTTCTGAGATTTCAGAGTCGACTTTGCGTTCCCGATAATGAGGAATTGAGACGGACAATTCTGAAGGAAGCTCACAAAGACGCCCTATTCTATTCACCCGGCAGTGATAAAATGTATAAGGATCTTAAACAAAACTTGGTGGGGAATATGGAGAAGGACGTATCAGTACGTTTGAAGTGTTTGACTTGTCGGAGTTAAGATTGAACATCAGCGACCTGCCGGAATGTTAAAGCCGCTTCCGATCCCTGAATGGAAGTGGGAGGATATCTCGATGGATTTCATCACCAATATGCCAAGAACCAAGACGGGAATGAACATGATTTGGGTTGTAGTTGATCGACTAACCAAGTCGGCTCATTTCCTAGGAATTAAAGATACTGGGGGACCCGAGAAATTGGCGGGAGTATTTATTGCAGAGATAGTCAGATTGCATGGGACGCCGAAGACCATTATTTCAGATCGATATGGTCGCTTCGTGTCGCACTTCTGGAAAGCAGTTCACAGGGCTTTGGGCACTGAACTCAACTTTAGCACAGCTTATCATCCCCAAACGGACGGTCAGTCCGAAAGGACTATTCCAACAGTAGAAGACATGCTTAGATCTTGTGCGTTGGATTGGTCAACTGACTGGGAAGTTCACTTGCCATTGATTGAATTCACCTATAACAATAGTTGGCATGCTTCTATTAAGATGGCACTATTTGAAGCTTTGTACGGGAGAAGATGCCGATCACCCTTGTGTTGGGATGATTCCTCGGACTTGATCGGGACGGAACCAGAATTGATAGTTCAGACTCAAGATAGCTTTGATTCGGGAAAGACTCTTGACTGCCCAGAGTCGACAGAAGTCTTATGCAGACGTACGTCGTCGCCCTCTAGAGTTAGACATTGGGGACCACGTACTATTGAAGGTGTCTCCTACACTAGAAATTTTCCATTTTGGGAGGAAAGGCAAGCTAAGTCCAAGATATATCGGACCATTCGAGATCCTCGAGAGAGTTGGAGATTTAGCATACAGGTTGGCCTTACCGCCATCGCTGAGTCACGTTCACAATGTGTTTCACGTATCCCAATTGCGGAAGTATGTACCAGATCCCAGTCATATCATTGAGTTTAATGAGATCGAGATAGCAAATGATGGCACCTTCGAAGAGAGACCAATCAAGATACTTGAGAGTCGGATCAAACAATTGAGAAATAAACCAATACCCTTGGTTAAAGTACAATGGTCACGGCACGGAGTTGAAGAGGCCACTTGGGAAACGGAGGACAATATGAAGACTAGATATCCAGAGTTGTTTTCATCTTAAGTTTCGGGACGAAACTTCTTTTTAGAGGGGAAGGATGTAATACCCGAGATTTCTGCTATGTATTTGGAACTTGTGATATTATAATATTGCATTTTGATCTGAGTATTATTCTCCGTATTTTATAATCCGGTATTGTTGAGCGCATGATTTCATGAATGTGATTTAAATTGTGATTCTGCGCATGTAGCGCATGCTATCGACTAAGTGTAGCGTACGCTAACTTGGATCCATAGCGCACGCTGTTAAGGAACCTTAGCGCACGCTATACGTGGTCAATATGATTGAGACGTGTTGGTAGGTGAGATCAGGTCGGGGATCTTGGTCGGATTGTGTCGGGATGAACCTGGACGGCTTTCGGGAAAAAGCCAAGTCAACGCGTTAGCGCACGCTACTCATATGAGGATAGCGCACGCTAAAGGCTGAGTACAGTGAAATCAGTAACGTTTCAAATAGCCGTTAGCGCACGCTATGAATATGGACTAGCGCGCTAATAACCATTTTCTATATATAGGACAGCATCCTTTTTCATATTTTCAGACTTTTCACTCTCCCATCCGAATTCTTGAACTTAGAAAGTCACTCTCTTCATCCTAAACACTTCTTGCCGGCATCCTATCTCGTGTTGAAGATTGTAGATCATTGGGGATTGGTGTTCAAGCCTTCGGCGTTGGATTGCTTCGAATTTCCTCCTTGTTCTTCACTACTTTGAGGTAGGTGATTCTTCACCAATATTAGTAGTATTCTGAAGGACGTTTTTGATCATGTTTTGGGATTTACCTAGTCAGTTAGATTCATAAGTAGTAGAACATCATGTGTTAGAAGGATATTTTCGATGTTTCGGTACTTATTCATCGTATAAACCATTGAACCTCTTAGTGTTTGAACTCCTAGCATATTATGAAGCTTCAAACCGATTTGTAACCAGTATATGGAGATTTTCTAAGTTCTTATGCCTTTACATAAAGGAATCATACGTTTTGGGACATATAACTGATTGAACTTAGGATATTCCTTGAAGATCAAAGATGAATTATGGTGTTGTGATGATTATACATAACCTTGAATCTCGTAGTCGTTTAATCCGTATAGAACTTTCACAAAACCTTATAAGCATGATATGCACGGGGATGACATGTATTATCACCATAGAATTCATGAGTTCATCACCATTAGATCAAGTTTTCTGCCAGTAGTAATCTGCCATGCACGGTTAGCGCACGCTAACATACGTAAGTTAACATGCGCTATCGGGAATAAGTTAACGCACGCTATGTTTGGTACGTAACATACGTTATGTTATCAGTCGAGTCAGTCGGCTGATCAGAGAGAACTGTCAGTCCATGGCTAGCGTACGCTAGACTTAGACGATAGCGTACGCTAACAGGCAGGCTTAGCGCACGTTACGTAGAGTACGTAGCGTACGCTAAGTGGTTCAAGCAGATTGCATATTTAGAGCTTTTGGCCGTAGACCGGATTGATAGGCAATCATTCGACTTGAGATGAATTCTATATCATTTCTTTTGTTAAGGTTCGAGCTTGCTACGATTGATCGAAGGAGGCGGCCTTCGAGTGTGTTGAGATCATTGAAGTGTTTCGTTCTTGCCATCTTCGAGGCAAGTATCGTAATGTGTTAATATTGGTATTTTTTAGCATGCGTGTGGTTTATTCATGTTGATGAACATGAGATTTACTTCGTTGAATTGTCATGATATTCGTTATCTAGTGTTTATACGTTCATGTTGATGGACATATCAATTTGGCATATATGTATGCATGAGTTGTGTTTGTATATGTTGTGCGATCTATGCTGAGGGCGCTGGATCGGATGTCCACCTCGTGTTGGTCCGACGGGATCATCTTGGGATCTAGGCTGAGGGCGCTGGATCATTGGATGGGTTATTTCCACCTCGTGTTGGTCCGACGGGATCATCTTGGGATCTATCTTTGAGGCTGGATCATTGGAATACCCTTGCTGTGTTAATGGAATCTTGTGGATTCGCATTATCGGATTCCGGTAGCGGAAGTCCGTGTGGTGTATCTTGTTATGTATTGTTGATGCATATTTGATTCGTTTAAATGATACTTGTACTAGCATCGTTTTGCTAACCCCTTCGGGATGGACATTTTTGATGTTCGGGTAGCCGAGGAAGCGAAGCGACCACGCGATGCGATGTGACGACGAAGGGGTTCAGTGATGTTTGTTGTTGTTGGTGATTTGTTTTTCTTGGTTTGATTTCAGTACTCGAGTACGCGTGTCTTATTAATATCATTTCGATATGGTTGTATTAATTACTCGTTGAACCAGTTGGACCGGTTTTGTAAACTTGAATTCCCGTGGTATTGATGTCTTATATTTACATTTCTTTTATTTAGCCTTGTAAATCCTTACTTAAAGGGTTTATGGCGCTGTAATTATTCCGAATATCTCGGGGTGTTACAGTTTAGCTCTCTAATCTTATTGTTGTTGATATTGAGGGTGAGGATTTGATTTTCGGGTATGATTAGCTCGAGCGGCATGGCGCGATCATGAACTACCGCACGAAAATCATCACTATGTTAGCCAAGGACGGCACCGAGCACTCTTTCGCGGGGCGAAAGAGGGGAAACCAGAAGTTTGTTATTAATGCCTTGAAGGCGATGAGGCTCCTGCGAAAGGGGTGTACTGGTTATTGGTGCTATGCCTTGAAGGCGGAGGATGGTGGAGTCGAGTTTTCCTCGATTCCAGTCGTTAGTGAGTTTCCTGATGTATTTCCTGACAAGTTACCGGGATTGCCACCGGACCGTGAGGTCGAGTTTGCTATAGAGTTAGAGCCAGGTGCGGCTCCGATTTCGAAGGCGCCGTATCGCATGGCACTTTTAGAGATGGCCGAGTTGAAGAAGCAGTTGACTGAGCTTCTTGAGTCGGGGTATGTTCGACTGAGCGCCTCGCCTTGGGGCGCACCGGTCCTGTTTGTGCGGAAGAAGGATGGTTCACTGCGTTTGTGTATCGACTATCGCGAACTAAACAAGGTGACCATCAAGAACAAGTATCCTTTGCCGAGGATTGATAACTTGTTCGATCAGTTACAGGGAGCTGCGGTGTTCTCAAAAATTGATTTGAGATCGGGGTACTATCAGCTCCGGCTGAGGGAGTCCAATGTGCCGAAAACAGTTTTTCGGATGAGATACGGACATTATGAGTTTGTAGTTATGCCTTTCGGGTTAACTAATGCGCCGGCGGTGTTCATACAGTTGATGAACAAAGTCTTTATCGAGTATTTGGATAAGTGTGTCGTCGTCTTCATTGACGATATTCTTATTTTTTTGAGGAACGAGGAAAAGCACACCCATCATTTGCAGGTAGTGTAAGACATTTTGAGGACCGAGCAACTCTATGCGAAGTTCTCGAAATGTGAGTTCTGGATGAAGGAAGTGATGTTTTTAGGTCACGTGATTTCAGCCGAGGGAGTTCGAGTGGATCCGCAGAATATTGAGGCAGTGTTAGATTGGGCACCGCCCAAGCATGTGAAGGAGATCCGTAGTTTCTTGGGTCTGGACGGCTACTACCGTAGGTTCGTCGAGGGTTTCTCGAAACTGGCTCGGCCACTTACACAGTTGCTCCAGAAGTCCGAGAAGTTCGTCTGGAATGACGAGAGACAGTCGAGTTTTGAGGAAATGAAGAGGCGTTTGACTTCAGCCCCGATTTTAGCGTTGCCGTGTGGCAATGGGGGTTTTGGTTTATATGATGCTTCGGGTCAGGATCTTGGGTGCGTATTGATGCAGAACGGCACCATCGCATATGCGTCGAGACAGTTGAGGCCGTATGAGCTTAACTACCCTACTCATGATTTGGAGTTAGCGGCAGTTGATTTTGCACTCAAGATTTGACGTCACTATCTTTTCGGTTGTGCATGTCAGATTTTTACCGATCATAAAAGTCTGAAATACATATTTACTCAGCAGGAGTTGAATATGAGGCAGAGGAGGTGGTTAGAGCTGATTAAGCATTATGACCTCGAAATTCTGTATCATCCGGGCAAGGCGAACATCGTGGCCGACGCCTTGAGTCGGAAACCGGTTGTGTTGCGAACGCTTGAGATCCTTACGTCTCAGTCTGAGCTTCGGCAAGTTTTGATCGAGTTAGATGTTGAGGTTTTGTTGCCTGGAGCTATCGGGCCCACAGCACTGTAATATGCCCTGAATAACTTGGGGGTGTTACACTAAGGGGTTGTTTACTTTCGACTTAATGGGCTGGACGACCTATTCGCGCAGACATGGGTGAGTGTTTACTTACGACTTAATAAAAAATGAGGAGTCTGAATCGCTAAGTGACTTCCCCCCTCTTGTCCCCATACAGACCCAAAAATGACACCCGCTACCCCTCTTCCCTTTCACGACCTATTAATTAGCAAAAAATCTGAAAAAAAATAATACAAACTTAAAATAATAAAACTTAAAATAATCAGATTTTTTATTATTTTCTTTTTATGTTCATAAAAAATCGGAAGAATAATACAAACTTAAAATAATAATATATATAATAATAATAAACTACTGTTTATTTTCGTAAAAATAATAAAAAATATTAAAAGAATATAAAAACTCTAGAAAATCTGAAAAAGTTAAAAAAAAAAACGGAACTTATTTATTTTTATTTAAAAAAATCTTGCAAAATTAAACAAATCTGAAATTTAGGTAATTTTATTTTTAATTATGGAATATTAATATTAAAAAATCAAAAAAATTTACTTTAAATTCGGAAATTAGAAAATATAAAAAATTCTGAACTATTTGAAAATTTGAAATTGGTAAAATTTTTCTTGCCATTTTTGGATTATATCATTTATATGGCTTAAAAATAAACAACAATTTATAAAACAGCTTATAATTCATATTCAGGGTAAATCGGTGATTTCTGTTATTCAGACAGTTTATTCAGATGAAAAAGTAAACAATAGCATCAATTTACCAAGACAGACATATTTTCCTAGACAGACAAATTTATCCATACAGGACTTAATGGAGAATTTGGTAAACAGACCCTAAGAAGGTTCTGGAAGAATGACATACTGCAGCTGGTGCCCGAACAAAGTGAGGATTGTTGGAGCAATTTCGATATACGTGCTATTGTACGGAAGCGTATTTAATTGTGCGGAAATTAAATCGACACAGGATTTATAGAGGTTCGGCCAAACGTGCCTACGTCCTCTCTTCGGATCTTTTTCTATAGGTTAAAGATGAACCTCTGCACCTCTCTTCTATCGGTCGAGGGATTACCGTTACAAACTCGTCTTCTATCGGTCCGAGTAAACCGTTCATACAATTGTCTTTTTGTCGGTCCAAGTTAAACCGTTTTCCATTTCTATCAAGGAATCAACCTATCTAGCTTTCTATGGGTACTAGACAAACCTCAAGTGGATATCGATTGTGATTCTAACAATGTCGGATCCTTGATCCTAATAACACCAAATCGAATCGTATCCTTTCTTTTTCCTCTCGTGTATGAGTTTTGTGTATCACATTCAAACTCTTGACAATATAAGCTCAAGTACAACAGCAATAGAATGTATTAACAATATCTGATCAATATCTTGATTGCGAAGTTGTTGTTGTTCAATACCATAGGAAGTGGTATTTATAGGCTCCAAAGCATCAACTAGCCGTTAGCTCTCTGCCACTTCATTATGTACGCTATTCAACATCCATTGCGTATGTTATGTAGATTACGTATGTTAAGCTCTTCTTGTTACGTACGTTAAGCTCTTCACCGATTAGTCCAGTAGCTTTCGTTTCTCCCATTACGTATGTTATTAGAACCTCATTACGTACGTTATAATAAGTCTTCATATCCGTTGCATGCTGACCTATGCCATGACGTCATCTTCAGCGGCTCTTTGATTGAATTCTAAAATCCTTCATACGTATGTTATCAATAATGTGTTACGTACGTTATGCTCCTTCGATAGCGTGCGTTATTCTTGTAACTTAGCGTGCGTTAATACCATCAGGTAACTTCGATGAGACATCAGGTAGCTTTCACATTACATACGTTATCTGCTTCGCGTTACGTACGTTAAGCTCATCAAGTGACTTTTACTTCAGGTGACTTTGCTCTCGTCTGATCAGGTAACTTTGCTCTCGTCTGATCAGGTAACTTTCCTTGACTGATCTGATCAGTTAGCGTTCCTCAACTTGATCTGGTCAGGCAACTTTTCCCGTTCTGAGCGTCTTTCAACTTCTTCGTTGTTTTGTTTCGTTTCATTGTTGTTTTCCTTTGTTTATCAACTTAATCATCAAAACTCGATAATGAATATTTGGAATAAAATATTTCAACAATCTCCCCCTTTTTTATGATTACAAAACAACACCTTGAATGGGATAAAACCTGTAAAATATAAATATATATATATATTCTATTGATCAAAGTTTTCGACTTTGTCCATTTCGTTAGTTTCCATCTCCCATCTTTTCTTTTCTCCTTTTCGACTTCTTCTTTTCATTTTTCAACTTCTTCGTCTTTTTTGACTCCTTTCATCATTCGTATATTTTTATTTTTCTCGTCATTCTTCCATGACGCATTTCTCGTTTTTCTCCCCTTATATCATTCTTCTTTTATTCCATTATTCTCTCCCTTTTGTTATCAGCAAAAAGTGTATAAAGGATAACAATTGATGATAAAATATGTTATGATAAAATATGCATAAAAAGGGTAAACTCCCCCTGACAAAAATATCTCCCTTTAAAAAAATATAAACTCCCCTGAGTAAAATATAAATTTATGAAAATTGTTGAAAAATAATGTTTGGGGATCCAACCGAAAGTCGGTCGTTTTTCATTTATATAGACGATGTTCGGAATAGTGGTTCCTTTAGGAAGCCAAACTTTTTTAATTTTAATCGTCCGACGTGGGAATCCTAACCCCTGTTGTTTAAGGTGTATTTTTTAACCGATAGCATTTGTTTAAATTTATCATTACCGCATGAAAATTTCTTTGTCAAAATTTAAGTTCGTCCTGAACTTTCAAAATATCATTCTTTAAACTATTCTCATTTTCAAGGCATTTAGAATGATCGATCTCGATAATTTTCCCTTTTTCAAGAATTTTGGAAATTTTGATTTCCAATAATTTATTTTTCGATTGAAGGGATTTTATTTCGGATAAAGTATTTTAAAAATCGGTATGCAATAATTCGAATGCTTCAAATAATTCGTGTTGAGACGATGTACTAACCTGTCTTTCGACGTCGCTTTCGTTGAATAAACTCCATGCCATGAGAGCGGGATTATTTTGATTGAAATCATCATCTTCATCTTCATCGCTCCATGTTGCAACGAGTACTTCCTTCTTGGAAGTTGAAGCTCGATAATTCTTTGCAAAGTGGCCTGGTTTATCACAGAATCGACAGTTGTTATCGAATTTCTTAGATTCGCCCATCTTGATGTTTTTCTTTCTCCGGTTTAATAAGTTTGAAAGTCATTAATATTGTTGGCATATGCCGATTCTTCGTCACTTTCATCGACTGGGATTTCTTCTTTTCTTGACATCTTTTCTTTCATGACTATCATTCTTTCCTTCAGCTTCGGCTTGTTGTTCCGTGATTTTAGAACTATCTCATAATTAATTAGCGAACCAACGAGGGCGCTAAAGTCGAGCGTATTGAGACCTTTAGATTCCATGATCGCCGTCACGGTGCCGTCCCATTCAGCAGGTAGTGATCTTAAGATTTTCTTTACTTTTTCACTACTTGTTAATGGTTTCCCAAAACAAGCTAATCCATTAGAAATGACCGAAAAACGGTCGAGCATGTTCGTGATGGATTCTTCACTTTCATCATAAATAGCTCGTATTCATGTAGGAGCATATTTATTTTCGGCTCCTTGACTTGAGACGTTCCTTCATGTGTGACTTGTAGCATTTTCCATATCTCTTTGGCACTATCACACGAAGATATCCGATTGTGTTCTTCCGGATTTAAAACACAATATAATAATTGCGTGGCTTTGCAATTATAGTGGTCGTTTTCCAATCGGAATCATCGTATTCTTCAAAAGATTTAAGTGTACCGTCAGATTTGATTGGAATTTTTGGACCAAGACATATCACTTTCCATAGCTCGTCATAAGCTCGGATGAATATTGACATCTTCTTCCTCCATGTCATGAAGTTAGATCCGTCAAATAATGGAGATCGATTTAAGGCAAGACTTTCAACTGGGGAAAGTTGAAACGCCATTTGGATCGTCTTCTCCTTGAATGTTAAGCCTTTTCTAGGAGGTACTGCTCTGATACCAACTGTTGAAGAAATTTCGGTATACGCGCTATTGTGCGGAAGTGTATTTAAAGGTGCGGAAAGTAAATCGACACAGGATTTATAGAGGTTCGGCCAAACGTGCCTACGTCCTATCTTCGGATCTTTTTCTATAGGTTAAAGATGAACCTATGCACCTCTCTTCTATCGGTCGAGGGAATACCGTTACAAACTCGTCTTCTATCGGTCCGAGTAAACTAATCACACACTTGTATTTTTGTCGATCCAAGTTAAACCGTTTTCCTTTTCTATGGGATAAGGAATCAACCTATCTAGCTTTCTATGGGTACTAGACAAACCTCACGTGGATATCGATTGCGATTCTAACAATGCCGGATCCTTGATCCTAATAACACCAAATCGAATTGTATCCTTTCTTTTTCCTCTCTTGTACGAGTTTTCGTGTATCACTCAAACTCTTGACAATATAAGCTCAAGTACGACAACAATATAATGTATTAGAATATTTGATCAATATCTTGATTGCTTGAAGTTGTTGTTGTTCAATACCATAGGAAGTGGTATTTATATGCTCCAAAGCCTCAACTAACCGTTAGCTCTCTGCCACTTCATTACATACGGTATTCAACATCCATTTCGTACATTATGTAAATTACGTACGTTAAGCTCTTCTTGTTACGTACGTTAATCTATTCACAGATTAGTCCAGTAGCTTTCGTTTCTTCCATTATGTCCATTATTAGAACCTCATTACGTACGTTATATAAGTCTTCATACCTGTTGCATGCTGACCTATGCCATGACTGTAACACCCCCGATATATTCAGAAATATTACAGCACCGTAAATCCTTTACATAAGAATTTACAAGGCTGAAGAAATGAAAATACAATAACAGATACCAACATATGAAAGTAACTGAAATAAAATACAACAGTTCTAGGTCAATACCGAAAATACAAACATCCAAATGAAGAATATTAATACATCACCAAATTCAACATCACAAATGACGACGTACTCGAGTACTTATTAAAACAACACAAACAACAGACACTTGAACCCGGCTGGAACATCACTCTGCACCCTCATCGTCATGCAGCTCCAGTGGTTGTTTTCCTGCTCTCCTGGATCCTGAACATAAACAAATGTTCACCCCCGAAGGGGTTAGCACAATGATGCTAGTACAAGTACCTCAACATATTATTCAACGATTCCCGAAGAACAAGACTAACATAAATGACAAAATATGAACGAGCCTCTTTCTGCGAGAAACTCATAAATATCATCCACAAATAATAATCACAACATGACATCACAACATACACATGGTAATTTCGATGATCCAGCGTTCACTGCCTAGAACCCACGATGATCCCATCATACCAACCCGTGGTGGAAGAACCCGCCCAATGATCCAGCGCATGCTAGCATAGATCCCCCGATGATCCCGTCGGACCAACACGAGGTGGACATACAACAACGACATATATGCACAACAATATGTATAACATCAATACATAAAATAATTAAAGTACTTGCCTCGATTCGATGACAAGAATAACACTTCCACGAATATCAAAACACTCAAAGGCCGACCCTTTGATTAATCACGTAGCAAAGCTCGAACCTTAAAAAAAAGAAATAATATAGAGTTCATCTCACGTCGAATAATTAACGTACGAACATCTATCAATCCAAACTACGGCTGACGGTTCACAAAACGTATCCTGCCTGGTCTGCGTAACGTACGTTACGTATTCAACATAGCGTACGTTAAGCCTGTTTGTTAGCGTACGTAAACTATGAAGTCTAGCATACGCTAATCATGCATTGACAGTTCCTCTCTGATCAGTCGATTGACTCGTCTGATGAAATAACATACGTTACGTACCAAATGTAGCGTACGTTAATTCTGCCGATTAGCGTACGTAAGTTGAAGAGTCTAGCGTACGCTAAACAGACATATGACAGCTTCTCATTGAGCATACGACTGTCTCGATTGGTGATGAAGCGTACGAAATCCTCAGTGATTAACGTACGTTATCCTCATACATATCATGCTCATACAATCATGAATGATCTTACGAATTAAAACATCTTCGAATTCAAGGATACGTATATCATCACAACACTATAATCAATCTCGATTACAATTCTAATGTGAAGTTCGGGTGATCTAAGGTTGATGCGCTTGTTTCCAATATCATCATTACATTCAAACTTTATTTTAAAGATGAACTAACAAATCCAACTTATAAGAAAGGATACAACCTTCGATGATTCTTTCTTAAGTCCACTTAGCAAAAGTGATATCAACTCCAAGTCTACGATCAATATGGCAACACTATTCAATATGGATAATCAATCTCAGAACATTACTCTCATCATTTGACGTAACAGGATTCCAACTATGATGTTCTCAATAATGATAACTTAAGCATAATCATCCCAACTTCTATATATGATGTTTAGTTGAATAAATCATATATGGAACTTAATATCCTTGGTAGCATGATCATAACATCCTTAAGAATACGAATTCAAGGTTGGAGATAGCATAACATACCTTAAGATGAAGAAAATGCTGAGACAATAGGTAGAATCCAATTCCGGTTGCTTGTATGCCAATCCAAGATGTTCTTCAACTTCAATGATCAAGTAATAGTGATATCCAATCTTCAATGATCAAGTAGAGATGGTCTATATGTGTTTAAGGGGGCTGGGAACTCTCTGGAATGAGATAATTCGATGGCTAAGTGAAAAGGAACGAAATGAATTGAAATGAGATAAGTCGATGTGTTAGTCGCTTAGCATACGCTACCCTGTATTCTTAGCGTACGCTATCGTCCACTGATAGTTAACTGTTCTCATTCTATACCCGATTATGTACGCTACTCCATCAGGTTATGTACGTAAGCAACACCCATTAACGTACGCTAGCCACATACCTTAGCGTACGTTAACACCCGTTGACTTCAAAACTGTCCAGGTTCATCCGCGGGAATCTTATCAGGACCCATCGTCCGGCTGGCGCATGTGCTCGCCGCCCAGCTCAATTATTGACTGCCTTATATATGCTACGCTTCATTCATAGTATACGCTAATCTTGGCAAATAACGTACGCTATGCTCACTTCGTAGCGTACGTTATCACGTGTTTGCATGTAAAAATACATATGTTGATATTATCATGCACATGGATATGAATATGAGAAATATCATACTTCGATTATCGGTATCACAAATCCGAATAATACAGGGTTCAATTACAGATGAAATACTCAATAATTAATCCAGATATTACATACTCTCCTTCTAAAAAGGAGTTTCGTCCCGAAACTCAAGACGAAAATAACTCTGGCTATCTGGACCTCATATTATCTTCCGTTTCCCAAGTGGCTTCTTCTACTCTGTGACGACCACTGCACCTTAACCAAAGCGATCGGTTTGTTCCTCAATTGCTTAACTCGAATCTCGAGTATCTTGATCGGTCTCTCTTCAAACGTGCCATCCTAAGCGACTTCGATCTCGCCGAAATCAATGACATGACTAGGATCTGGTATATACTTCCACAACTGGGATACGTGGAACTCGTTATGAACATGGCTCAATAACGGCGGTAATGCCAATCTATATGCCAACTCTCCAACTCTCTCAAGAATCTCGAACGGTCCGATATATCTCGGACTCAACTTTCCCTTTATTCCGAAACGAAAGATTCCCCGAGTAGGAGAAACCTTTAAAAGTATGTGATCTCCAGTACTGAACTCTAATGGGCGACGGTGCACATCTGCGTAAGATTTCTGTCGACTCTGGGCGGTCAACAGTCTTTTGCGAATCAAGACTATCTTTTCTCGTGTCTGTACGATCAATTCTGGTTCCGTCCCGATCAAGTCTGATGAATCGTCCCAACATAGGGGCGATCTGCATCTCCTCCCGTATAATTCCTCAAACGGTGCCATCTTAATGGAAGCATGCCAACTATTGTTGTAGGTGAATTCGATCAACGGTAGATGAACTTTCCAATCAGTCGACCAATCTAAGACATAAGCCCTCAGCATGTCTTCCACTGTTTGAATAGTCCTCTCGGACTGTCTGTCTATCTGCAGATGATAAACTGTGCTGAAATTCAATTCGGTTCCTAAGGCCTTATGAACTGCTTTCCAAAAATGAGACACAAAGCGACCGTCTCGGTTAGAAATAATGGTTTTCGGCGTACCATGTAATCGGAATATTTCTGTAATAAATGTAATACCCGGCTATAATTCATTCTGTACCACTCAGTAATTATCAGTCTGTAATTATCACTCAGTAATTTTCACTCATTAATAATCACTCATCATTCATGAATCACTCTTTTGCGTTCAATGTTGGCATGTTGTAATCGTATATCAGTTACCGATCGTCATTTTATCTCCGCTTTTAGATCGAGACGGGAGTATGATCATTTTCATTGTGATTGATAGCCTTGTACTGGGAGTATCATCTTTGGATCGTGTTAGACTTGTTCACTTCCACATTCGTATGATATGTCGGATCATTCATCAGTCGTAGCGAGGAATCGGAATTGTCGGATTGATTCACCTTGGCCAGCATCGAGTTACGGCCGTAAGGTTCTGGGCTACGGCCGTAAGTCGCGGGCACGGCCGTAAGTGGCCGATTACGGCCGTAAGTGATCCAAAGGCTACCTGCATTTTGGCCGAAGGTGAGTTACGGCCGTAAGGAAGATGAGATACGGCCGTAAGTGGTGTTCGTATATTTCGGTGTTGTCGACCAAGGGTGACTTACGGCCGTAAGGGTTGCGGCATACGGCCGTAAGTCGAGGTGCGGCCGTAAGACTTGGCCGGATACGGCCGACGTTGCGGTGAAGGATGTCCGCCATTTTTGACGAAGGCGGGTTACGCCCGTAAGGTTGGCGGATACGGCCGTATCATCCGAGTTACGGCCGTAAGGTGTGCGTACGGCCGTAAGGCTGTCGGACGGTGTTTTTGACGAAGGCGGGTTACGCCGTAACTCGAGAGCGGTTACGGCCGTAAGTCCGCCGCAGGCTTTCGGACGAAGCCGAGTTACGGCCGTATGAGTTGGTCGATTACGGCCGTACGGCCGTGGACGTGGAACGTTACGGCCGTAAGAGGGCCGAGTTACGGCCGTAACGTCCGGCGATTTATAGTTTGGCCGACACTTTTTCCTCATTTTCTTCATTTTCACTTTCTTCTTCCTTTTTGTCCGAGAGAGAGCTTGGGGAAAGGGATTCTTCCTTCATCAAACACTTGTGTACTTGAGTTTCTTCATTTCCATTCGATCATATAGCTCGGATACTCGTTTTAACTCGTGTTCTTCGGATCGAAGTGGTTGGATCTTCTAGAGGTAATTTCTTCAACATCTTGGATTTCGATTTTGTGTTGAGATATGATGTTTTGGACGTTATAATCATGTTATATGAAGGGATATGTGTATGATTATGAGTTTGTATAAGGATTCATTGGATTATTGAGGGATTATTCAAGAACACTTTGAATATCGAGTTGGATTTGGAGATTTTCGACTAATTGTTGTTATAATCACGTTTTTGGATATTCGTTGTGGATAATTAATCGTATTGAAGATGTTTTGTTGGTTTGAAACACTTCTTGGGGGATTTGGTATTGGTATATTGAGGTTTGATTGTAAACAATCGGAGTTGGACGCAACGTGTTTGATTTAATGCCTCAATGGACTTGGTTTAGTCGTATCGACGTGTTGAGTTCGTTATATTCATGTTTGTACGTATATTAATCGGATTGTTGGTTATTGAATTGTTCAAGGTTGTTCGAGCGACCGATATCTCAATTAGGACATTGTTCGTGGAAGGATAATTGTCACCGGTGTTGAGTAAGTTAATTCTTACTCGGTTAAAAGGATATTCATACCTTTTGTTGTTGATCATTCATAATCATAACTCATTCATCATTGTATTAATCATATTAAAACTTGTTATTGTCAATTAATCACTTCAGTCATAAGGAACGACGGTTCCAATCTTTTCGTTGAGCTATCATTCATTTCATTATTACTCTCATCTCGGTGAGTCATTCTTGGCCTTGTCTAATTATTATTCATTGATATTCATTATGGTCATTCTCGTTCATATGACCTTCTGGGTTCATATTGCGTGGCCGGGTGTGGCTGTGTGGAATTTTTAGTCGGGCACACGATGGTTATCAGTATTGGGTTCACCGATACATTAGACCGTGCACACGGGTCATATTGTCTCGTGAGACTAATTAGGTACACGGACGGATGTTGTACACTTGCACAGAACATTACGGGCGTACTATGATACTCCTCTTCAGCGTAATTCATAATTAAGAATATTTCATAACTTCAGTTAATTCATAATTGTGTATTTTCAACCCTTGAGGATTGTTGTTCTGTTTAACTGACCCCGGCCGGGATTTTGTTTTTCAGTCGTGGCAAGGCAAACGCACGGGAATAGCAGGTTGATGTCGAGGAGTCCGGTGATACTAGTAGGGGCCCCGATCTTTCGATTATTCATGTTATTGTCCTTTATTTTCCAGCAGACTTTCATTTGAATACTCCGTTTCATCGGTGTGGTGTATTTTATCTTCATATAAAATACACTAGTATTCGGTATTGTCTGGTGTGTTGTAACTAAACTCCTCATCGGAGTAATTATTGTTGTAATGTAGTTCGGTACTACATTTATCCTGTATAATTCATTCATTTTCAATTGCACAGTGGGTCCCGGTTGGGGATCTACGGCCGTATTATCCTGCTAGTTTGTGGTGTTACTGAGTTGGTATCGAGCGTGGTTTTGAATACTACCTTCCAAGTCATGTCTCATTTGAAATCATCGTCATCGGACTAGTATCATTGGACTTTCGCGTCACGTGTGACTGTGCAAATGCCGAGCCAATCGAATAGGAAGAACTGTAAGATTTCTAACGCCATGGTATAATTTCTCGCAATAGTTATTCATTCATCATTCATCATTTAACAATCCTAAAACATCATCATTCATTTTGATAAGGGCGATCATGTTAACTCATTAATCACTTATTTCATTTCATTACTCAGTTAATGATCAGTAAGATCTTGTTAATTCATTTATTACTCAATTCATTTCATTACTCTGTTGTCGATCTTGATGATCATATTTTTAATCTTTTTAAGTTATTCAGATAATCATTTCAAGAATTTCCTCGTATAATCATGTCACTTGAGAAATCATTCATATAATCACTAAGTTAGAGCATGTATACTCATTTTCATCATCTCATGACGTAATCATAACATGATAATCATGCGGGAAATATAATCATTTTGCGACCTTCCTACTTCAGTATGGACAGAGCTGTCAGGGGAAGCACGGGAAGAGGCCGCGGTGCGGGCCGAAACCCGAGGAATAATCACTGTGCCGGGAAATCGTGCCCAGGACTCGGCTCGATCGTAAGATGTTCGGGTTGATCCACTCACTTTTATGCAGCCATGATGACCCATGTGCGGTTGCTCAATCATCATTGTGCCACTCGCCGGATTAATCGAGAGAACTCTCCGTATGAGCCACCGCTAAGGAAAGTGCCGAACAACAACCTTCATTTGTCGGCAGGAAATCAACGGCGTAATCGGTCCGAGAGCGGTCGGTCAACCTCCAAGAAACCTCGTGCGGGTCCTATCGTTTCGAGCGACCTCCTACGGCACCTAATCCTGCGGATCTCGATCCCGGCAGTCGATTCGGCCATCATCCTGTTTCAAGCGTGGGGCGTCGGGCCATTTCAAGTACTAGGTGTACGACGCCGTCTATCACATGTCATAATTGTGGGAATTTTGGGCATAAGGCCCGTTTTGCCGAAAGGACTCCAAGTCGGCCCCGGCATCTCGTGCCCCAAGCAATCGGCGTTTGAATCGAGACTACTTTGTCAACGCTGCTTAAGACAATGGAAGCAAATAGAGTTGGAGCTCGTATTTATCGACGGAGCGTCCGGTCGGGGCCGGCAAGTCCCGCATTCATATGATGGGGAGGATCGACGATCCGGTGGACCGAATGATTTCGTATACTCGTAATTTTATTTCAACTTGTGTGTACCTTTTGATTACGTACACCGCATTCATTCATTTTCGAATCATGTTGTAATAGACTTATTTTGGGATAGTCCTATTGCTTGTGGACCTCATACCATCGGTCTACCCGGCGATGGAAGAATTTTCGAATCATACCAAGTAAGCTTAGTGACCGCGATTGATTGATGGACCTAATCGTGGTGAATTTTATCTTAGGACGATGTAATTTTCGGTGTTAGTTGGGTTGATCGTTTGATACTATCCTTAATGTTTGTTAGCGTTTGGTCGCTATCTTTCCGTCGTTGGTTGTCGAATGTGTACTTCGTGAGTAATCCCGTTGTTCTAGTAGAATTATTATTAGGGCGGAAGCAGAGATTCCGCATCGATCTATTCAATCATTCATTATATCATTTTCATCGATTGGCCTTTCTAAGGCAATCGAGTCATTCAATCATTCATTGTTTCATTTTCATCGATTGGCCTTTCTAAGACAATCGAGTCATTCAATCATTCATTGTATCATTTTCATCGATTGACCTTTCTAAGGCAATCGAGTTATTCAATCATTCATTTGCGTCATTTTCATCGATTGACCTTTCTAAGGCAATCGAGCTATTCAATCATTCATTGTGTCATTTTCATCGATTGGCCTTTCTAAGGTAATCGAATTATTCAAACATTCATTGTATCACTTTTTATCGATTGACCATTCTAGGGAAATCGAAATGTTCGATCATTTGTGGTATCATTGTCATCGATTGACGACGTATTTCCAGACGAGTTATTTGGTTGTCTTCACATAGAGTAGTGGAGTTCAGGAGTGAGTTGGAGCCGGTACGTCCCCTTAATCGAAGGCACCGTATCGGATGGCCCCGACCAGAATGCAGGAGTGGAAGACTCAACTTGAGGAGTAGTTCGAGAAAGGTTATCGCCGACCGTTTGCGTCCCCGTGAGGAGCACCAGTGTGATCTGTCAAGGAGAAGGATGGCTTGTCTCGTGTGTGTATAAATTATCAAGAGTCAACAGGTGATGATCAAGAATAGTACCAATACACGTAAAGATAATCTTTTAGATCAACTTCGTGAGCTTGATCTTCCAGGATCGACTTAAGATCTGAATATCACCAGTTGCGGATTCGAGAGTCGGATATCGCGAGGACGGCGTTTCGAACACGCTATGGTCATTATGGGTTCGTAGTTATGTCGTTCGGGCTAACTAATGCACCTGCGTTATTCATGGAGTTAATGAATCGGGTTTTCATCGACTTTTTGGATCAGTTTGTTGTTGTCTTCATCGACGACATTTGGATTTATTCTCGTAGCCGAGAGGAACACGAGGTTCATCTTCATCAGGTTCTCGACGTGATGAGACGAGAGCAACTTTATGGAAAGTTTTCCAAGTGTGAGTTCTGGAGGTCCGAAATGACTTTCTCGGGCATGTAATTTCATCTGACAGAGTTCGTGTCGACCCTCAGAAGACGGAGGCTATCCGAGATTGGCAACCTCCGAAAGATGTTAAGTAAATCCGAAGTTTCCTCGGATTAGTTGATTAATTATTCAACCCACGACTGTAGCTAGCAACCGTGGTTTTCGCGTTGGAAATTTGGCGTCATTACCATTATGGCGTCACCTGTCAGTTATTCACCAATCACAAGAGATGAAGTATATATTTACTCACAAGGAGTTAAATATGTGACGGAGGCGGTGGTTGGAACTAATCAAAGATTATGATATCGAGGTCCTTTGCCACCCGGGCAAGGCGAATGTTTTCGCCGACGCCTTGAGTCGTAAGTCCGTTCTAGAGCAGATGCTTGCTCGTTAACAGATTCGAAGGAACTTGAGGGAATTCCTTAGACCCGAGATCGAGGTCCGGCCAGCGAGTTCAGAACGACTTGTATGTTAGAGATTTCATCATCTCTTGAGAAGGAAATCGGGGAGAATCGGGGTTCGATTCATTTTGTTGATCATCCGCGAGGATGTGGTACAGGGAAAGCCCCTGGATTTGTGGTCCACGAAGATGGACTCTTGAGATTTGAGAATCGGTTGTGCGTCTGTGAATGATGAGTTGAAAAACTCGATCTTGAGAGAAGCTCATGCTACCCCATATCCGGTTCATCCGGGGTCTAGTAAGATGTACAAGGACTTGAAACGAAATTTCTGGTGGAGTAATATGAAGCGAGAAGTCGCGGAATTTGTTTCGAGATGTTTAGCCTATCAGCAAGTCAATATGGAACATCAGCGACCGGCGAGTATGCTGATACCGCTCCCTATTCCAGAATGGAAGTGGGAAGACATTTCTATGGAATTCATCACGATTTGCCGACGAGTCGTCGTGGCATGAATACAATCTGAGCGATCGCGGACTACTTTACTAATTAGCTCATTTCCTTGAAATCAAGAATATGTGGGGTCCCGAGAGACTGGCCAGTTGTTCATCAAGGAAATAATGAGACTTCACGGTACCCCTAACAGTATCGTTTCTGATCGTGACGGACGATTCGTGTCCCATTTTGGAAATCAGTTCATCGTGCTATGGGAACTCAGCTGAATCTCATTACCGTTTTTTCATCCTCAGTCCGACGGACAATCAGAGAGGACTTTTCAGACATTGGAGGACATGTTGAGGGCATGCGTCCTCGATTAGTAGAGGATTGGGAAGCCCAATTACTGTTGTTTGTGTCCACGTACAGTTTAGTTAGCATGCTGCGATGAAGGTAGCACCTTACGAGGCCTGGTACGGTCGTCGTTGTCGATCTCCCTTGTGTTGGGACGGCCCATCAGAATCAATCAGCACCGAGCCCGATATGCTTATTAGCCGCCCGTGAGAAGGTAGCTTTGATCAGGAGACGTCTGTTAACTGCTCAGTCGGCGAAATCATATGCAGGTAATCGTCATCGACCACTAGAGTTCGAGACGGGTGATCCCGTTTTGGTCAAGGTATCCCCGAGTCGAGGTATTCTCCGTTTCGGAAAACGGGGAAAGTTGAGTTCGAGATTCATTGGACCGTGTGAGATTTTGAATCGAGTAAGCGAGTTAACTTATCGTTTGGCCCTATCTCTGTTGTTGGGCCGAATTCATAATGTGTTTCACGTCTCGCACATACTTCAGTTCGACGGAATCGAGATCGCAGATGATCATTCGTATGAGAAGAGCCCCATACGAGTGTTGGAGCGGCAAATCAAACAGTTGAGGAATAAGGCGATTCCTTTGGTTAAGTTTCAAGTGGTCTAGACACGGAGTCGAAGAGGCCACTTGGGAAACCGAGGAGAGTATGCGGGGAGTTATCCCGAGTTGTTTGACCCTTAGTTTTGGGACGAAACTCTTTTTAAGGGGGAGTATGTAATACCCGGCTATAATTCATTCCGTACCACTCAAGAATTATCACCTGTAATTATCACTCAAGAATTTTCACTCATTAATAATCACTCATCATTCATGAATCACTCTTTTGCGTTCAATGTTGGCATGTTGTAATCGTATATCGCTACCGATCGTCATTTTATCTCCGCTTTTAGATCGAGACGGGAGTATGATCATTTTCATTGTGATTGATAGCCTTGTACTGGGAGTATCATCTTTGGATCGTGTTAGACTTGTTCACTTCCACATTCGTATGATATGTCGGATCATTCATCAGTCGTAGCGAGGAATCGGAATTGTCGGATTGATTCTCCGTGGCCAAGATCGAGTTACGGCCGTAAGGTTCGGGCTACGGCCGTAAGTCAGCGGGTACGGCCGTAAGGCTGGCCGGTTACGGCCGTAAGTGATCCAGCAGGCTACCCAGGCATTTTGGCCGAAGGTGAGTTACGGCCGTAAGGAAGATGAGATACGGCCGTAAGTGGTGTTCGTATATTTCGGGTGTTGTCGACCAAGGGTGACTTACGGCCGTAAGGGTTGCGGCATACGGCCGTAAGTCGAGGCGAGTGTACGGTAAGACTTGGCCGGATTCGGCCGTACGTTGCAGGAAGGATGTCTGGCCATTTTTGACGAAGGCGGGTTACGCCCGTAAGGTTGGCCGGATACGGCCGTATCATCCGAGTTACGGCCGTAAGGTGTGCGGTACGGCCGTAAGGCTGTCGACGGGTGTTTTTGACGAAGGCGGGTTACGCCCGTAACTCAGGAGCGGTTACGGCCGTAAGTCTGTCGGCAGGCTTTCGGACGAAGCCGAGTTACGGCCGTATGAGTTGGTCGGTTACGGCCGTAAGGCCGTTGACTTGGAACGTTACGGCCGTAAGAGGGCCGAGTTACGGCCGTAACTTCCGGCAGTATTTATAGTTTGGGGACACTTTTTCCTCATTTTCTTCATTTTCACTTTCTTCTTCCTTTTTGTCCGAGAGAGAGCTTGGGGAAAGGGATTCTTCCTTCATCAAACACTTGTGTACTTGAGTTTCTTCATTTCCATTCGATCATATAGCTCGGATACTCGTTTTAACTCGTGTTCTTCGGATCGAAGTGGTTGGATCTTCTAGAGGTAATTTCTTCAACATCTTGGATTTCGATTTTGTGTTGAGATATGATGTTTTGGACGTTATAATCATGTTATATGAAGGGATATGTGTATGATTATGAGTTTGTATAAGGATTCATTGGATTATTGAGGGATTATTCAAGAACACTTTGAATATCGAGTTGGATTTGGAGATTTTCGACTAATTGTTGTTATAATCACGTTTTTGGATATTCGTTGTGGATAATTAATCGTATTGAAGATGTTTTGTTGGTTTGAAACACTTCTTGGGGATTTGGTATTGGTATATTGAGGTTTGATTGTAAACAATCGGAGTTTGGACGCAACGTGTTTGATTTAATGCCTCAATGGACTTGGTTTAGTCGACGTGTTGAGTTCGTTATATTCATGTTTGTACGTATATTAATCGGATTGTTGGTTATTGAATTGTTCAAGGTTGTTCGAGCGACCGATATCTCAATTAGGACATTGTTCGTGGAAGGATAATTGTCACAGGTGTTGAGTAAGTTAATTCTTACTCGGTTAAAAGGATATTCATACCTTTTGTTGTTGATCATTCATAATCATAACTCATTCATCATTGTATTAATCATATTAAAACTTGTTATTGTCAATTAATCACTTCAGTCATAAGGAACGACGGTTCCAATCTTTTCGTTGAGCTATCATTCATTTCATTATTACTCTCATCTCGGTGAGTCATTCTTGGCCTTGTCTAATTATTATTCATTGATATTCATTATGGTCATTCTCGTTCATATGACCTTCTGGGTTCATATTGCGTGGCCGGGTGTGGCTATGTGGAATTTTTAGTCGGGCACACGATGGTTATTGTATTGGGTTCACCGATACATTAGACCGTGCACACGGGTCATATTGTCTCGTGAGACTAATTAGGTACACGGACGGATGTTGTACACTTGCACAGAACATTACGGGCGTACTATGATACTCCTCTTCAGCGTAATTCATAATTAAGAATATTTCATAACTTTAGTTAATTCATAATTGTGTATTTTCAACCCTTGAGGATTGTTGTTTATCGACCCCGGCCGGGATTTTGTTTTTCGTGTCGTGGCAAGGCAAATGCACGGAATAGCGAGTTGATGTTGAGGAGTCAGTGATACTAGTAGGGGCCCCGATCTTTCATTATTCATGTTATTGTCCTTTATTTTCCGCTGCAGACTTTCATTTGAATACTCCGTTTCATCCAGTGTGGTGTATTTTATCTTCATATAAAATACACTAGTATTCGGTATTGTCCTGGTGTGTTGTAACTAAACTCCTCATCGGAGTAATTATTGTTGTAATGTAGTTCGGTACTACATTTATCCTGTATAATTCATTCATTTTCAATTGCCTGGTGGGTCCCAGTTGGGGATCTACGGCACTGTATTATCCTCTTAGTTTGGGGTGTTACAGAGTTGGTATCGGAGCGTGGTTTTGAATACTACCTTCCGAGTCATGTCTCATTTGAAATCATCGTCATCAGACTAGTATCATTGGACTTTCGCGTCACGTGTGACCTGTGCAAATGCCGAGCCAATCAGACCGGAAGAACTGTAAGATTTCTAACGCCATGGTATAATTTCTGGCAATAGTTATTCATTCATCATTCATCATTTAACAATCCTCAAAGATCATCATTCATTGTGATTCGCGATCATGTTAACTCATTAATCACTTAATTCATTTCATTACTCGATTAATGATCGGGACGATCTTGTTAATTCATTTATTACTCAATTCATTTCATTACTCAGTTGTCGATCTGGATGATCATATTTTTAATCTTGTTAAGTTATTCAGGATAATCATTTCAAGAATTTCCTCAGATAATCATGTCACTTCAGTAAATCATTCATATAATCACTAAGTTAGAGCATGTATACTCATTTTCATCATCTCATGACGTAATCATAACATGATAATCATGCGGGAAATATAATCATTTTGCGACCTTCCTACTTCAGTATGGACAGAGCTGTCAGGGGATGCACGGGAAGAGGCCGCGGTGCGGGCCGAAACCCGAGGAATAATCACTCGCTGCCGGGAAATCGTGCCCAGGACTCGGCTCGATCAGAAGATGTTCGGGTTGATCTGGTCTTCGACATATTAGTGATAAAGTCCATCGATATGTCCTCCCACTTCCATTCAGGAATCAGAAGTGGCTTCAGCATCCCGGCAGGTCGTTGATGCTCGATCTTAACCTGCTGACAAACTAAACATTTCGAGACGTAATCGGCTACGTATTTCTTCATGTTTCCCCACCACAAATTCTGCTTCAGATCCTTATACATTTTACTGGTGCCCGGGTGGATAGAATAGGGCGTACTGTGAGCTTCCTTCAGAATTGTTTGTTTCAAAACATCGACATCGGGAACACAAAGTCGGCTCTAGAATCCTAATACTCCATCATCATGAATTACAAATCCTGGGGCTTTTCCCTTGTTCACTTCATTGCGTAAACGAATCATCAGAGGATCATCCAATTGCTTAGATTTTATTTTTTCGGTTAACGATGAAGTTATTTCCATCACACACAGTTGTCCTTGGACTCTTTGAAACCATATTTCAATTCCTTCATGAATCAATTCCCGTTGAATGCTGGTCTGGGAGGTGAGAGTCTCCAGCATTCGAATAGAAACAGGCTTGCGGCTCAGTGCATCGGCCACTACATTTGCTTTGCCTGGATGATAAAGAATCTCCAAGTCATAGCACTTAATCAATTCCAGCCATCTCTTCTGCTGCATGTTCAACTCTTTCTGACTGAATGTGTACTTGAGACTTTTATGATCCGTGAAGATCTGATAGTGAGTCCCGTACAAATAATGTCTCCAAATTATAAAGGCGAAACACAGTTGCTAGCTCCAAATCGTGGGTTGGATAATTTGATTCATAGGGCTTCAACTGTCGTGATGTGTCGGCGATCACCTTCTCATTCTGCATCAGTACACACCCGAGACCTTGGTTCGAAACGTCACTGTAAACTATGAATCCTCCAGTTCCCCGTGGGAGTGCTAAAATCGGTGTCGTCGTCAATCTCTTCTTAAATTCATCAAAGCAAGTCTGGTGCATCTCGTTCCACTCAAACTTTTGGGTCTTCTAAAGTAATCGAGTAAGTGGGTGGGAAATTTTGGAAAACCCTTCCACGAACCGACGATAATACACAGCAAGTCCTAAGAAACTCCTGACTTCTTTCACGTTCTTAGGAGGCTTCCAATCCATAACTGCTTCGATTTCCTAGGGATCTACTCGGACTCCTTCTGCTGATACCACATGACCGAGGAACATTACTTCTTTTATCCAGAATTCACACTTAGAAAGCTTGCCGTACAATTGCTCGTTTCTCAAAAGGTCTAAAACGATCCGCAAATGATGTACATGCTCCTCCGAGCTCTTGGAATAAACTAGAATGTCATCAATAAATACGACTACGAACTTGTCTAAATACTCTATGAACACTCGGTCCATCAATTGCATGAATACAGTGTTAGGAATATGCCCTCGAATGCCACTCAGAGGATGAGAGAGTAGGGGAATTGTACTTGTAATTATGGAATAAATAATAAAAAGGCAATTCGATTCATTCACTGTTTATTGTATTTCAATTGCATTCTTGACTTGGTAAACATTGAAGTGAAGTCCATGTAAATAAACTGAACATTCCATTCTCGTTATGGGATAAGAGAAAATGCACTGGAAGTGTTTAAAGTTTATTTACGAAAATCGTCATAAGTCAATAAACTTAAATGGGCATTAAGTTTTAATAAGACTTGTATAATCGATGCTAGGACATGTGCACGTCTTGATAGCATAGTTATAAAGTATATTGGTGGGACCAAGATACTCGAACACGACTCATACTCGATTCACCACACGGTATTCACTCTCGAAGAGTCGATGACGAATCAAAAGGTTGTGATAGTGTATGTGGACCTTTGACTTGAGGATTCGGTAGAAGATGTGCTGTGACGTTTAGTTTGTCATTAGAGTAGTTAGACTCATTTGCTTAATTGCCGAGTCGACCTCGAAGTGTGGACTATACGGGCGGGTAGCGATCTTTACCGTATGCCAAGAAAGGATTTTATCTCCTGTTAGTGAGCAGCGTATGTCCTATACGGTTAATGGCAAATAAGATCATGAGTCTTTGGCCAAAGCATTCGATATAGTCGTATTAGATACACTATTAATCAGTCGGTCTTGATTTGCATTAACACATGTATAGAGTCTAGTCAATAGTAGGGTTTGACTTTACCGTGACCCGAAGACTTGACCGGGACATCTGATAAAGGGTCTATACGTATATAGTATTCACGACATAATGGTTCTAGAATGATCCCTTCATTCGTTCTCAGTCGGGGTTTACATTGAGGCCCGCTAGTGGCTAAGTCCGCCCGCACTCATTGGTTCCTCTCAATGCCTACCGAGACGGACCTACGGAGTCGCGGATCATGAGCGTTGACGGATAAATGTGAATTTATTATCTCTCTATAAATATTAGATATTGGATATCTAATTATGATTTATTAGATAAATCAAAATAGCGGTCTTATGAATTAAAATTAAGTTACCGGGTGATTAATTTAATTCATAAATTATATTTCTTAGAGAAATATATTTATATTTGATATTATTAATTAATTAGATTAATTAATTAATATAAATACATTGGTGATTAAACGGAGTGTATTTAACGGAGTCGTTTCACGAACGTCCGGTACACGAGCCGAGTGACTCGGCTCGTTTTCTAGGAAACTTCCACCATGGGCCGCCCTCCCTCTCCCCACATCACATGGAATCATTTCCATGCATGTGTATGTGTTAGTTGTATTTTTGTTATTATGTGTTGACATTTTATCTCAATTATGTGATTTGTATTATATGTTTGAGATAATATAAAAACAACACATTATAACAACTACTACACACACACACACTTGAAAAGTGAGAACTACTTGGCAAAGAGAGAGTGAGCTGCCGAGAGTTTAAGTGAGGAGAGAGAGAAAAATTTTCCTTCTTCATTTTGTTCATCTTTGAGGTGAAAAGAAGTAAGAAAAATTAAGAGAGAAAAAATTCCTACAACACTTCCTAGCCGTGTTCTTCATAGAACGGAGTGTTGTAGATTTTTCCGGGCAACTTCCGACGCGTGTGAAGTAGAGGCTTCGAATTTTCGGTGCTTGGAATGAAGAGATTTCGTGTTCGGGACGGGATCGTGATCATCGTCTACACTTTACGAATATTTATTTCAAAGGCTTCAAGGGTATGAATCTTTATCTTTGTATTTTTTTTCGTATATACGTTACTTGATCGATCCTGTTTGGGATTCGTATTTATTTCCGCTGCGTATTTCGTTTTATTTTCTAATCCCAACGGTGGTATCGGAGCGAGTCAATGTTTCCGTATATACGATTATTTGTGCATTTTGAATGCTTTTGGATGATGATTATGATTTAGAATCATGTTTGGAATAATTGTAGATTTTAAATTATTCGTTGTAGCATCACGTTTTTTGAAACGGTCCGAAAAACAAAGAAATGGGGCTGCCGGCAGGTGTGTGAGAACTACCTGGCCGCCGCTGCCGCCGAGCATGCTCGGCCATGATCGGCCATGTCTCGCCACGCCGCCGAGAATGATCGCCACCGCTGAAAGCGATGGCTCGGCCAGCGACCCTCGGGTTTTGGCCCGATTTTGAATCGGGCAGCGGGCCTAAAACCGGATTATCCGGACTCGTTTAAGTTTATATTTTGTTGTAATTATTTCCCAAAATTTAAATTGGATTTTAATTTGACTAAATTAATATTTGGAATATTTTTTTTAGTTAAGGGAAATAAATTAAACAAAAATATTATTTTGGCCGGATTACTTCGAATGAATTTAAATGACGATTATTAGTATTAATTGGATTAATACCATTAAAATTGAATAGATTAATTTTATATTGATTGGATTAATATATTAATTGATTATTTAATTTTAATGCCACCTTATATTAATTGGATTAATATAGTAGAAATTGAATAGATTAATTTATGGATTAATTAGATTAATTTATATTAAGATTAATTATTTAATTTCGTTGCCATTACATGTTGTATGGAATCCTTATGTGATGGTGATATAGCTCGTGGACTTAGTTTTTTGATTTGTTCGATTCGATTGGGTTGTAAAGGCCGTTTTGAGCCTATTTATATTTACTAGAAAAACTTGTATAGGATGCAATTTTTCAATGATGTAATTATTATTTTGGGTATGACGAAGACCGAAGACAACCGAGCGATAAGACGAAGAATCAAGACTGCTTTTTTATTGGGTCATTCGCTTGGCCCAAGATTTAGGAATTAGGTCCATGAGCTATATGTTGGTAGTAACTAAGTTCTTGTTTTACATTTTCATTTTGAATGATTGACAAACCAACAAACGCGCGTATAATTGAATTAATGTGCAAAGTGTAACATTAATCGCGAAATTCTCCCGACTACAAACAGACTAAGTTTGAAAAAGGTTACGAGGTTTCCTACCCTCCATCAAACTCGTAGAAAATTGATACCCGAGCTGGTGTGCTATGCTTCCGAGTTATCGGGGTAGTACATTTGGTAGAGGTTGAAAAATTCTTGAGTGCATTAGATGCCTTCGGTTGGTGATAAATTTCGCCCCTAGAAACCTGATAGGTTGCCGGGTGAGATTCAATAGTCAAACTGATAGACGTTGATGGTCAACAACTTAGATAGTCTGGATTGCCAAGAAACCTGATAGGTTGAGGGCATGAAGACTAGGGGTAAAAGAAGATCAAATCATCCGTTAGATAGGTTGGTGTTAGACACCACTTTACAGAAATTAATTGGCAAGAAACCTGATAGGTTGCGTCTGTTAAAATTTGTAAAGAACTTGATCACCACTAAGAAGTCGATCTAACCATGATTTCCGGATTATAACATGGGAGTGTATAATTCCGATAAAGTTAGTGGGAGCCGAGACAAGAATTATACAAGCCCGTAAGTTCTATACTCGGTCATAATTAAACAAGTCACTAATTTAATCTTGTCTAAATCTTTGCAGAAAACGAAATTGAATCTCTCTAAAATGGCTAAAAACTGTAATATCCGCAATTTTCGATTTTTGGTAAATTTCTTTTTCGGTCAGAGTCCATTTTGACGGCTCGCTCATGACCGTTTCGTCATTCTGAGAATGATTAATTCTACACTTTTTGTCATCCGAGTTCGTTTCGGTGTTGTTTTGTTGAGTTCTGTGCTTTTTAGCGACTTTTCCGCACTTGAGTTCGATTCTTGCGAATCTCGTCAAAGCTATTGCTTTGAGTTTCGCAAGTCCGTTTAACTTTGTTAGACGTGTTTTGAACTTCGATTTGGTTATTCGATCACGTGTCGTGATTTCCGGGCATTTTGGGCCATTTTGTAATTTCTTGAAAGTTACGGGTATCCATATCTGTATTTGTCGTCTTGACCCTTTTCGTGGTTGCGTATGATTAATTATTGCATTACGTTTTCATCTCGAGTCGTTGACGTCGTCCGCGAACTTTTCGTCGTGTCCGTTCCGTGCGTTTTCGGAAATCGAGGCGTCGGGTCGTGGCGGCTGAGCAGCTGGCCGGACGGGTGCGGGATCGCCGACGAGTGCCGACATCGCCGAGCAGTGCACGGCAGAAGCTGGCGTAGCGCACGCCACTGGCCGGAGCCGCTGGCGCTAGCTTCAGCGATGTAGCGCACGGTGTCGAGTCGGCCAGCCAGACGCTATCGCCTCGGGCACAGAGGTATTACGAGGTTCTCGACTCGGTCGAGATCGGCGGGTAGCGCACGCCATCGTCGGCCGTAGCGCGCGCTAACCGGGCAGGGTAGCGCATCTTGCCGGCCGACTAGCGTACGCACGGATGAGTTGTCGATCCGGGCTACCGAGTCGGCTAGCGCGCGAGCTTCGGCCGTAGCGCACGCTAGCGGGAGTCGGGCGGTCGAGTCACGGTCGCGGGGTGGTCGGTGGTGCCGGGTCGTGCGGGCCATGGTCGAGTGTGCTCGGCGACATCGCCGATAGCGCACGCTAGGTCGGAAGGCTAGCGCACGCTAGTTCCGCCAAGATATATATGACAGAATGACTTTCTCCGTCATTTTTCATTTCATTTCTCTTCGGTCCATGGTAGGGTTTCGGAGGAGACGAAACCATGTTGTTGAACAACAAATCCATGAAGTTTCTGAGTTTATATCACCAATCAATCGTCCTATAACATCCTTCGATCCAGCGAATCAAGGTTAGATCTTTAGAACCCTATTTTTGGGTAGATTTGGGGATTTTCGCATTTTTGTCCGTTTCGTTCCGTTTTGTCGATTAATTCATGATGAATATGATTAATCTTGTTGGTATTCTTAGTTTCCCTACGGATTCATGGTATATTTCGTGATTTTTACGGAATCGAGAGGGTTTGGTTGTGGTTCGCCCTCGTTGTTGTTTATATACGAATATACATGAATCGTAGGCGGGTTTTCGGGTGTATTCCAATTCCGTATTCATTTAGAAATGGTTGTGATTGTATTCTTCGAATCGTTGGGTTCGGTTTCATTGGTTCCTAGCGTTCGTCGGTGACTTTCCTTTCCGTTCGTTGCGTCGTCAATAATTCAAGGCAAGTATTTTTGGAAACCTTTAAGCTTAACATGAAATGGTGATGTATATTACTTGTGTGTAACTCACCTGGTGTTGGCCCGACGGGGTCAAGGAGGGAAATCTATGCTGCCGCCCTGGATTTCATGAGTTTGTATAGCTAGCCAACGCGGGAGGGTCCTTCGAGGCCTCGTGCGGGAATTTATGATATTACTCTGTTCCCAAGGCGATGCATGTGCGTGTTTTGTTTTGTGATATAGCCAGCGCGGGAGGGTCCTTCGAGGCCTCGTGCGGGAATCTATGATATTACTCTGTTCCCAAGGCAAATTGTTTGACTGTTTGTTTCCGGAAAAGACATGTCTGGTTTTGGTTTTTGAAATGATATTGGTTCATGTACTATGAAATGTGTAAGCGATTGGTTTGCCTTGAATACTTGTACTAGCGTAATTGCTAACCCCTTTGGGGACCCGTTGTCGGGGAAATTCTTGTTATGGATTTCAGGTTATGTTCAGCCAGACGAGCGGGCACTGGGATGGTACGAGGATGTCGGCCAAGGTTGTTGACATGTGCAATTGAGTCTTGTTATTTCCTACTATCTCTTTTGATGTGGGTGTTTTCCAAATTGTAAACTTATAGATTGTACTCGCGAGTACTTAGGCTTTTTCCTTTCGGATTGTGATTGGTGTTCGTTGGAGTTACTGCATTTGTCGGTTGATGTTTATTATGCCGGTTGTACCGGGCGTGTTGATTTATGTTTTTGTTGTTAACGATTGTTTTCTTGCTAACCGAGATGGTTAGTCGAGAGGTGTTTTCTTGTGTTAGCCTGGTGGATCCCATGTAGGGGTCCACGGCGCTGTAATACACCTCGAATATCTTGGGGGTGTTACAGAAAATGGTATCAGAGCGCTCTAGGTTTATGGATACCTAGGCTTGTTGGTTATTTGGGTCTAGTTGTGTTTTGTTTTGCACATTGTCACACCGCTGCCGGCATCTCAGTACATCCAGTGCTCGTAAGTTTTCCTTACTCGATTCTCTTGTTTTCTCGTATTGAAATTCCACTTCTTGAACTGTGATTGCCTCTCTCGTACTTATCGTCGAGTTGTTTCTCGATCCATCCGGTTGCGTACTTTTGATTCTAGTATTGCGCAGTCCTTTGTCTCTCTGGAGTATGTGCGCCGTTCTGGGCTTGACCGTTTGTCGTTTTGCGAGCCTTCCATCGCTAAACTTCCTAGCATTGGTGGGATCGTTGGTGATCGAAAGATCCGAGTTTTTCTCCGTGGTATATTGTGAGAGGGCTTGACTCTCTAGTCTTTTGTTGTATGATGGAATCTGTGTTTGGTAATTGCGATATACTAAATGTATGTTGAGCCGAATGTACCGATGAGTTGGACACCGAAGGGTGCAGTATGATGTAGAAGTTTTGAACATTGATATGTTCCGGTATAGGTATTGATGGCAGAGTTTGTTGAGAAACTCACATAGCTGGTTTCGACATACGTCCAAATCGGTGATCTTTGGTTACGCTGTCAAACTTGAAGAGATAGTTTGACATATGCTTGGAATTAGCATTCCCAAGTTGCGCTTGTTGAACTGGTGATTTTTGAATGCCGTATATGAGTGTCCGGGAATTGTTGGTACTTGGCTAATTATTGTTATTTACAACCAATGTGGTTCTATTAATAATACATGCTGCGTGCATGCTTGAAAATCTCTGAGACTTGATCGTATTGTCGGTTTTTGAAAGTGACATGAATTTGGGCGAGCCAGCCTTGTATTTTCAAATAAAACCTTGTGTCGTATTTAAAGGTCGTGTTTAAAAGTGTTTAGGACACTTTATAAAATGCTACCGCTGTTAAGCCCTTGTCGTTTTTAAAAGGGGTCTTGAAAATGATTTTTAACTTATCGGTTTTATTTTCGAATAACTAGAGTATACGGTTTTTAAAAATCGGATTAGCCTGGGGAAACCTAGGCTGTCGAGTCAAGTTGTGTTTGTTGAGTTTTGTCTTGTCGGATTTTGTCTGACTTAGTCACATCGCGACGCGTCGTTTGAGATCATTGGCCGTGATTAGTATCGAGGGGTGGTCGTCACTTACGTGCGACCTATGGATGTTAAACTCCCTTCTTTGTGTTGTGCCTCGTGTGACACGAGTTATTTGTTTGATTAGTTGTTAAATGATGGAATCCTTCTGTGGATTTTGATTTCACGATATGTGTTTATTAGACTCTCGTATTTGGTTTATACGAGGAGTGTCGTCACTGCTGATGTATTTTCGAACCGTATTTTATCCGCTGCGTGAGTTCTTTCAAACGGCTTTCGATATTTTGCAAACTGAGTTTTGTTTCGTAAAACCGATTCCTTGAATCAAGTTTTGGCATTTTGGCCTTGAATATTTCATGATGGTTTGACAAATGATTTTGTGAGCTTTGGAAAAATATTACCGTCATTGGTCTTTTTAGTATTTGCGAAATGAGATGGGAAATTGTGCTTAGCCTGGTAAACCCGTGTGAGAAAGGTTTACGGCATGTAACTTTTCGGATATGTTCTGTTGTTGTCTCTGTGGGTCATTAGCGCACGCTACGCTTTGCGGCTAGCGCGCGCAAGAGTGCGTTGGTAGCACGCTAAGGGGAGGATAGCGCACGCTACCTGGTAGTTCAGGGCAGTCCAGGAGCTACTGGACTGGGTCTGAAGTTCTCGTTAGCGCACGCTAACACTTGGGGTTAGCGCACGCTAACAGTGTATTTTTGGTCAGGAGTTTTGTTTGGTGCCGTGATAGCGCACGCTAACCTTAATGATTAGCGCACGCTAATTGTGTCCAGTATAAATACTGGTCACCAGTCTAGAAGTTGCATTTTTCCTCATTTCTTCTTCTTCCTCCATGAGTTTGAGACGTAGTGACTCGGTTTCGCATCTGGGCTGATTTTTTTTCTTCCATCCAAAGGTGTTTTGGAGTATCCTAGATGATTTTTAACATCATCTAATCCATTGTTCTTCGCCTAATCTGGGTATTTTCTTGAATCCCTAGAGTTGACTTTTTAGAGTTTTGTTCTTGATATCGTTTTCCATCCAGGTTTGATAAACCGATTGTTGTTTTAACGATGTTGTTAAACATATCCTGAGGATTGTATATCACTGTCGTGATTTTGAGCGATTTGATGCGGGTGATATGATGTGTTTAAGTGAATGTTGATACGTGCGAATTTTGGGCATTTTGGCCTATTGTACTTCTGAAAAACCTTGAGTATCTTAGAAAATAAACCTCGAGACGTAGTTTTAAAATAAATTATTTTCTCACAGTGCTCTCAAGATGCCTACTAGTGCCACGCTATGTTTCAAAATTATTCTACTTTGAGGATCAAAATATTTTGAAATATTTCTAATGATTTAGAAACGCATTCGCTTAAACCCGAAGGTCGAATATAGCTGAAAAGTTTTAATTTAACGAAAGGTGTCTTCATTTTTTTTTTATCAAACGCAAGATGATATTTTTAAAGTCTCGATGACGATGTTTGTACTACTTTTTGATATATGATACTCAAGATCAACTGGTGCTTGCAAGTTATTTTCAAAAGATGGTTTTCATTTTCAAAACCTATCATTCCTATTTGTGGTCCGGGAATATATGTGTGATGTTCGTGCTCTCGTTAGGGTGTTAACCCCCGAGTTGTTGTTGAATTGGTGGTGTGAGCGTTGAGTCGTTCGCCACACAGTTGTCGTGGTAGCCTCTGTGAGGGGTGTGATATTGGTATTGGATGTTGTCGCCTCGTAGCGGTTTATGCGCTATCGCAAATATGCGAGCTGTTAGAGATCGGGTTGGTATGATTGTGCGCATCGGTGATTGTTCCGCGTTGTGTCGGTTGCTTGTTGTATTGTTACCTTGGTTCCGTTGTGGTGAGTTCCGGGGGCGAGGTCAAAGGTAATAGCCGTACTATTTTGACTTCTATATTTTCTCTTTCTCCAGTCTATCGATTCGCTCGTGTTCATTGATACCTTCTGAACTTGTTCTGTACCTTGGTTTCATCGTTCGAGCGAGCTGTAATCTGGTTTTGAGTCGATCTGGTTATCGCTGTGACCTTTCCGAATTCGGTTCGACTATTGTGAACCTTGTTCGGAAGTAACATCTTTTGGTTCTAATAGTTCTTTTATTCGAAGTGGATCGGATTTGAACTTCTGTATTTTTGGCTCTATCGACTCGTTTACGCTCGTTAACATTCCTGAACTTCCCTATCCCTTGCTTTTGTTGATCGAACGAGGGTGGTATTGTTTCGGAATAACTCGTTTATCGTTGTGGCTTTTCAATCGCGATTCCCTTTCCTGTGGATCTTATGGGAATGCACGTCTTGCTGTTCTCACCAGGTCATCCTGGGAGTTGTTGTTTGAATTTTATTATCCTACGTATTTCGGACATGATTGTTCGATTTTTGTTGTCTCAATCGTTTGTTTGTTCGGTTTTTGTTCTCGTTTCGTGATTGTTGAGCGTTCAGGCTCCTTCGTAGTTCCCTTAAGTTCGGGCGTTTTTGATCTTCCAACCCTTGGGCGGTGGAATTCCGTATTTGTTCAGCGTTGACTCGCGTTTTGGTTGATGAACTGTTGGGTTGGTCAATCGTATTGATTTTCATTCGTTGAGTTTTGTGATTGTTCGAATAATCGACTCGATTGTATTGTCTATTTAATGACGCTTGTCACTCGTTGATTTTATTATGTCTCTACCGGTGACGTTGTGTTAGTCGCCCTAGAGCGTATTTTCTCGACGTATGTCTCTTTGCGTTCCTTGCAGCGTTTCGCCGTCGGGCGCGAGTCTTCGGTTTTGTGTATCTCGTCGAATTTTCCTGGCAAAGGATATTGCTTCTCCCTACTTATTTTAAGTTTCGGGATGAAACTTCTTTTAAGGAGGGTAGAATGTAATATCCGCAATTTTCGATTTTTGGTAAATTTCTTTTTCGGTCAGAGTCCGTTTTGACGGCTCGCTCATGACCGTTTCGTCATTCTGAGAATGATTAATTCTACACTTTTTGTCATCCGAGTTCGTTTCGGTGTTGTTTTGTTGAGTTCTGTGCTTTTTAGCGACTTTTCCGCACTTGAGTTCGATTCTTGCGAATCTCGTCCAAATCCGCTTTGAGTTTCCCGCAAGTCCGTTTAACTTTGTTAGACGTGTTGTGAACTTCGGTTTGGTTATTCGATCACGTGTCGTGATTTCCGGGCGTTTTGGGCCATTTTGTAATTTCTTGAAAGTTACGGGTATCCATATCTGTATTTGTCGTCTTGACCCTTTTCTTGGTCGCATATGATTAATTATTGCATTACGTTTTCATCTCGAGTCGTTGACATCGTCCGCGAACTTTTCGCCGTGTCCGCCTGCGGCGTTTTGGAAATCGAGGCGTCGGGTCGTGGCGGCCGAGTACCGCCGGACGGGTGCGGGGATCGGCCGGACGAGTCTTGGACACTGCCGAGCAGCACGGCAGAACCGGCGTAGCGCACGCCACGGCCGGACGCCTTCTGCAGCGCTAGTTTCGCAGGTGTAGCGCGCTGCCGAGTCACCAACAGACGCTATCGGGCCCGGGCAGAGGTATTCGAGGTTCTCGACTCGGCCAGATCGGCGGGTAGCGCACGCCATCGCCGGTCGTAGCGCGCTAACCGGCAGGGGTAGCGCCGCCGCCGGCCGACTAGCGACGCACGGATGAGTTGTCGATCCGGTGGCTCTCGGACAGTTGCCTAGCGCGGCAGCTTCCGGCCAGTAGCGCACGCTAGCGGGAGTCGGGCGGTCGAGTCACGGTCGTAATTGGTTGGTGGTGCCGGGTCGTGCGGGCCATGGCCGAGTGTGCTCGGCCGACATCGGGCCGATAGCGCACGCTAGGTCGGGAAGGCTAGCGCACGCTAGTTCCGGCCAAGATATATGACAGACAGCCGACTTTCTCCGTCATTTTTCATTTCATTTCTCTTCGGTCCGCGGTGGGGTTTCGGAGGAGACGAAACCATGTTGTTGAACAACAAATCCATGAAGTTTCTGAGTTTATATCACCGATCAATCGTCCTATAACATCCTTCGATCCAAATAATCAAGGTTAGATCTTTAGAACCCTATTTTGGGTAGATTTGGGGATTTTCGCATTTTTGTCCGATTCGTTCGCTTTGTCGATTAATTCATGATGAATATGATTAATCTTGTTGGTATTCTTAGTTTCCTATGGATTCATGGTATATTTCGTGATTTTTACTAATCGAGAGGGTTTGGTTGTGGTCCGCCCTCGTTGTTGTTTATATACGAATATACATGAATCGTAGGCGGGTTTTCGGGTGTATTCCAATTCCGTATTCATTTAGAAATGGTTGTGATTGTATTCTTAGAATCGTTAGGTTCGGTTTCATTGGTTCCTAGCGTTCGTCGGTGACTTTCCTTTCCGTTCGTTGCGTCGTCAATAATTCAAGGCAAGTATTTTTGGAAACCTTTAAGCTTAACATGAAATGGTGATGTATATTACTTGTGTGTAACTCACACAGTGTTGGCAGACGGGGTCAAGGAGGAAATCTATCTTTGCCGCCCTGGATTTCATGAGTTTGTATAGCTAGCCAGCGCGGGAGGGTCCTTCGAGGCCTCGTGCGGGAATTTATGATATTACTCTGTTCCCAAGGCGATGCATGTGCGTGTTTTGTTTTGTGATATAGCCAGCGCGGGAGGGTCCTTCGAGGCCTCGTGCGGGAATCTATGATATTACTCTGTTCCCAAGGCAAATTGTTTGACTGTTTGTTTCCGGAAAAGACATGTCTGGTTTTGGTTTTTGAAATGATATTGGTGCATGTACTATGAAATGTGTAAGCGATTGGTTTGCCTTGAATACTTGTACTAGCGTAATTGCTAACCCCTTTGGGGACCCGTTGTCGGGGAAATTCTTGTTATGGATTTCAGGTTATGTTCAGCCAGACGAGCGGGCACTGGGATGGTACGAGGATGTCGGCCAAGGTTGTTGACATGTGCAATTGAGTCTTGTTATTTCCTACTATCTCTTTTGATGTGGGTGTTTTCCAAATTCTAAACTTATAGATTGTACTCGCGAGTACTTAGGCTTTTTCCTTTCGGATTGTGATTGGTGTTCGTTGGAGTTACTGCATTTGTCGGTTGATGTTTATTATGCCGGTTGTACCGGGCGTGTTGATTTATGTTTTTGTTGTTAACGATTGTTTTCTTGCTAACCGAGACGGTTAGTCGAGAGGTGTTTTCTTGTGTTAGCCTGGTGGATCCCATGTAGGGGTCCACGGCGCTGTAATACACCTCGAATATCTTGGGGGTGTTACAAAAACCAACTTGCAATACTACTTGAAAAGAATCTCCTAACTGGCCCTAACTTTGTTGACTGGTTGCGGAATCTGATGATTGTACTCAGTATGGAGTCTTTGGGATACGTCTTGGAGGCGGACATTCCACTGACTCCAATCCAGACTAGGGGTAATCAGGAAGACATTGACGTCCATGAAAAGTGGGTCAAGGATGATGTGCTAGTCCGTGGTTTTATGATGGGCTCAATGACTAATGAGCTGCAGAGAGCGCACGAGAAAATGACTTCTGCTAGGCAGATTCTCGCACACTTGACCGAACTTTATGGAGAGCACAGTAGGACTGCTAGATATGAAATATCAAAGCAGTTGTTCAGTGCTAGGATGAAAGAAGGGGAGAAAGTGGGAGACCACGTCCTCAAGATGATCTCTATGATTGAGAGGCTCGAGGTGCTCAACTTTAATATGGATTTATCCCTTCAAATTGATCTCATCCTTCAATCTCTACCTGACTCTTTCACGCAGTTTGTAATGAATTTCAACTGTAATGAAATTACATGCACATTAGCTGGGCTAATGAATAAACTGGTGACGGCGCAGTCTAACATGAAGACTAAACCGAGAGAGGCTGCTCTTGTGATTTCTTATGGGCCTAGGAGGTCCAAGAACAAGAAGAAAAAGACCTACGAGCAGTACAAACCCAAGAAAGGGGTGCAAATAGGAAAGGGCAAGGCCCGAAAGGTTCAAAAGGTAAGCGGTCCAAAACCTATGGACAAATGCCTTGAATGCGGTGAGCTGGGCCACTGGCGAAGGACTTGTCCCAAGATTAATGGCGCATCAGGTACGGAACTTTTTGTTTTTGAAACTAATTGTTCCGCTGCTGTATATTCTGCTTCATGGATTCTGGATTCAGGTGCCACTTCTCACATTTGTACTATGAATTAGGATCTGGAACGAAGTAGAAAACTTGAAGCTGGGGAAATAATGATCACTGTTGGAAGCGGACAAAGTGTCGAGGCAACCGATATTGGATCAATCCTTCTAGGTTTAGAATCTGGTTTTATTTTGACATTAGATGAAGTACTTGTTTTGCCCAAGGGGCATAAAAACATTGTATCCATTCCAGTCTTAGACCGGAAAAGATTTTGTTTTTTCATTGGCAATGGCAGTTGTAAAATTTATTTTCGAAATAAATTGGTTGGAACAGCTACATTGTTGAATGGTTTATATCATCTGAACATGCAAAATAAAACAGCAGTGAACACTATAACTAGGAAACGTGGTAGGCAAGATACTAATCAAGCTCTTAAATGGCACCTTAGACTTGGTCATGTTGGTCAGACCAAGGTTCAGAAAATGGAAAAAGATGGACTTTTAAGTCCATTGGGTGTAGAACCCTATCCAACTTGTGAATCTTGCCTTAGAGGCAAAATGACTAAGTTCCCCTTCACAGGGACTTTTGAAAGGGCTGCCGATAAACTTGGATTGGTGTATACCGATGTTTGTAGTGCTTTAGAAGTAGCCCGAGACGGATATCAATATTTCATAACGTTCACATATGATCATACTAGGTATGGGATTGTGTACTTAATGAAACATAAATCTGAAGCCTTTGCTAAATTCAAAGAATTTAAGGCCCTAGTTGAAAAACAAAGCTGGATGTCATATCAAAGCACTTGGTCGGACCGAGGTGGCGAATATATGAGCACGAGTTTGATGAGTTCCTTAAGGAACATGGAATAGTTTCACAATTCACGCCTCCAGTACCCCACGGTTAAATGGTGTTTCGAAAGGAGAAATCGGACTTTGTTGGACATGGTTCGCTCCATGTTAAATTACACCGATTTACCTATTTACCCGTGGGGTATGCCTTACTAACCGCTGCCTATATCCTAAATAGATGTCCTTCCAAATCTGTTCCTATCACTCCGCATGAGATGTGGAAGGGTAAGAAACCAAGCCTTAATCACATAAGGATTTGGGGATGTCCAGCCTATGTCAAAAAGGCTAAGGTGAACAAACTGGAAGCGAGGTCCATAAAAGGACGTTTCATAGGATACCCAGAGGACTCGATGGGTTATCTATTCTACATGCCAGAAGACCATAGGGTCGTTGTGGCATTACAAGCACACTTCCTTGAGGATGAATTCATTCAGGAAGGTGGCTCGGGTAGAAATATCTTTTTGGAAGAGCATAATGAAACTCCTAAGGAGACATCTGATCAGGTATCAAGAACCAAACCTATTGTAACACAACCTCCACTTCGAAGGTCTGATAGGGTATCTCACTTACCTGAGAGGTATGGCTATACACATGTCGAGGAACTGGGTCTCCACGACACACCTGATAGCAGTGAAAACGACCCTGTCACCTATGACCAAGCGATAGTGGATGTAGACTCTGATAAATGGCAAGAAGCAATGGAAGCTGAGATAGACTCGATGCATACCAATCAGGTCTGGACTCTAGTAAATCTTCCAACTGGCATGAGGACTATTGGAAATAAATGGATCTATAAGAGAAAGACTGATGGGGATGGCAAGGTTGATGCCTATAAGGCCAGGCTTGTGGCAAAGGGTTATACCCAAAGGGAAGGAATCGATTATCATGATACCTTATCGCCCGTAGCTATGATAAAGTCGATTCGCATGATGCTTGCCATTGCTGCCTATTATGATTATGAAATATGGCAAATGGATGTCAAAACGGCTTTTCTAAATGGATACCTCGAGGAGGAAATCTATATGGAACAGCCTAAATGTTTTGTGTCCAAAGCTAATATTCATAAAGTGTGTAAGCTGCAACGAGCCATTTATGGTCTGAAGCAAGCTTCTCGGAGTTGGAACCTTCGATTTGACGAAGCAATTAAGGACTTTAACTTCGAACGAAATGAGGAGGAACCGTGTGTTTACAAAAAGATCAGTGGGAGCAACATTGCGTTCTTAGTACTATATGTAGATGATATTCTACTTATAGGAAATAACATAGTAATGCTCAGCACTGTGAAAGCTTGGCTTTCTAAAACGTTCTCCATGAAAGACTTGGGAGAAGCTTCCTATATTCTAGGGATCCGTCTTTACAGAGATAGACCGCGAAGAATGATAGGACTTTCCCAAGCCCTTTATATCGATAAAATCCTGAGAAGATTCAAGATGGATGAATCTAAAAGAGGGTTCCTTCCCATGCGACATGGAATTCATCTCACCACGAAAATGTGTCCTCAAAGTGAGGAAGACAAGAGAGAGATGAGTAAGGTACCCTATGCCTCGGCGATGGGTAGCCTCATGTACGCTATGTTGTGTACGAGACCAGACTTAGCCTACGCTGTGAGTATGGTAAGTTGATTTCAAGCAAACCGGGAAGGGAACATTGACCGCCGTAAAGAACATTCTTAAGTACTTAAGAAGAACTAGAGATTTAGTTCTTACTTATGGTGGTGGAGAACTGAAGGTGATTGGATTCACCGATTCTGATTTTCAAGGAGACAATGACGACTCTAAGTCGACATCTGGGTATTTATTTACTCTCAATGGAGGAGCAGTATCTTGGAGAAGCTCCAAGCAAACCGCTACTGCAGATTCCACCTGCCAAGCAGAGTATCAAGCTGCCTCAGAGGCAAGCAAAGAAGCATTTTGGATGCAGAAGTTTATACAAGAACTTCAAGTGGTGCCTAACGCGGAGTTGCCTATATCACTATTCTGTGATAATGATGGAGCTGTCGCCCAAGCCAAGGAGCCGATGGCCCACCACAACACCAAGCATATAGAGAGAAAGTACCACATCGTTCGAGAGATGGTGGAAAAAGGATATGTTTCATTGGAAAGAGTAGACTCAGAAGACAATGTCTCTGACCCGCTGACTAAGCCATTATCTCAGGCCATCTTGGAAAGACATCTGAAGAACATGGGTATTGGATATCATGATGTGTGGCATTGAGTGCAAGTGGGAGATTGTTAGGAATATGCCCTCGAATGCCACTCAGGGGATGAGAGAGTAGGGGCATTGTACTTGTAATTATGGAATAAATAATAAAAAGGCAATTCGATTCATTCACTATTTATTGTATTTAAATTGCATTCTTGACTTGGTAAACATTGAAGTGAAGTCCATGTAAATAAACTGAACATTCCATTCTCGTTATGGGGTAAGAGAAAATACACTGGAAGTGTTTAAAGTTTATTTACGAAAATCGTTCGCAAGTCAATAAACTTAAATGAGCATTAAGTTTTAATAAGACTTGTATAACTGATGCTAGGACATGTGCACGTCTTGATAGCATAGTTATAAAGTATATTGGTGGGACCAGTATACTCGAACACGACTCATACTCGATTCAGTCACACGGTATTCACTCTCGAAGAGTCGATGACGAATCAAAAGGTTGTGATAGTGTATGTGGACCTTTGACTTGAGGATTCAGTAGAAGATGTGCCTGTGACGTTTAGTTTGTCATTAGAGTAGTTAGACTCATTTGCTTAATTGCTGAGTCGACCTCGAAGTGCGGGTATGCAGGCGGGTAGCGATCTTTCTTGTATGCCAAGAAAGGATTTTATCTCTGTTAGTGAGCGGGCGTATGTCCTATACGGTTAATGGCAAATAAGATCATGAGTCTTTAGCCAAAGCATTACGATATAGTCGTATTAGATACACTATTAATCAGTCGGTCTTGATTTGCATTAACACATGTATAGAGTCTAGTCAATAGTAGGGTTTGACTTTCCGTGACCGAAGACTTGACCGGGACATCGATAAAGGGTCTATACGTATATAGTATTCACGACATAATGGTTACGGAATGATCCCTTCATTCGTTCTCGATCGGGGTTTACAATGCGGCCCGCTAAGTGGCTAAGTCTTGCCCGCACTCATTGGTTCCTCTCAATGCCCATTTGAGACGGACCTACGAGTCGCGCATCGGGAGCGTTGACGGATAAATGTGAATTTATTATCTCTCTATAAATATTAGATATTGGATATCTAATTATGATTTATTAGATAAATCAAAATAGCGGTCTTATGAATTAAAATTAAGTTAGGGTGATTAATTTAATTCATAAATTATATTTCTTCGAGACATATATTTGTATTTGAGATTATTAATTAATTAGATTAATTACTTAATATAAATACAGTGGTGAGTAAACGGAGTGTATTTAACGAGTCGTTTGTGAGCGTCCAGACACGATCCGAGTGACTCGGCTCGTTTTCTAGGAAACTTCCACCATGGGCCGCCCTCCCTCTCCCCACATCACATGGAATCATTTCCATGCATGTGTATGTGTTAGTTGTATTTTTGTTATTATGTGTTGACATTTTATCTCAATTATATGATTTGTATTATATGTTTGAGATAATATAAAAACAACACATTATAACAACTACTACACACACACACACACTTGAAAAGTGAGAACTACTTGGCAAAGAGAGAGTGAGCTGCCGAGAGTTTAAGTGAGGAGAGAGAGAAAAATTTTCCTTCTTCATTTTGTTCATCTTTGAGGTGAAAAGAAGTAAGAAAAATTAAGAGAGAAAAAATTCCTACAACACTTCCTAGCCGTGTTCTTCATAGAACGGAGTGTTGTAGATTTTTCCGGGCAACTTCCGACGCGTGTGAAGTAGAGGCTTCGAATTTTCGGTGCTTGGAACGAAGGGATTTCGTGTTCGGGACGGGATCGTGATCATCGTCTACACTTTACGAAGATTTATTTCAAAGGCTTCAAGGGTATGAATCTTTATCTTTGTATTTTTTTTTTCGTATATACGTTACTTGATCGATCCTGTTTGGGATTCGTATTTATTTCCGCTGCGTATTTCGTTTTATTTTCGGAATCCCAACATACAGCAGGTGCGTTAGTGAGACCAAACGGCATCACTACAAACTCATAGTGTCCGTAGCGAGTTCTGAACGCTGATTTTGGAACATCGGATTCCTTAATCCTCAACTGATGATATCCCGACCTCAGATCGATCTTAGAAAACATTGTTGATCCTTGCAGTTGGTCAAAGAAATCATCAATCCGCGGCAATGGATACTTATTCTTGATCATCATCTTATTCAGTTCTCGATATTCAATACACAATCGAAGCGATCCATCTTTCTTCTGGACAAAAAGAACTGATGCACCCCAGGGCGAAACGCTTGGCCGGATATAGCCTTTGTCCAGTAACTCTTCCAGTTGCTTCTTCAATTCGTACATCTCAGTAGGTGCCATACGATACGGCGCCTTAGAAATTGGTGTAGCACCTGGTTCCAGCTCGATGGTAAATTCTACATCCCGTCGTAGAGGTAGTCCAGGTAATTCGTCAGGAAACACATTCGGAAATTCGTTCACAACAGGAATGGATGAAAGTTCCACTTTTCCATCTTTCTTCTTTATTGCATAACACCAATATCCACTACAGCCCTGTTTTAGCAGTTTGACAGCTTTCATCGCCTTGATCAACTTTCCTGAGCTTCCTGGTCTCCATCCCTCAAACAGTATTTCGGAACCATCTTCAGCTATAATTTATATATTCCTTTTCCGGTAGTTTACAATAGCTCCATAACGATTAAGCCAATCATCTCCGAGTATCAGGTCATCTCCTTGCATTTCTATCACAATCAGATTTGAGGGCCATTCTCTGCCTCCAATTGATACAGGGAAATCTCTAGTTTCTAAGTTTCCCACAATCCTCTCTCTACTAGGTAAACCCACAACATAAGGCTCACAATTATGAAAACCGGAAATATTCAAACGATTCACATAAGACAAGGATGTAAATGAATGCGTAGCTCCTGTATCGAATAAAACGCTAACTGGCTGTGAAAGGATCTGAACAGTACCTGATGCGACAGCAGCATACTAATCATCTGCCCTCCTCATCTCGTACATACATGGGGGAACGGATCCGACACTCGATGTCCCTTTTCGGTCCAAATGTCCTCTGCCTCATCCGCGACCAAAATTTTGGGGCAGCTGAACACTCTCCTGCGTCTGCTGAATACTTGCTTCCTTCTGAGCTGGCTGTGATGTACGGGCTCTAAAAGACTTTGCAACCTCTTCAAAGAACACTGAACGATGTCCCTCTCGACCACAATCAAAACAAGTCACGGTAGGAAGGGGTCAATTTCGCCGATAGCGCCCCGTCTGGGCACAGTTAAAGCACTTCATTGTTACATCTGTCGTGGCTGATGCTGCTCCGAAGTTCTTTCCGCTCTTAGATGGGAGTGGAGGTTTCTTGAACGAATGAAAGGATGACTGGGCCTTGCGGGGGCCACTGCTCTTGTGCTCTGTGAAACTACAAGAGACTTTCTGCAAACTTTTCCATCGCTGCTTCTTTGATTTCATACGCTAATGCTTTATCCTGATATTGACGGAGAGTGGTACATTCGAAACCGGAGATGTACCTATGAATCTCTGGTTTCATTCTCATATCAAAATGGATCACCATTTATGCATCTGTTCTGACCAGATGTCGAACAAATGGCAGCTGCTGGTTAAACGTCTTAATCGCCTGAGATACTGGCACATCTGAAGGCTGCGCAGAGAAAAATTCCTGAGCTTTGGCTTCCCTCACAGGACGAGGGCAGTACTGAGCTTCCACTATCAATTTAAATTCTCCCCAGTCGGCATCATGATCTACAGGCCGGATGGCTTCCCACCACTCGGACGCTTCCCCTATCGGAAAGTACTGAGCAATAGAGGCTCTCCGGTCATCTGGGCAATTAATCCCGGTAAAAATTTTCTCCAGTTATTTTAACCAATGATCCCACGTCGGTGTCTCAGAAAAGTCATCGAATTTGAGTGGTTGCATCTTCGCCACCTCTTGCAGCCATCGGTCGCCTCAATTTCTCATGTCTGGGATACCTTGCTGTCTATCTCCCTATTGTAATCCTACTGCCACCTGCATTCGGTCCACGACCTGGGCAAACTGAGTCATCTGGTTAACCATCTGACGAAGGATTTTGGGCACAGCAGGTTCTGGTTCATTGTTAATAGATCTTTGTGGCTCGCCTGAGCTGTGGCTGGCCTGATTAGAAGGCGAAGCTTCTCTTTCAGCATTCCTTCATCCGCGTCCGCGACCGCGACCACGTCCACATCCACCTCTCAACATACTGTAAGCATAAATACTCAATATACAGGAAACAATATCGTTCTAATGTTCAAGTATAAAAAGGTATAACATGTAAAGGATGAGATAGAGTTTAGGAACTTACAACCACCGCTCGCACGAAGACGTAGGCAGTAAAGTGATGTTATTCTCGGCCGGTTACCTCAAAAGACATATATGACCTATTTTAACCCAATGGCTAAGATATCCATAATCTTAGCTCTGATACCATATTCTGTAACACCCTCGATATATTCAGGAATATTACAGCGCCGTAAATCCTTTACATAAGAATTTACAAGGCTGAAGAAATGAAAATACAATATCAGATACCAACATATGAAAGTAACTGAAATAAAATACAACAGTTCTGGGCCAATACCGAAAATACAAACATCCAAATGAAGAATATTATTACATCACCAAATTCAACATCACAAACGACGACGTACTCGAGTACTTATTAAAACAACACAAACAACAGACAATTGAACCCGGTCGGAACATCACTCTGCACCCTCGTGGTCATGCAGCTCCAGTGGTTGTTTTCCTGCTCTCCTGGATTCTTAACATAAATAAATGTTCACCCCAGAAGGGGTTAGCACAATTATACTAGTACAAGTACCTCAACATATTATTCAACGATTCATGAAGAACAAAACTAACATAAATGACAAAATGCGAACGAGCCTCTTCCTACGAGAAACTAATATCATACACAAATGATAATCAAAACAAGACATCACAACATACACATGGTAATTCCGATGATCCAGCGTTCACTGCCTAGAACCCACGATGATCCCGTCAGACCAACCCGTGGTGGAAAAACCCGTACGATGATCTAGCGCACGCTAGCATAGATCCCCCGATGATCCCGTCGGACCAACACGAGATGGACATACAACAACGACATATATGCACAACAATATGTATAACATCAATACATAAAACAATTAAAGTACTTACCTCGATTCGATAACAAGAATAACACTTCCACGAATATCAAAACACTCGAAGGTCGCCCCTTCGATTAATCATGTAGCAAAGCTCGAACCTTAAACAAAAGTTCAGTTCATCTCACGTCGAATAATTAACGTACGAACATCTATCCATCCAAACTACGGCTGGCGGTTCACAAAACATATCCTGCCTGGTCTGCGTAACGTATGTTATGTATCCAACGTAGCGTACGTTAAGCCTGTTCGTTAGCGTATGTAAATTATGAAGTCTAGCGTACGCTAATCATGCATTGACAGTTCCTCTCTGATCAGTCGATTGACTCGTCTGATGAAATAACATACGGTACATACCAAACGTAGCGTACATTAATTCTGCCCGTTAACGTACGTAAGTTGAAGAGCCTAGCATATGCTAAACACACATATAACAGTTTCTCATTGAGCAGACGACTGTCTCGATTGGTGATGAAGCGTATGAAATCCTCAGTGATTAACGTACGTTATCCTCATACATATCATGCTCATACAATTATGAATGATCTTACGGATTAAAACATCTTCGAATTCAAGGATACGTATATTATCACAACACTATAATCAATCTCGATTACAATTCTCATGTGAAGTTCGGGTGATCTAAGGTTGATGCGCTTGTTTCCAATATCATTATTACATTCAAACTTTATTTTAAAGATGAACTAACAAATCCAACTTATAAGAAATGATACAACCTTCGATAATTCTTTCTTAAGTCTATTTAGAAAAAGTGATATCAACTTTAAGTCTACGATCAATATGGCAACACTATTCAATACGGATAATCAATCTCAGAACAATACTCTCATCATTTGACGTAACACGATTCCAACTATGATGTTCTCAACAATTATAACTTAAGCATAATCCTCCCAACTTCTAAACATGATGTTTGGTTGAATAGATCATCTATGGAACTTAATATCCTTGGTAGCATGATCATAACATCCTTAAGAATACGAATTCAAGGTTGGAGATAGCATAACATACCTTAAGATGAAGAAAATGCTGAGACAATAGGTAGAATCCAATTCCGATTACTTGTGTGCCAATCCAAGATGTTCTTCAACTTCAATGATCAAGTAATAGTGATATCCAATCTTCAATGATCAAGTAGAGATGGTTTATATGTGTTTAAGGGGACTGGGAACTCTCTGGAATGAGATAAGTCGATGGCCAAGTGAAAAGGAACGAAATGAATTGAAATAGGGTGCTGTCCTATTTATACCTTTCTGACCTTAACGTACGTTAGCCTTCATGCATAACGTACGTTAGTCGCTTAGCGTACGCTACCCTGTATTCTTAGCGTACGCTATCATTCACTGATAGATAACTGTTCTCATTCTGTACCCGATTACGTATGCTACTCCATCAGGTTACGTACGTAAGAAACACCCATTAACGTACGCTAGACACATACCTTAGCGTACGTTAACACCCGTTGAATTCAAAACTGTCCAGGTTCATCCGCGGGAATCTTATCCGGACCAATCGTCCGGCTGGCGCATGTGCTGGCCGCCCAGCTCAATTATTGGCTGCCTTACGTACGCTACGCTTTATTCGTAGCATACGCTAATCTTGGCAAATAACTTACGCTATGCTCACTTCGTAGCGTACGTTATCACGTGTTTGCATGTAAAAATACATATGTTGATATCATCATGCATATGGATACGAATATGAGAAATATCATACTTCAATTATCGGTATCACAAATCCGAATAATATAGAGTTTAATTACAGATGAAATACTCAATAATTAATCCGGATATCACAATGACGTCATCTTCAACGGCTCTTTGTTTGAATTCTGAAATCCTTCATTACGTACGTTATCAACAACGTGTTACGTATGTTATGCTCCTTCGATAGCGTGCGTTATTCTTGTAACTTAGCGTGCGTTAATACCATCAGGTAACTTCGGTGAGACATCAAGTAGCTTTCACATTACGTACATTATCTATTTCGCATTACGTACGTTAAGCTCATTAGGTGACTTTTACTGCAGGTGACTTTGCTCTCGTCTGATCAGGTAACTTTCCTTGACTGATCTGATCAGTTAGCGTTCCTCAACTTGATCTGGTCAGGCAACTTTCCCATTTCGAGCGTCTTTCAACTTCTTCATTGTTTTGTTTCGTTTCTTTGTTGTTTTCCTTTGTTTAACAACTCAATCATCAAAACTCGATAATGAATATTTGGAATAAAATATTCCAACAAGGATTATCCCTTGCAACATCAGGACATTGATAGCCTGCAGAGACCTCTCATATCTGAGAGGATTTCTGAGGTCATGTTTGGCAACAACGTGTTCTCGAATGGTTCCTCGCCCACCTCTCCCAATGCAGTAGATTTTCCTGGGCATGATATGTCCGAGTATCCTCCAGTCAGCAGCCGAACATCTCCAGTGCCTAAACAGACATTTGATTTTGCACAATACTATGCATTCAACCTCACTATATTTGCCCTGACCCTGATATACTCTTCATTCTCTCCTCTTGTGGTGCCAGTTGGGGCGATCTACTTTGGGTATAGATACGTACAACTTCTTGTTTGTGTATAGAGTTCGAGGTTTCCCTGCTGGCAACGACGGGAGATTGATGGATACAGTGTTGTGCATCATGAGGTTTTGCGTGGACTTGTTCCTTATTTCGATGCTTTTGTTCTTTACAATTCATGGCAACTCCAGGAGGCTGCAAGCGATATTCACTCTTGGGTTGTTTGTGATGTATAAGCTTTTGCCTTCGAAATCGGATGGGTTCCAGCCTGGTTCATTGCAAAGTTTACAAAGCATAGAAAATGTAAGTAGTGGATCCCTTGATTATGAGGCCTTTTCACGGCCTACATTCGAATGGGATACTTACAATTCATGACCTTGTAATTTCACTCATTTAGATTCATTTTTTTCGCTGCCTCATCTGGTCTCTCTCTCTCTCTCTCTCTCTCTCTCTCTCTCTCTCTCTCTATATATATATATATATATATATATATATATACCTATTATATGGAGTATATTACAACTTGAATTTACCTCTACTTGTTGCAACAAATCTTTGCCCAATCATGGGCATTGCAATTTAGTTGGTGTCTGTTCCTTGAGATGTCACTTTGATCTACACGAGTATCTTTTTCAAGCTTTCAGATGCATGCAATTTAATTAGAAGTGTTGGTAATTTTGATTAAGTGGGATCCAAGCACCATTTATAGCCCAATCAAACAACAGTTGGTGTGGATAATGTAGATAAATGTGGAAAACAAATGTTATGTACAACAATGATTATATGCATAAATATATATTCAGAAAGCGCATGTTTTAGTTGGTAGTTGAGGATCCCAAAAGATGTATTAGTTACACTTTATTCCTCCACTTATAAATCGAGATGGCATTTCATAAATCATTCAGCGTTTGTAAATCTATTAGCAAAGCTTTCAAACAAAAAAATCTATCAGTAGCTGATGAATGTAACAAACAGAGTTCATACAGAACTTGGCAGGAAGATAAATATATCATCCAACAGTGATATTTGTCTTCCACCAAGAAAAGCATGTGAATATGAAGACTACTAGAAAGAAAGTAGTATATGATTTTCTTGAGACTTCAACTGCACTAGCTAATGTGGTGAAAGCATGAATGCTGAAGATATTAGTAGTATGTTTTTCTAAATAATGCAACAGGAATTTCAGAAAATGAGAACCCTACTGAACTCTGATAGGATTTAGATGATAATTCAGATGGAAATGTTAGAGACATGCATATTGAGTTTGATCTCAAAAGTCTAGTTCAAATCTCACAATTATTTTGTTCATAATTCTTTGATTAACTTAAACACATCTGCTTCAAATTGTCTAACCAAAATCAATCACTTGTTCAGTTACCCGATTAAACAACTCGGTTAATCAAGTAACAGACTCCGATTTTAGAAAGAAAAATCCACCCATATTTCAACTCTTCCTCTGTTCCAAGCCGAAAATATTTCATCAATGGCAATAATCAAATCACAAAATCACATTAGTTTTACCATCCATTCACAAAGTTCACAATTCATAACATCAAATTCAAATTCAGAACATCAAACGTTAATTATCAACCATCTAACATCCAACAATATCACATATCAATCAAACAAACATCATATTGCACTCACTTGTGTGACTCTGCACACTCTCCTCGTATGGCCTGCAGGCCCTCCACCAACACCAGCTCCAACTGCAACCAAGGCTGTTGCAAAACAAAGTTACTCCCTCCTTTTCGCCGAGTTTGTTACGTTTCTTTTGGACACGGGAATTAAGGAGAGTTGAAAAGTAGTGTAAAGTGCATGTCCCTATCAGATTGTATGCCAAGCGCATGTCCCTATCAGATTGTATGTAAAGTGCCTGTTCGCTATCTCGGGTTACCTCTCCTGACCAAGCGCATGTCCCTATCAGATTGTATGCCACTAATCGAGAAGATACGAATGCGGATCAGTTCCTGGAAACACCGCTTCTTGTCGTATGGAGGTAGACTACAACTTCTTCAATCGGTAATTGCCAGCCTCACTAATTTTTGGATTGCTGCATTTAGGCTTCCTCGCGCTTGTGTAACAGAAATAGAAAAGATCTGTTCGGCTTTCTTGTGGTCAGGACCGGACTTAAACCCACGTAAAGCAAAAATCAGATGGTCAGACGTGTGTAAGCCAAAGCAGGAGGGTGGATTGGGATTGAAATCCATTGTAGAGGTTAATAAAGTTTGTTGCTATAAACTGATTTGGAGGATTGTGTCCAGGAAGAATTCTCTATGGGTTAACTGGATCCATCGAGAACTAATTCGCTCTGCTTCGTTCTGGTCTTTAAATTAAAATCGCACCTCTGGTTCTTGGTTGTGGATGATGCTCCTAAAGTATCGCCAGAAGCAAAGACCTATCATAAGATGGAAATTCGCGCGGACAGAAACATCTTTTGGTATGACAATTGGAGCTTCATGGGCCCATTGCATGACATTCTCGGAGATAGAGGCTTCATCGATCTAGGGATAAGTGCTGAAGCATCGGTTGCTCTTTGCTCAAACAACGCGTCGTCGGCGACGTCACCGAGTTACAATTCTAAACTGTGTCGAGACGGAGTGAATACTCTCGATATTCCCACCCTTTAAATGAAGATGTGGCTCTATGGCGAAATGCGGATGGCGGTACAAACCAAATTTCTCCACCCCTGCAACATGGGCACAAGTCCAGACAGGGAATTTGAACAAGCGGCACAAGGCGATCTGGTTCTCGAGCTCAACCAGAAGTACTCCTTCATTACGTGGTTATCGATTCACAATCGCCTCTCAACAGTGATCGTATGTTAAAAGCTGGAACTCGAGTCGCAGCCTCTTGTGTTTTTACGTCAGTACCACTAGAATCTCGCGACCACCTATTCTTGATTGTAGCTTCGGTTCTCATGTCAGGTTACTCTTACTCGGAAGCTCCTTGGTCATCTTTTCACCACTTCTTTCTCCACAATCCTAGACCTCCTCAACGATGGCAATTTCACAACAACTAAAAATTCCTATTGCGATATGTGTTACAGGCATCTGTTTATACACTATGGCAAGAAAGAAACAATCGGCGACATGGTGCAGCTCCTCTTCCATTAGATCATCACATCAAAAGTATTGACCGATTGGTTCGTAATCGGATCATATCCTACCGTCGTCTCTACCCAAATAAGCTACGGGATGCTTATTGTGAATGGATAGGATCCCATTCTTAAATGGCCATGTTTATTTAAAAACAATTAGCTAATCTTTTGTTTGCTCTGTAAAAGGTTGCAATTTTGTACCCAGGTTTTTTTGTTGAATAAAATTTAACATTCATTAAAAAAAAAAAAAAAAAAAAAAAAGAAAAGTAGTGTAAAGTGGTATAAAGTGGTGATAGAAATATAAGTTTTTGACGAGATTTGAAGTAATTTTAATTTTCCAAAGATCACCGAAGCAGTTGTCTAACTTGAATGTTTCAAGAAGAGGAGTTCCGGAAAGTATGTTTTGGATAAAGTCTTTAGTTGAACTTAACTTAGAAAGAGACAAAGACTTGAGGTTTTCCCAGCTAACCCTCTGGGTTGGATGAGCAAAGTCGCATGATAATTTAAGATAAGTAAGATGTGAACTAACAAAAAAAGTCATATAACAGAATCTCAACATCCGGACAACCTTCAGCCCAAAACGATAAATCAGGCTCTTGGACATTACAATTAAAATCATAAAGAATCAACCTAATGACCTGCAACTCGTATATTTACCAATAGTAATAAGAGTGTATGTCCGTCGTCCTTCTCCTGCCTCTTTCACCTGCTACCCGTTTTCTGCCTCTTCCTCTTCTTCCACCGAGCTCTCTGCTCTGGCCACTCGGGTGATATCTTCTCCTTTTCGTTCTTTATTCCTTGTTTGATGTTACTTCTTATCTCACTTTTCTTTGTACTCCGCGTTTCAAACTAGGATTTCTCTTATCTCGCTTTCCGTCGTGCCTCGCCTTTCAAACTAGGGTTTCGGTTCTCCCGTGTTCAGTTTTCGATCGATCTCTCGCTGGTTCTTGATATCTTTCTTCAATTCCTGGCAGCTACAAATTGAGGTATCTGACTTCTAATTCTTTGCTTGTTTCCTCCAAATTTATCTGTGGAGATTTGTAAGGTTCTACCCGTTTTCTTGTTCTCTTTGTTTGATTTATTATTATTATTTATGATTTATATATTCAACAGCCATTTTACTTTTCTTGTCGAAAGTGTTTGATATCTGCAGCTCTTAAGAATCTGTATAGGTATTGTTTACGTGTTTTTGCTTAATTCCAAATATATTTTAGTTTATTTCAGTAAATTTACCTGTTCCTTTTCACAGCAGCATGGTCCAGCCGCAGTAAACTTATTCACCTCGAGTAAATTTTTGTAACATATTTATGTTTGAGTTTGCTTGTGTTGTGTAGGAATAAAATCGGATGACCGGTTTTTCCTTTTAACTCGGAAGAGATAGTTGACTCTTTCGTTTGCCTTTCCAACAGCTTTTGCAAACATTGGTGGTCTGTGTGTGATGGTGTTAAAATAGCGGTTCTATTGAGACTATATGCAGGCTCCGCATTAATTTTCGATATATATCATGCTGCTTCTTTGCTGTTTTCACCCTTCTCTGGGTTTCTGAATATGCTTGTGTATGTACAGTGATTTGGCTGGTGTTGTGCGGTCTGTCTCTTCCTTATGACATTCTTTCTAACAAGGGCCTGTATTTTTTTAGTCGCCCTCCTATTTCTTTCCTTTTTCTCTTCTTCCTGGATTTTTTCCCCCTTTCCAGCGATCATCTTCAGCTGCTGCTGCTTCGATCGATACGTGTTCCTTGGTTTTCTGCATTTCTTATGTTCTGTTATATATGCTCATGCTATGTATATGTGTGTGTATGTGCGTGTTTGTTTTTTATGTGGTGTCATCTGCTGAATGTTTATGGTTTGTATGTGTGTTGTGGTGCACATAATGTTGCTGGTTCCACCAGGTTGGGATTTTGATATTGCTAGCATTTTTACAAACTACTAATGGATTTGTATCATATTTTTGCGGATGTCTATACTAACTATTACTGGTTTTCTTCTTCAGATTTCTGTTCTTCTCGTGCTCTGATTATCAGGTGCATGTTCAATTGCGATGGTTATTATATTTTTGCCAGTTACATCTTGTGGTTTGTTTGGTAGGTTTATCTGTATATATTTCTTCGCGTGTTAAACTATGTGTTCTAAGCGTTCACTTTTGGTTTCCCTCTTGCCGCGACCGGAGGTGGGGTTTCCGTCATTTTCTTTAATTTTTTTTTGGGCTTTCTCCTGTTTATACTGATTATATGTATGCTGCCTATTATTGATTTTGTTTCTTAGATTTGTGCTCTTCTTGCCTGCTGATTGTGCTTTGTGTGTTTTTTTTATCTGGTTTGGGTTGTTATTTTAGCAGCTCTGCTTGGTGAGTTTCATTTGTTTACACTTCTCTGTTTTAGGATTTCATCTCCGGGTTGAGTTGTTATTTTTTCTGGTCTGATTTGTAGGTTCGTTCATATATTTTCGTAAATATTGTTTTAATTAAATTTACAAATGAGGATATTTTTTATTACATTTGTAAATTGGTCTATTACATTTTAAAAAAATGTCATAGACTTTATGATATAAGTGAATATTAAGTGGTGTTAAAAATTATTTTGATATTTCTTCGTATGATTTATATTTACAAAAATTAAACTTATTTCTGGAAAATACTTTTCGAATTCTAATATGGCAAATGAGGTCCTGTTCAGCACTATACAACTGAGGTCCTGTTCAGCACTATATAGATTCATCGGTCTTCATTTTCTTTTTATCGAAGGAGATATGCATACATATACACACACATACATACATACATACATACATATATATTCGTCTGTGTACACGCGGGAAAAAAAGAGGGCTGACTTATCTTATATATTGATGTTCTGAGTGGTGACTCCTGTTCAGCACTATATATATTCATCAGTCTATTCATATTGGATGTGTATGTGCTTGAGTGGATATGTGTATGCCTATTTAGATATTCATATATGGCTGCTCATATATTCATATATATATATATTCCTACATATATATTCATGTTGAGGTTATTAAAGGGCTGATGTATCTTCTATATTGATGTTCTGGGTGGTAGCTCCTGTTCAGCACTATTTGACTGGTTTTCAACTAATATATATTCCTACATATATATTTATGATTTGAGTGGTGTAACTCCAATATGAATATATGCTGATGTCTATTTACATATGATTTGAGTGGTGTAGCTCCAATATGAATATATGCTGGTCTAACTCCAACGCACACAAACACAAACACTGCAAAACATATTTCAATTTGGTTGGAAATTTATGCTACTTGTTTGTGACAGTTACCTAAAAAATAACACCATTAAGTTTATTTGTATTATACTATGAATCATATTCCAGTTTGATTTGAACCTCCGCGCTAACTTTCTGTCCAGTTCTTTAGGTTTTCCAATATATTCTCTGCTGCCATAACCTGATCATGATGGAGTCATATCTTGCAAAACTGCTCGAGGAAATGAATCAACTGTCAAATTCTCCTACCGATATAGCTGAATGTATTAGAGCCTTGAAATATTATCAACCGGACTCAATGGAGGATTTGGAACAGCGGGCTATTACTGAGATAGGGCTGCAGATTCCGGAAGTGAGAAATATTGTTCGTTCTGAGAAAAGTACCCAGCACAAGCGAGATGAATATGATGCCTTGACTTTATCAGCTAAATATGCTGAGTCTGAACTGCCGTCTCAATGCTCGCCAAACACTCCTGTCGAGGGCTATGATGAGCTTTGGGTTAGGGTTTTTAGTCCACGAGTACAGATTAGGCATCTCCGTGACAAATTATATTCGAATGTCCGAGCGCGAAAGATCTTGTACTATAATGGCAATCGATGGGATCAGCCCTGTGGGTACCTTGTTGAGACACCTGCATACAGGCCCCTGTTGGAGGATTACGATACAATTCAGCGCCGTCTTGAGCTTCAACATTCGATTGCCGATATTTATTGTGTTCCCAATTTGACTAACTACATTTTCAGGAGAGAGATTGGATTGGGATTTCCTAAACTTAGAGCCAACGAGGGTGACTAAATTGCGTGTGCAATCAGTGTGGCTATCTAGCTATAGAATTGCATGTTTCCTTGCTTTCGTGGCGCTGTTGTGGTTTGGCAGTGCCTTTTTCCTTTCTTGTTTTTTTGCTTTCCTGGCGCCGTTGTGGTCTGGCGATGGGTTTTTTCTTTCTTGTTTTTTCGTGCGTTATTGATTTTGAGCGAATATGCTCAGTTATGTTGTGTAAAGAATATAGTAACACCGTTTATCCATGAGCCTGCACTTTATACAGTTATACTTTGTCGCTGTGTATTTGTCTTTGTATCCTCATTTGTGCAATATTTATTTTTCTCTTTTGGGTTTTTATTTGTTTCCTGCTCAACCTCCACAGTACGCTAGCAGGTCTGTCTGATAGCTGCTCTGGTGCGATATTTCTTGTTAGACTCGGTTAGTTCTATGCCTCTGTTTATCTTTCGTACAATTAACTTGTTGACTTTCTGAAATTTCTTATTACGTACTGTGTTGCTTGCTGCCTATGATCTTTATTGAGGCCAGGCTGTTTTGGTACATGTCATTATTACATATGTTCTCTAATATAAATCGGCTTTCTATTTTCTTTTTTATCTGCCTGCTCTTTTAAAACCTTACAGTATTAATTGATTTGGTTTGTTTTCCTGTATCATCTTTTAGATTTCAGTTATTAGCTGTTAGAATCTCAGGCTCAGCTTTTACTATTTTCTTTCTCAGATTTGCGCTCTTCTCTGACATCGACAGTTGCTGCACGGTTCTCATTCTCGTGGTATATTTTCATATTAGCACTATTTTTTCAGTGTTAGGATTATTCTGTTATGTTATATTTATAGGGATGTGGTTATAACATGTTAATTTAAAATCCCTCTATCTGAGCTCCATCTTCTCCCAAATTCCTTGTTGATGTGCTATTACATTTCTTATCTGCATATTCCTATGTTGTTCTATCTCTTCTGAGTTATCACATAGGCATATTGAATATATCTCTATGCTCCCTAATTGGTATGTTCCCTAATTGTACGGCCTTGATATATTGACCTCCCTCACTCTTTATTAACCCCATTGGTTTTTGCTGATGCCGCTCGTCAGAACTTCGGTCGCTCGTTGCGACCTCGATTCCTCATACGTATGATGTCATTAGTAGGAGCACAGTTGTCTTTTTAGAATATTCTGGTTTGCCAAATAAATAGCATAATCCAGTAACTTCGGGCGACCTCCACACGGCTTGCCTCTCGATTTTGACTATTCCGGAAATGTTCAGATGAGGCCACCAAGATTTTCTTTGACTCTACATTATCTCAGATGCGTGCTACCATCATTGGTGTGGGAAATTTTTGCCTCCTATTATCATTGCGGTTCCTTCTCAGGTTCTTATTAGTGGTCTGATCTGATCTCAGAACTGCTCCTTTATTAATGATTTCATTTACTGCTTACCTAATCGTTATTCTCTAACATCTGCGCTGTTTTTCCTCCGTAATATTTCTGCCTGAATATTGACTTCAGATCTTTATGTATTTTACGGTCAATGTTGAGAACTTCCCAAGTACATACTCCGGACGATACCAAGTATGCTTTCGAATACTATCAAATTTCCTCTACAATTTTCCGTTCTATACTGCTCCAAAATTTTTATTAATTTGGTTTCACTGTTTCACAGTCCAGATCGTCCTTCTGCTTATGCTTCCTGCTCTGGTATGCCTCACTCTGGTAAGTCTGTTTCCATCCTTTATTCTTATCGTTAGTAATCCATATTTGTTGTTACAAATTGTTGTCACTTGATTTCCTATTCTGGAAGCTGCTGTAACTGGATCTTCAAGCAGAAATATGAGGAGACGCGTTGTATATTCATCAATGAATGCGGATAAAAAGGCATCTCTGTTACTTGCTAGACGAAGCGCATCTGATAAACATCAGGGTGTGTTTCCGTTCCTTCTTCTTACCAAATGTCTCTTCTTTCTGGTCAGGTACTTATAGTAAACATTGACTATTATTCGTTTCTTCAGCTTCCTCGAATAATACAACGTGCCTTGTGGGCAATTACAACAGCAGCGCCTCTCGAGACAAACGAGCGAGACCAAAAAAAATGCTCACGCCAGTCTCCTCAAAAGAATGGAAAACATTTGTGCGCACGCCTGGGACTTGCCCCCGGTTGATGCATGTCCGCTCTGTGGAGCTGGCCACTACTTAAGAGAGTCGAAGGGTTTCTGTTGTCTCGGTGGGCAGGTATCATTGGCTTTGCCTCAGATGCCATCAAAGCTCTGGATTTTGTATACCTCTGCGAATTCACCTGCTGCTTCCCATTTCCGAAAATGCTGTAGGACATACAATAATACAATTGCCTTTAGTTCTCTTGGGATTACCTATGATCACACTCTAGCTCAATCCAATAAAGGTATTTACACTCTTCGAGTTCAAGGTGATGTCTATCATTTCATGCGGGGTTTGATTCCGCAAGAGGCCCCTGGGCGCCAGCTCCAACTTTACTTTTATGATACCGAAAATGAACTACAAAACTGGCTATCTCAGTCAGGCAATTTGGATCTCAGTATTCTTGAACTAATTTTCGAAATGATGAAATTAAATCCATACGCAAATTTCTTTCGAAGCCTTCGGGAAATAACCAATTTGCAAGATTATAACATCGTTCTCATAGCTGATCCATGTTTAAATATGAAGCTCTGCAGTATGCCTACGACCCAGCAGGTAGCATCCATATGGAATGAACTGACGGATGTTCCAGCAGATCATCCACATGACATTCGTGTCTGTACCTCAGCAGGAAAGACCCACCGGGTGCATTATTATTACGGTTGCTACGATCCGCTCCAATATCCACTATTATTTCCTTATGGCGAAAGTGGCATACGGGAATTGAAAAACTAACTCCTGTTAATAGTCATTATCAAGGCCGTCGGTACAATCAATGTGATGGTCAGCATGTCGTTTCGCTCGGCGATGCACAATATGGCGAAACTATATTGGCTCAGGAACTTCAAAGTACGCTTCCTTCTTGCTTGCGCAAATTACCTCATGTTATTTAGTCTAAATATTTCTCTTCATGCTAGAATTAACTCAAAAATGAGCCACCAGCCTCCGTGATTTGACTTCATACTTCGATCATGTTTGTAGGTTTTATGTACTCTTATTATTTGGTTGTTTTATGACTCAACATATGGATTTCCCAATTTACTGCAGCGTTTAATGTTTTCTACATTTAGAGATGGGAAGGCGGTTTAGACCACAGGTTCCTTCTTTGTTACCTATTCATAATTACTGCTCTTTTTCTGTTCATTTACTCGATATTACTATTTATTTTCCAGTCCTATAAATTTCCTGTATCTCTTTGAGAAATATAGTTTGCTACTGATTAGAGGTATATAGGCCGGCAACCTTGCGGCTGAAATGATTCCTCGTACGGCGATTACGGCTCCGTTGACTTGAACCTCGTCTTTATTTACTGCTGCTAGCTTTGGTTCTATTATCGCACTCGCTGTGCTTGAATTGTTTAGTGTGACTTGCGGTTTTGCTTGTCGCGGCCTATTTTTGTGTTGACTTGTTGGATTCATTTTTCAGGGTGACTCTTGTTTTCTTATTAATTAAAACTCAAACAGATTAAAGCCTTAAAATCCAAAACAGCACTAATCTTGCGTTGCCAGGACCGGAAGTGTCCCTCGGATCTTTGTCAAGAGCTTGAGGATCCCGGTTTTAATTTAAATGGATTTTAATCTCAAAATTCAAATCGAGCCCCTGATTTTGAGTCTCATCAGCTATGTGCTCCCTTTCCTGATCTTTGTGATTCTCAGGTTTCTTTGTGATTATCATATATTGTGTGTTGCAATGGGTTCTTTTTCGGTTTTTAATATTACACCCTCGGAGAATGTTTGGGGAGGTTGTTTAGCACTACAAGCTCCTTTTCTCTTAACATATGGATTGCCCGATTTACTGCAGCATTTAATGTTTTCTACATTTAGAGATGAATAAGCCAGCAAGCTTATGACCCAGAATTCTCTTCGGAGAATGTTTAGGAAGGGAGTTTACCACTACAGGTTCCTTCTTTGCTACCTGTTCATAATTACTGCTCTTTTTCTATTTATAATTACTACCCTTTTCAAATCGTATTACTCAATTTTACTATTTATTTTCCAGTCCTATAAATTTCCTGTATCTCTTTGAGAAATATAGTTTTCTACTGATTAGAGGTATATAGGCCGGTAACCTTGCGGCCGAAAAGACTCCTCGGAGGGCGATTACGGCTCCGTGGATGGACTGGTCTGATAGGTGTAACAACGCCACGTACCTCAAATCTTTTGTATAATTCTCCGTGTCTGTACAGGATTTTACTTCATATTTCGGTGATGTTTGTAGGTCGAGCTGTTTCTAAATAACAGGTCCTGAATACTAACTCAACTGTTTAATTAGTTATAACAATGCTGCGCACCTCTACCTAGAGCAATTACTGTTCTGCACAGTTGGAGATGAATGAGCCAGCAATCTTCTGACCAGGAGTTCTCTTCGGAGGATGCTTTCGCTCAATTTCTTATTATTAAAAATGTACTCTTTTTACGATTAGCGCTACAGGTTCCTTCTTTGTTACCTGTTCATAATTACTACTCTTTCTCAGCGTTAACTATTGCTGCTAGCTTCGGTTCTATTGTTGCAGTAGCTGTCCCTGAATTGTTTAATGTTACTTGTTGTTTCGCTCGCCGCGGCCTATTTTTGTGTTGACTTGTTGGATTCATTTTTCAGGGTGGCTCTTGCTTTCTTATTAATTAAAACTCAAACAAATTAAAACCTTAAAATCCAAAACAGCACTAATCTTGCGCTGCCAGGACCGGAAGTGTCCCTCGGATCTTTGTTAAGAACTTGAGGATCCCGGTTTTAATTTAAATGGGTTTTAATCTCAAAATTCAAATTGAGCCCCTGAATTTGACTCTCATCAGCTGTGTGCTCCCTTTCCTGATCTTTGTGCTTCTCAGGTTTCTTTGTGATTATCATATATTGTGTATTAAAATGGGTTCTTCTCTGGTTTTTAATATTGCACCCTCGTATATTGTTTAGGGAGCCTGTTTAGCGCTACAAGCTCCTTTTCTCTTAACATATGGATTTCCTGATTTACTGCAGCATTTAATGTTTTCTACATTTAGAGATGAATAAGCCAGGAATCTTATGACCAGGAATTCTCTTCAGATAATGTTTAGGAAGGCAGTTTACTACTACAGGTTCCTTCTTTGGTACCTGTTCATGATTACTACTCTTTTTTTGTTTATAATTACTACCCATTTCAAATCGTATTACTCAATATTACTATTTATTTTCCAGTCCTATAAATTTCCTGTATCTCTTTGAGAAATATAGTTTTCTACTGATTAGAGGTATATAGGCCGCCAACCTTGCGGCCGAAAGGACTCCTCGGAGGGCGATTACGGCTCCGTGGATGGACTGGTCTGATAGGTGTAACAACGCCACGTAGCTCAAATCTTTTGTATAATTCTCCGTGTTTGTACAGGATTATACTTCATATTTCGGTAATGTTTGTAGGTCGAGCTGTTTCTAAATAATGGGTCCTGAATACCAACTGAATTGTTTAATTAGTTATACCAATGCTTCGCACCTCTACTCATATGTTTATGTGGTCTTATTCTTTGCTTGTCTTATGACTCAACATATAAATTTCTCGATTTGATGGAGCATTTAATGTTCTGCACATTTGGAGATGAATGAGCCAGCAATCTTGTGACCAAGAGTTCTCTTCGGAGGATGCTTTTGCTCAATTTCTTATTATTAAAAAGGTACTCTTTTTACTATTAGAGGTATATAGGCCGGCAACCTTGCGGCCGAAAGGACTCCTCGGGGGGCGATTACGGCCCCGTGGATGGACTGGTCTGATAGGTGTAACAACGCCACATATCTCAAATCAAATTATATCTCAACTGAATAAACTCATAATTGAATACACACCTCTAAATCAACATCTATAAAGTATGACCTACTCTTCTTATTAGGTAAACTATGAGTTGTTGGTTTACCCGAAATAATTACCAATTTTTATTCTCAAATGTAGATTGATATTGATCTTTCTCTATAAATTAAATAACTTTTTGAAAATTATACTCGAGTTAAAAGTAATTATTTCCAAGTCTTCGCACAAATTAGCTCATGTTATTTAGTCTTGAGATCATATCACTATAGATTACTCCATTTTATTATCCTCTGACCAGGAGCTCTGTTTGGGGGACATTTAGGAAGGCTGTTTAGCGCTACAGGTTCCTTCTTTGTTACCTGTTCATAATTACTGCTCTTCTTCAGGGTTAACTATTGCTGCTAGGTGTCCTTGAATTGTTTACTGTTACTTGCTGTCTCGCTTGCCGCGGCCTATTTTTGTGTTGACTTGTTGGATTCATTTTTCAGGGTGACTCTTGTTTTCTTATTATTTAAAACTCAAACAAATTAAAACCTTAAAATCCAAAACAACACTAATCTTGCACTGCCAGGACTGGAAGTGTCCCTCGGATCTTTGTCAAGAGCTTGAGGATCCCGGTTTAAATTTAAACGGGTTTTAATCTCAAAATTCAAATCGAGCCCCTGAATTTGAGTCTCATCAGCTGTGTGCTCCCTTTTCTGATCTTTGTGCTTCTTAGGTTTCTTTGGGATTATCATACATTATGTGTTACTTGTCGTGGCCTATTTTCGTTGTGACTTGTTGGATTCATTTTTCAGGGTGACTCTTGTTTTCTTATCAATTAAAACTCAAACAAATTAAAACCTTAAAATCCAAAACAACACTAATCTTGCGCTGCGAGGACCGGAAGTGTCCCTCGGATCTTTGTCAAGAGCTTGAGGATCCCAGTTTTAATTTAAATGGGTTTTAATCTCAAAATTCAAATCGAGCCCCTTAATTTGAGTCTCATCAGCTGTGTGCTCCCTTTCCTGATCTTTGTGCTTCTCAGGTTTCTTTGTGATTATCATACATTATGTGTTACGATGGTTTCTTCTCCGGTTTTTAATATTATCAATCGGGCTCAATGGAGAATTTGGAACAGTGGGCTATTACTGAGATAGGGCTGTAGATTCCGGAATTGAGAAATATTCTTCGTTCTGAGAAAAGCACCAAGCACAAGCGAGACGAATATGATGCCCAGGAATCTTATGACCAGGAAATCTCTTCGGAGAATGTTTAGGAAGGCAGTTTACTACTACAGGTTCCTTCTTAGAAATGAATAATCCAGCAATCTTATGACTAGGAAATCTCTTCGGAGAATGTTTAGGAAGGCAGTTTACTACTACAGGTTCCATCTTTGGTACCTGTTCATATTTACTGCTCTTTCTCTGTTTATAATTACTACTCAATATTACTATTTATTTTCCAGTCCTATATATTTCCCGTGTCTCTTTGAGAAATATAGTTTTCTACTGATTAGAGGTATATAGGCCGGCAACCTTGCGGCCGAAAGGACTCCTCGGAGGGCGATTACGGCTCTGTGGATGGACTGGTCTGATAGGCGTAACAATGCCATGTACCTCAAATTTTTTGTATCATTCTCCGTGTTTGTATAGGATTTTACTTCATATTTCAGTAATGTTTGTAGGTCGAGCTGGTTCTAAATAATGGGTCTTAAATACCAACTGAACTGCTTAATTAGTTATAACAATGATGCGCACCTCTACTCATATGTTTATCTGGTCTTATTCTATGCCTGTCTTATGACTCAACATATAGATTTCTCGATTTGATGGAGCATTTAATGTTCTGCACAGTTGGAGATGAATGAGCCAGCAATCTTCTGACCAGGAGTTCTCTTCGGAGGATGCTTTCGCTCAATTTCTTATTATTAAAAATGCACTCTTTTTACGATTAGAGGTATATAGGCCGGCAACCTTGCGGCCGAAAGGACTCCTCGGAGGGCGATTACGGCTCCGTGGATGGACTGGTCTGATAGGTGTAACAACGCCACGTACCTCAAATCAAATTATATCTCAACTGAATAAAATCATAATTGAATACACACCTCTAAAGAAACATCTATAAAGTATGACCTACTCTTCTTAGTAGGTAAACTATGAGTTGTTGGTTTACCCAAAATAATTACCAATTTTTATTCTGAAATGTAGATAGATATTGATCTTTCTCTATAAATTAAATAACTTTTTGAAATTTATACTCGAGTTAAAAGTAATTATTTCCAAGTCTTCGCACAGATTAGCTCATGTTATTTAGTCTTGAGACCATATCACTATAGATTACTCCATTTTATTATCCTCTGACCAGGAGTTCTCTTTGGGGGACATTTAGGAAGGCTGTTTAGCGCTACAGGTTCCTTATTTGTTACCTGTTCATAATTACTGCTCTTTTTCAGGGTGAACTATTGCTGCTAGCTGTCCTTGAATTGTTTATTGTTACTTGCTGTTTAGCTTCCTGCGGCCTATTTTTGTGTTGACTTGTTGAATTCATTTTTCAGGATGACTCTTGTTTTCTTATTAATTAAAACTCAAACAAATTAAAACCTTAAAATTCAAAACAGCACTAATCTTGCGCTGCCAGGATCGGCAGTGTCCCTCGGATCTTTGTCAAGAGCTTGAGGATCCCAGTTTTAATTTCAATGGGTTTTAATCACAAAATTCAAATCGAGCCCCTGAATTTGAGTTTCATCAGTTGCGTGCTCCCTTTCGTGATCTTTGTGCTTCTTGTAATATCCGTATTTTTTCTTTCCCTTGTATTTTCGTTTTTGGTGTGTTTCTCGATTGTAGTGACCCTCGTGTACTTTTCAGCGTGTCCTTCCTGTCAAACTGTTGAATTGTATTCTCGTTATTGTTCATTGTTTCAACTTTCCTCATATGAATTCGACTTTGTTAGATCACCATTAATTTTTGGTGACTCCAAAAAATTATAAATCCTTGCAATATTATAGAACATCGAGTTAGCTTTCCAATGGTTCAAGCGGTGAGTCAATCGGAGTCCGGACGAGAGAGTTATGGTCGTTTTAGTGGAAGATCACACTGTCGGGCACGCCCAGAGCCTTTCGGCCGATAGGGTGGGCCGATAGACTCTCCGCCGGCATTTACGTATGGGTATCGGCCGATCACTTCCAGAGCCTTTCGGCCGATAGGGTGGGCCGATAGACCCTACCGGCATTTACTATGGGTATCGGTTGGGCTATCGGCCACTCTATCGGCCGATAGTTCTCACGAGTTACTTTAAATGTGTCGTTTTGAGCGTGAGCAGCTCATTTCTTTTTTTCTTCCACCGCATCGCGAGAGGATATAGAGGGGGAGAGTTCTTCATCCGGGGGTCGATTTTTCATCATTTCTTTTCGGTTGTGAGGCTCGGATAATCAATCTAACGCGAGTTCTACGGATCTTAGTTCTTGAATCTCCAAAGGTAATGTTCTAAAACCCTACTTTTTATGGATAATTGGGGATTTTGGGGTTTTGTCCGATTCTTTCCGTTTCGTTGATGGATTCATGATGAATATGATTATTCTTGTTGGTATTTGATCGGCCAAAAAACTTATCCTAAAAATAGGAGTTCTTGAGTCGCTCGCAAATATATACGAGGTAGAAGTAGTTTGTGGTGAGTTCTACCAAGGTCTTTTCTCTCGAGGATTGTCCAACAGGGCTTCGTATAATTTTTTGTTACAAATTGCGAGAAATAAATACTAAAATATTAAAAAAGATATTTTTGGGTTTTTTAAAAATTAACTAAATGCACTATATTTTAAACCAAACTATTTTATATAAGACTATTTTATATAAGACTATTTTATATAAGACTATTTTTAACTAGACTATTTATATTAAGACTATTTATATTAAGACTATTTATATTAAGACTATTTATACTAGACTATTTATATTAAGACTATTTTTAATACTACTAGTTTTAAGAAAACTATTTTTATACTAGACTATTTTTAACTAGTGAAAATGAATAGAATTAAAATGAGTTGGGAATTTATAAAATCTAGGGATTACGGGTTCATTAAATTAGGTATTTAATTAAGTATAGGAATTGATTTATATGGATATAAAAGAAAACGAATGTTTATCGAGTAATCAACTTTTCACCTCTGTACTTTCGTAATCAAAGATGTCTTAACCACTTTCGCAATCTTAAGATGTTGATAACAAGATTAACACTTGATAGATTGAAGAGATATGTTTCCAATTCACTCAACAATCAATCAAGGAGATTTCATTAGTAGAAATAGGATATGATCAATCTCTATTTAAACCAATTAGTCCTTTTTAATCAAAATAGTGTAAATCAATCAAATACTCAATATATAACCTAATAGAAATCCCCCTTCCCCTAGGAAGAAAGATTAGCTACTCATCGGTTTATACAAACTAAAATTATAATAGAAATAATGATATATATAATATATATATAAAAACTTTTAATTACTAGAACTTAATGACAATAGATAAAACTTACTTGAATATGATGAATCAAAGTGCAAGAAACAAACTTCAAAATATATCTTCAAACTTGTTTAAAGGTTACAAGCTTACAAAAATTGAAAGTAAAATACTAAGTGCTTATTGATCAAGCACTTTTCAATTACAAACTAAATGAAAGAAAACTTTAAACTAAAAATGAAATACAAACTAAAATTGAAAGTTCTAAGGAAAATATATTGCTAACGGAAAGGAGTATTTCTTAGCAAGAAGTTGAGGATTTCTTGGTAAGAATGTGGAGTGGGATTTTGCAATGGATGAACATGTCCTTTTATAGGTGATTTTCAAGAATACAATTGATTATTTAATTCAAAATATCTATTGTAATATCATTTTTAATTCTTTGTTCACACTTCACCCATGTCTTTGAATTTTCAGATTTTTGACCAAAAATATCTTGTGGTTGATTTCACAAGTTGGTCAAAAGTGGACTAATTTTGCATGGCATCTGTGAAACGGCGATGAAAACGGCTTAGTTTGCCCGTGTTGTGCGCCGTTTGTGCCGACTCGGTTTCTTCCGGAATACGCGCGAGGACACGGCGCTAAATGCCGGCCGTGTGTGAAACGGCCCAAGACACGGCCCTTGTTGCGCCGGCTGTGAACACGGTCCATTTTGCGCCGTTTTGTATGGTCGTTTGTCCTGGAAAAATTCCGTCGTTGGATTTGATCTTGTTTTCCGTTCTTTTTGATGCTTCATGTCAAGAATCAGTAAAATAACCATTTTTAGCTCATGTTTGGACATATCTGTAAAATATATATTTTTAATCACAAATCAGTACAATTATGCCCGGAAAAATGAATATTTTGTATATGAATTTTAGATCAATTATGCACTAATCAAATACCCCACACTTAAATTCTTGCTAGTCCCGAGCAAGACTCATTATTAATCACACACAAAATAAAAATTAAAATAAGACACAAAATAAAAAATAAAAATAATACACACAAATTTAAGAAAAATAATTATATATAAAGATAAAAAGAGATTAAAATGCCATTAATACACAATAACCAACTTTATACAGTAGATAGAAATGAATCAAGATTCAAAATAAATCTACTAACGATTTTGAAGTTAAAACACGGTTTTTATTTTTGTAATTCCAAAATACAAGATTTTCCACCCAAAAGGTTGATTATTTCTTTCCCACTCGTGACTTCACACGACTCCCTTTGATGGTTGCTCTCGATCACTCGTTTATTTTTCGACTCAATATGAAGAAGAATTTCATCGGCGTCATCAAATATTGTGATTTTCACAAAATTGAGTGTATTGAAATTCAGCTGCTAATTAATTCAAATCTGCTCATAAACTACATCCCTTTTAGTGATAGCTTTCACACCGTTATTTGCTAACGTGTAGCTCTTTTCACTAACACAATTTCTATCTCATTATTTTCTTTCGTAAAAAGGTGATAGCTTTCACACCGTTATTTGCTAACGTGTAGCTCTTTTCACCAATTTTTCTGAGACTAGCCTACGCACCAACAATGGTTAGTCCTTTATTTTTCGCAAAATTTAAGACTTCCAAAATTAGGCATTTATTCTTTGCTCAACACTTCTCCTTTTCGTCATTTATCTTTTTAGGTGATAGCTTTCACACCGTTATTTGCTAACGTGTAGCTCTTTTCACCAATGACTCCTTTTTTAGGGAATAGAATTTTTGCGAGAAAATCATTTATTAGTTAAGCATGAAAAATCAAAAACTCCACAAATTAAGTAAATTTCGATTCTATTTTTCATCAACCGACCGATTCTTCTTTTCTCAAGGTAACGAATGACTCGATTTTATATGATAACTACAAGGTTTGGAAAGAGAGATTAAGGCTCAAAATTTTGGAATATACAATTTTTTTAGGTTAAAACAATTTTAGAAGCTTGTATATAGCTAATTTATTGGTGTTATGGCGAGATCTAGAAATCTCACAAATCAAAATAATATATATGTATATATATATAAAAAAATTAAGGCAAATAACCAAATCAATCAAAACACACCAAAATTATTAAACAAACCACACCAAAATTACAACACACCAAAATACTAAAACAAACCACCCCCAAACTTGAAAATAAACTGTCCTCGGTTTATAAAATAAAAATAAAAATCAATGCGAAAAGCGAATACTCCTGTTAAGAAAGTTGATGTCCGAGCCTAACGCCTTTTAGAATCTGCAAGAGAATAAATATACGAGGCACACACAAAAGAAAATAAAATATACTCGTAAGTATAACATAATTTTTAGATGCGCATCAAGAAAGTCAGAAGAGTCGCCTTACGCGCCATCAAAGTTTTTAAAAAAAAAAAAAAGCAAAACACGAAATAAAAATTACAAGAATACATAAATCGCGAATAGATGCGCGTCAAGAGATCAAGAAGAAACTCCTTAAGCCGCCATCATTTAGCACGATTATTACACACGTAAAGTAAAAATACAAGAGGTCCGTCATGGGTTATTAAAGGGAGAGGAATGAATCCACTTTTCGTTTTCTCATTTGTAAAATCTTCTACCTGCACAATTTTAGCTAGAGTGGATCTGGTTGAGGAACAAATTCATTGAGTTTTTTTGATTAGTTCTTCTGGTGTTGTTGCAACGACTATGATTCGTTTTGCACGCTCGGAAATAAAGCCCTTTTCGGCAGAGTAGTCGATGAAAGACAGTAAACCATCAAAGAAACCATTGACATTAAGCACTCCTATTGGTTTTTGATGAACATTTAGCTGGGCTCGTAACCACATGAAAAAGTTCCTCAAGGGTGCCAAAACCACCGGGAAGGGCGATAAAGGCGCCAGAATTATTTATCATGTGAGTTATGTGATCTTGCATATTCACAGATCTAAACTCATCTCCAATAGTTGACCCGGTGATTTTACTTTCACCGGAGGTTTTGGGATTACTCCCAATACTCTTACTCCTTCCATATAGGCGAAGCGACTCGTCCCATTAATCCTAGACTTCCTCCTCCGTAAACTACATGAATGCATTTTTCTCCTAAGGTACGACCCAAGTCGTGGGCCTGATGAAGCATGCCTCTTTTCGAACTAGATCCACCAAAAATGCAGTATGTAAAATTTTTTTGTGGAAGATGATGACTCCATTTTTGAAAAGAAATTTATTTAGAGAGAAAAAGAGAAAAGTACAAGTTTGAGGGATGAATAAAAGAAACAAGCACAAAGGTTATTTATAGAAGAAAAGATGAGGAAAAATTGTTTAACAAGTTTGTGATTTTGTTTGATTGTGCTTCAACTACTCAATAGAATAATGAAAGCTTTTATCGCGTATCACATTTTTTTATTCAGAAAATCTCACCACACGACAAAAATAAAAGATACTTACGCGTATGTACAGTATTATGATTGTGGCTCACATCTTCCTCTGATTTTACGTTCAGAAACGGCTTAAACGCCTTCTATGAGTCGGGGAGAAGCTTCCCATCCAATTTTCTTACAAATTGGCAAACAGGGTCTTTTAACGTCAGATTCCCAAGACGTTGTTCATATTCTGGTTTGAATTTATTCCACAAACATTGAATTCCGTAATACACAAGTCCACTAGGATGCGTGTCAAGAGAAATTTCGATATTATCTAAATTCTCCTTATTCAGACCATCATTAATGAACTGAATTTTATCTTCTCTGTTTGTAGATGGAATTCCTAAAGATCGACATTTTGCATTACAGTTCCATCTAGCACATTTATAGCAAACGGCTAGAATCTTTGCTCGTCGTTTCTTGGTATATGAACTTTTTCCAAGCCCAGTAAGAATCTAGTTGGTGTTTCGTGAATTCACCTTCTATTCTTACTTTGGCTTCGATAATGAATCTTATGTCAAAAGGTATGCTTTTATTCGTAAGCAACCTCATCCTTTCAAGCCTTGTCTTGTAAATTTTTAAAATTGCATTTTTCTTAGAAAGGGAAATCTTTTTCAATTTTATACAATGTTTCTTCCATGACAAAAAAAAAAATTAAAATAAAAACGATAAAATATCTACAAATATCGCTTGTTTGTGGAAATCGAAAATCCGACTTTGATAGTCACGAGTACCGTTATCCGCCACCTGACCGGACAGAAAAATTATATTTGGCCTAAAACAATCCGACAACGGCGCCAAAATTTGATCGGCCAAAAACTTATCCTAAAAATAGGAGTTCTTGAGTCGCTCGCAAATATATACGAGGTAGAAGTAGTTTGTGGTGAGTTCTACCAAGGTCTTTTCTCTCGAGGATTGTCCAACAGGGCTTCGTATAATTTTTGTTACAAATTGCGAGAAATAAATACTAAAATATTAAAAAGATATTTTTGGGTTTTTTAAAAATTAACTAAATGCACTATATTTTAAACCAAACTATTTTATATAAGACTATTTTATATAAGACTATTTTATATAAGACTATTTTTAACTAGACTATTTATATTAAGACTATTTATATTAAGACTATTTATATTAAGACTATTTATACTAGACTATTTATATTAAGACTATTTTTAATACTACTAGTTTTAAGAAAACTATTTTTATACTAGACTATTTTTAACTAGTGAAAATGAATAGAATTAAAATGAGTTGGGAATTTATAAAATCTAGGGGATTACGGGTTCATTAAATTAGGTATTTAATTAAGTATAGGAATTGATTTATATGGATATAAAAGAAAAACGAATGTTTATCGAGTAATCAACTTTTCACCTCTGTACTTTCGTAATCAAAGATGTCTTAACCACTTTCGCAATCTTAAGATGTTGATAACAAGATTAACACTTGATAGATTGAAGAGATATGTTTCCAATTCACTCAACAATCAATCAAGGAGATTTCATTAGTAGAAATAGGATATGATCAATCTCTATTTAAACCAATTAGTCCTTTTTAATCAAAATAGTGTAAATCAATCAAATACTCAATATATAACCTAATAGAAATCCCCCTTCCCCTAGGAAGAAAGATTAGCTACTCATCGGTTTATACAAACTAAAATTATAATAGAAATAATGATATATATAATATATATATAAAAACTTTTAATTACTAGAACTTAATGACAATAGATAAAACTTACTTGAATATGATGAATCAAAGTGCAAGAAACAAACTTCAAAATATATCTTCAAACTTGTTTAAAGGTTACAAGCTTACAAAAATTGAAAGTAAAATACTAAGTGCTTATTGATCAAGCACTTTTCAATTACAAACTAAATGAAAGAAAAACTTTAAACTAAAAATGAAATACAAACTAAAATTGAAAGTTCTAAGGAAAATATATTGCTAACGGAAAGGAGTATTTCTTAGCAAGAAGTTGAGGATTTCTTGGTAAGAATGTGGAGTGGGATTTTTGCAATGGATGAACATGTCCTTTTATAGGTGATTTTCAAGAATACAATTGATTATTTAATTCAAAATATCTATTGTAATATCATTTTTTTAATTCTTTGTTCACACTTCACCCATGTCTTTGAATTTTCAGATTTTTGACCAAAAATATCTTGTGGTTGATTTCACAAGTTGGTCAAAAGTGGACTAATTTTGCATGGCATCTGTGAAAACGGCGATGAAAACGGCTCGGTTGCCCCGTGTTGTGCGCCGTTTTGTGCCGACTCGGTTTCTTCCGAATACGCGAGGACACGGCGCTAAATGCCGGCCGTGTGTGAAACGGCCCAAGACACGGCCCTTGTTGCGCCGTATGTGAAACGGCCGACAGAACACGGTCCATTTTGCGCCGTTTTGTATGGTCGTTTGTCCTGGAAAAATTCCCGTCGTTGGATTTGATCTTGTTTTCCGTTCTTTTTGATGCTTCATGTCAGCAATCTGTAAAATAACCATTTTTAGCTCATGTTTGGACATATCTGTAAAATATATATTTTTAATCACAAATCAGTACAATTATGCCCGGAAAAATGAATATTTTGTATATGAATTTTAGATCAATTATGCACTAATCAGTATTCTTAGTTTCCCTACGGATTCATGGTATATTTTCATGGTTTTGCGAAATCGAGAGGGTTTGGTTGTGGTCCGCCCTCGTTGTTATTTTTGTATGAATATACATGAATCGTAGGCGGGTTTCCGGGTGTATTCCATTTCCGTAATCGTTTAGAAGTGGTTGTGATTGTGCTATTCGAATCGTTAGGTTCATTCTCGTCGGTTCCTCGTGGTTGTGCTTGATCCTTCGTTTAGGAACCGTCGCTTTCCACCCGGACCGTTCGTAGTCGTGTTTCATCTCTGTTTCTTCAAGAATGTCTCAAAGGCAAGTACTTTACATTTGTTTACATGTTCTAGTATTTGAGTTATGGCTATACGTGGTTGTTGTGGGAGGATATGTGTATGTTCACCTAGGGACGGTCCAGGGCCTCTAGGGATACGTATTGCCGTGTGTGTGCGTATCACGAATCGTGGTTGACCACCCGGGGATGTCCGACGGGGCTCTGCGGGTACGGTGGCCGTGAGTCACGTACCAAGGTTAACTTTGAATTGTTTTGGTTGGAGGAAAATGTGTTTTGTGCTTGTGCATCGTAAATATTCTAATATAAAATGTCTTCTAAAATGATTTTGGCGCATTATTCATCCGATTAGAATGTAGTTCAAATGGATTGTACTTGCACTAGCGATTGTCGCTAACCCCTTAAATGGGGAAATACTTTTGTATTTCGTATTGATCGTGGGGACAAGCGAGCACTCGAGCCGTATGAGGATGATGGGCAAGCATGATATTGTCCAAGTAAATGATTTTCGGTGTCATGTCTGCCGGTTATTGTTATTGATGTCGATTTTGGGATTTATGTATTATAAAAATTGGTTTAAGTACTCGAGTACTTCTTTTGTAAAATTGTTAATGTTGTGTTCCCGCTTGGGAAATGGATTGTTGTTGGATCCTATTGGTCGGATTGTAGTCTTTTATTTTGAGTCGTCATTTTATTGATGATTGTTGTCGTTGCAAAGGTCTTGTTGGTATGTTAGCCGGGTGGATTCCACAGGTGTGGGGTCCACTGTAATATGCCCCTGAATGTCTTGGGGTGTTACGAATATGGTATCGAGCTTAGGTTTATGGATACCTAGGTCGGTTATTTGGGTCTAGTTAAGTGTCGTTTTGGGACGATTCACCGCTATGCCATCATCTCGACGCCGGTGCTCGTAAGTTTCTCTAACTTGACTCGTTTCCGCCTGCTCTATTTCGTCTTAGTATCCTTTGCGTTTTGAGTTTGAATAGTACTTACCCGTTGCTCCTTCGTAATTCCCCGCCGGTAGAGGACGCGACGCGGCCGCGACGCGGTAGGGGACGTGGCGCAGCCGGTGGGGCGGCCATGTCCGATCACTCGGGAACCGATTCGCGATGCCCTCTTTGTCGAACAGTGTTCCCTAGTTCCGGAGGTCGGCAGGATCACCGCTAGCTCCGGTAATGCTCATGAGAATGTTGGAGTGGCCAACATATTGCGGCAAGTAGCGAACCGGATGACGCTGCGGCTCAGCCGCTCAGTCGGCCATGCTAATGCCAACCGGTTCCGCCACTGGTCCGGCAATGATAAGCTACTTCAGACGTGATTCGTATCGTCCTCCGCAGTTTGATGGTGCTTCCGACCCTTCCGGTTGGGAGAGTTGGTTGTTTGAGATGGAGAAAGTGTTTGAGGTCGCTAATTGCCCCGAGGAGAGTAAAGTACCCATTGCTCGGTACTTCCTCGCCAAGGAGGCGCGACGTGGTGGCAAGCGGTGAAACCGCGTGGCCAGGCAGCCACGTGGGCGAGTTCCGGATCGATGGAAGACGACTTGCATCCGTGGCCAGTGAAAGAGGGGAGGATCCGAGCCTTCTTTGAGGCTAAGCCCCAAGATGTACCTATATCTCAAGCCATCAAAGACTACAATCAACAATTACATTACGTGAGAAACCAAGTCCGCGATGAGCTCGATAAGATCCGCCACTTTGACATGCGGATGAAACCGAGAGTGCGCCACTACATGTCCAGTGCAGGGTGCACGACTTTGAAGGAATATCAGAATAAAGCTATGGCTTATGAGATGTCGTTTTCTGCGACAGAGACGGCAACCGAAGGAAAGAAACAGAAAACCACCGGTCAGTTTTCGGGAGGCAAGTCAGGAGGATATCCGAGGACTCAGTCTGGTTCGCGAGTCTTCGGGAGTCAGTTGCCATCCGTTGGTCGAGGAAACGGTTCTAGATCTGCTCCTGCTGGTTCCGTTCGTGGTCCTACGTGCTTCAACTGCAGTCGTCCGGGCCACATGATGAGTGAGTGCGATAGGCCTCCGATCCAGTGTCTTGCTTGTGGTCGTATGGGTCACCGTGCTAAGTTTTGTACGGATGCAGCTCGGGCTCCAGTTACTCAGATATCTGCTCCAGCTGCAGGAGAGCCGAGTGTGAATCGAGCACTGACAGGTTCCTCGGCCGCAGCAGAGTTTTGGTAGAGGTCGAGGTCGTGGTCGGCCTTCTAGAGGGGAGCTTCTAGTGCGGGGTGCATTCCGCCCGTGTGTATGAGATGAGACGAGCAGGAGATCCTGACGCGACGGTGGCCACAGGTACCGTCCACATCCTTGATCTTCCTATTTCCGTATTGTTCGATTCTGGTGCTACGCATTCTTTTATATCTATGGATTGTGTGCGTCGCCTGCATGTTGATTGCCTTGTTACTTGTGAGCCTTTTGTTGTTAAACTTCCTAGTGGGGATAGCATCGTGGGGGATCGTGAGGTTAGAGATTTTCCAGTAAGTATCGCGGGGAGGGTTTGGCCTTCTAATCTGATTGCGGTAGATATTAGAGATGAGGATTTGATTCTGGGTGAGGATTGGATGGACCGTCATGGGGCGATCATGAATTATAGAACGAGGGCTGTTTCGATGTTAGCCTCTGATGGTACTGAGCATTCTTTTGTGGGGCGTAAGCGGGGTAGCCAGAGATTACTGATCAGCGCTTTGAGGGCGGTGAGACTTCTTCGAGGAGGTTGCACGGGTTATTGGTGTTACGCTTTGAGATCGGAAGAAGAGGGAGTCGAACTCTCGTCTATTCCGGTAGTATGTGAGTATCCTGACGTTTTTCCAGATGAGTTGCCGGGTTTGCCGCCGGGCCGAGAGGTTGAGTTTACCGTCGATTTAGAGCCGGGTGCAGCACCTATCTCTAAGACGCCATACCGTATGGCGCCTGCCGAGATGCTTGAGTTGAAGAAACAGTTGGGAGAGTTGCTAGACATGGGATATATTCGACCGAGCGCTTCGCCTTGGGGCGCACCGGTCCTATTCGTAAAGAAGAAGGATGGGTCACTTCGTTTGTGTATCGACTACCGAGAGTTGAACAAAGTGACCATCAAAAACAAGTATCCGCTCCCGAGGATTGATGACTTGTTTGATCGATTGGGGCAACCGTGTTTTCAAGATTGATTTGAGATCGGGTATTATCACTCCGAGTGAAGGGTACCGATATTCGAAGACGGCCTTTCGGACGAGATACGGTCACTACGAGTTTGTGGTTATGCCTTTTGGGCTAACTAACGCACCCGGCCGTGTTCATGCAGCTTATGAACAAAGTCTTTATCGAGTACCTCGATAAGTGTGTAGTCGTTTTTATCGACGACATCCTGATTTACTCGAGGAGCGAGGAGGAGCATGCCCGTCATTTACATATTGTGTTAGACATTTTGAGAACTCAGCATCTTTTTGCTAAGTTCTCGAAATGTGAATTTTGGCTACGGGAGGTGATGTTTCTCGGTCATGTGATCTCGGCCGAGGGTGTTCGTGTGGACCCACATAAGGTAGAGGCAGTGTTAAATTGGGCGCCGCCCAAGAACGTGAAAGAGGTCCGCAGTTTTCTGGGATTAGCCGGGTATTACCGTAGATTCGTCGAGGGGTTCTCTAAGCTCGCTCGACCGCTGACTCAGTTGTTACAGAAGTCGGAGAAGTTTGTGTGGACCGATGAGAGGCAGAATAGTTTTGAGGAGTTGAAGAAGCGGTTGACGACCGCTCCCGTGTTGGCTTTACCGAGTGGTAATGATGGTTTCTCCGTTTATAGTGATGCTTCGGGCCAAGGGCTCGGATGCGTACTTATGCAGCACGGGAGGACGATTGCCTATGCTTCCCGTCAGTTGAAACCGTATGAATTGAATTACCCTACGCACGATCTTGAGTTGGCCAGATTGTGTTTGCGTTGAAAATGGGCGTCATTACTTGTATGGCTCGTCGTGTCGATTTTCACCGACCACAAGAGCCTCAAGTACATCTTCACGCAGAAGGAGCTTAATATGAGACAGAGGAGATGGTTGGGCTGATTAAGGATTACGATCTTGAGATCCTTTATCATCCGGCAAGGCTAATGTGGTGGCAGATGCCTTGAGCCGGAAATCGACGCTCGGACGCTTGAGTTACTTACGGCCCGATCGGGACTTCAGCGAGAGTTTATGAGGTTGAGCATTGAGATTGTGCGCGGAGAGTTCCGGCGTTGCGTACTCTTGAGATTTCTTCATCTCTCGTCGAAGACATTAAGTCGGGACAGTTAGAGGATCCGATGTTTATTCGGCTTCGAGAGAGTGTAGGAAAGGGGAAAGCCCCGGGATTCGTTATTCGTGAGGACGGCGTGTTGAGATTCCGAGGTCGGTTGTGTGTTCCGAACGACTCGGGAACGAGGCGAGCATTATGCGAGAGGCTCATGCGTCACCATACTCGATCCATCCGGCTCGAGTAAGATGTATAAAGACACGAGGAAGAATTTCGGTGGAGCGATATGAAGAAGGAGGTAGTTCGGTTTGTAGCTAAGTGTTTGACTTGTCGGCAAGTCAAGATTGAGCATCGGCCGGCCGGATTATTGAAACCGCTTCGTCCCGGAATGGAAGTGGGAGGACATCTCTATCGATTTTGTTACGAGTTTACCGAGGACGAAGACCAGTATGAATATGGTATGGGTGATTGTAGACCGATCGACTAAGTCGGCACATTTTCTGGGCATCAAGGATACTTGGGGTCCAGAAAAGCTGGCTCGTATATTCATCGCACAGATTGTGAGGCTTCACGGTACTCCGAAGTCTATTGTTTCGGATCGTGACGGCCGTTTTGTATCGCACTTCTGGCAGGCGGTGCATAAGGCGTTGGGTACCCGGTTGCGTTTGAGTACCTCTTTTCATCCCCAGTCAGATGGACAGTCGGAACGCACTATCCAAACGTTCGAGGACTTGTTACGTGCTTGTGCTCTCGACTGGAGTAGTGACTGGGAGGAACATTTACCGCTGATTGAATTCGCGTACAACAACAGTTGGCACGCGTCGATTCGGATGGCACCGTATGAGGCACTTTATGGGCGACGATGTCGATCACCGATTTGTTGGAATGAGGCGTCCGATTTAGTCGGGACCGAGCCGGATGTCGTTTTAGAGACGAGGCGGAAGATAGAGTTAATTCGAGAACGGATGTTGACTGCCCAGAGTCGACAGAAGTCGTATGCCGACATCCGTCGTCGACCCTTGGAATTCGAGGTGGGAGACCACTTTTTGCTGAAGGTGTCTCCGACGAAGGGAGTTTTCCGTTTCGGGAAGAAGGGGAAGTTGAGTCCGAGATTTATTGGACCCTTCGAGATTCTCGAGCGAGTCGGTGGATTAGCATACCGTTTGGCGTTACCCCCGGCCTTGAGTCATGTTCATAGCGTTTTTCATGTTTCCCAGCTGAGGAAATATGTTCCAGATCCTAGTCACGTCATCGATTATGGCGAGATTGATATTGCTGAAGATATTACTTTTGAAGAGCGTCCTCTGAAAATTTTGGAGCATCGTGAGAAACGATTGAGGCATAAGACCATCCCTTTGGTCAAAGTTCAGTGGTCGAGACACGGTGTCGAGGAGGCAACTTGGGAAACCGAGGATAGCATGCGTGCTAAGTACCCGGAGTTGTTTGTTTCTTAAGTTTCGGGACGAAACTTATTTTTAGAGGGGTAGAATGTAATATCCGTATTTTTTCTTTCCCTTGTATTTTCGTTTTTGGTGTGTTTCTCGATTGTAGTGACCCTCGTGTACTTTTCAGTGTCCTTCCTGTCAAACTGTTGAATTGTATTCTCGTTATTGTTCATTGTTTCAACTTTCCTCATATGAATTCGACTTTGTTAGATCACCATTAATTTTTGGTGACTCCAAAAATTATAAATCTTTGCAATATTATAGAACATCGAGTTAGCTTTCCAATGGTTCAAGCGGTGAGTCAATCGGAGTCCGGACGAGAGAGTTATGGTCGTTTTAGTGGAAGATCACACCGTCGGCACCGGCCCAGAGCCTTTCGGCCGATAGGGTGGGCCGATAGACTCTCCGCCGGCATTTCAGTATGGGTATCGGCCGATCACTTCAGAGCCTTTCGGCCGATAGGGTGGGCCGATAGACCCTACCGCGGCATTTACGTATGGGTATCGGTTGGGCTATCGGCCACTCTATCGGCCGTAGGTTCTGTGAGTTACTTTAAATGTGTCGTTTGAGCGTGAGCACTCATTTCTTTTTTTTCTTCCACCGCATCGCGAGAGGGGATATAGAGGGGAGAGTTCTTCATCCGGGGTCGATTTTTCATCATTTCTTTTCGGTTGTGAGGCTCGGATAATCAATCTAACGCGAGTTCTACGGATCTTAGTTCTTGAATCTCCAAAGGTAATGTTCTAAAACCCTACTTTTTATGGATAATTGGGGATTTTGGGGTTTTGTCCGATTCTTTCCGTTTCGTTGATGGATTCATGATGAATATGATTATTCTTGTTGGTATTCTTAGTTTCCCTACGGATTCATGGTATATTTTCATGGTTTTGCGAAATCGAGAGGGTTTGGTTGTGGTCCGCCCTCGTTGTTATTTTTGTATGAATATACATGAATCGTAGGCGGGTTTCCGGTGTATTCCATTTCCGCAATCGTTTAGAAGTGGTTGTGATTGTGCTATTCGAATCGTTAGGTTCATTCTCGTCGGTTCCTCGTGGTTGTGCTTGATCCTTCGTTTAGGAACCGTCGCTTTCCACCCGGACCGTTCGTAGTCGTGTTTCATCTCTGTTTCTTCAAGAATGTCTCAAAGGCAAGTACTTTACATTTGTTTACATGTTCTAGTATTTGAGTTATGGCTATACGTGGTTGTTGTGGGAGGATATGTGTATGTTCACCTAGGGACGGTCCGACGGGGCCTCTAGGGATACGTATTGCCGTGTGTGTGCGTATCACGAACGTGGTTGACCACCCGGGGATGTCCGACGGGGCTCTGCGGGGTACGGTGGCCGTGAGTCACGTACCAAGGTTAACTTTGAATTGTTTTGGTTGGAGGAAAATGTGTTTTGTGCTTGTGCATCGTAAATATTCCGAATATAAAATGTCTTCTAAAATGATTTTTGGCGCATTATTCATCCGATTAGAATGTAGTTCAAATGGATTGTACTTGCACTAGCGATTGTCGCTAACCCCTTAAATGGGGAAATACTTTTGTATTTCGGGTATTGATCGTGGGGACAAGCGAGCACTCGAGCCGTATGAGGATGATGGGCAAGCATGATATTGTCCAGTAAATGATTTTCGGTGTCATGTCTGTCGGTTATTGTTATTGATGTCTGATTTTGGGATTTATGTATTATAAAAATTGGTTTAAGTACTCGAGTACTTCTTTTGTAAAATTGTTAATGTTGTGTTCCCGTTTTGGGAAATGGATTGTTGTTGGATCCTATTGGTCGGATTGTAGTCTTTTATTTTGAGTCATCATTTTATTGATGATTGTTGTCGTTGGCAAAGGTCTTGTTGGTATGTTAGCCGGGTGGATTCCACAGTGTGGGGTCCACGGCGCTGTAATATGCCCTGAATGTCTTGGGGGTGTTACACTTCTCAGGTTTCTTTGTGATTATCATACATTGTGTGTTACAATGGGTTCATTTGCGGTTTTTAATATTGCACCCTCGGATAATGTTTGGGGAGGCTGTTTAGCACTGCAAACTCGTTTTCTCTTAACATATGGATTGCCCGATTTACTGCAGCATTTAGTGTTTTCTACATTTAGAGATGAATAAGCCAGCAATCTTATGACCAGGAATTCTCTTTGGAGAATGTTTAGGAAGCCAGTTTACCACTACAGGTTCCTTCTTTGGTACCTGTTCATAATGACTGCTCTTTTTCTGTTTATAATTACTACCCTTTCCAAATCGTATTACTCAATATTACTATTTATTTTACAGTCCTATAAATTTCCTGTATCTCTTTGAGAAATATAGTTTTCTACTGATTAGAGGTATATAGGCCGGCAACCTTGCGGCCGAAAGGACTCCTCGGAGGGCGATTACGGCTCCATGGATGGACTGGTCTGATAGGTGTAACAACGCCACGTACCTCAAATCTTTTGTATAATTCTCCGTGTCTGTACAGGATTTTACTTCATAATTCGGTGATGTTTGTAGGTCGAGCTGTTTCTAAATAATGGGTCCTGAATACCATCATTTTCTAATCTGAAACGTAGATTGATATTGATCTTTCTCTATAAATTACATTGCTTTTTGAAAATTATATTAGTCTTGACAGCATATCACTATAGATTTCATAATTACTGCCCTTCTCAAATCATTGTGCTCGATATTACTATCAGTTTCCTTCTGATTAGAGGTATATAGGCCGGCAACCTTGCAGCCGAAAGGACTCCTCGAAGGGCGATTACGGCTCCGTGGATGGACTGGTCTGATAGGTGTAACAACGCCACGTACCTCAAATCAATTAATATCTCATCTAAATACTTAGTTATAATAATGCTATGTAATTCTCATAATTTTGTTCTTCTGCTCGCAGATCTAAATGCAAATCGCTGTAAGCGGGATAATATTGCTGTCAGGGAGTTCTACTGCTACCTATTTCAAAGCCGGGCCACCGATACTACAAATATACTTCGAGCAGGCAGGCTTGCACAGCAATATCAAATCGATTGTTACGTAAAGATTGAAACTCAACGGCTGGATATTTTAGGAGTGAACAACTGCAACATGATCTGCGAGTTGAATCATTCGAAGGTATTATCAAAAGCATGTCATGCGAGGGTAATTTGAGCGGCAACGAAATTGGCCAAAAAATTGTGCTCCCTTCGTCACACATCGGCAGTCCCAGAGATATGTGGCGGCGGTATCTAAATGCATTAGCTTTGGTAAGCGAATATGGAAAGCCGGATTTCTTCATAACAATGACGTGCAACCCTAACTGGCCTGAAATACGTGAGGGCTTGTTACCTGGTGATGAGGCCCAGAATAGATCTGACCTTGTTGCAAGACTTTTCAGAGCAAGAAATGAGGAGTTCAAGAACGACATTGTCAAAAACAACTTACTAGATGAGGTAGCAGCATACCTTTATGTTATAGAGTTCCAAAAAAGAGGGCTGCCTCATGCTCATTGGATCCTTATTTTAAAGCCAAATTATAAAATAGTCTCCTCAGATGCATATGATCGCTTCATTTGTGCAGAGCTGCCTGATATTGATTTACATCCACACCTTCATGCCTGTGTTGTCAGACATATGATGCATGGACCTTGTGGCGTGCTTAATCCCTCAAATATATGCATGCGAGAAAGCAAGTGCAAGAATAGATATCCTAAAGAGTATGTAGAGAGTACCTCTCAGCATGACGACTCATATCCAATGTATAGGAGGAGAAATGATGGACGAACTGCACATGTTCGGAATCAATTGCTTGACAACAGGTGGGTCGTTCCGTACAATCCCTACTTGCTCGCAAAATTCGACTGCCATATTAATGTCGAGATCTGTGTTGGCGTACGTCTCATCAAATATTTGTACAAGTACGTTTGCAAAGGCACCAATAAGATTGCTTTTAATGTCGTCCCACATCCAGAGATTTCAGCCCCTGATGAGATTACAGTATTCCAATCAGCCCGCTGGTTATGTGCTCCTGAGGCCATGTGGAGAATTTACGCTTTTATATTAAGCGAAATATATCCAGCTGTAATGCAACTTCATGTTCATCTGCCAAACAAACAACATGTTCTGTTCTCTCCCTCCCGCTATTTACCTGAAGTGATAGCAAATCCAAACGCATCTAAAACACAATTAACTGAGTTCTTCAGAATGAACACATAATCGGTCGCAGTTTCGCAAATGAATTTACTGTACAAAGATTTCCCTCGTTTCTTTGTCTGGGATGCATCCAAAAAAAACTAGCACCGATGACTCAAAGGAACCTGCATTGTCCGTTTGGTAACCACCAACCCACTTGATGGTGAGAGATATTATTTACGATTGCTTCTAAACCATGTTCGAGCGCCGACTTCTTTCGACTATTTAAGAACGTTCGCTGGCATACTATACCCCACATTTCGAGCAGCCGCCCTCGCACGTGGGCTGTTAGAATCATATATAGATGTTACAAGTTCTATAGCTGAGGCCTGTTCTTATCAAATGCCCTACTCATTACGCTGCCTCTTTGCAATCATTCTGTTATACAACACTCCCTCCAATCCACGAGCGTTGTGGGATGTCTTCAAATTTTTCCTCACAGATGATTTCATTGCTCTGAAAAAATTTACTAAGGAACAAGATTTTTTAAAATCACTTCAACCGATGGACATTTTCTTACAATCTATGGGTCGAACAATTGATGATTTTGGTTTGGTCGACTATAATTTGGGAGCTTCAAGAAAGCAAGTGCAAGACCGAGATTTTGAACAAGAGCTGAACTATATTGTCTCTGAGTCAGATCTGGAATCATGCACGCATTTGAATTCTATGAAGAATCAAGCCTTTACATAAATCATGCAAACCATTAGCAGTAACGATCCAGCAGTTTTCTTCGTCGATGGCCGTGCTGGCTCTGGGAAAACTTTTCTCTACCGAGCTCTTTTGGCGGCTGTTCGTTCCAAACACCTCATTGCATTAGCAGTGGCCTCTTCAGGAGTCGAAGCATCCCTACTGCCCGGTGGCCGCACAGCACATTCACGGTTCAAACTTCCTGTGATTGTCGAAGATGAATCATGTACAATCAGCAAACAAAGTGTACATGCTCGCCTCATTATTGCAGCCAAACTTATTATCTGGGATGAGGCTTCAATTGGGCATCGCAAGAGTATTGAAGCGCTTGACGCTCTGCTACGTGACCTCATGGAGACCTCCATTTCTTTCGGCGGCAAAACCATTGTTTTCGGATCCAATTTCAGGCAAACCATCCCGATAATTCCTGGCGGTAGTCGTGACGATGCTATTGCATCCTGCCTAATTAATTCTCCTCTATGGTTCTCAATGCGAAAAAATTGTCTGACCCACAATATGCGCGCAAAGGATGATCCTACTTTTAAGGAATTTCTGCTCCGGGTTGGTAATGGCGCAGAGCCTTGTAATCAATATGGCGAGATTAAACTACCCTCCAATATGTGCTTGCCTTATAAACACAATGATACTCCTTTAAGTGACTTGCTATCCCAAATTTTCCCCCACTTCAATATTTCTCCTCTCAATCCCACCATGCTCATTGACCGTGCAATTCTGACTCCAAAGAACGACAGCGTTGACGAAATTAATGATCTTCTGATCAATAAATTTCCTGGTTGCGCCGTTGATTTTTATAGCACAGATCTCACCAACGATCCGTTTCAACAATCTTACTATCAAGATTATCTGAACTCAATTCACACTCTAGGATTACCCTCACACTTGCTTCGGCTCAAAATAAACTGCCCTATCATGCTGCTACGTAATATTAACCCTTCAGAAGGCCTGTGCAATGGTACTCGTCTTATATGCCGCCATCTGGGGAAAAATGTCCTATCTCCAGAAATTATCTCAGGCCAACATGCAGGAGATTTGGTCTTCATACCCCGTATACCTCTCGAACCGTCTGACAAACAAAAATGCCCTATTCCATTTAAATGACATCAATTCCCAGTGCGCCTCTGTTTTGCAATGACATTTAACAAGTCCCAAGGACAGGCATTAGATAAAGTTGGCCTGTATCTGCCCGAGCCCGTCTTCTCTCACGGCCAGCTCTATGTTGCCCTTTCTCGAGCAAGAAAGGCAGCTGATATTAGAATTCTAATTCGACCCCCCACTATTGATGCCATCCATGTTGATCTCACCAAAAATATTGTGTACAGAGATATTATCGATGCAGCAGTCTTATAAATCTGTTAACAGACTTGATATAAATCTGATCTAATCAGATAACTTTCTGATGTGTATTAATGATAGAATGAGACAGCTTTTGTTTTCTGCCAAATACTTCTTCTATGGGTTTTTTATTTCAGTACCATCTGCAATTTTCATTGTAATATATATGCAGCCAATGGAGCACAAATTATATTCTGTCAGCAATATCACTCCTGATATGAAAAACTGGACTGCCAAAGTTTGCGTTGTCAATAAAACAAGCCCTCGAACATCATCACAAACTACCCCTATTAGATTCCAAAAATTGCTCCTCGCAGATGAACAGGTCAGCTTTTTCTCGCTTATATCCATTATTATTTCTGCATAGGCTATTAGATATTTCTCTACATTTTTTTCTATATCATCCTACAAATTGTTGCCTATAATCTTCACCTCGATCACTGTTGGATAAATATTTATATCTTTCTCTAAACACTGCAACATGTGCAACAACTTACTATTACTATATTTACTTATATCGAAACCTACTTTTTTCGAAGATTTTTTCGCATCTTGTAATCTTATACGTCTGCAACATGTCTGAAACAGGGAAATAAAGTTGAAGCAATGCTATACAGATCCGATGTCGAACTGCTGAAAAATTGTTTCACCATTGATGAAACTTATCTTATATCAAATGCGCTGGTGCGGCCTGTCAAACGAGAATTCGAAAATCCTCTGATCAATAACAACTACCAATGGATAATCGGTGCTAAAACAGCAATTCTGCCAACTGAAAAGAAAGCGTTTGTTTCTTCTGCTATGGCTCCTGTATTTACATATTACGATCGTTTCCATAGTTTAATAGGGACAAGAACACTTATAAGTAAGTAACTATTCAGACATCTCCCAGGAACCGAAAAGTCCCAGGCCTATTTTAGCCCCTTCCTTAAAATATTTGTACCATAATAAATTAACAAAGTAGGTCATCCATTTTTTTCGCCCAACTGACAGGTACTGTTGCTGTTATAATAAGCAAGCACGAACCCAGATCCGTTTCATCAAGAGGCATAGAAAACACGCTGCGTGAATATGTTGCAATAGACGAAGCATACGAACCAATCATCCTCCCCTTACTATATACCTAATATCAAATAAAAAAATATATATACTAATCTCCATGCAAAAAATGGTTTTAGTTGCAGGCCTTTCATTATTACTTTTTGGAACGACGCTATTCCAGATGATGTGTACACTCTGCTCGACTCCGTTCAGGATCAGCATGTTATAGCTGCACTCAATTTTAGTGTTACCAAATACCATAGTAATATTCTTCCTCCTTTCTAAACAATATACAATATACTGGAATGTGTTTACATGACAAGTATATATAGAGTATGTCTCTCTCTATCTCTCTCTCTCTCTCTCTATATATATATATATATATATATATATGTTCTTGATTTAGTTCAGAGTCATTGATGATTATTATTTTTTTTTTTTTTACAATTTGTAAACTCCTGCTGATTTTTTCACGCCTTTTATTTTAGTGCCAGGGGTATCGGGGTACCATATTACAGGGCCAGTTTCGTCTATTTTCAGTATCCTAATCCTAAAAAATTAGATACCATTTTCAAGCTCACTTTATTGTCTTCCAAACAACACTTCCAAAGGGTAAATCAAACTTCAGCTGACAGAAAAATGCCTAACCGAATTGTCTGCATTAATCGTGATTGACATCGGGAAGAGAGTTCTGTTTATTTAAATTGGGCTTCCTTTTTTTCCGCATTATATACCCTGTTCTATATGTTTCACAATATACACTCCTTTCTAAACACAACAAAACACGCTGCGTACTGATTATTTCCTTCATTAAATTATTATTCTGCAGATGTCTCGCTCAGCTCAACATCCTCTTCGTTCATTCTCCTTCAATTTAAAGACAAACGTTTTGAAGAACTTCAGAAATGGTAACCCCACATCTAACCACATAAAATTTGAAGAATTTTTTTTATTTGAATTGAAGAACACTTGACGCAAAATCCCGATATTATTCAGTTGATTTTTTTCACTTTCCTTCTGGACCACATGAATAGTGTATTGATAAATGTGCATCTGTATTGCTGTTAATATCGGATTCACATTAGTATTGTCTTGTTTAACATAATAGTTATACTGCGCCTGCCATCTCTTATAGAACACTCATGCTTTTTATATTTATATGATTATTAATTTTATACTTCCAGGTAAGCTCTAAATACCAAACGGATCGCTGGCCTCTTGGGGCAGGACAGCCTACTCGAAACAGCGCACACAAATTTAAATTTAAATACTCAGGATATAATGTCCGTACATACCATCCTTCCAACAGCTGAGGTAAACACAGTCCAAATATTCAGTTATTAAGTACTCTCAGACTATCTAAACATTTTCCCTTAAACAGCCCGGCAGGTTTGATACTGTTGTTCGAGCAAAGATAATGCGAACTAATCAAAAGTTCATCTACCTATGCTGCGATCGCTGCCACTGCCTGACATGTGCAGAATATGGCTCCCTCTGTGAATGTCGATCCTGCCACATCAACAAAATAGCAACTGCAAGGTATTCATATCACCATTGCTTTATTTTTTCCCAAATTGTTCTGACATTTTATCCGGGCCTGATACAAAATTACATGTATCTACAGATACAGATTCTCTCTTCTGCTTTTCGATGAGACCGGCGAAATAAAGGTTACAGTGTTTGGCAATGAAGGTGAAAAACTTCTGAATATTTCAGCCGATGATTTCTGGCAAAAATATAACAATGTATGACAGAGTCCCTACTCTACCTACACTGCATTTATAACTAGAAATACTACATGTAATAAATTAAACATATCTAACATACAGGATGCCTCTTCTATACTGTCCTTGCTGAACTCCAACCTTGAAGGCTGGTGCTAAAAATAAAACTTCAATCTAAAATTTTTAAGAAATAGGACGACTCTGCTACATTATCATATACCGTTCAATCATTAGAATGTGAAAATACAACATCAGTCCCTGCCTCAAAAAATAAATCTCCTGCACCCCCTTCTTCCTCTCCAGGTACGTTTCCATGCACTTCCAATCTACTACACTAAATATCTTGCGTAGCGGCTCTCTCTTGTCTTACCTCAATCTCTCAATTATATTTTTCCTCTATCACAGGCATTACGTACTCCGCAACCGATGGAATAAACGACCCAACTGAAAATCCAAATACAGGTTTTCATGCACTTCCAATCTAAGATACCAAATATGTTAGATCACATTTCACTCTTCCCTTAGATCAATCTATCAGGTATCTCTTTTCCTCTTCCCACAGACATTACATACCATGCACCGGATGACGTCAACGAGCCAGCTGAAAATTCGGATCCCTCCACCCAAACTCTAGTAGGTTCACCATACTATATCCACGAATATTTCAAGATTCATTCAATATTTACACATAATTAACCGCTCAGCTACCAAAAATAAACAGATATGCTACATGCCACCAAGTCCACACTTCCCAAAAAAAGGGCTGGAATACAAATACAAGACAACAGACATACGACTAACAAACCACTATCCAATAAATCCAACAATGGCAGACACCGTATGTTTCACAGCATCCCTCCCTGCATCATCACAATTTAGCTGATTTTCCTTGCTAACCAAATCGTCATATATTTGGCAAAATGCAGCACCTCCATAGAAAAGTGCAGACATGCCCAAATCATCGCAAGGCCGCACATTGAGAGCCAAAAAGTTCGACTGAATAAATGCACACTCACACTTCTGTGCAAATAACAATGTTGTAAAATCTTTGTAAATTACTTTAGCAACAAACCTTTTGTACAAGCTGCGTCCTGTAATCATATGTAAATATAGACCGCCCGTTTGACCTTGTTCCGATGTACTCGACCTATTACACATTACATGAACTTTTCTTTACACTTTGGTCTATGGCAGCTTTGATTCGTTTCTTTTTATTCGTACTTCCAGGTTTGAATGACTCATGTTTTTATTTTGGAAGATTCTGTCTCTGTTGCAATTTTATTTTCAAACCTCTGTATGTCCTCTTTTGTTACCTAAATTTTTGTTTTCTCAGTGCAATGCACCTATTTTGTATTTACTGTTTCTTATTTCTGTTCATTCTTGCTATTCATTTCCTTTTCAACTCTCGCACTTATACATTTCAATGATTCTTGATGAGTTTGATTTCTATGAATATTATTCTCCTCGTTTTTTAACGTGTCTGTTCGGGGTGCTTTGGTCTGCGAGATTTAGAGACAAATTTCGAACTGGTTGTCCAGATCTTTCATATATATAAATTCTTCATACTGTGCTACACGGTGTGCTTTTTGCTTGGTTTTTCTCAGCAATTTTTTGTTGTCCTCTTATTCGTGTTGTCATTTTTATGAAAGTTTTTGACTCTGCTTTGTGTTTTAGGTTGCTAATCCTAGAGGAGGCTGCCGGCCAGGAAGGGAGTTATTTTATACTCTCAAATTTTTTTGTTTTCTCCTCCTTGTTTGTTTGTCTGTCGTCGGTTGTCCTCAACTCGGCTGAATACACCCTCAATTGTTATAGGCATATTTTTTGGCAACTTCTCCGTCCTCTTACTTTTTCTTGCTTCTGAGTGTTATTTAGCAGATGGCCTTTTATTTTTCTTCAATTTTTAAACTGCCTTCGCCAATATTTTTTTCCTTGATAGCAGATGAATTTTTCTTCGTCGTTATTTCATTTTTCGTGGTAAATTCTCTACCAGGTAAAAATAAAGGTTATGAATCCTCGACAACAAATTATCCAAATTCCACCAGCAACTGCGACTCGTAATCTCAAGCTGCTATTGTGTATCTATTTACTTCTTTTCTGTCACTTGTATGTTATTGTCGATATATGTTCTTCACCAATGTCCAGTTCTTATTTTGGCATGGTTCTTATGAGTTTCCTTGTGTGTTTTTAGCAGGTCAGGCAGTACCTATTCATGTTCCAAGAGCCAAAAATATTACCGGTATGCAATAGAATGAAATTTCCCGTATAACCACCTCTTATCTGTTTTCAGAATTCTATTACCTATATATGTGTGCGTGTGTGCGTGTGTATATATATATATATATATATATATATATATATATATATATATATATAAACGCGATGATCACTTTATGTTCGTCCAAACACACATCTGCCAAAGGTTCTTTCTTTTTCCTGCAGCTTTCTTTTGCCTCTGGATCGATCTTGGATTTCTTTTTTTTTTTATTACATCTGCTGCAAAATATTACTTTTTCGAACCTCTATTTTTGACCCTCGGATTTGGTTGTTATAGTATTTTCGTTATCAGGTACATGTTCAATATATTGCGTTTAGTTGTGGCTTGTTAGCCAACAAAACCAATAATGGGCACCCCGCGCATTGAACGGATGAGACGTTTTTTTCCTTTTCTCGCCTGTTGATGGCAGTCCCCTCCCCTTGATTTCAATTCATCGGTAGCAGCTGAGGAACTTGAAATTCATAATATTGTTACAGAGTTTCGTGTTTTTTATTTCATTTTGAATTATCTATATCTATTCTGTTAATGAAAATATTAAAATTATATAGCCGAATGCAGTGATTTTGTTCTTCTTCAGATTTCTGTTCTTCTCGTGCTCTGATTATCAGGTGCATGTTCAATTGCGATGGTTATTATATTTTTGCCAGTTACATCTTGTGGTTTATTTGGTAGGTTTATCTGTATATATTTCTTCGCGTGTTAAACTATGTGTTCTAAGCGTTCACTTTTGGTTTCCCTCTTGCCCCGACCGGAGGTGGGGTTTCCGTCATTTTCTTTAATTTTTTTTGGGGGCTTTCTCTTGTTTATACTGATTATATGTATGCTGCCTATTATTGATTTTGTTTCTCAGATTTGTGCTCTTCTTGCCTGCTGATTGTGCTTTGTGTGTTTTTTTATCAGGTTTGGGTTGTTATTTTAGCAGCTCTGCTTGGTGAGTTTCATTTGTTTACACTTCTCTGTTTTAGGATTTCATATCCGGGTTGAGTTGTTATTTTTTCTGGTCTTAAATAACCGTTCGAACTTCCTGTGATTTAAGGCAATATTTTTTTCGCCTTGGTAGATCAGTTGGAAATAAGATTGTGGATTTGATACTCAAATCTGATCGATACTTTACGTGGCTGACTAAAAATTAGTATGTATTTGTTTTGAACGCTGTGGTTATGATTTGGGCAACTGTCTATTATACTGCGCGAACAGTTAATCCACGTCCTCATTTAGCTGTTTTATTTTTTCATCATCATTTTCATATATAAACCTGTATTCTAACATATTTGTTATCATAACAATGCAGTTTTTTTCCAATAGTCCGTGTTCTACCACGCGTGGGGTCCTCTGCATCTCATGACCTGTTCAATGCATAAATATGGTTAGTTTATAATTCTATTATACTTAAATTGTAATATTTTTGTTGTGTGCGATTTTTCAATGTTTTTGTTTGTAGTTGTGAGGCCTTTAAGGAAGCCGCGGGATTTTAGCAAAATTGATGATGTCTCGTGACATGACTCGCCAGGCTGAATTGTTCCTTGATGATTGTTATGAGGCTGGAAACACTGAATGTGTATTCTTGGTAGGAATTGTATTTCTTTATCTCTTTTATATAAAATGCTATTTAATTGCTACAGTGTTTCTAATGACTATTTTTTTTACAGGAAAACATTTTTTCTTATGGTTATATATACGGAAGTTGGAACAGACTGTTTAAGAAAGGCTTATGATATGGGACATAAGGATGCCACATTTTTTCTTAGTTTCCGACTGGACATTGCTTGCTGTTTATATCAATGTTTTCTAATAATGTTTTGCTGTATTTCCTTGGCCAATACATACTCCTCATATACAATAGGCATCATCCTCACAGCAGCCAGGACGAACCCAGTCCTATTATTAAATTCTAAAAAAAATATCCAACATCGAATAAGTACCACTGCATCGCATTTGCACTAGTATATATATATATATATATATATATATATATATATATATATATGTCGAAATCAAATAATAGTCACTCTAACAATCAAACAACTAATACATGAACTGATTTAATTTAATTGATTTTAATTTAATGAATTTACTAACCCAAAAAATATCAATCAGTTTATGGAATAAAATCAAAATACAGAATACAAAAATAATAATAAATAAATAATAAATAAATAAATAAGATAGAAATAAAAAAATACTAAACCTTAACGGATTGTCGTAGATCTTATTAAAAAAATTAACAATATGATTTTAACTGATTTAATTTAATTGATTTTCTTACTCACCCAAAATATCAATCAGTTTTTGGAATGAAATCAAAAAATAAAATAAAAAAAATAAAAAAAATCAGATAGTAATGAAGCATATTTAACCTTAACGGATTGTCGTAGATCTGATTATTCTAGATGACGAGGTTGTTGGCGACAACAAGGGCGGCGTATGACTGGTTTTGATTGATGATGAGACTAGGTTATCGTGTGTGATAAGTTGGGTGGGGTCTTTTTAATTTTAAAGAGAAGGGGTTCGGTTATATTGAATCTGGCACAACTATGGTTAGTTGACACATTTGGTCTTTTCAGGGTAAAACAAGGTGGTTTTAATAGTAAAACAAGTTGGTTCTATGAATCTCGTTTGGTTAATTGGAAACTTAGGTCCCTAAAGTCTTCTTCTATAAGACTTCAGCCACATAATATTTTTACTTATACGTTTAACTATTTGGTTTCACTTATGAGTTTTGACTATTTCATTTTACTTATCACTTAAACATTTTTACCAACCAATCAAATAAGTCTTTCAAACATATAAATGTCATAGTCAGCTAGGGGTTGTGGTATGTGAGTTCCCCACCAACCTAGGAGTTGTGGGTTCAAGCCTCGCCGGAGGCATTTGTGAGATAGTGTAACACCCCCAGATTTAACCGGGAATATTACAGCGCCATGGGCCCCGAGATGGAACCCACAAGGCTGAAGAAAATTTTCGCAAACATTTACAATTGCCCAAGAGGCTAACGACAGTACTATCTTTAAAAATATTCAAAGATTCTATAAAACTCGTTTATCAAAACCGTAGTAAAATCTCATTTTAAAAAGGGCGAGGCCAAACGGCCGAAACTCAATAGTTTAGAAAACGATTTCCAAAGTAACTCAAGTTACCAGAAACGAAAGGTCATTTAAAAATACTCACGCAGCGGAAAAGACAATAGTTAAAAGTACTCTAGCAGCAGAATACAACAACTGATCAGGAAACTCAATACAAAAACATGCCCTAGCCAGTATCCTCCGGGAAGCTCATCTCCTCACGACCGCTACAAGCTCGATATCCAAAGAACCTAAAAAGAAAGTCCACGACGGGGTTAGCCATAATATCCAACAATGATAATTGTCACATCACATTAATAATTACATACCAATGAGAATACAAAATAAGAATACGACCAATGTAATCTTATCGTAGTAACTTTACTTACTCAAATAATTCTCGAGAGAATAACCATTATCACATTTCACATTTCGTACTCGATTAACCAATAAACTCGAACATAGTATTTGTATTGTACCTCAAACAATACTCAAGATTCTCAAACTATCATCACCAACTCATGATACGGAAATATACCAGTTCTAACCAATACGATCCATCGGATAGTATCATCAAATCCCAAGACGATAACCGATTGTCCATCAAAGACAAATACCAAGGGAAATACGGAACATACCTCGAGATGCACAATACCACGACGATCACGTTAGTCTAATCCGAGATCAGATCAATACATCATACGGACACGGTCTTAACACAAGACCTACAAATGCATCCTCATATGACAACGTCAATATGCTCAAACAATAACAACAGTGTATACTCAATGAAAATCCCATGATCCAGCGCCCTCAGCATAGATCCTAAGATGATCCTATTAGATCAACACGAGGTGGATAACCAACAATATACATATACACAAAACAACACATGTAAAACCAACGATGCGAATCCACATGATTCCATCAATACAATACTGGGTAATCCAACGATCCAGCGCCCTCAGCATAGATCCCAAGATGATCCCATTGGACCATAACGAGGTGGAAGAACCCATCTAATGATCCAGCGCCCTCAGCATAGATCCCAAGATGATCCCGTCGGACCATAATGAGGTTGACATCTGATCCAGCCCCCTCAGCATAGATCACACGATCTCACAGGATCAACACAACGTAAACAATACAATTATGCATACACATATGCAACTCAATATGTTCATGAATATGAACAACATATGAATCAAAACATGAACGACATTATGATGACACAACTAGGACGACTTCATGTTCAGCAACATGAATGACAACCTGCATGATCAACAACATCAACACTAAACCGAATCAAACTAAGATACTTGTTCCAAGTTCTTCAGGAGAAATCTCGATGTCAAATAATCACCGGCGATTATTGTAACACCCCGAGATATTCAGAGTATATTACAGCGCCGTGGACCCCCCACATGGGACCCACCAGACTACAAACAAGAAAACTCCACTCGACTAACCATCCCGGTTAGCGGGGACACACATTTAATTATAAGACATAAAAAGTTACGCCCGGAGCAACCGGCGAAATGATCATCAACCAACAATGTAACAATTTAAAAGTAGCACAATACGGAGTTTGAAATGAAAAGCCTAAGTACTCGCGAGTACACTCTATAAGTTTATAATTATTAGAACAACCAAATCGAAATGGGCGAAAGAAATAGAAAGACCCAAATGCACATGTCAACGACCCTGGCCAACGTCCTTGTACTGTCCAGGTGCCCGCTCGTCCGGATAGTCATAACCTGAAATCCATAACAAGAATTTCCCCAAAACGGGTCCCCAGAGGGGTTAGCAATTATGCTAGTACAAGTAATCAAGGCAAACCAATCGCTTACACATTTCATAGTACATGCACCAATATTATTTCAAAACCAAAACCAGACATGTCTTTTCCGGAAATAAACAGTCAAACAATTTGCCGTGGGAACAGGGCTATACCATTGATCCCGCTCCGTGATCCCTAAGGACCCTCCCGAGCTGGCCATATTATAAAACAAATCACGCACACGCATCGCCTTGGGAACAGGGCTATACCATTGATCCGCTCCGTGATCCTAAGGACCCTCCCGGTGGCTAGCGAAACAAACTCGTGAATCCAGGGCTATACCATTGGATTCCCTCCGTGATCCCGTCGGACCCTCCCGAGGTGAGCAATCACACACAATATACATTACCATTTCACGTTAAGCATAAAGGTTTCCAAAATACTTGCCTTGAATATTTTGATGACGCAACGAACTGAAAGGATAATCACCGACGAACACTAGGAATCAACGGAACCGAACCTAATGATTCGAAGAACATAATTACAACCAACTCTAGCCGAAAACGGAAATGGAATACACCCGAAAACCCGCCTACGATTCATGTATATTCGCACAAAATAACAACGAGGGCGGACCACAACCAAACCCCCCTCGATTCCGCAAAACTATGAAAATATACCATGAATCCGTAGGAAAATTAATGATATCAACAAGATTAATCATAATCATCAAGAATCCATCAACAAAACGGAAGGAATCGGACAAAAACCCCAAAATCCCCAATTATCCAAAAGGGAGGGTTTCAAGAAATTTTACCTTTGGAGATTCAAGTACTAAGATCCGTAGAACACGCATTGGATTGATTGTCAAGCTTCACTCTAGAAGAAAAATGATGAAAATCAACCCCCCAATGAATAATGATGAAGAACTCTCCCCCTCTCTCCCACTCTCTCTCGCGTCGCAGGAAGAAGAAGAAGGAAATGAGCAGCGGACGCTCAAAACGACACAATTACTCCCAGGGTTCGGCAGTGTGCCGCGGCACGGCCTGCGTGTGCCGCGGCACCCGGTACAGGCGGGTTTTGGTCGCAGATGACACACGAGTGTGCCGCGGCACCGGGTAGGTGTGCCGCGGCACTGGCTTGGCATTGTGCCGCGGCACCGGATGGGTGTGCCGCGGCACACAGTACAGTTTGTTTGGCCAACAACTGAAGAAATTTGTGTGCCGCGGCACACATCTTATCTTGCGGCCCACACCCCCTTTTGGGTCCCAAAATGGTGAAAATGATCCGGAAAGAGAATAAAACGATAGGAATCAATATTTAGGAACCAATAACACGAAATGGATCCACGGCAACCCCGAAACGGCGGTTCCGCACCACAATAACGAGAATACAGTTCAACAGTTGACAGAAGGACACCTTTGAAAGGTACACGAGGGTCACTATGACCGAGAAATATACCAAAAATGAAAATACAAGGGAAAGAAAAATACCGGATATTACATTCTACCCCTCTAAAAATAAGTTTCGTCACGAAACTTAAGAAACAAACAACTCAGGGTACCTAGCACGCATGCTATCCTCGGTTTCCCAAGTTGCTTCCTCGGCACCGTGTCTTAACCACTGCACTTTGACCAAAGGGATGGTCTTATGCCTCAGTCGTTTCTCACGATGCTCCAAAATCTTCAAAGGACGCTCCTCAAAAGTAATATCTTCAGCAATATCAATCTCGCCATAATCGATGACGTGACTAGGATCCGGAACATATTTCCTCAGCTGGGAAACATGAAAAACGCTATGAATGTGACTCAAGGCCGGGGGTAACGCCAAACGGTATGCTAACCCACCGACCCGCTCGAGAATCTCGAAGGGTCCAATAAATCTCGGACTCAACTTCCCCTTCTTCCCGAAACGGAAAACCCCTCTCGTCGGCGACACCTTCAGCAAAACGTGGTCTCCCACCTCGAATTATAAAGGTCGACGACGGACATCGGCATATGACTTCTGTCGACTCTGGGCCGTCAACACCCGTTCCCGAATTAATTCTATCTTCCGCCTCGTCTCTAAAAAGACATCCGGCTCGGTCCCGACCAAATCGGACGCCTCATTCCAACAAATCGGCGATCGACATCGTCGCCCATAAAGTGCCTCAAACGGTGCCATCCGAATCGACGCGTGCCAACTATTGTTGTACGTGAATTCGATCAATGGCAAATGCTCTTCCCAGTCGCTACTCCAATCGAGGGCACAAGCACGCAACATGTCCTCGAATGTCTGGATAGTGCGTTCCGACTGTCCATCTGACTGGGGATGAAAAGAGGTACTCAAATGCAAACGGGTACCCAACGCCTTATGCACCGCCTGCCAAAAGTGCGATACAAAACGGCCATCACGATCCGAAACAATAGACTTCGGAGTACCGTGAAGTCTCACAATCTGCGCGATAAACACACGAGCCAATTTCTCCGGGCCCCAAGTGTCCTTGATGCCCAGAAAATGTGCCGACTTGGTCAGACGATCAACAATCACCCAAACCATATTCATGCCCGATCTCGATCTCGGCAAACTCGTAATGAAATCCATCGATATATCTTCCCATTTCCATTCCGGAACGGGAAGTGACTGCAATAACCCAGCCGGTCGCTGATGCTCGATTTTGACCTGCTGGCAAGTCAAACATCTCGCCACAAACTGTGCGACCTCCTCCTTCATATCATTCCACCAGAAGTTCCTCCTCAGGTCCTTGTACATCTTACTCGAACCAGGATGAACGGAATAGGGTGTGGAATGGGCCTCACGCAAAATACTCTGTCGCAACTCTGGATCGTTCGGCACATAAAGCCGACTCTGGAATCTCAAAACACCATCCTCGTGAATCACAAACCCAGGAGACTTTCCCTTAAGACCGTTCTCTCGGATTTGAGTAATCATCGGATCCTCTAATTGTTTCAGCTTAATTTCATCGATCAAAGACGACGAAATCTCTAAAGCACAAAGTTGCCGTGACTCCGAGCAACAAAACCTCAACACCAAACTCAATCAAAGCCCGCCGAAGCTCAGACTGAGACGTGAGGACCTCAAGCGTTCGCGACGCAATCGGTTTCCGACTCAAGGCGTCGGCTACGACGTTCGCCTTGCCCGGATGATAAAGGATTTCGAGGTCATAATCCTTAATCAGCTCTAACCACCTCCTCTGCCTCATATTCAACTCCCGCTGAGTAAATATATATTTCGACTTTTATGATCGGTAAAAATCGACATGCGAGCCGAAAAGATAGTGACGCCAAATCTTGAGCGCAAAAGCATTGCCGCTAACTCCAAATCATGAGTAGGGTAGTTAAGCTCATACGGTCTCAACTGTCTCGACGCATAGGCAATGGTCTTGCCGTGCTGCATCAATACGCACCCAAGACCCTGGCCCGAAGCATCGCTATAAATGGCGAATCCCTCGTTGTCACACGGCAACGCCAAAACCGGGGCTGAAGTCAAACGCTTCTTCAGCTCCTCAAAACTCGACTCCCTCTCATCGGTCCAGACGAACTTCTCGGATTTCTGGAGCAACTGTGTAAGTGGCCGAGCTAGTTTTGAGAAACCCTCGACGAACCTACGGTAGTAGCCAGCCAAACCCAAGAAACTACGGACCTCCTTCACATTTTTGGGCGATGCCCAATCCAACACTGCCTCAATCTTCTGCGGATTCACTCGAACTCCCTCGGCTGAAATCACGTGACCCAGAAACATCACTTCCTTCAGCCAGAACTCACATTTCGAGAACTTCGCATAGAGTTGCTCGGCCCTCAAAATGTCTAACACTATCCGCAAATGATGGGCATGCTCTTCCTCATTCCTCGAATAAATAAGAATATCGTCAATGAAGACGACGACACACTTATCCAAATACTCGATAAAGACTTTGTTCATCAATTGCATGAACACCGCCGGCGCATTAGTTAACCCGAAAGGCATAACTACAAACTCGTAATGTCCGTATCTCGTCCGAAAAGCTGTTTTCGGCACGTCGGACTCTCTCACCCGGAGCTGATAGTACCCCGATTTTAAATCAATCTTCGAGAACACCGCATCTCCCTGCAACTGATCGAACAAGTCGTCAATCCTCGGCAAAGGGTACTTGTTCTTGATGGTCACTTTGTTTAGTTCGCGATAGTCGATACACAAACGTAGTGAACCATCCTTCTTACACACAAACAAGACCGGTGCGCCCCAAGGCGAGGCGCTCGGTCGAACATACCCCGACTCCAGAAGTTCACTCAACTGTTTCTTCAACTCGGCCATCTCTGAAGGTGCCATGCGATACGGCGCCTTCGAAATCGGAGCCGCGCCCGGCTCTAATTCTATAACAAACTCAACCTCACGATCCGGTGGCAATACCGGCAACTCGTCAGGAAATACATCAGGAAACTCACTAACGACTGGAATCGACGAAAACTCGACTCCACCATTCTCCGCCTTCAAGGCGTAGAACCAATAACCAGTACACCCCTTTCGCAGGAGTTTCACCGCCTTCAAGGCGTTAATAACAAACTTCTGGTTTCTCTTTCGCCCCGCGAAAGAGTGTTCAGTGTCGTCCTCGGCTAACATAGTAATGATCCTCGTGCGGTAGTTCATGATTGCACCATGCCGCTCGAGCCAATCATTCCCGAGAATTAAATCCTCGCCCTCGATACTCATAACAATAAGATTAGAGAGCCAAGCCCTCTCACAAATGATCACAGAACAGTCCCGGACTTCTCGATCACCGACAATTCTATCACCGCTAGGAAGTTTAACGATGAAAGGCTCGCAAGGTGACAAGCAGTCGAGACTCAAATGGCGTACACACTCTAGAGAAATGAATGAATGCGTAGCACCCGAATCAAAAAGTACACCGACAGGATGAGAATGGATACGAACGGTACCTGTCGCCACAGTAGCTGCTGGGTCATCGGACCTCCTCATCTCGTATATACGTGGCTGGGCGGAGCCGACACTGGAAGCTCCTCCTCTAGCGGGTTGACCCCGACCCCTACCTCGGCCGACACTCGGTGGAGGCGGCGGAGCAAATGAGCCTTGGTTCACACTCGGCTCCATAGGTGCTGGGTGAGAAGAACGGGCGCCGAAGGCTATGCGAGTGATCACAAAAAGAAGCCTTGTGGCCGGCCCGACCACAAGTATGACAAGTTAAAGGCGGACGAGACAGTCCGGTTCTTATGACCGAAAAGCCACGATTAAAGCATGTGAGCTCACGAGCGGGGTTCGGCGGCACCCCAAAGCTCCCGAAAGCTTGGTGAACCGCCGTAGAAATATTCGCGGCTCGAGATTTCTGGCCTCCACTCTTGGGACCGAGAAAAGTTTCCGACCGACTCGCTTCTTGCTCTCACGAGCCAAATCGCTAGCGGTCACCGACATATCATAAGCAAGGGCTCGACTCTGATAATCCTTCAGGGTAGTACAGACGAGCCCAGACATATAGTTTCGAATGGACAGTTTCATCCTCCTGGAAAAATGGAAAATCTTGTCGCTCTCTTCGACAACTTGGGTCTTCACATAACCCAACTCCTTGTTAAAGTCGGCAATGGCCTGAGATACGGGGATATCCCGTGGTTGAGCATCATAGAAAGCATGCACTCGAGCCTGTCTGACCGGCCACGGACAATATTCGGTCTCCTTCAATTCTTGAAATTCGGCCCATGAAGCAACATGATCTTTGGGACCAACGGCCTCCCACCAATCTGTAGCATCTCCCGTGAGAAAATATTGAGCAATAGGGACCTTACGGTCCTCGGGCGATTGGTAGCAGTGAATACTTTGGATATCTCCTTGATCCACCCTTCCACCCGATCGGGTCCGAAGCTCCCGAACCGGGAGGATGCATCTTGATGACATCCTGAAGCCAACGATCCGTTCCGCCCGATTAGCATGGGCACGATCGGGGTTCCTGACCACTGAGCTATAGCCACCATCTCGGTTAACCATTTGCCGCATAACGGCCGCAATACCAAGATCGGCGCGCTCCGAGAAGAAGCATGGCTTGGACGGTCACCGGTCGCCGGCTCCCGAAGAATGCGGCGTGGCCGCCCCAGTGCCCCACGTCCCGCCGCGTCCACGACCACGACCACGACCACGACCACGGTTTCATCCGGCATCCATACTGATGTTGAGAGATAACAGAAGTATATCGATGATGAGTAAGGGAGGAAAAGCAACTACGATTCAAAAGTGGAAATACAATGCAAGAAACAAAAGAGCCGAATAAGAAAACTTACGAGCACCTTTGGAAGTATCTTGGGATCTTTGGCGCGGTGTGACAATGTGCAAAACAAAACACGAATAGACCCAAATAACCAACAAGCCTAGGTATCCATAAACCTAGAGCTCCGATACCATTTTCTGTAACACCCCGAGATATTCAGAGTATATTACAGCGCCGTGGACCCCCCACATGGGACCCACCAGGCTACAAACAAGAAAACTCCACTCGACTAACCATCCCGGTTAGCGGGGACACACATTTAATTATAAGACATAAAAAGTTACGCCCGGAGCAACCGGCGAAATGATCATCAACCAACAATGTAACAATTTAAAAGTAGCACAATACGGAGTTTGAAATGAAAAGCCTAAGTACTCGCGAGTACACTCTATAAGTTTATAATTATTAGAACAACCAAATCGAAATGGGCGAAAGAAATAGAAAGACCCAAATGCACATCTCAACGACCCTGGCCAACATCCTTGTACTGTCCAGGTGCCCGCTCGTCCGGATAATCATAACCTGAAATCCATAACAAGAATTTCCCCAAAACGGTTCCCCAGAGGGGTTAGCAATTACGCTAGTACAAGTAATCAAGGCAAACCAATCGCTTACACATTTCATAGTACATGCACCAATATTATTTCAAAACCAAAACCAGACATGTCTTTTCCGGAAATAAACAGTCAAACAATTTGCTGTGGGAACAGGGCTATACCATTGATCTAGCTCCGTGATCCCTAAGGACCCTCCCGAGCTGGCCATATTATAAAACAAATCACGCACACGCATCGCCTTGGGAACAGGGCTATACCATTGATCCCGCTCCGTCATCCCTAAGGACCCTCCCGAGCTGGCTAGCGAAACAAACTCGTGAATCCAGGGCTCTACCATTGGATTCCCTCCGTGATCCCGTCGGACCCTCCCGAGGTGAGCAATCACACACAATATACATTACCATTTCACGTTAAGCATAAAGGTTTCCAAAAATACTTGCCTTGAATATTTTGATGACGCAACGAACGGAAAGGATAATCACCGACGAACACTAGGAATCAACGGAACCGAACCTAATGATTCGAAGAACATAATTACAACCAACTCTATCCGAAAACGGAAATGGAATACACCCGAAAACCCGCCTACGATTCATGTATATTCGCACAAAATAACAACGAGGGCGGACCACAACCAAACCCCCCTCGATTCCGCAAAACTATGAAAATATACCATGAATCCGTAGGAAAATTAATGATATCAACAAGATTAATCATAATCATCAAGAATCCATCAACAAAACGGAAGGAATCGGACAAAAACCCCGAAATCCCCAATTATCCAAAAGGGAGGGTTTCAAGAAATTTTACCTTTGGAGATTCAAGTACTAAGATCCGTAGAACACGCGTTGGATTGATTGTCCGGGCTTCACTACCGAAGAAAAATGATGAAAATCAACCCCCCAATGAATAATGATGAAGAACTCTCCACCTCTCTCACTCTCTCTCGTCGCGAAGAAGAAGAAGGAAATGAGCAATGGACGCTCAAAACGACACAATTATAGGGGTTGACCGCATTGTGTGCCGTGGCCTGGTGGTGTGCCGCGGCACGAGCCAAAAATTACTCCCGGGGTTCGGCGGTGTGCGGCACGGCTGCGTGTCTTGCGGCACCAGTCTGAGCGGGTTTTGGTCGCAGATGACACGAGTGTGCCGCGGCACCGGGTAGGTGTGCGCGGCTTGGCATTGTGCCGCAGCACCGTATGGGTGTGCCGCGGCACACAGTACAGTTCGTTTGGCCAACAACTGAAGAAATTTGTGTGCCGCGGCACACACATCTTGTGCCGCGGCCCACACCCCCTTTTGGGTCCCAAAATGGTAAAAATGATCCGGAAAGAGAATAAAACGATAGGAATCAATATTTGGGAACCAATAACACGAAATGGATCTACGGCAACCCCGAAACGGAGGTTCCGCACCACAATAACGAGAATACAGTTCAACAGTTGACAGGAAGGACACACTGAAAGGTACACGAGGGTCACTATGACCGAGAAATATACCAAAAATGAAAATACAAGGGAAAGAAAAATACCGGATATTACAATTATCCTCAATGCTTGGCGATCCAACGTACCATGAACTATAGATATTCATATCCTCATCTCTATCGCAATAATCTTGATACCTGAATATGCCAATAACCGAGATAAAGTATATACATTATGATTTAACTCCCAGAATCGGAAGGACAACATATAATCCAAATCTCCAGAATTTGTAGTAATAATCATTGTTATATGCATTATAAATGAAATGAAACTGAAACCATTCATTAAACATTATAACTGAGCAAGTAATAACTTGCCTCGATACCGATGAAGCCGTTACCAATTCCTCATCGTCATTTACAATCTCCTCGGCTCCCGGCCAAAGCGATTCACGAACGTACTCAAACACGACCGCAATATACGGTTATAATCACTGATCAATAATCTCAACCTATTGAAGTAATAAAATAGCAACGATTCGATAACAATCAATAACCGACATAGCCAACCAATCAAACTCAACGGGTCAACGATACCTCGATCATATATAAAACCAAATAATATACTCAAACCATTCTACGAATTCATATCCATCATATGAACCGAAATCCGATAATTACTAATCAATATAATCGATCGACAAACTCAATGATTTCACAATATCTCGATTGGAGACAAATCCGAACAATTCAACTCAAATAATTACGAATTCATAACCAAAATACGATTACGGATACGAATGTAAAGGAAATCATATTCGGAGATCACTCACAACCTTTCCGGATTCCAAATTGATATCATGATTCGTATTTCATCAAGAACATATGAATTCTACCACTACAATCAATGAACATTCGATCTTCATAACTAAAAATACCGATAATTCAACCTACGATCGTTTTACTATGATAAATTTATCAAGAAGTTCCTCAAGAATACTAAGTGATTCGAAACCTTGTCCGTAGTCATCAAAACAACGTAATTCGATATCCTCTAACATCTAAACAATCCTCATTCATAATCCAAGGCGTATATTATCATATTTTCCAATATATGATCCTCCTAACATCAAGAATCGAAACAATTCTACAAAGAACACCAAGAACACTATGATTCTATAATCATAACCAACCTAATCAAGACATATACCATCATATCCTTCAACATATAGTCCATATAGCCTCAAGAATCGTAACAACAATACCATAGTCATCTTCATACGAATTATTCATCAACAATAACAACAAAATCAGAATTCAAGGTGTAGAGTTCATCAACATACCTCAAGAACATGAATAACACAATCAAACTCTTCAAGAACCATTGACATCTTCACATCCAAGCCTCTAATCCATGCTTTCAAGCTTATAATCAAGTTGGAAGAGGTTTATTCTTACTAACACCCTCAGAAGAACGAACTTTGAAGGAAGAAATGATTTTCTCTCGTGAAGAAATGAAAGAACGAACTTCATTTTATAAACTGCATCCTCCATTACATACGTTATCCAGCAGCATTAACGTACGTAATGCTACTTAACATACGCTAAGTGTCCTTCGTAGCGTACGTAATATCAGTCCAGATCTCACTGACTTGTTTCGTTCACTCGCTTACGTACGTAATGTTTCCTCCATAATGTACGTAATACGTACGTTGACTTGCTACAGTAATTCCTCAGTTAACGTACGTAATGCATTACCCGTAGCGTACGTTAACCCAGAGTTGACTCGACCAAGCACGTTCCTCGCCGAAAGCTGCCGACCGAGGGTCACACCTATCAGTCATAGCCCGAGCTGTCTGATTCCTCTCGTTACGTACGTAATGCCTTATGCATAGCGTACGTAACACTTAGCAACTTAACGTACGTTAACTCTACTCATTAACGTACGTAATCCTGGTGTATTAGCGTACGCTATGTATACATCGTAGCGTGCGCTAATGTGGCTGTACTTAGCCATTTCCAGCTACTCTTGTCCAACGTCTCGACATGCAGAATACGAACATACGTCATAATGAATACGTATACTCAACAGATTGTATTTTCAAATGTTATTGTCGACCAAATACGACAATTATACCAATACTGACATCCCAGTCCTTCATTTATTTTATCCATATTGTACAGATTCCATGCTGTACGACATAACTCGGATAAAAAAATATTAAACAATAGTAGTAGAAATTTCGGATATTACAGATAGGTGGTATAGGGTGTGAAAAAAATTGCCATTCTAAAAAAAAATAAAAAATAAAAAATAACAAAATACTAATAGTTATATAATAAAGATGTTAAGGCAAAAGATGGCCTTTTAAAGATGATCAACCATCTTATAAAGTTATATATATGGCTAGTTATTAAGTTATGTTTTAAAATAAAGTGGCTCTTTTTTTGTGTAAATTCGATAGGTAAGTGTGCTATATACTTATGTAATATTTTAATTTTTATCATAGAAACCTTATGCAAAACATGATTTCATTCAAATAAATCGTTGTAAATATTTAATGTGAGACACAAACCATTATACTATACGAGGCGTTCAGACCCATGCGATGCACACAGGCTGCATCTAATTGTTCATTACGTAATGTTTGTGTAAATTGTTGAAGTGTAACTAAGATGGTGCATCTAATTGAGACATGTTGCGTAATGTTTAGCTAAATAGTTATAAAATAAGTTGAGTTAAATGAAGCTTAAACGCATACAGCTCTATCAAAATATTCACTCCGTCCCACCCATCTTGAGCATTTGCTTTTCGGCACGGGATTTAAGAAAAGCTGAAAAGTAGTGTATAAAGTGATGGTATGAATATATATTATTTAAAATTATGAGAGATAAATGTGTCTTAAAAAGAAAATGACCAAGTATCTTGGAACAGCCCAAAAAAGAATATGAACCAAGATCGGTAGGACGGAGGGAGTAAGGTTTAACAAAAAATTGACAATAAAAAATAATCCCCGTAGTCACATTTGCTAAACAGTATCAATTCTAGCCGTGTAAATATTAACCAACCCGTGAAAATTTTAAGTCTAAAATACCACTCTTTATACCAAATAATTATCAAACATTTGGCTAACTTAATATTATATTACAATTTATCTCTGTTTTGGGAGATGTGAAAATAAAATTACAATGCAAAATTTTATCCTCTAACTTGCAATTAGATAGTTGTTTTGAATTACTAAAAGACATTGCTTGCAAAATAGTTTATTGTCACGAAAAGTTTGTGATCAAAAAAATTATTTGTCAAAAAAATTCATTATATGGTTGTCGGCCGTTATATTTGTGCAATATCATGCAAGTACTTTACGAATTATATATGAATTAGTTTGATATTTTTTAAAGTTACTCAAACCTTAGATTCTCACAATCTGTAAAGTTACTCTAAGAGTGAATAATCTTTTTTCGAACGACACGGAAAACATTATACTGAAAAACATACTTCTTTCTAAAAAGAACTTATTACAAAATATTCGTCGTCACATCATGCAAATACTTTGCTAGTGCAATAATAATATAAATTTATTTATTTTGAAAATCATATAACACCGATCAATACCAACCATCAAACCACCATTTGTTACAACATTAAATCAAAACAACCATTTTATCTCATTTCGTTAGTCTATATACTTTATTACATACCCACTAATTCCAATATAGGCTTATAAACAATAGCCTCTTTAATGTAATCATAACATAGTTATTTATATCCCAAAAATCATAACCACACGAATTTATTTATATTTCTTTCCTTCTTTTACACTCAAATTCAATAACTAATAAAAATTTGTCCATATGCCTTAGTCGCCATTTCCAGATTTAGAAACACACACGTAGTACATCACAAGTACCGATCACAGATTTCATCACATAACATATACATAATAAAATCAACCTCACGGTGTGGTGGTAACCCCGACAACTCGTCGGGAAAGACATCTGGGAACTCACTAACGACTGGAATCAATGAAAGCTCGACTCCACCATCCTCCCCCTTCAAGGCGTAACACCAATAACCAGTACACCCCTTCCGCATGAATCTCATCGCCTTCAAGGCGTCAATTACGAACTTCTGGTTTCCCCTATTTCGCCCCGTTAAAGAGTGCTCGGTGTCGTCCTCGGATAACATGGTGATGATCCATAGTAATCATACCATTTGAAAGGGTTGCTAAGTTTGGATCAGCCCATCAACAAATAAACCGGATAACCCAAGTCCAATAACAATAATAACCCTAAAAACCAGGTTATATAAAACCCCTAATTTGTAGCATCACTTAAACCTAATCTCACAATAGCAAAAACTCCGCCTCTGTTATACCATCTTCAAGAAAAACGTTGCAGCCTTACTACATCCTTGTCCCTCCAATACCACAGCTAAACTCATCAAACTCGATACACAATCAAACGCATCAAGGACTTCTACCTTATTTCTGTAATATCCGCATTTTTCTTTTCCCATTATTTTCATTTTTTGGTGTATTTCTCAGTTGTAGCGACCCTCGTGTATCTTTCAGTGTACTTCTTCTGTCATCTATTGATTTGATTCTCATAATTGTTATGCGGAACCACCGTTTCGGGGTTGCCGTGGATCTATTCTATGTTATTATACGTTTTGAGATGTTTTGTTCATATTTCGGTGTTTCGGACCGTTTATATTCCGTACCTAGCGCGCACTATCTTTTCTGCATAGCGCACGCTAGAGGTCCCTTAGTAGCGCACGCTACCTCTACTTCGTAGCGCGCGCTAGCGAGCAAGCCCTGGGAGTGGCAGTTTTGTTTCCAGCCCTCTGGACTAACGGATTAGTGCATGCTACATTGTCTAGCGCACGCTAATGTAGGGGGACTAGCGCACGCTAAGGTGTCCGGTAACATGCGCTAGCATGATTGCCCAATACTGGACAGTTTGCTACTGGACTCGGCTAGGTGCCCAGGTAGCACACACTACGTTTGGCCGATAGCGCGCGCTAACTGGATCAGGTGTGTACTGGTAGTTTGCTTCTGGACTCGGCTGTTGTCCAGGTAACGCACGCTATGTCCGATAGCGCGCACTACCGAGAGGTTATTAGCGCACGCTACGTTTCGGGTAGCGCACGCTAACGGCCCAGTAATCTAGTTACTGGATTGGGACATTAACTCCTGGACTGGAGTTTTGTCCCGTTAGCGCACGCTAACTTATGGGTGTTAGCGCGCGCTAACACTCCCTGGCTATATAAACCAGGGAGTTGACCGAGATGAACGTATTGTTCTCATTTCCTTCCCCCTCCGCGGCGTTAGTGATTCCAGACGATTTTCTTGGCTATTTCTTCCTATAATCATCTCAACCATCATCTTCCTTGAGTTCTTGGTGTATAATAACAGCATCAACACGAATCTTTCATCCTAATCCAAGGTAAATCTCTTAGAACCCTACTTTTGGATAAATTGGGGGTTTTGGGATTTTCATCCAATTCGTTCCATTTTGTTGGTTAATCCATGATGAATATGATTAATCTTGTTGATATGATTAGTTTTCCTACGAATTCATGGTATATTTTCATAGTTTTGCGAAATCGAGAGGGTTTGGTTGTGGTCCGCCCTCATTGTTATTTTTGTACGAATATACATGAATCGTAGGCGGGTTTTCGGGTGTATTCCATTTCCGTATTCGTCTAGAGTTGGTTGTGATTATGTTCTTCGAATCGTTAGGTTCGGTTCCGTTGGTTCATAGCGTTCGCCGGTGATTTTTCTTTCCGTTCGTTGCATCGTCAATTATTCAAGGCAAGTATTTTTGGAAACCTTTATGCTTAACGTGAAATGGTAATGTATATTGTGTGTGATATGCTCACCTCGGGAGGGTCCGACGGGATCACGGAGGAAGTCCAATGGTTTGTGCCCTGGATTCATGAGTTTGTTTAGCTAGCCAGCTCGGGAGGGTCCTTAGAGGCCTCGAGTGGGATTTGTGGCTTCGTCCCGGTCCTAGGCGATGCATGTACGTGATTTGTTTTATGATATGGCCAGCCCGGGAGGGTCCTTAGAGGCCTAGGGTGGGATTCGTGGCTTCGTCCCGGTCCTAGGCAAATTGTTTGACTGTTTGTTTTCCGGAAAAGACATGTCTGGTTTTGTTTTTTGAAATGATTTGGTGCATTGTACTATGAAACGTGTAAGCGAATGGTTTGCCTTGATTACTTGTACTAACGTAATTGCTAACCCCTTTGGGGACCCGTTTTGGGGAAATTCTTGTTATGGATTTCAGGTTATGTTTTGCCGGACGAGCGGGCGCTGGGACAGTATGAGGATGTTGGCTAGGGTCGTTGACATGTGCATTTGGGTTTTCTTGTTTCTTTTGTCTACTTCGATTTGGTTGTTTCCCATATTTATAAACTTATAGATTGTACTCGCGAGTATTTAGGCTTTTCACTTCGAACTTCGTTTTGTATTAACTCAGATTTCTATATTGTCGGTTGATTTTTATTATGCCGGTTGCTCCGGACGTACCTTTATATGTTGCATTATTTAAATGTGTGTCCTTGCTAACTGAGATGGTTATTCGAGTGATGTTTTTCTTGTTTTAGCCTGGTGTAAGATGTACAAGGACCTGAGAAGGAATTTCTGGTGGAATGATATGAAGGAGGAGGTCGCACAGTTTGTAGCGAGGTGTTTGACTTGTCAGCAGGTCAAAATCGAGCATCAGCGACCAGCCAGGTTATTGCAGTCACTTCCTGTTCCGGAATGGAAATGGGAAGACATATCGATGGATTTCATTACGAGTTTGCCGAGATCGAGGTCGGGCATGAATATGGTATGGGTGATTGTTGATCGTCTGACCAAGTCGGCACACTTTTTGGGCATCAAGGACACTTGGGGCCCAGAGAAGTTGGCTCGTGTGTTTATCGCGCAGATTGTGAGGCTTCACGGTACTCCGAAGTCTATTGTTTCGGATCTCGATGGCCGTTTTGTATCGCATTTTTGGTAGGCAGTGCATAAGGCGTTTGGTACTCGTTTGCGTTTGAGTACCTCCTTTCATCCTCAGTCAGATGGATAGTCGGAACGCACTATCCAGACATTCGAGGATATGTTGCGTGCTTGTGCTCTCGATTGGAGCAATGACTGAGAGGAGCATTTGCCATTGATCGAATTCACGTACAACAATAGTTGGCACGCGTCGATTTGGATGGCACCGTATGAGGCCCTTTATGGGCGACATTGTCGATCGCCGATTTGTTGGAATGAGACGTCCGATATGGTCGGGACCGAGCCGGATATCGTCCTAGAGATGAGGCGGAAGATAGAATTAATTCAGGAACGGATGTTGACTGCCCAGAGTCGACAGAAGTCATATGCCGATGTCCGTCTTCGACCTTTGGAATTCGAGGTGGGAGACCACATTTTACTAAAGGTGTCGCCGACGAGAGGAGTTTTCCGTTTTGGGAAAAAGGGGAAGTTGAGTCCGATATTTATTGGACCCTTTGAGATTCTCGAGCGAGTCGGTGGGTTGGCATACTGTTTGGCGTTACCCCCGGCCTTGAGGCATGTTCATAGCATTTTTCATGTTTCCCAGCTGAGGAAATATATCCCGGATCCTAGTCACGTCATCGATTATGGTGAGATTGATGTCGCCAAGGATATTACTTTTGAGGAGCGTCCTTTGAAGATTTTGGAGCATCGTGAGAAGCGACTGAGGATTAAGACCATCTCTTTGGTCAAGGTGCAGTGGTCGAGACATGGTGTCGAGGAGGCAACTTGGGAAATCGAGGATAGCATGCGTGCTAGGTACCCTGAGTTGTTTGTTTCTTAAGTTTCGGGACGAAACTTATTTTTAGAGGGGTAGAATGTAATATCCGAATTTTTCTTTTCCCGTTATTTTCATTTTTCGGTGTATTTCTCAGTTGTAGCGACCCTCGTGTATCTTTTAGTGTATTTCTTCTGTCATCTATTGATTTGATTCTCGTAATTGTTATGCGGAACCGCCGTTTCGGGGTTGCCATGGATCTATTCTATGTTATTATATGTTTTGAGATCTTTCGTTCATATTCCGGTGTTTCGGACCGTTTATATTCCGTACCTAGCGCGTGCTATCTTTTCTGCATAGCGCACGCTAGAGGTCCCTTAGTAGCGCACGCTACGTCTACTTCGTAGCGCGCGCTAGCGAGCAAGCCCTGGGAGTGGCAGTTCTGTTTCCAGCCCTCTGGACTAACGTATTAACGCACGCTACGTTGTCTAGCGCATGCTAATGTAGGGGGACTAGCGCACGCTAAGGTGTCCGGTAACGTGCGCTAGCATGACTGCCCAGTACTGGACAGTTTGCTACTGGACTCGGCTAGGTTTGCGTTTGGCCGATAGCGCACGCTAACTGGATCAGGTGTGCACTGGCAGTTTGCTTCTGGACTCGGCTATTATCCAGGTAACGCACGCTATGTCCGATAGCGCGCGCTACCGAGAGGTTATTAGCGCACGCTACGTTTCGGGTAGCGCACGCTAACGGCCCAGTAATCTAGTTACTGGACTGGGACACTAACACCTGGACTGGAGTTTTGTCCCGTTAGCGCACACTAACTTATGGGTGTTAGTGCGCGCTAACACTCCCTGGCTATATAAACCAGGGAGTTGACGGAGATGAACGTATTGTTCTCATTTCTTTCCCCCTCCGTGGCGTTAGCGATTCTAGGCGATTTTCTTGGCGATTTCTTCCTATAATCATCTCAACCATCATCTTCCTTGAGTTCTTGGTGTATAATAACAACATCAATACGAATCTTTCATCCCAATCCAAGGTAAATCTCTTAGAACCCTACTTTTGGATAAATTGGGGGTTTTGGGATTTTCGACCGATTCGTTCCATTTTGTTGGTTAATCCATGATGAATATGATTAATCTTGTTGATATCTTTAGTTTTCCTACGAATTCATGGTATATTTTCATGGTTTTGCGAAATCGAGAGGGTTTGGTTGTGGTCCGCCCTCGTTGTTATTTTTGTACGAATATACATGAATCGTAGGTGGGTTTTCGGGTGTATTCCATTTCCGTATTCGTCTAGAGTTGGTTGTGATTATGTTCTTCGAATCGTTAGGTTCGGTTCCGTTGGTTCATAGCGTTCGTCGGTGATTTTCCTTTCCGTTCGTTGCGTCGTCAATTATTCAAGGCAAGTATTTTTGGAAACCTTTATGCTTAAGGTGAAATGGTAATGTATATTGTGTGTGATATGCTCACCTCGGGAGGGTCCGACGGGATCACGGAGGGAGTCCAATGGTTTGTGCCCTGGATTCATGAGTTTGTTTAGCTAGCCAGCTCGGGAGGGTCCTTAGAGGCCTCGAGTGGAATTTGTGGCTTCATCCCGGTCCTAGGCGATGATGTGCGTGATTTGTTTTATGATATGGCCAGCCCGGGAGGGTCCTTAGAGGCCCCGAGTAGGATTCGTGGCTTTGTCCCGGTCCTAGGCAAATTTTTTGACTGTTTGTTTTCCGGAAAAGACATGTCTGGTTTTGGTTTTTGAAATGATTTCGTGCATTGTACTATGAAACGTGTAAGCGAATGGTTTGCCTTGATTACTTGTTCTAGCGTAATTGCTAACCCCTTTGGGGATATATTTTCGGGAAATTCTTGTTATGGATTTTAGGTTATGTTTTGCCGGACGAGCGGGCGCTGGGACAGTACGAGGATGTTGGCCAGGGTCGTTGACATGTGCTTTTGGGTTTTCTTATTTCTTTTGTCTACTTCAATTTGGTTGTTTCCCATATTTATAAACTTATAGATTGTACTCGCGAGTACTTAGGCTTTTCACTTCGAACTCCATTTTGTATTAACTCAGATTTCTATATTGTCGGTTGATGTTTATTATGCCGGTTGCTTCGGACGTACCTTTATATGTTGCATTATTTAAATGTGTGTCCTTGCTAACTGAGATGGTTATTCGAGTGGTGTTTTTCTTGTTTTAGCCTGGTGGGTCCCATGTAGGGGTCCACGGCGCTGTAATATACTCCGAATATCTCGGGGGCGTTACAATTTCCCCAATCTTAAACACAATAACGCAGTACTTCATCTCTTCAAGCATAAACCCACAAACTGAATTACCCATTTATACATACCAAACCACAACCGCAGTTATGATCCAAAGACAGTGAATGAATCCAATACCTTTTTGTCTTCACTTGTTATTCTAAGATCTTGTGTATAAGGTCTCGGGTAAGGTTGTTTGAGTCATTCGTAACAGTTTTGGGGGTTCGAGCGTTTCAAACAATTTTTGGTTTCTCTTTGCTCCTTCGTAGCAGTGGTGGCTTCGTGTTTTGATGGTTTGTTTGCATGTGTTATTTATAGGCTAAATTGAGTGTAGGTTAATGGCAAAGGAAACGAAGGGATGTAAAAATGCTTTTATTGCACAGTATAAACTTTTTTATTCGGGAGTCATTTATATCATACATGAATGTTAACAGGCGCAATAAGTTGGCAGAAAATTGAAGAGGCTGAAATTAGTAGCAACCTGCAATTAATCGTGTGGGTTTCAATGCAGCAACACTTCGCATTCCCAGCTTCATTCCTAAACAATTTTGATGGCATAGTTTCTTGATACATTAATCATTAACACTTAATATTAAATAATAAAGACTGAATCTTTTAATATATAATATAAGATTGTATCCACTCAGGATCAATAACGCGGCAATAAACATAAAATAAATTACACTATAATTAAAGGATCTACAACTTTATTAAGTGCTTTTGTAGTTTGTTAACTAAATGTATGACTGCTAATAAAAATAAACTAGGCAAATTAAAAAGCTGGAAATGATTTCACTATACCACTTTGACGGTTTGAGTCACGCCTTTCCTTGATGTAAAAATGAGCCAATCAAATATAAATAATCTATATCATATATATCAATAATTCATTGTTACCTATCGAATTTACACAACCATTATGAGATTTGAGATAAAATATTGTCGAGTTAAAAGACTGCACAACCATTAGTTACAATTAATTCATTGTTACCAATCGTAATCCTCATTTATTAACAAAAAAGATACCTATATATAAACTTAAGCTTTAAAAGAAAGTTATATTAATATCGTGTAGGAACTTTACTCAGAGAGGGCACAAACTATACGAATCAAAATAAAATATAATTTTCCCAATTTGCATTTATTATCAAATATCTAATATATAATACGTTTGTATTTTTATCAAAACTAATTTAAAAGGACAATCCAAAAATTTATGGATTTCATTTTTATATATATTTTAATTCTTTTTCTGAATCAAATTTTAGGTTTTTAATATTTATTTGTTGTAATGTATGGTATACTTTATTTAAAATAACATTAAAATAAAATATTAGGTCAGAAACATATAATAAAAAATATAATTCAAGTGTGAAGAAAGACACATGAACACAATTAATTTATCCTAACGATTTTTTTTTATCAAAAGGAACAATATATATATATCAGTGTTTTAAATAGCGCAACGTTGATGTGTAGTGTTTTTGTCCTGATAGCGCGTAGCGCAAATAGCGTAGCGTATAGCGCTAGGACGGAGCTGCTGTCAAGTGACGATTGCTCAATCAAATTGGTATAAACCTTCCCTGAGTTGACTGATAGGCTGGTGAGGTTTTTATTCCAACTATCGAGATAAAAAAATAAAATATATCTATATAATATATAATTCTTTGTCATAAGTTAATATCAATCAAGTTAAAATTATAACTAGTAACACTTAAAATAAGAATATATGAAAATAAATGTATAAATATCATATTCGTTTAGCGACAATCCACCGTTTTTTTAATGAACTCATCAACAAGTTTTCCTATTGGTTATCTATCATTGGTTATTTGTCATTATCTTTGACACTACATATATCTAAGAATTATTAAAAAACTATATTTTGTAACAAATTTAATAGAACTTTATAATTTATATAGATATAAAAGTAATAAAATAATATTAAAAAAATATTTGTAATTAAAATAAAAATATATAATTAAAATAAAAAATATGATAAAAATCAAAATTTCTCAAATAGCTCATGCTATTTATGCTATAGCTCAAATAGTCCATGCTATTTACGCTATAGCTCAAATAGCCTACACTATTTGCGCTATTTGGATAAAAGTGTGCCACGTCATCAAAAAGCCTACGTTAAATAGCGTTTCGTAGCGTAGGCTATAGCGCGCTATAGCGCAAAAATTAACTGTAGCGCTACGTAGCGCATCCAAAATAGCGTTTTGGACAAATAACGTAGGCTTTTTGATGGCGTGACACGCTTTTATCCAAATAGCGCAATAGCGTAGGCTATTTGAGCTATAGCGTAAATAGCGTGGGCTATTTGAGAAATTTTGATTTTTATCATATTTTTTATTTTAATTATATATTTTTATTTTAATTACAAATATTTTTTAATTATTATTTTATTACTTTTTATAAACTATAAAGTTCTATTAAATTTATTACAAAATGTAGTTTTTTTTAATAACTCTATGTAGTATCAAAGATAATGACAAATAACCAATGATAAATAACCGATAGGAAAACTTGTTGATGAGTTCATTAAAAAAATGGTGGATTGTAAATATGATATTTATACATTTATTTTCATATATTCTTATTTTAAGTGTCACTAGTTATAATTTTAACTTGATTTATATTAACTTATGATAAAGAATTATATATTATATAGATATATTTTATTTTTTTATATAAAATAGTAGGACGCTAAACCTACGCTATTTGCGCTACGCGCTATCAAGACAAAAACGTTACACATCAACGCTGCGCTATTTAAAACACTGATATATATATATATATTGATTGATTGAAATCTTAATAAATATCAATATCAGAAAATGATTGAAAATAAAATTATACGAGTAAACTTTGTAAAATTTTACTAATATTTATTCTTTGATCATGAATTAATGGTAAAATAAATTAGAATACATATTTAATATATATTATTAAACGAGTAAACATTGTTTACATGTATTGATCTAATGGTAAAATGGTTAATGTCCAAGACCAAAGGTTTTAGATTCGAACTTACCCTTGAACTGTCTGTCCTTAAATTTTTATATTAATTGATAAAAAAAAAATCATACTACTATATATTTAGAACGAAAATAAATCGAAAGAGACTGAATGAGTAACTTTTAATAGGGTGAGGGTCCCCTGCAGTACACACACCTGTTGTGCACTGTTGTGCGTTGGGTGGAACGCGCACACACACCCGTGCTGGTGTGTGTGATCGGACGGTTGGGATGCAGCACAGCACGGTGTTGTGCTGGAGAGGATCCCAACCCTTTTAATAAGTGTCTGTCACTTAATCTGCCTCAATCTTGAATAATGGGTCTAATATTTCCTATCCTATGGAATGCCATGCATTTTTTTTTTCCTTTTCAAGAAAAAATGTCCATTTTGGACGGAGGTTGAAGCGGGACCCACTAACCTGTGAGACAAAGAAAATATCGAGAGTACAAGCGATTAGTCCCGAATTATGACCAAAATCCGGATCCTAGATCTTAAAAACGAAGTGCCTACGACCCGCTAAAGAAATACAATGTGCATCACTAAAGGCGTGGGCTAATTTGCGGGCCGATAGGTAAAAAATAACATCCGAATTATGACAAAAAATGGGCCATAAACCGGATCCTAAAAACTAAAATGCCAGCAGCCTGCTAGAGAAATACAAGGTGCACCACTAAAAAAAGTGGGCTAATGTGCGGGCTCATAGCAATAAATCAAGTGATAAAATACTTCCTAAATCTAAAAGAAGGGTAGCCAAGTTGGTCTTTCCGTATAAGAGAGGAGAAACGGAGGAGCAGTATCATATGTATAAGTCTGAATACCGAGGAACGACATGCCGAGCTCAAAGATATAATCAGCCGGCCTGTTGCCCTCCCGAAAAATGTGAGTGACTCTGTACTGAATGTCTCGGAGAATCTGTCGGATACGCATAATGGGGTGATGAACCTGCCAAGAGCCCCGACGGCCAGATGAAAGCAGGGTCACCACAGCAGCAGCATCAAGCTCAATCCAAACATGTCTCGATCTCTGGAAAGGCAAAATCAGTCCAACAGCAAGCGTATGGATCTCTGCATCAAAGCTCGAAGAGGCCTGAAAGAGGAGTGGAAAGCAAGGAGTAGATCTCCGTGACGATCTCTAATCAGACCCCCACCACCAGCAATCTGAGTATCTCTATCAACGGAGTCATCCGTGTTCAGCTTGATCCAAGGGGACTCGGGTAGAAGCCAAACCATCGGAACGGAGCGATGAGTCTGAGCGGGAAAGGGAATAGCTCGCTGGAAACGGTCAGGACGAGCACCCCGCCCAGAATTCTGAAGAAATAAGCCCCGCAGTAACTAGTAATGAAACATGGCGCTCCACTTGCACAATAACATGAGAAACAAGAAAAGTAACAGCCCTATGCTTTACACTATTCCTCTTCGTCCAGATGAACCAAAGGATCAGACAAGGAATAATGAAAGTTGCGTGCCTAAAGTGTGTGCCATGTAAAAAAAACTCAGGAGCTCAAAGGTATTATCTGTATGGGATAAGAATAAATGAGTCCAAACACCAAAATATTTCCACACATCACGAGCAAGTTACTTTCCAAGAAAAGATGGCAAGGATCTCAGTCGTCCGAAGTTAAAGGACCAAAACGGGGCAAAGAACCAATTAAGCAAGCTGGCATATTGAAAATCCCAAAATCTTTACAGCATTAAATAATGTGTGCGCGCAGAAAAATACAGTAACTAAATTTGGTATGTCTGCATCGGCGGCTAATATTTATTAAGACAAAAGTGTAATCGTACGAAAATCTTGTAACAGAAGGCGTAATCCCTCGTTCCCAGGATTCCTATCTCCCGACCCAATAGGAATTGGTGGAAAAATTAAATCATGGTGACTCAACGGCCCACTAGGTGGGATGAACAGTGCATGATGCCCATAAGGAGCTATCCCCCATATTGGAGGGATAAAACTCCCACACGTAATCGTACGAAAATCTTAACAATAGTTTGAGTGGTCCAATTGCAATAAATTAGTAAAAAATGAATATAAGTTGTTGTGCGGCGATTAATACGCCTCGATAGGCGATCGGCATCACGATCAGAGAAGCCAACCATGGAAGACATACTCTGGACAAACGCCCAGAGTTCGGCACAATACGGCGATCGTCTTTTGGTACCCAGCGATCGTCTTTTGATATCTGACGATCGTCTTTAATGAGCGAGCCAGAGGCGATCGTCTCGTGCCACGTATGGATCCAGCATCCGTCAAAGTCGTCGAAGACCGAATCTTGGGCGGTGGCCCACGTGCGGATCTTCAAAGGGCGCCGACAGATAGGATCTTTGACCCCAGCCTGTCACCTACCACACCTACCGACAAGGCCGCCGAAAGGTACAAAGTGGGTCCTCCCCGGACAGCTACCCAGGACGCGTGCTGGCCTCCCATTGTCTCGCACAGCTGGCCACCTGCAGCGGCCCCAGACTTTAAGGGAACAGCCCCATGTGACGGGATGATCGGCAACCTTATTATAATATAGAAAACGGCGGTCGCCCGCGATCGCCTGAGGGGTCTCAACTACCTTGTCCCCTATAAATAGAGAGCTCACTGCAGTGGGCAAAAGGGACGCGAATTTACTACGAATTCAGTGCAAAATACACACAAAAGAGAGAATCAAAGACTCTTTTGGCAACCACTTATACATTCATAGGGATATTCATACACATTCATCATATATCCCAAGCAAGAACTCACAGATTTATCTATCTGGTTCTTCCGGCAATCTACGCGCTCTAAAGCCTAGATAACTAGAAGTCTTTACACTCCTTGTAATAGATTCTAACATTAATATTTGTACTCGACAGTATTTTTATTAATAACATCTCGCGAGAGCATTCAAACCCGGGATTAACAACCCCGGCAAATCTGGTGTTATCTATTTTCTCACAGAAGTGTTCTCGCATTTGTTTGTTACTCGATCATTCCAGCAATACTATCTCCGGATAATATTTTGGGTAACAACAATTGGCGCTAGAAGAAGGGCCTGAACCTTCGTTTTTATTCCTACCGTATTGAAGAACACTCACTGTTCTCCGGACGTATACTTGAAGAAACACTCACTGTTCTTCAATAGAAAAGCCTTCAGAAAAATGACATCTGCAACGACCTCCAAGAGAGCCACCCTTAGATCCACCGGAAATCTCATTCCGGCCCGGACCGAGTCCCAGCCCACGGCGGAAGGCGACCATGGAGACGCTAGGCTCTCACTCCCGCCCCCGAGGGACGGTTCTAGCCTCTCACTCGATCAGTTCCAGACCACGGAACAGATTGAGGAGGCTATAGCCATCCTCAGGGAGCGACAGAAGTCCAATGGCTCGCCCACCATCACTCCGTCCAGCATCCGCCGGGCAAGCAAACGGAAGCTCAAGGGGATCTATGTTGAGAAATCGACAGAAAGCCCCGAGCCACAGGAGAAGGCTCTCGTAAGGCGGGACGATTCCGTCTTCAGCCGCCTGGGGAGCGATCCCTCATGGCGACCCGGGCACTCAGGCCCCAGCCGGGAGACATCGGTATCCGAATCCTTTACCAGGAGTTCGGCATATCCGACTCCCAGGAGACAGGCCGGTCAGCGAGCCCCTGCTCGCCCAAGAAAGGAACCCACTGGCAGGGAGCTCGTCATTCACCACGGGGCTAGGGGATCGGTACACGATCGCCTTGGTTCGCGCTCTGAGAGCCAATCGGCGAGCAGTCAGGCGACGGCGATGGCCGCCATGCAACGCCAGCTCGACGAGATGAAGGCGCTCCTGGAAAATGGGGCAGGCGCCAGGAGATCGATCATTGGATCAAGCGAACCACTCACGACTCAGATCGAGCTCGCCCCAGTCCAACCAACGATCAATCCCCCACAAACACCTCTATATGAGGGGAGATCGGATCCGGAAACCCACTTGAGCAAATTCCGGATCTACATGACCAGATGCGGAGCATCAGATGCGACGAAGTGTCGAATGTTCCCGTTAACTCTGGGCGACCTCGCCCACAGGTGGTACATCTCACTACCACCTCGCTCAATAAATAGCTTTGAGAAGCTGGCGAGCGACTTCACGTCGTACTTCGCCGCAAAAGTCGCTCGCCCTGAAGGCCCCCACCGCATGATGAAAATCAAGCAGGGGAAGGACGAGTCAGACGAAGATTACATCGACCGGGTAAACGAGATAGTCCTCACCGGCGAGCCTATCAGCGACGAGCTCGCTCTCAACTCAGTCATGAGCGGATTCCACGGACGCTCGCCCATGTTCAGGCACCTCACAAAGGATATCCCCCCGACCTACTCGGTTTTCCGCGGCAAAGCCGCCGGTTTCCTGGCCAGGCAGAGGATGCTCTCACTCTGCTTAGATGAGGGATCTGCCGGAGAAGGAAAGGTGCCATCCCATGTCCAGAAGAAGGCGGTCGCCAAGCCCAGAAAGGCGGTCGCCAAGCCGCCTGGCGAGTTCAAAGCCTTCGAGGATGTAGAGGTCCACCTCCTCCACAACCTCAACTTATCTCCGGCCCATATCTTCAACGCAATCAAGGGTCGCGAGTGGCTTTCCAAACCAAAGCCGATAAGGGACCACGGTCATCTAGACCGTAGCAAATTCTGTGCTTACCATAAGAGTCCCGGCCACAACACCAGCCAATGCCGCGACCTCCTCAGACAGCTCTGGCGACTGTTTGAGGAAGGCAAACTGGACAATTTGATCACCAAGCCAGAACCTAGGATGGAGAGAGCCGGAGGGCGCGAGCGCCGACCAAACGAAAGAACTCCTCCCAATCCGATCGCCAGAATCGAGCATGAGCCGGAATACTCTGATGAGTCGATCCCTCCGATCAACCCGGGCGGTCGGATCAACATGCTTCAAGCAGGAGATGGAAACCTCGGGGGTCTTTCCCCGGTCTCCACCATGTCAAACAGGAAGCGAAAGGCCGAGCTGAGGGCATTCGCCGGGGTCCATACCATGGTTCCTCCGGAGCCGACCATTTCTAAAGACGCACTCATCACCTTTTCCAACAAGGACAGGGAGGGAGTGCAGTGGCCCAAAGAGGATGCACTGGTGATCTCCGCCTGCATCCTTGGGAAGATGGTCGATCGCGTGCTGGTCGACAATGGGAGTTTCTGCAACATCATATTCAAATCCGCCCTGTACCAACTCGGCAACTTAATCAAATTCATCAAGCCGTTCGACACCGTGCTCCAAGGGTTCGGCGACAACACAGTCCAAGCCTACGGGAGGATCAAGCTCTCCGTCGAGCTAATATGCTTTTATGATCCCAAGGTTAGGATTACTAGGAACCTAAGTTTTGTAATCATAGATAGGCCCAGCATCTATAATGGCTTCCTAGGTCGCCCCTTTTTAGAAACCTTTGAGGCGGTCGCTTCATCTTTCTTTTACTGTATCAAATTCCCCACTGCCGATGGGACGGTCGGTACTGTAAAAGGAGATCAGCTAATGGCAAAAAGATGTTTGAATTACTCCTATGTTGTTACTTCTTTCAATACTTCCCATACTATATGTAACATTGAAGCGATCGACGATCAACCCATTGAGATCGACGAGCCGAGCACATCGTACCAACCCGACTCAGGGGACGCCATCTCTCATCAATCGACGGACGACATCGAGCCAAGGATCGGTTTCGAGCCAAGTCTCGACATCGATCCAAGGACCGAGTCCGGAGATTGTACCAAACGAGAGGCGACCGTCTCTGTCTAAGAGTTGGAAAGCATTATGATGGATCCGGTTCGTCCATAACGGGAAGTACAGATCGGCGCAAGCATCGACCACGAATTAAAGGGGGATCTGATCAACTTGGTACGTAGGAACATCGGAGTCTTTGCCTGGTCGCATCAAGATATGGTCGGCATAAGTCCTGAGCACGCTTGCCACTATCTAAAGATCGACCCGGCAATGAAACCTGTTCACCAAAAACGTAGGAAATTCGGTCCCGAAAAATACGCGGCGCTCGATGTAGAAGTCCAAAAATTACTCAACAACAAGTTGATCGGGGTAGCTACAGACGAACCACAATGGGTCGCCAACGCGGTACTCGTCAAGAAGCCGACTGGTTCCTAGAGGTTATGCATTGACTTCACCGACCTCGACGCGGCATGTCCAAAAGATCACTTTCCGATGCCTCATATTGATCACTTGGTCGATAGTACGGCAGGTTGCGAAATGATGTCATTTATGGATGCGTTCGCCGGATATCATCAAATCCCAATGGCGGAGGAAGACATAAAACACACATCTTTCCACACGGAAAAAGACATATACTTTTGGATCCGAATGCCGTTCGGCTTGAAAAACGCAGGGGCGACCTACCAGCGACTAGTCAACAGAATGTTCGCTAATCAGATCGGCAATACCATGGAGGTCTACATTGACGATATCGTAGTCAAAAGCCTCAAGAAGGAGGATCATCTCAACGATCTCGCCGAGACATTCGCCATCCTCGAGAAGTTCAACATGAAACTGAACCCCAAGAAATGCAACTTCGGAGTAGGCTCCGGGAAATTCCTGGGGCAAATCGTGAGCCAAAGGGGGATCGAGGCGAACCCCACCAAGGTTCAGGCGATCCTCGACATGCAGGAGCCGCGAAACATCAAGCAGGTGCAACGCCTCACAGGTTGTCTAGCCGCCCTCAACCATTTCATATCACGGCTCGGCGATAAAAGCAATCCTTTCTTCGCAACCATCAAGAACAAGAAGTTCGCATGGACGAAGGAAATCCAGATAGCGTTCGCCAAAATAAAGGAATATCTATCTAACCCCCAGATCCTGGCAAAGCCGATCCCCGGTGAGAAACTATTCCTTTACCTGGCAGCCTCGGAGGTCGCACTAAGTGCCGTTCTGGTGCGAGCGGAGGGACAAGCCCACTTGCCGATCTACTATGTTAGTCAGGCGCTCCACGATGCTGAAACACGCTATACACCATTGGAGAAGATCGCCTACGCCCTTGTCATGAGTGTCCGTAAACTAAGGGCTTATTTCTTCGAACATCAAGTGGAAGTCCTGACAACTCTACCTCTAAGACAAGTCCTACATCGACCAGACACCAACGGGCGACTCCTCAAGTGGTCGCTGGAGATCGCCCAATACGGTATCACTTACGCCCCTCGCACGGCGATCAAAGGCCAAGCTTTGGCTGACTTCATGGTGGAACTGACGTTCCCTCACAGTCCAACCTAGGTCAGCCGACCTGCCTGGAAGTTATATGTGGATGGCTCGGCGACCAATTCGAGAGCAGGGGCAGGGATTGTCCTCATCAGTCCCGACGGACAAAGTTTCACTAATGTTGTGCGTTTCAGCTTTTGTGCGACCAATAATGAAGTTGAATACAAAGCCTTGGTAGGCGGGCTCGATCTGGCCCTCGCCCTAGATGTTCGTCGCCTCCATATCTTCATGGACTCCCTTTTGGTCGTGAACCAAGTCAAGGGAGAATATGAGGCGCGTGGCGAACAGATGGTCAAATACCAAGAGCTGGTCGCCGAAATGTGCACGAAATTTGAAGAAGTACTAATCGAACAGGTCCCGAGAGAGCACAACTCCCAGGCCGATGCCCTTTCCAAACTAGCATCATCGGATGGGGCGGCCGACTTCTCCAATATCCAAATCACAAAGTCAGTAAGGCCGGCGATCGACAGAAGCCTGGTTACCACGGTCGCCATCGCCGAGGAGAACTGGATGACTCCATTCATCAAATACTTAAAGGACGGTACGGTCCCTGACGACCGTGTTAAAGCTCGCCAACTCCAGCTTCGTGCGACCAGATATACCCTATTGGACGACCGGCTTTACAAGCGAGCCTTCAGCCTTCCCCTCCTCAAGTGTATTACACCGGAGGAAGGTCGGCTCGTTTTAGATGAGATCCATGACGGGATTTGTGGAAACCATGCGGGCGGGCGAGCTCTCATCCATAAGACAACCAGACAAGGGTTTTTCTGGCCATCACTTCAGAAGGATGCGATCGCCTATGCCAGATCGTGTCACAGGTGCCAGATAATGGGCCCAAACATCAAACTCTCCCCCGAAGCTCACCTCCATGTACAGCCCTTAGCCATTTGCGCAATGGGGCATCGACCTTATTGGTCCCCTGCCGACGGCTCCAGGGGGCTGTAAATTTGCTATCGTAGGGGTCGACTATTTCACCAAGTGGGCAGAGGCCGAGCCACTAAACAAGATCGGCCAGGAACATGTGATCAAGTTTATCTGGAAAAATATCATATGCCGATTCGATCTGCCCCAAGCCATCATCTCCGACAATGGAAAACAATTCGACGGCCTAGAAGTCATGCAATTCTGTGAAAGGTGGGGAATCAAAAGGTTATTCTCAGCGCCCTATCACCCTCAGACGAACGGGCAGGTAGAGGCAGTGAATAAGATCCTCAAACACACGATTAAAGCGCGACTCGAATCCAGGCAAGGACGATGGGCGAGCGAGCTCCCAGACGTTTTGTGGTCCTACCGAACGACGACCCGCAATTCAACCGGCGAAACCCCATTCGCCCTTGCCTTCGGAACAGAAGCGGTGATTCCTTCAGAAATCGCCGTCCTCAGCCAACGAACCGAACAGGATATGACGACCGACAACGATGTGGCCCGACGAATCGACCTAGACATGCTCGAAGAACGACGGCTGATCTCAGAAATGAAGAACACAATCCACAAAAGGAAAGCCGAGAAGTTCTTCAATTCAAAGGTCAAAGAAAGAAGGTTTCAAGTGGGCGATCTCGTCCTCAAGAAGATCCAAACCCACACAGGCGTTTTCGGTCCGAACTGGGAGGGACCTTTCAGAGTATCCAGATGGCTAACTAAAGGAGCCTACGAACTGGAACATCTTGACGGTACTCCGGATCAATACCCCTGGAACGCCGTGCATCTGAAAAAATACTACCAATGATAATTTTGTATTCAATTTCAATGATGTACAAGGAATATAATGAGATTTTTTCCTACCCCATCTATTCTGGCGATCGCTCCACCAGGCATATCGCATACCGCCGACGATCGTTGATCATGACGATCCGAAGTAAAATCAATGCAGCCATGGTCCTGGAGGTCGATGGAACCGACAGCTTCGCCCATGCAAGGTTCCTTTGGGCTGAGATTGCCCGCCCTTCGTTTAAATACGAGGCCGGCGTAGCCGAAGGACCCTCCAAAATAATCAGTAGACACGATCGCACGTCCTAAAGGTACATCATCTAACATGGTGAACCCGGGCAATGCGACGTGCCACTACCCCCGTCTCAACGTACACCGTCGAGGGTCGCCATCTTCATGGCGGGCCGAGGTGGAAGCAGAGCTGACAAGCCGCGGATGTGGAGTCGAATAAGCCGACGACGCCCCGCGCAAGGACTCCTCCAGACCAAGATCGCCCGCCTTTCGTTTTAACACAAGGCAGGCGTAGCCTAACGGAGGACCCTCACAAAAAGTGAGTCGCGGGATACACAATGTCCCTCGCACACAAAGACACGATTGGGGAGGTCGGTCCATCGAACACCCCAACCATGCATGATTCTTCAAAATCGGCAAAACTGAAGATAGCTCGCCAGACAAACTAGTTTTTGTTTCCTTACTTACAATAAGTAAACAAAAACAAGGGGGCAGAGATGGGTCGAGCTAATCCCGAATACGATCGAACAAAAAGGAACCACGCAAGATCAGGCTTCGCTCAAACACACGCAGGACGATCGGAGTCGTTCGACAAAAATTACAAGTAAGAATTCCGATTCAAAACATATCAATGCTTTCAACACTCAGACAATCGGTCGGATGAACAAAACGTTGAAAACAATCATACACGTACTTGTAAAAATTGCACGCAAACATTCAAAGGCGATCGTATGTAAAGAGACAGTATGAAAAGAAGAACATTTTATTCATAACGCAAGTTTCGTACATTACGGGGCCCGAAGGCATTACAAAAAAGTACAAGTTACAGAGGAAAACAAGAATATCTCTCAAGGCCCCGCCGGCTAGTCATCGCCCTCAGGTTGTGGATCGGCTTGGGGCCCCCCATCTGTAACACCCCCAAATCCTATTGGGTTATTATAGTGCCGTGGACCCCACGCCAGGAGATCCACCAGGCGAACATGACTAAAATACATTAAATTAAATAACAAGGGAAAATCATAGTCCCTACCATGATATCCGACACAATATTCCGATAAGGAATTTCAACGACAACGATGGGCCTACATGGCCAAAAATAAAATACAACAACATCCACGAGCATCTGCTCGGGTAATACATAATGACAATGACTGACAGACTGAAGAACACTCCAACTGACTGACCAACATGAACAACTCGGACTAGTATCGCTCGAATGCCTCGTCGCCATCATCATGCCCCTGTGTCTCAACTCTCTCCTCGCAAGCACCTAAAACATGAAAACATGTTCCGCCACGGGTCGATCATCCAGATAATGAATATCAAATACATGTATAACATGATATGCATCCAAAGGCAGAATGAAACGGTACAATGATAATAATAATACGAGATGCTCACAAACCAATGTAAGAACCGAGCATTCGTGAAATACTATGCCCACGGCATACTATTAATACCTGCTTGACAGGTTAGAACATAAGTGTCCAACGGCGAATCATAATCACAGAGTACCACAATGAATTACACAACATGAACCAAACCAGAACTGAATTAAATATGAATCACAATGCCCGAAGGCTCCAATGAAATTATCGAGACAATCACAAAGGCCCGAAAGCCACTCAGCCGAAGCTGTCGAATATCACAATCACATGAAACCGGAACAACCCGAAGCTATAGTTAATGAGGGCTAATAAGGTCATAACCACGACCGTGACCTACTGAGCTGTAGGTGTTAGGAAGACAACCGCGAAGGTTCAAGCCCCAAGCTTACCCATAAGATCATAAACACGACCGTGACCTACTGAGTTGTAGGTGTTGGGAAGCCAACCGCGAAGGTTCAAGCCCCAAACTTACCCATAATAAGGTCATAAATGCGACCGTGACCTACTGAGCTGTAGGTGTTGGGAAGCCAACCGCGAAGGTTCAAGCCCCAAGCTTACCCATAAGATCATAAACACGACCGTGACCTACTGAGCTGTAGGTGTTGGGAAGCCAACCGCGAAGGTTCAAGCCCCAAACTTACCCATAATAAGCACTAGCCGAGACTAGCTTCCAAAATATAATTAATCACAAACGGCAACGATCTGAAGATTATCGAATTCACGAAAATGATAGTGTGCTGCCTTGAGTCGGCCAACACGATAACGATGACTCACGGATGGGTACCGTCCACGACGGTCCCGATTCAAATACTTCGATTACCTTAGAATGGTCAATCGATAACAACGACACAACGGATGGGAACTATGCTCGACATCCCCAATTCAATACCTCGATTGCCTTAGAATGGCCAACCGATAACAATGATGCAGCGGATGATTCAATACCTCGATTGCCTTAAAACGGTCAATCGATAACAATGATACAATGAATGATTGAACACTTCGATTTGCCTGAGAACGGCCAATCGATAACAATGACACGATGAATGAGTGAATACCTCGATTGCCTTAAAACGGCCAACCGATAACAATGATATGATGAATAATTGAACACCTCGATTGCCTTAGAACGGCTAATCGATAACAATGATACGAAGGATGTCTCGGCACCTTTAATCGGTTACCGACAACGAAGAAGAGAAATGAATACGTCAACGCCTTTAATCGGCCAAAACAACATCAAGGAAAAAACTCCAACATTAATAGCAATGATTACAATGACGTCTTAAATCGACAATAATATCAACAACAACGATCGATACATCGATACCGCGAACCGGTGATCGATAATAACATTAACAACGAGTATCACAATACCTTGAACCGGTCATTAAATAACAATAAAAACATTTGGCATAATTGCCAAAAGGTATCGTATCGAACGATCTCTTAATATCAATGAATTCATGAAGAGACTAAGTCTCGGAATGATACAACACATTCATACACATATATGATAACATTAATCTCATTGACTAGTACAAGTATAAAACTTGCCTCAACCGAAGGCGATGAAACCCTTCCACGAACAACGAACGGCGTCCTCCGATAAACACAAGTACTCAAACAACCTTGAATGAAATACAATTCATTCAATAACACAATATCAATCGAAATCAACATAACGACCGAAAGAAACTCTTTGAGACATTTAATCGAACACTAAATGTTCAATGTTCCTCAAGAGCCAAAAAATCATCAATCGGGTTGAATGAATCGAAAATATGGATATATAATCCATAGAACACGATTAATAATGTTTACTAACATCAACCGATTCATCAAAATCGGACTAGAATCGAAAATCAAGAACAAATCTCGAAAAATCCAATCCTAGGAGATTTCAAGAAATTACCTCGATCCGACGAAGAACAATGATTTGATGTTGATATAATCGATAAGGATCCTCAAAAACGCTTCGAAATCGAGTGGAATCGCCCAAAAACTCCATTTCCCGATTTTCCCCGCCACCCGCACTGTGGTGAAGAAATGTGAAGAAAATGAAGGCTCGGCCCACACGCCTATATATGGCCGATGTGTTACGACCGTAATCGGCAGGCCTTACTGACGTAACGGCATTCGTCAAAACCCGCCCGGCCAGCCGATCGCTACGGTCAGATCCGACAGGCCTTACGGCCGTAACTCGGCACTTACGGCCGTACCGCAGTGTCCTTACGCCGTAATCGGCATTCGTCGTGAAGTCGCACAGCACCCGTCTGGCCAGTAACTCTCGGCCCTTACGGCCGTATCAGCATTCGCTGTGCCATGCCTGCCGATCACTTACGGCCGTAACCGGCACCTTACGGCCGTAACTCGTCCAGGCCAGGCCAGTTCCAAACTGTGCGGCCGTGGCTCGGACGTGGCCACTCCGACAGCCCGGACGACGCCGAAACCCGAACCTGAATTGAATCGAAGATACGGTTACGAAGTACTCGCAAAGACGAATCCAAGCGCTAAGAGAACACATGATTCCGACCACCCGAAGGCTCGAAATTCGAGAACGGAAAGTAATTACCCCAAATATTGGGAAATTACGAAAATGGCCCAAAACGTCCGAAATGCACGATACACGATCGAAACACCAAGCCAAAGCTCACAACATGAATAATAACATTAAATGAACTTACGAGAAACTCGAAATAACAGTTTCGGACGAGATTCGCAAGAATCGAACTCGAGTGCGGAAAAGCCGTTTAAGAACACGGAACTCAACAAAACGATACCGAAACGAACTCGAATGACAAAAAGTGCAGAATTAAATATTCTCGGAATGATGAAACGGTCATGAGTGAGTCGTCAAAACGGACTTCCGCCAAAAATGAAAATTATCGAAAAATCGAAATTGCGGATATTACATACTACCCCCCTTAAAAGAAGTTTCGTCCCGAAACTTAAAACAAGCAGGGAGAAGCAATATCCCGCCAGGAAAAATCAACGAGATACACACGAACAAGAATGATTACAATGAATGATAATGAATCGAAATCCAACAAGGATCAAGAATGACGCACCGGGGTGAAATGATAATGCAATGAGTGATAGCTCAAATGAAATGATTGGAACCATAGTTCCCCGTGAAGGGAATGATTAGTTTGATAATTATAAGTCTCAACGTGATTGATATACGATGAATGAATTATACGAATGAATGGACGACGATGAAATGAATGATTATACTATTACCGAGCAAGAATTAACTTGCTCAAAACCGGTGATAAATGTCCTATTGTATCACAGTTAAAGCAAACAATAGTCAAACTCGTCGTCTGAGATGAAGATGCTCTCCCAGCACGAAGACGACTAGAAAACGATCTCTTGGAATTCAGAGTCCGATGTCCCTCTGACAGCTCTTTCCATACTGAGGCAGGAAAGTCACATGATAATTACAGATCTCGTATGAAGATCGCATTATGATTATGAGACGGAATGATAACAATGAGCATACACGTTCTAACACAATGAATGCATTAATAATGAAATGAAATGATCGTCGACATGACGCCGGAATATGATAAGATCGCATGAAAGATCAAGTGAGGTAACATGATTATCTGATGAAATTCCTGAAATGATTACCTCGAACAAGTTAACAAGGTTGAAAATTCGATCCATAAGATCAACAACTGAACCGTGAGATGGACTGGATTATTAATGAATTAACTGAACAATGAGATTGACTAAGTGATAATGAATTAACTGAGCGATGAGATTGACTGAGTGATGAATGAATTAACTGAGCTATGAGATTGACTAAGTGATGAATGAATTAACTGAACAATGAGATTAACTGAGTGATGAATGAATTGACTGAGCAATGAGATTGACTGTGTGATGAACGAATTGACTGAACAATGAGATTGACTGAGTGATGAATGAATTAACTGAACAATGAGATTAACTGAGTGATGAATGAATTAACTGAGCAATGAGATTGACTGAGTGATGAATGAATTGACTGAACAATAAGATTGACTGAGTGATTAATGAATTATTCTGAACAATGAGATTGGCTAAGTGATGAAGGAATTAACTGAGTGATGAATGAATTAACTGAGCAATGATATTGATTGGGTGATGAATGAATTAACCGAGTGATGAATGAATTATCTGAGTGATGAATGAATTAATTGAGTGATGAATGAATTAACTGAGTGATGAATGATATTGACTGAGTGATGAATGAATTAACTGAGTGATGAATGATATTGACTGAGTGACGAATGAATTAACTGAGTGATGAATGATATTGACTGAGTGGTGAATGAATTAACTGAGATCAAAATGAAGATTGAGGATTATTAACTGATGAAGGAGTTGATCCTTAACGCTTACACAAGTCACCCGTGCTCCAAAATAATTAGTCATGAATCAATCATAACACTAATATCACATATAGGTTTCAACAAAGCATGAATAATTAATGACATGATGAATGTATGAACATAAAGAGAATCGAGTCCTTACACAGGTCATACGAAGCTTCGAGGTCTCACGATACTAGTCTTCACTGACGATGACTCGATGAATGAATGACTCGTGCAGTCGTACTAATATCACGACTCACAAAACCCGACTGTCCAGATTGTCATAACCTGACAGTCCCACTACTACCGCGTCGGTAGAGCCACATAACTCACATATCAGGGTATCTGACAACCCAAACTCTCTGATACCATCTTCTGTAACACCCCCAAATCCTATTAGGTTATTACAGTGCCGTGGACCCTACGCTAGGAGATCCACCAAGCGAACATGACTAAAATACATTAAATTAAATAACAAGGTAAAATCATAGTCCCTACCATGATATCCGACACAATATTCCGATAAGGAATTTCAACGACAACGATGGGCCTACATGGCCAAAAATAAAATACAACAACATCCACGAGCATCTGCTCGGGTAATACATAATGACAATGACTGACAGACTGAAGAACACTCCAACTGACTGACCAACATGAACAACTCGGACTAGTATCGCTCGAATGTCTCGTCGCCATCATCATGCCCCTGTGTCTGAACTCTCTCCTCGCAAGCACCTAAAACATGAAAACATGTTCCGCCCCCACGGGGTCAGTCATCCAGATAATGAATATCAAATACATGTATAACATGATATGCATCCAAAGGCAGAATGAAACGGTACAATGATAATAATAATACGAGATGCTCACAAACCAATGTAAGAACCGAGCATTCGTGAAATACTATGCCCACGGCATACTATTAATACCGACTTGATAGGTTAGAACATAAATGCCCAACGGCGAATCATAATCACAGAGTACCACAATGAATTACACAACATGAACCAAACCAGAACTGAATTAAATATGAATCACAATTCCCGAAGGCTCCAATGAAATTATCGAGACAATCACAAAGGCCTGAAAGCCACTCAGCCGAAGCTGTCGAATATCACAATCACATGAAACCGGAACAACCCGAAGCTATAGTTAATGAGGGCTAATAAGGTCATAACCACGACCGTGACCTACTGAGCTGTAAGTGTTGGGAAGCCAACCGCGAAGGTTCAAGCCTCAAGCTTACCCATAAGATCATAAACACGACCGTGACCTACTGAGTTGTAGGTGTTGGGAAGCCAACCGCGAAGGTTCAAGCCCCAAACTTACCCATAATAAGGTCATAAACGCGACCGTGACCTACTGAGCTGTAGGTGTTGGGAAGCCAACCGCGAAGGTTCAAGCCCCAAGCTTACCCATAAGATCATAAACACGACCGTGACCTACTGAGCTGTAGGTGTTGGGAAGCCAACCGCGAAGGTTCAAGCCCCAAATTTACCCATAATAAGCACTAGCCGAGACTAGCTTCCAAAATATAATTAATCACAAACGGCAATGATCTGAAGATTATCGAATTCACGAAAATGATAGTGTGCTGCCTTGAGTCGGCCAACACGATAACGATGACTCACGGATGGGCACCGTCCACGACGGTCCCGATTCAAATACTTCGATTACCTTAGAATGGTCAATCGATAACAATGATACAACGGATGGGAACTATGCTCGACAGCCCCAATTCAATACCTCGATTGCCTTAGAATGGCCAACCGATAACAATGATGCAGCGGATGATTCAATACCTCGATTGCCTTAAAACGGTCAATCGATAACAATGATACAATGAATGATTGAACACTTCGATTTGCCTGAGAACGGCCAATCGATAACAATGACACGATGAATGAGTGAATACCTCGATTGCCTTAGAACGGCCAACCGATAACAATGATATGATGAATAATTGAACACCTCGATTGCCTTAGAACGGCTAATCGATAACAATGATACGAAGGATGTCTCGGCACCTTTAATCGGTTACCGACAATGAAGAAGAGAAATGAATACGTCAACGCCTTTAATCGGCCAAAACAACATCAAGGTCAAAACTCCAACATTAATAGCAATGATTACAATGACGTCTTAAATCGACAATAATATCAACAACAACGATCGATACATCGATACCGCGAACCGGTGATCGATAATAACATTAACAACGAGTATCACAATACCTTGAACCGGCCATTAATGAACAATAAAAACATTTGGCATAATTGCCGAAAGGTATCGTATCGAACGATCTCTTAATATCAATGAATTCATGAAGAGACTAAGTCTAGGAATGATACAACACATTCATACACATATATGATAACATTAATCTCATTGACTAGTACAAGTATAAAACTTGCCTCAACCGAAGGCGATGAAACCCTTCCACGAACAACGAACGGCGTCCTCCGATAAACACAAGTACTCGAACAACCTTGAATGAAATACAATTCATTCAATAACACAATATCAATCGAAATCAACATAACGACCGAAAGAAACTCTTTGAGACATTTAATCGAACACTAAATGTTCAAAGTTCCTCAAGAGCCAAAAAATCATCAATCGGGTTGAATGAATCGAAAATATGGATATATAATCCATATAACACGATTAATAATGTTTACTAACATCAACCGATTCATCAAAATCGGACTAGAATCGAAAATCAAGAACAAATCTCAAAAAATCCAATCCTAGGAGATTTCAAGAAATTACCTCGATCCGACGAATAACAATGATTTGATGTTGATATAATCAATAAGGATCCTCAAAAACGCTTTGAAATCGAGTGGAATCGACCAAAAAACTCCATTTCCCGATTTTCCCCGTCGCCAGCCGCACCAGGGTGAAGAAATGTGAAGAAAATGAAGGCTGGGCCACATCGCTATATATGGCCGATGTGTTACGGCCGTAACGGAAGGCCTTACGGCCGTAATCGGCATTCGTCAAAACCCGCCTGCCATCCGACGCTACGGCCGTATCCGAGTGGCCTTACGGCCGTAACTCGCACTTACGGCCGCAGCGGCAGTCCTTACGGCCGTAACCGCATTCGTCAGAAGCCGCACGGCACCCGACATCAGTAACTCTCGGCCCTTACGGCCAGAATCGCATTCGCTGTGCCATGCTCGCGATCACTTACGGCAGAATCGGCACCTTACGGCCAGAACTCGCCAAAGCAAAGCGCCTAAATCAGGCGGCCGTGGCTCGGACGTGGCCAGAACCTTTTCGAAGATGGATTTGCGGTCGGGGTGCCACCAATTGAAGATTAGGGAGTGTGACATTCCCAAGACGGCTTTCAGGACCCGTTATGGGCATTTTGAGTTTGTAGTGATGCCATTTGGTCTGAGTAATGCACCGGAAGTCATTATTGATTTGATGAACAAGGTGTTCCAACCTTACTTAGATAAGTTCGTGATCGTTCTCGTAGATGACATCTTAGTGTTTTCTAAGGACAAGGAACAACACCAAGAGCATTTGAGAATTACATTGGAGACGCTTCACAAGGAGAAGTTGTATGCCAAGTTCAAGAAATGTGAGTTTTAGTTAAATAGAGTTGGATTCCTTGGACATGCGGTGACTTCAAAAGGAATTGAGGTAGATCCCGATAAGGTTGTAGCAGTGAGTAGTTGGGGAGTACACAAGAATGCGAGCGAAGTTCGTAGCTTTCTGGGCCTAGCTGGCTATTATAGAAGATTTATTGAAGGATTTTCGAAAATCGCCACTCCTATGACCCAGTTAACAAGGAAAGACGTGTGGTTTGAATGGAGTTACAGGTGCGAGGAAAGTTTTCAAGAGTTGAAAATGAGACTAACCTCGGCACTAGTATTAACTATTCCTGATCCGACGAAAGACTTTGTTATTTATAGTGATGCCTCAAAGCAGGGTTTGGGTTGTGTTTTGATGTAATATGGTAAAGTAGTAGTCTATGCATAGATACAGCTTAAACCACATGAGTTGAACTATCCAACGCATGATCTGGAGTTGGCTGCTGTAGTACATACACTGAAGATTTGGCGTCACTATCTCTATGGAGGGAAGTGTGAGATATACACGGACCATAAAAGTTTGAAGTATCTTTTCACATAGAAGGATCTTAACATGAGACAAAGGTGATGGTTAGAATTGGAGAAGGACTATGATTGTACCATCCATTACCATCCGGGTAAGGCTAATGTGGTAGCTGATGCCTTGAGTCGTAAGACTAGAGGCGAGATAGCTTGCTTGACCGATCAGGAGAGTTTGATAAATGAGTTCTCTGAGTTGAGGATTGAGGTAGTTGAGTCTTCAAAGAGTTTGAAAGCAAACCTATCATCTTTGGTCTTGCAACCAAACTTGAGGGATAAGATTAAGAAGGCTCAACCACGTGACAAGTTCTTGTGCAAGATGAAAGATCGAGCACAAGATGGGAGTATTGAGAAATTTGTCGTTGTCGCAGACGACATTTTGACTTATGATGGGAGGTTATGTGTTACTAAGGATCCATCCTTTAGGAAGCAAATCCTTGAAGAAGCTCACAATGCACCATACTCCGCTCACCCGGGAGGTACATAAATGTACCATGACCTGAAGAAATTATTTTAGTGGAGAAGAATGAAACGGGACATTGGTGTATTTGTGGAGAGGTGTATGATATGCCAGCAGGTGAAGGCAGAACACCAATGGGCAGGAGGTTTACTTCAACTGTTGGAAATCCCTGAATGGAAATGGGAGCATATCACAATGGATTTCATGGTTGGTCTGCCACGAACCGTGAGGAAGAACGATGCTATCCAGGTGATAGTAGATCGTTTGATGAAGTCATCTCATTTTCTACCTGTGAGGATGACTTACAGTATGGAACAATATGCGAAGATTTATATTTGGGAGATTGTGAAGTTACATGGTGTTCCAGTGTCGATTGTCTTAGATAGAGATCCACGATTTACGTCGAAAAGTTGGAAAAGTCTGCAAAATGCATTGGGCTCTAAATTGAATTTCAGTACTGCATATCATACGCAAACCGATGGTCAATCTGAACGGACTATCAAGACACTTGAAGATTTGTTGAGGGCATGTGTTCTTGATGCTGGTGACAATTGGGAGAATATTTTGTCTTTAGTAGAGTTTGCTTATAACAATAGTTACCAAGCGACTATACAAATGGCCCCGTATTAGGCTCTATACGGAAGGAAATGTCGATCGCCCCTTTATCGGAGTAAGGTTGGAGAAGCAAAAATTTTGGGTCCAGAATTGATCGGACAGACTGTAGAGAAGATAACCGAAATCAGAAGTAAAATTAAGACTGCCCAGGATCGGCAGAAGTCTTTTGCTGATAAACGAAGAAAAGTTATCCAATTTGAGATTGGAGAAAAGATGTTCTTGAAGGTAGCGCCGATGAAAGGAGTGATACGATTCGGTAAAAAGGGAAAGCTATAGTCTCGTTATATCGGACCTTTTGAGATTTTGGGTCGTGTTGGTGATCTTGCTTATAGTTTGGCATTGCCATTGGAGTTATCGGGAGTGCACAATGTCTTTCACGTCTCCATGCTGAGAAAGTACATACATGATCCTGATCACGTCTGTAATTTCAAAGAGTTGCATGTAGCCAAGAACCTGACTTATGAGGAGGTACCTACAGCTATTTTGGAGCGTAAGGTACATCAGTTGCGAAACAAAGAGGTTAAATTGGTGAAAGTTCAATGGAGTCGGCATGGACCGAATGAGGCAACTTGGGAACGTGAAGAGGAGATCCATTCAAAGTATCCAACATTCATTTTTCAAGGTACGTAACTTAATTTTCGAGGACGAAAATTTATTTAAGGGAGGTAGGTTGTAACAATCCCGATTTCGCATATACATTTATTATGAATTATAGAAAATATGTTCAATGTTATTAAATTAATGCCCGAATAATTTATTGTTTAATTCATTTTATTTTCATGATCATGCAAATTTATTTATGTCATTATAATTCATGTCAAGTCATGTGATTCATGTCGTTTCATTTCTCATTTTAATTCATCGTGTTTCATCTCGTCATTTCTAGGCCCGAGGCAATTTTAAATAATATTAATTGTTACCCAAAAGATTTTACAAGCTAAATAATATTATTATTTATTTATTATTATTATTATTACTATTACTATTATTAATATTATTGTTATTATTTAGTTTATCCTAATTATTATTTATTTTTATTGTAGGGCGATATTAATTTTGTGGCCCAAATTCTTTTCCTAGTCCAATTGAATGAGTTGGCCCAAGCTCTTTTCCTAGCCCAATGACATCTCAAACCCATCTATTTTTCCCCAACTTTTCTACCCTAAACCTAATATCTCTACCATGTAAATATTGTATCCTATAAATAGTACCCAAAATATATTATTTTCTCTCCTGCAAGTCGGCCGATTTGTCCTCCTTTCCCTATTCCTGTAGGTAATCAAAATATTTTTCTCATGTCCGTCCCCTGTATCTTCAGTTTGATGTTTACGTTTAAGAAAACTCTTCAACCTTTCATGACAAATCTCCCAAAGACTATACTATCGATTCCAAATCACACATAATACCAGCTCGAGACTTGATGATATGTTGCACGAATTGCACGGTTCAGTGGTCTTTTCAAAAGTTGATTTACGAAGTGGCTATCATCAAATACGTACGCGAGAAGGTGATGAATGGAAGACGGCCTTCAAAACGAAAAATAGATTGTACGAATGGACCGTTATGCCATTCGGTCTTACAAATGCGCCAAGTACTTTCATGCACTTGATGAATGAGGTACTTAAGCCCTTTTTGGGGAAATTTGTAGTTGTGTATTTGGATGACATCATGATTTATAGTCGATCATTGCAAGAACATTTCAGACACCTAAGACAAGTCTTCGAGACTCTTAGGGACCGAAAGCTTTATGGGAAGAAAGAGAAATGCTCATTCTTAGTCGAAAGTGTAGTCTTTCTTGGCTATATCGTTTCGAAGGATGGAGTGTCGGTTGACCAAACCAAGATCGAAGCAATTAAGTCATGGACGATTCCTACGACCGTGCCGGAAGTTAGGTCGTTCCACAGACTTGCTTCATTCTACCGGAGATTTATTCGAGATTTTAGCACCATTACAAGTCCAATAACGGAATGTTTGAAGAAAGGCACGTTTAAAAGGAGCAGGGCTGTCCAAGAGGCGTTCGAAAAATTGAAAACAAAGTTGTGTGAAGTACCAATCTTGGTATTATCCAATTTTACACAACCGTTCGAAGTAGAGTGTGATGCTAGCAGAGTTGGCATTGGAGCGGTTCTTAGTCAAGGAAAGCATCCTATTGCGCATTTATTGTACATACGACAAAGAGTTATATGCTATTGTGAGGGCTCTAGATCATTGGAGTCACTATCTTCGGCCGAAGCACTTTATTCTACATTTGGACCATGAATCATTGAAATATGTTAACGGACAGCACAAGTTAAGTCCGAGGCATGCTACGTGGGTGGAGTTCTTAAAATCATTTTACTTTTCATAAAAGTATAAGGACGGTAAAAGCAATGTTGTTGCGGATGCGTTATCTAGACGGTATACTCTACTGTCTACTCTTGATGTTCGTTTACTTGGATTCGATATGTTGAAGGATTATTATGTTGATTTCGGATAGATCTTTATCCTATGTAAATCTGGTCCGTTCTGGGAATTTATGATATAAGACGGATTTCTCTTTAAGGGGAATAGACTTCGCTTGCCCAGACATGCGGTTCGGGAGCTATTGATTCGTGAAGCTCATGGGGGAGGCTTGGTTGGCCACTTTGGCACGGCTAAGACCGTGGAGGTGCTCAAGGAACATTTTCATTGGCCCAAAATGCAAAGGGACGTGAATGATGTCATTAGTAAATGCGTGACATGCCATATGGTGAAAAGCTCGTTCAAACCCAAGTTGTATATGCCTCTACCGATTCCGGAAAGACCATGGGAGGATGTTTCGATGGATTTTATCATTGCTTTGCCTCGTACTCAACGAGGAAAGGATGCTATTATGGTTTTCATCGATCGTTTCTCAAAGATGTCTCATTTTGTGGCTTGCCATAAAACCGATGATGCAAGTAACGTGGCAGATTTATATTTTCGAGAAGTTGTACGTTTACATGGAATACCGAAGACTATTGTTTCGGATCGGGATTCCAAGTTTCTTAACTATTTTTGGAACACATTATGGAGAGAGGTGGGAACCAAACTCTTATTTATTATTTCGCACCATCCTCAAACCGACGGACAGACCGAGGTGACTAATCGGACTTTGGGTACTTTGCTACATGGCCTTGTAACCAAAACTGTTAGGATAAAACAATCCCTATATCGAAAGTTTTGATAGAGTGTTTTGACAATATGCCAATCAAGCATACATCAAGCTACTGTATCGAAAGTCTGATCGAAGGTTGCTGATCCTGTATCGAAGACTTCTCATAATGCCATCATACAGCAACAGAGTCTAAAAGCGCCAAGTATGGAAGCTGTCTCTTCATACAACATCATTCCATACAACGACTTGTCCATCATAGCCTACAACACAAATGGATACAACATTCAAGCTGTAAAGTATTGAGATGGTCAATACCTATCGAAACAGGACTGAAGACAGTTTGATAAGGAATCTTTGTTATTCGCTAAAGTCAAGTCCCATTTGATAAAGTATTTAAATACTGAAAGGATAAAGTATTTAAATACTAAAACCGATAGAGATCTTCAAAGAACGCAAAATCCGGATCTTGGTCTATACAAGTCAACCATCCAGTTGTCATGGACTTTTTCTCAACGGATCTTTCTCGACAGAACTATTCAGAAGGCTATATATATATCTCCAAGAGTTTGAAGATTAGTTACGAAGTGATAACAAGTAACCAAAAACACTTACACGAACATATCTGAGCAAACATATTTCTTCAAGCATACTGTATATTCCGAGAGAAGAAATATCCAAGTGCTCAACCTTGAACAACACATCATCAGATCAAGCTCTAGAAAGTCAGTTGTTGTTCAAACCATCGTTCTATCATCGAACAAACCCATCATCCCTGTGTGGACTGAGAAAGCCTTGCTTTTCCTAAACTGTGTGTGACAGACTTGCATTGAAGAGACAGCTTCAGAACTGTGTGTGAAGAAGTTAGTCAAGTGAAAGCCTAAACCAATATGTGTGAACGATTGAAAGCTTTGATCATTGTATCAATCTGTGTGAACGATACATTGATAGGTTTGATTATAAATACGTAGTTGTGTACATAGTATTTATAATAAACATTTTAACTCCTGTGTGGAGGACCAGTGAACGTAGAGGGGTTTACCTCGAACCACTTTAATTACTGTGTCATTTACCTTCTGCATTTACTGTTTTGATATCTGTGATTATTTTATGTATACACTTCACATCTAGTTGCTGTATTTACAGCAACTTACTATAACAAGACTTCCGCTACGCACTCAAACTTGAAAATCGTACAGCTTGTTGTTTAAAACACTTTCTGAACTGTATTCTGTATACTTAGTGGCCAACAAGTGGGATCGGAGCGGTTGATTCTAAAAGGAATCAGTCGTATTTTTGACCGAATCAGATCCTTAAATCACTTATTCTTATCAAACAGTCTTTTTCTTTCCTATATTCCCATATGGATACATCAATGATCAATAAAGTCCCCATGTTTTCTATTAACGAGTTTGACGATTGGAGAATTAGGAGGCAGGCTCATCTTGCAGCAATGCATGAAGAGATGATTTTTGTTATACAGGATGGCCCCATAAAGATCATGAAGGTAAATCCGGCCCCCAAGGATTGAAGGCCAAGATCATGCAGAGATGCTCGAGAAAGAGCGCGAACAATGGACTTCTGATGATAGAAAGCGCGCCAACCTCGACAATATTGCTAAGAACGCGTTATTTGTCACTCTTGACAAAGGCACGTTCTCTAAGGTAAAGAGCTGTAAATTAGCCAAGGATATCTGGGATAAACTCAAGTTAATTTGTGAGGGAACTGAGCTCTCAAAATAAAACAAAATTTCAAAATTAACTCAGCAATTAGAATCTTTTGAAATGAAACCAACTGAAACACTTGAGGAACTTGACCTCAGATTTACTGGCATTGTTGGTGAACTTGAAGCATTAGGCAAAATTTACACCCAAAGGGAGAAGAACCTAAAATTTTTCAGATCTCTCCCTGCCCGATGGGACATTAAGACCACAACTATGCGTGTATCGTGCAATCTTAATGAAATATCTACTTTTGATCTCTTTTCTGACCTCAAAGCGTTTGAGAATGATATAAACAGGAGAGAGAAAGCTGAAGAATCTCCCGCAAGGACTACAACATTAGCGGCTGTATCCAACTGAAGACACATCATGCCTATCTCCTCAAAGCCTATTTACAAGAATGCTGACAGCGACGACAACATCCTGTCACAAGATGAAATGGCACTCCTCATGCATAACTTCAAAAAGTCTATCAAGCAGTCGGGAAAGACTCCATACAGGCCCAAGCCTGTTCACAAGGTAAGTACCGAAACTTCCTCTGGTGACGCTAACCTGTGTTATAATTACAGGAAACGAGGACATTATGCAAATAAATGTCCTCATCATAAAGTTCAAAGGTTTTCGGAAGCCGAGCAACAGGAAAAAGATGAAAGAAGACGTGCTTGGAAAAACAAGCTCAAGGCCCTGATTGGTGAATCAGAAGCCTCCCCCGCACCATCAAAGTCCGAAGAATGTCTTCAGGTAGTCACTGACAATGATGATTTCGAAGATAAAGCCTATATGTGCTTTATGGCCAAAGACATTCCGGAAGATGAAGATAGCGATGATGAGGTAAGCTCAACCTCAGCTATTCCTAAGCGTCTCATACTTTTGAAAACATGATGAATGAGTTTAAGAACATTGAAAAGGCCCACAAGACTTTGAAAAATGAAAACATACAGCTCCAAATTTCTAACCTAGAGCTGAAAGAAGAAAACGACTTGCTGAAAGTAAACTATGAAAATATGTCTGTTGATTATGAAAACAGCAAAGTCGATCAAGAAAAACTCATGGAGAGCAATCATCAACTTGCTCATGAACTAAATGAAGCTAAATCTCATAGTGAAAGCAAGACAAATGATTTTGTTCTGCTTCAAGCCAAAGTAAAAACTCACGAAAAACGAGAAGGAGAACTTGAGACCATTCTGAAATCTTTCGAGAAATCATCTAAAAGAATGGAAAAAATTCGAAGCACTGGGCAACATGCTCATGATAAAAGTGGCTTAGGATACAGCTCATTTTCCAATAAAGGGAAAACTAGTACTATGTTCATCAGGGGTGTGGAACCCATTCTTGTAACGGAAGAAATTCCGAGTCCCGTGAAGGAACCCGTTGCATCGCGAATAGCAAAAGCTGCCATTCCGCCACCATAGTCATACTCCAGACAGCGGAATCACCAGCCATTCAAACCTGTAAGGCGTACTCAACAGCATGCTCCCCGAGCATATCAACAGCGCCAACAGCCGTTCAGAAAGAAAGCTGTATCCAAATTTCAAAGGCCTGCACGGCAGTACTTTCAGTACAACATGCCTAGGTATTGTATATAGGAGTCGTATTATTCCTCGCGAAAGCAAGCTTTCTCTCACACCTAGTTTTCGCACAGTACAACAAGCTTTGGGAATCCAACTGGAGACCCAGAAGGCAAGCTGTAAGGCCGAAGAAAATGGCTCCACCTCCAAGACGGCATTCATACTGGATTAATAATAATAACCCTGAATTTTACATGCATAATAATTATCATGGTTATAACGACTACGTATATGCCCCACGTAGACATCGAAACTACGGACCTAAAACATTCCACAGTAAACCTATTGCTGTCAGGAAAATCTGGGATCTTAGAGGAGGACATCTGGTACTTCGACAACGGATGTTCTCGGCACATGACAGGAGATAAAATCAAGCCATCAGATTACGTAGAAGGTCGCGGTCCAAAAGTATGTTTCGGTGATAAATCTAAAGGAATAACAAGAGGGAAAGGAAACCTGCTTGTCGAAAAATTTAAAGTCACTGATGTAGCTTATGTTGAAGGCTTACAGTACAATCTACTTAGTATTAGCGAGTTCTGTGACAAACAGTACTCGGTGAAGGTCTATATAGATCACTGTAGAGTCAAGAACATCCTGACCAAATAAATTGTGCTTACAGGAAGCAGATCAGGTAATATGTATATTGCTGACTGGATGACTACGAGCTCCACAATTCCTTGTTTTGTTGCCAAAGGCACTGCAGATTTAAGCTGGCTATGGCACAAAAGGATGTCTCATGTCAACTTCAAGACTATAAACAAGCTCTACAGACAGGGAATGGTTAGAGGATTTCCAAATGTGTCATTCCAAAAAGACAGTGTTTGTGGACCCTGTCAGAAAGGCAAGCAAATCAAGACCACCCTGAAGAGCAAATCCTACCTTTCCACTCACAGAATTTTGGAAATGCTACACATGGATCTCTACGGTCCTGTAGACCCGGTAAGTTTGGGAGGTAAGAAACACTGTCTCATTATTGTTGATGATTATTCCAGGTATGCTTGGACAATCTTTCTAAGCAAGAAGAAGGAAACAACATCAAAGCTGCTCGAGCACCTGAAAAAGTTTCAGAATGAGAAAGGGTTGAGTATCGTGTCCATTCGTTCTGACAGAGGTACAGAATTCACTAACCGCTTTATAGAGTATTACTATTCGTAAAATGGGATACAACACGAATACTCAGCTGCCCGCACACCTCAACAAAATGGTGTTGCTGAGCGAAAGAACAGGACGCTGAAGCAAGCAACAAGGACAATGATTGCCGCAAGCAAGTTACCACAGCATTTCTGGGGCAAAGCCACCAATACAGCGTGCTATACACAAAACCGCTGTATCATCAACAAGCACCACAACAAAACAGCATATGAGGTATGGAATAACAAAACTCCATTATTTTCGTACTTTCACATATTTGGATGCAGGTGTTACGGTTTGAACAACGGGAAGGATCAACTTAGAACCTTTGATGAGAAATCGGATGAAGGGATATTTGTAGGATATTCCTCTATTAGCGAAGCTTACAGGATCTTAAATAAAAGGAAGCTAACAATTGAGGAATCAGTTCATGTAGTGTTCGACGAACCTCACCATGATCCTACAAGAGTAGAAGATCTTACTCAAAACATCCAACAACTTTCCATCATAGATCCACCAACTCCTATAGAGCCTGTCGTTGACCTAGAAATCAACCCCGCAGCTGTAAGAACTGAAGTAGATGAAGCCGATGCTGTACAAGCTGAAGCCGAAACTACAGCAACTCAAGATACAGTACGGGACCCCGAATTAGAACGCGACAGAAGATGGTTGAGAGATCACCCACAAGAGTTGATCATAGGAAATATTGATGCTGGAGTTTCTACCCGAAGGAGAATACAAAGTACATAAGGAAATGTACTATGTGCGCAAGAAAAACCCGAGTCTGAGATATCTCCATTTCCTGTATGGAAATCTCAATCCGAGCTTAGAAGACTTAACATGTGCACTATTGCTGTATTCTTAGCCCAATCCGAACCTGTTTCTACTAAAGAAGCTCTCAACAACTCTCATTGGATTACATCTATGGAAGAAGAGCTTAACGGTTTCGAAAGAAACAATGTATGGTATCTTGTACCTAGACCTACGCAACAATCCGTAATTGGAACCAAATGGGTATTTAGAAACAAGAAGGATCGAAATGGACTCATTATCAGGAATAAATCCTGACTAATCGCCCAAGGCTATAGACAGGAACAAGGCATAGACTACGATGAAACATTTGCCCCTGTAGCCAGACTAGAAGCCATTAGGATATTTTTAGCCTTTGCCGCCCATAAGAGCTTTATTGTATATCAAATGGACGTCAAGAGTGCATTCCTGAATGGAGACCTTGCCGAAGAAGTATATGTTGAACAACCACAAGGGTTTGTCAATCCAGAAGGCAGAGACCTCGTATACAGGCTAAGGAAAGCATTGTATGGACTTAAGCAAGCCCCTAGAGCATGGTATGAGAATCTGTCCCAGTATCTAACCGATAATGGATTCGAGAAAGGTGTTGTGGACAAGACCTTGTTTAAAATACAGGAAGGTGATGTCCTCCTCATGGTTCAAATATATGTAGATGATATAATATTTGGTTCAACTAACCTTGCTTTGTGTCAAAGGTTCTCTCATCTCATGCAAAGTAAATTTGAAATGAGTATGATGGGAGAACTTAGTTATTTCCTAGGATTGCAGGTAAAGCAGTTGCCTACAGGGATATTCATCAACCAAGAAAAATACAGCAAGGATCTTCTCAACAATTTTGGAATGAATACTTCCAAATCATCGTCAACCCCCATGGGCACTTCCGTGCAAATTAGTGCTGATGAAGCTGGAAAGCCGATTGATCAATCACTCTACAGGAAGCTTATTGGCTCACTCCTGTATCTAATGGCTAGCTGGCCCGATATCCAGTTTGCTGTAGGAGTGTGCGCACGATATCAAGTAGCACCTAAAGAATCACACTTCGCAACAGCCAAACGAATTCTGAAATACGTCAAAGGAACAGTCGATGTAGGACTGTGGTATCCTAAAGTAGGCGGATTCGATTTAGTTGGCTACAGCGACTCAGATCTCGGAGGCTGCAAGCTAGATAGGAAGAGTACAAGTGGAACTTGTCACTTTCTTGGACCTAGACTTGTGTCTTGGTTTAGCAAGAAACATTTGGCAAACTCGCTTTCCACAGCTGAATCAGAATACTATGCTACTGGTAGTTGCTGTATGTAGATCCTTTGGATGCAACAACAGCGGTCAGACTATTGAATTGAAGAAAAAAAACGCCGATAATGTGCGATAGCACGAGTGCAATTGCAATAACGCACAACCCTATATTGCACTCGCGTACTAAGCATATCAACATGAAGCATCACTTTATCAGGAATCATGTTGAGAACTAGGATGTTCTGCTGGAAAAAGTTCATATAAATATCCAGTTAGCCGACATCTTTACCAAACCTCTTGACACAGCAAGATTATGTATGCTTCGACATGAATTGGGATTGCTACAGCCTGACTCCCTGTAAGTTTTTAATGCTTTTACTCAACAATTGAGGGGGAATGCTGTAAGATCCAAGAATACAGTATCCAACGTTAATTATCTGTACACTCAAACTATCAAAACAACACTGTAGGAACAAAGCAACATGAATTATCCTACAGCTGACGTGTGCAATAATTACGGGGGAATACAGTATGACCCTTGAATACAACATTAATCCAAAAGTTGCTGTATGGAATTGAAACCCGTATTTACCTTTTAAGGGGAAACACTGTATTTTTGCGGATACAGCACATACTATGGGAGAATCAATTAATATGATATTTCTTTTAAAAACTATTTTTTAGTCCACGTGCCCTGTTATAATTAAAAAGTCTTGTGCATTAAATGCTTTACACGACATCTGGACATTAGTATCTCAAAAGCCGCGATGTTTCAAATTATTTTATTAATTCACACCACCAATTTGGGCAATAAGGGAAACTTGATACGTCAGATGTGGGACCCGCTCTTATTTTAAAATTATATGGATAAGTTGTACCGGTTACACTCAGTCCATCGTGGTCGTCCATTTTAAACAACGGGTTCCATCCCTTAAATCTGACCGTTCATCGTCAGAAAACCCTTCACCGCCACCCATTATAAAAGGACTGTTAATGCCTTTTCAGACTCTTTACGCTTTCTGCATATTGAACGAGTCTTTGAGCATACAACCTACAAGTTTTGCAATTCTCTTTGAGTCTTACTCACTTTTCTTCAAGAATCATCAATGGCATCTTCACAGACCTCCTCCCTCTCTCTCTCAAGAAGACCTACAACATCATCGAAGGATGGATCTTTGCTAGATCTGTAGTGGTTGAACGTGTTCGTACTGAAGGTGATGACGTCGAATCGATGGAGTATGTCATTACTAGGATTCGTCAACAAGTCCTTTATCGCCTTGGAAGTCACACCGCTGAGCGTTTCGATGCTCAAATGGTTGAGGAATTTTACCTCAACGCTGCAGTCCGTTTCTTCTCTCTCGCTCAAGGAGGAAACGTTGCTGACATCACTGATGTCATTCGCGGAGTGGAGATCCACATTGACCAAGAGCTACTTCAGAATATTTATAGGCTACCTGCTGATGGCCTGACCATGGATCTTGAGACCTTTGGGTCCCAAGAAATCCTGACCAAATACAATGGACTATTCACCAGTTCAGCATCGGTTGAAATAGTTCACACTTCTTGACATAAGAAACATTTTTGTCTACCTTTTGTTTACTTACACGATTTTTGTTGCCGTGTAATTGAGAATAGAACAGGTGCGTTCAAGATGTGCACCAATTTGAGATTCAGGATGATGGTCGCCATCATGACCTGTGAAAAGGTCAACTAGTGTCAAATAATACTCAAGAGACTGCGGGAAGAAGTATCCAAACCTGCCTCACAAAAGAAGTCATTTGGTTTATTTCTGAATTACATTATGACGAAATGCGGTGTTCCGCAAGCCAAAGAGGCAAATAAGATCAATTCGCGGATATACATGGGAAGCATCAGGCCCTCTGTCTTTAACAAAGACCCCCTGATTGCAAATAGACCTTTTCTTCGAACTTTGCCACTTTATGCCGATCCGAGGGACATGTCTTCGAAGTCCCAGAGTGCAGAGACCTCGAAGGAAAGGAAGAGATCTCACAGCAAAACTCCCATTGCTGGTGAGAAGACGAAAAGGAAGCTAAGGAGGCTCACAAAAGTTAAAGTTACAGAAATCTCCGAGGATGCTCCTTCAACGGCCCAATCCACTGTATCGAGCCCCCAGGGCGCGACCCCTGCAGAAGAGATGACTGCTACTGTCGCGACAGTAGATCCCGAGCCTTTGGTGGCTACGACGGATACTCAGACATCTGGAAACTTACAAGACTCTGGAGAGTCGGCTGCCTCTTTGGAGCCAATAGCCACATCTCTTATTCGGGATTCCACACCCGTTCAGGATCCTTCTCCCCTCAGGGTACCAACCCCTGTTCGGGATCCAGCTCCAACACAGGAACCCATGCCTGTCGAGGAACCCGTGCATACAGTGGACCCAAGCGCTGTACGCAGCCCCTCTCCAGACACCATAATCAACAAGACTTTGCTTTCTCTGCAAATTGAGCAGGCTTATGATTACTTTGTCTAGTGGAAAGCCTACAGGATCGCTCCGTACAACAAGTTGTACAACTGGTGCGATTGGTGCGAAGAAGAAAGGTTTGTCTTGGAAGTGACGGACTCTCAAGATGTTGAAGTCCTGATCTAATGGGACAACCTTGTCACGGGATGGGAGTTTTGCGCAGCTAACCCGTGCGGCACTTAAACAACTAAGCTGAGTCGAGTTGCTAAGTAAGCCTGAAAGTAATGAGAAAAGGGATAATGGCACAAAAGGATTTTATTAGATGAATGCTTTGGGTACAAAAGAGCTTTACTATGATTTATTGCTTGAGGATTTCTGGATGGAGTGAGCAAATGAGGCTCCTCCTCCTTATATACCAACTTAGGAGAGTTCTGGAGTGGAAATCTCTAGATAGAACTTTCTAGATAGAACACTCTTGATAGTTTTAGTACATTACATGGGCATTTACATGAGTATTCTACAAAGTGTGTAAGAAGTATATTTCTACATGCTTCTAGAGTCATCTAAGTATGTAGAGATCTCTTGGTCTTTCTTGATAATTCTAGAACCTTCCGGAACCTTCCGACACATAGAGACTCTTGTTAGGGTCATCCGGGGCGCTTTCGCCCGACCCGTCACATCCTCCCCCACCTATTTCAGCGACGTCCTCAGCGCGTTCTCTTGTCTGAACCGCTTGATGTGGTCTTGAAATTGCCAGAGTTTGTCTTCCCGTTCCCATGTGGCTTCACTATCAGGGAGGTTTTTCCATTTTACCAAGTACTCTGTGCATGGAGGCACGCCTCTCTTCCGAGTAACTCGTTTGGTCACAATATAGTCCACCTCTTTGTCGAATGAGGTGATTACGGCAGTAGGTGCATGATTTGACTCTCCTCGGTGCGGGTCTTCCGAGTCAGCATGGTAGAGTTTCAATTGGCTCGCATGGAAGACCGGATGTATTTTAAGTCTTGGAGGGAGTTGCAACATATAAGAGACATTTACAACACGTTTGATTATTGTGAATGGTCCTTCGTACCTCCTCACCAAACCTTTGTGTACTTTGCGTAATGCCTTGAATTGGTTGGTAGAAAGCTTGACGATGACCTGATCACCTTCCTGGAACTTAATGTCTCTTCTTTTAGGATCAGCCCACTTCTTCATCTTCCGGGCGGCCTTATCAAGGTAGGCACGCGTAATGTCTGCCTCCTCGTGCCATTCTCGGGCAATGCGGTGAGTTGCCGGACTTTTTCCTTCATGTGTCGAGGCTACAACATTTGGGGTTAGTAGCTGAAAACCCATAATGATTTCGAAAGGGGACTTACCTGTTGCCTCGCTTTTCTGCAGATTGTAAGAAAACTGGGCCACATCAAGTAATCTTAGCCAGTCCTTCTGATGGGCGCTCACATAGTGCCTTAGATATAGTTCCAGCAATGCATTGATTCGTTCGGTCTGTCCATCTATTTGGGGATGGAAACTTGTCGAGAACTTAAGGTCGGTTCCCAATAGCTCGAATAGTTCTCTCCAAAATCGTCCAGTGAATCGAGGGTCTCGATCACTCACAATGCTTAAAGGAATACCCCAGAGTTTGATGATATGTTTGAAAAATAGACGGGCAGCTTCGTTAGCATTGCAGTCGGGTGATGTGGCAATGAAAGTAGCATACTTACTGTATCGGTCCACAACCACCATGCTTCCGAATCCTTCTGATTTTGGGAGAGTTATGATGAAGTCCATTGAGACGTTCTCCCAGGGCCTTGATTGTAATATCCGCATTTTTCTTTCCATTGTAATTGTATTTCCGGTGTAATTCTCGATTTTAGTGACCCTCGAGTATCCTTCAGTGTAACTTTTCCGTTATCTTTTGATCTGATTCTCGTAATTGTTGTGCGGAACCGCCGTTTCGGGGTTGCCGTGGATTCATTCTATGTTATGATGCGTTTTGAGGTGTTCCGTTTGACGTTTCGTTCATAATCCGGTATTTTGGGTCGTTTATATTCTGTATCTAGCGCACGCTAAATTTCCTGTATAGCGCACGCTAGAAATCCATTAGTAGCGCACGCTACGTTTAATTCGTAGCGCACGCTAACGATTTAGCCCCAGGAGTGGCGATTCGGCCCACCTGCTGACTATCGGATTAGCGCACGCTATCTCGTCTAGCGCACGTTAAATTGTTCAGTAGCGCACGCTAGTGTGACTGTCCAGTACTGGGCAGTTTACTACTGAACTCAATCAGATGCTAGTTAGCGCACGCTACGCTGGTGTGGTAGCGCACGCTAACGGGTCAGGTGAGGTTGGGCAGTTGGCTACTGGACTCGGCTGATGTTCAGGTAGCACACGCTATTGGTCGATAGCGCGCGCTACCGAGAGGTTATTAGCGCACGCTACGCATGTATGGTAGCGCACGCTAACGACCAAAAACCTGGCTTCTGGACTGGGACGCTAACAGGAGGGTTTGTAACCCTATCCCGTTAGCGCACGCTAACCTTGAGGTCTTAGCGTGCGCTAACACTCCCTGGCTATATAAACCAGGGAGGTGACCGAGATAGTCACAAATTCTCATTTCTCTCCTTCTTCCGCGGCCGAGCGACTCCAGAGGCGATTTGAGGCGATTTTCTTCTTCCAATCACTTCAGAGATTCTTTTTCTTGAGTTCTTGGTGTAGATTAACATCATCCACTTGTGTTTCTCATCCTAAATCCAAGGTAATCTCTTAGAACCCTACTTTTGGATAATTTGGGGGTTTTGGGATTTTCTTCCGATCCGTTCCGTTTTGTTGATGGATTCATGATGAATATGATTAATCTTGTTGATATTCTTAGTTTCCCTACGGATTCATGGTATATTTCGTGATTTTTACGGAATCGAGAGGGTTTGGTTGTGGTCCGCCCTCGTTGTTGTTTATGTACGAATATACATGAATCGTAGGCGGGTTTTCGGGTGTATTCCAATTCCGTATTCATTTAGAAATGGTTGTGATTGTATTCTTCGAATCGTTAGGTTCGGTTTCATTGGTTCCTAGCATTCGTCGGTGACTTTCCTTTCGTTCTTCGCGTCGTCATTAATTCAAGGCAAGTATTTTTAGAAACCTTTATGCTTAACGTGAAATGGTAATGTATATTACTTTTGTGTAACTCACCTTGTGTTGGCCCGACGGGGTCAAGGAGGGAAATCTATGCTGCCGCCCTGGATTTCACGAGTTTCGTACCGCTAGCCAACTCGTTAGGGTCCTTGCAAGGCCTCGAGTGAGAATGTATGCTGCCGCCCTGTTCTCACGGCATAGCTTGTGCGTGGTTTTGTTTTTTTGTTATCGACCACCGTTGCATTCCGAGTTCCATCGTAGATTTTGGGCTTCGGCACATCCAAGCGGCGCGCATCAAGAGCGAATGGGGCAGCAGAATTAAATGATGCGGCTCGCTTGTGTTTAGCCCATTCCGATCTGAATTCTTCCACTTCCGAGCGAATAGAGCGTAGCTCTTCTTGGACAAAGCCACGGAGGCCATGAATCTCCTTCTGGAATTCAATAAGTTGCCCACGCAACATATCCGACTGGTCCATCATAAGTTTCTTCAGTACGCCAGCGATGTCGGCGTATTCCGTCTCCAGAGTGTCGAACCTGTCATGGACTTGATCAAGGTTTTCCTCCAAGCTAGCCATCGAGGCTTCCAGTGTGGCAATCCGAGGTTCGAAGTCATCAGCATAGGGTCCCTTGGACTTGCCTCGGACCTTGTTACGTCGTTGCTCCTCACGACCGCGTTGCTGCTCTTGGGTAGCATCAATAGGGACATCCTGAGTGTTGGCCATTGTTCTTGTGTGATATGAGTCGGTTGTGTGCAAACCGTGGATCCGATACCACTTGTCACGGGATGGGAGTTTTGCGCAGCTAACCCGTGCGGCACTTAAACAACTAAGCTGCGTCGAGTTGCTAAGTAAGCCTGAAAGTAATGAGAAAAGGGATAATGGCACAAAATGATTTTATTAGATGAATGCTTTGGGTACAAGAGAGCTTTACAATGCTTGATTGCTTGAGAATTTCTGGATGGAGTGAGCAAATGAGGCTCCTCCTCCTTATATACCAACTTAGGAGAGTTCTGGAGTGGAACTCTCTAGATAGAACTTTCTAGATAGAACACTCTAGATACTTTTAGTACATTACATGGGCATTTACATGAGTATTCTACAAAGTGTGTAAGAAGTATATTTCTACATTCTTCTAGAGTCATCTAAGTATGTAGAGATCTCTTGGTCTTTTTTGATCATTCTAGAACCTTTCGGAACCTTCCGACACATAGAGACTCTTGTTAGGGTCATCTGGGGCGCTTTCGCCCGACCCGTCACACTGTGCTGTAAAGAATTAATCTCCAGCCACCTGATGGACAAGGCAGACGCCCGCATGAAAGGAAAAGCAAAATCCATTGGCTCTGATCCCCACAGTCCCAAATCTGATCATGACTCAGATGACGACGACGCCCTTCACGCAGGTCTGAGAATGAGTCGTGAGGAACCTCAATACCAACCGGATCAAGGGACCTCAAGCCAAAATAATGTTCCCAATAGCGAGGATTCAGTCCCTCCTATAGTGGAGGAACAACCAACCGCAGAACAGGCACCCGAGCCTGTCGCCACAGACGACCAGACCAGCGCCATCCCGCATGAGGAATTAGTCCCTCTGTAGGAGCAGGCGGACGTTGAGAGACAGCAGGAGGAATCAGTCCCTCCTATACCTATGTCTTCAAAACCTATTTCTGAACAGGATAATACAGCAACGCCTGTTGCCGAGCCAACATCGGATGCTCCCGCACCTTCAACTATATTGGAATCCGACGAAGGTATCACACCTGAGGATGTCCACCTCGATTGTTGTACCAATGTGAAATTGAGACAGTTTAATGGAGATGAAGATTTTGCCAAGCTAGACTCTCCTCGAAGCACCGAGAAGTAAGAGCAATTGCATGCTCTTGGCCGCCAAACTATTTTCTTATAGGACGTCGTGAATGCCCTGCATGCTGTTGAAAAAGAGATTAATTGGTTACATCAGTCAGCCGTTGAATAAATGACTGGTATAAGGCATGAGGTTTCTAAAGTTGAAGAAGCCTTCCGTATTCTGACTACCGTCTTCAAGCAGGCTCTTAGCCAATTACAACAGCATCAGGAGCAGATCCTGATGGAAGAACAATCAAAGCTTCGTGTTTCTGAGGCCAATACAGCATCCGCTCTCGTTGAATCTAGTTCCCATCTTCGAGCACACGACAAGAAAATTCAAGATATGTCGCAGGTGCTCACCTCCCTAGTGAATAAAATGACAAGTTTTGAGACAAAACAGGATGCGGCTATGCAGATCCTTGAACGTCTTGATGAAAAGGTGTCCTACCTTGATGATGCCAAAAAGGTGGAAGAAGCAAGGAAATCGGCAAGGAGAACAAGGCTCGAGCAAGAGAAGGAGATGAAAGCTACATTTGGAGACAGCATCACTGCTGCTATTTCTCATTTATCATCTCCTACTCCCAACGTCAGGATACAGGGAGATCGTCCAGAATTCCACGACCCTAATTTTCCATGGAAGAACCTCGTACAAAAACCACAAGCTATAAACCTCCCGGCTAACCGACAGCCAACTGCCGATGAGATCAAGAACTGGAGGAAGAATGAACTGCTAAGATACTTCATTGTTCTCATCAGGGACTCCACCATATTCAACAGTTGCAGGACGGTGCAGGAAGCCGCAGAGGAGTTTAAGAAAAGGTTGTACGAAGGAACACTCCCGCTCCAGCAGAAGATGAAGTCCAAGCATAGGCAAGGTGACTTGGTTACCCACCCAGAGGATTGGATCCTGGCTTTCGATAAATTTTACGAAAGACAAGCTATATACCTAAATCGAAACAGGGACGCTCATCAAAATTGGTGGAAGGGTACCAAGAATGACCCTAAAAAGCTTTGGAGGTATTTTGATTCTAGGAGATAAATTCCCTCCTGTATTCTTATTCCTGTATTCTTATTTGTTTTGAGATAACAAAAACTTTGTAATCTTTGTTCAATATCATTAAAATATTTTTCTCTTGAAAGATTACAACTCGTAATCTACTGTGTTCTTGCATGATTACGATATTCAATCTATTTGCTAAATCAATACAAGTATAAAAACTTGTTAAATATTAAGCTGTACGAACTTGTCTGCGAACAGTTCATAGATTCAGTTGTATGTATCTAGATAACACTATGAGATTGTGCCTGCGCACCAATCATAAGCTTAAAGATGTAATACTCTTTTCTTTTAAAGTTGAACTTGCATACGAGCAGTTCTTAGTGTTAGGCTAATTGCTGAAGGCCAGAACATTCGAACTGAAGACCAAGAAGTCTTCCCTCCTTCAAGATGTTAAATGTCAAAGTTTTGGCATCATCAAGGATTTTGGAAAACATCAAAAGGATGTAAAGGAAGAATTGGCAAATTATCAAAAAGGGGGAAATTGTTAGGATAAAACAATCCATGTATCGAAAGTTTTGAGAGAGTGTTTTGACAATATGCCAATCCAGCATACAGCAAGCTACTGTATAGAAAGTCTAATCGAAGGTTGCTGATCCTGTATAGAAGACTTCTCATAATGCCATCATACAACAACAGAGTCTAAAAGCACCAAGTATGGAAGCAGTCTCTTCATACAACATCAATCCATACATCGACTTCTCCATCATAGCCTACAGCACAAATGGATACAACATTCAAGCTATAAAGTATTGAGATCGTCAATACCTATCGAAACAGGACTGAAGACCGTTTAATAAGGAATCTTTGTTATTCGCTAAAGTCAAGTCCCGTTTGATAAAGTATTTAAATACTGAAAGGATAAAGTATTTAAATACTAAAATCGACAGAGATCTTCAAACGACGCAAAATCCGGATCTTGGTCTATACAAGTCAACCATCCAGTTGTCACGGACTTTTACTCAATGGATCTTTCTCAACGGAACTATTCAGAAGGCTATATATATATATATATATCTCCAAGAGTTTGAAGATTAGTTACGAAGTGATAACAAGTAACCAAAAGCACTTACATGAACATATCTGAGCAAACATATTTCTTCAAGCATACTGCATATTCCGAGAGAAGAAATATCCAAGTGCTCAACCTTGAACAAAACATCATCAGATCAAGCTCTAGAAAGTCAGTTGTTGTTCAAACCATCGTTCTATCATCGAACAAACCCATCATCCCTGTGTGGACTGAGAAAGCCTTGCTTTTCCTAAACTGTGTGTGACAGACTTGCATTGAAGAGATAGCTTCAGAACTGTGTGTGAAGAAGTTAGTCAAGTGAAAGCCTAAACCAATATGTGTGAACGTGAAGAAGTTAGTCAAGTGAAAGCCTAAACCAATATGTGTGAACGATTGAAAGATTTGATCATTGTATCAATCTGTGTGAACGATACATTGATAGGTTTGATTATAAATATGTAGTTGTGTACATAGTATTTATAATAAACATTTTAACTCCTGTGTGGAGGACCAGTGAACGTAGAGGGGTTTACCTCGAACCACTTTAATTACTGTGTCATTTACCTTCTGCATTTACTGTTTTGATATCTGTGATTATTTTAAGTATACACTTCATATCTAGTTGCTGTATTTACAGCAACTTACTATAACAAGACTTCCGCCACGCACTCAAACTTGAAAATCATAAAGCTTGTTGTTTAAAACACTTTCTAAACTGTATTCTGTATACTTAGTGGCCAACAAAAACTCAGAAGGATTGGGATCCAAAACTTGCACATGCGGAATTTGCATACAATCGATCCCCTACTCATGCCACGACTCGCTCACCTTTTGAAAGTTTATGGTTTGAATCCGTATATGCCATTGGATTTAATTCCCCTGCCGAGCAATGAGTTAGTTCACAAAGACGCGGAGTCAAAACTTAAGTCCATGATGAGGCTACATGAACAAGTACGTAATCAGATCCAGGAGGTTAATGATGCTTACAAACGGAAGTCCAACAAACAAAGAAAATCGAGACTATTTGAAATTGGTGATTTGGTTTGGGTACATTTGAGAAAGGAACAATTTCCGGGAAAACGCAAGAATAAACTTATGTCGCGAGCCGAGGGTCCTTTCAAGATAGTTGCGAAAATAAATGATAACGCATATAAGGTAGAACTCCCGGGTGATTATGGAATACATGGTACTTTTAACATAGGCGATCTGTCCCCGTATCTCGATAACAATGGGATTGCGGAATTGAGGACAATTCCTTTTAAATAAGGAGGGATTGATACGAAAACGACTATTCCGAATGAAGAAGACGAAGTGAGAATCGACGTAAGCAACCATGCAACCCGCCATGCACATGTAACTACATACTTGGGCGAGAAAATGGATATAAAGATTGGAATGACTTTGGTGATCGGACTCGGAATAACTTAGATTTGTCAACATGCGTATGTAAAATCCCCATGCATTATACACGATACATAAGATGCATGGGAGCCGTCGATATTGGTCCAAAGTGGTGAAGATTTCGGCCGATTTTGTGGGATACTGATGAAGATTTCATCCCATTTCTTTATATTAAAGTATGTCTTCCTTTTTCAAAGTCTTGTAGTATAATATCTTTAGTCCTCAAGGGAATCATTCCAAGAGATTTCGCCCCCCATCCCCCCTTTCTTCCCTTAGATCGTGACTTGTTGTCATGAAGTGGGCAAATTTCTAGTCTAAGATGCTTGCTTTTTTTGTTGTCTTTTTTCTTTTCAAAGATCATGTGATCTTACCTACTTTAGGATCTTAGCTATAAGTAGCCATGTATGGCTTGTATGGAAGACATTGAATGAAATAAAAATACTCTTGTATTATCTAAGTGTTGGACGAGTTCCTACAAAAAAATGATTAATATTCGATGTGTTTTCGATTTTTAATCCGATCGATTCTCAATAGGTCTTGAGAAGAAATTACTTTATCAAGTTATAGGTCTAATTTGATAAACACCTTGTACTTGTTCTTATTCGGCCGAATTGCCCTACTTTCGGACGATTTTTACGTTGTGTTCTATACCTCAAATTATTGTTCGTGTTCTTATTACATAAAATACACTTCCATTGCATTGCATGCGATATACGTTTATATACGAACGTGAATCCGCATCATTAAATCTTGTTGTAGCAAAGATTGGTTGTAATAGCTCCGATTAATCTTTTACTTATTGACTAAGTCATGTCAATAGGAGATAAGACCACGTTACATGCATTCAAGTCAGAACTCTATGAAAAATCAGGTTTATTGATTAGATTCGAGCACCTTGTATTGAGTATTGGCTATAATAGCTTAGATTAAGTCCTTGCTTTTAGAATAAGTCTTGTTAATAGGAGATAAGACCACGTTACATGCATTTAAGTCAGAACTCTATGAAAACTCGGATTTATTGATTAGATTCGAGCATTTTAAATTGAGAATTGGATATAATAGCTTAGATTAAGCCTTTACTTCTGGGCAGAAGATCAATAACCACAAGAGTAATTTTATTTTGAATAATCCAACTCCTCAAGTTGCTAGATGGGTCCATGATATCACGGGGTTTAATAGAGCTTACTTACCAATTATGTACTTAAGCGCCCTCTTTGGAAAGGTTTTCAATCCTTCGATTTGTATGGTCCATTGATCACGAAAATTGAAAATATGATTCTTACTTGGAACCATCATTTACTGTCCACTGGGGGGTGCCTTCAATTAATTAAATTGGTTCTTAACTCCATAGCTTTCTAAAGCTTACAAGTGCTTAAACCTCCCGATAATGCCATTATTTTCATAGAAAAATTGTTCAACAAATTTCTTTGGGGAACTAATGACAATAAACGTAAGTTACATTGGGCTTCTTGGAATCGGCTTTGTTTTTCTACGGATGAGGGGGGTCTCGGCTGTCGGAACCTTCATGACATTACCGGGCAGCCGAGATTAAATTGTGGTGGAGATTCAGAACCTCCAACAATATTTGGTCTCATTTACTCCTTAAAAAATACCGTTCTCAGCTCCATCCCATGATTATCAAATTCAACCCCAAAAGTTCCCTTATTTGGAAAAACCTTTGCCGCATTAGATCTATTACTAATGATAAAATCTTTTGGCATAATTGTAATGGTAAAGTGTCTATTTGGCATGACATTTGGTGTGATTTGAGCCCGTTAACCAATTTTCACCAAACTAAAGCAAAAGATACTATTGATTGTGTTTGGACTAATGGGGGATGGGATAGGAGGAAAATCAATCGCAAACTCCCATTTGGCATTTGTGATTATATTTGCTCGTTACCTATTTCCCCTGGTGAGAATAAACCTGTATGGACTCTATCCTCAAACGGTCTTTTTTGCTTCAAAACAGCATGGGATTTAGTTCGTCAGAAAAAACCAGTCAATAATATTCTTCGTTACTGTTGGAATCCTTTAATCATACCTACCATTTCCTTGTTTATGGTTAAGGTCCTCAATAAATGGATTTCCATGCCGGATGGGCTCGCGCGTAGGGGCATTATTGCCACTAATTCGTGTTATTGTTGTAATGGGGATGAAAACCTTCCTCACCTCTTTATTAATGGCCCGGTTGCTAGAGAAGTTTGGAAGGTTTTTCATAACCTTGCGGGGATCAAAATCCTTATTTCCTCCAACTTTAATCTGATCATTGCTAATTGGTTTGGTAAAACGAAGGGCAAAATTCACATTTTCCACATTATTCCCATTCTGATTCTATGGTTTCTTTGGTGTTGTAGGAACGACAAAAGGGTTGATAATGTACCTTTCACGTCTAAACGTGTGTGTGAGCGTATTTGAAAATACATTAACAACATCAAATTAAAAGGCAGAATTAGCAGACGGTTTTGGAGGGGAGCGTATCACATTGCTGATTTTATGGGCATCAAACCTGCCCCGGGGCCGCGATACTCTGTCAAGGCTGTCCGTTGGATTAAGCCACAGCTGGGTTGGTAGAAATTAAATTCGGACGATGCTGCGAAGGGTAATCCTGGCGGTGCGGCCGCTGGGGGAATTGTTCGGGATCACCTCGGCAATCCTCTTATCATGTTCTCCGAATTTCTTGGAACTCAAACCAACAATTTTGCGGAAATTTACGCCATTTGGAGAGGGCTCGAGTTTTGCATTCAACACGATTTGAAAAAAGTTTGGGTGGAAGTTCACTCGAAAATTGCACTTCAATTGATTAATCATTCCACTTCCTGCCACTGGAAAATCCAAAGGCTTATTCTTCAAATTCGATCTCTTATGGATAAAATTAAGATCCATTTCTCTCATATATTTAGAGAGGGCAATGCCGTCACTGACCTCTTAGCCAACGAAGGGTGTTATCGTCAAGATTTCCACCTCCACGATGTCACCAATCTTAAAGGGAAAATCATCGGATTTATTAAAATGGATAAAATGGCCTACCCGTATATTAGGAGGAGAAAAATACATGTGTAATATTTAGCGACTTTAGTGGTTCAAATTTCCTATGTATTTCATCCGTTTGGGGCGTGTAGAGGGTCTCGTCCCCCCTCCTTTTTTCGGAGGTGTAGAGGAATTCGTCCACCCTCGTATTTCGCTCTGATATAAAATCTGTCCGTTTTTTTTTAAAAAAAAAGTCTTGTTAATAGGAGATAAGACCACGTTACATGCATTCGAGTCGGAACACTACGAAATCTCGGGTTTATTGATTAGATTTGAGCCTTTTGTACTCAGAATTAGTACAACTACTCTGATTAAGCTTTTACTTCTTGATTAAGTCTTGTTGTATCCAGGATTGGCTATAATAGCTCCGATTAAGCTTTTACTTCTTGATTAATTCCTTTTAATAGGAAATAGGACCAAGCTGCATGTATTCGAGTCGGAACTCTATGAAAAATCGGGTTTATTGATTATATTCTAGCATTTTATATTGAGAATTGGCTATAATAGCTCCTATTAAGCCTTTAGTTCTTGATTAAGTCTTGTTAATAGGACATAAAACCACGTTACATGCATTCAAGTCAGAACTCTACGAAAACTTGAGTTTATTGATTAGATTCGAGTATTTTATATTGAAAATAGGCTATAATAGCTTAGATTAAGCCTTTACTACTTGATTAAGTCTTGTTAATAGGAGATAAGACCACGTTACATGCATTCGAGTCAGAACTCTATGAAAACTCGGGTTTCTTGATAGATTCGAGCCTTTTGCACTCGGAATTGGCTATAACAGCTCCAATTAAGCTTTTATTTCTTGATTATATCTTGTTGTAGCAAGGATTGGCTATAATAGCTCAGATTAAGCCTTTACTTCTTGATTAAGTCTTGTTAATAGGAGATAAGACCATGTTACATGCATTCGAGTCAGAACTCTATGAAAACTTGAGTTTATTGATTAGATTCGAGCCTTTTGTACTCAGAATTGGCTATAATAGCTCCGATTAAGCTTTTACTTCTTGATTAAATCTTGTTGTAGCAAGGATTGGCTATAATAGCTCATATTAAGCCTTTACTTCTTGATTAAGTATTGCTAATAGGAGATAAGACCACATTACATGCATTGGAGTCAAAACTCTATGAAAACTCGGGTTTATTGATTAGATTCGAGCCTTTTGTATTGGGAATTGGTTATAATAGCTTGGGTTAAGCTTTTACTTCTTGATTAAATCTTGTTGTAGTAAGGATTGACTATAATAGCTCCGATTAAGAATTTGCTTCTTGATTAAGTCTGTTAATAACAGATAAGACCACGTTACATGCATTCAAGTCGGAACTCTATGAAAACTCGGGTTTGTTGATTAGATTCGAGCCTTTTGTACTCATAATTAGATTTACTTATAATTGGATATAATATCTCCGATTAAGCATTTACTTCTTGATTAAGTCTGGCTAATAGGAGATAAGACCATGTTGCATGTATTCGAGTCGGAACTCTATGAAAAATAGGGCTTATTGGTTAGATTCGAGCCTTTTGTACCGAGAATTGGTACAACAGCTCCAATTAAGCTTTTACTTCTTGATTAAGTCTTGTTGTATCCAGAATTGGCTATAATATCTCCGATAAAACCTTTACTTCTTGATTAAGACCGCTTAATAGGAGATAAGACCACGTTACATATATTCGATTCAGAACTCTATGAAAACTTGGGTTTATTGATTAGATTCAAGCATTCTATATTGAGAATTGGCTATAATAGCTTAGATTAAGCCTTTACTTCTTGACTAAGTCTTGTTAATATGACATAATACCATGTTACATGCATTCGAGTCGGAACTCTATGAAAACTCGGGTTTATTGATTAGATTCGAGCCTTTTGTACACAGAATTGGCAATAACAGCTCCGATTAAGCTTTTACTTCTTGATTAAATCTTGTTGTAGCAAGGATTGGCTATAATAGTTCCGATGAAGCATTTGCTTCTTGATTAAGTCTTGTTAATAGGAGACAAGACCATGTTACATGCATTCGAGTTGGAACTCTATGGAAACTCGGGTTTGTTGATTAGATTCGAGCCTTTTGTACTCAGAATTCGCTATAACATCTTTATTAGCTTTTACTTCTTGATTAAATCTTGTTGTAGTAGGGATTGACTGTGATAGCTCCGATTAAGCCTTTACTTCTTGAATAAGTCTTGTTAGTAGGAGATAAGACCACGTTACATACATTCAAGTCAGATTTCTATGAAAAATCAGGTTTATTGTTACATCCGAGCACCTTGTATTGAGTATTGGCTATAATAGCTTAGATTAAGACTTTACTTTTGGATTAAGTCTTGTTAATAGGAGATAAGACCATGTTACATGTATTTAAGTCAGAACTCTATGGAAACTCGGATTTATTGATTAGATTCGAGCATTTTAAATTGAGAATTGGATATAATAACTTAGATTAAGCATTTACTTCTTAATTAAGTCTTGTTAATATGAGATAAGACCACGTTACATGCGTTCGAGAGGGAACTCTACGAAAACTCGGGTTTATTGATTAGATTCGAGCCTTTTGTACTAAGAATTGGTATAACTACTCCGATTAAGCTTTTACTTCTTGATTAAGTCTTGTTGTAGATTTCACCCCAACATCATTCAACGGTGTAGAAGGACCAGCTTTTGTTGACGAATGGTTCATGTCGCTCGAGCGCACCTTTAAGATCATTGGGTGCACTGATGCGAAAAGAATTCTTTGCAGCCAATATCAAATGGTGGAGGATGCTGGATGCTGGTGGATAAGCTATTGGTGTTTGAGTCCGGTGTCCAAGCGTGCTGCATTAACTTGAGATCGATTCAAGGAAATAGTGATGGAACAGTACTACCCACAACATTACCGAGAGAAGATGAAGAGGGAATTTTGGAATCTCGAACAAGGAGGAATGACGGTTGAAGAATATGAGAGAAAATTCAACCAAATCAACTTCTTTGTGGAGCACATGGTGGATACAGATCGAAAGAGGGCCCTTAAGTTCCGAAGTGGTTTACGCCCGAGTATTCGTCACATCGTGGATGGTCATGGGGTGCTACCCTATACCGAGACAGTGTTTCGAGCCCAAGAGGTTGAGGCTACCCATAATATGGATTAACAACAGTCTCTGAAGCCTAGTACCGATAAGAGGCATTGGAATAGAAACCAAAATAAGGTTGTGGCTTATAATAAGCAAGCAAAGGTTGATGAAAGATCGGGACCTAAGCCTCAAACCAGTAATCCAGAGTGCTCGAAGTGTGGTAAGAATCATGGAGGGGAGTACCTGTACGGTAAAGGTGTCTGCTACAGATGCAAGGAGCCAGGGCATTCATCTTCGAACTGTCATCCCCAAAGGGCCAAATGTCAAGGTTCTGGAGGAAAAGCTCGCATTTATACTTTGACCCAAAAAGATGCAGATGAGAATCCCGGAATGGTGTCAGGTATGCTTATGATCTCTAATGTGCCTGCATTCGCTTTATTTGACACTGGTGCCACATATACTTTTATGTCTGCAAAGTTTTATCATGCTATTGGTCATAGAAGCGCTAGAACTGTTGAGTCTCTTGAGGTTAGCTTACCGTCAGGAAATACGATCCTCACTAATATAATGATTGACGAAAATATTGAGATAGGAGGTACAAAATTTGACGCTAGCCTGTATTTGATTAGCTCCATGGATTTTGACGTGATCCTTGGTATGGATTGGCTCGATAGACATGATGCTGATATAAGGTGCCGTGAGAAGAAGGTGACATTGAGGTGTTCGGAAGGCGAGTTGATCACCTTTTATGGTACTAAGTGTAGGACAATACCCAGAGTAATCACTGCCATGAAGGCACTGAAAGTCTAAGGAAGGAGAAATGTCAGGGTTACTTGGTGAGTTTGGTCGACACTCGTACTAATGAGGTGTCCCCTACAGACGTACCTATAGTACGAGAGTTTCTGGATGTGTTTCTAGAAGATTTACCGGGAGTCCCACCCGACCTACAAGTGGAGTTTAGTGTTGATTTGGTCCCTGGGGCGGCCCCAACATCCAAAGCGCCATATAGGATGGCTCTGAAGGAACTTCAAGAATTGAAAGTCCAAATTCAAGAGCTGCTGGAGCTCGGATTTGTTCGTCCTAGTGTGTCACCATGGGGTGCACCAGTGCTGTTTGTAAGAAAGAAGGATGGGTCACTTCGGATGTGTATAGATTACAGAGAGTTGAATCGACTCACGGTGAAGAACAAGTACCCACTACCGAGAATCGAGGATCTATTCGATCAGTTGAGGGGAGATGGAACCTTTTCGAAGATTGATTTGCGGTCGGGGTACCACCAACTGAATATTAGGGAGTGTGACATTCCTAAGACGGCTTTCAGGACCCGTTATGGGCATTTTGAGTTTGTAGTGATGCCATTTGGTCTGAGTAATGCACCAGCAGTCTTTATGGATTTGATGAACAGGGTGTTCCAACCTTACTTGGATAAGTTCATGATCGTTTTCATAGATGACATCTTGGTGTATTCTAAAGATAAGGAACAACACCAAGATCATTTGAGAATTACATTGGAGACGCTTCGCAAAGAGAAGTTGTATGCCAAGTTCAAGAAATGTGAGTTTTGGTTAAACAGAGTTGGATTCCTTGGACATGCGCTGACTTCAAAAGGAATTGAGGTAGATCCCGATAAGGTTGTAGCAGTGAGTAGTTGGGGAGTACCCAAGAATGTGAGCGAAGTACGCAGCTTTCTGGGCCTAGCTGGCTATTATAGAAGATTTATCGAAGGATTTTCTAAAATCACCACTCCTATGACCCATTTAACAAGGAAAGACGTGAGGATTGAATGTAGTGATAGGTGCGAGGAAAGTTTTCAAGAGTTGAAAAGGAGACTAACCTCGGCACCAGTATTAACTATTCCTGATCCGACGGAAGACTTTGTTATTTATAGTGATGCCTCAAAGTAGGGTTTGGGTTGTGTTTTGATGCAACATGGTAAAGTAGTAGCCTATGCATAGATACAGCTTAAACCACAAGTTGAACTATCCAACGCATGATCTGGAGTTAGCTGCTGTAGTACATGCACTGAATATTTGGCGTCACTATCTCTACGGAGGGAAGTGTGAGATATACACGGACCATAAAAGTTTGAAGTATCTTTTCACACAGAAGGATCTTAACATGATAATAAGGTGATGGTTAGAATTGGTGAAGGACTATGATTATACCATCCATTACCGTCCGGGTAAGGCTAATGGGGTAGCTGATGCCTTGAGTCGGAAGACTAGAGGCGAGTTAGCTTGCTTGACCAATTAGGAGAGTTTGATAAAGGATTTCTCTGAGTTGAGGATTGAGGTAGTTGAGTCTTCAAAGAGTTCAAAATCAAACCTATCATCTTTGATCTTGCAAGCAAACTTGAGGAATAAGATTAAAGAGGCTCAACCACGTGACAAGTTCTTGTGTAAGATGAAAAATCGAGCACAAGATGGAGTATTGAGAAATTTGTCGTTGTCGCAAATGATATTTTGACTTATGATGGGAGGTTATGTGTTACTAAGGATCCATCCTTTAGGAAGCAAATCCTTGAATAAGCTTACAATGCACCATACTCTGCTCACCCGGGAGGTACATAAATGTACCATGACCTGAAGAAGTTCTTTTGGTGGAGAAGAATGGAACGGGACATTGATGTATTTGTGAAGAGGTGTATGATGTGTCAGCAAGTGAAGGTAGAACACCAATGGGCATGAGGTTTACTTCAACCGTTGGAAATCCCAGAATGGAAATGGGAGCATCTCACAATGGATTTCGTGGTAGGTCTGCCACGAACTGTGAGGAAGAACGATGCTATCTGGGTGATAGTAGATCGTTTGATGAAGTCATCTCATTTTCTACCTGTGAGGATGACTTACAGTATGGAAAAATATGCGAATATTTATATTCGGGAGATTGTGAAGTTATATGGTGTTCCAGTGTTGATCGTCTCATATAGAGATCCACGATTTACGTCGAAATTTTGGAAAAGTCTGCAAAATGCATTGGGCACTAAATTGAATTTCAGTACTGCATATCATCCGCAAACCAATGGTCAATCTGAACGTACTATCAAGACACTTGAAGATTTGTTGAGGGCGTGTGTTCTTGATACTGGTGAGAATTGGAAAAATATTTTGTCTTTAGTAAAGTTTGCTTATAACAATAGTTACCAAGCGACTATACAAATGGCCCCGTATGAGGCTCCGTATGGAAGGAAATGTCGATCGCCACTTTATTGGAGTGAGGTTGGAGAAGTAAAAAATTTGGGTCCAGAATTGATCGGACAGACTGTAGAGAAGATAGCTGAATTCAGAAGTAAAATTAAGACTGCACAAGATCGACAGAAGTCTTATGCTGATAAACGAAGGAAAGATATCCAATTTGATATTGGAGAAAAGATGTTTTTGAAGGTAGCGTCGATGAAAGGAGTGATACGATTCGTTAAAAAGGGAAAGCTATAGCCTCGTTATATCGGACCTTTTGAGATTTTGGGTCGTGTTGGTGATCTTGCTTATAGTTTGGCATTGTCGTTGGAGTATTCGGGAGTGCACAATGTCTTTCATGTCTCCATGCTGAGAAAGTACATACATGATCCTGACTTATGATGTAATGTCGGGGTCTTTTATCAGCATGAATTATTATGACCTCAAGTGCGACATTAGGCTTTTGCATTCACAAATAATAAAATTATGACTAATGGAATAAGTTTAGAACTATTTACACGTTTGGATGTTCGGTTATCTGGTTGGGTTTATCTTCCGAATTTGATTTTTATGTTTAGATAGACAGAATCGTGATTCCGTCGTCTTCTATATACACCACTTTTACGTTACGAGTACGATTTTCAAAAGTTCACTTTTTGAATTTTCGGGTATATTTTATGTCGAGTCGTTTTCTCGAATAATTCGTGTTCCGTAAATCACGAAACTTTTCTCCGACTTTAAGATTTAAGCGTGACACTATAATTTAAGTATATGACATACACACAATACTCGAGTAATTTTATCTACGGAGGAGCGAAACGTAAAATATTCTTCGACCGATTTATGATGACGTCTAGGGTTAACCTAGTATATAAAGGGACATCACCTCCCTTTCTTTTTTTCATCCTCACTTCATCTTCCTCCTCTTCTTTTGCTCCTTTGGCCGCCCCCTCCCCATTCAAGTGAAGAAAACACCATTGTTCTTCCATTAGGACTCAAGTACAAGCTCATTTTGTGTTCCAAACTTGAAACAAAGTTCATATTTAAGTAAGTCACCTCCCGCTCTTCATTTCTATCCAAGTAGAAATAGGTTTTAGGCAACTTTAAAATTTGGGAATATATGAAGAGCTTAGGTTTATGGATTATAATGTTTTGTATGTTGTTTTAAAGTTGATTCTAAAGTTCTTGAAAGTGTTTAAAACAAGTTTTAATCATGGTTTTGATTTCATGTCTTGGCCAAAATTCTTAGGGTTTTATAACCCAATCATGTGTTGTTTTTCTTATGATTCTCTTACACAATATGTTGCTATATGATAATATGATGCTATGATGAATTTATGGGATTTTTATAAAATGTTTGGTGTTTTGAAAGTAAGGAAGAAACATGTTTAGTTCTTGATATGTTGTTATATGTTCAAAAGTGACTTGATATTTGTTGATGTTAGTGATATTTGATATGTGGTGTTTGAATGTTAATGTTGGAAAAATAAGAATAAGTAGTCGTGTTTTCAAAAGAAAAGATTATGAAATGGGGTTCATAATGTCGAGAAGCATGATTGTATGTCGACTCCTATATATGTTATAAGTATGATATGTATGATTAGAGTTTACATGTTTAGGGTTTTCGTTGCTAGAAACGAGCTCTAGGTTAATATGATATTTTTCCCATTTTTGCCGGATATTGGCAGTTACGTTACACTTCACGGAAACGGCCATAACTTTCTCCACGTTTAATATTTTTGAGATCCGTAAAATGGACATGACACTATACTTCAGTGGCTTTCCAGTGATATAAGATATACTATCTAGTTATTATTGTGCATTAACAGAATGCTAATTATATCCAGCCTTGATGCACATTATGTTATGATTATGTTAAGTGTTTTGATGTTGGTTTTCGAACCAAGGAATGTGTAACGGAATCGAGTATCGATTACTGTTGTTAGTATCTTTATATGTTATATAGTCAGTTCGGTTCTCTAAGAGAATCATAGCTTTTATTATTAAACTTAAGTCGAATGCAAAACTCTAAAGTCCCAACATGTAGATCGAGTTCGTTGTCCGTTATACTTCGTTAAGCTCGATCGACCGCTAAACTTAGTTGTTTCCGATGAAAGGTGGACCAGCAGACTGAATCATAAAGAAGAGCCGAGAATCATTTTTGCTTGCGTTTATTACTTGTCCAGGTGGGCTTTCTATACGAAAATGATTTGAGCTTTGCTCTATTTTGATGTAATGTTTTACAAGCAATTATGATTTCAAATGATTATGATGCATAAAAACTTTTATGTGGATTCTTATAAACCTATTACTGTTGGATTGTCAACCTATGAAATGATCGGATCCTGAGCTAGACAAAGGTTGCTGTCCAGGTTTAGTGTACACAGTACTCGGGATTGTGAGCTCTCTTCGGAGTGGCCGATCTCGGGGAGTAACGTTCGCGGGAGGTGGCCACCTTCCCCGGCGTAAATTATAGATATAGTGTATCTGATGATATATATTATGAAATGAAATGATTTAGTAAACATGGGTTTTTTCCTAAAACCCCCATGTGTTACTGCTTATATGCATGATGACAAATACGAAACCATGCTTTATGTTTTGGCAATATGTTCACGGAGTACGTTGTACTCAACCCTGTATATCTTTTAAAATGTTTAGGTTGAGCAGGGGATGTGACGGAGGGTGTTGAGTGGAAGCCTTTTGTTTATGATCAACGTTAATCTCTGGTTACATATCTTCATATATGTAACCAACCATGTTTTTCCGATGCAAACACTCTTTATGATTTTGCTTTCTAAGTTATGCCGATTGTAATACGCAATGAATCCTTTTTCTAAACTTCAAGGGTAATATTATAACTATGTATTCTACTTTGGATTCTAAGTCATTCCCACGGGATTGACTCCCCTTCATGATATCTTGATAGGTCATTCATGGAAATCCACCCATATTCCTTATGAAATGTATGTTTCCCCCTTTCTTCCCCGCTTCTTAATTCCTACCCGGTGTCACGCTCCAGTTGTGCCGTCCTTAGGGATAAGGGGCCGTGATAGAATGATATCGGAGCGGTTCGTTTGCTCTGAGTCTATGTTACTTCAAGCGAAGTTTAGTTCGATTCTCTAAACTATGTTAAGAATCAATTATCAACTCAACACCCCATCACGTCATTCTCAACTGAAGAGTAAGGTAAAAGATTTACTAGTCTTTATGATTCAAATTTCTTTTGCCATGAAAATGTATCTCTTTACGAGCTTTTATGAAATGTTAATTATGAACATATATAGAATGATATATGTATGACGAAGCATGTACTACATGAATTCTTATTTTTCGATTACGCATGAATTGTTGCTGATGAAGAAACATGAAAGACGAGAACCTAGAAACTTCTTTAGTGTCTTCTATCTAGCGAACGAGAACTTATGCGCTTTAAGTATTTCAGCACATGTACGAATATGACGGGCGAACAATGACGGTGTAATAACGAGGATCGATGATGCAGTGACGTCTTCAACGAATATGACTTACGTACGAGAAATACGAGTATGGTTATTATATAGGGATGTCCATTTATGACAGAACCCGAATAACTTTCATAACATACCCCGTTAGAGAGTATATTATTATTTTTATGTTAGGTGTTTCTCAGAGTCCAGAGTCCGAGTCGAGAACTTGGGACGAGATTTATATCCTTCTTCTGAGAACCCCTTAGTAGAGTTGTTCTATTATGTTGAGACGTTGATGTATTATACATATACCTTCTTCATATGATGGCGACCATGAAGACGACACCACGTAATTCAACAAGGAGAAGGCGTACACCGTGCGACCTTGTGGGGGATTTCAGAAGCACGTATCGAGGCACATGTGCCACCGTGGGCCAGTGCGTGACAGACCTCGAGGCGACATGGTGCTTAGATGCTCCTAATGGTGTCTCAGACTACGAGGGCATTCATCGCCTTATTGACCTCCTTCCAATCGAGTGGAGGTAGTGGGCTGCTGCAGTCTCATGATACTATATCTTTTTGCATGAGCCGACTTTAGTACCATCCGGAGATTTCATGGCCTTTGCTATCCACATCACCACTCAGTACCTCCATCACCGTGAACCTCCCCCTGGAGCTTGCATGTATCGACCTTATGCTAGGGGAGCTTTGCCAGAGAGGCTAGCTACACCTCTACCGAGCCAGGTGGTTCTTGTTGCACTGCCTCATGCTCAGGATGGGTTAGACATGGAGGCAAGGACATCAGCACCTCGCCGCACGGACATGAGGACCAAGCCTTTTATTCTCAGGAGGACATCTCCGCCACTTCGACCCATGCCAGTCATCGATCCAGTCCACCCACGGCCGATCACAGACGATGCTCATATACTTCTCCCGAAGAAGTGCAGAGTCACTGAAGACCCTATTGCAGTCTCTCCAGTTTTAGATGAGAAGTCAGAAGAAGATCCAGAAGAAGATCCGGAAGAGGATCCAGAGGAGTACCCCGAAGAGGACAGCTCGACCGCCGAGTCAAGGGAGACTTGAGATAGCTCAGGATGGTGCTAGCCATTTATTTTGTATTTTGTATGCGGAACATCACTTCTTTTGCTTATATGTGTCGTTTCGATGTCTGGCACTTTATCTTATTTTATAGGCGGCAATGCTATTTGTTAGAGCATCCCGTATTTTGGTATATGTGTAGACATGTAGCCTAGATCAGCTTATATTAATAGTCAGTATGACCTTGTTGAAGGCAATTGTACTATTATGATGCATATGATATATTGATATATATTTTTGACCCTTCATGGGCTTTTCTTCTCATGAGTATGATGTTATTATTTTATGATCTCTCTCTCGACCTTGCCATGAGAGTTATCTATGAGTATGTGTTGATGCATTATGATTATGTAGTGGCGATCTCCTTTCTATGATCCAGTATGATGATAATTACGGACCAATGAGAATGAACTAATGATGATTATGTGCACCACAGAATGCCACCCAGAAGAGAAATAAGGATAGGAGGGCATGAACGCGCCCCTACACCACCTTCTCCTCCACCCCAATGGGCTATTGAAGAGCTTTTCCTCAAGCAAAATCCCCCTACTTTCAATAGGTCAGGAAACCCGAGCGATGTCGAGCTTTGGGTTAGAGCTATGGAACGAATTTTTAACTTCCTAAGGTTTACCAACCAAGAGCGTCTTTCTTGTGTGCTCTTCCAACTCACTGGATCTGCAGACTTCTGGTGGATAGCACGCAGGAAGATCCTGACCGCTGAGCAACTGGAAAACTACTCTTGGGAGGAATTCAAGGAGGCACTGTATGACAAGTATGTTCCAAGAACCTTTAAGGTCAAGAAGGAAGCTGAGTTCTATAATCTGAAGCAAGGAAGGATGTCAGTGACCGAGTATGATAAAATGTTTTGTGAGTTATCAAGGTATGCTCCAGACCAAGTTGATACGGATGAGAAGATGGCAGGAAAATTTAGATCAGGACTGAGGCATGAGATAGGCATGTCCCTAGCTAGCCATGGAAGGCTGAGCTACACTGAATCGTTGAACAGGGCTCTGGATATTGAGGCAGCAATGGCAGAAGAGAAGCGAGCGCCCACAGTTACACCACCACCCACTAAGACAAATTCCCACGAATATAAGGGGAAACGTAAGTGGGAAGGACGAAACAATGGTGGCAATGGGAAGAACTAGGCTAGCAGAAAGCCGTAGCAGGGAAATATACCTTATGGATAGCCTCAGGCTCAGGTAGGCAACAATCAGGGATGACAGATGGTTCCTGCTCAGGGAGGCAATAATCAGGGGCGAGTTGCAAACCCCGTATGTCCCAAGTGTAACAAGCAGCATTATGGTGCCTGTCTGGTGGGCACTGGAAGTTGTTACACATGTGGTCAGAAAGGCCATATTATGAGGAATTGTCCTAAGCAGCAACAGGGAGAGAGACCAAACCACCAGGGTCAACCCCAGCCACTGAGAGCAATACAAGGACAGCCGCAACTGCCGCCACCACCTAAACAGCAGAATCAGAATGCTAGGTCGTATGCCATCAAGCAGAAGTAACCCGAGAAGGATAAGGGTAACTTGGCAGGTATGGGCAAACTTCTTAACCTACCTGTAATTATTTTGTTTGATACTGGAGCATCGCATTCATTTATTGCTAGATCATGTGTGGATAATCTTAGTATTATACCGGAACGTGCTAGTCATATCATGAGAGTATCTTCACCACTAGGAGGAATTTCAACTACCACGCATGTTTGTTCTAATATGGAATTAGAACTCGGGAATCTTAAAGTGGTAACTAATAATCTGAATGTTATGACGATGTGGGATGTTGATGTAATCCTAGGAATGGATTGGTTAGCTGAGAATTATGCCACAGTTCTTTGTTATGAGAGAAAAATTTCCTTCAAACCACCGGGTAAGGAGCCCATAGACTTTCACGGCATAAGAATGGGTAGAGGATCACCCGTTATCTCTGCTCTCCAAGCCAAGAAGATGATGAGAAAGAAGGATTGTCAGGCTTTCCTTGTTTACCTTAATGGAGAAGCTGGAGAAGAGCAGACGATAGGTGATGTGCCAATTGTGCGGGAATTCGAGGATGTATTCCCAGAAGTGTTACCGGGTTTACCACCAGATCGACAAGTGGATTTCAACATCGACCTGGAGCCAGGGTCAGCCCCAATGTCGAAAGAACCATGTAGGATGGCACCGAAGGAACTGCAAGAACTCAAGATCCAACTACAAGAGCTATTGGATTTAGATTTCATTAGACCGAGTGTTTGTCCATGGGGATCACCTGTATTTTTTGTGAAAAAGAAGGATGGTACACTGAGAATGTGTATAGATTACAGGGAGCTGAACAAGCTCACACTCAAGAACAAGTATCCTCTGCCAAGGATAGATGACTTGTTTGACCAACTCAAGGGAACAACTGTGTTTTCTAGGATAGACCTTAGGACTGGGTATCATCAGTTGAAGATTCGACCAGAGGATATACCCAAGACAGCTTTCCGAACAAGATATGGACACTATGAGTTTATAGTCATGCCATTTAGATTAACTAATTGTAACACCCCCAATCCGCTCAGGGATATTACACGCCGTAGAACCTTTCCTCAAGGATCTACCAGGCTGATAACAACAAATGAACAACTCAACGATGCCTTTAAGGCTACAATAACTCAGTAGACCGACTTAGTCTTTCAATAAAAACGTACAACTCAATTACAATTCATGCCCATGCAGGGGTCAAAATAAAACAACTCCCATACAATGGGGAAAAATATACTGCAGCAGAAATAAAAAAAACAACTAAACCAATACAACAACGTATGGTTCCCCATGTGATTAGTATCGATCATCTTTCATCATCCTTCATGCCGACCCTGTGTTATGCTCCCAAACCTGAATGCAAAAACAGACATCCACCCCCCGAATACTCGGGGGTTAGCAAAACTCCACTGTTTTGCTAGTGCAAGAATAAAGTGCAAAATACGAGTCATACAATTCACATTCCAAGAATAACAATAACCAGGAATACTCAAAGATTCAAACGAAATGAAAAATACTTCCCGAGGCAAGAGTTTGGGAAAAACATTCCAAAACCGAAAGATCACAAATCAATGGAAACAATTTATAAAACAGTTTAAAATGCAATCGAGAGTTTTAATAGAACACAATTTAGGATTACCGAAACCTTCTCTTTCCAAAACTCGAAAATACGAAAGGGGTCACCACCCCGAAGGTTTATTTTCCGTAAAAAGACCTTTACAAAACCGTTGGGATTTTAGCCCCAAATTTCATCAAATCACAGTACACGAGAACGATAATAAGATTCGTTTTCCAACATCAAAACCCCACAATTGAAAGACTAAAACACATACGACAAAATACTCTAGTGCCATCTGTTGTTGCACGAAATATTATCCGAAGATAGATATTGCTGGAATGGACGGACAACAAACAAGGATGCGGGAGCACTTCCGAGGGGGTGAATTACACTAGATTTGCCGGGTTTGTTAGGCCCGGGCTTGAATGCTCTCGCGAGATGTTATTAATACGAATATTCGTGGATACAAGTATTAATGTGAGAATCTAAATACAATGAGTGTAAAAGACCCTATTTATCCAGCTCTTGAGCGAAGCTTTGGTGTTCTTGCTCTCTGCCGATCGTCGTCTGTGTAGGAGATGCTGAGAGAGAAGAAGGAACCGAGAGATAGCTGTTGCCAAGAGTGAGAAAGCCAAGTTGTGTGCTGAAATCGCAAAAGACCCCAGCCATGGCCGAGTGCAGGGAGCCTTCTATTTATAGGGGCTGAGATGCCTTGTTTCCTGGCGGGCGATCGCCTTTCGTCCAATATAATAATGGGGCGATCGTCTTTAAGTCACATGGGCTGTTTGCCTAAAGTCCAAGGCTGCTGCTGGCAGCCAGCTGTGCGGTCCAATGAGGAGCCAGCACGCGTCCGGAGTTGCTGTCACGGGCGGTCCTACTGACACCTTTCGGCGGGCCTGTCGGCTGGTGGAAAGATGCTGACAGGCTGTGGTCAATGATCCGTGAAATGCGGATCTTGTCTGGGCACTGCATGTGGGTTCTGTCCTGGGCTTCGGCCTTTTCTGACTGGATGATCATCGGCTTCGAGCGGCATGAGGCGGTCGTCACTGGTCGGTCACCAGAGGTCGGCATCGGCAAGTGCCGAGAGATGATCGTCTGCTAGTCGGCCACCAGGAGTTGATCGCCAAGTACTGAGAGACGATCGTCTTAGATGTCGATCGCTCGGCACCAGGACTTGTCCTGGGACCTTCGGCCGGCCGATCTGTCTTGGCTGTTCGGCTACGGATAGGTCGCCTAGTCTCTGGTCGGCAGTTCTGCCTTGGCTGTCGGGATAAGGCTAGGTCGCCTGGTATCGGAGGTGATCGCCTGTCGAGACGTATAATTCTCGACACAACAATTGCCCCCCAGCTGTAATATCCGCAATTTCGATTTTCCGGTAATTTTATTTTTTTTGACGGAAGTCCGTTTTGACGACTCTCTCATGACTGTTTCGTCATTCCGAGAATATTTCATTCTGCACTTTTTGTCATCCGAGTTCGTTTCGGTATCGTTTTCTTGAGTTCCGTGTTCTTAAACGGCTTTTCCGCACTCGAGTTCGATTCTTGCGAATCTCGTCCGAAACTGTTGTTTCGAGTTTCTCGTAAGTTCATTTAATGTTATTATTCATGTTCTGAGCTTTGGCTTGGTGTTTCGATCGTGTATCGTGTATTTCGGACGTTTTGGGCCATTTTCGTAATTTCCCAAAGTTTGGGGTAATTTCTTTCCGTTGTCGAATTTCTAGCCTTCGGATGGTCGGAATCGTGTGTTCTCTTAGTGCTTAGATTCGTCTTTGCGAGTACTTCGTAATCATATCTTCGATTCATACTCAGGTTCGGGTTTCGGGCTCGTCAGTGGCCACGGCGGGCCGGGCTCGGGCCGAGTTATGGCCGTAATGTGCCGGTTACGGCCGTACGTGCTCGGCAGGCATGGCCTGACGAATGCCAATTACGGACGTAAGGGTCGAGAGTTACGGCCGTACGGGCGCTGGGCATCTTCCGGACGAAGGCCGGTTACGGCCGTAATGTGTGCCAGTTACGGCCGTAAGTGTCTGAGGGCTGCTGGGTAGATTTTTTGACGAATGCCGGTTACGGCCGTAAGGCCTGCCAGGTACGGCCGTATGGGCCGAGTTACGGCCGTAAGGCACTGCCGGATACGGCCATAACCCTGCCGGCTATATATAGCCTGGGCTCGGTCAGACCTGCATTTCTCACCTTTTTTACTCGTTTTTGTGCGGATGTGGACGGGAGGCTCGGGAAATCGAGTTCTTGGCCGATTCTAATCAATTCCAAGACATTTTGGAAGATTCTTGTTGATTATATCATCATCCAATCCATGTTCTTCGTCGAATCAAGGTATATTTCTTGATTTTCCTCCAAGTTGACTTTTTGGGGAATTTGTTCTTGATTTCGATTCTAGTCCGATTTTGATGAATCGGTTGATGTTAGTAAACATTATTAATCGTTTTCTATGGATTTTATATCCATATTTTCGATTCGTTCAACCCGATTGATGATTCTTAGGCTCTTGAGGAACTTTGAACATTTAGTGTTCGATTAAATGCCTCAAAGAGTTTCTTTCGGTCGTTATGTTGATTTCGATTGATATTGTGTTACTGAATGAATTGTATTTCATTCAAGGTTGTTCGAGTACTTGTGTTTATCGGAGGACGCCATTTGTTGTTTGTGGAAGGATTTCATCGCCTTCGGTTGAGGCAAGTTTTATACTTGCACTAGTCAATGAGATTAATGTTATCATATATGTGTACGAATGTGTTGTATCATTCCGAGACTTAGTCTCTTCATAATTTCATTGATATTAGGGGATCGTTCGATACGATACTCTCCGGAAATTATGCCAAATGTTTATTATCATTCATTAATGGCCGGTAAGGCATTGAGATATTCGTTGTTAATGTTATTATCGATCACTGGTTCGCGGTATCGATGTATCGGTTGTTGTTGTTAATATTGATGTCGATCTAAGACGTTGTAATAATTGTTATTAATGTTGGCGTCCTGTCATTCATGTTGTATTGGCCGATTGAAGGCATTGTCGTATTCGTTCTCATCTTCGTCGTCGGTAGCCGATTAAAGGTGCCGAGGCACTCATTGTATCATTGTTATCGATTGGCCGTTCTAAGGCAATCGAGGTGCTCAATCATTCATTGTATCATTGTCATTGATTGGCCGTTATAAGGAAATCGAGGAGTTCAATCATTCATTGTATCATTGTCATCGATTAGTCGTTCTAAGGCAATCAAGGAGTTCAATCATTAATTGTATCATTGTCATCGATTAGCCGTTCTAAGGCAATCGAGGAGTTCAATCATTCATTGTATCATTGTTATCGATTGGCCATTCTAAGGCAATCGAGGAGTTCAATCATTCATTGTCTCATTGTCATCGATTAGTCGTTCTAAGGCAATCGAGGTGCCCAATCATTCATTGTATCATTGTCATCGATTAGCCGTTCTAAGGCAATCGAGGTGCTCAATCATTCATTGTATCATTGTTATCGATTGGTCGTTTTAAGGCAATCGAGGTATTGAATCATCCGCTGCATCATTGTTATCGGTTGGCCATTCTAAGGCAATCGAGGTATTGAATTGGGGCTATCGAAGATAGTTCCCATCCGTTGTGTCGTTGTTATCGATTGACCATTCTAAGGTAATCGAGGTATTGAATTGGGACCTCCGAGGACGGTACCCATCCATGAGTGATCGTTGTCGTGTTGGCCGACTCAAGGCAGCACACTATCATTCTCGTGAATTCGGTAATCTTGGGATCGTTGCTGTTTGTGATTAATTATGATTGGAGGCTAGTCTCGGCTAGTGCTCATTATGGGGTAAGTTTGGTGGGGCCTGAACCTTTGCGGTTGTTTCCCCCAACACCTACAACTCAGTAGGTCAACGGCCATTGGATGGTTTCATTATGGGGTAAGTTTGGTGGGGCCTGAACCTTCGCGGTTGTTTCCCCCAACACCTGCAACTCAGTAGGTCAACAGCCATTGGATGGTTTCATTATGGGTAAGCTTGGGGCTTGAACCTTCGCGGTTGGTTTCCCAACACCTACAACTCAGTAGGTCACGGTCATGTTATGATCTCATTATGGGTAAGTCTGGGGCTTGAACCTTCGCGGTTGGTTTCCCAGCACCTGCAATTCAGCAGGTCACGGTCACTGGGTGATCTCATTATGGATAAGTTTGGGGCTTGAACCTTCGCGGTTGGTTTCCCTCTTGGAATATAAAACGCAGCGGAAGCGAGTTGGTAATTGTAATTTAATAAAAGGTTTTATAAACTAACCAACGTAAAAACCGGATCTATTTAGGCTTGTCAACTAATTAACTAAACAGATTAATAAACAATTAAATAAACATATTTACGCACAGGAGTCGGTAATTTTACCTTTGACGCGAAGTGGTAGAATAATCCCTTTTAGTCGATTTGTCCTTCTTCGTGTTCCTCTCCGATCTTCTTGTATTTCTACCTTGAGATCTTCTAGAGTATATCCCGCCTACGTCCGGATGTCGTGTGGGAAACAATCTACCAGACTACTTGGAGTGCAAAAAGGAATCGGCCGAAACTTCTCAAGAAACTTACAATTTTTGTTCTCTCTATTTTTCTTGAATATTTTGAGTATTTTAGAAAAATATTGTGTTTAACCAAATTGTGGAAACCAAGACACAAGTCAAGATCCACAATTAAAACACACACAGAAAAATCGATTTCTTGGGCAAAAATTAATGTGAAAATCGGCCATCCCAAGTCTCCTATTTATAGGTGTTTTGGGCTACTCTAGGGACCTTAAGGAGGATATGGTAAGGACTCTTAATAGATATCTTCTTCCCATATTAGGACTCTTCCTAATATTAAGACTCTATTAATATCAACTTAGTCCACTAATAAGTTAATATTGCACTTCCTACCAAAATCCCAAATTACGAAATTGGGATCCTTTTAAATTAATTATTTCCCGTGTTTAAGATATTCCATGTCCATTAATTAATTTAAGCTACTGACAGCTTTTAATTAATTAATGTATTATACATGAGTATACCACTCGACCTTTATTATTATATCGGAAAATTAATTCCACCATAGGTTTGATATAATAATCCTTTCGAGTGCCTCAAGGACATGATCAACCCGACTGGTCGGGACACGATTTCTAGCTATAATATTAATTATCATATAAATAATAATATTGCCCAAAATATCGAGCATATTGAGTCAATCATTGTGGCTCTCACCCATGATAAATCAAAGCAATAAATATTAAATATATATAAGTAAATATTAATCACTAGAATTAAGAAATAATAATTATCCGAGATGTACGTTCTTCTTATAGTCGATGGAAGAATCTATCTCACCTCGATCTGTTCAACGTATAACGAATACGCTAATATATGCTAATGGTCAAGACAAACCAATCTCAAGCATATACTACAACCTCTCACATAACGGTCTAATGTTACATAGGTTGTGAACTAAATATTACTATATAAGGAACCGATAATGTGATCTTCCGTGTGACACTACACACCACATTATCTACAATATAAAGTAATTTAGACTGCTTTTGCATAATCATAGCGTGAATAAATATGCAAAACATGTGATAAATGAATTAAATATTCTCATAGATAAAGACCGGGAAATTAGGTAATACTAGCAAAAAGTATGCTTTGACGTATACAACCCTAACAATCTCCCACTTATACTCAAAGCATTCTTTTGAAGTATACTATCTAGACTATGTCTATCTATCTCCCACTTATACTCAAAGCAATGCTGCCATACATCTCAACCCTATTCCTTACATGCCCTTCAAATGATTTTGAGGGCAACCCTTTCGTGAATGGATCAACTAGGTTGTCTTCAGATGCTATCTTGGAGACAATGATCTTCCTTCTCTTCACAAAATCTCGAATGATATGATATTTGCGCTTGATATGTTTGCTTGCTTTGTGGGCTCGTGGTTCCTTCGAATTTGCAACAGCACCGGTATTATCACAATACAGTGTAATACTCTTGGGCAAATTAGGAATCACCCCCAAATCCTTTAGGAAGTACTTGAGCCATACCGCCTCTTTAGCTGCCTCTGAGGCTGCTACATATTCGGCTTCCATGGTAGAGTCTGCTATGCATTTCTGCTTCACACTCCTACAACTGATGGCTCCACCTCCCAAAGTGAAAACATATCCGGAAGTTGATTTCGACTTTTCTTTGTCCGCACTGAAATCCGAGTCACTGTAACCCAAAGGACAAAGCGTATCTGATTGATATACAAGCATATGCTCCCTAGTCCTTCTCAGGTACTTGAGTATATGCTTGAAAGCAATCCAATGTCCCGGTCCTGGGTTCGACTGATATCTCGCCACCATGCCTACAGCTTGACAGTTATCAGGCCTAGTGCAAAGCATAGCATACATGAGGCTTCCCACTGCCGAAGCATAAGGGACCAGCTTCATGTCATCTATCTCCTTCTGTGTCTTAGGACACATAGCCCTAGATAGTTGAATTCCATGTCTGTAAGGTAAGAAACCTTTCTTGAAATTCTCCATGCTAAACCGCTTTAGCACCGTATCGATATAGGATGCCTGAGATAAGCACAACATCCTTTTCGTGCGATCTCGAAAGATCTTAATACCAAGGATGTGTCCAGCTTCTCCCAAATCCTTTATATCGAACTGCTCAGATAGACATACCCTTACGTCTGATAATACCTTCACATTGTTTCCAATTAAAAGTATATCATCTACGTATAGTACAAGAAACACCAGCACGTTTCCATCACACTTTTTGTATACACAAACCTCACTAGGACACTGTTCAAAACCATACGATTGAATGACCTCATCAAATCGCATGTTCCAAGACCTTGATGCTTGCTTAAGACCATAAATGGCTCTCTTAAGCTTGCACACTAAGTGCTCCTCTCCTTCAGCAATGAATCCTTCAGGTTGGCGCATATAGATTTCCTTATCAAGACTCCCGTTCAAGAACGCAGTCTTGACATCCATCTGCCAAATCTCCATATCCAAATGCGCAGCTATAGCTAAGAGAATCCGGATCGATTTAAGCATGGCTACTGGCGAAAAGGTTTCATCGTAGTCGATGCCCTCTTTCTGAGTGTAACCTTTCGCAACAAGTCTTGCTTTGTAGGTTTCAACCTTCCCTTTCGATCCTATCTTACGCTTGTAGACCCACTTACTTCCAATGGGTTTTACCCCATTGGGTAGTTCTACTAGCTCCCACACTTGGTTAGAATCCATAGATCCCATTTCGGATTCCATTCTTTGTTTTCGAGTTGAGATCCTTGTCTTGAATTGCCTGTTTGTACGTACATGGATCCGTTTCATCCTGGTCCGGGGAGTGGTCCGAAGATGCTCCCACGCCGATGAAACGTTCGGGTTGACGAACAACCCTCCCACTACGACGAGGCGTGTCCTTAGTTTGCGTATCCACAATAGTGTCGATACGTGGTACACTAGGTGTTTGCACAATTGGTATTGTCGAAATCTCGCCCCTAAGTTCTTCTAGAATGACCTCACTCCTAGGCTTGTGGCTTATCACATAGTCCTCCTCTAAGAATCGGGCATTGGTGCTAACAATGACCTTCCGGTCTTTAGGACTGTAGAATAATCCACCCTTCGTTCACTTAGGATATCCTACAAACACTCGTACTTCTGTACGAGATGCCAACTTATCAGCTTCCTTATTCAGCATGTGTGCTTGAGAACCCCAAATCCGAACATGTCCTAGACTGGGCTTGCGCCCATTCCACAGTTCTGTGGGTGTTTTTGGAACTGATTTCGAAGGCACCAAGTTTAGAATGTACACCGCTGTTTCCAAGGCGTATCCCCAAAACGAAATAGGCAAATCAGAATAACTCATCATTGACCTAACCATCTCTAATAAAGTACGATTCCTTCGTTCAGCAACACCATTTTGTTGTGGTGTACCAGGCGCTGTGAGCTGGGAAGTAATCCCCTCATGTACCAAGAAATCCAAAAACTCTCGACTAAGGTATTCGCCACCACGATCAGATCGTAGTGACTTGATACTCTGCCCATGACGCTTCTCCGTTTCAGCCTTAAATTCTTTGAACTTATCAAAAGATTCAAACTTACGTCGCATCAAATAGATGTATCCATATCTCGAATAATCATCTATAAACGTGATGAAGTATTCGAAACCACCCTTAGCCTGGATGTTCATTGGACCACATACATCGGTATGAACCAATTCCAACACCTTTTGTGCACGATTTCCTTTGCTTTGAAAATCACTTTTAGTCATTTTACCTTCCAGGCAGGATTCGCAGGTTGGAAATGACTCAACTTGGAGCGAATCCAATGGGCCATCGCTCACCAATCTTTGAATCCTTCTAAGGTTAATATGACCCAATCGTAAATGCCACAAATATATTGGATTTATGCTCGAAAGTTCCTTTCTTTTATTAAGATTAGTCAAAGAATTAAGCGATTTATAATTATGCAAGGGAGCTGGTGCAGCATTGATGATATAAAGTTCTTCATTATAAGTACTCCCGCAAATATATTCACCATTTCTTTTAATAATTGCATTATCTTCAAAAGAAACTGAATATCCATCACGACGCAATTTAGAAACTGAAATCAAATTCATTCTAAAATCGGGTACTAATAATACATTATTAAGAACTAAAATCCTATCATCAACTTTCACCGCCACGACTCCTTTACGCAATGACCTTCACTGGAATAGTCGCCCCAGCTTATTGTAATCTCATCCGCACCAAGTACCTTGGTTACTTGGAACCCCTGCGAGTCATAACAAGCATGATCAGTGGAGCCCGAATCCACTATCCACGAAGTGATGGAACAGGCAGCCAAACATGTTTTGACTACTAGTGCATGAGACGTACCTTTCTTAGGGCAGTCACTCTTGAAATGTCCTTTCGGACCGCAGTTGAAGCACTTGCCTTTCGGCTTTTTGTTCACTTCCGGCTGAGGAGCCTTTGACTGAGGAGCCTTGCCCTTAGCTTTGAAGGTTGCCACTTGCTTCTGGCCAACCTGCTTTTTCTTCTTTCCCCATTTGGGTTTTGAAGAAGCAGCATCGGTTGCCGCAAGAATTTGATGATAACCTTGTTTGAAGAGACCTTCGGCAGATTGAAGATCTGTCATAAGTTCCGCCAACGTGTAAGTCCTACGATTCATATTGTACTTGAGGCGGAACTGCTCAAAGCTTCTTGGTAAACTGCCCAAGATAATATCGACCTGCGACTCCGCATCGATAGTGGCCCCCAGTATGCTCAGTTCGTTCAAATGAGACATCATTTTAAGAACGTGATCCCTTACTAGGGTCCCTTCAGACATTTGGGTTGTCATCAAAACCCTCATCGCATTTTGCCTAGCCGATCGGTTCTGATGACCAAACATCTCAGTGAGATTTTTCATCATTTCCGTGGCCGAGCCCATCGTCTGATGCTGATGCTGCAATACATTTGTTAATGAAGCCAAAATGTAACAGCGAGCCATCTCATCAGACTTTTTCCATTTCTGGAATTCAGCCAACTCTTCAGGAGTGGCATCCGGTTCTGGTTCCAAAGGACTCTCCTCAGTTAAAACAAATTTATGCCCCTCGACAGTCAAGACAATATCAAGATTTCTTTTCCAGTCGGCAAAGTTAGTGCCATCAAGTTTGTTTTCTTTGAGAATAACAGCTAGTGGATTGAAAGACATCTGAGAATAAAATTAAAACACCATTCATCACATAATTCGACGCAAAATATATTGAAAAACCTTAAAACAATATATATGCAATCAACCAACACCTTGAAAAACTGCACATGCAAGCCACGATAGTATGGACGTTTACATAAACTTTTTCAAGTAGATTTTAACGTCTTTAATTTTACTATCTAGCCAAGACACATTTTGACAAGTAAAATTAATAGTTGATTCCTCTTGGCCATGTATTTAATTAACATAGACTCCGATGGGGAGCTTATTAATTAATACATCTAAGTGAACACCATAATTTAATAAACCTTAGAATATTATTTAATGATAATAGTCATACAGATGGAGAGGTCCTATCATAAAAAATAATATTCACCTTTTTGTTATCAAATTTGAAGTTTAAAACCACTGAGCCAATAATTTAGCACATCCGATGTGGAGGAAGACTCTAATGTCAACGCGCATGTTAATTATTTCATAATTTAAACCAATTATGGAGGCCAATTTGATTTTGAAAAATCAATTTTAAAATCACTTAGTTATTTTGAAAAATTAAGGTTTTTAATTTTCTCGTCCTAACATGCAAGGAAACATATCACGCATACATCCATACATGCCATACATCAAAACAATAAAAACCAACAAATATTAAAATTGGACAATTATATCCAATTATCATGGCTTATTATTCCTCGTTTTGAATAACGAGAAAATCTTTGGCTCATTTGCTCCCACTGCTTCAAGCATCTCGCGGAAAAACGAATTGAACGACCCGAACCGGACGACTTGACCTGCTGCCCGCTGCCCGACCCGCTGCCCGGCTGGCCGAGCCGCTGCTGGTGGCCGACTCACGGCCAAGCCTGCTGCTGGTGGCCGAGTCACGGCCGAGCCTGCTGCTGGTGGCCGAGTCCCGATCGGCATGCTGCCGGTCTCGGTCGGTTCGTCTGATCGGGACTCCTCTTCGCGCTGGACTTCTTTTTCTTTCGTACTTTGAGTGTTCCAACTCGATTACAATTTTATTCAAAATAAAATACAACGAATTTACATCAAATTACAAGAAAAATAAATCCTATTCTACCCGTGGATTTTCTCACGGAAAAAACTTATACATGCCACAAAAACGGGCCAAATTACCAAAACACGTAAATAATTAAAAAACATCACATAGCCATGATAATTGGATCATATTTTCCTGCAAGACAAATTCTAGCAAAATATTCCAAAAAATCATACTATACAAATATTTAATTGCTAGCATATTAATCACCAAATTAATTAAATTGAACAGAACCTAAAGACCGGCTCCGATACCAATTGTTGGAATATAAAACGCAGTGGAAGCGAGTTGGTAATTGTAATTTAATAAAAGGTTTTATAAACTAACCAATGTAAAAACGGGATCTATTTAGGCTTGTCAACTAATTAACTAAACAGATTAATAAACAATTAAATAAACATATTTACGCACGGGAGTCGGTAATTTTACCTTTGACGCGAAGTGGTAGAATAATCCCTTTTGGTCGATTTGTCCTTCTTCGTGTTCCTCTCCGATCTTCTTGTATTTCTACCTTGAGATCTTCTAGAGTATATCCCGCCTACGTCCGGATGTCGTGTGGGCAACAATCTACCGGACTACTTGGAGTGCAAAAAGGAATCGGCCGAAACTTCTCAAGAAACTTACGATTTTTGTTCTCTCTATTTTTCTTGAATATTTTGACTATTTTAGAAAAATATTGTGTTTAACCAAATTGTGGAAACCAAGACACAAGTCAAGATCCACAATTAAAACACACACAGAAAAATCGATTTCTTGGGCAAAAATTAATGTAAAGATCGGCCATCCCAGGTCTCCTATTTATAGGTGTTTTGGGCTACTCTAGGGACCTTAAGGAGGATATGGTAAGGACTCTTAATAGATATCTTCTTCCCATATTAGGACTCTTCCTAATATTAAGACTCTATTAATATCAACTTAGTCCACTAATAAGTTAATATTTTACTTCCTACCAAAATCCCAAATTATGAAATTGGGCTCCTTTTAAATTAATTATTTCCCGTGTTTAAGATATTCCATGTCCATTAATTAATTTAAGCTACTGACAGCTTTTAATTAATTAATGTATTATACATGAGTATACCACTCGACCTTTATTATTATATCGGAAAATTAATTCCACCTGCAGGGTTTGATATAATAATCCTTTCGAGTGCCTCAAGGGACATGATCAACCCGAATGGTCGGGACACGATTTCTAGCTATAATATTAATTATCATATAAATAATAATATTGCCCAAAATATCGAGCATATTGAGTCAATCATTGTGGCTCTCACCCATGATAAATCAAAGCAATAAATATTAAATATATATAATTAAATATTAATCACTAGAATTAAGAAATAATAATTATCCGAGATGTACGTTCTTCTTATAGTCAGTACAGAAGAATCTATCTCACCTCGATCCTGTTCAACGTATAACGAATACGATAATATATGCTAATGGTCAAGACAAACCAATCTCAAGCATATACTACAACCTCTCACATAACGGTCTAATGTTACATAGGTTGTGAACTAAATATTACTATATAAGGAACCGATAATGTGATCTTCCGTGTGACACTACACACCACATTATCTACAATATAAAGTAATTTAGACTGCTTTTGCATAATCATAGCGTGAATAAATATGCAAAACATGTGATAAATGAATTAAATATTCTCATAGATAAAGACCGGGAAATCAGGTAATACAAGCAAAAAGTATGCTTTGACGTATACAATCCTAACATTCCCAACACCTACAATTCAGTAGGTCACGACCATTGGATGGTCTAATTGTGATACGGCTTCATGCCGTGGCTTCGGCCCTAATGGTGATACGGCTTCGTGTCGTGGCTTCGGCCCTAATCGATACAGCTTCGGGCTGTTTTGGCTTCATGTGATTGTGATATTTGACATCTTCGGCTGAGTGGCTTTCAGGCCTGTGTGATTGTCTTGGTAATTTCATTGGAGCCTTCGGACATTGTGATTCATAATTAATTCAGTTCCGGTTTGGTTCATCTTCATGTAATTCATTGTGATTCATACTTAATTCAGTTCCGGTTTGGTTCATCTTCATGTAATTCATTGTGATTCATACTTAATTCAGTTCCGGTTTGGTTCATCTTCATGTAATTCGTTGTGATTCATATTTAATTCAGTTCTGGTTTGGTTCATGTCGTGTAATTCATTGTGGTACTCTATAATTATGATTCGCCGTTGGGCACTTATGTTCTAACCTGTCGAACAGGTATTAATAGTATGCCGTGGGCATAATGTTTCACGAATGCTCGGTTCTTACCTTGGTTTGTGATCATCTCGTATTATTATTATCATTGTACCGTTTCATTCTGCCTTTGGATGCATATCATGTTATACATGTATTTGATATTCATTATCTGGATGACTGACCCCGTGGGGGCGGAACATGTTTTCATGTTTTAGGTGCTTTCGAGGAGAGAGTTGAGACACAGGGGCATGATGATGGCGACGAGGCATTCGAGCGATACTAGTCCGAGTTGTTCATGTTGGTCAGTCAGTTGGAGTGTTCTTCAGTCTGTCAGTCATTGTCATTATGTACTACCCGAGCAGATGCTCGTGGATGTTGTTGTATTTTATTTTTGGCCATGTAGGCCCATCGTTGTCGTCGAAATTCCTTATCGGAATATTGTGTCGGATATCATGGTAGGGACTATGATTTTCCCTTGTTGTGTAATTTTAATGTATTTTAGTCTTGTTCGCCTGGTGGATCTCCGGGTGTGGGGTCCACGACACTATAATAACCCAATGGGATTTGGGGGTGTTACAGAAGATGGTATCATAGAGTTTGGGTTGTGAGATACCCTGATATGTGAGTTATGTGGATCTACCGATGCGGTAGTAGTGGGACTGTCAGGTTATGAAAATCTGGACAGTCGGGTTTTGTGAGTCGTAATATTAGTACGACTGCACGAGTCATTCATTCATCGAGTCGTCATCAGTTGAGACTAGTATCGCGAGACCTCGAAGCTTCGTATGACCTGTGTAAGGACTCGATTCTCTTTATTTTCATACATTCATCATGTCATTAATTATACGTGCTTTGTTGAAACCTATATGTGATATTATTGTTGTAACACCCCAATTCACAAAATGGGACATTACACGCCGTAGAACCCTCGTGAGGTCTACCAGGCTAACAAAAGACACATAACCACAATGAAATCCCAAAAGATGCACTCGAAAAGTAAATAGGTCCGTGGCCTCGGCCAAAACATTTCAATGGAGTACATGAAACATAATGTAAACATCAATTCATTGCCCACGCAGGGGACTTAAACCAAGTTTACAAGTAAACAGTCTACTCCATTACTCGACAAATGCAATGACAAATCATAAAAATACAGACTCGAGCCATATCATCAAGCCAACCCATCCTTTGCGTGCACGTCACGTGCCTGCTCCTCAGCTCTCCCGGTACCTGAAATGCATAAGACGCATTTCCCCCATTTAAGGGGTTAGCATTCGAATAGCTAGTGCAAGTACACAATTACACAACATTATATACAAAATACGGTTTTACACAATCATTTCAATCAGAAATCATTTGCCATAAATATTCCGGAATGCTACATTGTCATTCAACTCAGTTTTGATCATCCCGATGTCACAAAATCACAAATGGTGTCCCGTGGCCGTACCCCTTAGTATCGACCCCCAGACATCCCGTCGAACGCTCCGGGTGGGATACCACTTCCGTGGCCGTACCCCTTAGTATCGACCCCCAGACATCCCGTCAGACACTCCGGGTGGAATTTCAATCACACACGCACCCAAGTTCACTTCCGCGGCTGTACCCCTTAGTATCGACCCCCAGACATCCCGTCGGACACTCCGGGTGGAAGGAACACAACTCACGCAACCGAAAATCACAATTCATCATTCATTTCGAAAATCACAACATACATAATGAAATGTAATACATGTACTTGCCTTGAATAAGACGAAACGAAGGAAACGATGAAGGAATAGGTTTCGGTCCGAACAATTCTCCCAAATCCGTTCCTAACACAATAACGGTATACAACAAGTCTCAATAATGCGGAAAGGTAAGAATTCATCCTAATTCTACCCGTTGGAACAATTTCTTGGTCATACAAGGTCACAACCAAATCCAAACTATCAACGGGGGAAAACATCGAGTTTAATCCGCAAAACTACAAGAGAAACAAGGGATGGTGATTACGCTATCGAAATCTAACAATCATAAGGGGCAAATCGGACTAGAAGGGTGAAACCTAAAACAAAACCCCAAAATCCCCAAATGTTAGGGTTCTAAGGAAATATACCTCGATTCGGACGGATGGAGGATGATTATGATGATGATAAACCTTGCTTGAAGCACAACAATCGATCTCCAAAGGAACTCTAAGGATTGCCCTGGGCAAATCGCTCCAAATCGCTCAAGGAACTCATGTCTCCCACAAAGGGATGAGAAGGAACGAAATAACGCGACTGAGGATAAGTCAGGAATTAAAAGGCCTAACAGCGCGTTACGTACGTTAACGCGAGATGTTAACGTACGTTATGAAGTTTACGTATGTAACCTCTCACAGGTTAACGTACGTAACGAACAATCTGTACTCAACTGCGGAAACCATAACGTACGTTACCAATGGGGTATAGCGTACGTTATGATGCCTCTATAACGTACGTAAGGGAGCATGCATAGCGTACGTTATGCATGCAACAGTTCAGCGCTGCTAAACACTTAGATCTGCACAGTCTATACAACGACCAAATGCAACGCAAGGATAGATTCAAAAGTGTAAACATGAGGTATCCATAACAACGAAGCTGAGTTTTGAAATAAAATACACTACCAACTTCCGGGGAATCCAAAATACGACAAGGAGGATAAAAGTACCCTAAAGTTCTAAGAAATTACAAAACGGCCCAAACGTCCGAAAGTCACGATACAACGTCGGATTAACAATCCGAAACTCACAACATGCTCCACTCAACCATACGAACTCATGGAAATAGGTAAATGACGAAATCGAACGAGTTTAACGAGAATCGAATACACATGCGATAAAAGATAACTCAAGATGAAATTACGCAAAAACATCATCGAGACTCGTCCAAACGGAGAAACTCCAAGAACAAAATAAATTTAGAATTCCAAAACAGTATTAAGCGAGTTGTCCGAAACAAACATACACCAAAAATAGAAATTACTAAAAATAGAAAACATGGATATTACATTCTCCCCCCCTAAAAATAATTTTTGTCCTGAAACTTACAATGCGAATAACTCGGGGTATCTCGACCTCATACTCTCTTCCGTCTCCCACGTGGCTTCCTCGGATCCATGCCTCGACCATCGCACCTGGACCAAAGGAATGGTTTTGTGCATGAGTTGTTTCACGCGATGCTCTAAGATCTGAATCGGCCTCTCCTCGAAGGTAATGTAGGGCCCCAACTCGATCTCTCCAAAATTAATAATATGGATAGGGTCCGATACGTACTTCCTAAGCTGGGAAACATGAAATACGTTATGCATGTGACTCAAGGACGGCGGCAAGCCTAACCGATAGGAAAGCTCTCCAACCCTCTCTAAAATCTCAAACGGTCCAATATATCTCGGACTAAGTTTACCCTTCCGGCCGAAGCGGTAAACTCCCCGTGTCGGCGACACCTTAAGCAAAACATGATCCCCCACTTCAAACTCCAACGGCCGGTGACGTGTATCGGCATAAGACTTCTGCCGACTCTGGGCCGTCAATAATCTATCGCGAATCAGAGCAATCTTCTCTCTCGTCTCAACTACCATATCGGGCTCGGTACCAATCAGCTCGGACGCATCGTCGCAACACAACAGCGATCTGCACCTTCTCCCATATAATGCCTCAAATGGTGCCATTTTAATCGAGGCGTGCCAACTATTGTTGTACGTGAACTCGATCAACGACAAGTGCGACTCCCAATCATCCTTCCAATCTAAGACACAGGCACTCAACATATCCTCCAACGTCTGGATCGTCCACTCTGACTGTCCGTCAGTCTGAGGGTGATAGGATGTACTGAGTCTCAACTCGGTCCCTAAGGCCCTAAGAACGGCCTGCCAAAAATGTGATATAAACCGGCCATCACGATCCGAAACAATACTCTGAGAAGTCCCATGCAATCTCACGATCTCTGCAATAAACACTCGTGCCAGTCTCTCTAGCCCCCAAGTGTCCTTAATACCCAGGAAATGAGCTGATTTGGTCAGTCGATCGACAATAACCCAAATCATGTTCATTCCAGTCCGAGTCCTAGGCATACTGGTAATGAAATCCATAGAAATATCCTCCCATTTCCACTCCGGGATAGGAAGTGGTCGCAAAAGCCCCGCGGGCCGCTGATGCTCGATCTTAACTCGCTTGTGAGTCAAACATCTCGACACAAAATCGCTAACGTCTGTCTTCAAATTACTCCACCAGTAGTTACTCCTCACATCCTTGTACATTTTACTCGTACCAGGATGTATGGAGTACGGTATGGTATGAACTTCACTCAAGATCTTCTGTCTCAGCTCAATAACATTCGGTACACATAGTCTGCTGCGAAATCTCAAAACTCCATCATCCTGAACCACAAATCCAGGGGCTTTCCCCTTCCTCACATCCTTTCTCAGCTGGACCAAAAATGGATCATCATACTGTTTCGCCTTGATATCGTCAGTCAAGGACGAAGTGATCTCCAACGCACATAACTGACCCTGAACTCTCTGAATCCAAACCTCGATATTCTGACAAATAAAATCCCGCCGGATCCTACTCTGTGGCGTAAGTACCTCTAACATCTGTAACGTCATCGGTTTCCGGCTCAACGCATCATCCACTACGTTAGCCTTACTCGGATGATAGAGTATCTCGAGGTCGTAATCTATAATTAGCTCCAACCACCTACGCTGTCTCATATTCAACTCTTTCTGACTGAAGATATACTTCAAACTCTTGTGATCCGTAAATATCTTACACGACGACCCATAGAGATAATGCCTCCATATCTTTAAGCCGAAAACGACCGCAGCTAACTCCAAATTGTGCGTGGGGTAATTCGCCTCATACGGTTTCAACTGGCGGGATGCATAAGTAATAACCCTATCTCTATGCATCAAAACGCATCCGAGCTCGAGCCCCGAAGCATCACTATATACCACGAAATCTTCGTTCCCCTGAGGCAATGCTAACACGGGTGCGGTAGTTAGTCGTCTCTTGAGCTCGTCAAAACTACTCTGTCTGTCTGCGGTCCACTCGAACTTCTGAGTTTTCTGGAGTAACTGAGTGAGCGGTCTAGAGATCTTAGAGAATCCCTCAACGAATCTACGATAATAGCCTGCAAGTCCCAGAAAACTCCTCACTTCCTTCACGTTCTTGGGCGGTTCCCAAGCCATCACCGCCACTATCTTCTGTGGATCTACCCGAACTCCCTCCGCTGAGACCACGTGTCCGAGGAACATCACTTCTTTGAGCCAAAACTCACACTTAGAGAACTTCGCGTACAACTGCTCAGCTCTCAAAATGTCTAATACAATCCTGAGATGTAAGGTGTGCTCCTCCCGACTCCGTGAATAGATAAGAATGTCGTCGATAAAGACGACTACGAATTTGTCCAGATACTCAATAAAAACTTTGTTCATCAACTGCATGAACACTGCCGGGGCATTGGTTAGCCCGAAAGGCATAACCACAAACTCGTAATGGCCATATCTCGTCTGAAAGGCAGCTTTCGGTATATCGGTGTCCCGAATCCTCATCTGGTAGTAGCCCGATCGCAAATAAATCTTCGAAAAGACTATCGCCCCCTGAAGCTGATCAAACAAGTCGTCAATCCGTGGCAAAGGGTATTTATTTTTGATGGTTAACTTGTTTAATTCTCGATAGTCGATGCATAAACGAAGCGATCCATCCTTCTTCTTAACAAAGAGTACGGGCGCACCCCAAGGCGATGCGCTCGGTCGAATGTACCCTTTATCTAACAACTCTCCCAACTGATTCTTCAACTCTAACATCTCCGACGGTGCCATACGGTACGGTGCTCGAGAAATAGGGGCCGCATTCGGCTCAAGATCAATAGGAAACTCCACCTCTCGCTGTGGTGGTAATCCCGGCAAGTCATCCGGAAATACGTCGGGATACTCGCTAACAACTGGGATCGACGACATGTCAACCCCACCATCTTCCGCCTGCAGAGCACAACACCAGTAGCCGACACAACCCTGGTTCAGAAGTTTCATCGCCTTCATGGCGCTAATCACACTCCCCGATCTACCCAGCTTACAACCGATGAGGGTATGCTCGGTGCCGTCCTCAGAAACTATCGAGATGGTACTGAGGATCAAATCCTCACCCTTAAGGTCTATAACAATGAGACTCGAGGGCCAATATCGGCTCCCGATCCTCACTGGGCAATCCCTAACTTCCCGATCCCCAACCATACGATCCCCACTGGGCGTACTCACTACAAACGGCTCACACTCAAACAAGCAGTCAAAACCAATACGACTTACACAATCCGATGAAATAAAGGAATAGGTAGCACCCGAATCAAAAAGCACTGAAACTGGATGAGTAAGGATCTGAGTGGTACCTGACGCCACCAGAACGTCTGCCTCCTCTGTGCGCCTCATATGATACAATCAGGGGTGAACTGAACCCGAACTCGATGCTGCGCGGCGATCCGGCTGACCTCGTCCCCTACCACGACCCGAACTCTGCGGAACATGAGTAGCTGGAGTGCTGTGATCCCTCTGATCGGCAGTGGTAGACGGAACTCTAACAGCCCTCGCGGCCCTCTCACAATGAGCTGCCCGATGCCCGGTCTGCCCGCAAGTAAAGCAAGTAACTGGAGGAAAAGGGCAATCCTTCATCAAATGCTCATATTGGTTGCAGTTAAAACAAACCCTGCCACCAGAAGCAACGGACTGGACTGAACGATTACCCTGAGATGCCCCAGCCTGATGAAACAGTCTCTTCCCAGGTGTAGGGGCAGACTGTGCTCTCGAAAATCGACCACTCTTGCCGGCTGAAAAGCTACCAACCATTTTCTGTTTCTTGGCCTCGGTACCTAATTCTGATTCCGGTGCGGCCATCTCGATCGCTAGCGCGCGATTCTGATACTCTTTCAAAGTGGCACACATGAGCGGTGCCATACTCTGCCTGATATGCGGCTTCATGCGCATATTGAAGTAACGGATTATATCCGCCTCCGTTCTCACTTGATCTCTCACGAAACCCAACTGGTGATTGTAAGTAATGTTGGCCTGAGAAATAGGCACATCTTGAGGTGTAGCGGTGAAGAACTCCACAATTCTGCGCTCCTTAACTGGCGGTGGGCAATATTCTGCTTCCATGGCAGCCTTGAATTCCTCCCATGTAGCTCGACGGTCTCTGGGCGCAACGGCCTCCCACCATTCCGCAGCTTCCTTATCCAGGAGGTACTGGGCAATATGTACCCTCCTGTCCTCGGGACAAGCTACGGCATCGAAGGTCCTGTACAACTTAAAGAGCCAATTCTCCCAACCGAGGGAGTCAGAAGATCCGGAGAAACGAGGTGGATGCATCTTAGTCGCCATCTGAAGCCACTTACTAGCTTCCTCTTCAGGTGTCTGGGGCGGATTCTGGCATCCACCCTGAGCTATCTGAGTAAGTTGGGCTACTACCTGCTGAAGTACGGCAGTAGCCCCGGCGTCGGCATTATTACCCAACGGCACTGAGTGAGAGGCTGAGTCCGCAGAGGACTGAGAAAGTGAGCCCTCCTCATTATCAGCACCCTGACCACGGCCTCGGCCGCGTCCCCTAGCTGGTCTACCACGACCTCTCAACATACTGAAGGAAAAATGAAAAGAAAAAGATCACGAAGATTCACAATTGACAACGTTGGTATCACAATTCGCAATTCCGAACAACGCAAGAAAATGAATTACAGAAATATAAGAGTTCGAGGAGACTTACAGCCACGGGTCGCACGAAAAGACGGTAGCATGATGATATTAGGCTCAACGACTGACTCTAACGACTCAACTGACAGACCCAAAAATTTACCGACAGCCTAGGCATCAAAACCTAATCTCTGATACCATAAATGTAACACCCCAATTCATAAAATGGGACATTACACGCCGTAGAACCCTCGTAAGGTCTACCAGGCTAACACAAGACACATAACCACAATGAAATCCCAAAAGATGCACTCGAAAAGTAAATAGGGCCGTGGCCTCGGCCAAAACATTTCAACGGAGTACATGAAACATAATGTAAACATCAATTCATTGCCCACTCAGGGGACTTAAACCAAGTTTAGAAGTAAACAGTCTACTCCATTACTCGACAAATGCAATGACAAATCATAAAAATACAGACTCGAGCCACATCATCAAGCCACCATCCTTTGCGTGCACGTCCGTGCCTACTCATCAGCTCTCCCGGTACTAAATGCATAAGACGCATTTCCCCCATTTAAGGGGTTAGCATTCGAATAGCTAGTGCAAGTACACAATTACACAACATTATATACAAAATACGGTTTTACACAATCATTTCAATCAGAAATCATTTGCCATAAATATTCCGGAATACTACATTGGCATTCAACACATATTCGATAATCCCGAAGTCACAAAAACACAACATGTATCCCGTGGCCGAACCCCTTAGTATGGACTCCCGGACATATCCCGTCGAACGCTCCGGTGGGATACCACTTCGCGGGCCGCACTTTAGTATCGACCCCCAGACATCCCGTCGGACACTCCGGGTTGTATTTCAATCACACTCGCCACCATGTTCACTTCCGAGGCCGTACCCCTTAGTATCGACCCCCAGACATCCCGTCGGACACTCCGGGTGGAAGGAACACAACTCACGCAACCGAAAATCACAATTCATCATTCATTTCGAAAATCACAACATACATAACGAAATGTAATACATGTACTTGCCTTGAATAAGACGAAACGAAGGAAACGATGAAGGAATAGGTTTCGGTCCGAACAATTCTCCCAAATCCGTTCCTAACACAATAACGGTATACAACAAGTCTCAATAATGCGGAAAGGTAAGAATTCATCCTAATTCTACCCGTTGGAACAATTTGTCGGTCATACAAGGTCACAACCAAATCCAAACTATCAACGGGGGAAAACATCGAGTTTAATCCGCAAAACCACAAGAGAAACAAGGGATGGTGATTACGCTATCGAAATATAACAATTATAAGGGGCAAATCGGACTAGAAGGGTGAAACCTAAAACAAAACCCCAAAATCCCCAAATGTTAGGGTTCTAAGGAAATATACCTCGATTCAGATGGATGGAGGATGATTATGATGATGATAAACCTTGCTTGAAGCACAACAATCGATCTCCAAAGGAACTCTAAGGATTGCCCTGGGCAAATCGCTCCAAATCGCTCAAGGAACTCACGTCTCGCACAAAGGGATGAGAAGGAACGAAATAACGTGACTGAGGATAAGTCAGGAATTAAAAGGCCTGACAGCGCGTTACGTACGTTAACGCGAGTTGTTAACGTACGTTATGAAGTTTACGTACGTAATCTCTCACAAAGTTAACGATTTAGCGGACAATCAGACTCAATCGCGAAACCATAACGCGTCGGTTACCAATGGTATAGCGTGCGTTATGATGCCTCTATAACGCACGCAGGGATCATGCATAACGTCGTTATGCATGCAGCATTGTCAAATAACAGCTTAGCTCGCATACCGATACAACGACGAAATGCAGCGCAAGGATAGATTCAAAAGTGTAAACATGAGGTATCCATAACAACGAAGCTGAGTTTTGAAAGAAAATACACTACCAACTTGGGAATCCAAAATACGACAAGGAGGATAAAAGCACCCTAAACTTCTAAGAAATTACAAAATGGCCCAAACGTCCGAAAATCACGATACAACGTCGGATTAACAATCCGAAAATCACAACATGCTCCACTCAACCATAAGAACTCATGGAAATAGGTAAATGATGAAATCGAACGAGTTTAACGAGAATCGAATACACATGCGATAAAATATAACTCAAGATGAAATTACGCAAAAACATCATCGAGACTCGTCCAAACGGAGAAACTCCAAGAACAAAATAAATTCAGAATTCCAAAACAGTATTAAGCGAGTTGTCCGAAACAAACATACACCAAAAATAGAAATTACCAAAACTAGAAAACATGGATATTACATTCTCCCCCCTAAAAATAAGTTTCGTCCCGAAACTTACAATGCGAATAACTCGGGGTATCTCGACCTCATACTCTCTTCCGTCTCCCACGTGGATTCCTCGGATCCATGCCTCGACCATCGCACTTTGACCAAAGGAATGGTTTTGTGACTGAGTTGTTTCACTCTATGCTCTAAGATCTGAATCGGCCTCTCCTCGAAGGTAATGTCGGGCCCCAACTCGATCTTTCCAAAATTGATAATATGGATAGGGTCCGATACGACTTCCTAAGCTGGGAAACATGAAATACGTTATGCATGTGACTCAAGGACGGCGGCAAGCCTAACCGATAGGAAAGCTCTCCAACCCTCTCTAAAATCTCAAACGGTCCAATATATCTCGGACTAAGTTTACCCTTCCGGCCGAAGCGGTAAACTCCCCGTGTCGGCGACACCTTAAGCAAAACATGATCCCCCACTTCAAACTCCAACGGCCGGTGACGTGTATCGGCATAAGACTTCTGCCGACTCTGGGCCGTCAATAATCTATCGCGAATCAGAGCAATCTTCTCTCTCGTCTCAACTACCATATCGGGCTCGGTACCAATCAGCTCGGACGCATCGTCGCAACACAACAGCGATCTGCACCTTCTCCCATATAATGCCTCAAATGGTGCCATTTTAATCGAGGCGTGCCAACTATTGTTGTACGTGAACTCGATCAACGACAAGTGCGACTCCCAATCATCCTTCCAATCTAAGACACGGGCACTCAACATATCCTCCAACGTCTGGATCGCCCACTCGACTGTCCGTCAGTCTGAGGGTGATAGGATGTACTGAGTCTCAACTCGGTCCCTAAGGCCCTAAGAACGGCCTGCCAAAAATGTGATATAAACCGGCCATCACGATCCGAAACAATACTCTGAGAAGTCCCATGCAATCTCACGATCTCTGCAATAAACACTCGTGCCAGTCTCTCTAGCCCCCAAGTGTCCTTAATACCCAGGAAATGAGCTGATTTGGTCAACGATCGACAATAACCCAAATCATGTTCATTCCATCCGAGTCCTAGGCATACCGGTAATGAAATTCTTAGAAATATCCTGCCATTTCCACTCCGGGATAGGAAGTGGTCGCAAAGCCCTGGCGGGCCGATGCTCGATCTTAACTCGCCGACAGTCAAACATCTCGACACAAAATCGCTAACGTCTGTCTTCAAATTACTCCACCAAAGAGTTACTCCTCACATCCTTGTACATTTTACTGCATTTCAGATGTATGGAGTACGGTATGGTATGAACTTCACTCAAGATCTTCTGTCTCAGCTCAATAACATTCGGTACACATAGTCTGCTGCGAAATCTCAAAACTCCATCATCCTGAACCACAAATCCAGGGGCTTTCCCCTTCCTCACATCCTTTCTCAGCTGGACCAAAAATGGATCATCATACTGTTTCGCCTTGATATCGTCAGTCAAGGACGAAGTGATCTCCAACGCACATAACTGACCCTGAACTCTCTGAATCCAAACCTCGATATTCTGACAAATAAAATCCCGCCGGATCCTACTCTGTGGCGTAAGTACCTCTAACATCTGTAACGTCATCGGTTTCCGGCTCAACGCATCATCCACTACGTTAGCCTTACTCGGATGATAGAGTATCTCGAGGTCGTAATCTATAATTAGCTCCAACCACCTACGCTGTCTCATATTCAACTCTTTCTGACTGAAGATATACTTCAAACTCTTGTGATCCGTAAATATCTTACACGACGACCCATAGAGATAATGCCTCCAGATCTTTAAGCCGAAAACGACCGCAGCTAACTCCAAATTGTGCGTGGGGTAATTCGCCTCATACGGTTTCAACTGGCGGGATGCATAAGTAATAACCCTATCTCTATGCATCAAAACGCATCCGAGCCCGAGCCCCGAAGCATCACTATATACCACGAAATCTTCGTTCCCCTGAGGCAACGCTAACACGGGTGCGGTAGTTAGTCGTCTCTTCAGCTCGTCAAAACTACTCTGTCTGTCTGCGGTCCACTCGAACTTCTGAGTTTTCTGGAGTAACTGAGTGAGCGGTCTAGAGATCTTAGAGAATCCCTCAACGAATCTACGATAATAGCCTGCAAGTCCCAGAAAACTCCTCACTTCCTTCACGTTCTTGGGCGGTTCCCAAGCCATCACCGCCACTATCTTCTGTGGATCTACCCGAACTCCCTCCGCTGAGACCACGTGTCCGAGGAACATCACTTCTTTGAGCCAAAACTCACACTTAGAGAACTTCGCATAACCGCTCGGCTCTCAAAATGTCTAATACAATCCCGAGATGTAAGGTGTGCTCCTCCCGACTCCGTGAATAGATAAGAATGTCGTCGATAAAGACGACTACGAATTTGTCCGTATACTCAATAAAAACTTTGTTCATCAACCGCATGAACATGCCGGGCATTGTTAGCCCGAAAGGCATAACCACAAACTCGTAATGGCCATATCTCGCTCGAAAGGCGACTTTCGGTATATCTGTCCCGAATCCTCATCCGTAGTAGCCCGATCGCAAATAAATCTTCGAAAAGACTATCGCCCCCTGAAGCTGATCAAACAAGTCGTCAATCCGTGGCAAAGGGTATTTATTTTTGATGGTTAACTTGTTTAATTCTCGATAGTCGATGCATAAACGAAGCGATCCATCCTTCTTCTTAACAAAGAGTACGGGCGCACCCCAAGGCGATGCGCTCGGTCGAATGTACCCTTTATCTAACAACTCTCCCAACTGATTCTTCAACTCTAACATCTCCGACGGTGCCATACGGTACGGTGCTCGAGAAATAGGGGCCGCATTCGGCTCAAGATCAATAGGAAACTCCACCTCTCGCTGTGGTGGTAATCCCGGCAAGTCATCCGGAAATACGTCGGGATACTCGCTAACAACTGGGATCGACGACATGTCAACCCCACCATCTTCCGCCTGCAGAGCACAACACCAGTAGCCGACACAACCCTGGTTCAGAAGTTTCATCGCCTTCATGGCGCTAATCACACTCCCCGATCTACCCAGCTTACAACCGATGAGGGTATGCTCGGTGCCGTCCTCAGAAACTATCGAGATGGTACTGAGGATCAAATCCTCACCCTTAAGGTCTATAACAATGAGACTCGAGGGCCAATATCGGCTCCCGATCCTCACTGGGCAATCCCTAACTTCCCGATCCCCAACCATACGATCCCCACTGGGCGTACTCACTACAAACGGCTCACACTCAAACAAGCAGTCAAAACCAATACGACTTACACAATCCGATGAAATAAAGGAATAGGTAGCACCCGAATCAAAAGCATCAAACTGGATGAGTAAGGATCCGAGTGGTACCTGACGCCACTGCAACGTCTCGCTCCTCTCGTGCGCCTCATATGATACAATCGGGGTGAATCAACTCGAACTCGATGCCGCGCGCGATCCGGCTGACCTCGTCCCCTACCACGACCCGAACTCGGCGGAACATGAGTAGCTGGAGTGCTGTGATCCCTCTGATCGGCAGTGGTAGACGGAACTCTAACAGCCCTCGCGGCCCTCTCACAATGAGCTGCCCGATGCCCGGTCTGCCCGCAAGTAAAGCAAGTAACTGGAGGAAAAGGGCAATCCTTCATCAAATGCTCATATTGGTTGCGCTAAACAAACCCTCGCCACCGTAAGCAACGGATCGGATCAACGATTACCCTGAGATGCCCCACTGATGAAACAGTCTTCTTCCTGTGTAGGGCATCATGCTCTCGAAAATCGACCACTCTTGCCTACAAAAGCTACCAACCATTTTCTGTTTCTTGGCCTCGGTACCTAATTCTGATTCCGGTGCGGCCATCTCGATCGCTAGCGCGCGATTCTGATACTCTTTCAAAGTGGCACACATGAGCGGTGCCATACTCTGCCTGATATGCGGCTTCATGCGCATATTGAAGTAACGGATTATATCCGCCTCCGTTCTCACTTGATCTCTCACGAAACCCAACTGGTGATTGTAAGTAATGTTGGCCTGAGAAATAGGCACATCTTGAGGTGTAGCGGTGAAGAACTCCACAATTCTGCGCTCCTTAACTGGCGGTGGGCAATATTCTGCTTCCATGGCAGCCTTGAATTCCTCCCATGTAGCTCGACGGTCTCTGGGCGCAACGGCCTCCCACCATTCCGCAGCTTCCTTATCCAGGAGGTACTGGGCAATATGTACCCTCCTGTCCTCGGGACAAGCTACGGCATCGAAGGTCCTGTACAACTTAAAGAGCCAATTCTCCCAACCGAGGGAGTCAAGATCCGAGAAACGAGGTGGATGCATCTTAGTCGCCATCAAGCCACTTACTAGCTTCCTCTTCGGGTGTCCAGGCGGATTCTCGCATCCACCCCGAGCTATTCGAGTAAGTTGGGCTACTACTGTGAAGTACGGCAGAGCCCCGGCGTCGGCATTATTACCCAACGGCACTGAGTGAGAGGCCGAGTCCGCAGAGGACCGAGAAAGTGAGCCCTCCTCATTATCGGCACCACGACCACGGCCTCGGCCGCGTCCCTAGCCGGGTCTACCACGACCTCTCAACATACTCAAGGAAAAATGAAAAGAAAAAGATCACGAAGATTCACAATTGACAACGTTGGTATCACAATTCGCAATTCCGAACAACGCAAGAAAATGAATTACAGAAATATAAGAGTTCGAGGAGACTTACAGCCACGGGTCGCACGAAAAGACGGTAGCATGATGATATTAGGCTCAACGACTGACTCTAACGACTCAACTGACAGACCCAAAAATTTACCGACAGCCTAGGCATCAAAACCTAATCTCTGATACCATAAATGTAACACCCCAATTCATAAAATGGGACATTACACGCCGTAGAACCCTCGTAAGGTCTACCAGGCTAACACAAGACACATAACCACAATGAAATCCCAAAAGATGCACTCGAAAAGTAAATAGGGCCGTGGCCTCGGCCAAAACATTTCAACGGAGTACATGAAACATAATGTAAACATCAATTCATTGCCCACTCAGGGGACTTAAACCAAGTTTAGAAGTAAACAGTCTACTCCATTACTCGACAAATGCAATGACAAATCATAAAAATACAGACTCGAGCCACATCATCAAGCCAGCCCATCCTTTGCGTGCACGTCCCGTGCCTACTCATCAGCTCTCCCGGTACCTGAAATGCATAAGACGCATTTCCCCCATTTAAGGGGTTAGCATTCGAATAGCTAGTGCAAGTACACAATTACACAACATTATATACAAAATACGGTTTTACACAATCATTTCAATCAGAAATCATTTGCCATAAATATTCCGGAATACTACATTGGCATTCAACTCAGTTTCGATCATCCCGATGTCACAAAATCACAACTGGTATCCCATGGCCGTACCCCTTAGTATGGACCCCCAGACATCCCGTCGAACGCTCCGGGTGGGATACCACTTCCGTGGCCGTACCCCTTAGTATCGACCCCCAGACATCCCGTCAGACACTCCGGGTGGAAGTTCAATCACACACGCACCCAAGTTCACTTCCGCGGCTGTACCCCTTAGTATCGACCCCCAGACATCCCGTCGGACACTCCGGGTGGAAGGAACACAACTCACGCAACCGAAAATCACAATTCATCATTCATTTCGAAAATCACAACATACATAACGAAATGTAATACATGTACTTGCCTTGAATAAGACGAAACGAAGGAAACGATGAAGGAATAGGTTTCGGTCCGAACAATTCTCCCAAATCCGTTCCTAACACAATAACGGTATACAACAAGTCTCAATAATGCGGAAAGGTAAGAATTCATCCTAATTCTACCCGTTGGAACAATTTGTCGGTCATACAAGGTCACAACCAAATCCAAACTATCAACGGGGGAAAACATCGAGTTTAATCCGCAAAACCACAAGAGAAACAAGGGATGGTGATTACGCTATCGAAATATAACAATCATAAGGGGCAAATCGGACTAGAAGGGTGAAACCTAAAACAAAACCCCAAAATCCCCAAATGTTAGGGTTCTAAGGAAATATACCTCGATTCAGATGGATGGAGGATGATTATGATGATGATAAACCTTGCTTGAAGCACAACAATCGATCTCCAAAGGAACTCTAAGGATTGCCCTGGGCAAATCGCTCCAAATCGCTCAAGGAACTCACGTCTCGCACAAAGGGATGAGAAGGAACGAAATAACGTGACTGAGGATAAGTCAGGAATTAAAAGGCCTGACAGCGCGTTACGTACGTTAACGCGAGTTGTTAACGTACGTTATGAAGTTTACGTACGTAATCTCTCACAGGTTAACGTACGTAACGGACAATCTGTACTCAACTGCGGAAACCATAACGTCGGTTACCAATGGGGTATAGCGTACGTTATGATGCCTCTATAACGTACGTAAGGGATCATGCATAACGTACGTTATGCATGCAGCAGTTCAGCGCTGCTAAACAGTTAGCTCTGCACAGTCGATACAACGACGAAATGCAGCGCAAGGATAGATTCAAAAGTGTAAACATGAGGTATCCATAACAACGAAGCTGAGTTTTGAAAGAAAATACACTACCAACTTGGGAATCCAAAATACGACAAGGAGGATAAAAGCACCCTAAACTTCTAAGAAATTACAAAATGGCCCAAACGTCCGAAAATCACGATACAACGTCGGATTAACAATCCGAAAATCACAACATGCTCCACTCAACCATAAGAACTCATGGAAATAGGTAAATGATGAAATCGAACGAGTTTAACGAGAATCGAATACACATGCGATAAAATATAACTCAAGATGAAATTACGCAAAAACATCATCGAGACTCGTCCAAACGGAGAAACTCCAAGAACAAAATAAATTCAGAATTCCAAAACAGTATTAAGCGAGTTGTCCGAAACAAACATACACCAAAAATAGAAATTACCAAAACTAGAAAACATGGATATTACATTCTCCCCCCTAAAAATAAGTTTCGTCCCGAAACTTACAATGCGAATAACTCGGGGTATCTCGACCTCATACTCTCTTCCGTCTCCCACGTGGATTCCTCGGATCCATGCCTCGACCATCGCACTTTGACCAAAGGAATGGTTTTGTGACTGAGTTGTTTCACTCGATGCTCTAAGATCTGAATCGGCCTCTCCTCGAAGGTAATGTCGGGCCCCAACTCGATCTTTCCAAAATTGATAATATGGATAGGGTCCGATACGACTTCCTAAGCTGGGAAACATGAAATACGTTATGCACGTGACTCAAGGACGGCGGCAAGCCTAACCGATAGGCAAGCTCTCCAACCCTCTCTAAAATCTCAAACGGTCCAATATATCTCGGACTAAGTTTACCCTTCCGGCCGAAGCGGTAAACTCCCCGTGTCAGCGACACCTTAAGCAAAACATGATCCCCCACTTCAAACTCCAATGGCCAGAGACGCGTATCGGCATAAGACTTTTGCCGACTCTGGGCCGTCAATAATCTATCGTGAATCATAGCAATCTTCTCTCTAGTCTCAACTACCATATCGGGCTCGGTACCAATCAGCTCGGACGCATCGTCCCAACACAACGGCGATCTGCACCTTCTCCCATATAATGCCTCAAATGGTGCCATTTTAATCGAGGCGTGCCAACTATTGTTGTACGTGAACTCGATCAACGGCAAGTGCGACTCCCAATCATCCTTCCAATCTAAGGCACATGCTCTCAACATATCCTCCAACGTCTGGATCGTCGCTCACCGTCCGCGATCCGAGGTGGTAGGATGTACTGAGTCTCAACTCGGTCCCTAAGGCCCTATGAACGGCCTGCCAAAAATGTGATATAAACCGGCTATCACGATCCGAAACAATACTCTGAGGAGTCCCATGCAATCTCACGATCTCTGCAATAAACACTCGTGCCAGTCTCTCTGGCCCCCAAGTGTCCTTAATACCCAGGAAATGAGCTGATTTGGTCAGTCGATCGACAATAACCCAAATCATGTTCATTCCAGTCCGAGTCCTAGGCATACTGGTAATGAAATCCATAGAAATATCCTCCCATTTCCACTCCGGGATAGGAAGTGGTCGCAAAAGCCCAGCGGCCGATGCTCGATCTTAACTCGCTTGTGTCAAACATCTCGACACAAAATCGCTAATGTCTGTCTTCAAATTACTCCACCAGTAGTTACTCCTCACATCCTTGTACATTTTACTCGTACCAGGATGTATGGAGTACGGTGTGGTATGAGCTTCACTCAAGATCTTATGTCTCAGCTCAATAACATTCGGTACACATAGTCTGCCGCGAAATCTCAAAACTCCATCATCCTGAACCACAAATCCAGGGGCTTTCCCCTTCCTTACATCCTCCCTAAGCTGGACCAAAAACGGATCATCATACTGTTTCGCCTTGATATCGTCAGTCAAGGACGAAGTGATCTCCAACGCACATAACTGACCCTAAACTCTCTGAACCCAAACCTCGATATTCTGACAAATAAAATCCCGCCGGATCCTACTCTGTGGCGTAAGTACCTCTAACATCTGTAACGTCATCGGTTTCCGGCTCAACGCATCAGCCACTACATTAGCTTTACCCGGATGATAGAGTATCTCGAGGTCGTAATCTTTAATTAGCTCCAACCACCTACGCTGTCTCATATTCAACTCTTTCTGACTGAAGATATACTTCAAACTCTTGATCCGTAAATATCTTACATGACGACCCATATAGATAATGCTTCCAGATCTTTAAGGCGAAAACGACCGCAGCTAACTCCAAATCGTGCGTGGGGTAATTCGCCTCATACGGTTTCAACTGGCGGGATGCATAAGTAATAACCCTATCTCTCTGCATCAAAACGCATCCAAGCCCGAGGCCCGAAGCATCACTATATACCACGAAATCTTCGTTCCCCTGAGGCAACGCTAACACGGGTGCGGTAGTTAGTCGTCTCTTCAGCTTGTCAAAACTACTCTGTCTTTCTGCGGTCCACTCGAACTTTTGAGTTTTCTGGAGTAACTGAGTGAGTGGTCTAGCGATCTTAGAGAATCCCTCAACGAATCTATGATAATAGCCTGCAAGTCCCAGAAAACTCCTCACTTCCTTCACATTCTTGGGCTGTTCCCAAGCCATCACCGCCACTATCTTCTGTGGATCTACCCGAACTCCCTGCGCTGAGACCACGTGTCCGAGGAACATCACTTCTTTCAGCCAAAACTCACACTTAGAGAACTTCGCGTACAACTGCTCAGCTCTCAAAATGTCTAATACAATCCTGAGATGTAAGGTGTGCTCCTCCCGACTCCGTGAATAGATAAGAATGTCGTCGATAAAGACGACTATGAATTTGTCCAGATACTCAATAAAAACTTTGTTCATCAACTGCATGAACACTGTCGGGGCATTGGTTAGCCCGAAAGGCATAACCACAAACTCGTAATGGCCATATCTCGTCCGAAAGGCAGCTTTCGGTATATCGGTGTCCCGAATCCTCAACTGGTAGTAGCCCGATCGCAAATCAATCTTCGAAAAGACTGTCGCCCTTTGAAGCTGATCAAACAAGTCGTCAATCCGTGGCAAAGGGTATTTATTTTTGATGGTTAGCTTGTTTAATTCTCGATAGTCGATGCATAAACGAAGCGATCCATCCTTCTTCTTAACAAAGAGTACGGGCGCACCCCAAGGCGATGCGCTCGGTCGAATGTACCCTTTATCTAACAACTCTCCCAACTGATTCTTCAACTCTAACATCTCTGACGGTGCCATACGGTACGGTGCTCGAGAAATAGGGGCCGCATTCGGCTCAAGATCAATAGGAAACTCCACCTCTCGCTGTGGTGGTAATCCCGGCAAGTCATCCGGAAATACGTCGGGATACTCGCTAACAACTGGGATCGACGACATGTCAACCCCACCATCTTCCGCCTGCAGAGCACAACACCAGTAGCCGACACAACCCTGGTTCAGAAGTTTCATCGCCTTCATGGCGCTAATCACACCCCCCGATCTACCCGGATTACAACCGACGAGGGTATGCTCGGTGCCGTCCTCGGTAACTATCGAGATGGTACGAGTCCGATAGTTCATGATAGCACCGTGACGATCCAACCAATCGTCCCCGAGGATCAAATCCTCACCCTTAAGGTCTATAACAATGAGATTCGAGGGCCAATCTCGGCTCCCGATCCTCACTGGGCAATCCCTAACTTCCCGATCCCCAACCATACGATCCCCGCTGGGCGTACTCACTACAAACGGCTCACACTCAAACAAGCAGTCAAAACCAATACGACTCACACAATCCGATGCAATAAAGGAATAGGTAGCACCCGAATCAAAAAGCACTGAAACTGGATGAGTAAGGATTTGAGTGGTACCTGACGCCACCGGAACGCCTCGCCTCTCTCAGGCGCCTCATCCGATACAATCGGGGTGAATCAACTCGAACTCGCGCGCGATCCGCCGACCCGTCCCTACCACGACCCGAACTCTGCGGAACATGAGTAGCTGGAGTGCTATGATCCCTCTGATCGGCAGTGGTAGATGGAACTCTAACAGCCCTGGCGACCCTCTCACAATGAGCTGCCCGATGCCCGTTCTGCCCGCAAGTAAAACAAGTAACTGGAGGAAAAGGGCAATCCTTCATCAAATGCTCATATTGGTTGCAGTTAAAACAAACCCTGCCACCAGAAGCAACAGACTGGACTGAACGATTACCCTGAGATCCCCCAGCCTGATGAAACAGTCTCTTCCCAGGTGTAGGGGCAGACTGTGCTCTCGAAAATCGACCCCTCTTGCCGGCTGAAAAGCTACCAACCGTTTTCTGTTTCTTGGCCTCGGTACCCAATTCTGATTCCGGTGCGGCCATCTCGATCGCTAGCGCGCGATCCTGATACTCTTTCAAAGTGGCAAACATGAGCGGTGCTATACTCTGCCTGATATGCGGCTTCATGCGCACATTGAAGTAACGGATTTTATCCTCCTCCGTTCTCACTTGATCTCTCACGAAACCCAACTGCTGATTGTAAGTAATGATGGCCTGAAAAATAGGCACATCCTGAGGTGTAGCGGTGAAGAACTCCACAATTCTGCGCTCCTTAACTGGTGGTGGACAATATTCTGCTTCCATAGCAGCCTTGAATTCCTCCCATGTAGCTCGACGGTCTCTGGGCGCAACGGCCTCCCACCATTCCACAGCTTCCTTATCCAGGAGGTACTGGGCAATATGTACCCTCCTGTCCTCGGGACAAGCTACGGCATCGAAGGTCCTGGACAACTGAAAGAGCCAATTCTCCCAACCAAGGGAGTCATAAGATCCGGAGAAACGAGGTGGATGCATCTTAGTCACCATCTGAAGCCACTTACTAGCTTCCTCTTCAGGTGTTTGGGGCGGATTCTGGCGTCCACCCTGAGCTATCTGAGTAAGTTGGGCTACTACCTGCTGAAGTACGGCAGTAGCCCCGGCGTCGGCATTATTACCCGACGGCACTGAGTGAGAGGCTGAGTCCGCATAGGACTGAGAAAGTGAGCCCTCCTCATTATCAGCACCCTGACCACGGCCTCGGCCGCATCCCCTAGCTGGTCTACCACGACCTCTCAACATACTGAAGGAAAAATGAGAAGAACAAGATCAGGAAGATTCACAATTGACAACGTTGGTATCACAATTCGCAATTCCGAACAACGCAAGAAAATGAATTACAAAAATATAAGAGTTCGAAGAGACTTACAGCCACGGGTTGCACGAAAAGACGGTAGCATGATGATATTAGGCTCAACGACTGACTCTAACGACTCAACTGACAGACCCAAAAATTTACCGACAGCCTAGGCATTCAAAACCTAAACTCCGATACCATAAATGTAACACCCAAATTCATAAAATGGGACATTACACGCCGTAGAACCCTCGTGAGGTCTACCAGGCTAACACAAGACACATAACCACAATGAAATCCCAAAAGATGCACTCGAAAAGTAAATAGGGTCGTGACCTCGGCCAAAACATTTCAACGGAGTACATGAAACATAATGTAAACATCAATTCATTGCCCACGCAGGGGACTTAAACCAAGTTTAGAAGTAAACAGTCTACTCCATTACTCGACAAATGCAATGACAAATCATAAAAATACAGACTCGAGCCACATCATCAAGCCAGCCCATCCTTTGCGTGCACGTCCCGTGCCTGCTCATCAGCTCTCCCGGTACCTGAAATGCATAAGACGCATTTCCCCCATTTAAGGGGTTAGCATTCGAATAGCTAGTGCAAGTACACAATTACACAACATTATATACAAAATATGATTTTACACAATCATTTCAATCAGAAATCATTTGCCATAAATATTCCGGAATACTACATTGGCATTCAACTCAGTTTCGATCATCCCGATGTCACAAAATCACAACTGGTATCCCATGGCCGTACCCCTTAGTATCGACCCCAGACATCCCGTCGAACGCTCCGGGTGGGATACCACTTCCGCGGCCGTACCCCTTAGTATCGATCCCCAGACATCCCGTCGGACACTCCGGGTGGAAGTTCAATCACACACGCACCCAAGTTCACTTCCGCGGCCGTACCCCTTAGTATCGACCCCCAGACATCCCGTCGGACACTTCGGGTGGAAGGAACACAACTCACGCAACCGAAAATCACAATTCATCATTCATTTCGAAAATCACAACATACATAACGAAATGTAATACATGTACTTGCCTTGAATAAGACGAAACGAAGGAAACGACGATGGAATAGGTTTCGGTCCGAACAATTCTCCCAAATCCGTTCCTAACACAATAATGGTATACAACAAGTCTCAATAATGCGGAAAGGTAAGAATTCATCCTAATTCTACCCGTTGGAACAATTTGTCGGTCATACAAGGTCACAACCAAATCCAAACTATCAACGGGGGAAAACATCGAGTGTAATCCGCAAAACCACAAGAGAAACAAGGGATGGTGATTACGCTATCGAAATCTAACAATCACAAGGGGCAAATCGGACTAGAAGGGTGAAACCTAAAATAAAACCCCAAAATCCCCAAATGTTAGGGTTCTAAGGAAATATACCTCGATTCGGACGGATGGAGGATGATTATGATGATGATAAACCTTGCTTGAAGCACAACAATCGATCTCGAAAGGAACTCTAAGGATTGCCCTGGGCAAATCGCTCCAAATCGCTCAAGGAACTCATGTCTCCCACAAAGGGATGAGAAGGAACGAAATAACGCGACTGAGGATATGTCAGGAATTAAAAGGCCTGACAGCGCGTTACGTACGTTAATGCGAGTTGTTAACGTACGTTATGAAGTTTACGTATGTAACCTCTCACAGGTAAACGTACGTAACGAACAATCTGTACTCAACTGCGGAAACCATAACGTACGTTACCAATGGGGTATAGCGTACGTTATGATGCCTCTATAACGTACGTAAGGGAGCATGCATAACGTACGTTATGCATGCAGCAGTTCACCGCTGCTAAACACTTAGCTCTGCACAGTCGATACAACGACGAAATGCAACGCAAGGATAGATTCAAAAGTGTAAACATGAGGTATCCATAACAACGAAGCTGAGTTTTGAAATAAAGTACACTACCAACTTCCGGGGAATCCAAAATACGACAAGGAGGATAAAGGCACCCTAAACTTCTAAGAAATTACAAAACGGCCCAAACGTCCGAAAATCACGATACAACATCGGATTAACAATCCGAAACTCACAACATGTTCCACTCAACCATACGAACTCATGGAAATAGGTAAATGACGAAATCGAACGAGTTTAACAAGAATCGAATACACATGCGATAAAATATAACTCAGAATGAAATTACGCAAAAACATCATCGAGACTCGTCCAAACGGAGAAACTCCAAGAACAAAATAAATTCAGAATTCCAAAACAATATTAAGCGAGTTGTCCGAAACAAACATACACCAAAAACAGAAATTACCAAAAATAGAAAACATGGATATTACAATTGTTATGATTGATTCATGACTAATTGTTTTGGAGCACGTGTGACTTGTGTAAGCGTTAAGGATCAACTCATTCATCAGTTAATAATCCTCAATCATCATTTTGATCTCATCATTCAGTTAATTCATTCATCACTCAGTTAATCTCATCGTTCGGTTAATTCATTCATAACTCGGTTAATCTCATTGTTCAATTAATTCATTCATCACTCAGTCAATCTCATTGTTCAGTTAATTCATTCATCACTCAGTCAATCTCATTGTTCAGTTAATTCATTCATCACTCAGTCAATCTCATTGTTCAGTTAATTCATTCATCACTCAGTCAATCTCATTGTTCAGTTAATTCATTAATCACTCAGTTAATCTCATTGTTCAGTTAATTCATTCATCACTTAGTCAATCTCATCGCTCAGTTAATTCATTCATCACTCAGTCAATCTCATCACTCAGTTAATTCATTCATCACCCAGTCAATCTCATTGTTTAGATTAATTCATTAATCATCCAGTCCATCTCATTGTTCAGTTGTTGATCTTATGGATCGAATTTTCAACCTTGTTAACTTGTTCAAGGTAATCATTTCAGGAATTTCAGCAGGTAATCATGTTACCTCATTCGATCTTTCATGCGATCTTATCATATTCCGGCGTCATGTCGACGATCGTTTTATTGCATTATTAATACATTCGTTGTGTTAGAGCGTGTATGCTCATTGTTATCATTCCGTCTCGTAATTATAATGCAATCTTCATACGAGATCTGTAATTATCACGTGACTTTCCTGCCTCGGTATGGAAAGAGTTGTCAGAGGGACATCGGACTCCAACGTCCAAGAGATCGTTTTCTATTCGTCTTCGTGCTGGGAGAGCATCTTCATCTCAGACGACGAGTTCGACTGTTGTTTGCTTTAACTATGATACAATAGGACCTTCATCACCGGTTTTGAGCAAGTTAATTCTTGCTCTGTAATGGGATAATCATTCATTTCATCGCCGTTCATTCATTCGCGTAAGTCATTCATCATATATCAATCACGTTGAGACATATAATTATCAAACTAATCATTCACTTCACGGGGAACAATGGTTCCAATCATTTCATTTGAGCTATCACTTATTACGTTATCATTTCACCCCGGTGAGTCATTCTTGATCCTTGTTGGATTTTGATTCATTATCATTCATTGTAATCATTCTTGTTCGTGTGTATCTCGTTGATTTTTCCTGGAGGGATATTGCTTCTCCTTACTTGTTTTAAGTTTCGGGACGAAACTTCTTTTAAGGGGGGTAGTATGTAATATCCGCAATTTCGATTTTCTGGTAATTTTCTTTTTTTTCGATGGAAGTCCGTTTTGACGACTCGCTCATGACCGTTTCATCATTCTGAGAATATTTCATTCTGCACTTTTTGTCATCCGAGTTCGTTTCGGTATCATTTTGTTGAGTTCCGTGTTCTTAAACGGCTTTTCTGCACTCGAGTTCGATTCTTGCGAATCTCGTCCGAAACTGTTGTTTCGAGTTTCTCATAAGTTCATTTAATGTTATTATTCATGTTGTGAGCTTTGGCTTGGTGTTTCGATTGTGTATCGTGTATTTCGGACGTTTTGGGCCATTTTCGTAATTTCCCAAAGTTTGGGGTAATTTCTTTCCGTTGTCGAATTTCTAGCCTTCGGGTGGTCGGAATCGTGTGTTCTCTTAGCGTTTAGATTCGTCTTTGCGAGTACTTCGTAACCATATCTTCGATTCATACTCAGGTTCGGGTTTCGGGCTCGTCCGGGCCGTGGAGGCTACGGAGCGGCCCTGGCTCAGCCGAAGTTACGGCCCGTAATGTGCACGGCCGTACATGCTCGGCAGTGCATGGCACAGCGAATGCGATTCTGGCCGTAAGGGCCAAGATTTACACTGGACGGCGCCGGGCATCTTAGGATGAAGGCGATTCTGGCCGTAATGTGTGCCAGTTACGGCCGTAAGTGTCCGAGGGGTGCTGGGCAGATTTTTTGACGAATGCCGGTTACGGCCGTAAGGCCTGCCAGGTACGGCCGTATGGGCCGAGTTACGGCCGTAACCCTGCCGGCTATATATAGCCTGGGCTCGGCCAGACCTGCATTTCTCACCTTTTTTACTCGTTTTTGTGCGGCTGCGGATGGGAGGCTCGGGAAATCGAGTTCTTGGCCAATTCTAATCAATTCCAAGATGTTTTGGAAGATTCTTGTTGATTTTATCATCATCCAATCTGTGTTCTTCGTCGAATCAAGGTATATTTCTTGATTTTTCTCCAAGTTGACTTTTTGGGGAATTTGTTCTTGATTTCGATTCTAGTCCGATTTTGATGAATCGGTTGATGTTAGTAAACATTATTAATCGTGTTCTATGGATTGTATATCCATATTTTCGATTCGTTCAACCCGATTGATGATTCTTAGGATCTTGAGAAACTTTGAACATTTAGTGTTCGATTAAATGCCTCAAAGAGTTTCTTTCGGTCATTATGTTGATTTCGATTGATACTGTGTTATTGAATGAATTGTATTTCATTCAAGGTTGTTCGAGTACTTATGTTTATCGGAGGACGTCGTTCGTTGTTCGTGGAAGGATTTCATCGCCTTCGGTTGAGGCAAGTTTTATACTTGTACTAGTCAATGAGATTAATGTTATCATATATGTGTATGAATGTGTTGTATCATTCCGAGACTTAGTCTCTTCATAAGTTCATTGATATTAGGGGATCGTTCGATACGATACTCTCCGGAAATTATGCCAAATGTTTATTATCATTCATTAATGGCTGGTAAGGCATTGAGATATTCGTTGCTAATGTTATTATCGATCACCGGTTCGCGGTATCGATGTATCGGTTGTTGTTGTTAATATTAATGTTGATCTAAGACGTTGCTGTAATCATTGTTATTAATGTTGGCGTCCTGTCATTCATGTTGTATTGGCTGATTGAAGGCATTGTCGTATTCGTTCTCATCTTCGTCGTCGGTAGCCGATTAAAGGTGCCGAGGCACTCATTGTATCATTGTTATCGATTGGCCGTTCTAAGGCAATCGAGGTGCTCAATCATTCATTGTATCATTGTCATCGATTGGCTGTTCTAAGGAAATCGAGGAGTTCAAGCATTCATTGTATCATTGTAATCGATTAGCCGTTCTAAGGCAATCGAGGAGTTCAATCATTCATTGTATCATTGTCATCGATTAGCCGTTCTAAGGCAATCGAGGAGTTCAATCATTCATTGTATCATTGTTATCGATTGGCCGTTCTAAGGCAATCGAGGTGCCCAATCATTCATTGTATCATTGTCATCGATTAGCCGTTCTAAGGCAATCGAGGTGCTCAATCATTCGTTGTATCATTGTTATCGATTGGCCATTTTAAGGCAATCGAGGTATTAAATCATCCGCTGCATCATTGTTATCGGTTGGCCATTCTAAGGCAATCGAGGTATTGAATTGGGGCTATCGAGGATAATTCCCATCCGTTGTGTCGTTGTTATCGATTGACCATTCTAAGGTAATCGAGGTATTGAATTGGGACCGCCGAGGACAGTACCCATCCGTGAGTCATCGTTGTCGTGTTGGCCGACTCAAGGCAGCACACTATCATTCTCGTGAATTCGGTAATCTTGGGATCGTTGCCGTTTGTGATTAATTATGTTTGGAGGCTAGTCTCGGCTAGTGCTCATTATGGGGTAAGTTTGGTGGGGCCTGAACCTTCGCGGTTGTTTCCCCCAACACCTACAACTCAGTAGGTCAACGGCAATTGGATGGTTTCATTATGGGGTAAGTTTGGTGGGGCCTGAACCTTCGCGGTTGTTTCCCCCAACACCTACAACTCAGTAGGTCAACGGCCATTGGATGGTTTCATTATGGGTAAGCTTGGGGCTTGAACCTTCGCGGTTGGTTTCTCAACACCTACAACTCAGTAGGTCACGGTCATGTTATGATCTCATTATGGGTAAGTCTGGGGCTTGAACCTTCGTGGTTGGTTTCCCAGCACCTGCAATTCAGCAGGTCACGGTCACTGGGTGATCTCATTATGGATAAGTTTGGGGCTTGAACCTTCGCGGTTGGTTTCCCAACACCTACAATTCAGTAGGTCACGACCATTGGATGGTCTAATTGTGATACGGATTCGCCGTGGCTTCGGCCCTAATTGTGATACGGCTTCGTGCCGTGGCTTTGGCCCTAATGGTGATACGGCTTTGTGTCGTGGCTTCGGCCCTAATCGATACAGCTTCGGGCTGTTTTGGCTTCATGTGACAGCTTCGGCTGAGTGGTTTTCAGGCCTGTGTGATTGTCTTGGTAATTTCATTGGAGCCTTCGGGCATTGTGATTCATAATTAATTCAGTTCCGGTTTGGTTCATCTTCATGTAATTCATTGTGATTCATACTTAATTCAGTTCCGGTTTGGTTCATCTTCATGTAATTCATTGTGATTCATACTTAATTCAGTTCCGGTTTGGTTCATCTTCATGTAATTCATTGTGATTAATATTTAATTCAGTTCTGGTTTGGTTCATGTCGTGTAATTCATTGTGGTACTCTATAATTATGATTCGCCGTTGGGCACTTATGTTCTAACCTGTCGAACAGGTATTAATAGTATGCCGTGGGCATAATGTTTCACGAATGCTCGGTTCTTACCTTGGTTTGTGAGCATCTCGTATTATTATTATCATTGTACCGTTTCATTCTACCTTTGGATGCATATCATGTTATACATGTATTTGATATTCATTATCTGGATGACTGACCCCGTGGGGGCGGAACATGTTTTCATGTTTTAGGTGCTTGCGAGGAGAGAGTTGAGACACAGGGGCATGATGATGGCGACGAGGCATTCGAGCGATACTAGTCCGAGTTGTTCATGTTGGTCAGTCAGTTGGAGTGTTCTTCAGTCTGTCAGTCATTGTCATTATGTACTACCCGAGCAGATGCTCGTGGATGTTGTTGTATTTTATTTTTGGCCATGTAGGCCCATCGTTGTCGTCAAAATTCCTTATCGGAATATTGTGTCGGATATCATGGTAGGGACTATGATTTTCCCTTGTGTAATTTTAATGTATTTTAGTCTTGTTCGCCTGGTGGATCTCCGGGTGTGGGGTCCACGGCACTGTAATAACCCAATGGGATTTGGGGGTGTTACACCAGCTTGCTCCGATGTTGAATACATGGGGCGAGGTGGTTCTTGTTGGCGATCGTGTAGGATGAGGACGGGCGATCCGGTCGATTAGCTAGCTATCTTTCGGTCTTGTACCTGCAAAAAACAACATTGGCCGATCCCTCGTAGAAACTTGATTGTTTCGTCGCTGAGGAACCGTGCACAGTCGCGGAGTTCGATGGACCGACTCCATGACCATGTCTTGTGCGCGAACGACATTGTCTGTCTCTTGACTCATTTTATTGTGAGGGTCCTCTGTTAGGCTGCGCCTCGCCTCGTATTTAAACGAAGGGCGTGCGGTCTTGGTCTAGAGGAGTCCTTACGCGGGGCGTCGTCGGATTAATCAACTCCACTTCCGCGGCTTGATAGCTCTGCTTCCACCTCGGCCCGCCATGAATATGGCGACCCTCGACGGTGTACGTTGAGACGGGGGTAGTGACGCGTCGCATTGTCTGGGTTCATCATGTTAAATGACGAACCTTTAAGGGCGGGCGAACGTGTCCACTGATTAGTTTTGGAGGGCCCTCAGACTACGCCGGCCTCGTATTTAAACGAAGGGCGCGCGATCTTGGCCCAAAGGGACCTTGCATGGCCGAAGCAGCCGGTTTCATCGACTACCAGGACCATGGCTGCACTCTTCCACCTCAGATCGTCATGTAGATGCCGACCTTCGATGATGTACGTTGTGCGGTGGAGGTGATCTCGTGCCGTAGTCCACCATGTTAGATGATGAACTGTAGATGGTGAACGAGTCCTCCGGTTTTGATGATGTTGCTTGATACCGGCGATCGGGCTGGAAGACTGGAGATCGTCGTTCGGGCGCCGATCGCGCTGCTCATAGGGTAAGAAGAAACCTTTGCCTGGCCAGAAAGTCTGCAGCCTTAGCGCGGAAGATCACGTAGGTCGTGGTTTGGTCCTTCGTAAGATGCCTGAACATAGGCGACAGACCATGGAACCCCCCTAGGACCACGTATAGGGCGATCTCATCGCTTACGGGCTCACCGTTGAGGATGATCTCGTCTACCCGGTCGATGTAGTCCGAGTCGGATTCTTCTTCCCCTTGCCTGATTTGCATCATGCGATGAGGACCTTCTGGCCGAGAGACCCTAGTGGCGAAATGCGCTGTGAAGTCGCTCGCCAGTTGATTAAAGGAGTCGATGGACCGAGGCGGCAATGAGGCGTACCACCTGTGGGCAAGGTCGTCCAGCGTCAGAGGGAACATTCGGCACCTGGTCGCGTCAGATTCCCCACACCCGGTCATGTAGATGTTGAACTTGCTCAGGTGTGTTTCAGGGTCTGATCTCCCCTCGTACAAGGGTGTTTGCGAAGGAGCGATCTTACGCTGCACGGGGGCGAGATCGATGTGGACCGCAAGCGGCTCGCTCGGCCCAACGATCTTGTTCTTGGCGTCTGCCCCAGATTCCAGGAGCGCCTTCATGTCGTCGAGCTGGCGTTGCATCGCGGACATCGCTGTAGCATGGTCGCTCGTGGGTCGGCTTTTGGAGCGGGAGCCGAGGCGATCGTGTACCGATCTCCTGACTCCGCTGTTGCCGACCTCGGCTACTTGGCGAGGGGGATCCAGATGGCTGGTCGGCCTTCTGGGAGTCGGATACGCCGAACTCCTGGTGACGGACTCGAGCTGGCTGCCTCGTGGCCGGGCCGACCGCCCGATCGCCAAGATGGGTCGCTGCCCAGGCGATCGAAAACAGAGGTGCCCCGGCTGGCGAGCGCCTCCTCTTGCGAATGGGAGCCTCCTGGCGATCGCTTGGTCAGCAATGGCTTGTACTTCCGTTTGGTCATCCGGCGGATGGCCGAGGGGGTGATAGCGGGAGGCGCGTCGAGATCACTCTGTCGCTTTTGCAGGATGGCCATGGCCTCCTCAATCTGTCCCGCGGTTTGGAACTGATCGAGCGAGAGACTTGGGCCGTCCCTCAGGCGCGGGATCGAGCATCTCGGACCGTGGTGGCTACCCTCCGCCGTCGGCTGTGGCTCGGATTGAGACGGAACGAGGCGTCTGGCGGGCTGGACAGGGGCTTTTTTCAACGAGGAGGCAGACGTCATGATTCTGAAAGCTTTCTCTGAAGAACAGTGAATGTTTCTTCAGGTATATGCCCCGGAGAACAGTGAGTGTTCTTCGAGACGGTAGGAGTAAAAATTTGAGGGTTAGATCCCCTTCTTCTAGCGCCAATTGTTGTTGCCCGAAATATTATCCGAAGATAGATATTGCTGGAATGGACGGACAACAAACAAGGATGCGGGAGCACTTCCGAGGGGGTGAATTACACTATATTTGCCGGGTTTGTTAGGCCCGGGCTTGAATGCTCTCGCGAGATGTTATCAATACGAATATTCGTGGATACAAGTATTAATTTTAGAATCTAAATACAATGAGTGTAAAAGACCCTATTTATCCAGCTCTTGAGCGAAGCTTTGGTGTTCTTGCTCTCTGCCGATCGTCTTCCGTGTAGGAGATGCTGAGAGAGAAGAAGGAACCGAGAGATAGCTGTTGCCAAGAGTGAGAAAGCCAAGTTGTGTGCTGAAATCGCAAAAGACCCCAGCCATGGCCGAGTGCAGGGAGCCTTCTATTTATAGGGGATGAGATGCCTTGTTTCCTGGCGGGCGATCGCCTTTCGTCCAATATAATAATGGGGCGATCGTCTTTAAGTCACATGGGTTGTTTGCCTAAAGTCCAAGGCTGCTGGCGGCCACTGCAAGGCGGTCGAATGAGGAGCCGACGGTCCGGAGTTGCCGCCACGGCGGTTCCCACGACGCTTTCGCGGCTCGCTTACCGGTGGAAAGATCTTGCCGATGTGGTCAATGATCCGTGAAATGCGGATCTTGTCTCGGCACTGCATGTGGGTTCTGTCCTGGGCTTTGGCCTTTGCCGACTGGATGATCATCGGCTTTGAGCGGCATGAGGCGGTCGTTACTGGTCGGTCACCAAAGGTCGGCATCGGCAAGTGCCGAGAGATAATCGTCTGCTAGTCGGCCACCAGGAGTCGATCGCCAAGTACCGAGATACGATCGTCTTAGATGTCGATCGCTCGGCACCAGGACTTGTCCTGGGACCTTCGGCCGGCCGACCGCCTTGGCCGCCGCCACGGCTAGGTCGCTTGGTCTCTCTCGGCGTCAGCTCGCTTGGCCGCCGGCTAAGGCTAGGTCGCCTGGTCTCGGAGGTGATCGCCTGTCGAGACGTATAATTCTCGACACAACACCATCCTAGCCAAGTAGGCCAATGAATAACTTACCTCTTACACACTTAATCAATGCATGCAAATCATGAAAGCCGATCAAAACACTTGTTTCCGGAAACGCCAATCTCAAAACACATTTGTGAAATACACCACAATAACCCATAGTGAGCATACACACACACGTTACTCATGCAATACTAATATGCTAAGAATGTAAGCTCATCAAGAATACTTACTAGAGATGGCCACTTACTCGACACCGTTATCAAACTCATCACAACACAACACGATTAACGCGGAATACATGATTCCATAACTTTAAACAATAGGGGTATCACCAAGGCCCTAAACGTTCAAAACAATCAAATCAAAATCAATTTCCCAAAACACACCGTTCACAAAACACACGCGTTTTGAAAGTGAGCCTTTAACGAGGCTAAACCGAATCTTTTGAAAGTTCAAATCAAACGATCAAACAAACACATAGAGACGATCACTAATTATCATATCCACAAAACAAGAATTGTATGGACAAGGTACTTGCCTCGAAATCGGCACGCAAGTATTCCGACAAACACGGCTCAACCGGGAAGCTTCGGAACGCCCGATGTTATCGAAAAGGAAGACGACAGTGAACGGAAGGGTTCAACACGGTTTCTTCGCAAGAAACTCGACCCTAACATCATATAATCAATAAATCAACGATCATACGAGGAAGAATAATCGTAGAACGTCCGAAAACCCCTCTAAGACATTCTACCGGACACCTTCAAGGCGTCGATCAAGAACTCGATCAAAACAACGAATCGATACGATCCAACCATGGAATAACAAGGGAAATGATATAATACATCTAAATAATCATCAATCCATCACAATCATAAGTTAAATTGGATTAAACGGACGAAATCAACCAAAATACCCAAATTCCCCAAAACTAGATTTCTAGAAAATCTGACCTGATTCGCTTGATCAAGGGATGTTACAGGATGTATGATTGATGATATGAACTCCAAGACTTCATGGATTGATTGTCTAACAACATCTATCCATGATAACCACCCCTCCAGCCCCGTAAGAGAAGGAAAAGAATGATAAAAATGGTGAAAAACCCGACTGCTGAGCCTTAAATAGGCTGCCTACCGGCCGAGTTACGTACGTAACTGGCCTAGGGCTTACGTACATAACCGGCCATGGGCCGAGACACTGCCCAAAAATGCCGGCATCGTTACGTACGTAACCGGCCTTACGTACATAACTGCCGAGCACTACCGTCCGTAACTCGCCAAGCCGGCCTCAGGCCTGCATCGACCGCCATGACTCGCCGGCCAACTCCGACGGCCCGAACGACCCCGAAACCCGAACCTGAATACGAATCGAAGATACGGTTACGAAGTACTCGCAAAGATGAATTCGAGCACTAAGAGAACACACGATCCGACCACCCGAAGGCTCGAAATTCGACAATGGAAGGTAATTACCCCAAACTTTGGGAAATTACGAAAACGGCCCAAAACGTCCGAAATACACAATACACGATCGAAACACCAAACCAAAGCTCGCAACATGAATAATAACATTAAATGAACTTAAGATACTCGAAACAACAGTTTCGGACGAGATTCGCAAGAATCGAACGCAAGTACGAAAAAGCCGCTTAAGAACACGGAACTCAACAAAACGATACCGAAACGAACCCGGATGACAAAAAGTGCAGAATTAATCATTCTCATAATGACGATACGGTCATGAGAGAGTCATCGAAACGGACTCCCGCTGGAAAAATAAAATTACCGGAAATCGAAATTGCGGATATTACATACTAACCTCCTTAAAAGAAGTTTCGTCCCGAAACTTAAAACAAATAGGGAGAAGCAATATCCCGCCAGGAAAACTCAACGAGATACACAAGAAACACGTAACTTACGCCCAACGGTAAAACGTTACAAGCAACACAAAGGAATATACGGCGTGAAAACACACTCCACGACGACCAATACAACGTCACTGGTAGAGACATAATAAAACCAACAAGTGACAAGCGTCATCAAACAGATAAGACAATTATCCGAACAATCACAAAACACAACGAACAAAAATCAATACGATTGACCAACCCAACGGTACATCAATCAAAACGCGAGCCAATCGCTGAACAAATACGGAATTCCACCGCCCAAGGGTTGGAAGATCGAGAACGAGACTAATTTCCCGAACTTAAGGAAATTAGGAAGGAGTCTGAATGCTCAACAATAACGAAACGGGGTCAACAAAAACTGAACAATCAATGATCGAACCACAACGATCGAGACAACAAAAATCGAACAATCATGTTCGGATCACGAAGAACAATAAGGTTCAACCGACAACTCCGAGGTTCACATCTCGACTCGAGACAAAACATGATCTGGTGAAAACAACAAGATGTGCACTCACATAAGATCCACAGGAAAGGGAATAGCAATTGAAAAGTCACAACGACAAACGAGTAATTCCGAAACAATACCACCCTCGTTCGATCAACAAAAGCAAGGGGCAGGACAAGATCAGAAAATATCAACGAATATAAACGAGTCGACAGAGTCGAAAAGAACTAGTAGAACCAAAAGATGTTACTTCCGAACAAGGTTCACAAGAATCGAACCGAACTCGGAAAAGTCACAACGATAACCAGATCGACCCAAAACAAGATCACAGCTCGTTCGAACGATGAAATCAAAATACAGAACAAGTTCATAAAGCATCAACGAACACGAGCGAGTAGATAGACTTGAGAAAGAAGATATGTAGAAGTCCAAAAACAATACGGGTATTACATTCGACCTCTTATAAAAGAAGGTCGTCCCCGCAACTCACAATGACGGAAACAAGGCAACAACACAAAAGCAGTCAACGGAAACATTTCTCATGGGCCTCTTAGAGCCGATCCTGAAATCTGTATTGAAGTTCGTGCCCCGAAAGACTCGGAATCCAACTCGCAAAACTGGATCCTGTGTCTCTCGGGTCCACACTTGAAATGCGTTACTGACGAGAAGGGCAATTGGTACGTGCATGCTGTAATACCCGGTTGTAATTCAGTCATTATCATTCGGTAATTTCATTCAGTAATTATCACTATGTAATTTTTCACTTGTTAATAATCATTCATCAACCACATTTATTCATCCGTGTTCACCGTTCGGAATAACTTCGAGTCGTGTATCGATATTGTTCATTGTTTCAACCTTGCTTGGGAATCGAGACAAGAGTATTATCTTGATTGTTGTAATTGATTCATTAGTCAATGTTGACGTTGGAGTTCATGTCATTTCAAATCTCCTCATTGTTCAAATTGTGCTTTTGTTGGGCGAACCCTTGTAATCATTGCTTCGAACCACCGTTTTGGGGTTTCCGCACTTCCATTTCATGTTATTGTTTCCCAAATATTGATTCCTACTGCTTTTATTCTCTTCCCGGGTCATTTGTCATCATTTTAGGACCAAGGGGTGTGGGCCGCGGCACAAGGGAGTGTGCGCCGCGGCACACACATGTTGCAGTCTTGGCCGACCCGCCTGTTCCGGGGGCCGCGGCTCCTGCCGGCAAGGCCGCGGCACACTGCCGAGTCACTGCCGCGGCACACTCGGTCGGTCCGTGGCACACTGTCGAGCACTGGGGGCAGATTTTGGCCCTGTGCCGCGGCACACTCGGCCGGGCCGCGGCACACAGTGCAGGCTGCACTATAATTGCATTTTTTGAGAGGAACAAGCTCATTTTCATCCTACATCCGAGAGAGAGGGTTTGTGGGAGAAATTTTCATCGTCAATCGCTTGAATACTCGATTCTTTATCATTTTCATTCGGTTGTGAAGCTCGGATCGTCGATCTAACTCGTGTTCATCAAATCAAAGTGTTTGGATCTTCAAAGGTAATATTCCCAAACTTCTTGGATTTCGATTTATGTTGAGATATGATGTTTTGGACGTTCTAATCATGTTGTATGAAGATATATACATATGATTATGAGTATGTATGAATATTCATCGGATTATTGAAAGGTTATTCAAGAACACTTTGAATATTGAGTTGAATTTGGGGGTTTTCGATTAATTATTGTTGAAATCACGAATTTGGATATTCATATTGGATTATTGATCGTATTGAAGATGTTTTGTTGGTTTGAAACACTTCTTGGGGATTTGATATTGGTATTATTGAGGTTTGGTTGTAAACAATCGAAGTTTGGCCACAACGTGTTCGATATAATGCCCCAATGAACTTGGTTTAGTCGTATCAACGTTTTGAGTTAGTTATACTCGTGTTTGATTCGTGTGTTGAACCGGATTATTGGTAATTGTGTTATTCAAGGTTGTTCGAGCGACCGACATCTCATTTAGGATGTTGTTCGTGGAAGGACATTCTTCATCGGCGTTGTGTAAGTTAATTGTTACTCAGTTAAAGGGACATTCATTCCTTTCGTTGTTGTTCATTCATAATCATAACTCATTCATATTGTATTAACCGTATCGAGACTTGTCATTGTCAATTAATTACTTCAGTCACAAGGAACGACGATTCCAATCATTTCATTGAGCTATCATTCATTTCACTATCATTTCAGCTCGGTGAGTCATTATTGATTTCGATGTCACTTTTGTTATCTCGTTGCATTCCGGGTCATACTGGCGTGCCGGTTGGTATGTGTAGGATTTTCATGTGGGGCACATATTAAGTCGTGTGTTGGTTGTTGGCCTCACATTGGACTGTGCACATGAGAAGATCACTTCGTGAGACTGATTAGGTACAAGACCACACGTGTATTCGATCGATACTCGTTGGTGGCTTGTGCACGGACACATTTCCATCCCGGGCGTAGTGTGGCGCCACCCTTTGAGCCGTACCGTTAGTTGATTCATACAGCATGTTTGATTGCGTATGTTTTCAATAGGATTTGGGTTATAATCTGAACGATTCACTTTTGATCGCATGTGTTTGACGGTTTGAGATTTTTGATCGAACTTGTGGCTTATACAACATATATGATTGTGTTTGTTTCAACTCTTGAGGATTGTTGTTCTGTGTAACTGACCCCGTTGGGGGATTTTGTTTTTCAGGTCATGGGAAGGCTAAGGCACGGGAAGAGAACATTGACGGCGAGGAGTCCCAGTGATACTAGTAGGGGGACCCAGTCCTTTTCATTCACTTGTGTTTTCCTTATTTTATTTCTGCTGCAGACTTCCGTTTGAATACTCATTTTATTCAGTGTCGTATGTTTTATCTTCATATAAAATATACATGTATTTTGTATTATCTTGGGTGTGTTGTATGAAATTCCTCATCGGAGTAATTAATGATGTAATGTGGTTCGGTACTACATTTACCCTGTGTATTTCATTCATTTTCACTCGCCTGGTGGGTCCCAGTCGGGGGTTCACGGCACTGTAATATCCGCCTAGTTTGGGGTGTTACAGAGTTGGTATCGAAGAGTGGTTTTGAATACTACCTTCTGAGTCATGTCTCATTTGAAATCATCGTTTATCAGACTAGTATCATTAGACTTTCGCGTCACGTGTGACCTATGCAAGAGTCGAGCCCTTCAGACCAAAGAATAGTAAGATTTCCTCATTTATCATTTTCATTTGTAATCATGTTGATCATGTTAACTCATTAATCACTCAATTCATTTCATCAATCAGTTGTTAATCTTGAGGATCATATCATTAAACTTTTTAACTTTTTCAAGATAACCATTTTAAGAATATCATCAGATAATCATGTCACCTCATTTAATCATTCATGTAATCACTGTGTTAGAGCGTGTATGCTCATTTTCATCATTTAATGATGTAAATCGTAACGCGGTACTCATACGATATCTATGATTATCATACGGCCTTCCTACTTCAGTATGGAGAGAGCTGTCACGGGATGCACGGGGAGAGGCCGCAATGCGGGCCGAAATCCGGGAAATAATAACTCACTACCAGGAAGTAGTACCCAGGACTCCGCTCGATCGGAAGATGTTCGGGTTGATCCACTCACTTTTATGCAGGTCATTATGACCCATATGCAATGGCTCAATCATCATTGCACCAGTCTGGCCGATTTAATCGAGAGAAGTCTCCCGTGTGGGCCTGCTACTACGGAAATTGCTGAGCAACAACCTTCATCTGTCAGCAGGAAATCAACGAAGCGTAATCCGTCCGAAGGCGGTCAGTTTACCTTCAAGAAGCCTCGTGCGAGTCCTAACATTTCTGAGCGACCTCCTACGGCTCATAATCGTGCGGGATCTCAGTCCCGAGCGGCCAGTTCGGCCATCACCTGTTTCAAATGTGGAGCACCGGGTCATTACAGCACTAAGTGTCTGAAACCGTCTATCACGTGCCATAATTGTGGGATTTTTGGGCATAAGGCCCGTTTTTGCCGAAGGGACCCCAAGCATACTCCGGTGGCATCTCAGGCCCCGAAGCATTTAGCGGTTCAGAATCAGGCCACTTAGTCCGTGCTGTTTAAGACGACGGGAACAACTAAAGGCGGAGCTCATACTTATCAGACAGGAGCATCCGGTTCGGGGGCCGGCAAGCCCCGAATTCACGAGATGAAGAAGACCGACAATCCGAAGGCCCGAATGATCTCAGGTATACTCGTAATTCTATATCAATCTGTGTGAACCCTTTTTGATACTGGTACATCGCATTCATTCATTTCCGAATCATGTTTGAATATACTTAACTTGGATAGTCTTATTAATTGTGGGCCTTATATCATTGGTCTACCTGGCGGTAAAAGAATTTTCGAAAATCATGAGGTTAAGAACTGACTGAATTAAGCTTAATGACTGCGAGTGGTTGGTGGACCTAATCGTGGTGTATTTACCTAAGGACGATGTAATATTGGGTATTAGTGGGATGGATCGTCATGATACTATTCTCAATGTTCGTAAGCGTATGGTCACTATCATTTCCGTCGTTGGAGTCGAGTGTGTATTTCAGGGAGGTGATCCCCGTTGTTCCGGAAGAATCATTAATATGATGAAAGCAATAAATTACTCAACCAGGGATGTTCTATCATTCATTATATATCATTGTCATCGATTGACCATTCTAAGGCGATCGAGATGTTCCATCATTCCTTATATCATTGTCATCGATTGACCATTCTAAGGCGATCGAGATGTTCAATCATTCATTATATCATTGTCATCGATTGGCCGTTCTAAGGCAGTTGAGGTGTTCAATCATTCATTGTATCATTTTCATCGATTGGCCGTTCTAAGGCAATCGAGGTGTTCAACCATTCGTGGTATCATTGTTATCGTTTGACGATGTACTCCCAGACGAGCTACCTGTTTTGCGTCCACCGAGGGATATGGAATTCACGATAGAGTTGGAGCCTGGTACGTCCCCATTATCGAAGGCACCGTACCGGATGGCCCCAATCGAAATGCAGGAATTAAAGAATCAATTAGAGGATTTGACCGATAAGGGTTATATCCGACCGAGTGCGTCCCCGTGGGGAGCACCAGTGTTGTTTGTCAAGAATAAGGATGGTTCGTTTCGTGTGTGTATTAATTATCGGGAGTTGAACAGGGTGACGATCAATAATAAGTATCCTCTACCCCGTATTGATGATCTCTTAGATCAACTTCAGGGAGCTTCAGTATTTTTCAAGATCGACTTAAGATCTGAATATCACCAGTTGCGCATTCGAGAGTCGGATATCGCGAGGACGGCATTTCGAACATGCTATGGTCATTATGAATTCGTGATAATACCGTTTGGGTTAACTAATGCACTTGCGGTATTCATGGAGTTAATGAATCGGGTTTTGATCGACTATTTGGATCAGTTTGTGGTTATCTTTATTGATGACATTTTAATTTATTCTCGTGACCGGGAGGAGCACGAGTTTCACCTTCATCAGGTGCTCAACGTGTTGAGACGAGAGAAACTTTATGGGAAGTTTTCCAAATGTGAATTCTGGATGTCCGAAGTGACGTTTCTCGGACATGTAATTTTATCAGACGGAGTTCGTGTCGACCCTCAGAAGACGGAGGCTATCCGAGATTGGCAACCTCCGAAGAATGTTAAGGAAATCCGAAGTTTCCTCGGATTAGCTGGTTATTATCGGCGATTTGTGGAAGGATTTTCTAAAATCGCTCAACCCATGACGAACCTTTTAAGGAAAGATAAGAAATACACGTGGTCCGACGTGTGTCAACAGAGTTTTGAGGAACTCAGGAGCCGGTTAATTTCAGCACATGTCCTTTCTTTACTATAAGGAACAGAAGGATTTGTGGTCTATAGTGATGCATCCGGACAGGGTCTCGGATGTGTACGAATGCAGAACGAGAAAGTTATTGCTTATGCTTCACGACAATTGAGACCTTACGAGGTAAATTATCCGACCCACGACCTGGAGCTAGCAGCCGTGGTATTCGCATTGAAGATTTGGCATCATTATCTTTATGGCGTTACCTATCAGATATTCACCGATCATAAGAGTTTAAAATATATATTTACTCAGAAGGATTTAAATATGCGACAGAGACGGTGGTTAGAATTAATCAAAGATTATGATATTGAGATACTTTACCACCCGGGCAAGGCGAACGTTGCCGCCAATGCCTTCAGTCGTAAGTCCATTCAGGAGCAGATGCTTGCTCGATTAACAGTTCAGAAGGAACTTCAGCAAGAATTACTTAGGCAGAAGATCGAGGTTTAGATACAGCGTGTTCAGGGACAGCTTTGTATGTTGGATATTTCATCGCCACTTGAAGAGGCGATCAGAATGAATCAAGGTTCAGACCCATTTTTGTTGCGTATCTGCGAGGATATGACACAAGGGAAAGCCCCTGGCTTTGTGTTCCACGAGGATGGACTCTTGAGATTTAAGAATCGGTTATGTGTACCGGTGAATGACGAGTTGAAAAACTTAATTTTGAGAGAAGCCCATGCTACCCCTTATTCTATTCATCCGGTGTCCTGCAAGATGTACAAAGACTTGAAACAAAATTACCGGTGGAGTAATATGAAGCGTGAAGTCGCCGAGTTTGTTTCGAGATGTCTCACCTGTCAACAAGTCAAGATAGAACATCAGCGACCGACGGGTATGCTGAAACCGCTCCCTATACCAGAGTGGAAGTGGGAAGATATTTCCATGGACTTCATCACGAGTTTGCTGACGAGTCGTCGTGGCATGACCTCAATCTGGTAATTGTGGACCTTTTGTTTAAGTCAGCTCTTTTCCTTAAGATTAAGGTTACATGGGGTCCCGAGAGACTGGCCCAGTTGTTCATCAAAGAGATAGTGAGATTTCATGGTACTCCTAAGAGTATCATTTCTGATCGTGACGGGCGATTCGTGTCTCATTTTTGGAAATCAGTTCATCGTGCCATGGGAACTCAACTTAATTTCAGCACAGCTTTTCATCCTCAGTCCAACAGACAATCAGAGAGGACTATTCGGACATTGGAGGACATGTTGAGGGCATGCATCCTCGATTGGAAAGACGATTGGGAAGCCCAATTACCATTGATCGAGTTCACGTATAATAATAGTTGTCATGCTTCGATTAAGATGGCACCTTACGAGGCCTTGTACGGTCGTCATCGTCGATCTCCTTTGTGTTGGGACGACTTATCAGAATCAATCAGCACCGAGCCCGATATGCTTATAGCCGCCCGTGAGAAGGTAGCTTTGATCAGGAGTCGTTTGTTGACCGCTCAGAGTCGACAGAAATCTTATGCAGACAATCGTCGCCGACCATTAGAGTTCGAGATAGGTGACCACATGTTGGTCAAGGTATCCCCGAGTCGAGGTATCTTCCGTTTCGGGAAGCGGAGAAAGTTGAGTCCAAGATTTATTAGACCGTTTGAGATTTTGGATCGAGTAGGCGAGCTAGCTTCTCGATTGGCCTTACCTACAGCGTTGAGCCGAATTCATAATGTGTTTCACGTCTCTCAGCTACGGAAGTATGTTGCCGACCCGAGTCACTTACTTCAGTTCGACGAAATCGAGATCGCAGATGATCATTCGTATGAGGAGCGTCCCATACGAGTCTTAGAGCGGCGAATCAAATAGTTGAGAAATAAGGTGATTTCTTTGGTTAAAATTCAGTGGTCTAGACACGGAGTCGAAGAGGCTACTTGGAAAACCGAGGATAGTATGCGGGAAAGTTATCCCGAGTTGTTTGACCCTTAGTTTCGGGGACGAAACTCTTTTAAGGGGGGGTGTATGTAATACCCGGTTGTAATTCAGTCATTATCATTCGGTAATTTCATTCAGTAATTGTCACTATGTAATTTTTCACTTGTTAATAATCATTCATCAACCACATTCATTCATCCGTGTTCACCGTTCGGAATAACTTCGAGTCGTGTATCGATATTGTTCATTGTTTCAACCTTGCTTGGGAATCGAGACAAGAGTATTATCTTGATTGTTGTAATTGATTCATTAGTCAATGTTGACGTTGGAGTTCATGTGATTTCAAATCTCCTCATTGTTCAAATTGTGCTTTTGTTGGGCGAACCCTTGTAATCATTGCTTGGAACCACTGTTTTGGGGTTTCCGCACTTCCATTTCATGTTATTGTTTCCCAAATATTGATTCCTATTGCTTTTATTCTCTTCCCGGGACATTTTTCATCATTTTAGGACCCAAAGGGTGTGGGCCCCGGCACAAGGGAGTGTGCGCCGCGGCACACACATGTTGCAGTCTTGGCCGACCCGCCTGTACCGGGGGCCGCGGATCCTGCCGGCAGGCTGCGCATGCCGCCAATCACGCGCGGCGCACTTCAAAAGCCGCGCACACCGCGAGCACCGGGGCAGATTTTGGCCCTGTGCCGCGGCACACTCGGCCGGGCCGCGGCACACAGGCTGCACTATAATTGCGTTTTTTTAAAGGAACAAGCTCATTTTTCATCCTACATCCGAGAGAGAGGGTTTGTGGGAGAAATTTTCATCATCAATCACTTGAATACTCGATTCTTCATCATTTTCATTCGGTTGTGAAGCTCAGATCGTCGATCTAACTCATGTTCATCGAATCAAAGTGTTTGGATCTTCAAAGGTAATATTCCCAAACCTCTTGGATTTCGATTTATGTTGAGATATGATGTTTTGGACATTATAATCATGTTGTTTGAAGAGATATACATATGATTATGAGTATGTATGAATATTCATCGGATTATTGAAAGGTTATTCAAGAACACTTTGAATATTGAGTTGAATTTGGGGGTTTTCGATTAATTGTTGTTGAAATCACGAATTTGGATATTCATATTGGATTATTGATCGTATTGAAGATGTTTTGTTGGTTTGAAACACTTCTTGGGGATTTGATATTGGTATTATTGAGGTTTGGTTGTAAACAATCGAAGTTTGGCCACAGCGTGTTCGATATAATGCCCCAATGAACTTGGTTTAGTCGTATTGACGTTTTGAGTTAGTTATACTCGTGTTTGATTCGTGTGTTGACCCGGATTATTGGTAATTGTATTATTCAAGGTTGTTCGAGCGACCGACATCTCATTTAGGACGTTGTTCGTGGAAGGACATTCTTCATCGTCGTTGTGTAAGTTAATTCTTACTCAGTTAAAGGGATATTCATTCCTTTCGTTGTTGTTCATTCATAATCATAACTCATTCATATTGTATTAACCATATCGAGACTTGTCATTATCAATTAATCACTTCAGTCACGAGGAACGACGGTTCCAATCATTTCATTGAGCTATCATTCATTTCACTATCATTTAATCTCGGTGAGTCATTATTGATTTCGATGTCACTTTTGTTATCTCGTGGCATTCCGGGTCATACTGGCGTGCCGGTTGGTATGTATAGGATTTTCATGTCGGGCACATATTAAGTCGTGTGTTTTTGTTGTTGGCCTCACATTGGACTGTGCACACGAGAAGATCACTTCGTGAGACTGATTAGGTACAAGACCACACGTGTATTCGATCGATACTCGTTGGTGACTTGTGCATGGACACATTTCCATCCCGGGCGTAGTGTGGCGCCACCCTTTGAGCCGTACCGTTAGTTGATTCATACAGCATGTTTGATTGCATATGTTTTCAACAGGATTTGGGTTATAATCTGACCGATTCACTTTTGATCTCATGTGTTCGACGGTTTGAGATTTTTGATCGAACTTGTGGCTTATACAGCATATATGATTGTGTTTGTTTCAACTCTTGAGGATTGTTGTTCTGTGTAACTCACCCCGTTGGGGGATTTTGTTTTTCAGGTCATGGCAAGGCTAAGGCACGGGAAGAGAACGTTGACGGCGAGGAGTCCCAGTGATACTAGTAGGGGGCCCCAGTCCTTTTCATTCACTTGTGTTTTCCTTATTTTATTTCCGCTGCAGACTTCCGTTTAAATACTCATTTTATTCAGTGTCGTATGTTTTATCTTCATATAAAATATACATGTATTCTGTATTATCTTGGGTGTGTTGTATGAAACTCCTTATCGGAGTAATTAATGATGTAATGTGGTTCGGTACTACATTTACCCTGTGTATTTCATTCATTTTCACTCACCTAGTGGGTCCCAGTCGGGGGTCCACGGCACTGTAATATCCGCCTAGTTTGGGGTGTTACACATGCCCCCGGCACACCACAGTTGAAACACCTCGGCTCGGCATACCAAAAATACAAATGCTGGATACAATGGAATATAACATCATAAAACAATAAACCGGAGATGCCAACTTGGCATAACATATCAACACATACTAAAATCACATCAACCACGGCATCGTGCGACGATTACAACGGCCCGAACGATAACCAGCACATAATCACAAAACAGCATGAAACAATCATGCATATACACGAACGTACCAACCCAAGCTTCAACATCTCACACTCGTGCGACAACACGCAAATCATCACGAGGCGACAACCAGTAAATATCAGTTCACACCTCTCACAGAGGTCTAGTATAACAATTGCGTGGCAACGCCTCAACGTTCATGCCGCCAATTCGATCACACTCGGGAGCTAATATCATAACGACAATGCGAACATCATACATACATCCCCAGACCGCAAACGGGAATGGATAGGTTTTAAAAACGAAAACCTCCTTTTGAAAATAATTTAGAAAAACACCGGTTGATCTTGAGTATCACCTTTCAAAAAAAAGTACAGACGTGAATCATCGTTATCGAGACCTTGGAGAACCATTTCGCATTTGATAAAAATGAGGACACTTTCTCTTAGTGAAAAACTTTCAGAATATTCGACCCTCGGGTCTAAGTAAAAGTGTTTCTAAAATATTGAAAATATCTCAAAACATTTTGGTACTCGATGTAGAAGAATTTTGAAACATATTGTGGCACCTTGGATGTACCACGAGAAAATAACTCATTTTAAAAGTACGTCTCGAAATTTATTTTCTAAGATACTCAACGTTTTCAAAGATAATTCAATGGGATAGAATTCCCAAAAATTTCAGGTAATTACATGGAACAATATAGCGCCGTGGGTCCCACGCTGGAACCCACCAGGCTAAAAACCATTTACAAAAACGCCAAAAAAAGCCGATGACGGTAATATTTCAAAAACTCACAAAAGCCATTTACAAAATACTAAATACCGTCATAAGAATTTCACCAAAACGATCAAGGCCATAATGCCAAAAACTCGGTTAAGGGAATTGGTTTTCGAAATAAAACTCAGTCGGTAAAATACCGAAAGCCATTACAAAATAACTCACGCAGCGGATAAATGAAATACAGTCCAACATGCACAATCCAGCAACACTACTCCTCATATGAACGAAATATGAGAGTCAAATAACAACATATCACGAAATCAAAATCCATAAGAGGATTCCGTCAATTAACTCATAATCATACCAGTAACTCGCAACAGACGAGGTACAAACACAAAGAAGGGAGACTTACATCCACAGGTCGCATGAAGGTGATGATCGCCCCATGATACTAATCACGACCAACCAACTCAGACGACGCGTCGCGACACGACTCAGTCAGATAAAATCCGACGAAACAAGACTCAAACAACACGACTTGACCCGACAACCTAGGTTTCCACAACCTAAGCTCTGATACCATTTATGTAACACACCCAATCCGCTCAGGGATATTACACGCCATAGAACCTTTCCTCAAGGATCTACCAGGCTGATAACAACAAACAAACAACTCGACGATGCCTTTAAGGCTACAATAACTCAGTAGGCCGACTTGGTCTTTCAATAAAAACATACAACTCAATTACAATTCATGCCCATGCAGGGGTCAAAATACAACAACTCTCGTACAACGGGGAAAAATATACTGCAACAGAAATAAAAAAAACTGAACCAATACAACAACGTATGGTTCCCTATGTGATTAGTATCGATCATCTTTCATCATCCTTCGTGCCGACCCTGTGTTATGCTCCCAAACCTGAATGCAAAAACAGACATCCACCCCCCGAATACTCGGGGGTTAGCAAAACTCCACTGTTTTGCTAGTGCAAGAACAAAGTGCAAAATATGAGTCATACAATTCACATTCCACGAATAACAATAACCAGGAATACTCAAAGATCCAAACGAAACGAAAAATACTTCCCGAGGCAAGATTTTGGGAAAAACATTCCAAAACCGAAAGATCGCAAATCAATGGAAATAATTTATAAAACATTTTAAAATGCCATCGAGAGTTTTAATAGAACACAATTTAGGATTACCGAAACCTTCTCTTTCCAAAACTCAAAAATATGAAAGGGGTCACCACCTCGAAGGTTTATTTTCCGTAAAAAGACCTTTACAATACCGTTGGGATTTTAGCCCCAAATTTCATCAAATCACAGTACACGAGAACAATAGTAAGGTTCGTTTTCCAACATCAAAACCCCACAATTGAAAGACTAAAACACATACGACAAAATACTCTAGTGACATCCTAGCCAAGTAGGCCAATGAACAACTTACCTCTTACACACTTATTCAATGCATGCAAATCATGAAAGCCGATCAAAACACTCGTTTCCGGAAACGCCAATCTCAAAACACATTTGTGAAATACACCACAATTAATCGTGGATCCACCCCTCCGTGGACCCCTACTGAGACCCCGTCGGATCTAACCCATAGTGGTTAAAAGCATGCTCGTGGATCCACCCCTCCGTGGACCCCAACCGAGACCCCGTCGGATCTAACCCATAGTGAGCATACACACACACACGTTACTCATGCAATACTAATATGCTAAGAATGTAAGCTCATCAAGAATACTTACTAGAGATGGCCACTTACTCGACACCGTTATCAAACTCATCACAACACAACACGATTAACGCGGAATACATGATTCCATAACTTTAAACAACAGGGGTATCACCAAGGCCCTAAACGTTCAAAACAATCAAATCAAAATCAATTCCCCAAAACACACCGTTCACAAAACACAAGCGTTTTGAAAGTGAGCCTTTAACGAGGCTAAACGGAATCTTTTGAAAGTTCAAATCAAACGATCAAACAGACACATAGGGACGATCACTAATTATCATATCCGCAAAACAAGAATTGTATGGACAAGGTACTTGCCTCAAAATCGGCACGGAAGTATTTAGACAAACACGGCTCAACCGGGAAGCTTCGGAATGCCCGATGTTATCGAAAAGGAAGATGACAACGAACGGAAGGGTTCAACACGGTTTCTTCGCAAGAAACTCGACCCTAACATAATATAATCAATAAATCAATGATCATACGAGGAAGAATAATCGTAGAACGTCCGAAAACCCCTCTAAGATATTCTACCGGACACCTTCAAGGCGTCGATCAAGAACTCGATCAAAACAACGAATCGATACGATCCAACCATGGAGTAACAAGGGAAATGATATAATACATCTAAATAATCATCAATCCATCACAATCATAAGTTAAATTGGATTAAACGGACGAAATCAACCAAAATACCCAAATTCCCCAAAACTAGATTTCTAGAAAATCTGACATGATTCGCTTGATCAAGGGATGTTATAGGATTGATGATTGATGATATGAACTCCAAGACTTCATGGATTGATTGTCTAACAACATCTATCCATGATAACCATACCTCCAGCCGCGGAAGAGAAGGAAAAGAATGATAAAAATGGTGAAAAACCCGACTGTTGGGCCTTAAATAGGCTGCCTGCTGGCCGAGTTACGTACGTAACCGGCCAAGGGCTTACGTACGTAACCGGCCATGGGCCGAGACACTGCCCAAAAAGGCCGGCATTGTTACGTACGTAACCAGACAAGGCTTTCGTACGTAACCGGCCTTACGTACGTAACTGCCGAGCACTACCGGCCGTAACTCGGCCAGTGCCGGGCTGGGCCCAGACTGAACGGCCATGACTCGGTCGGGGCCAACTCCGACGGCCCGAACGACCCCGAAACCCAAACCTGAATACGAATCGAAGATACGATTATGAAGTACTCGTAAAGATGAATTCGAGCACTAAGAGAACACATGATTCCGACCACCCGAAGGCTCGAAATTCGACAATGGAAGGTAATTACCCCAAACTTTGGGGAATTACGAAAACGGCCCAAAACGTCCGAAATACACAATACAAGATCGAAACACCAAACCAAAGCTCGCAACATGAATAATAACATTAAATGAACTTATGAGAAACTCGAAACAACAGTTTCGGATGAGATTCGCAAGAATCGAATGCAAGTACGAAAAAGCCACTTAAGAACACGGAACTCAACAAAACGATACCGAAACGAACTCGGATGACAAAAAGTGCAGAATTAATCATTCTCATAATGACGATACGGTCATGAAAGAGTCGTCGAAATTGACACCCGCCAGCAAAAGAAAATTACCGGAAATCGAAATTGCGGATATTACATACTACCCTCCTTAAAAGAAGTTTCGTCCCGAAACTTAAAACAAGTAGGGAGAAGCAATATCCCGCCAGGAAAACTCAACGAGATACACAAGAAACGCGTAACTTACGCCCAATGGCGAAACGTTACAAGCAACGCAAAGGAATATACGGCGTGAAAACACGCTCCACGACGACCAATACAACGCCACTGGTAGAAACATAATAAAACCAACAAGTGACAAGCGTCATCAAACAGATAAGACAATTTTCCGAACAATCACAAAACACAACGAACGAAAATCAATACGATTGACCAACCCAACGGTACATCAATTAAAACGCGAGCCAATCGCTGAACAAATACGGAATTCCACCGCCCAAGGGTTGGAAGATCAAGAACGAGACTAATTTCCCGAACTTAAGGAAATTAGGAAGGAGTCTCAACGCTCAACAATCATGAAACGGGGTCAAAAAAAATTGAACAATCAATGATCGAACCACAATGATCGAGACAACAAAAATTGAACAATCATGTTCGGATCACGAAGAACAATAAGGTTCAACCGACAACTCCGAGGTTCACATGTCGACTCGAGACAAAACATGATCTGGTGAAAACAACAAGATGTGCACTCACATAAGATCCACAGTAAAGGGAATAGCAATTGAAAAGTCACAACGACAAACGAGTAATTCCGAAATAATATCACCCTCGTTCGATCAACAAAAGCAAGGGGCAAGACAAGATCAGAAAATGTCAACGAACATAAACGAGTCAACAGAGTCGAAAAAATAGAAGTTCAAAATCCGATCCACTTCGAATAAAAGAACTAGTAGAACCAAAAGATGTTACTTCCGAACAAGGTTCACAAGAATTGAACCGAACTCGGAAAAGTCACAGCGATAACCAGATCGACCCAAAACAAGATCATAGCTCGTTCGAACGATGAAATCGAAATACAAAACAAGTTCAGAAAGCATCAACGAACACGAGCGAGTCGATAGACTTGAGAAAGAGGAAAGGCAGAAGTCCAAAAACAATATGGGTATTACATTTGACCTCTTATAAAAGAAGGTCGTCCACGCAACTCACAATAACGGAAACAAGGCAACAACACAAAAGCAGTCAACGGAAACATTTCTCATGGGCCTCTTAGAGCCGATCCTGAAATCTGTACTGAAGTTCGTGCCCCGAAAGACTCGGAACCCAACTCGCAAAATTAGATCCTGTGTCTCTCGGGTCCACACTTGAAATGCGTTACTGACGAGAAGGGCAATTGATACGTGCATGCTGTAATACCCGGTTGTAATTCAGTTATTATCATTCGGTAATTTCATTCAGTAATTGTCACAATGTAAATTTTCACTTGTTAATAATCATTCATCAACCACATTCATTCATCCGTGTTCACCGTTCGGAATAACTTCGAGGTGTATCGATATTGTTTATTGTTTCAATTGTAATATCCGGATTTATTACTGTGTATTTCATCTGTATTCAAACCCTGTATTATTCGGATTTGTGGTTTTGATTATTGGAGTATGATATTTCTTACATTGGCATCCTTGTACTTAAGTATAACAACATGCAAATTTTCTCATGCAAACTCGTGATAGCGCACGCTAAGAATGTAGCTTAACGCGCGCTATCGGCTATTACTAGCGCACGCTACGTATGTAGGAGTTGCGTGCGCTAGACACTGAATTATTAAGGTAGGCGGCTAGCACATGCGCCAGCCGGGACATGGGTCCGGATAAGATTCCCGCGGACGAACCTGGATAGATTTGGAGTCAACGCTTATTAGCGCGCGCTAAGTATGTATTGTAGCGTGCGCTAATTAGCTAAAGTGCAGAATATTATAAATGAGACAACAACCCGTTTTGGCTTACATTTCCTTCGTCCATTATTCATTCTTGAGAGGCCAGAGAGCTATAATCATCCTTCTAACACACTTAGAACACATCTTAGTGATCCTTGAATATTGGTTATCACTTGTGAGTGATCATTGAAGAGAAGTAACACCTTGGAGTGGCACATAACCAACCGGAGTCGGATTCTACCTTGTGGTTCAGTCATTTCGTCATATTAAGGTATGTTGATTCTATCTTCAACTCTAGATTCGTGTTATGGAGAATAAGATGATCATGTTAGCAAATATTGATCTTCTTGGAGGAATTATCCAAAGTACATCATGTTTGGAATATTGAGATGAATAGGCCTTAAGTACCTTGATTATGAACATCATGATTCGAATCTTATTACATTGAACAAGTAGAGGAAGCTTTTATCATTGGTAATCCGAATCTAGTAGGTGTTTTCATAACAATCATGGACTTGACTTTTACATCATTATTGTTAGACGAATCTATAGGGTTGATCATGGAAGGATTTAATTTGTAAAGATGGATCATTATTAAAACTTCAGAGTGATAGTTTTCATTGATATGAAGGTGTTGATATCAACCGTTAAAGCCTTCCGAATCATCGCATGAAGAATTGTATTTGAAATGGAATATGGTTTCATAATAGTATACATATTCTTGAATCCGAAGTTGTTGTTATCCGTAAAATCATTCATAACCGTATGAACATGATATTCATGGAGGTAACATGAATTAACACTGAGGATTTCATTTGGTTTGATCATTTTGAGATTCATCTACTGCCCAGTAGTAAACTGCCATGCATAGTTAGCGCACGCTAAGCTATGTAGATTAATGTGCGCTATCGAGCATGAGTTAACGTACGCTACGTTTGGTACGTAATGTACGTTAGGCAATTAGTCGAGTCAGTCGGCTGATCAGTGAGGCACTGACCACGCCTGGTTAGCGTATGTTAGGCTGTGTGTACTGCGTGCGCTAACAAGTAGCATTAACGTACGCTACATAGGATTCGTAGCGTGCGTTAAGCGATCCAGACAGATTGCATATTAAGGACTTCCTACCGTAATATTTGAATTGTTAGACGTTCGTACGGCATGAGATGAATTCTATACTATTTCTTTTGTTAAGGTTCCGGATTAACACGTGGTTGATCGAAGGGGACGACCTTCGAGTATTTTGATATTCGTGGAAGTTTTATTCTTGTCAACGAACCGAGGCAAGTACTCTAATTAGAATTGTTTATATTATGACAATTATGATGTGATTGTATCGTGTAAATATGTTGTGATTATATGTTCACCATGCGTTGATCCGACGGGAATCATCATGGGAATCTATAGCTGTGTGCGCTGGATCGTTGGACAGGTAGTTCCACCATGTGTTGGTCCGACGGGATCATCATGGGAATCTATAGCTGTGTGCGCTGGATCGTTGGAATACCATCAGTATGTTGAAACTGTTATGATATGATATGTGTTGTGGATATTTCTCGTTGGAGAAATTTGTTATGATATAATTGTTGATTATATCACTGTTGTATGATTATTGTACTTGTACTAGCATCGTTGTGCTAACCCCTTCGTGGGTGAACATTTGTGTATGTTCAGGATCCGGGAGAGCGGGAAGCGGCCACTGGAGATGCATGATGACGAGGGTGCGAGTGATGTTCCGGGTTTATCATTCGTTGTTTGTTGGTTATTTCAATAAGTACTCGAGTACGTCATTAGTTTATAATGTTTGGATTTTAGTGATGTAATAATAACTCTTCATTGGATATTTGTATTCTCGGTATTGAACCAAACAGTTGTATTTTATTTCAGTAATTTCATAAATCGGTATCTGTTAGTGTCTTTTCTTTTATTCAGCCTTGTAAATTCTTATGTAAAGGATTTACGGCGCTGTAATATTCCTGAATATATCGGGGGTGTTACAGAATATGGTATCGGAGCTAAGATTATGGATATCTTGGCCATTGGGTTAAAATAGGGGTCATTTATGCTTTTTTTTTAGGTAACCGGCCGTGAATGACATCACTGTACTGCCTACGTCTTCATGCGAACGGTGGTTGTAAGTTCCTAAACTCTATCTCGTTCTTTACATGTTGTACCTTCTTATACTTTAACATTAGAACGATGTTGTTTCCTGTATATTAAGTATTTGTGATTACAGTATGTTGAGAGGGGGACGTGGACGTGGCCGCGGTCGTGGACGCGGACGAAGGAATGCTGAAAGGGAGGCATCGCCTTCTAATCAGGCTAGTCATAGCTCAGGCGAGACGCAACAATCCATCAATAACGAACCGGAACCTGCTGTACCAGGAATCCTTCGTCAAGTGGTGAATCAGATGACTTAGTTCGATCATGTCGTGGATCGAATGCAGATGGCGGTGGGACTTCAGCAGGGAGATAAACAGCAAAGGATCCCAGAAATGGGAAATCGAGGTGACCGATGGTTGCAAGAGGTAGCGAAAATGCAACCACCCAAATTTGACGGTTTTTCCGAGACTCCCACTTGGGATCATTGGTTGAAGGAATTGGAGAAAATTTTTACTGGAATTAATTGCCCAGACGATAGGAGAGCTCCTATTGCCCAGTACTTTCTGATTGGGGAGGCATCCGAGTGGTGGGAAGCTATCCGACCTACATATCATGATGCTGATTGGACAGAATTTAAAATGATGATGGAAGCTCAGTACTGCCCTCGTCCTGTGAGGGAAGCCAAAATTCGGGAGTTTTTCTCCGCTAAGCAATCAGACGAACCCGTATCCCAGACAATTAAGACGTTTAACCAGCAGTTAGCATTTGTTCGACATCTGGTTAGAACAGATGCGGAGATGATGATTCATTTTGAAATGAGGATGAAACCAGAAATCCAGAGGTACATGTCCGGTTTTGAATGTACCACTCTCCGCCAATACCATAATATGGCGTTGGCGTACGAAATCAAAGGAGCAGCAATGGAGAAGTTTATGGAGTCGAAGAAACAGAAAGTCTCTGGTACTTTTACAGAGCACAAGAGCAGTGGGCCCCGCAAGGCCCAGTCTTCTTTTTCTTTCAAGAAACCTCCGCACCCATCTAAGAGCGGAAAGAATTACGGAACAATGTTAACCACGATGGATACAACTAGGAAGTGCTTTAACTATGGTCGCCCAGGCCACCTTTGGTGTGATTGTTTGTGCACTCCAGTTACATGTTTTGACTGCGGACAGGAAGGGCACCGTGCGACGTTTTGTAAGGATGCCACCAAGTATAATGGAACTCGTTCATCGCAGCCAGTTCAGAAGGAAGCTAGTATCCAACAGACGCAGCAAAGTGTTCAGATGCCTCAAAATTTTGGCCGCGGACGAGGCAGAGGACAATGGGACCTAAAGGGGACATCGAGTGTCGGATATGTTCCCCCACGTCTGTATGAGATAAGGAGGACAGACGATCAGGATGCTACTGTCGCATCAGGTACTGTCCAGATCCTTTCCCAGCCAGTTAGCGTTTTATTCGATACAGGAGCTACGCATTCTTTTATATCCTTGTCTTGTGTAAATCGTTTAAATATTTCTGGTTTTCATGCTTGTGAACCTTATGTTGTTGGTTTACCGAGTGGAGAGAGGATTGTCGGGAACTTAGAAACCAGAAATTTTCCTGTATCATTTGGAGGCAGAGAGTGGCTCTCAAATTTGATTGTAATAGAAATGCAAGGAGACGATCTGATACTCGGAGACGATTGGCTTAATCGATATGGAGCAATTGTAAACTACCGAAGGAGGAACATCTCGCTGATCGCTGACGATGGTTCCGAAGTACCGTTTGAGGGATGGAAACCAGGAAGCTCAGGAAAGTTGATTAAGGCGATGAAAGCTGTCAAATTGTTGAAACAGGGTTGTACCGGGTACTGGTTCTATGCAATGAACAAAGAAGACGAAATTATGGAACTTTCATCCATTCCTGTTGTGAATGATTTTCCAGATGTATTCCCTGACGAGTTACCTAGACTACCTCCACGAAGGGATGTAGAATTTACCATTGAGCTGGAACCCGGAGCTACACTAATTTCTAAGGCGCCGTATCGTATGGCACCTACTGAAATGTATGAACTGAAGAAGCAGCTGGAGGAGGTACTGGATAAAGGCTATATTCATCCAAGCGTTTCACCCTGGGGAGCGCCAGTCCGTTTTGTCCGAAAGAAGGATGGATCGCTTTGACTGTGTATTGACTATCGAGAGCTGAACAAGATGACGATTAAGAATAAGTACCCGTTTCCACGTATTGATGATCTGTTTGACCAGTTGCAAGGGGCAACATTATTTTCTAAAATCGATCTGAGATCAGGGTATCATCAGCTGAGGATTAAAGAATCTGATGTTCCGAAATCAGCATTCAGAACTCGCTACGGACACTATGAGTTTGTAGTGATGCCGTTTGGTCTCACTAATGCACCTGTTGTATTCATACAGTTGATGAACCGAGTGTTCATCGAATATTTGGATAAATTTGTGTTCGTGTTCATTGATGACATTCTGGTGTATTCTAAGAACCCAGAAGAGCATGCACAACATTTACGGATTATATTAGGACTTTTGAGAAGCGAGCAAATCGTCGCCAAACTCTCTAAGTGTGAATTTCAAGCTAAAGGAAGTAATGTTCCTTGGTCATGTGGTATCACCAAGGAGTCCGAGTAGATCCGCAGAAGATCGAAGCGGTTTTGGATTGGAAGCCTCCAAAGAATGTGAAAGAAGTCCGAAGTTTCTTAGGACTTGCTGGGTATTATCGTCGGTTCGTGGAAGGATTTTCCAAAATTTCCCGCCCACTTACTCGACTCCTGCAGAAAACTCAAAAGTTTGAGTGGAACGAGTCGTGTCAGACTAGTTTTGATGAATTGAAGAAGAGATTGACGACGGCACCGATTCTATCACTTCCACAGGGAACTGGAGGATTTATAGTTTACAGTGATGCTTCGAACCAAGGACTTGGGTGCGTATTGATGCAGAATGAAAAGGTGATCGCTTATGCTTCACGACAGCTGAAACGTTATGAAGTGAATTATCCAACACATGATTTAGAGCTAGCAGCAGTAATTTTTGCTTTAAAGATCTGGAGGCATTATCTGTACGGGACTCACTGTCAGATCTTTACGGATCACAAGAGTCTCAAATACATCTTCAGTCAGAAAGAGTTGAACATGCGGCAAAGAAGATGGTTAGAGCTGATCAAGGACTATGACCTTGAGATTTTGTATCATCCAGGCAAAGCGAATGTAGTGGCCGATGCACTCAACCGCAAGCCTGTTTCTAGATGCTGGAGACGCTGACCTCCCAACTTAGCCTTCAACGAGAGATGATTCGAGAAGGAATTGAGGTGTGGTTACAAAGAGTCCAAGGACAACTGTGCGTGATGGAAATAACTTCGTCATTAACCGAAGAAATCAAATCTAGACAGGCAGATGATCCTCTGATGATTCGGTTACGTGATGAAGTGATCAAGGGGAAGGCCCCCGGATTCGTAATCCATGATGATGGAGTTTTGAGATTTCAGAACCGACTCTGCGTATCCGATGTCGATGTTCTGAAACAGACAATTATGAAGGAAGCTCACAGTTCGCCCTATTCTATCCACCCGGGCACCAGTAAGATGTATAAGGACTTGAAGCAGAATTTCTGGTGGGGCAACATGAAGAAAGATGTAGCGGACTATGTTTCGAAATGCTTGACTTGTCAGCAGGTTAAGATCGAGCATCAACGGCCTGCCGGAATGTTGAAGCCGCTCCCGATTCCTGAATGGAAGTGGGAGGACATATCGATGGACTTTATCACTAGTATGCCGAGAACCAAGATAGAAATGAACATGATTTGGGTGATAGTTGATCGTTTAACCAAATCAGCTCACTTTCTAGGCATTAAGGACACGTGGGGACCAGAGAGGTTGGCACGAGTATTTATTTCGGAGATAGTTCGATTGCATGGTATGCCGAAGACCATTGTTTCTGATTGAGACGGTCGTTTTGTGTCCCACTTTTGGAAAGCAGTTCATAAGGCCTTGGGAACCGAATTGAACTTCAGCACAGCTTATCACCCACAGACTGATGGACAATCCGAGAGGACTATTCAAACGGTGGAAGATATGCTAAGGGCTTGTGCTTTAGGTTGGTCAACTGATTGGGAAGTTCATCTACCGTTGATTGAATTTACCTACAACAATAGTTGGCATGCTTCCATTAAGATGGCACCGTTTGAGGCATTATATGGGAGGAGATGTAGATCGCCCGTATGTTGGGATGATTCATCAGACTTAATCGGGACGGAACCATATTTGATTGTACAGACTCGAGAGAAGATAGCCTTGATTCGTGAAAGGATGTTGACCGCCCAAAGTCGCCAGAAATCTTACGCAGACGTACGCCGTCGCCCTTTGGAGTTCAGTACGGGAGACCACATACTTGTAAAGGTTTCTCCTACTCGGGGAATACTTTGTTTCGGAAGGAAAGGAAAGCTGAGTCCGAGATATATCGGACCATTTGAGATCCTTGAGAGAGTTGGAGAATTGGCATACAGATTGGCATTGCCGCCGTCGTTGAGCCATGTTCATAACGTGTTCCACGTACCCCAGTTACGGAGGTATATACCAGATCCTAGTCATATCATTGATTTCGGCGAGATCGAAGTTGCTCAAGATGGGACGTTTGAAGAAAGACCGGTCAAGATACTCGAGAGTCGAGTTAAGCAGTTGAGGAACAAACCAATCGTTTTGGTCAAAGTTCAATGGTCACGCCACGGAGTGGAAGAAGCTACATGGGAAACGGAAGATGGTATGAAGTCCAGATATCCCGAATTATTTTCGTCTTGAGTTTCGGGACGAAACTCCTTTTTAGTAGGAGAGTATGCAATATACGGATTTATTACTGTGTATTTCATCTGTATTCAAACCCTGTATTATTCGAATTTGTGGTTTTGATTATTGGAGTATGATATTTCTTGCATTGGCATCCTTGTACTTAAGTATAACAACATGCAAATTTTCTCATGCAAACTCGTGATAGCGCAGGCTAAGAATGTAGCTTAACGCGCGCTATCGGCTATTACTAGCGCACGCTACGTATGTAGGAGTTGCGTGCGCTAGACACTGAATTATTGAGGTAGGCGGCTAGCACATGCGCCAGCCGGGACATGGGTCCGGATAAGATTCCCGCGGACGAACCTGGATAGATTTGGAGTATACGCTTATTAGCGCGCGCTAAGTATGTATTGTAGCGTGCGCTAATTAGCTAAAGTGCAGAATATTATAAATGAGACAACAACCCGTTTTGGATTACATTTCCTTAGTCCATTATTCATTCTTGAGAGGCCAGAGAGCTATAATCATCCTTCTAACACACTTAGAACACATCTTAGTGATCCTTGAATATTGGTTATCACTTTTTTAGTGATCATTGAAGAGAAGTAACACCTTGGAGTGGCACATAACCAACCGGAGTCGGATTCTACCTTGTGGTTCAGTCATTTCGTCATATTAAGGTATGTTGATTCTATCTTCAACTCTAGATTCGTGTTATGGAGAATAAGATGATCATGTTAGCAAATATTGATCTTCTTGGAGGAATTATCCAAAGTACATCATGTTTGGAATATTGAGATGAATAGGCCTTAAGTACCTTGATTATGAACATCATGATTCGAATCTTATTACATTGAACAAGTAAAGGAAGCTTTTATCATTGGTAATCCGAATCTAGTAGGTGTTTTCATAACAATCATGGACTTGACTTTTACATCATTATTGTTAGACGAATCTATAGGGTTGATCATGGAAGGATTTATTTTGTAAAGATGGATCATTATTAAAACTTCAGAGTGATAGTTTTCATTGATATGAAGGTGTTGATATCAACCGTTAAAGCCTTCCGAATCATCGCATGAAGAATTGTATTTGAAATGGAATATGGTTTCATAATAGTATACATATTCTTGAATCCGAAGTTGCTGTTATCCGTAAAATCATTCATAACCGTATGAACATGATATTCATGGAGGTAACATGAATTAACACTGAGGATTTCATTTGGTTTGATCATTTTGAGATTCATCTACTGCCCAGTAGTAAACTGCCATGCATAGTTAGCGCACGCTAAGCTATGTAGATTAATGTGCGCTATCGAGCATGAGTTAACGTACGCTACGTTTGGTACGTAACGTACGTTAGGCCATCAGTCGAGTCAGTCAGCTGATCAGTGAGGCACTGACCACGCCTGGTTAGCGTATGCTAGGCTGTGTGTACTGCGTGCGCTAACAAGTAGCATTAACGTACGCTACATAGGATTCGTAGCGTGCGTTAAGCGATCCAGACAGATTGCATATTAAGGACTTCCTACCGTAATATTTGAATTGTTAGACGTTAAATGCGGCATGAGATGAATTCTATACTATTTCTTTTGTTAAGGTTCGGGCTTAACACGTGGTTGATCGAAGGGGATGACCTTCGAGTATTTTGATATTCGTGGAAGTTTTATTCTTGTCAACGAACCGAGGCAAGTACTCTAATTAGAATTGTTTATATTATGACAATTATGATGTGATTGTATCGTGTAAATATGTTGTGATTATATGTTCACCATGCGTTGATCCGACGGGAATCATCATGGGAATCTATAGCTGTGTGCGCTGGATCGTTGGACAGGTAGTTCCACCATGTGTTGGTCCGACGGGATCATCATGGGAATATATAGTTGTGTGCGCTGGATCGTTGGAATACCATCAGTATGTTGAAACTGTTATGATATGATATGTGTTGTGGATATTTCTCGTTGGAGAAATTTGTTATGATATAATTGTTGATTATATCAGTGTTGTATGATTATTGTACTTGTACTAGCATCGTTGTGCTAACCCCTTCGGGGGTGAACATTTGTGTATGTTCAGGATCCAGGAGAGCGGGGAAGCAGCCACTGGAGATGCATGATGACGAGGGTGCAGAGTGATGTTCCGGTCGGGTTTATCATGCATTGTTTGTTGGTTATTTCAATAAGTACACGAGTACGTCGTTAGTTTATAATGTTTGGATTTTAGTGATGTAATAATAACTCTTCATTGGATATTTGTATTCTCGGTATTGAACCAAACGGTTGTATTTTATTTCAGTAATTTCATAAATCGGTATCTGTTAGTGTCTTTTCTTTTATTCAGCCTTGTAAATTCTTATGTAAAGGATTTACTATCTGTAATATTCCTGAATATATCGGGGGTGTTACAGAATATGGTATCGGAGCTAAGATTATGGATATCTTGGCCATTGGGTTAAAATAGGGGTCATTTATGTTTTTTTTTAGGTAACCGGCCGTGAATGACATCACTGTACTGCCTACGTCTTCATGCGAACGGTGGTTGTAAGTTCCTAAACTCTATCTCGTTCTTTACATGTTGTACCTTCTTATACTTTGACATTAGAACGATGTTGTTTCCTGTATATTAAGTATTTGTGATTACAGTATGTTGAGAGGGGGACGTGGACGTGGTCGCGGTCGTGGACGCGGACGAAGGAATGCTGAAAGGGAGGCATCGCCTTCTAATCAGGCTAGTCATAGCTCAGGCGAGCCGCAACAATCCATCAATAACGAACCGGAACCTGCTGTACAAGGAATCCTTCGTCAAGTGGTGAATCAGATGACTCAGTTCGATCATGTCGTGGATCGAATGCAGATGGCGGTGGGACTTCAGCAGGGAGATGGACAGCAAAGGATCCCAGAAATGGGAAATCGAGGTGACCGATGGTTGCAAGAGGTAGCGAAAATGCAACCACCCAAATTTGACGGTTTTTCCGAGACTCCCACTTGGGATCATTGGTTGAATGAATTGGAGAAAATTTTTACTGGAATTAATTGCCCAGACGATAGGAGAGCTCCTATTGCCCAGTACTTTCTGATTGGGGAGGCATCCGAGTGGTGGGAAGCTATCCGACCTACATATCATGATGCTGATTGGACGAAATTTAAAATGATGATGGAAGCTCGATCGCCCTCGTCTGTGAGGGAAGCCAAAATTCGGGAGTTTTTCTCCGCTCGGAATCGACGAACCCGTATCCCGCATAATTAAGACGTTTAACCAGCAGTTAGCATTTGTTCGACATCTGGTTAGAACAGATGCGGAGATGATGATTCATTTTGAAATGAGGATGAAACCAGAAATCCAGAGGTACATGTCCGGTTTTGAATGTACCACTCTCCGCCAATACCAGAATAAGGCGTTGGCGTACGAAATCAAAGGAGCAGCAATGGAGAAGTTTATGGAGTCGAAGAAACAGAAAGTCTCTGGTACTTTTACAGAGCACAAGAGCAGTGGGACCCGCAAGGCCCAGTCTTCTTTTTCTTTCAAGAAACCTCCGCACCCATCTAAGAGCGGAAAGAATTACGGAACAATGTTAACCACGATGGATACAACTAGGAAGTGCTTTAACTATGGTCGCCCAGGCCACCTTTGGTGTGATTGTTTGTGCACTCCAGTTACATGTTTTGACTGCGGACAGGAAGGGCACCGTGCGACGTTTTGTAAGGATGCCACCAAGTATAATGGAACTCGTTCATCGCAGCCAGTTCAGAAGGAAGCTAGTATCCAACAGACGCAGCAAAGTGTTCAGATGCCTCAAAATTTTGGCCGCGGACGAGGCAGAGGACAATGGGACCGAAAGGGGACATCGAGTGCCGGATATGTTCCCCCACGTCTGTATGAGATAAGGAGGACAGACGATCAGGATGCTACTATCGCATCAGGTACTGTCCAGATCCTTTCCCAGCCAGTTAGCGTTTTATTCGATACAGGAGCTACGCATTCTTTTATATCCTTGTCTTGTGTAAATCGTTTAAATATTTCTGGTTTTCATGCTTGTGAACCTTATGTTGTTGGTTTACCGAGTGGAGAGAGGATTGTCGGGAACTTAGAAACCAGAAATTTTCCTGTATCATTTGGAGGCAGAGAGTGGCTCTCAAATTTGATTGTAATAGAAATGCAAGGAGACGATCTGATACTCGGAGACGATTGGCTTAATCGATATGGAGCAATTGTAAACTACCGAAGGAGGAACATCTCGCTGATCGCTGACGATGGTTCCGAAGTACCGTTTGAGGGATGGAAACCAGGAAGCTCAGGAAAGTTGATTAAGGCGATGAAAGCTGTCAAATTGTTGAAACAGGGCTGTACAGGGTACTGGTGCTATGCAATGAAGAAAGAAGACGAAATTATGGAACTTTCATCCATTCCTGTTGTGAATGAATTTCCAGATGTATTCCCTGACGAGTTACCTGGACTACCTCCACGAAGGGATGTAGAATTTACCATTGAGCTGGAACCCGGAGCTACACTAATTTCTAAGGCGCCGTATCGTATGGCACCTACTGAAATGTATGAACTGAAGAAGCAGCTGGAGGAGGTACTGGATAAAGGCTATATTCATCCAAGCGTTTCACCCTGGGGAGCGCCAGTCCGTTTTGTCCGAAAGAAGGATGGATCGCTTTGACTGTGTATTGACTATCGAGAGCTGAACAAGATGACGATTAAGAATAAGTACCCGTTTCCACGTATTGATGATCTGTTTGACCAGTTGCAAGGGGCAACAGTATTTTCTAAAATCGATCTGAGATCAGGGTATCATCAGCTGAGGATTAAAGAATCTGATGTTCCGAAATCAGCATTCAGAACTCGCTACGGACACTATGAGTTTGTAGTGATGCCGTTTGGTCTCACTAATGCACCTGTTGTATTCATGCAGTTGATGAACCGAGTGTTCATCGAATATTTGGATAAATTTGTGGTCGTGTTCATTGATGACATTCTGGTGTATTCTAAGAACCCAGAAGAGCATGCACAACATTTACGGATTATATTAGGACTTTTGAGAAGCGAGCAACTGTACGCCAAACTCTCTAAGTGTGAATTCTGGCTAAAGGAAGTAATGTTCCTTGGTCATGTGGTATCAGCTGAAGGAGTCCGAGTAGATCCGCAGAAGATCGAAGCGGTTTTGGATTGGAAGCCTCCAAAGAATGTGAAAGAAGTCCGAAGTTTCTTAGGACTTGCTGGGTATTATCGTCGGTTCGTGGAAGGATTTTCCAAAATTTCCCGCCCACTTACTCGACTCCTGCAGAAAACTCAAAAGTTTGAGTGGAACGAGTCGTGTCAGACTAGTTTTGATGAATTGAAGAAGAGATTGACGACGGCACCGATTCTATCACTTCCACAGGGAACTGGAGGATTTATAGTTTACAGTGATGCTTCGAACCAAGGACTTGGGTGCGTATTTATGCAGAATGACAAGGTGATCGCTTATGCTTCACGACAGCTGAAACGTTATGAAGTGAATTATCCAACACATGATTTAGAGCTAGCAGCAGTAATTTTTGCTTTAAAGATCTGGAGGCATTATCTGTACGGGACTCACTGTCAGATCTTTACGGATCACAAGAGTCTCAAATACATCTTCAGTCAGAAAGAGTTGAACATGCGGCAAAGAAGATGGTTAGAGCTGATCAAGGACTATGACCTTGAGATTTTGTATCATCCAGGCAAAGCGAATGTAGTGGCCGATGCACTCAGCCGCAAGCCTGTTTCTAGATGCTGGAGACGCTGACCTCCCAACTTAGCCTTCAACGAGAGATGATTCGAGAAGGAATTGAGGTGTGGTTACAAAGAGTCCAAGGACAAGCGTGCGTGATGGAAATAACCGTCATTAACCGAAGAAATCAAATCTAGACAGGCAGATGATCCTCGATGATTCGGTTACGTGATGAAGTGATCAAGGAAGGCCCCGGATTCGTAATCCATGATGATGGAGTTTTGAGATTTCGTAACCGACTGCGTATCCGATGTCGATGTTCAAATGCATAATTATGAAGGAAGCTCACATTCGCCCTATTCTATCCACCCGGCACCGGTAAGATGTATAAGGACTTGAAGCGAGAATTCGTGGGGCAACATGAAGAAAGATGTAGCGGACTATGTTTGAAATGCTTGACTTGTCGGCGAGTTAAGATCGAGCATCAACGGCCTGCCGGAATGTTGAAGCCGCTCCCGATTCCTGAATGGAAGTGGGAGGACATATCGATGGACTTTATCACTAGTATGCCGAGAACCAAGATAGGAATGAACATGATTTGGGTGATAGTTGATCGTTTAACCAAATCAGCTCACTTTCTAGGCATTAAGGACACGTGGGGACCAGAGAGGTTGGCACGAGTATTTATTTCGGAGATAGTTCGATTGCATGGTATGCCGAAGACCATTGTTTCTGATCGAGACGGTCGTTTTGTGTCCCACTTTTTGAAAGCGATTCATAAGGCCTTGGGAACCGAATTGAACTTCAAAGATGCTTATCACCCACAGACTGATGGACAATCCGAGAGGACTATTCAAACGGTGGAAGATATGATAAGGGCTTGTTCTTTAGGTTGGTCAACTGATTGGGAAGTTCATCTACCGTTGATTGAATTTACCTACAACAATAGTTGGCATGCTTCCATTAAGATGGCACCGTTTGAGGCATTATATGGGAGGAGATGTAGATCGCCCCTATGTTGGGATGATTCATCAGACTTAATCGGGACGGAACCATATTTGATTGTACAGACTCGAGAGAAGATAGCCTTGATTCGTGAAAGGATGTTGACCGCCCAAAGTCGCCAAAAATCTTACGCAGACGTACGCCGTCGCCCTTTGGAGTTCAGTACGGGAGACCACATACTTGTAAAGGTTTCTCCTACTCGGGGAATACTTTGTTTCGGAAGGAAAGGAAAGCTGAGTCCGAGATATATCGGACCATTTGAGATCCTTGAGAGAGTTGGAGAATTGGCATACAGATTGGCATTGCCGCCGTCGTTGAGCCATGTTCATAACGTGTTCCACGTATCCCAGTTACGGAGGTATATACCAGATCCTATTCATATCATTGATTTCGGCAAGATCGAAGTTGCTCAAGATGGGACGTTTGAAGAAAGACCGGTCAAGATACTCGAGAGTCGAGTTAAGCAGTTGAGGAACAAACCAATCGTTTTGGTCAAAGTTCAATGGTCACGCCACGGAGTGGAAGAAGCCACATGGGAAACGGAAGATGGTATGAAGTCCAGATATCCCGAATTATTTTCGTCTTGAGTTTCGGGACGAAACTCCTTTTTAGTAGGAGAGTATGTAATATACGGATTTATTACTGTGTATTTCATCTGTATTCAAACCCTGTATTATTCGAATTTGTGGTTTTGATTATTGGAGTATGATATTTCTTGCATTGGCATCCTTGTACTTAAGTATAACAACATGCAAATTTTCTCATGCAAACTCGTGATAGCGCACGCTAAGAATGTAGCTTAACGCGCGCTATCGGCTATTACTAGTGCACGCTACGTATGTAGGAGTTGCGTGCGCTAGACACTGAATTATTGAGGTAGGCGGCTAGCACATGCGCCATCCGGGACATGGGTCCGGATAAGATTCCCGCGGACGAACCTGGATAGATTTGGAGTCAACGCTTATTAGCGCGCGCTAAGTATGTATTGTAGCGTGCGCTAATTAGCTAAAGTGCAGAATATTATAAATGAGACAACAACCCGTTTTGGCTTACATTTCCTTCGTCCATTATTCATTCTTGAGAGGCCAGAGAGCTATAATCATCCTTCTAACACACTTAGAACACATCTTAGTGATCCTTGAATATTGGTTATCACTTGTGAGTGATCATTGAAGAGAAGTAACACCTTGGAGTGGCACATAACCAACCGGAGTCGGATTCTACCTTGTGGTTCAGTCATTTCGTCATATTAAGGTATGTTGATTCTATCTTCAACTCTAGATTCGTGTTATGGAGAATAAGATGATCATGTTAGCAAATATTGATCTTCTTGGAGGAATTATCCAAAGTACATCATGTTTGGATTATTGAGATGAATAGGCCTTAAGTACCTTGATTATGAACATAATGATTCGAATCTTATTACATTGAACAAGTAAAGGAAGCTTTTATCATTGGTAATCCGAATCTAGTAGGTGTTTTCATAACAATCATGGACTTGACTTTTACATCATTATTGTTAGACGAATCTATAGGGTTGATCATGGAAGGATTTATTTTGTAAAGATGGATCATTATTAAAACTTCAGAGTGATAGTTTTCATTGATATGAAGGTGTTGATATCAACCGTTAAAGCCTTCCGAATCATCGCATGAAGAATTGTATTTGAAATGGAATATGGTTTCATAATAGTATACATATTCTTGAATCCGAAGTTGTTGTTATCCGTAAAATCATTCATAACCGTATGAACATGATATTCATGGAGGTAACATGAATTAACACTGAGGATTTCATTTGGTTTGATCATTTTGAGATTCATCTACTGCCCAGTAGTAAACTGCCATGCATAGTTAGCGCACGCTAAGCTATGTAGATTAATGTGCGCTATCGAGCATGAGTTAACGTACGCTACGTTTGGTACGTAACGTACGTTAGGCCATCAGTCGAGTCAGTCGGCTGATCAGTGAGGCACTGACCACGCCTGGTTAGCGTATGTTAGGCTGTGTGTACTGCGTGCGCTAACAAGTAGCATTAACGTACGCTACATAGGATTCGTAGCGTGCGTTAAGCGATCCAGACAGATTGCATATTAAGGACTTCCTACCGTAATATTTGAATTGTTAGACGTTAAATGCGGCATGAGATGAATTCTATACTATTTCTTTTGTTAAGGTTCGGGCTTAACACGTGGTTGATCGAAGGGGACGACCTTCGAGTATTTTGATATTCGTGGAAGTTTTATTCTTGTCAACGAACCGAGGCAAGTACTCTAATTAGAATTGTTTATATTATGACAATTATGTTGTGATTATATGTTCACCATGCGTTGATCCGACGGGAATCATCATGGGAATCTATAGCTGTGTGCGCTGGATCGTTGGACAGGTAGTTCCACCATGTGTTGGTCCGACGGGATCATCATGGGAATATATAGCTGTGTGCGCTGGATCGTTGGAATACCATCAGTATGTTGAAACTGTTATGATATGATATGTGTTGTGGATATTTCTCGTTGGAGAAATTTGTTATGATATAATTGTTGATTATATCAGTGTTGTATGATTATTGTACTTGTACTAGCATCGTTGTGCTAACCCCTTCGGGGGTGAACATTTGTGTATGTTCAGGATCCAGGAGAGCGGGGAAGCAGCCACTGGAGATGCATGATGACGAGGGTGCAGAGTGATGTTCCGGTCGGGTTTACTGTCTGTTGTTTGTTGGTTATTTCAATAAGTACTCGAGTACGTCGTTAGTTTATAATGTTTGGATTTTAGTGATGTAATAATAACTCTTCATTGGATATTTGTATTCTCGGTATTGAACCAAACGGTTGTATTTTATTTCAGTAATTTCATAAATCGGTATCTGTTAGTGTCTTTTCTTTTATTCAGCCTTGTAAATTCTTATGTAAAGGATTTACGGCGCTGTAATATTCCTGAATATATCGGGGGTGTTACAGAATATGGTATCGGAGCTAAGATTATGGATATCTTGGCCATTGGGTTAAAATAGGGGTCATTTATGTTTTTTTTTAGGTAACCGGCCGTGAATGACATCACTGTACTGCCTACGTCTTCATGCGAACGGTGGTTGTAAGTTCCTAAACTCTATCTCGTTCTTTACATGTTGTACCTTCTTATACTTTGACATTAGAACGATGTTGTTTCCTGTATATTAAGTATTTGTGATTACAGTATGTTGAGAGGGGGACGTGGACGTGGTCGCGGTCGTGGACGCGGATGAAGGAATGCTGAAAGGGAGGCATCGCCTTCTAATCAGGCTAGTCATAGCTCAGGCGAGCCGCAACAATCCATCAATAACGAACCGGAACCTGCTGTACAAGGAATCCTTCGTCAAGTGGTGAATCAGATGACTCAGTTCGATCATGTCGTGGATCGAATGCAGATGGCGGTGGGACTTCAGCAGGGAGATGGACAGCAAAGGATCCCAGAAATGGGAAATCGAGGTGACCGATGGTTGCAAGAGGTAGCGAAAATGCAACCACCCAAATTTGACGGTTTTTCCGAGACTCCCACTTGGGATCATTGGTTGAAGGAATTGGAGAAAATTTTTACTGGAATTAATTGCCCAGACGATAGGAGAGCTCCTATTGCCCAGTACTTTCTGATTGGGGAGGCATCCGAGTGGTGGGAAGCTATCCGACCTACATATCATGATGCTGATTGGACAGAATTTAAAATGATGATGGAAGCTCAGTACTGCCCTCGTCCTGTGAGGGAAGCCAAAATTCGGGAGTTTTTCTCCGCTCAGCAATCAGACCAACCCGTATCCCAGACAATTAAGACGTCTAACCAGCAGTTAGCATTTGTTCGACATCTGGTTAGAACAGATGCGGAGATGATGATTCATTTTGAAATGAGGATGAAACCAGAAATCCAGAGGTACATGTCCGGTTTTGAATGTACCACTCTCCGCCAATACCAGAATAAGGCGGCGTACGAAATCAAAGGAGCAGCAATGGAGAAGTTTATGGAGTCGAAGAAACAGAAAGTCTCTGGTACTTTTACAGAGCACAAGAGCAGTGGGCCCCGCAAGGCCCAGTCTTCTTTTTCTTTCAAGAAACCTCCGCACCCATCTAAGAGTGGAAAGAATTACGGAACAATGTTAACCACGATGGATACAACTAGGAAGTGCTTTAACTATGGTCGCCCAGGCCACCTTTGGTGTGATTGTTTGTGCACTCCAGTTACATGTTTTGACTGCGGACAGGAAGGGCACCGTGCGACGTTTTGTAAGGATGCCACCAAGTATAATGGAACTCGTTCATCGCAGCCAGTTCAGAAGGAAGCTAGTATCCAACAGACGCAGCAAAGTGTTCAGATGCCTCAAGATTTTGGCCGCGGACGAGGCAGAGGACAATGGGACCGAAAGGGGACATCGAGTTCCGGATATGTTCCCCCACGTCTGTATGAGATAAGGAGGACAGATGATCAGGATGCTACTGTCGCATCAGGTACTGTCCAGATCCTTTCCCAGCCAGTTAGCGTTTTATTCGATACAGGAGCTACGCATTCTTTTATATCCTTGTCTTGTGTAAATCGTTTAAATATTTCTGGTTTTCATGCTTGTGAACCTTATGTTGTTGGTTTACCGAGTGGAGAGAGGATTGTCGGGAACTTAGAAACCAGAAATTTTCCTGTATCATTTGGAGGCAGAGAGTGGCTCTCAAATTTGATTGTAATAGAAATGCAAGGAGACGATCTGATACTCGGAGACAATTGGCTTAATCGATATGGAGCAATTGTAAACTACCGAAGGAGGAACATCTCGCTGATCGCTGACGATGGTTCCGAAGTACCGTTTGAGGGATGGAAACCAGGAAGCTCAGGAAAGTTGATTAAGGCGATGAAAGCTGTCAAATTGTTGAAACAGGGCTGTACAGGGTACTGGTGCTATGCAATGAAGAAAGAAGACGAAATTATAGAACTTTCATCCATTCTGTTGTGAATGAATTTCCGGATGTATTCCCGACGAGTTACGGACTACCTCCACGAAGGGATGTAGAATTTACCATTGAGCTGGAACCCGGAGCTACACTAATTTCTAAGGCGCCGTATCGTATGGCACCTACTGAAATGTATGAACTGAAGAAGCAGCTGGAGGAGGTACTGGATAAAGGCTATATTCATCCAAGCGTTTCACCCTGGGGAGCGCCAGACCGAATTGACCGAAAGAAGTATGGATCGCTTTGACTGTATTGACTATCGAGAGCTGAACAAGATGACGATTAAGAATAAGTACCCGTTTCCACGTATTGATGATCTGTTTGACCAGTTGCAAGGGGCAACAGTATTTTCTAAAATCGATCTGAGATCAGGGTATCATCAGCTGAGGATTAAAGAATCTGATGTTCCGAAATCAGCATTCAGAACTCGCTACGGACACTATGAGTTTGTAGTGATGCCGTTTGGTCTCACTAATGCACCTGTTGTATTCATGCAGTTGATGAACCGAGTGTTCATGGAATATTTGGATAAATTTGTGGTCGTGTTCATTGATGACATTCTGGTGTATTCTAAGAACCCAGAAGAGCATGCACAACATTTACGGATTATATTAGGACTTTTGAGAAGCGAGCAACTGTACGACAAACTCTCTAAGTGTGAATTCTGGCTAAAGGAAGTAATGTTCCTTGGTCATGTGGTATCAGCTGAAGGAGTCCGAGTAGATCCGCAGAAGATCGAAGCGGTTTTGGATTGGAAGCCTCCAAAGAATGTGAAAGAAGTCCGAAGTTTCTTAGGACTTGCTGGGTATTATCGTCGGTTCGTGGAAGGATTTTCCAAAATTTCCCGCCCACTTACTCGACTCCTGCAGAAAACTCAAAAGTTTGAGTGGAACGAGTCGTGTCAGACTACTTTTGATGAATTGAAGAAGAGATTGACGAAGGCACCGATTCTATCACTTCCACAGGGAACTGGAGGATTTATAGTTTACAGTGATGCTTCGAACCAAGGACTTGGGTGCGTATTTATGCAGAATGACAAGGTGATCGCTTATGCTTCACGACAGCTGAAACGTTATGAAGTGAATTATCCAACACATGATTTAGAGCTAGCAGCAGTAATTTTTGCTTTAAAGATCTGGAGGCATTATCTGTACGGGACTCACTGTCAGATCTTTACGGATCACAAGAGTCTCAAATACATCTTCAGTCAGAAAGAGTTGAACATGCGGCAAAGAAGATGGTTAGAGCTGATCAAGGACTATGACCTTGAGATTTTGTATCATCCAGGCAAAGCGAATGTAGTGGCCGATGCACTCAGCCGCAAGCCTGTTTCTAGATGCTGGAGACGCTGACCTCCCAACTTAGCCTTCAACGAGAGATGATTCGAGAAGGAATTGAGGTGTGGTTACAAAGAGTCCAAGGACAACTGTGCGTGATGGAAATAACTTCGTCATTAACCGAAGAAATCAAATCTAGACAGGCAGATGATCCTCGATGATTCGGTTACGTGATGATTTGATCTAGGTGAAGGCACCCGGATTCGTAATCCATGATGATGGAGTTTTGAGATTTCAGAACCGACTCTGCGTATCCGATGTCGATGTTCTGAAACAGACAATTATGAAGGAAGCTCACAGTTCGCCCTATTCTATCCACCCGGGCACCAGTAAGATGTATAAGGACTTGAAGCAGAATTTCTGGTGGGGCAACATGAAGAAAGATGTAGCGGACTATGTTTCGAAATGCTTGACTTGTCAGCAGGTTAAGATCGAGCATCAACGGCCTGCCGGAATGTTGAAGCCGCTCCCGATTCCTGAATGGAAGTGGGAGGACATATCGATGGACTTTATCACTAGTATGCCGAGAACCAAGATAGGAATGAACATGATTTGGGTGATAGTTGATCGTTTAACCAAATCAGCTCACTTTCTAGGCATTAAGGACACGTGGGGACCAGAGAGGTTGGCACGAGTATTTATTTCGGAGATAGTTCGATTGCATGGTATGCCGAAGACCATTGTTTCTGATCGAGACGGTCGTTTTGTGTCCCACTTTTGGAAAGCAGTTCATAAGGCCTTGGGAACCGAATTGAACTTCAGCACAGCTTATCACCCACAGACTGATGGACAATCCGAGAGGACTATTCAAACGGTGGAAGATATGATAAGGGCTTGTTCTTTAGGTTGGTCAACTGATTGGGAAGTTCATCTACCGTTGATTGAATTTACCTACAACAATAGTTGGCATGCTTCCATTAAGATGGCACCGTTTGAGGCATTATATGGGAGGAGATGTAGATCGCCCCTATGTTGGGATGATTCATCAGACTTAATCGGGACGGAACCATATTTGATTGTACAGACTCGAGAGAAGATAGCCTTGATTCGTGAAAGGATGTTGACCGCCCAAAGTCGCCAAAAATCTTACGCAGACGTACGCCGTCGCCCTTTGGAGTTCAGTACGGGAGACCACATACTTGTAAAGGTTTCTCCTACTCGGGGAATACTTTGTTTCGGAAGGAAAGGAAAGCTGAGTCCGAGATATATCGGACCATTTGAGATCCTTTAGAGAGTTGGAGAATTGGCATACAGATTGGCATTGCCGCCGTCGTTGAGCCATGTTCATAACGTGTTCCACGTATCCCAGTTACGGAGGTATATACCAGATCCTATTCATATCATTGATTTCAGCAAGATCGAAGTTGCTCAAGATGGGACGTTTGAAGAAAGACCGGTCAAGATACTCGAGAGTCGAGTTAAGCAGTTGAGGAACAAACCAATCGTTTTGGTCAAAGTTCAATGGTCACGCCACGGAGTGGAAGAAGCCACATGGGAAACGGAAGATGGTATGAAGTCCAGATATCCCGAATTATTTTCGTCTTGAGTTTCGGGACGAAACTCCTTTTTAGTAGGAGAGTATGTAATATACGGATTTATTACTGTGTATTTCATCTGTATTCAAACCCTGTATTATTCGAATTTGTGGTTTTGATTATTGGAGTATGATATTTCTTGCATTGGCATCCTTGTACTTAAGTATAACAACATGCAAATTTTCTCATGCAAACTCGTGATAGCGCACGCTAAGAATGTAGCTTAACGCGCGCTATCGGCTATTACTAGCGCACGCTACGTATGTAGGAGTTGCGTGCGCTAGACACTGAATTATTGAGGTAGGCGGCTAGCACATGCGCCATCCGGGACATGGGTCCGGATAAGATTCCCACGGACGAACACGGATAGATTTGGAGTCAACGCTTATTAGCGCGCGCTAAGTATGTATTGTAGCGTGCGCTAATTAGCTAAAGTGCAGAATATTATAAATGAGACAACAACCCGTTTTGGCTTACATTTCCTTCGTCCATTATTCATTCTTGAGAGGCCAGAGAGCTATAATCATCCTTCTAACACACTTAGAACACATCTTAGTGATCCTTGAATATTGGTTATCACTTGTGAGTGATCATTGAAGAGAAGTAACACCTTGGAGTGGCACATAACCAACCGGAGTCGGATTCTACCTTGTGGTTCATCATTTCGTCATATTAAGGTATGTTGATTCTATCTTCAACTCTAGATTCGTGTTATGGAGAATAAGATGATCATGTTAGCAAATATTGATCTTATTGGAGGAATTATCCAAAGTACATCATGTTTGGAATATTGAGATGAATAGGCCTTAAGTACCTTGATTATGAACATCATGATTCGAATCTTATTACATTGAACAAGTAGAGGAAGCTTTTATCATTGGTAATCCGAATCTAGTAGGTGTTTTCATAACAATCATGGACTTGACTTTTACATCATTATTGTTAGACGAATCTATAGGGTTGATCATGGAAGGATTTATTTGTAAAGATGGATCATTATTAAAACTTCAGAGTGATAGTTTTCATTGATATGAAGGTGTTGATATCAACCGTTAAAGCCTTCCGAATCATCGCATGAAGAATTGTATTTGAAATGGAATATGGTTTCATAATAGTATACATATTCTTGAATCCGAAGTTGTTGTTATCCGTAAAATCATTCATAACCATATGAACATGATATTCATGGAGGTAACATGAATTAACACTGAGGATTTCATTTGGTTTGATCATTTTGAGATTCATCTACTACCCAGTAGTAAACTGCCATGCATAGTTAGCGCACGCTAAGCTATGTAGATTAATGTGCGCTATCGAGCATGAGTTAACGTATGCTACGTTTGGTACGTAACATACGTTAGGCCATCAGTCGAGTCAGTCGGCTGATCAGTGAGGCACTGACCACGCCTGGTTAGCGTATGCTAGGCTGTGTGTACTGCGTGCGCTAACAAGTAGCATTAACGTACGCTACATAGGATTCGTAGCGTGCGTTAAGCGATCCAGACAGATTGCATATTAAGGACTTCCTACCGTAATATTTGAATTGTTAGACGTTCGTACGGCATGAGATGAATTCTATACTATTTCTTTTGTTAAGGTTCGGGCTTAACACGTGGTTGATCGAAGGGGACGACCTTCGAGTATTTTGATATTCGTGGAAGTTTTATTCTTGTCAACGAACCGAGGCAAGTACTCTAATTAGAATTGTTTATATTATGACAATTATGATGTGATTGTATCGTGTAAATATGTTGTGATTATATGTTCACCATGCGTTGATCCGACGGGAATCATCATGGGAATCTATATTGTGTGTCTTTGGATCGTTAGATGAGTAGTTCCACCATGTGTTGGTCCGACGGGATCATCATGGGAATATATAGCTGTGTGCGCTGGATCGTTAGAATACCATCAGTATGTTGAAACTGTTATGATATGATATGTGTTGTGGATATTTCTCGTTGGAGAAATTTGTTATGATATAATTGTTGATTATATCAGTGTTGTATGATTATTGTACTTGTACTAGCATCGTTGTGCTAACCCCTTCGGGGGTGAACATTTGTGTATGTTCAGGATCCAGGAGAGCGGGGAAGCAGCCACTGGAGATGCATGATGATGAGGGTGCAGAGTGATGTTCCGGTCGGGTTTACTGTCTGTTGTTTGTTGGTTATTTCAATAAGTACTCGAGTACGTCGTTAGTTTATAATGTTTGGATTTTAGTGATGTAAAAATAACTCTTCATTGGATATTTGTATTCTCGGTATTGAACCAAACGGTTGTATTTTATTTCAGTAATTTCATAAATCGGTATCTGTTAGTGTCTTTTCTTTTATTCAGCCTTGTAAATTCTTATGTAAAGGATTTACGGCGCTGTAATATTCCTGAATATATCGGGGGTGTTACAGAATATGGTATCGGAGCTAAGATTATGGATATCTTGTCCATTGGGTTAAAATAGGGGTCATTTATGTTTTTTTTTAGGTAACCGGCCGTGAATGACATCACTGTACTGCCTACGTCTTCATGCGAACGGTGGTTGTATGTTCCTAAACTCTATCTCGTTCTTTACATGTTGTACCTTCTTATACTTTAACATTAGAACGATGTTGTTTCCTGTATATTAAGTATTTGTGATTATAGTATGTTGAGAGGGGGACGTGGACGTGGTCGCGGTCGTGGACGCGGACGAAGGAATGCTGAAAGGGAGGCATCGCCTTCTAATCAGGCTAGTCATAGCTCAGGCGAGCCGCAACAATCCATCAATAACGAACCGGAACCTGCTGTACCAGGAATCCTTCGTCAAGTGGTGAATCAGATGACTCAGTTCGATCATGTCGTGGATCGAATGCAGATGGCGGTGGGACTTCAGCAGGGAGATGGACAGCAAAGGATCCCAGAAATGGGAAATCGAGGTGACCGATGGTTGCAAGAGGTAGCAAAAATGCAACCACCCAAATTTGACGGTTTTTCCGAGACTCCCACTTGGGATCATTGGTTGAAGGAATTGGAGAAAATTTTTACTGGAATTAATTGCCCAGACGATAGGAGAGCTCCTATTGCCCAGTACTTTCTGATTGGGGAGGCATCCGAGTGGTGGGAAGCTATCCGACCTACATATCATGATGCTGATTGGACAGAATTTAAAATGATGATGGAAGCTCAGTACTGCCCTCGTCCTGTGAGGGAAGCCAAAATTCGGGAGTTTTTCTCCGCTCAGCAATCAGACGAACCCGTATCCCAGACAATTAAGACGTTTAACCAGCAGTTAGCATTTGTTCGACATCTGGTTAGAACAGATGCGGAGATGATGATTCATTTTGAAATGAGGATGAAACCAGAAATCCAGAGGTGCATGTCCGGTTTTGAATGTACCACTCTCCGCCAATACCAGAATAAGGCGTTGGCGTACGAAATCAAAGGAGCAGCAATGGAGAAGTTTATGGAGTCGAAGAAACAGAAAGTCTCTGGTACTTTTACAGAGCACAAGAGCAGTGGGCCCCGCAAGGCCCAGTCTTCTTTTTCTTTCAAGAAACCTCCGCACCCATCTAAGAGCGGAAAGAATTACGGAACAATATTAACCACGATGGATACAACTAGGAAGTGCTTTAACTATGGTCGCCCAGGCCACCTTTGGTGTGATTGTTTGTGCACTCCAGTTACATGTTTTGACTGCGGACAGGAAGGGCACCGTGCGACGTTTTGTAAGGATACCACCAAGTATAATGGAACTCGTTCATCGCAGCCAGTTCAGAAGGAAGCTAGTATCCAACAGACGCAGCAAAGTGTTCAGATGCCTCAAGATTTTGGCCGCGGACGAGGCAGAGGACAATGGGACCGAAAGGGGACATCGATTGCCGGATATGTTCCCCCACGTCTGTATGAGATAAGGAGGACAGACGATCAGGATGCTACTGTTGCATCGTGCATCCCGAATCCTTTCCCGGCCGATTAGCGTTTTATTCGATACAGAGCTACGCATTCTTTTATATCCTTGTCTTGTGTAAATCGTTTAAATATTTAGTTTTCATGCTTGTGAACCTTATGTTGTTGGTTTACCGAGTGGAGAGAGGATTGTCGGGAACTTAGAAACCAGAAATTTTCTGTATCATTTGGAGGCGAGTGGCTCTCAAATTTGATTGTAATAGAAATGCAAGGAGACGATCTGATACTCGGAGACGATTGGCTTAATCGATATGGAGCAATTGTAAACTACCGAAGGAGGAACATCTCGCTGATCGCTGACGATGGTTCCGAAGTACCGTTTGAGGGATGGAAACCAGAAGCTCGGGAAAGTTGATTAAGGCGATGAAAGTCACAAATTGTTGAAACAGTATCAGTCTGCAATCGGTGCTATGCAATGAAGAAAGAAGACGAAATTATGGAACTTTCATCCATTCCTGTTGTGAATTAATTTCCGGATGTATTCCCTGACGAGTTACGGACTACCTCCACGAAGGGATGTAGAATTTACCATTGGTGGAACCCGGAGCTACACTAATTTCTAAGGCGCCGTATCGTATGGCACCTCTTGAAATGTATGAATCAAGAAGCGGTGGAGGAGGTCTTGGATAAAGGCTATATTCATCCAAGCGTTTCACCCTGGGGAGCGCCAGTCCATTTTGTCCGAAAGAAGGATGGATCGCTTTGACTGTGTATTGACTATCGAGAGCTGAACAAGATGACGATTAAGAATAAGTACCCGTTGCCACGTATTGATGATCTGTTTGACCAGTTGCAAGGGGCAACAGTATTTTCTAAAATCGATCTGAGATCAGGGTATCATCAGCTGAGGACTAAAGAATCTGATGTTCCGAAATCATCATTCAGAACTCGCTACGGACACTATGAGTTTGTAGTGATGCCGTTTGGTCTCACTAATGCACCTGTTGTATTCATGCAGTTGATGAACCGAGTGTTCATCGAATATTTGGATAAATTTGTGGTCGTGTTCATTGATGACATTCTGGTGTATTCTAAGAACCCGGAAGAGCATGCACAACATTTACGGATTATATTAGGACTTTTGAGAAGCGAGCAACTGTACGCCAAACTCTCTAAGTGTGAATTCTGGCTAAAGGAAGTAATGTTCCTTGGTCATGTGGTATCGATTGAAGGAGTCGAGTAGATCCGAGAAGATCGAAGCGGTTTTGGATTGGAAGCCTCCAAAGAATGTGAAAGAAGTCGAAGTTTCTTAGGACTTGCTGGGTATTATCGTCGGTTCGTGGAAGGATTTTCCAAAATTTCCGCCCACTTACTCGACTCTGAGAAAACTCAAAAGTTTGAGTGGAGCAGTCGTGTCGACTAGTTTTGATGAATTGAAGAAGAGATTGACGACGGCAACGATTCTATCACTTACACAGGGAGCTGGAGGATTTATAGTTTACTGATGATGCTTGAACCAAGGACTTGGGTGCGTATTGATGCAGAATGACAAGGTGATCGCTTATGCTTCACGACAGCTGAAACGTTATGAAGTGAATTATCCAACACATGATTTAGAGCTAGCAGCAGTAATTTTTGCTTTAAAGATCTGGAGGCATTATCTGTACGGGACTCACTGTCAGATCTTTACGGATCACAAGAGTCTCAAATACATCTTCAGTCAGAAAGAGTTGAACATGCGGCAAAGAAGATGGTTAGAGCTGATCAAGGACTATGACCTTGAGATTTTGTATCATCCAGGCAAAGCGAATGTAGTGGCCGATGCACTCAGCCGCAAGCCTGTTTCTAGATGCTGGAGACGCTGACCTCCCAACTTAGCCTTCAACGAGAGATGATTCGAGAAGGAATTGAGGTGTGGTTACAAAGAGTCCAAGGACAACTGTGCGTGATGGAAATAACTTCGTCATTAACCGAAGAAATCAAATCTAGACAGGCAGATGATCCTCTGATGATTCGGTTACGTGATGAAGTGATCAAGGGGAAGGCCCCCGGATTCGTAATCCATGATGATGGAGTTTTGAGATTTCAGAACCGACTCTGCGTATCCGATGTCGATGTTAAAGCAGAGACAATTATGAAGGAAGCTCACGGTTCGCCTATTCTATCCACCGGGCACATTAAGATGTATAAGGACTTGAAGCGAATTTACGGTGGGGCAACATGAAGAAAGATGTAGCGGACTATGTTTGAAATGCTTGACTTGTCGCGAGTTAAGATCGAGCATCAACGGCTGCGGAATGTTGAAGCCGCTCCCGATTCTGAATGGAAGTGGGAGGACATATCGATGGACTTTATCACTAGTATGCCGAGAACCAAGATAGGAATGAACATGATTTGGGTGATAGTTGATCGTTTAACCAAATCAGCTCACTTTCTAGGCATTAAGGACACGTGGGGACCAGAGAGGTTGGCACGAGTATTTATTTCGGAGATAGTTCGATTGCATGGTATGCGAAGACCATTGTTTCGATCGAGACGGTCGTTTTGTGTCCCACTTTTGGAAAGCGATTCATAAGGCCTTGGGAACCGAATTGAACTTCAAGATGCCTTATCACCCACGGTGATGGACAATCCGAGAGGACTATTCAAACGGTGGAAGATATGATAAGGGCTTGTTCTTTAGGTTGGTCAACCGATTGGGAAGTTCATCTACCGTTGATTGAATTTACCTACAACAATAGTTGGCATGCTTCCATTAAGATGGCACCGTTTGAGGCATTATATGGGAGGAGATGTAGATCGCCCCTATGTTGGGATGATTCATCGACTTAATCGGGACGGAACCATATTTGATTATGCAGACTCGAGAGAAGATAGCCTTGATTCGTGAAAGGATGTTGACCGCCCAAAGTCGCCAAAAATCTTACGCAGACGTGCGCCGTCGCCCTTTGGAGTTCGATGCGGAGACCACATACTTGTAAAGGTTTCTCCTACTCGGGAATACTTTGTTTGGAAGGAAAGGAAAGGCTGAGTCCGAGAGCTATCGGACAATGCGAGATCCGAGAGAGAGGTGGAGAATTGGCATCTGATTGGCATTGCCGCCGTCGTTGAGCCATGTTCATAACGTGTTCCACGTATCCCGATTACGGAGGTATATACGAGATCCTATTCATATCATTGATTTCAGCAAGATCGAAGTTGCTCAAGATGGGACGTTTGAAGAAAGACCGGTCAAGATACTCGAGAGTCGAGTTAGCGGTTGAGGAACAAACCAATCGTTTTGGTCAAAGTTCAATGGTCACGCCACGGAGTGAAGAAGCCACATGGGAAACGGAAGATGGTATGAAGTCCAGATATCCCGAATTATTTTCGTCTTGAGTTTCGGGACGAAACTCCTTTTCGTAGGAGAGTATGTAATATACGGATTTATTACTGTGTATTTCATCTGTATTCAAACCCTGTATTATTCGAATTTGTGGTTTTGATTATTGGAGTATGATATTTCTTGCATTGGCATCCTTGTACTTAAGTATAACAACATGCAAATTTTCTCATGCAAACTCGTGATAGCGCACGCTAAGAATGTAGCTTAACGCGCGCTATCGGCTATTACTAGCGCACGCTACGTATGTAGGAGTTGCGTGCGCTAGACACTGAATTATTGAGGTAGGCGGCTAGCACATGCGCCATCCGGGACATGGGTCCGGATAAGATTCCCACGGACGAACCTGGATAGATTTGGAGTCAACGCTTATTAGCGCGCGCTAAGTATGTATTGTAGCGTGCGCTAATTAGCTAAAGTGCAGAATATTATAAATGAGACAACAACCCGTTTTGGCTTACATTTCCTTCGTCCATTATTCATTCTTGAGAGGCCAGAGAGCTATAATCATCCTTCTAACACACTTAGAACACATCTTAGTGATCCTTGAATATTGGTTATCACTTGTGAGTGATCATTGAAGAGAAGTAACACCTTGGAGTGGCACATAACCAACCGGAGTCGGATTCTACCTTGTGGTTCAGTCATTTCGTCATATTAAGGTATGTTGATTCTATCTTCAACTCTAGATTCGTGTTATGGAGAATAAGATGATCATGTTAGCAAATATTGATCTTATTGGAGGAATTATCCAAAGTACATCATGTTTGGAATATTGAGATGAATAGGCCTTAAGTACCTTGATTATGAACATCATGATTCGAATCTTATTACATTGAACAAGTAGAGGAAGCTTTTATCATTGGTAATCCGAATCTAGTAGGTGTTTTCATAACAATCATGGACTTGACTTTTACATCATTATTGTTAGACGAATCTATAGGGTTGATCATGGAAGGATTTATTTGTAAAGATGGATCATTATTAAAACTTCAGAGTGATAGTTTTCATTGATATGAAGGTGTTGATATCAACCGTTAAAGCCTTCCGAATCATCGCATGAAGAATTGTATTTGAAATGGAATATGGTTTCATAATAGTATACATATTCTTGAATCCGAAGTTGTTGTTATCCGTAAAATCATTCATAACCATATGAACATGATATTCATGGAGGTAACATGAATTAACACTGAGGATTTCATTTGGTTTGATCATTTTGAGATTCATCTACTACCCAGTAGTAAACTGCCATGCATAGTTAGCGCACGCTAAGCTATGTAGATTAATGTGCGCTATCGAGCATGAGTTAACGTATGCTACGTTTGGTACGTAACATACGTTAGGCCATCAGTCGAGTCAGTCGGCTGATCAGTGAGGCACTGACCACGCCTGGTTAGCGTATGCTAGGCTGTGTGTACTGCGTGCGCTAACAAGTAGCATTAACGTCGCTACATAGGATTCGTAGCGTGCGTTAAGCGATCGACAGTGCATATTAAGGACTTCCTACCGTAATATTTGAATTGTTAGACGTTAAATGCGGCATGAGATGAATTCTATACTATTTCTTTTGTTAAGGTTCGGGCTTAACACGTGGTTGATCGAAGGGGCGACCTTGAGTATTTTGATATTCGTTGATTTTTTTTTATTGTCATCGAACCGTGGCTAGTACTCTAATTAGAATTGTTTATATTATGACAATTATGATGTGATTGTATCGTGTAAATATGTTGTGATTATTTGTTCACCATGCGTTGATCCGACGGAATCATCATGGGAATCTATATTTGTGTCTTGCTGGATCGTTGGACAGTAGTTCCACCATGTGTTGGTCCGACGGGATCATCATGGGAATATATAGTTGTGTCTGTTGGATCGTTAGAATACCATCGGTATGTTGAAACTGTTATGATATGATATGTGTTGTGGATATTTCTCGTTGGAGAAATTTGTTATGATATAATTGTTGATTATATCAGTGTTGTATGATTATTGTACTTGTACTAGCATCGTTGTGCTAACCCCTTCGGGGGTGAACATTTGTGTATGTTCAGGATCCAGGAGAGCGGGAAGCGGCCATGGAGATGCATGATGACGAGGGTGCGAGTGATGTTCGGTCGGGTTTCATCTGTTGTTTGTTGGTTATTTCAATAAGTACTCGAGTACGTCGTTAGTTTATAATGTTTGGATTTTAGTGATGTAAAAATAACTCTTCATTGGATATTTGTATTCTCGGTATTGAACCAAACGGTTGTATTTTATTTCAGTAATTTCATAAATCGGTATCTGTTAGTGTCTTTTCTTTTATTCAGCCTTGTAAATTCTTATGTAAAGGATTTACGGCGCTGTAATATTCCTGAATATATCGGGGGTGTTACAGAATATGGTATCGGAGCTAAGATTATGGATATCTTGTCCATTGGGTTAAAATAGGGGTCATTTATGTTTTTTTTTAGGTAACCGGCCGTGAATGACATCACTGTACTGCCTACGTCTTCATGCGAACGGTGGTTGTATGTTCCTAAACTCTATCTCGTTCTTTACATGTTGTACCTTCTTATACTTTAACATTAGAACGATGTTGTTTCATGTATATTAAGTATTTGTGATTATAGTATGTTGAGAGGGGGACGTGGACGTGGTCGCGGTCGTGGACGCGGACGAAGGAATGCTGAAAGGGAGGCATCGCCTTCTAATCAGGCTAGTCATAGCTCAGGCGAGCCGCAACAATCCATCAATAACGAACCGGAACCTGCTGTACCAGGAATCCTTCGTCAAGTGGTGAATCAGATGACTCAGTTCGATCATGTCGTGGATCGAATGCAGATGGCGGTGGGACTTCAGCAGGGAGATGGACAGCAAAGGATCCCAGAAATGGGAAATCGAGGTGACCGATGGTTGCAAGAGGTAGCAAAAATGCAACCACCCAAATTTGACGGTTTTTCCGAGACTCCCACTTGGGATCATTGGTTGAAGGAATTGGAGAAAATTTTTACTGGAATTAATTGCCCAGACGATAGGAGAGCTCCTATTGCCCAGTACTTTACGATTGGGAGGCATCCGAGTGGTGGGAAGCTATCCGACCTACATATCATGATGCCGATTGGGACAATTTAAAATGATGATGGAAGCTCGATCGCCCTCGTCCCGTGAGGGAAGCCAAAATTCGGGAGTTTTTCTCCGCTCGGAATCGACGAACCCGTATCCCAGACAATTAAGACGTTTAACCAGCAGTTAGCATTTGTTCGACATCTGGTTAGAACAGATGCGGAGATGATGATTCATTTTGAAATGAGGATGAAACCAGAAATCCAGAGGTGCATGTCCGGTTTTGAATGTACCACTCTCCGCCAATACCAGAATAAGGCGTTGGCGTACGAAATCAAAGGAGCAGCAATGGAGAAGTTTATGGAGTCGAAGAAACAGAAAGTCTCTGGTACTTTTACAGAGCACAAGAGCAGTGGGCCCCGCAAGGCCCAGTCTTCTTTTTCTTTCAAGAAACCTCCGCACCCATCTAAGAGCGGAAAGAATTACGGAACAATATTAACCACGATGGATACAACTAGGAAGTGCTTTAACTATGGTCGCCCAGGCCACCTTTGGTGTGATTGTTTGTGCACTCCAGTTACATGTTTTGACTGCGGACAGGAAGGGCACCGTGCGACGTTTTGTAAGGATACCACCAAGTATAATGGAACTCGTTCATCGCAGCCAGTTCAGAAGGAAGCTAGTATCCAACAGACGCAGCAAAGTGTTCAGATGCCTCAAGATTTTGGCCGCGGACGAGGCAGAGGACAATGGGACCGAAAGGGGACATCGAGTGCCGGATATGTTCCCCCACGTCTGTATGAGATAAGGAGGACAGACGATCAGGATGCTACTGTTGCATCAGGTACTGTCCAGATCCTTTCCCAGCCAGTTAGCGTTTTATTCGATACAGGAGCTACGCATTCTTTTATATCCTTGTCTTGTGTAAATCGTTTAAATATTTCTGGTTTTCATGCTTGTGAACCTTATGTTGTTGGTTTACCGAGTGGAGAGAGGATTGTCGGGAACTTAGAAACCAGAAATTTTCCTGTATCATTTGGAGGCAGAGAGTGGCTCTCAAATTTGATTGTAATAGAAATGCAAGGAGACGATCTGATACTCGGAGACGATTGGCTTAATCGATATGGAGCAATTGTAAACTACCGAAGGAGGAACATCTCGCTGATCGCTGACGATGGTTCCGAAGTACCGTTTGAGGGATGGAAACCAGGAAGCTCAGGAAAGTTGATTAAGGCGATGAAAGCTGTCAAATTGTTGAAACAGGGCTGTACCGGGTACTGGTGCTATGCAATGAAGAAAGAAGACGAAATTATGGAACTTTCATCCATTCCTGTTGTGAATTAATTTCCAGATGTATTCCCTGACGAGTTACCTGGACTACCTCCACGAAGGGATGTAGAATTTACCATTGAGCTGGAACCCGGAGCTACACTAATTTCTAAGGCGCCGTATCGTATGGCACCTACTGAAATGTATGAACTGAAGAAGCAGCTGGAGGAGGTACTGGATAAAGGCTATATTCATCCAAGCGTTTCACCCTGGGGAGCGCCAGTCCATTTTGTCCGAAAGAAGGATGGATCGCTTTGACTGTGTATTGACTATCGAGAGCTGAACAAGATGACGATTAAGAATAAGTACCCGTTGCCACGTATTGATGATCTGTTTGACCAGTTGCAAGGGGCAACAGTATTTTCTAAAATCGATCTGAGATCAGGGTATCATCAGCTGAGGACTAAAGAATCTGATGTTCCGAAATCATCATTCAGAACTCGCTACGGACACTATGAGTTTGTAGTGATGCCGTTTGGTCTCACTAATGCACCTGTTGTATTCATGCAGTTGATGAACCGAGTGTTCATCGAATATTTGGATAAATTTGTGGTCGTGTTCATTGATGACATTCTGGTGTATTCTAAGAACCCAGAAGAGCATGCACAACATTTACGGATTATATTAGGACTTTTGAGAAGCGAGCAACTGTACGCCAAACTCTCTAAGTGTGAATTCTGGCTAAAGGAAGTAATGTTCCTTGGTCATGTGGTATCAGTTGAAGGAGTCCGAGTAGATCCGCAGAAGATCGAAGCGGTTTTGGATTGGAAGCCTCCAAAGAATGTGAAAGAAGTCCGAAGTTTCTTAGGACTTGCTGGGTATTATCGTCGGTTCGTGGAAGGATTTTCCAAAATTTCCCGCCCACTTACTCGACTCCTGCAGAAAACTCAAAAGTTTGAGTGGAACGAGTCGTGTCAGACTAGTTTTGATGAATTGAAGAAGAGATTGACGACGGCAACGATTCTATCACTTCCACAGGGAACTGGAGGATTTATAGTTTACAGTGATGCTTCGAACCAAGGACTTGGGTGCGTATTGATGCAGAATGACAAGGTGATCGCTTATGCTTCACGACAGCTGAAACGTTATGAAGTGAATTATCCAACACATGATTTAGAGCTAGCAGCAGTAATTTTTGCTTTAAAGATCTGGAGGCATTATCTGTACGGGACTCACTGTCAGATCTTTACGGATCACAAGAGTCTCAAATACATCTTCAGTCAGAAAGAGTTGAACATGCGGCAAAGAAGATGGTTAGAGCTGATCAAGGACTATGACCTTGAGATTTTGTATCATCCAGGCAAAGCGAATGTAGTGGCCGATGCACTCAGCCGCAAGCCTGTTTCTAGATGCTGGAGACGCTGACCTCCCAACTTAGCCTTCAACGAGAGATGATTCGAGAAGGAATTGAGGTGTGGTTACAAAGAGTCCAAGGACAATCGTGCGTGATGGAAATAACCGTCATTAACCGAAGAAATCAAATCTAGACAGCGAGATGATCCTCGATGATTCGGTTACGTGATGAAGTGATCAAGGGAAGGCCCCGGATTCGTAATCCATGATGATGGAGTTTTGAGATTTGAGAACCGACTCTGCGTATCCGATGTCGATGTTCAAAGCAGACAATTATGAAGGAAGCTCACGATTCGCCTATTCTATCCACCGGGCACCAGTAAGATGTATAAGGACTTGAAGCGAGAATTTACGGTGGGGCAACATGAAGAAAGATGTAGCGGACTATGTTTGAAATGCTTGACTTGTCGGCGAGTTAAGATCGAGCATCAACGGCTGCCGAATGTTGAAGCCGCTCCCGATTCCTGAATGGAAGTGGGAGGACATATCGATGGACTTTATCACTAGTATGCCGAGAACCAAGATAGGAATGAACATGATTTGGGTGATAGTTGATCGTTTAACCAAATCAGCTCACTTTCTAGGCATTAAGGACACGTGGGGACCAGAGAGGTTGGCACGAGTATTTATTTCGGAGATAGTTCGATTGCATGGTATGCCGAAGACCATTGTTTCTGATCGAGACGGTCGTTTTGTGTCCCACTTTTGGAAAGCAGTTCATAAGGCCTTGGGAACCGAATTGAACTTCAGCACAGCTTATCACCCACAGACTGATGGACAATCCGAGAGGACTATTCAAACGGTGGAAGATATGATAAGGGCTTGTTCTTTAGGTTGGTCAACTGATTGGGAAGTTCATCTACCGTTGATTGAATTTACCTACAACAATAGTTGGCATGCTTCCATTAAGATGGCACCGTTTGAGGCATTATATGGGAGGAGATGTAGATCGCCCCTATGTTGGGATGATTCATCAGACTTAATCGGGACGGAACCATATTTGATTGTACAGACTCGAGAGAAGATAGCCTTGATTCGTGAAAGGATGTTGACCGCCCAAAGTCGCCAGAAATCTTACGCAGACGTACGCCGTCGCCCTTTGGAGTTCAGTACGGGAGACCACATACTTGTAAAGGTTTCTCCTACTCGGGGAATACTTTGTTTCGGAAGGAAAGGAAAGCTGAGTCCGAGATATATCGGACCATTTGAGATCCTTGAGAGAGTTGGAGAATTGGCATACAGATTGGCATTGCCGCCGTCGTTGAGCCATGTTCATAACGTGTTCCACGTATCCCAGTTACGGAGGTATATACCAGATCCTATTCATATCATTGATTTCAGCAAGATCGAAGTTGCTCAAGATGGGACGTTTGAAGAAAGACCGGTCAAGATACTCGAGAGTCGAGTTAAGCAGTTGAGGAACAAACCAATCGTTTTGGTCAAAGTTCAATGGTCACGCCACGGAGTGGAAGAAGCCACATGGGAAACGGAAGATGGTATGAAGTCCAGATATCCCGAATTATTTTCGTCTTGAGTTTCGGGACGAAACTCCTTTTTAGTAGGAGAGTATGTAATATACGGATTTATTACTGTGTATTTCATCTGTATTCAAACCCTGTATTATTCGAATTTGTGGTTTTGATTATTGGAGTATGATATTTCTTGCATTGGCATCCTTGTACTTAAGTATAACAACATGCAAATTTTCTCATGCAAACTCGTGATAGCGCACGCTAAGAATGTAGCTTAACGCGCGCTATCGGCTATTACTAGCGCACGCTACGTATGTAGGAGTTGCGTGCGCTAGACACTGAATTATTGAGGTAGGCGGCTAGCACATGCGCCATCCGGGACATGGGTCCGGATAAGATTCCCACGGACGAACCTGGATAGATTTGGAGTCAACGCTTATTAGCGCGCGCTAAGTATGTATTGTAGCGTGCGCTAATTAGCTAAAGTGCAGAATATTATAAATGAGACAACAACCCATTTTGGCTTACATTTCCTTCGTCCATTATTCATTCTTGAGAGGCCAGAGAGCTATAATCATCCTTCTAACACACTTAGAACACATCTTAGTGATCCTTGAATATTGGTTATCACTTGTGAGTGATCATTGAAGAGAAGTAACACCTTGGAGTGGCACATAACCAACCGGAGTCGGATTCTACCTTGTGGTTCAGTCATTTCGTCATATTAAGGTATGTTGATTCTATCTTCAACTCTAGATTCGTGTTATGGAGAATAAGATGATCATGTTAGCAAATATTGATCTTATTGGAGGAATTATCCAAAGTACATCATGTTTGGAATATTGAGATGAATAGGCCTTAAGTACCTTGATTATGAACATCATGATTCGAATCTTATTACATTGAACAAGTAGAGGAAGCTTTTATCATTGGTAATCTGAATCTAGTAGGTGTTTTCATAACAATCATGGACTTGACTTTTACATCATTATTGTTAGACGAATCTATAGGGTTGATCATGGAAGGATTTATTTTGTAAAGATGGATCATTATTAAAACTTCATTCATTGATATGAAGGTGTTGATATCAACCGTTAAAGCCTTCCGAATCATCGCATGAAGAATTGCATTTGAAATGGAATATGATTTCATAGTACTATACATATTCTTGAATCCAAAGTTGTTGTTATCCGTAAAATCATTCATAACCGTATGAACATGATATTCATGGAGGTAACATGAATTAACACTGAGGATTTCATTTGGTTTGATCATGTTGAGATCCGTCTACTGCCCAGTAGTAAACTGCCATGCATAGTTAGCGCATCGAGCATGAGTTAACGTACGCTACGTTTGGTACGTAACGTACGTTAGGCCATCAGTCGAGTCAGTCGGCTGATCAGTGAGGCACTGACCACGCCTGGTTAGCGTACGCTAGGCTGTGTGTACTGCGTGCGCTAACGAGTAGCATTAACATACGCTACATAGGATTCGTAGCGTGCGTTAAGCGATCCAGGCAGATTGCATATTAAGGACTTCCTACCGTAATATTTGAATTGTTAGACGTTCGTACGGCATGAAATGAATTCAATACTATTTCTTTTGTTAAGGTTCGGGCTTAACACGTGGTTGATCGAAGGGGACGACCTTCGAGTATTTTGATATTCGTGGAAGTTTTATTCTTGTCAACGAACCGAGGCAAGTACTCTAATTAGAATTGTTTATATTATGACAATTATGATTTGATTGTATCGTGTAAATATGTTGTGATTATATGTCCACCATGTGTTGATCCGACGGGAATCATCATGGCAATATATAGCTGTGTGTGCTGGATCGTTGGACAGGTAGTTCCACCATGTGTTGGTCTGACGGGATCATCATGGGAATCTATTGCTGTGTGCGCTGGATCGTTGGAATACCATCAGTATGTTGAAACTGTTATGATATGATATGTGTTGTGGATATTTCTCGTTGGAGAAACTTGTTATGATATAATTGTTGATTATATCACTGTTGAATGATTATTGTACTTGTACTAGCATCGTTGTGCTAACCCCTTCGGGGGTGAACATTTGTGTATGTTCAGGATCCAGGAGAGCGGGGAAACAGCCACTGGAGATGCATGATGACGAGGGTGCAGAGTGATGTTCCGGACGGGTTTACTGTCTGTTGTTTGTTGGTTATTTCAATAAGTACTCGAGTACGTCGTCAGTTTATAATGTTTGGATTTTAGTGATGTAATAATAACTCTTCATTGGATATTTGTATTCTCGGTATTGAACCAGACGGTTGTATTTTATTTCAGTAATTTCATAAATCGGTATCTGTTAGTGTCTTTTCTTTTATTCAGCCTTGTAAATTCTTATGTAAAGGATTTACGGCGCTGTAATATGCCTGAATATATCGGGGGTGTTACATCAACCTTGCTTGGGAATCGAGACAAGAGTATTATCTTAATTTTTGTAATTGATTCATTGGTCAATGTTGACGTTGGAGTTCATGTCATTTCAAATCTTCTCATTGTTCAAATTGTGCTTTTGTTGGGCGAACCCTTGTAATCATTGCTTGGAACCACCGTTTTGGGGTTTCCGCACTTCCATTTCGTGTTATTGTTTCCCAAATATTGATTCCTACTACTTTTATTCTCTTCCCGGGTCATTTTTCATCATTTTAGGACCCAAGGGGTGTGGGTCGCGGCACAAGGGAGTGTGCGCCGCGGCACACATGTTGCGATCTTAGCCGACCCGCTTGTGCAGGGCCGCGGCTCCTGCCGCGGGGCCGCGGCACGCTGCCGAGTCCTTGCCGGCACACTCGGCCGAGCCGCGGCACAATGCCGAGCACCGGGGCGATTTTGGCCCCGTGCGGCACACAGTGCAGGCTGCACTATAATTGCGTTTTTTGAGAGGAACAAGCTCATTTTTCATCCTACATCCGAGAGAGAGGGATTGTGGGAGAAATTTTCATCATCAATCGCTTGAATGCTCGATTCTTCATCATTTTTAGTCGGTTGTGAAGCTCGGATTGTCGATCTAACTCGTGTTCATCGAATCAAAGTGTTTGGATCTTCAAAGGTAATATTCCCAAACCTCTTGGATTTCGATTAATGTTGAGATATGATGTTTTGGACGTTATAATCATGTTGTATAAAGAGATATACATATGATTATGAGTATGTATGAATATTCATCGGATTATTGAAAGGTTATTCAAGAACACTTTGAATATTGAGTTGAATTTGGGGGTTTTCGATTAATTGTTGTTGAAATCACGAATTTGGATATTCATATTGGATTATTGATCGTATTGAAGATGTTTTGTTGGTTTGAAACACTTCTTGGGGATTTTATATTGGTATTATTGAGGTTTGGTTGTAAACAATCGAAGTTTGGCCACAACGTGTTCGATATAATGCCCCAATGAACTTGGTTTAGTCGTATCGACGTTTTGAGTTAGTTATACTCGTGTTTGATTCGTGTGTTGAACCGGATTATTGGTAATTGTGTTATTCAAGGTTGTTCGAGCGACCGACATCTCATTTAGGACGTTGTTCGTGGAAGGACATTCTTCATCGGCGTTGTGTAAGTTAATTCTTACTCAGTTAAAGGGATATTCATTCCTTTCGTTGTTGTTCATTCATAATCATAACTCATTCATATTGTATTAACCGTATCGAGACTTGTCATTATCAATTAATCACTTCGCTCACGCGGAATGACGGTTCCAATCATTTCATTGAGCTATCATTCATTTCACTATCATTTCATCTCGGTGAGTCATTATTGATTTCGATGTCACTTTTGGGTCATACTGGCGTGCCGGTTGGTATGTGTAGGATTTTCATGTCGGGCACATATTAAGTCGTGTGTTGGTTGTTGGCCTCACATTGGACTATACACATGAGAAGATCACTTCGTGAGACTGATTAGGTACAAGACCACACGTGTATTCGATCGATACTCGTTGGTGGATTGTGCACGAACACATTTCCATCCCGGGCGTAGTGTGGCGCCACCCTTTGAGCCGTACCGTTAGTTGATTCATACAACATGTTTGATTGCGTATGTTTTCAATAGGATTTGGGTTATAATCTGATCGATTCACTTTTGATCGCATGTGTTCGACGGTTTGAGATTTTTGATCGAACTTGTGGCTTATACAGCATATATGATTGTGTTTGTTTCAACTCTTGAGGATTGTTGTTCTGTGTAACTGACCCCGTTGGGGGATTTTGTTTTTCAGGTCATGGCAAGGATAAGGCACGTGAAGAGAACATTGACGGTGAGGAGTCCCAGTGATACTAGTAGGGGGACCCAGTCCTTTTCATTCACTTGTGTTTTCCTTATTTTATTTCCGCTGCAGACTTTCGTTTGAATACTCATTTTATTCAGTGTCGTATGTTTTATCTTCATATAAAATATACATGTATTATGTATTATCTTGGGTGTGTTGTATGAAACTCCTCATCGGAGTAATTAATGATGTAATGTGGTTCGGTACTACATTTACCCTGTGTATTTCATTCATTTTTACTCGCCTGGTGGGTCCCAGTCGGGGGTCCACGACACTATAATATCCGCCTAGTTTGGGGTGTTACAGAGTTGGTATCGGAGAGTGGTTTTGAATACTACCTTCTGAGTCATGTCTCATTTGAAATCATCGTTCATCAGACTAGTATCATTGGACTTTCGCGGCACGTGTGACCTGTGCAAGAGCCGAGCCCTTCAGACCAAAGAATAGTAAGATTTCCTCATTTATCATTTTCATTTGTAATCATGTTGATCATGTTAACTCATTAATCACTCAATTCATTTCATCACTCAGTTGTTAATCTTGAGGATCATATCATTAATCTTGTTAACTTGTTCAAGATAACCATTTTAAGAATATCATCAGATAATCATGTCACCTCAGTTAATCATTCATGTAATCACTGTGTTAGAGCGTGTATGCTCATTTTCATCATTTCATGACGTAAATCATAGCGCGGTACTCATACGATATCTATGATTATCATACAACCTTCCTACTTCAGTATGGAGAGAGCTGTCAGGGGATGCACGGGGAGAGGCCGCGGTGCGGGCCGAAATCCGGGAAATAATCACTCACTGCCAGGAAGTAGTACCCGGGACTCAGCTCGATCGGAAGATGTTCGGGTTGATCCACTCACTTTTATGCAGGTCATGATGACCCATATGCAATTGCTCAATCATCATTGCGCCACTCTGGCCGATTTAATCGAGAGAAGTCTCCCGTGTGAGCCTGCTGCTAAGGAAATTGCTGAGCAACAACCTTCATCTGTCAGCAGGAAATCAACGAAGCGTAATCAGTCCGAAGGCGGTCAGTTTACCTTCAAGAAGCCTCGTGCGAGCCCTAACGTTTCTGAGCGACCTCCTACGGCGCATAATCGTGCGGGATCTCAGTCCCGAACGGCCAGTTCAGCCATCACCTGTTTCAACTGTGGAGCACCGGGTCATTACAGCACTAAGTGTCTGAAACCGTCTATCACATGCCATAATTGTGGGATTTTTGGGCATAAGGCCCGTTTTTGCCGAAGGGACCCCAAGCATACTCCGGTGGCATCTCAGGCCCCGAAGCATTTAGCGGTTCAGAATCAGGCCACTTAGTCCGTGCTGTTTAAGACGACGGGAACAACTAAAGGCGGAGCTCGTACTTATCAGATAGGAGCATCCGGTTCGGGGGCCGGCAAGCCCCGAATTCACGAGATAAAGAAGACCGACAATCCGGAGGCCCGAATGATCTCAGGTATACTCGTAATTCTATCTCAACCTGTGTGAACCCTTTTTGATACTGGTACATCGCATTCATTCATTTCCGAATCATGTTTGAATAGACTTAAATTGGATAGTCTTATTAATTGTGGGCCTTATATCATTGGTCTACCTGGCGGTAAAAGAATTTTCGAAAATCATGAGGTTAAGAACTGACTGAATTAAGCTTAATAACTGCGAGTGGTTGGTGGACCTAATCGTGGTGGACTTACCAAAGGACGATGTAATATTGGCTATTAGTGGTATGGATCGTCATGATACCATTCTCAATGTTCGTAAGCATATGGTCACTATCATTTCCGTCGTTGGAGTCGAGTGTGTATTTCAGGGAGGTGATCCCCGTTGTTCCGGAAGAATCATTAATATGATGAAAGCAGTAAATTACTCAACTAGGGATGTTCTATCATTCATTATATATCATTGTCATCGATTGACCATTCTAAGGCGATCGAGATGTTCCATCATTCCTTATATCATTGTCATCGATTGACCATTCTAAGGCGATTGAGATGTTCAATCATTCATTGTATCATTGTCATCGATTGGCCGTTCTAAGTCAGTTGAGGTGTTCAATCATTCATTGTATCATTTTCATCGATTGGCCGTTCTAAGGCAATCGAGGTGTTCAACCATTCGTGGTATCATTGTTATCGTTTGACGATGTACTCCCAAACGAGCTACCTGTTTTACCTCCACCGAGGAATATGGAATTCACGATAGAGTTGGAGCCTGGTACGTCCCCATTATCGAAGGCACCGTACCAGATGGCTCCAATCGAAATGCAGGAATTAAAGAATCAATTAGAGGATTTGACCGAGAAGGGTTATATCCGACCGAGTGCGTCCCCGTGGGAGCACCAGTGTTGTTTGTCAAGAATAAGGATGGTTCGTTTCGTGTGTGTATTAATTATCGGGAGTTGAACAGGGTGACGATCAAGAATAAGTATCCTCTACCCCGTATTGATGATCACTTAGATCAACTTCAGGGAGCTTCAGTATTTTCCAAGATCGACTTAAGATCTGAATATCACCAGTTGCGCATTCGAGAGTCGGATATCGTGAGGATGGCGTTTCGAACATGCTATGGTCATTATGAATTTGTGATCATACCGTTTGGGTTAACTAATGCACCTATGGTATTCATGGAGTTAATGAATCGGGTTTTCATCGCCTATTTGGATCAGTTCGTGGTTGTCTTTATTGATGACATTTTAATTTATTCTCGTGACCGGGAGGAGCACGAGTTTCACTTTCATCAGGTGCTCGACGTGTTGAGACGAGAGAAAATTTATGGGAAGTTTTCCAAATGTGAATTCTGGATGTCCGAAGTGACATTTCTCGGACATGTAATTTTATCAGAAGGAGTTCGTGTCGACCCTCAGAAGACGGAGGCTATCCGAGATTGGCAACCTCCGAAGAATGTTAAGAAAATCCGAAGTTTCCTCGGATTAGCTGGTTATTATCGGCGATTTGTGGAAGGATTTTCTAAAATCGCTCAACCCATGACGAACCTTTTAAGGAAAGATAAGAAATACACGTGGTCCGACGTGTGTCAACAGAGTTTTGAGGAACTCAGGAGCCGGTTAATTTCAGCACCTGTCCTTTCTTTACTGTAAGGAACGGAAGGATTTGTGGTCTATAGTGATGCGTCCGGACAGGGTCTCAGATGTGTACTAATGCAGAACGAGAAAGTTATTGCTTATGCTTCACGGCAATTGAGACCTTCCGAGGTAAATTATCCGACCCACGACCTGGAGCTAGCAGCCGTGGTATTCGCATTGAAGATTTGGCATCATTATCTTTATCGCGTTACCTGTCAGATATTCACCGATCATAAGAGTTTAAAATATATATTTACTCAGAAGGAGTTAAATATGCGACAGAGACGGTGGTTAGAACTAATCAAAGATTATGATATTGAGATACTTTACCACCCGGGCAAGGCGAACGTTGTCTCCGACGCCTTGAGTCGTAAGTCCGTTCAGGAGCAGATGCTTGCTCGATTACGATTCGAAGGACCTTCCAAGAATTACTTAGGCATAAGATCGAGGTTTAGATACGGCGTGTTCGGGGGACGGCTTTGTATCTTTGGAGATTTCATCGCCACTTGAAGAGGCGATCAGAATGAATCAGGGTTCGGACCCATTTTTGTTGCGTATCTGCGAGGATGTGACACAGGGGAAAGCCCCTGGCTTTGTGGTCCACGAGGATGGACTCTTGAGATTTAAGAATCGGTTATGTGTACCGGCGAATGACGAGTTGAAAAACTCGATTTTGAGAGAAGCCCATGCTACCCCTTATTCTATTCATCCGGGGTCCAGCAAGATGTACAAAGACTTGAAACAAAATTACTGGTGGAGTAATATGAAGCGTGAAGTCGCCGAGTTTGTTTCGAGATGTCTCACCTATCAACAAGTCAAGATAGAACATCAGCGACCGACGGGTATGCTAAAACCGCTCCCTATACCAGAGTGGAAGTGGGAAGATATTTCCATGGACTTCATCACGAGTTTGCCGACGAGTCGTCGTGGCATGAACTCAATCTGGTAATTGTGGACCTTTTGTTTAAGTTATCTCTTTTCCTTGAGATTAAGGTTACGTGGGGTCCCGAGAGACTGGCCCAGTTGTTCATCAAAGAGATAGTGAGATTTCATGGTACTCCTAAGAGTATCATTTCTGATCGTGACGGGCGATTCGTGTCTCATTTTAGGAAATCAGTTCATCGTGCCATGGGAACTCAGCTTAATTTCAGCACAACTTTTCATCCTCAGTCCGACGGACAATCAGAGAGGACTATTCAGACATTGGAGGACATGTTGAGGGCATGCGTCCTCGATTGGAAAGACGATTGGGAAGCTCAATTACCATTGATCGAGTTCACGTATAATAATAGTTGTCATGCTTCGATTAAGATGGCACCTTACGAGGCCATGTACGGTCGTCGTTGTCGATCTCCTTTATGTTGGGACGACTTATCAGAATCAATCGGCACCGAGCCCGATATGCTTATAGCCGCCCGTGAGAAGGTAGCTTTGATCAGGAGTCGTTTGTTGACCGCTCAGAGTCGACAGAAATCTTATGCAGACAATCGTCGCAGACCATTAGAGTTCGAGATAGGTGAACACGTGTTGGTCAAGGTATCCCCAAGTCGAGGTATCTTCCGTTTCGGGAAGCGGGAAAAGTTGAGTCCAAGATTTATTAAACCGTTTGAGATTTTGGATCGAGTAGGCGAGCTAGCTTCTCGATTAGCCTTACCTCCAGCGTTGAGCTGAATTCATAATGTGTTTCACGTCTCTCAGCTATGGAAGTATATTGCCGACCCGAGTCACTTACTTCAGTTCGACGAAATCGAGATCGCAGATGATCATTCGTATGAGGAGCGTCCCATACGAGTCTTAGAGCGGCGAATCAAACAGTTGAGAAATAAGGCGATTTCTTTGGTTAAAATTCAGTGGTCTAGACACGGAGTCGAAGAGGCTACTTGGGAAACCGAGGATAGTATGCGGGAAAGTTATCCCGAGTTGTTTGACCCTTAGTTTCGGGGACGAAACTCTTTTAAGGGGGGTGTATGTACTACCCGGTTGTAATTCAGTCATTATCATTCGGTAATTTCATTCAGTAATTGTCACTATGTAATTTTTCACTTGTTAATAATCATTCATCAACCACATTCATTCATCCGTGTTCACCGTTCGGAATAACTTCGAGTCGTGTATCGATATTGTTCATTGTTTCAACCTTGCTTGGGAATCGAGACAAGAGTATTATCTTGATTGTTGTAATTGATTCATTAGTCAATGTTGACGTTGGAGTTCATGTCATTTCAAATCTCCTCATTGTTTAAATTGTGCTTTTGTTGGGCGAACCCTTGTAATCATTGCTTGGAACCACTGTTTTGGGGTTTGCGCACTTCCATTTCGTGTTATTGTTTCCCAAATATTGATTCCAGTTGCTTTTATTCTCTTCTCGGGTCATTTTTCATCATTTTAGGACCCAAGGGGTGTGGGCCGCGGCACAAGGGAGTGTGCGCCGCGGCACACACATGTTGCTGTCTTGGCCGACCCGCCTGTACCGGGGGCCGCGGATCCTGCCGGCAGGGCCGCGACACGCTGCCGAATCACTGCCGCGGCACACTCAGCCGGGCCGCGGCACACTGCCGAGCACTGGGGGCAGATTTTGGCCCTGTGCCGTGGCACACTCGGCCGGGCCGCGGCACACAGGCTGCACTATAATTGCATTTTTTGAAAGGAACAAGCTCATTTTTCATCCTACATCTGATAGAGAGGGTTGTGGGAGAAATTTTCATCATCAATCACTTGAATACTCGATTCTTCATCATTTTCATTCGGCTGTGAAGCTCGGATCGTCGATCTAACTCATGTTCATCGAATCAAAGTGTTTGGATCTTTAAAGGTAATATTCCCAAACCTCTTGGATTTTGATTTATGTTGAGATATGATGGTTTGGACATTATAATCATGTTGTTTGAAGAGATATACATATGATTATGAGTATGTATGAATATTCATCGGATTATTGAAAGGTTATTCAAGAACACTTTGAATATTGAGTTGAATTTGGGGGTTTTCGATTAATTGTTGTTGAAATCACGAATTTGGATATTCATATTGGATTATTGATCGTATTGAAGATGTTTTGTTGGTTTGAAACACTTCTTGAGGATTTTATATTGGTATTATTGAGGTTTGGTTGTAAACAATCGAAGTTTGGCCACAACGTGTTCGATATAATGCCCCAATGAACTTGGTTTAGTCGTATCGACGTTTTGAGTTAGTTATACTCGTGTTTGATTCATGTGTTGAACCGGATTATTGGTAATTGTGTTATTCAAGGTTGTTCGAGCGACCGACATCTCATTTAGGACGTTGTTCGTGGAAGGACATTCTTCATCGGCGTTGTGTAAGTTAATTCTTACTCAGTTAAAGGGATATTCATTCCTTTCGTTGTTGTTCATTCATAATCATCACTCATTCATATTGTATTAACCATATCGAGACTTGTCATTATCAATTAATCACTTCAGTCACGAGGAACGACGGTTCCAATCATTTCATTGAGCTATCATTCATTTCACTATCATTTCATCTCGGTGAGTCATTATTGATTTCGATGTCACTTTTGTTATCTCGTGGCATTCCGGGTCATACTGGCGTGCCGGTTGGTATGTGTAGGATTTTCATGTCGGGCACATATTAAGTCGTGTGTTTTTGTTGTTGGCCTCACATTGGACTGTGCACACGAGAAGATCACTTCGTGAGACTGATTAGGTACAAGACCACACGTGTATTCGATCGATACTCGTTGGTGACTTGTGCACGGACACATTTCCATCCCGGGTGTAGTGTGGCGCCACCCTTTGAGCCGTACCGTTAGTTGATTCATACAGCATGTTTGATTGCGTATGTTTTCAACAGGATTTGGGTTATAATCTGACCGATTCACTTTTGATCTCATGTGTTCGACGGTTTGAGATTTTTGATCGAACTTGTGGCTTATACAGCATATATGATTGTGTTTGTCTCAACTCTTGAGGATTGTTGTTACGTATGGCGCCCGTTGGGGGATTTTGTTTTTCAGGTCATGGCAAGGCTAAGGCACGGGAAGAGAACGTTGACGACGAGGAGTCCCAGTAATACTAGTAGGGGCCCCAGTCCTTTTCATTCACTTGTGTTTTCCTTATTTTATTTCCGCTGCAGACTTCCATTTAAATACTCATTTTATTCAGTGTCGTATGTTTTATCTTCATATAAAATATACATGTATTCTGTATTATCTTGGGTTTGTTGTATGAAACTCCTCATCGGAGCAATTAATGATGTAATGTGGTTCGGTACTAAATTTACCCTGTGTATTTCATTCATTTTCACTCACCTAGTGGGTCCCAGTCGGGGGTCCACGGCACTGTAATATCCGCCTAGTTTGGGGTGTTACACATGCCCCCGGCACACCACGGTTGAAACACCTCGGCTCGGCATACCAAAAATACAAATGCTGGATACAATGGAATATAACATCATAAAACAATAAACCGGAGATGCCAACTTGGCATAACATATCAACACATACTAAAATCACATCAACCACGGCATCGTGCGACGATTACAACGGACCGAACGATAACCAGCACATAATCACAAAACAGCATGAAACAATCATCCATATACACGAACGTACCAACCCAAGCTTCAACATCTCACACTCGTGCGACAACACGCAAATCATCACGAGGCGACAACCAGTAAATATCAGTTCACACCTCTCACAGAGGGCTAGTATAACAATTGCGTGGCAACGCCTCAACGTTCATGCCGCCAATTCGATCACACTTGGGAGATAACATCATAACGACAATGCGAACATCATACATACATCCCCAGACCGCAAACGGGAATGGATAGGTTTTAAAAACGAAAACCTCCTTTTGAAAATAATTTAGAAAAACACCGGTTGATCTTGAGTATCACCTTTCAAAAAAAAGTACAGACGTGAATCATCGTTATCGAGACCTTGGAGAACTATTTCGCATTTGATAAAAATGAGGACACTTTCTCTTAGTGAAAAACTTTCAGAATATTCGACCCTCGGGTCTAAGTAAAAGTGTTTCTAAAATATTGAAAATATCTCAAAACATTTTGGTACTCGATGTAGAAGAATTTTGAAACAAATTGTGGCACCTTGGATGTACCACGAGAAAATAACTCATTTTAAAAGTGCGTCTCGAAATTTATTTTCTAAGATACTCAACGTTTTCAAAGATAATTCAATGGGATAGAATTCCCAAAAATTTCAGGTAATTACATGGAACAATATAGCGCCGTGGGTCCCACGCTGGAACCCACCAGGCTAAAAACATTTACAAAAACGCCAAAAAAAGCCGATGACGGTAATATTTCAAAAACTCACAAAAGCCATTTACAAAATACTAAATACCGTCATAAGAATTTCGCCAAAACTATCAAGGCCATAATGCCAAAAACTCGGTTAAGGGAATTGGTTTTCGAAATAAAACTCAGTCGGTAAAATACCGAAAGCCATTACAAAATAACTCACGCAGCGGATAAATGAAATACAGTCCAACATGCACAATCCAGCAACACTACTCCTCATATGAACGAAATATGAGAGTCAAATAACAACATATCACGAAATCAAAATCCATAAGAGGATTCCGTCAATTAACTCATAATCATACCAGTAACTCGCAACAGACGAGGTACAAACACAAAGAAGGGAGACTTACATCCACAGGTCGCATGAAGGTGATGATCGCCCCACGATACTAATCACGACCAACCAACTCAGACGACGCGTCGCGACACAACTCAGTCAGATAAAATCCGACAAAACAAGACTCAAACAACACGACTTGACCCGACAATCTAGGTTTCCACAACCTAAGCTCCGATACCATTTATGTAACACACCCAATCCGCTTAGGGATATTACACGCCATAGAACCTTTCCTCAAGGATCTACCAGGCTGATAACAACAAACAAACAACTCGACGATGCCTTTAAGGCTACAATAACTCAGTAGGCCGACTTGGTCTTTCAATAAAAACATACAACTCAATTACAATTCATGCCCACGCAGGGGTCAAAATACAACAACTCTCGTATAACGGGGAAAAATATACTGCAGCAGAAATAAAAAAAAACTGAACCAATACAACAACGTATGGTTCCCCATGTGATTAGTATCGATCATCTTTCATCATCCTTCGTGCCGACCCTGTGTTATGCTCCCAAACCTGAATGCAAAAACAGACATCCATCCCCCGAATACTCGGGGGTTAGCAAAACTCCACTGTTTTGCTAGTGCAAGAACAAAGTGCAAAATATGAGTCATACAATTCACATTCCACGAATAACAATAACCAGGAATATTCAAAGTTCCAAACGAAACGAAAAATACTTCCCGAGGCAAGAGTTTGGGAAAAACATTCCAAAACCGAAAGATCGCAAATCAATGGAAACAATTTATAAAACATTTTAAAATGCCATCGAGAGTTTTAATAGAACACAATTTAGGATTACCGAAACCTTCTCTTTCCAAAACTCGAAAATATGAAAGGGGTCACCACCCCGAAGGTTTATTTTCCGTAAAAAGACCTTTACAATACCGTTGGGATTTTAGCCCCAAATTTCATCAAATCACAGTACACGAGAACGATAGTAAGGTTCGTTTTCCAACATCAAAACCCCACAATTGAAAGACTAAAACACATACGACAAAATAATCTAGTGCCATCCTAGCCAAGTAGGCCAATGAACAACTTACCTCTTACACACTTATTCAATGCATGCAAATCATGAAAGCCGATCAAAACGCTCGTTTCCGGAAACGCCAATCTCAAAACACATTTGTGAAATACACCACAATTAACCGTGGATCCACCCCTCCGTGGACCCCTACCGAGACCCCGTCGGATCTAACCCATAGTGGTTAAAAGCACGCTCGTGGATCCACCCCTCCGTGGACCCCTACCGAGACCCCGTCGGATCTAACCCATAGTGAGCATACACACACACGTTACTCATGCAATACTAATATGCTAAGAATGTAAGCTCATCAAGAATACTTACTAGAGATGGCCACTTACTCGACACCGTTATCAAACTCATCACAACACAACACGATTAACGCGGAATACATGATTCCATAACTTTAAACAACAGGGGTATCACCAAGGCCCTAAACGTTCAAAATAATCAAATCAAAATCAATTCCCCAAAACACACCGTTCACAAAACACAAGCGTTTTGAAAGTGAGCCTTTAACGAGGCTAAACCGAATCTTTTGAAAGTTCAAACCAAACGATCAAAAAAACATATAGGGACGATCACTAATTATCATATCCGCAAAACAAGAATTGTATGGACAAGGTACTTGCCTCAAAATCAGCACGGAAGTATTCCGACAAACACAGCTCAACCGGGAAGCTTCGGAATGCACGATGTTATCGAAAAGGAAGATGACAACGAACGGAAGGGTTCAACACGGTTTCTTCGCAAGAAAATCGACCCTAACATCATATAATCAATAAATCAATGATCATACGAGGAAGAATAATCGTAGAACGTCCGAAAACCCCTCTAAGATATTCTACCGGACACCTTCAAGGCGTCGATCAAGAACTCGATCAAAACAACGAATCGATACGATCCAACCATGGAGTAACAAGGGAAATGATATAATACATCTAAATAATCATCAATCCATCACAATCATAAGTTAAATTGGATTAAACGGACGAAATCAACCAAAATACCCAAATTCCCCAAAACTAGATTTCTAGAAAATCTGACCTGATTCGCTTGATCAAGGGATGTTATAGGATGGATGATTGATGATATGAACTCCAAGACTTCATGGATTGATTGTCTAACAACATCTATCCATGATAACCATACCTCCAGCCGCGGAAGAGAAGGAAAAGAATGAGAAAAATGGTGAAAAACCCGACTGTTGGGCCTTAAATAGGCTGCCTGCTGGCCGAGTTACGTACGTAACCGGCCAAGGGCTTACGTACGTAACCGGCCATGGGCCGAGACACTGCCCAAAAAGGCCGGCATTGTTACGTACGTAACCGACCAAGGATTTCGTACGTAACCGGCCTTACGTACGTAACTGCCGAGCACTACCGGCCGTAACTCGGCCAGTGCCGGGCTGGGCCTAGACTGAACGGCCATGACTCGGTCGGGGCCAACTCCGACGGCCCGAACGACCCCGAAACCCAAACCTGAATACGAATCGAAGATACGGTTATGAAGTACTCACAAAGATGAATTCGAGCACTAAGAGAACACATGATTCCGACCACCCGAAGGCTCGAAATTCGACAATGGAAGGTAATTACCCCAAACTTTGGGGAATTACGAAAACGGCCCAAAACGTCCGAAATACACAATACACGATCGAAACACCAAACCAAAGCTCGCAACATGAATAATAACATTAAATGAACTCATGAGAAACTCGAAACAACAGTTTTGGATGAGATTCGCAAGAATCGAATGCAAGTACGAAAAAGCCACTTAAGAACACGGAACTCAACAAAACGATACCGAAACGAACTCGGATGACAAAAAGTGCAGAATTAATCATTCTCAGAATGACGATATGGTCATGAAAGGGTTGTCGAAATGGACACCTGCCGGCAAAAGAAAATTACCGGAAATCGAAATTGCGGATATTACATACTACCCTCCTTAAAAGAAGTTTCGTCCCGAAACTTAAAACAAGTAGGGAGAAGCAATATCCCGCCAAGAAAACTCAACGAGATACACAAGAAACGCGTAACTTACGCCCAATGGCGAAACGTTACAAGCAACGCAAAGGAATATACGGCGTGAAAACACGCTCCACGACGACCAATACAACGCCACTGGTAGAGACATAATAAAACCAACAAGTGACAAGCGTCATCAAACAGATAAGACAATTATCCGAACAATCACAAAACACAACGAACGAAAATCAATACGATTGACCAACCCAACGGTACATCAATCAAAACGCGAGCCAATCGCTGAACAAATACGGAATTCCACCGCCCAAGGGTTGGAAGATCGAGAACGAGACTAATTTCCCGAACTTAAGGAAATTAGGAAGGAGTCTCAACGCTCAACAATCATGAAACGGGGTCAACAAAAATTGAACAATCAATGATCGAACCACAACGATCGAGACAACAAAAATTGAACAATCATGTTCGGATCACGAAGAACAATAAGGTTCAACCGACAACTCCGAGGTTCACATCTCGACTCGAGACAAAACATGATCTGGTGAAAACAACAAGATGTGCACTCACATAAGATCCACAGGAAAGGGAATAGCAATTGAAAAGTCACAACGACAAACGAGTAATTCCGAAACAATACCACCCTCGTTCGATCAACAAAAGCAAGGGGCAGGACAAGATCAGAAAATGTCAACGAACATAAACGAGTCGACAGAGTCGAAAAAATAGAAGTTCAAAATCCGATCCACTTCGAATAAAAGAACTAGTAGAACCAAAAGATGTTACTTCCGAACAAGGTTCACAAGAATCGAACCGAACTCCGAAAAGTCATAGCGATAACCAGATCGACCCAAAGCAAGATCACAGCTCGTTCGAACGATGAAATCGAAATACAGAACAAGTTCAGAAAGCATCAACGAACACGAGCGAGTCGATAGACTTGAGAAAGAGGAAAGGCAGAAGTCCAAAAACAATATGGGTATTACATTCGACCTCTTATAAAAGAAGGTCGTCCCCGCAACTCACAATAACGGAAACAAGGCAACAACACAAAAGCAGTCAACGGAAACATTTCTCATGGGCCTCTTAGAGCCGATCCTGAAATCTGTACTGAAGTTCGTACCCCGAAAGACTCGGAACCCAACTCGCAAAATTAGATCCTGTGTCTCTCGGGTCCACACTTGAAATGCGTTACTGACGAGAAGGGCAATTGATACGTGCATGCTGTAATACCCGGTTGTAATTCAGTTATTATCATTCGGTAATTTCATTTAGTAATTGTCACAATGTAATTTTTCACTTGTTAATAATCATTCATCAACCACATTCATTCATCCGTGTTCACCGTTCGGAATAACTTCGAGTCGTGTATCGATATTGTTTATTGTTTCAATTGTAATATCCGGATTTATTACTGTGTATGTCATCTGTATTCAAACCCTGTATTATTCGGATTTGTGGTTTTGATTATTGGAGTATGATATTTCTTGCATTGGCATCCTTGTACTTAAGTATAACAACATGCAAATTTTCTCATGCAAACTCGTGATAGCGCATGCTAAGAATGTAGCTTAATGCGCGCTATCGGCTATTACTAGCGCACGCTACGTATGTAGGAGTTGCGTGCGCTAGACACTGAATTATTGAGGTAGGCGGCTAGCACATGCGCCAGCCGGGACATGGGTCCGGATAAGATTCCCGCGGACGAACCTGGACAGATTTGGAGTCAACGCTTATTAGCGCGCGCTAAGTATGTATTGTAGCGTGCGCTAATTAGCTAAAGTGCAGAATATTATAAATGAGACAACAACCCATTTTGGCTTACATTTCCTTCGTCCATTCTTCATTCTTGAGAGGCCAGAGAGCTATAATCATCCTTCTAACACACTTAGAACACATCTTAGTGATCCTTGAATATTGGTTATCACTTGTGAGTGATCATTGAAGAGAAGTAACACCTTGGAGTGGCACATAACCAACTGGAGTCGGATTCTACCTTGTGGTTCAGTCAGTTCGTCATATTAAGGTATGTTGATTCTATCTTCAACTCTAGATTCGTGTTATGGAGAATAAGATGATCATGTTAGCAAATATTGATCTTCTTGGAGAAATTATCCAAAGTACATCATGTTTGGAATATTGAGATGAATAGGCCTTAAGTACCTTGATTATGAACATCATGATTCGAATCTTATTACATTGAACAAGTAGAGGAAGCTTTTATCATTGGTAATCCGAATCTAGTAGGTGTTTTCATAACAATCATGGACTTGACTTTTACATCATTATTGTTAGACGAATCTATAGGGTTGATCATGGAAGGATTTATTTTGTAAAGATGGATCATTATTAAAACTTCAGAGTGATAGTTTTCATTGATATGAAGGTGTTGATATCAACCGTTAAAGCCTTCCGAATCATCGCATGAAGAATTGTATTTGAAATGGAATATGGTTTCATAATAGTATACATATTCTTGAATCCGAAGTTGTTGTTATCCGTAAAATCATTCATAACCGTATGAACATGATATTCATGGAGGTAACATGAATTGACACTGAGGATTTCATTTGGTTTGATCATTTTGAGATTCGTCTACTGCCCAGTAGTAAACTGCCATGCATAGTTAGCGCACGCTAAGCTATGTAGATTAATGTGCGCTAGCGAGCATGAGTTAACGTACGCTACGTTTGGTACGTAACGTACGTTAGGCCATCAGTCGAGTCAGTCGGCTGATCAGTGAGGCACTGACCACGCCTGGTTAGCATACGCTAGGCTGTGTGTACTGCGAGCGCTAACAAGTAGCATTAACGTACGCTACATAGGATTCGTAGCGTGCGTTAAGCGATCCAGACAGATTGCATATTAAGGACTTCCTACCGTAATATTTGAATTGTTAGACGTTAAATGCGGCATGAGATGAATTCTATACTATTTCTTTTGTTAAGGTTCGGGCTTAACACGTGGTTGATCGAAGGGGACGACCTTCGAGTATTTTGATATTCGTGGAAGTTTTATTCTTGTCAACGAACCGAGGCAAGTACTCTAATTAGAATTGTTTATATTATGACAATTATGATGTGATTGTATCGTGTAAATATGTTGTGATTATATGTTCACCATGCGTTGATCCGACGGGAATCATCATGGGAATCTATAGCTGTGTGCGCTGGATCGTTGGACAGGTAGTTCCACCATGTGTTGGTCCGATGGGATCATCATGGGAATCTATAGCTGTGTGCGCTGGATCGTTGGAATACCATCAGTATGTTGAAACTGTTATGATATGATATGTGTTGTGGATATTTCTCGTTGGAGAAATTTGTTATGATATAATTGTTGATTATATCACTGTTGTATGATTATTGTACTTGTACTAGCATCGTTGTGCTAAACCCTTCGGGGGTGAACATTTGTGTATGTTCAGGATCCAGGAGAGCGGGGAAGCAGCCACTGGAGATGCATGATGACGAGGGTGCAGAGTGATGTTCCGGTCGGGTTTACTGTCTGTTGTTTGTTGGTTATTTCAATAAGTACTCGAGTACGTCGTCAGTTTTTAATGTTTGGATATTAGTGATGTAATAATAACTCTTCATTGGATATTTATATTCTCGGTATTGAACCAAACGGTTGTATTTTATTTCAGTAATTTCATAAATCGGTATCTGTTAGTGTCTTTTCTTTTATTCAGCCTTGTAAATTCTTATGTAAAGGATTTACGGCGCTGTAATATTCCTGAATATATTGGGGGTGTTACAGAATATGGTATCGGAGCTAAGATTATGGATATCTTGGCCATTGGGTTAAAATAGGGGTCATTTATGTTTTTTTTTTAGGTAACCGGCCATGAATGACATCACTGTACTGCCTACGTCTTCATGCGAACGGTGGTTGTAAGTTCCTATACTCTATCTCGTTCTTTACATGTTGTACATTCTTATACTTTAACATTAGAACGATGTTGTTTCCTGTATATTAAGTATTTGTGCTTACAGTATGTTGAGAGGGGGACGTGGACGTGGTCGCGGTCGTGGACGCGGACGAAGGAATGCTGAAAGGGAGGCATCACCTTCTAATCAGGCTAGTCATAGCTCAGGCGAGCCGCAACAATCCATCAATAACGAACCGGAACCTGCTGTACCAGAAATCCTTCGTCAAGTGGTGAATCAGATGACTCAGTTCGCTCATGTCGTGGATCGAATGCAGATGGCGGTGGGACTTCAGCAGGGAGATGGACAGCAAAGGATCCCAGAAATGGGAAATCGAGGTGATCGATGGTTGCAAGAGGTAGCGAAAATGCAACCACCCAAATTTGACGGTTTTTCCGAGACTCCCACTTGGGATCATTGGTTGAAGGAATTGGAGAAAAGTTTTACTGGAATTAATTGCCCAGACGATAGGAGAGCTCCTATTGCCCAGTACTTTCTGATTGGGGAGGCATCCGAGTGGTGGGAAGCTATCCGACCTACAGATCATGATGCTGATTGGACAGAATTTAAAATGATGATGGAAGCTCAGTACTGCCCTCGTCCTGTGAGGGAAGCCAAAATTCAGGAGTTTTTCTCCGCTCAGCAATCAGACGAACCCGTATCCCAGACAACTAAGACGTTTAACCAGCAGTTAGCATTTGTTCGACATCTGGTCAGAACAGATGCGGAGATGATGATTCATTTTGAAATGAGGATGAAACCAGAAATCCAGAGGTACATGTCCGGTTTTGAATGTACCACTCTCCGCCAATACCAGAATAAGGCGTTGGCGTACGAAATCAAAGGAGCAGCAATGGAGAAGTTTATGGAGTCGAAGAAACAGAAAGTCTCTGGTACTTTTACAGAGCACAAGAGCAGTGGGCCCCGCAAGGCCCAGTCTTCTTTTTCTTTCAAGAAACCTCCGCACCCATCTAAGAGCGGAAAGAATTACGGAACAATGTTAACCACGATGGATACAGCTAGGAAGTGCTTTAACTATGGTCGCCCAGGCCACCTTTGGTGTGATTGTTTGTGCACTCCAGTTACATGTTTTGACTGCGGACAGGAAGGGCACCGTGCGACGTTTTGTAAGGATGCCACCAAGTACAATAGAACCCGTTCATAAGGAAGCTAGTATCCAACAGACGCAGCAAAGTGTTCAGATGCCTCAAAATTTTGGCCGCGGACGAGGCAGAGGACAATGGGACCGAAAGGGGACATCGAGTGTCGGATCTGTTCCCCCACGTCTGTATGAGATAAGGAGGACAGACGATCAGGATGCTACTGTCGCATCAGGTACTGTCCAGATCCTTTCCCATCCAGTTAGCGTTTTATTCGATACAGGAGCTACGCATTCTTTTATATCCTTGTCTTGTGTAAATCGTTTAAATATTTCTGGTTTTCATGCTTGTGAACCTTATGTTGTTGGTTTACCGAGTGGAGAGAGGATTGTCGGGAACTTAGAAACCAGAAATTTTCCTATATCATTTGGAGGCAGAGAGTGGCTCTCAAATTTGATTGTAATAGAAATGCAAGGAGACGACCTGATACTCGGAGACGATTGGCTTAATCGATATGGAGAAATTGTAAACTACCGAAGGAGGAACATCTCGCTGATCGCTGACGATGGTTCCGAAGTACTGTTTGAGGGATGGAAACCAGGAAGCTCAGGAAAGTTGATTAAGGCGATGAAAGCTGTCAAATTGTTGAAACAGGGCTGTACCGGGTACTGGTGCTATGCAATGAAGAAAGAAGACGAAATTATGGAACTTTCATCCATTCCTGTTGTGAATGAATTTCCAGATGTATTCCCTGACGAGTTACCTGGACTACCTCCACGAAGGGATGTAGAATTTACCATTGAGCTGGAACCCGGAGCTACACTAATTTCTAAGGCGCCGTATCGTATGGCACCTACTGAAATGTATGAACTGAAGAAGCAGCTGGAGGAGGTACTGGATAAAGGCTATATTCAGCCAAGCGTTTCACCCTGGGGAGCGCCAGTCTGTTTTGTCCGAAAGAAGGATGGATCGCTTTGACTATGTATTGACTATCGAGAGCTGAACAAGATGACGATTAAGAATAAGTACCCGTTGCCACGTATTGATGATCTGTTTGACCAGTTTCAAGGGGCAATAGTATTTTCTAAAATCAATCTGAGATCAGGGTATCATCAACTGAGGATTAAAGAATCTGATGTTCCGAAATCAGCGTTCAGAACTCGCTACGGACACTATGAGTTTGTAGTGATGCCGTTTGGTCTCACTAATGCACCTGTTGTATTCATGCAGTTGATGAACCGAGTGTTCATCGAATATTTGGATAAATTTGTGGTCGTGTTCATTGATGACATTCTGGTGTATTCTAAGAACTCAGAAGAGCATGCACAACATTTACGGATTGTATTAGGACTTTTGAGAAGCGAGCAACTGTACGCCAAACTCTCTAAGTGTGAATTCCGGCTAAAGGAAGTAATGTTCCTCGGTCATGTGGTATCAGCTGAAGGAGTCCGAGTAGATCCGCAGAAGATCGAAGCGGTTTTGGATTGGAAGCCTCCAAAGAATGTGAAAGAAGTCCGAATTTTCTTAGGACTTGCTGGGTATTATCGTCGGTTCGTGGAAGGATTTTCCAAAATTTCCCGCCCACTTACTCGACTCCTGCAGAAAACTCAAAAGTTTGAGTGGAACGAGTCGTGTCAGACTAGTTTTGATGAATTGAAAAAGAGATTGACGACGGCACTGATTCTATCATTTCCACAGGGAACTGGAGGATTTATAGTTTACAGTGATGCTTCGAACCAAGGACTTGGGTGCGTATTGATGCAGAATGACAAGGTGATCGCTTATGCTTCACGACAGCTGAAACCTTATGAAGTGAATTATCCAACACATGATTTAGAGCTAGCAGCAGTAATTTTTGCTTTAAAGATCTGGAGGCATTATCTGGACGGGACTCACTGTCAGATCTTTACGGATCACAAGAGTCTCATATACATCTTCAGTCAGAAAGAGTTGAACATGCGGCAAAGAAGATGGTTAGAGCTGATCAAGGACTATGACCTTGAGATTTTGTATCATCCAGGCAAAGCGAATGTAGTGGCCGATGCACTCAGCCGCAAGCCTGTTTCTAGATGCTGGAGACGCTGACCTCCAAACTTAGCCTTCAACGAGAGATGATTCGAGAAGGAATTGAGGTGTGGTTACAAAGAGTCCAAGGACAACTGTGCGTGATGGAAATAACTTCGTCATTAACCGAAGAAATCAAATCTAGACAGGCAGATGATCCTCTGATGATTCGGTTACGTGATGAAGTGATCAAGGGGAAGGCCCCCGGATTCGTAATCCATGATGATGGAGTTTTGAGATTTCAGAACCGACACTGCGTATCCGATGTCGATGTTCTGAAATAGACAATTATGAAGGAAGCTCACAGTTCGCCCTATTCTATCCACCCGGGCACCAGTAAGATGTATAAGGACTTGAAGCAGAATTTCTGGTGGGGCAACATGAAGAAAGATGTAGCGGACTATGTTTCGAAATGCTTGACTTGTCAGCAGGTTAAGATCGAGCATCAACGGCCTGCCGGAATGTTGAAGCCGCTCCCGATTCCTGAATGGAAGTGGTAGGACATATCGATGGACTTTATCACTAGTATGCCGAGAACCAAGATAGGAATGAACATGATTTGGGTGATAGTTGATCGTTTAACCAAATCAGCTCACTTTCTAGGCATTAAGGACACGTGGGGACCAGAGAGGTTGGCACGAGTATTTATTTCGGAGATAGTTCGATTGCATGGTACGCCGAAGACCATTGTTTCTGATCGAGACGGCCGTTTTGTGTCCCACTTTTGGAAAGCAGTTCATAAGGCCTTGGGAACCGAATTGAACTTCAGCACAGCTTATCACCCACATACTGATGGACAATCCGAGAGGACTATTCAAACGGTGGAAGATATGCTAAGGGTTTGTGCTTTAGGTTGGTCAACTGATTGGGAAGTTCATCTACCGTTGATTGAATTTATCTACATCAATAGTTGGCATGCTTCCATTAAGATGGCACCGTTTGAGGCATTATATGGGAGGAGATGTAGATCGCCCCTATGTTGGGATGATTCATCAGACTTAATCGGGACGGAACCAGATTTGATTGTACAGACTCGAGAGAAGATAGCCTTGATTCGTGAAAGGATGTTGACCGCCCAAAGTCGCCAGAAATCTTACGCAGACGTACGCCGTCGCCCTTTTGAGTTCAGTACGGGAGACCACATACTTGTAAAGGTTTCTCCTACTCGGGGAATACTTTGTTTCGGAAGGAAAGGAAAGATGAGTCCGAGATATATCGGACCATTTGAGATCCTTGAGAGAGTTGGAGAATTGGCATACAGATTGGCATTGCTGCCGTCGTTGAGCCATGTTCATCACGTGTTCCACGTATCCCAGTTACGGAGGTATATACCAGATCCTAGTCATATCATTGATTTCGGCGAGATCGAAGTTGCTCAAGATGGGACGTTTGAAGAAAGACCGGTCAAGATACTCGAGAGTCGAGTTAAGCAGTTGAGGAACAAACCAATCGTTTTGGTCAAAGTTCAATGGTCACACCACGGAGTGGAAGAAGCCACATGGGAAACGGAAGATGGTATGAAGTCCAGATATCCCGAATTATTTTCGTCTTAAGTTTCGAGACGAAACTCCTTTTTAGTAGGAGAGTATGTAATATCCGGATTTATTACTGTGTATTTCATCTGTATTCAAACCCTGTATTATTCGGATTTGTGGTTTTGATTATTGGAGTATGATATTTCTTGCATTGGCATCCTTGTACTTAAGTATAACAACATGTTCTCATGCAAACTCGTGATAGCGCACCCTAAGATTGTAGCTTAACGCGCGCTATCGGCTATTACTAGCGCACGCTACGTATGTAGGAGTTGCGTGCGCTAGACACTGAATTATTGAGGTAGGCGGCTAGCACATGCGCCAGCCGGGACATGGGTCCGGATAAGATTCCCGCGGACGAACCTGGACAGATTTGGAGTCAACGCTTATTAGCGCGCGCTAAGTATGTATTGTAGCGTGCGCTAATTAGCTAAAGTGCAGAATATTATAAATGAGACAACAACCCATTTTGGCTTACATTTCCTTCGTCCATTCTTCATTCTTGAGAGGCCAGAGAGCTATAATCATCCTTCTAACACACTTAGAACACATCTTAGTGATCCTTGAATATTGGTTATCACTTGTGAGTGATCATTGAAGAGAAGTAACACCTTGGAGTGGCAAATAACCAACCGGAGTCGGATTCTACCTTGTGGTTCAGTGATTTCGTCATATTAAGGTATGTTGATTCTATCTTCAACTCTAGATTCGTGTTATGGAGAATAAGATGATCATGTTAGCAAATATTTATCTTCTTGGAGGAATTATCCAAAGTACATCACGTTTGGAATATTGAGATGAATAGGCCTTAAGTACCTTGATTATGAACATCATGATTCGAATCTTATTACATTGAACAAGTAGAGGAATCTAGTAGGTGTTTTCATAACAATCATGGACTTGACTTTTACATCATTATTGTTAGACGAATCTATAGGGTTGATCATGGAAGGATTTATTTTGTAAATATGGATCATTATTAAAACTTCATTCTTTGATATGAAGGTGTTGATATCAACCGTTAAATCCTTCCGAATCATCGCATAAAGAATTGCATTTGAAATGGAATATGGTTTCATAATAGTATACATATTCTTGAATCCAAAGTTGTTATCCGTAAAATCATTCATAATCGTATGAACATGATATTCATGGAGGTAACATGAATTAACACTGAGGATTTCATTTGGTTTGATCATGTTGAGATCCGTCTACTACCCAGTAGTAAACCGCCATGCATAGTTAGCGCATCGAGCATGAGTTAACGTACGCTACGTTTGGTACGTAACGTACGTTAGGCCATCAGTCGAGTCAGTCGGCTGATCAGTGAGGCACTGACCACGCCTGGTTAGCGTACGCTAGGCTGTGTGTACTGCGTGCGCTAACGAGTAGCATTAACGTACGCTACATAGGATTCGTAGCGTGCGTTAAGCGATCCAGACAGATTGCATATTAAGGACTTCCTACCGTAATATTTGAATTGTTAGACGTTAAATGCGGCATGAGATGAATTCTATACTATTTCTTTTGTTAAGGTTCGGGCTTAACACGTGGTTGATCAAAGGGGACGACCTTCGAGTATTTTGATATTCGTGGAAGTTTTATTCTTGTCAACGAACCGAGGCAAGTACTCTAATTAGAATTGTTTATATTATGACAATTATGATGTGATTGTATCGTGTAAATATGTTGTGATTATATGTCCAACATGCGTTGATCCGACGGGAATCATCATGGGAATCTATAGCTGTGTGTGCTGGATCGTTGGACAGGTAGTTCCACCATGTGTTGGTCCGACGGGATCATCATGGGAATCTATAGCTGTGTGCGCTGGATCGTTGGAATACCATCAGTATGTTGAAACTTTTATGATATGATATGTGTTGTGGATATTTCTCGTTGGAGAAACTTGTTATGATATAATTGTTGATTATATCAATGTTGAATGATTTTTGTACTTGTACTAGCATCGTTGTGCTAACCCCTTCGGGGGTGAACATTTGTGTATGTTCAGGATCCAGGAGAGCGGGGAAACAGCCACTGGAGATGCATGATGACGAGGGTGCAGAGTGATGTTCCGGACGGGTTTACTGTCTGTTGTTTGTTGGTTATTTCAATAAGTACTCGAGTACGTCGTCAGTTTATAATGTTTGGATTTTAGTGATGTAATAATAACTCTTCATTGGATATTTGTATTCTCGGTATTGAACCAGACGGTTGTATTTTATTTCAGTAATTTCATAAATCGGTATCTGTTAGTGTCTTTTCTTTTATTCAGCCTTGTAAATTCTTATGTAAAGGATTTACGGCGCTGTAATATGCCTGAATATATCGGGGGTGTTACATCAACCTTGCTTGGGAATCGAGACAAGAGTATTATCTTAATTGTTGTAATTGATTCATTGGTCAATGTTGACGTTGGAGTTCATGTCATTTCAAATCTCCTCATTGTTCAAATTGTGCTTTTGTTGGGCGAACCCTTGTAATCATTGCTTGGAACCACCGTTTTGGGGTTTCCGTACTTCCATTTCGTGTTATTGTTTCCCAAATATTGATTCCTACTACTTTTATTCTCTTCCCGGGTCATTTTTCATCATTTTAGGACCCAAGGGGTGTGGGTCGCGGCACAAGGGAGTGTGCGCCGCGGCACACACATGTTGCAGTCTTGGACGACCCGCTTGTACCGGGGACCGCGGCTCCTGCTGGCAGGGCCGCGGCACGCTGCCGAGTCACTGCCGCGGCACACTCGGCCGAGCCTCGGCACACTGCCGAGCACTGGGGGCAGATTTTGGCCCTGTGCCGCGGCACACAGTGCAGGCTGCACTATAATTGCGTTTTTTGAGAGGAACAAGCTCATTTTTCATCCTACATCCGAGAGAGAGGGATTGTGGGAGAAATTTTCATCATCAATCGCTTGAATACTCGATTCTTCATCATTTTTATTCGGTTGTGAAGCTCGGATCGTCGATCTAACTCGTGTTCATCGAATCAAAGTGTTTGGATCTTCAAAGGTAATATTCCCAAACCTCTTGGATTTCGATTAATGTTGAGATATGATGTTTTGGACATTATAATAATGTTGTATGAAGAGATATACATATGATTATGAGTATGTATGAATATTCATCGGATTATTGAAAGGTTATTCAAGAACACTTTGAATATTGAGTTGAATTTGGGGGTTTTCGATTAATTGTTGTTGAAATCACGAATTTGGATATTCATATTGGATTATTGATCGTATTGAAGATGTTTTGTTGGTTTGAAACACTTCTTGGGGATTTTATATTGGTATTATTGAGGTTTGGTTGTAAACAATCGATGTTTGGCCACAACGTGTTCGATATAATGCCCCAATGAACTTGGTTTAGTCGTATCGACGTTTTGAGTTAGTTATACTTGTGTTTGATTCGTGTGTTGAACCGGATTATTGGTAATTGTGTTATTCAAGGTTGTTCGAGCGACCGACATCTCATTTAGGACGTTGTTCGTGGAAGGACATTCTTCATCGGCGTTGTGTAAGTTAATTCTTACTCAGTTAAAGGGATATTCATTCCTTTCGTTGTTGTTCATTCATAATCATAACTCATTCATATTGTATTAACCGTATCGAGACTTGTCATTATCAATTAATCACTTCAGTCACGCGGAACGACGGTTCCAATCATTTCATTGAGCTATCATTCATTTCACTATCATTTCATCTCGGTGAGTCATTATTGATTTCGATGTCACTTTTGTTATCTCGTGGCATTCTAGGTCATACTGGCGTGCCGGTTGGTATGTGTAAGATTTTCATGTCGGGCACATATTAAGTCGTGTGTTGGTTGTTGGCCTCACATTGGACTGTGCACATGAGAAGATCACTTCGTGAGACTGATTAGGTACAAGACCACACGTGTATTCGATCGATACTCGTTGGTGGCTTGTGCACGGACACATTTCCATCCCAGGCGTAGTGTGGCGCCACCCTTTGAGCCGTACCGTTAGTTGATTCATACAGCATGTTTGATTGCGTATGTTTTCAATAGGATTTGGGTTATAATCTGACCGATTCACTTTTGATCGCATGTGTTCGACGGTTTGAGATTTTTGATCGAACTTGTGGCTTATACAGCATATATGATTGTGTTTGTTTCAACTCTTGAGGATTGTTGTTCTGTGTAACTGACCCCGTTGGGGGATTTTGTTTTTCAGGTCATGGCAAGGCTAAGGCACGTGAAGAGAACATTGACGGCGAGAAGTCCCAGTGATACTAGTAGGGGGACCCAGTCCTTTTCATTCACTTGTGTTTTCCTTATTTTATTTCCGCTGCAGACTTCCGTTTGAATACTCATTTTATTCAGTGTCGTATGTTTTATCTTCATATAAAATATACATGTATTATGTATTATCTTGGGTGTGTTGTATGAAACTCCTCATCGGAGTAATTAATGATGTAATGTGGTTCGGTACTACATTTACCCTGTGTATTTCATTAATTTTCACTGCTTTGGTGGGTCCCGATCGGGGTCCACGGCACTATAATATCCGCCTAGTTTGGGGTGTTACAGAGTTGGTATCGGAGAGTGGTTTTGAATACTACCTTCTGAGTCATGTCTCATTTGAAATCATCGTTCATCAGACTAGTATCATTGGACTTTCGCGTCACGTGTGACCTGTGCAAGAGCCGAGCCCTTCAGACCAAAGAATAGTAAGATTTCCTCAATTATCATTTTCATTTTTAATCATGTTGATCATGTTAACTCATTAATCACTCAATTCATTTCATCACTCAGTTGTTAATCTTGAGGATCATATCATTAATCTTGTTAACTTGTTCAAGATAACCATTTTAAGAATATCATCAGATAATCATGTCACCTCAGTTAATCATTCATGTAATCACTGTGTTAGAGCGTGTATGCTCATTTTCATCATTTCATGACGTAAATCATAGCGTGGTACTCATACGATATCTATGATTATCATACAACCTTCCTACTTCAGTATGGAGAGAGCTGTCAGGGGATGCACGGGGAGAGGCCGCGGTGCGGGCCGAAATCCGGGAAATAATCACTCACTGCCAGGAAGTAGTACCCGAGACTCAGCTCGATCGGAAGATGTTCGGGTTGATCCACTCACTTTTATGCAGGTCATGATGACCCATATGCAATTGCTCAATCATCATTGCGCCACTCTGGTCGATTTAATCGAGAGAAGTCTCCCGTGTGAGCCTGCTGCTAAGGAAATTGCTGAGCAACAACCTTCATCTGTCAGCAGGAAATCAACGAAGCGTAATCAGTCCGAAGGCGGTCATTTTACCTTCAAGAAGCCTCGTGCGAGCCCTAACGTTTCTGAGCGACCTCCTACGGCGCATAATCGTGTGGGATCTCAGTGCCGAATGGCCAGTTCAGCCATCACCTGTTTCAACTGTGGAGCACCGGGTCATTACAGCACTAAGTGTCTGAAACCGTCTATCACGTGCCATAATTGTGGGATTTTTGGGCATAAGGCCCATTTTTGCCGAAGGGACCCCAAGCATACTCCGGTGGCATCTCAGGCCCCGAAGCATTTAGTGGTTCAGAATCAGGCCACTTAGTCCGTGCTGTTTAAGACGACGGGAACAACTAAAGGCGGAGCTCGTACTTATCAGACAGGAGCATCCGATTCGGGGGCCGGCAAGCCCCGAATTCACGAGATGAAGAAGACCGACAATCCGGAGGCCCGAATGATCTCAGGTATACTCGTAATTCTATCTCAACCTGTGTGAACCCTTTTTGATACTGGTACATCGCATTCATTCACTTCCGAATCATGTTTGAATAGACTTAAATTGGATAGTCTTATTAATTGTGGGCCTTATATCATTGGTCTACCTGGCGGTAAAAGAATTTTCGAAAATCATGAGGTTAAGAACTGAATGAATTAAGCTTAATAACTGCGAGTGGTTGGTGGACCTAATCGTGGTGGATTTACCTAAGGACGATGTAATATTGGGTATTAGTGGTATGGATCGTCATGATACCATTCTCAATGTTCGTAAGCATATGGTCACTATCATTTCCGTCGTTGGAGTCGAGTGTGTATTTCAGGGAGGTGATCCCCGTTGTTCCGGAAGTAACATTAATATGATGAAAGCAGTAAATTACTCAACCAGGGATCTTCTATCATTCATTATATATCATTGTCATCCATTGACCATTCTAAGGCGATCGAGATGTTCCATCATTCCTTATATCATTGTCATCGATTGACCATTCTAAGGCGATTGAGATGTTCAATCATTCATTGTATCATTGTCATCGATTGGCCGTTCTAAGTCAGTTGAGGTGTTCAATCATTCATTGTATCATTTTCATCGATTGGCCGTTCTAAGGCAATCGAGGTGTTCAACCATTCGTGGTATCATTGTTATCGTTTGACGATGTACTCCCAGATGAGCTACCTGTTTTACCTCCACCGAGGGATATGGAATTCACGATAGAGTTTGAGCCTGGTACATCGCATTCATTCATTTCCGAATCATGTTTGAATAGACTTAAATTGGATAGTCTTATTAATTGTGGGCCTTATATCATTGGTCTACCTGGCGGTAAAAGAATTTTCGAAAATCATGAGGTTAAGAACTGACTGAATTAAGCTTAATAACTGCGAGTGGTTGGTGGACCTAATCGTGGTGGATTTACCTAAGGACGATGTAATATTGGGTAGTAGTGGTATGGATCGTCATGATACCATTCTCAATGTTCGTAAGCATATGGTCACTATCATTTCCGTCGTTGGAGTCGAGTGTGTATTTCAGGGAGGTGATCCCCGTTGTTCCGGAAGAATCATTAATATGATGAAAGCAGTAAATTACTCAACCAGGGATGTTCTATCATTCATTATATATCATTGTCATCGATTGACCATTCTAAGGCGATCGAGATGTTCCATCATTCCTTATATCATTGTCATCGATTGACCATTCTAAGGCGATTGAGATGTTCAATCATTCATTGTATCATTGTCATCGATTGGCCGTTCTAAGTCAGTTGAGGTGTTCAATCATTCATTGAATCATTTTCATCGATTGGCCGTTCTAAGGCAATCGAGGTGTTCAACCATTCGTGGTATCATTGTTATCGTTTGACGATGTACTCCCTGACGAGCTACCTGTTTTACCTCCACCGAGGGATATGGAATTCACGATAGAGTTGGAGCCTGGTACATACCCATTATCGAAGGCACCGTACCAGATGGCTCCAATCGAAATGCAGGAATTAAAGAATCAATTAGAGGATTTGACCGAGAAGGGTTATATCCGACCAAGTGCGTCCCCGTGGGAGCACCAGTGTTGTTTGTCAAGAATAAGGATGGTTCGTTTCGTGTGTGTATTAATTATCGGGAGTTGAATAGGGTGACGATCAAGAATAAGTATCCTCTACCCCGTATTGATGATCTCTTAGATCAACTTCAGGGAGCTTCAGTATTTTCCAAGATCGACTTAAGATCTGAATATCACCAGTTGCGCATTCGAGAGTCGGATATCGTGAGGACGGCGTTTCGAACATGTTATGGTCATTATGAATTCGTGATAATACCGTTTGGGTTAACTAATGCACCTGTGGTATTCATGGAGTTAATGAATCGGGTTTTCATCGCCTATTTGGATCAGTTCGTGGTTGTCTTTATTGATGACATTTTAATTTATTCTCGTGACCGGGAGGAGCACGAGTTTCACCTTCATCAGGTGCTCGACGTGTTGAGACGAGAGAAACTTTATGGGAAGTTTTCCAAATGTGAATTCTGGATGTCCGAAGTGACGTTTCTCGGACATGTAATTTCATCAGACGGAGTTCGTGTCGACCCTCAGAAGACGGAGGCTATCCGAGATTGGCAACCTCCGAAGAATGTTAAGGAAATCCGAAGTTTCCTCGGATTAGCTGGTTATTATCGGTGATTTGTGGAAGTATTTTCTAAAATCGCTCAACCCATGACGAACCTTTTAAGGTAAGATAAGAAATACACGTGGTCCGACGTGTGTCAACAGAGTTTTGAGGAACTCAGGAGCCGGTTAATTTCATCACCTGTCCTTTCTTTACCGTAAGGAACGGAAGGATTTGTGGTCTATAGTGATGCGTCCGGACAGGGTCTCGGATGTGTACTAATGCAGAACGAGAAAGTTATTGCTTATGCTTCACGGCAATTGAGACCTTCCGAGGTAAATTATCCGACCCACGACCTGGAGCTAGCAGCCATGGTATTCGCATTGAAGATTTGGCGTCATTATCTTTATGGCGTTACCTGTCAGATATTCACCGATCATAAGAGTTTAAAATATATATTTACTCAGAAGAAGTTAAATATGCGACAGAGACGGTGGTTAGAACTAATCAAAGATTATGATATTGAGATACTTTACCACCCAGGCAAGGCGAACGTTGTCTCCGACGCCTTGAGTCGTAAGTCCGTTCAGGAGCAGATGCTTGCTCGATTAACAGTTCAGAAGGACCTTCAGCAAGAATTACTTAGGCATAAGATCGAGGTTTAGATACAGCGTGTTCAGGGACAGCTTTGTATGCTGGAGATTTCATCGCCACTTGAAGAGGCGATCAGAATGAATCAGGGTTCGGACCCATTTTTGTTGCGTATCTGCGAGGATGTGACACAGGGGAAAGCCCCTGGCTTTGTGGTCCACGAGGATGGACTCTTGAGATTTAAGAATCGGTTATGTGTACCGGCGAATGATGAGTTGAAAAACTCGATTTTGAGAGAAGCCCATGCTACCCCTTATTCTATTCATCCGGGGTCCAGCAAGATGTATAAAGACTTGAAACAAAATTATTGGTGGAGTAATATGAATCGTGGAGTCGCCGAGTTTGTTTCGAGATGTCTCACCTATCAACAAGTCAAGATAGAACATCAGCGACCGACGGGTATGCTGAAACCGCTCCCTATACCAGAGTGGAAGTGGGAAGATATTTCCATGGACTTCATCACGAGTTTGCCGACGAGTCGTCGTGGCATGAAATCAATCTGGTAATTGTGGACCTTTTGTTTAAGTTATCTCTTTTCCTTGAGATTAAGGTTACGTGGGGTCCCGAGAGGTTGGCCCAGTTGTTCATCAAAGAGATAGTGAGATTTTATGGTACTCCTAAGAGTATCATTTCTGATCGTGACGGGCGATTCGTGTCTCATTTTTAGAAATCAGTTCATCGTGCCATGGGAACTCAGCTTAATTTCAGCACAGCTTTTCATCCTCAGTCCGACGGACAATCAGAGAGGACTATTCAGACATTGGAGGACATGTTGAGGGCATGTGTCCTCGATTGGAAAGACGATTGGGAAGCTCAATTACCATTGATCGAGTTCACGTATAATAATAGTTGTCATGCTTCGATTAAGATGGCACCTTACGAGGCCTTGTACGGTCGTCATTGTCGATCTCCTTTGTGTTGGGACGACTTATCAGAATCAATCGGCACCGAGCCCGATATGCTTATAGCCGCCCGTGAAAAGGTAGCTTTGATCAGGAGTCGTTTGTTGACCGCTCAGAGTCGACAGAAATCTTATGCCGACAATCGTCGCCGACCATTAGAGTTCGAGATAGGTGACCACGTGTTGGTCAAGGTATCCCCGAGTCGAGGTATCTTCCGTTTCGGGAAGCGGGAAAAGTTGAGTCCAATATTTATTAAACCGTTTGAGATTTTGGATCGAGTAGGCGAGCTAGCTTCTCGATTGGCCTTACCTCCAGCGTTGAGCTGAATTCATAATGTGTTTTACGTCTCTCAGCTATGGAAGTATGTTGCCGACCTGAGTCACTTACTTCAGTTCGACGAAATCGAGATCGCAGATGATCATTCGTATGAGGAGCGTCCCATACGAGTCTTAGAGCGGCGAATCAAACAGTTGAGAAATAAGGCGATTTCTTTGGTTAAAATTCAGTGGTCTAGACACGGAGTCGAAGAGGCTACTTGGGAAACCGAGGATAGTATGCGGGAAAGTTATCCCGAGTTGTTTGACCCTTAATTTCGGGGACGAAACTCTTTTAAGGGGGGTGTATGTAATACCCGGTTGTAATTCAGTCATTATCATTCGGTAATTTCATTCAGTAATTGTCACTATGTAATTTTTCACTTGTTAATAATCATTCATCAACCATATTCATTCATCCGTGTTCACCGTTCGGAATAACTTCGAGTCGTGTATCGATATTGTTCATTGTTTCGACCTTGCTTGGGAATCGAGACAAGAGTATTATCTTGATTGTTGTAATTGATTCATTAGTCAATGTTGACGTTGGAGTTCATGTCATTTCAAATCTCCTCATTGTTTAAATTGTGCTTTTGTTGGGCGAACCCTTGTAATCATTGCTTGGAACCACTGTTTTGGGGTTTCCGCACTTCCATTTCGTGTTATTGTTTCCCAAATATTGATTCATGTTGCTTTTATTCTCTTCCCGGGTCATTTTTCATCATTTTAGGACCCAAGGGGTGTGGGCCGCGGCACAAGGGAGTGTGCGCCGCGGCACACACATGTTGCAGTCTTGGCCGACCCGCCTGTACCGGGGGCCGCGGATCCTGCCGGCAGGGCCGCGGCATGCTGCCGAATCACTGCCGCGGCGCACTCAGCCAGGCCGCGGCACACTGCCGAGCACTGGGGGCAGATTTTGGCCCTGTGCCGCGGCACACTCGGCCGGGCCGCGGCACACAGGCTGCACTATAATTGCATTTTTTGAAAGGAACAAGCTCATTTTTCATCCTACTTCCGAGAGAGAGGGTTTGTGGGAGAAATTTTCATCATCAATCACTTAAATACTCGATTCTTCATCATTTTCATTCGGTTGTGAAGCTCGGATCGTCGATCTAACTCATGTTCATCGAATCAAAGTGTTTGGATCTTTAAAGGTAATATTCCCAAACCTCTTGGATTTCGATTTATGTTGAGATATGATGTTTTGGACATTATAATCATGTTGTTTGAAGAGATATACATATGATTATGAGTATGTATGAATATTCATCGGATTATTGAAAGGTTATTCAAGAACACTTTGAATATTGAGTTGAATTTGGGGGTTTTCGATTAATTGTTGTTGAAATCACGAATTTGGATATTCATATTGGATTATTGATCGTATTGAAGATGTTTTGTTGGTTTGAAACACTTCTTGGGGATTTTATATTGGTATTATTGAGGTTTGGTTGTAAACAATCGAAGTTTGGCGACAACGTGTTCGATATAATGCCCCAATGAACTTGGTTTAGTCGTATCGACGTTTTGAGTTAGTTATACTCGTGTTTGATTCGTGTGTTGAATCGGATTATTGGTAATTGTGTTATTCAAGGTTGTTCGAGCGACCGACATATCATTTTGGACGTTGTTCGTGGAAGGACATTCTTCATCGGCGTTGTGTAAGTTAATTCTTACTCAGTTAAAGGGATATTCATTCCTTTCGTTGTTGTTCATTCATAATCATAACTCATTCATATTGTATTAACCGTATCGAGACTTGTCATTATCAATTAATCACTTCAGTCAGGAGGAGCAACGGTTCCAATCATTTCATTGAGCTATCATTCATTTCACTATCATTTCATCTCGGTGAGTCATTATTGATTTCGATGTCACTTTTGTTATCTCGTGGCATTCCGGGTCATACTGGCGTGCCGGTTGGTATGTGTAGGATTTTCATGTCGGGCACATATTAAGTCGTGTGTTTTTGTTGTTGGCCTCACATTGGACTGTGCACACGAGAAAATCACTTCGTGAGACTGATTAGGTACAAGACCACACGTGTATTCGATCGATACTCATTGGTGACTTGTGCACGGACACATTTCCATCCCGGGCGTAGTGTGGCGCCACCCTTTGAGCCGTACCGTTAGTTGATTTATACAGCATGTTTGATTGCGTATGTTTTCAACAGGATTTGGGTTATAATCTGACCGATTCACTTTTGATCGCATGTGTTCGACAGTTTGAGATTTTTGATCGAACTTGTGACTTATACAGCATATATGATTGTGTTTGTTTCAACTATTGAGGATTGTTGTTCTGTGTAACTGACCCCGTTAGGGGATTTTGTTTTTCAGGTCATGGCAAGGCTAAGGCACCGGAACAGAACGTTGACGGCGAGGAGTCCCAGTCATACTAGTAGGGGCCCCCAGTCCTTTTCATTCACTTGTGTTTTCCTTATTTTATTTCCGCTGCAGACTTCCGTTTGAATACTCATTTTATTCAGTGTCGTATGTTTTATCTTCATATAAAATATACATGTATTCTGTATTATCTTGGGTGTGTTGTATGAAACTCCTCATCGGAGTAATTAATGATGTAATGTGGTTCGGTACTATATTTAGCCTATGTATTTCATTCATTTTCACTCGCCTGGTGGGTCTCAGTCGGGGGTCCACGGCACTGTAATATCCGCCTAGTTTGGGGTGTTACACATGCCCCCGGCACACCACGGTTGAAACACCTCGACTCGGCATACCAAAAATACAAATGCTGGATACAATGGAATATAACATCATAAAACAATAAACCGGAGATGCCAACTTGGCATAACATATCAACACATACTAAAATCACATCAACCACGGCATCGTTCGACGATTACAACGGCCCGAACGATAACCGGCACATAATCACAAAACAGCATGAAACAATCATGCATATACATGAACGTACCAACCCAAGCTTCAACATCTCACACTCGTGCGACAACACGTAAATCATCACGAGGCGACAACCAGTAAATATCAGTTCACACCTCTCACAGAGGGCTAGTATAACAATTGCGTGGCAACGCCTCAATGTTCATGCCGCCAATTCGATCACACTCGGGAGCTAACATCATAACGACAATGCGAACATCATACATACATCCCCAGACCGCAAACGGGAATGGATAGGTTTTAAAAACGAAAACCTCCTTTTGAAAATAATTTAGAAAAACACCGGTTGATCTTGAGTATCACCTTTCAAAAAAAAAGTACAAACGTGAATTTTGATAAAAATGAGGACACTTTCTCTTAGTGAAAAACTTTCAGAATATTCGACCCTCGGGTCTAAGTAAACATGTTTCTAAAATATTGAAAATATCTCAAAACATTTTGGTACTCGATGTAGAAGAATTTTGAAAAATATTGTGGCATCTTGGATGTACCACGAGAAAATAACTCATTTTAAAAGTACGTCTCGAAATTTATTTTCTAAGATACTCAACGTTTTCAAAGATAATTCAATGGGATAGAATTCCCAAAAATTTCAGGTAATTACACGGAACAATGTAGCGCCGTGGGTCCCACGCCGGAACCCACCAGGCTAAAAACCATTTACAAAAACGCCAAAAAAAGCCGATGACGGTAATATTTCAAAAACTCACAAAAGCCATTTACAAAATACTAAATACCGTCATTCCAAAATACTTCCCGAGGCAAGAGTTTGGGAAAAACATTCCAAAACAGAAAGATCACAAATCAATGGAAACAATTTATAAAACAGTTTAAAATGCCATCGAGAGTTTTAGTAGAACACAATTTAGGATTACCGAAACCTTCTCTTTCCAAAACTCGAAAATACGAAAGGGGTGACCACCCCGAAGGTTTATTTTCCGTAAAAAGACCTTTACAATACCGTTGGGATTTTAGCCCCAAATTTCATCAAATCACAGTACACGAGAATGATAGTAAGGTTCGTTTTCCAACATCAAAACCCCACAATTGAAAGACTAAAACACATACGACAAAATACTCTAGTGCCATCCTAGCCAAGTAGGCCAATGAACAACTTACCTCTTACACACTTATTCAATGCATGCAAATCATGAAAGCCGATCAAAACACTCGTTTCCAGAAACGCCAATCTCAAAACGCATTTGTGAAATACACCACAATTAACCGTGGATCCACCCCTCCGTGGACCCCTACCGAGACCCCGTCGGATCTAACCCATAGTGGTTAAAAGCACGCTCGTGGATCCACCCCTCCGTGGACCCCTACCGAGACCCCGTCGGATCTAACCCATAGTGAGCATAGACACACACACGTTACTCATGCAATACTAATATGCTAAGAATGTAAGCTCATCAAGAATACTTACTAGAGATGGCCACTTACTCGACACCGTTATCAAACTCATCACAACACAACACGATTAACGAGGAATACATGATTCCATAACTTTAAACAACAGGGGTATCACCAAGGCCCTAAACGTTCAAAACAATCAAATCAAAATCAATTCCCCAAAACACACCGTTCACAAAACACACGCATTTTGAAAGTGAGCCTTTAACGAGGCTAAACCGAATCTTTTAAAGTTCAAATCAAACGATCAAACAAACACATAGGGACGATCACTAATTATCATATCCACAAAACAAGAATTGTATGGACAAGGTACTTGCCTCGAAATTGGCACGGAAGTATTCCGACAAACACGGCTCAACCGGGAAGCTTCGGAATGCCCGATGTTATCGAAAAGGAAGACGACGACGAACGGAAGGGTTCAACACGGTTTCTTCGCAAGAAACTCGACCCTAACATCATATAATCAATAAATCAATGATCATACGAGGAAGATAATCGTAGAACATCCGAAAACCCCTCTAAGACATTCTACCGGACACCTTCAAGGCGTCGATCAAGAACTCGATCAAAACAACGAATCGATATGATCCAACCATGTAAGAACAAGGGAAATGATATAATACATCTAAATAATCATCAATCCATCACAATCATAAGTTAAATTGGATTAAACGGACGAAATCAACCAAAATACCCAAATTCCCCAAAACTAGATTTCTAGAAAATCTGACCTGATTCGCTCGATCAAGGGATGTTCTAGGATGGATGATTGATGATATGAACTCCAAGACTTCATGGATTGATTGTCTAACAACATCTATCCATGATAACCACACCTCCAGTCGTGGAAGAGAAGGAAAAGAATGAGAAAAATGGTGAAAAACCCGACTGCTGGGCCTTAAATAAGCTACCTGCCGGCCGAGTTACGTATGTAATCGGCCAAGGGCTTACGTACGTAACCGGCCATGGGCCGAGACACTGCCCAAAAATGCCGGCATCGTTACGTACATAACCGGCCAAGGCTTACGTACGTAACCGGCCTTATGTACGTAACTGCCGAGCACTACCGGCCGTAACTCGGCGATCTGGCCTGAGGCCCCTTGGCCGCCATGACTCGGCAGGGCCAACTCAGGATGGCGAACGACCCCGAAACCCGAACCTGAATACAAATCGAAGATACGGTTATGAAGTACTCGCAAAGATGAATTCGAGCACTAAGAGAACACACGATTCCGACCACCCGAAGGATCGAAATTCGACAATGGAAGGTAATTACCCCAAACTTTGGGAAATTGCGAAAACGGCCCAAAACGTCCAAAATACACAATACACGATCGAAACACCAAACTAAAGCTCACAACATGAATAATAACATTAAATGAACTTATGAGAAACTCGAAACAATAGTTTCGGACGAGATTCGCAAGAATCGAAGTACGAAAAAACCGCTTAAGAACACGGAACTCAACAAAATGATACCGAAACGAACTCGGATGACAAAAAGTGCAGAATTAATCGTTCTTAGAATGACTATACGGTCATGAGCGAGTCGTCGAAATGGACTCCCGTTGGAAAAAGAAAATTACAGGAAATCGAAATTGCGGATATTACACTAATGCCCCCGCAGTATTCATGGATCTTATGAACATAGTTTTCCACCCGTACTTGGATAAGTTTGTCTTGGTGTTCATAGATGATATTCTCATCTACTCTAGAAATGAGAAAGAGCGTGAAGAACATCTCAGGATAGTGTTGGAAACACTAAGAACGGAGAAAGTCTTTGCCAAATTCAGTAAGTGCGAATTTTGGTTGAAAGAAGTAATGTTTCTTGGGCACATTGTGTTAGAAGATGGTATCAAGGTGGACCCAGCTAAAGTGGAAGCAGTACGTGATTGGAAGTCACCAACCAACCCTAATGAGATTAGGAGTTTTTTGGGTCTAGCTGGGTACTACCGAAGGTTCATCGAAGGATTTTCCAAGATTGCTAGACCCATGACACAACTATTGCGAAAAGGAATTAAGTATTTATGGATGGATGAATGTGACGAGACTTTTCAGGAACTCAAGAAAAGATTAACTACTGTGCCAGTTTTAGCAGTACCAGAAGCGAACAAGGAGTATGTGGTTTACACGGATGCTTCTAAAAAAAGGCTAGGTTGTGTATTGATGCAAGATGGGAAGTGATAGCTTACTCATCAAGACAACTTAGGCCGCATGAGGTGAATTATCCTACGTATGATTTGGAACTAGATGCAGTTGTGCACTCATTAAAGATATGGAGGCATTACCTTTATGGGGTAAGATGTGAAATTTTCACTGACCACAAGAGTTTAAAGTACTTTTTCGAGCAGAATGACTTGAACATGAGACAGAGAAGATAGCTCGAATTGGTAAAGGATTATGATTGTGGTATTAACTATCACCCCGGCAAGGCTAATGTGGTAGCAGATGCCTTGAGTCGTAAGACTCAATCGCAATTAGGATACCTACTTACCACAGAAGGGGATCTAATCAAAGCTTTTGAAGAAATGAGTTTAGAGGTGGTTCATCCATCGAAAATGATATTGGGTCGTGTCGCGACGTTAGTGACGACACCGGATCTGAGAGTACGGATAGTGAATGCGTAGTGGAGAGATGAAGCATTCGAGAAACTACGTATGAGAATTAGATCCGATAACCCAGGAAGTTACCGCGAAGCGACTGATAATGCAATTATGTTCGAAGAGAGAATATGCGTCCCACATGATGCGGAATTAAGGAATGAAATTATGAGTGAAGCTCATGATACTCCCTATACCGCTCATCCCAGGAGTACAAAGATGTACCAAGACCAGAAGAGAAAATTTCTGGTGGGACGGTATGAAACAGGATGTAGCTTCATTTGTCGGGCGGTGTTTGGCTTGTCAGCAAGTGAAAGCACTGCACCAACAACCGTATGGAAAGTTACATACATTGACCATTCCAGAATGAAAGTGGGAAGGAATAGCTATGGATTTTGTGACTAGTTTGCCAAGGACCAAACGAGGAAACACTGCTATATGGGTTACAGCAGACAGACTCACAAAATCAGCTCACTTTTTGCCTATCCCAATCACTTACGGACCTGAGAAGTTGGCACAGTTATATGTCCGTGAAATTATATGTTTGCACGGAGTAACGATATCAATCACGTCAGATCGAGTTCCAAAATTTACCTCTAGATTTTGGACGAGTCTACAGAAGGAATTGGGTACACATCTGAACTTTAGTACCGCTTTCCACTCGTAGACCGATGGACAATCGGAACGGACGATTCAAACACTAGAAGACATGTGAAGTACTGTAGTGTTAGATCAAGATGCGAATTGGGAGCATGTTTTGCCGTTAATCGAATTTGCTTATAACAACAGTCATCAGGTAACGATAAGTATGGCGTCGTATGAAGCCTTATATGGCAGAAAATGCAAGTCACCACTTTATTGGGATGAAGTGGGTGAGAGAAATATTTTTGGGCCAGACACAATCAGCGAGAAGATCGAAATTATCCGCAATATATGACAAAGAATACAAGAGGCCTAAACTCGACAGAAGTCATACGCTGATACACGTCGAACTGAATTGCATTTCGAAAGTGGGGATAAGCTTTTTGTTGGTCCCCTTTTTGATATACTCGGTACGGCTTCGAAAATATTTAAGCAACAGGCTGTATAGTTTTCTAAGTCAGAGTGTGTAGCGGAAGTCTTAAAATAGTAGATATGCTGTCGATACAGCAACTCGGTCTATTCTCCTGTTAGCTTGGTGCGTACAGGGTTTTGCAGTGTATATTTATATAAATCACAGTTATGAAAACAGTAACGGCGATAGGTAAATAACACAGTATTTAAGTGGTTCGAGGTAAACCCCTCTACGTCCACTGGTCCTCCACACAGGAGTAAAACATTTATTATAAATACTGCGTACACAACTATGTATTTATAATCAAACCTATCCTTGTATCGTTCACACAGATAGATACAAAGACTGTCGCTTTCAACCTTTCACACAGATTGGTTGAAGCTTCCTTCTTGACTAGCTTCTTCACACACAGTTCCAAAGCTTCGTCTTCTTATTCGTCCCACACAGGTCAGAATAACTTGTTGAGTTCACACAGAGCTCAATTTTTACACAAGGTAAAAGGTAGGTAACCAGGTAAGAACAGCAGCTTTGAATATGAAGTTCTTGAGCTGATGATGACTATTCTTGATGTTGAGCACTGTATATCTCTTTGATTTGATTTGCAGAAAGCTTCTGGAGATATGTTTTTGCTCTGATGTATATAATGATAGCTTCTTCACTTAGTAACTTCGATGTATATCTCTTCAACGCTCTTATGAGATATATATAGTCTTCTGAATAATATATCCGTTGAGATAGATCCGTTGGGCAAGATTTCGTGACAACTTGAATAAACCAGGATCCGGATTTTGCGGGATTTGAAGATCTCTGACAGCTTCAGTATTTAAATACTTTATCCTTTCAGTATTTAAATACCTCTTTATCAAACGGTACTTGACTTTAGTGAATACTAAAGATTCTTTTTAAAACGGTCTTCAGTCCTGATCCGATGTGAATGCTGTATCCAATAGTGCTGTAGCCATATTGGAATAGTCAGGCACTGTATGGAAGGGTGCTGTATTGAGGTTTCGAGACAACTTCCATACTTGGCGCTAATTTAGACTTTGTTGCTGTATCTTGGTAGCACGAGAGCTTGTTGTATGCTTGGTGATGTCAGAAGGTCTTCGATACAGGATTGCAACTTCAACCGGCTTTCGATACAGGGCTTGCTGTATCAAGCTTTGTTTGATTGGCAATTATCAAAACAACATTATTTTTCCCAACAATTTCCCCCTTTTTGATAATTTCCAAAACTTCTTGATGATTCCAAAACTTCTTGATCATACCAAGGTTTTTGATACCAAAAACCTCTTCAAGCTAAAACAATTTCCCCTTCGATAACCACTTGATGGTAACATGAGAAGACTTCGATACAGGAGATGTTTAATTTTCCCAACAGTTTTCCTCTTTTTGATAATTTCTTGAGCAGGCTTCTTGATCTTCTGTCAAATGATCTGGTCTTCAGCACTTGATCTAAAAGAAATGTGAACTGCTCGCAGGCAATTTCATGATAAGAAAGTTTATTACATCTTAAACTTATGATTGGCGCGCAGGCACAATCTTACATTTGTGATCTAGTTGAGTACAACTGAACCTATGAAATGTTCGTAGATAAATCATAATTGATGCCATACTGTATTCGTGAATAATATAGCGTTCCCCCTTAAAGGTACATACAGGATTCAATTAATGTTTGGATTAACACTGTATTCCTGGGTCTTACAGTATTCCCCCTCACTTAATGAGTAAAAGCATAAAAACTTACAGGGATTTCTGGCTGTAGTGCTTCCAGTTCATGTCGACGCATGAATATCAAGTAACTTTGGGTCCTGGTGTGATATTGCCTTTCGGTACCCAAATTTGCCGGGCAACAATTTGTTTGTTGTAGGCTATTTTTGGTCCATTATATCGATATCTATGTGGGGCAGGCATGTAGTCGTTGTAATCATTATAATGCATGAAAAATCGAGAGTTATAGTTGTTATTCCAGTACGATTGTCGTCTCGGAGGTGGAGCCATTTTCATAGATCTTGCATATTGCCTCCTGGGTCTCCAGTTGGATTCCCAATTCTGTTGTTGATACTGTGCGGGCACCTGCTGTCTCGAGGAATAGCGGGGCTCTTGTATCCAATGTCTAGGCACGCTGTACCGAGAGTGCTGCTGTACGGGCCTTTGTTGGTTGGATACAACCTTCTTCCTGAATGACTGCTGGCGTTTATGATATGCTTGTGGAGCATGCTGTTGAGTACGCCTTCTGAGTGGCTGTTGGTTCCACTGTCTCGAATAGTAGAGTTGCGGGGGCGGAATGGCAGCTTTTGCTGTTTGCGGTGCAACAGGTTCCTTCACAGAACTCGGAACTTCTTTTGATACAGGAATGGATTCCTCACTCCTGACGAATACTGTACTAGATTTTTCTTTGTTGGAGAACGAGTTGTACCCTAGGCCACGTTTATCATGAGCATGTTGCCCAGTGCTTCAGATCTCTTCCATTCTTTTAGAGGATTTCTCGAAGGATTTCAAGATTGTATCTAATTCTCCTTCACGTTTCTCGAGAGATTTTACTTTGGCTTCGAGTAGAGCCAAATCATTTGTCTTGCTTTCAAGATGAGACTTAGTCTCATTTAGATTATGAGCAAGTTGATGATTGCTCTCCATGAGTTTTTCTAAATTGACTTTGCTGTTTTCGCAATCAACTGACATATTTTCGTAATTATTCTTCAGCAAGTCATTTTCTTCTTTCAGCTCTAAGTTAGAAATTTCAAGCTGTATGTTTTCTCCTTTCAATATCTCATGGGCCGTTTGAATGTTATTAAATTCATTCAGCATATTTTCAAAGGTATGAGATGCATTTATAGGAATAGTTGAGGTGGAGCTTACCTCATCATCATCGCCGTCTTCATTTTCCTCTTTAACTTCGGCCATAGAGCACACATAGGCTCTATCCTCTAGCTCATCATCAGACAAGTCACTATCAGTGACCACCTAAAGACATTCTTCGGTCTTTGTTGATGCGGGCGGAGCTTTTGATTCTCCAATGAAGGCTTTGAGTTTGTTCTTCATCCTGTTTCTCCAGTCATCAAACTCGTTAATGTGAAACATAGATATCTTATTAGACATAAAGGTATCCATATTAGAAGATGGGAATTACAAAGACTGTTTTCGAAAATAAGTGTTTTTAAGGATCTAATTCAGTTAAAAATACGACTGATTCTTTTAGAATCAACCGCTCCGATACCAATTGTTGGTCCCCTTTTTGATATACTCGGTACGGCTTCGAAAATATTTAAGCAACAGGCTGTATAGTTTTCTAAGTCAGAGTGTGTAGCGGAAGTCTTAAAATAGTAGATATGCTGTCGATACAGCAACTCGGTCTATTCTCCTGTTAGCTTGGTGCGTACAGGGTTTTGCAGTGTATACTTATATAAATCACAGTTATGAAAACAGTAACGGCGATATGTAAATAACACAGTATTTAAGTGGTTTGAGGTAAACCCCTCTACGTCCACTGGTCCTCCACACAGGAGTAAAATGTTTATTATAAATACTGCGTACACAACTATGTATTTATAATCAAACCTATCCTTGTATCGTTCACACAGATAGATACAAAGACTGTCGCTTTCAACCTTTCACACAGATTGGTTGAAGCTTCCTTCTTGACTAGCTTCTTCATATATAGTTCCAAAGCTTCGTCTTCTTATTCGTCCCACACAGGTCAGAATAACTTGTTGAGTTCACACAGAGCTCAGTTTTTACACAAGGTAAAAGGTAGGTAACCAGGTAAGAACAGCAGCTTTGAATATGAAGTTCTTGAGCTGATGATGACTGTTCTTGATGTTGAGCACTGTATATCTCTTTGATCTGATTTGCAGAAAGCTTCTGGAGATATGTTTTTGCTCTGATGTATATAATGATAGCTTCTTCACTTAGTAACTTCGGTGTATATCTCTTCAACGCTCTTATGAGATATATATAGTCTTCTGAATAATATATCCGTTGAGATAGATCCGTTGGGCAAGATTTCGTGACAACTTGAATAGACCAGGATCCGGATTTTGCGGGATTTGAAGATCTCTGACAGCTTCAGTATTTAAATACTTTATCCTTTCAGTATTTAAATACCTCTTTATCAAACGGTACTTGACTTTAGTGAATACTAAAGATTCTTTTTAAAACGGTCTTCAGTCCTGATCCGATGTGAATGCTGTATCCACTAGTGCTGTAGCCATATTGGAATAGTCAGGCGCTGTATGGAAGGGTGCTGTATTGAGGTTTCGAGATAACTTCCATACTAGGCGCTTATTTAGACTTTGTTGCTGTATCTTGGTAGCGCGAGAGCTTGCTGTATGCTTGGTGATGTCAGAAGGTCTTCGATACAGGATTGCAACTTCAACCGGCTTTCGATACAGGGCTTGCTGTATCAAGCTTTGTTTGGTTGGCAATTATCAAAACAACATTATTTTTCCCAGCACTTTTCCTCAAGGTTTCCTCTTCTGAGGGAATAATCAGGTTTGGCGTTAAAGGCAACCTTAGGCCACGTTTTATAGGACTATATGAGATTCTTGAGAAGATCGGCCCAGTTGCTTATAGGTTGGCTCTGCCACCTAGTCTTGGGAATGTTCACAACATTTTCCATGTTTCTCAGCTGAGGAAGTATGTATTTGATACCAAGCATGTGATTCATCAGAGTGTCATAGTTCTTAGTCACGATACGAGTTATGTAGAGAGGCCTGAAGCTATTTTAGTCCATAAGGTTCAAGAACTGAGGAATAAGTCGATTCCTTTGGTGAAAGTATTATGGAGTCACCACGGTCAGGAAGAAGCTACGTGGGAACTCGAAAGCAAGATAAGGGAGAAATACCCAGAACTTTTTGATAAGGTATGTAAATTTCGGGACGAAATTTATTCTTAGAGGGGTAGGATGTAATGCCCCGATCTTTTATATGCATGAATTATTATAACATCAAGTGCGACATTAGGGTTTTGCATTCACAAATAATAAAATTCTGACTAATGGAATAAGTTTAGAACTATTTACACGTTTTAAATTCAGAAATCGGATGTTCGGTTATTTGGTTGGGTTTATCTTCCAAATTAAATTTTTATGTTTCGATAGACAAAATCGTGATTCCGTCGTCTTCTATATACACCACTTTTATGTTACGAGTACGATTTTCAAATGTTTACTTTTTGAATTTTCGGGTATATTTTATGTCGAGTCATTTTCTCGGATAATTTGCGTTCCGTAAATCGCGAAATTTTTCTCCGACTTTAAGCTTTAAGTGCGACACTATAATTTAAGTATATTACATACACACAATACTCGAGTATTTTATCTGCGGAGGAGCGAAACGTAAAATATTCTTCGACCGATTTATGATGACGTCTAGGGTTAACCTACTATATAAAGGGACATCACCTCCCTTTTATTTTTTCCTCCTCACTTCATCTTCCTCCTATTCTTTTGATCCTTTGGCCACCCTCTCCCCATTCAAGTGAGGAAAACACCATTGTTCTTCCATTAGGACTCAAGTACAAGCTCATTTTGTGTTCCAAACTTGAAACAAAGTTCATATTCAAGTAAGTCACCTCCTCATCTTCATTTCTATCCAAGTAGAAATAGGTTTGGGAATATATGAAGAGCTTAGGTTTATGGATTATAATGTTTTGTATGTTGTTTTTAAGTTGATTCTAAGGTTCTTGAAAGTGTTTAAATCAAGTTTTAATCGTGGTTTTGATTTCATGTCTTGGCCGAAATTCTTAGGGTTTTATAACCCAATCATGTGTTGTTTTTCTTATGATTTTTCTTACATAATATGTTGCTATATGATAATATGATGCTATGATGAATTTATGGGATTTTTATAAAATGTTTGGTGTTTTAAAAGTAAGGAAGAAACATGTTTAGTTCTTGATATATTGTTATATGTTCAAAAGTGACTTGATAATTGTGATGATGCATGAAACGAGTACATGATATGTTTTTGTTAGATTTTTATAAAATGTTTTGAAAATTTATTTGAAAACAAGAGCTTGAAGTTAGATTTATGAAGTTGGAAGATGTGTTGATAATATTTGATGTAGTTAAGGAGCATGTTTTGTATTGAGGATTTTAATGTCATGTTTAGGTCATTTGTATGTTAGGACCAAGACTTTGATTGTCAACATGAGTAGATATTAAATGTGTTGTTTATGTTAGTGATATTTGATATGTGGTGTTTGAATGTTAATTAATGTTGAAAAATAAGAATGAGTAAGTAGTCATGTTTTCAAAAGAAAAGATTATGAAATGGAGTTTGTAATGTCGAGAAGCATGATTGTATGTCGACTCCTATATGTGTTATAAGTATGATATGTATGATTAGAGTTTACATATTTAGGGTTTTTGTTGCTAGAAACGAGCTCTAGGTTAATATGATGTTTTTCCCATTTTTGCCGGATATTGGCAGTTTCGTTATACTTCACAGAAACGGTCATAACTTTCTCTACGTTTAATATTTTTGAGATCCGTAAAATGAACATGAAACTAGACTTCAGTGGAGTTCCATTGGTATAAGATACACTATCTAGTTCTTAATGTGAATTAACAGAATGCTAATTATTTCAAGCTTTGATGCACATTATGTTATGATTATGTTAAGTGTTTGATGTTGGTTTTCGAACCAAGGAATGTGTAACGGAATCGAGTATCGGTTACCGTTGTTAGTATCTTTATATATTATATGGTCAGTTAAGTTCTCTAAGAGAATTATATCTTTTATTATTAAACATAAGTTGAATGCAAAACTCTAAAGTCCAAACATGTAGATCGAGTCCGTTGTCCGTTATACTTCGTTAAGCTCAATCGACCGTTAAACTTAGTTGTTTCCGAAGAAAGGTGGAGCAGCAGACTGAAGCATAAGGAAGAGAAGAGAATCATTTTTGCTTGCATTTATTACTTGTCCAGGTGGGCTTTCTATACGAAAATGATTTGAGCTTTACTCTATTTTGATGAAATATTTTACAAGCTAATTATGATTTCAAATGATTATGATGCATAAAATCTTTTATGTGGAACCTATCACTGTTGGCTTGCCAACCTATGAAATGATCGGAATCCTGAGCTAGACAAAGATTGCTGGTCAGGGTTAGTGTACACAGTACTCGGGATTGTGAGCTCTCTTCGGAGTGTCCGATCTCGGGGAGTAACGTTCGCGGGAGGTGGCCACCTTCCCCGACGTAAATTATGGATATGGTGAATCTGATGATATATTCTATGAAATGAAATGATTTAGTAAACATGGGATTTTTCCTAAAACCCCCATGTGTTACTGCTTATATGCATGATGACAAATACGAAAGCATGTTTTATGTTTTGGCAATATGTTCATGGAATACGTTGTACTCAGCCCTGTATATCTTTTAAAATGTGCAGGTTGAGCAGGGGATGTGACGGAGGGTGTTGAGTGGAAGTCTTTTGTTTACGATCAACGTTAAGCCCTGGTTACATATCTTCATATATGTAACCAACCATGTTTTTCCGCTGTAAACACTCTTTATGATTTTGCTTTCTAAGTTATGTCGATTGTAATATGCTATGAAGCCTTTTTCTAAACTTCAAGACTAATATTATAACTATGTATTCTACTTTGAATTCTAAGTCATTCCCACGGGATTGACTCCCCTTCATGATACTTTGATAGGTCATTCATGGAAATCCACCCATATTCCTTATGAAACGTATGTTTCCCCCTTTCTTCCCCGCTTCTTAATTCCTACCCCATGTCACGCTCCGGCTGTGCCGTCCTTAGGGATAAGGGGCCGTGATATATGAGGAGGTACCTACAGCTATTTTGGAGCGTAAGGTACATCAGTTACGAAACAAAGAGATTAAATTGGTGAAAGTTCAATGGAGTCGGCATAGACCAAATGAGGCAACTTGGGAACGTGAAGAGGAGATCCGTTCTAAGTATCCAACATTCATTTTTCAAGGTACGTAACTTAATTTTCGAGGACGAAAATTTGTTAAAGGGGGTAGGTTGTAATGCCCCGATTTCGCATATACATTTATTATGAATTATAGAAAATATGTCTAATGTTATTAAATTAATCCCCGAATAATTTATCGTTTAATTTATTTTATTTTCATGATCATGCCAATTTATTTATGTCATTACAATTCATGTCAAGTCATGTGATTCATGTCGTTTCATTTCTCATTTTAATTCATCGTGTTTCATCTCGTCATTTCTAGGCTCGAGGCAATTTTAAATAATATTAATTGTTACCCAAAAGATTTTACAAGCTAAATAATAATATTATTTATTATTATTATTATTACTATTACTATTATTAATATTATTGTTATAATTTAGTTTAGCCCAATTATTATTTATTTTCATTGTAGGGCGATATTAATTTTGTGGCCCAAATTCTTTTACTAGTCCAATTGAATGAGTTGGCTCAAGCTCTTTTCCTAGACTAATGACATCTCAAACCCATCTATTTCCCCCCCACTTTTCTACCCTAAACCTAATATCTCTACCATATAAATATTGTATCCTATAAATAGTACCCAAAATCATACTATTATTTTCTCTCCTGCAAGTCGGACGATCTGTCCTCCTTTCCCTATTCATGCAGGTAATCAAAATATTTTTCTCATGTCCCTCCCCTGTATCTTCAGTTTGATGTTTACGTTTAAGAAAAATCTTCAACCTTTCATGACAAATCTCCCAAAGACTATACTATCGATTCCAAATCACACATAATACCAGCCCGAGTTTTGTCATAATCGCCTTCATCATCTTCCATCCTATCATATTCATCGGCTCTGGCCATTCTCATCATCGTCACAGTCGCCGCTCGAAGGACAAATTTTCAGATCCAAACCCAGACATCCCGAAACCTGATGCTCAACCCTTCAAAACCCCTCAACCCGTGGCCGAACTTCATGGCCGAAACCAGAAGCCTCATGAGGCCCGAACTCACACCCTAAATCCGGCAAACCCACTGTTCCCTTCTTTTTGTCCGCCGTGGCTGCTGCCATCCTTCACAGGGTGTCGCCGCAAGTTCAATACCTATGCGTGTGCCTTCATTTTTTTTAAGATTAGTGTGTGTGTGTGTGTGTTTTTTATCAGGGAGTTGGGATAGAGAGAGATGAACCGAGAGAGAATGAGAGACAGTATGTTGTGAATAGAGTATTATTACCCTAAACTTTTGGCCATTTTCAATTTCAGCCTTCCAGCTTTCAACATCTTACAGATTGGCCCCTCAACTTTTAATATTACCAATTCTTTATTTCAATCTCAGTTCCCAACTTTCAATTCTTTTCCATTTGGGTCCAGCCAACTTCCTGATATCTCAATCACACTCATTTTTATTCAAATACAAACTTTTAACCTTGCCTATTAGTGTTAATATTTTATTTTTGGCGCTTTTATTTTTTTAACTATATGTATTAATATATCTATCAATACGTGTATTAATAAGAATAAGTAAATTTTATTAATTGTAGATAATATCGAGAACTTATGGACCTCGAATTGTCGAGTCAAGCACCTTCATCATATTTAAGTTCAACAACTGCATTTTATCCAGATGTGGGGAATTAATTACGCTTTTGTTTATTTTAATTGCTTTATATATTGTCTTGTATGTGCACGTGAAATCAGTCAGAAATATTTAAATGTGCAAATCAGTCAGAAGCACTTAAATCTGTAAATAAGTCAGAAACACTTAAATGTGCAAATCAGTCAGAAGCACTTAATTGTGCATAAAGCCTTCGGGCTAGCCGACGGGCTTCAGAATTTATCAGTCATGTTGTTTATACTTGCTAATATATTTAGAAATTAACTTAGACATATTGCGTACTCTCTACACTGAGCGAGTTGAAATCCCACCCCATTATTTAACCCTTTCAGGTTGAGGAGCTCGATGTGGCATGCGCTTGAGTGTGGGAAGATCAAGCTTCATGAATAGTTATTTATTTATTTACTGTTATATTTTTCTCAAGCTATGCTTTATGAACAAGTGTTCGATTTGTTTTATTTTCACGTCAAGATATGTTTTGTTTCAACGATGACTCGAGAATATTACTTGCGATTGTCAAGTTTATCTTTTTGAATATATTTCCGTTGCAAAATTTTATTCATTCTTTTTAAAATTAGAAGAATTATTTTTTTAGTAAAGTGGTCCTATGGTGCCACTCTCGTGATCTTATAAATGCTTAGTATTTTTATAAGTACTTTTTTGGCATCAAGCGTTATTACCTGTTTTGTTTGTAAAACAGCCCAACCCCAAAAAAAGTCATCCATTTACCAAACAAAACACTGATTGACGATCCACCCAAAAATGGAGTATTTCTATGAAAGAGCTATATAAATAAACCTTTTATTTGAGGGATTAAATACTAGTAACATATAGTCATTCTATTTCGTTTAGTAGGTAATCGTGATATATAACACTGTACTATATTTTAACTAAAAATTGGACGAGAAATAATTAATTAAAATTGGTATTGAGTTGTTTAGAGTAATAATGTGGAATCTACATTAAATCACGTAATTAATTATATTAATTAGTTAGCATTTAATATGTGTGTGTAAGTAATTACAAAATCACTGCCCGGATGACAATGTTTTTTACGTTGGAAATTTACTAGAGATGAATACGGTCGGAAGTAGCTCGCCGGAGTTGAGATTGGAAAAAGATAACGGGCAACTTTTGAATTCAAATAGCACCGAAGTCGAGGAGAAAAGAAAATGATACTGGTGATGAGAATTAGGGCTAGAATTTTTATCCGAAGAACTGAATTTTAATAAGAACCAAACCGAAAAATTCGGTTCCGGTTCCGGTTTTTTTTATTATTAACCGGTTCCGGTTCTTAATTCGGTTCCTTTTTAATAATTCGGTTCCGGTTCCGGTTCATGTTTTATGATGTTAGAAAAAACCGGTTTGGAACCGGTTCTATATATATATATAATAAAAATAATATTATATATAAATTTTTACATAATATAGGTATTAAATAAAGCAAATTAAATATATTTTGTTCAAAATATTACACATTGAATTCGGTTTCTACTCAAAATTCAGTTTTTTTACAAAATTCTGTTTTTTTTTTTTTTTGCAAAATTCGGTTCCTAAAAGAACCGAAAAAACCGGTTTTTACACATTAAAGATGAAGACACACCTATCCAAATACTCGATAAAGACTTTGTTCATCAACTGCATGAACACCGTCGGCGCATTAGTTAACCCGAAAGGCATAACTACAAACTCATAATATCCATATCTCGTCCGAAAAGCTGTTTTCGGCACATCGGACTCCCTCACCCGGATCTGATAGTACCCCGATCTCAAATCAATGTTCGAGAATATCGCAGCTCCCTGCAACTGATCGAACAAGTCATCAATCTTTGGCAATTGTTCTTGATGGTCACCTTGTTTAGTTCGCGATAGTAGATACACAGACGCAGTGAACCATCCTTCTTCCGCACAAACAGGACCGGTGCGCCCCAAGGCAAGGCGCTCGGTCGAACATACCCCGAATCAAGAAGCTCACTCAACTGCTTCTTCAACTCGGCCATCTCTGAAGGTGCCATGCGATACGGCGCCTTCGAAATCGGAGTCGCGCCCGACTCTAACTCTATAGCAAACTCGACCACACGATCCGGTGACAATCCCGGTAACTCGTCAGGAAATACATCAGGAAACTCATTAACGACCGGTTCCGGTTCCTAATTCGATTCCTGAAGAAAAAACTGGTTTTTTCGGTTTTGGTTCCTAATTCGGTTCCTGAAAAAAGTAGTAAAAAACCGAATCGATTTATGTATTTAAAAACCGGTTCCGATTCTTTAATTTTTTATTAAGAACCGAACCGGTCCCCGCCCTAAAGAAAATTAGGAGGAAATGAGCAATGGCGTTGACAATGTAGGTTTAATATACATGTGGGCCCAAGTGAGAAAAATATTGGAGTGATAAATGTTGATGGGCCTCGCAATTGTAGGAGCCCATATGTTTTAACTAATTCTGATCCATACAATTATAATTGGCCCAATAAGGAAAACACAACTCAGGATCAATTACCCACGATTCCCGACTTAAACAACTCCATTTCAGACGCTCCTTCATCCTCTCAAGTTTGCACGAAGACTAAGGTTTGTTCCGGAGTCTTATTTAAGGAGAGAAAGGAACGGAATTGGAGAGAAACAGAAAGAAAAAAAATTAAAATGTGTTCCTTAGTTTTTTTTTGGGAAGGAGGTGGGAAGAAAAGAAAAGATTTTGGGGATAATCATCCTTCCAAATTTTCCTTCCAAATTGAAGAGTTTTGGAAAGAAAAGAATCACGTTGTTATAGATATCTTTTATTTTGACAGATTTGCCCTTCCTATTATATCACGTATCCCATCTTCTTCTTCTTCTTGGATCTTCTCTCAGCAAGATAAAAAAAATTGGGAACGTGTAGTAGCAGCCCGGCCAAAGTAGTTGTGTCCGTCCCACTATTCCTGCTTTTTGCACAGGTATTTCTTCTTCTTCTTGAGAAAAAACTTTTTTTTCTCGATTTTCGTCACGATTTTATAAATATGAATGGATCGGACTCGTCATATCTGTTTGTCATCATATTTGAAAATGGTTTCCTCTCTGCTACGCTGTGTTTTTATCCAAAGGTATGTAAAATTTTATGAACATTAAAATTTCGCAGCATCTCGATGAAATAATTGAACTAACTTGATGCATTAAAATGGAATGTGATCCTAATAATTGAAAAACAGACAAAGATAGATAAATCCCCCATTCATAAATTCTTGCCTGCCACTTCATGTCATGCAACCTTATCATAAGGGAGGGAGAAGATCTTATAAGGAAAGGAACAACAGAAATATTACTTCATGTCTTAGACACTACTGCTGATCCTTACTGAAATTGAGAACACCTGCACACGGAAGGGTTTATTCTAATGTTTCACCTATTATTCATGTTATCCTTCAATAATTCTATTTTAAAATGCATATTAGGTACTATCAATCGAATAGACAATTACTAGAAAATAGAAAAGATAAAAAGTCAGATGGAGCAGCAGTATGGTTGTTGCTTGGGACAGAGAAGATGCATAATGGTGAATATCTGATCATTACTTATTCTAATCCGTAACTGCAAGGATCAAAGTTCAACTATTCAAAGTTTAACATATTATTATCACTAAAAAAATGATTTTAGTAGCATATTTGGTGAAAAAAAATGTAATGTTATTATTGGTGTTAAATTATCAAGTTTGGTGTGAAAATAGATGAAGAGTAGAATTGTAAAGTTGTTAGTTTTATTGACCAAAATCTGAATTCAAAAGATTACCATGTTTGGTGAAAAAAATTAGGGGTAAAATTGTAAAGTTGGTGTTTTCCTTTCTCTTCCTTTCAATTCGGGAACACATTTTTTTTTAGTTTTCCTTCCATTTCCTACGAACTCGGGAACACGAAAGTAGTTACTCCTTTCCTTCCCCTCCCTTTCTTTTCTCTCCATATTTTCCTTCCTTTTCTTTTCTTTCCTTTACTGAAACTCGGGAACATGGCATAAAAGATCAGGAAAGAAATCGAGAATGTCGGTGAAATTTAAAGACATAATATGGGACTCAAGGCACAAATACAGGAGAAGCAAGTGTGATCGTGCCAACCATGATGACGGATCCTGTAATGCTTCGAGAACTCTAAGCCCTACCCCTTCTGTTAATTCCACTTCTATTGAAGTAAACAGGACTGTGGATCTGGGGATTTCTATTGGGTATCAGATGATCGGTATAGAAGATGCTGTTAAATCGGTTATCGTGGGAGAAGGTTATATTAGTGGTAATCAATGAATTGTCTATCTTTAAATTTAAGAGGAGCAGGAGACGATTTCAAGCAGGAGTGGCTGAGAAACTTAAAGAAGACGCATCAGCTCAATTTTATCAGCTGTCAGGAGACCCAAATGAAGGCTGAGTCGGTGGAGGTAAAAAATTTTTGGGATGGATCATCATGCAGTTTCTGAAGCAGTTGATTCTAGGGGAAGATCAGGAGGGTTGTTTTGTTTGTGGAATCCTGTGATCTTTGGAGTGGATGAAGTAATTCTTTCATTATGGTGTCGGGTTATTGGAAAAGAGTTCGGGATAGAGTTAATTTGGTTAATGTATGCGGAAGTTGGCTTGAAGAGATGAAATCCGAAATGCAATCCATTTATGATAATCAAGTATGGATTTTGATTGATCTTCCTGAAGGTTTCAAAGCAATTGGTTGCAAATGGATCTTCACAAAGAAAAATGACATGGATGACATTGTACAAACATACAAATCACGACTCGTGGCGAAAGAATACAGATAGACTCATGGTATTGACTATGATGAAACCTTTTCACCAGTCGTAATGATTATATCAATTAGAATTATACTTGTCATAGCAGCACATTATGACTGAGATATGGCAAATGGATGTCAAAACCGCTTTTTCTTAATGGGAAGTTAGATGAGGATGTGTATATGATACAACCCGAAAGTTTTGTCGATCCTAACAATCCTAATAAAGTATGTAAGCTTCTAAAAGTCATTTATGGTTTGAAGCAGGCATCCCGGAGTTGGAATCTTCGTTTTGATGAAAAAATCAAAGAGTTTGGTTTCATTATAAATCAAGACGAACCTTGTGTATACAAGAAGATTAGTGGGAGCGCAGTTGTTTTTCTAGTACGTTAAGTAAATATTTTACAATGAAGGACTTGTGGGAAGCTGCCGATATACTCGGTATAAGGATTTATAGAGATAGATCTAAAAGGCTTCTTGCCCTAAGTCAAAGTACATATGTTAACAAGGTACTGAAACGGTTCAGTATGCTTAATAGTAAGAAAGGGTTCTTACCTATGCCACATGGCATGTAGAAACCCCATAGAAGAAGTCATCAAGCAATATACGTTTTCGACAAAAGAAACTAAAGCTATAGCTACTGTGCAACATATGGTTAACAAGATGTTCACAAAGTAAGGCAGTATGAATTCATCATGCCCACAACTTAATAAGAAAGTGAAGCACAATCGATCGCCATGACACTCACCTTCTCCAGCTCCTTAGCCCCTTAACTGTATGCTTTCCTAAGCAAGTCCTAACATATAATGGCCCTATCAGGTGGAAATGAGAAACCATGTGACTGCAAAAAGTATAATAATTCAGTTAGTGGAGACAGCTTGTGAATGGACAAAGTAAAGGAAAACTACTACATATTGCAAACACACGTGCTTTGTTAGCCATAGACATCAACCGTGATAAGAGTTTTAATAGCGATCTGCACGCTAACTGAGATTTGCTATATATAGGACAGTCCAGTCCTTTCTTCGTCATTTGTCATTTCTCTTCATTCTTTCGGCGGTTTTGGGCGATTCCGGGCGATTTGGAGAGTGTTCTTCGAGGTGCAATCATCAATCATCATCTTCAAACTTGTCATTCAGATTAATCATCATTTCATCATTCCCATCACATCAAATCAAGGTAATGATTTCTTAAATCTAGAATTTCGGATATTTGGGTCTTTCCTTCCGATTTCTTCGTGTAAGCTCGGATTGTTGTTGGAATATGTTAGATATAGATTATCTACCTTGGATAAATGTATTCCTACGGATTTATTGTTGTATATTTTGGATTTCACGAATATTGGGGTTGAATCAAGAACACTTTGGGGTTGACTTCGATATATTTCGGGGGTTTTCGATTAGATGTTGTCGTTAACTCGAGTTGTGGACTCCTAAGGGATTATTGATATCATTGAAGGTGTTTTGTTGGTTTGATTGAATTAGGTGTTATTAGGATCAAGGATCCGGCATTATTAGAATCGCAATCGATATATTCGTGAGGTTTATCTAATACTCATAGAGAGCTAGAGTGGTTGATTCCTTGTCCAATAAAAAAGGAAAACGTTTAACTTGGACCGACACAAAGACAAGTACGAGTGGTTTATCACGGACCAATAGAAGACGTGATTGTAACGGTTATACCTCGACCGATAGAAGAGAGGTGCAGAGGTTTTTGTCTGGAACCTATAGAAAAAGAAACCAAGAGAGGACGTAGGCTCGATTATAGCTGAACCTCGATAAATCCGTGTGTCGTTTAACTCCCGCACATTTAATTTATGCTTCCGCAACACAGTGCATTATCCGATCTTGCTCTAACAATTAGTATCGGAGCGATACCTCCAATACACGGCTTAACATCTGAGGAGTCGATCCAAATGGCGTTTCAATTTGCTCCAGTCGAAGGCATTGCCCTTAACCGACCACCATTTTTTGATGGCGCAAATTTCATGACATGGAAGAAAATGATGTCGATCTTCATTCGTGCATATGATATAGAAATTTGGAAGATCATTTTTCTTGGCCCGAAAGTTCCAATCAAATCCGACGGATCTCTCAAGAGTTTCGAAGAATATAATGACGAGGATTGGAAGAACGACCATCTAAATTATAAGGCTACTCAACTCTTATATTGTGCCTTAAATCCGGAAGAGGTCAATCGAATCTCATCGTGTGAAAGTGCTAAAGAGATATGGAAAATTCTTGAAATCACACACGAAGGGACAACTCAAGTCAAGGAGACGAAGATCAATATGCTTCTCCATGACTACAAGTTATTCATGATGAAAGGTGATGAGTCCATCACTAATATGCTCGACCGATTTCGGTCATCACTAATGGACTTGCTTCGTTCGGAAAACCATTATCTAGTAGTGAAAAAGTCAAGAAAATTTTACGATCACTACCTAGCGAATGGGACAGCACCGTGCCTGTGATCATGGAATCTAAAGATCTCAATACGCTTGATTTTAACGTGTGAAGATAACAGAAAATCAGTTTGGATTTATGCCTGGAAGATCGACCATGGAAGCAATTTATCTTATCCGACAGTTGATGGAACATTATCGAGATAAAAAGAAAGATCTACATATAGTTTTTATTGATTTAGAGAAGGCATATGATAAAGTACCAATGGAAGTACTTTGGTGGGCCTTAGCAAGGAAGGGTGTATCGCGGAAATATATTGACATTGTAAAGGACATGTGTGAGGGAGCTAGTAGAAATGTACGTACTAATGTTGGGAGGACAGAATAATTCCCTATTACGATTGGGGTGCATCAAGGATCTGCTCTTAGTCCTTTTCTCTTTGCCATAGTCATGGACGATTGACAAGAGAAATTCAAAATGACGTTCCGTGGTGTATGATGTTCGCAGATGATATTGTGTTGATTGATGAAATGAAGGTTGAAGTGCAACGTAAATTGGAATTTTGGAGGGATACTTTGGAAGATCGAGGCTGTAGGCTGAGCAGAAGTAAGAAAGAATATATGCAGTGTAGGTTTAGCGAAAACAGTGATAGAGAGGCGGGGATGATCACATTTGATGGAAAAGTTGTTCATGGATCACTTTCTTTCGGTATCTTGGATCTATTATCCAAAAGGATGGAGAACTAGATGGCAATGTAGCTCAAAGAATAAAGGCAGGATGGTTGAAGTAGAAGAGTGCCACAGGGATTTTATGTGATCCTGACATGCCTCATAGATTAAAGGGTAAATTTTACCACACGGCAATTAGGCCTGCACTGTTATATGGCACCGAGTGTTGGACTGTAAAACAGTGCCACGTTCAAAAGATGAATGTGGCGGAGAAGCGTATGCTACGATGGATGTGTGGTCATATAAAAAAGGATCGGCTCAGGAATGAGGTGATTAGAGAGAAGGTAAGAGTTGCGTCTATAGAAGACAAGATGATGGAGAATCGATTACAATGGTTTGGTCATGTTATTTTTTAATTTATTTTTCAGGATTTTTCATTTTATTTCTGTTTTTTTTAACATTAATTCTCTTTTTTTATTTACTTTTTTCTTTACTTTTTCCCCTCTTTTTTTCTTTTATGTGATTTATGTAACGATCATTGATGGTTTTAAAGTTTGATTCATGTTAGCCGACCCCAAATCATTTTGGGACTAAGGCTTAGATGTTGATGTTGTTGTTAACTCTCAAAGAATTAAATTTGAAGATGAAATAATATCTCAAAACTATTTTGAAGATGAAATTTCTTCTTCTCTTTCTCTCCTTTTTCTAGCCGTAATATTCTGCACTCTTTGGTAAAAATCATCCATTCTACAACACCCCACCCCTTTGGTCATATAGTGATGAAGTTAATATATAAAATATGAAATTGTCAACTCTTCCTCACGTGAAGCTACTCCTTTCAATGCTCACACGATACCAACACATGACACACTTGACCAAGAGATGGGTAAAGGCTATTTCAAAGAAAAAGTGAATGGTTCGTTTCGGTCGGTGGAACGGGCCATGGTGTATCTAATTCGATAGATAAATCTTGGTACATTTCAATATTAATATAATTAATTAATCTAATTAATTAATTATATTAAATATAAATTATCTAAGAAATAGTATGAATTAAATTAGTTACCTAGTAATTTATTTAATTCGCTAGACTGGTTTAATTGATCCAATAAATTAAGATAACTATTATTCAATAATTTAAATTAGACATCTAATGTCTAATATTTATTAAGAGATAATATCCTTAATATATTCCGTCATCTGCCCTGTGCCGCGATTCCATAGGTTCATCTCAGTCGGCACTGGGAGGAACCAAAGAATATGAGTAACACTTAGCGAGTCCCAAAGCTCACACTGTAACCCAACTGAGAATGAATGATAGGGATCATTCCAAAACCTTTACATTGTGAATACCGTATACGTATAAACCCTTCAATCATATGTCCCGATCAAGTATTAGGGTCACGGTAATGTCAAACCCTATTATAACTTGACTCTATGCATTTTTTTAATGCAAACCGAGATCACCGAGCTCTCGTGTATCAAATATAACTATCTCTAGCTGCTTTAGCCAAAGACTTATGATCTCATTTACCATTAACCGCATAGGACATTACCTCCTCACTAACAGGAGAAAGAATCCTATCTTGGTATTCAGTAGAGACTGCTACTTGTCCACTAAGTTGCATTTCGAGGTTGACCCCACCAACCGACGATTGGATCGAACTACTCTAATAACTAACTTAATGTCACAAGCACATATCCTACCAAAACCTCAAGTCAAAGGTCCACGTATACCTATCACAATCTTTTGATTCAGTCATTGACAATCCCTGAGTGATATCCATGTGACCGAATCGAGTTGAGTTGTGTTCGAGTATACTAATACCATTAGCATACCTATAATGTGTGCTCTCACTAACCCTTGGTGAAGACAGGCACTCTACATGTCAAAGTACACGTTGTAAAAGTCTTCTCTAAACTTACTGCCCAGTTAAGTTTTATGGACTTGCAAACGAGTTAAGCATTTGAGTCCCAAACACTTCCAGTGCCTTTCTCCTTATCTCCATAAGAAGTGGAATATTTGCTCTCAAATTCAAGGACTATTATTTTATATACCAAATCGCAATGCCTGTGATATATAATAATATAGAAATAATAAATGCCTTATTTAATATTTCTGGGTACGGAATCGGATATTTGCGCCGTTTGCGGAAGCGTAAATATAAGTGCGGAAAATAAATGACACGAGGATTTATAGAGGTTCGGCTATAAACGAGCCTACGTCCTCTCTCAGTATCTTTTTCTGTAGGATCAAGATAAAAACCTCTACGCCTTTGTTCTATCGGTCGAGGTATAACCGTTACAATCACGTCTTCTATTGGTCCGTGATAAACCACTCGTACTTGTCTTTGTGTCGGTCCAAGTTAAACCGTTTTCCTTTTCGTACGACAAGGAATCAACCTCTCTAGCTTTCTATTGGCACTAGATAAGCCTCACTAAGATAGCGATTACGATTCTAACAATGCCGGATCCTTGATCCTAATAACACCGAATCCAATCATATCTTTTCTTTTACAACTCGTGTATATGTTGAATGTATAAAGACTCAAACTAACAATTAAGCTCAATATTACAACAACAAGTATATCAATATGAATATCAGATGATTGTCTCGTATGCTTAAAGTTGTTGTTCTTGATCAATACCATAGACATGGTATTTATAGGCTTCATCCTCAAACTAGCCGTTAGCTGCCAGACTGCTCATTACGTACGCTATCAGCTCCTTATTACGTACGTAATCTTCGTTACGTACGTTAACCTTGAATGGTTACGTACGTTAGCCTCTTCACAAATCAGTCCAGGGAGTTTCGTCATTTTGGGTTACATACGTTAGCATATATTCCATTACGTACGTTAAGCCATACGTCACTAATGACGTCATATATCCGTTGTATGCTTTTATGATTTTGACTCCTCCAACATTCACTTGTTTGAATTGTGTTACGTACGTTATCTTTCTTGCATTACGTACGTTAGCTTAATCATATTACGTACGTTAACATGTTCCTGTTACGTACATTAGCTTTGTTTTTCTTCAGCATTTTGCACTTCGTTTTTGTAATATCCATATTTTCTGTTTTTGGTAATTTCTATTTTTAGTGTATGTTTGTTTCGGACAACTCGCTTAACACTGTTTTGGAATTCTGAATTTATTTTGTTCTTGGAGTTTCTCCGTTTGGACGAGTCTCGATGATGTTTTTACGTAATTTCATCTAGAGTTATATTTTATCGCATGTGTATTCGATTCTCGTTAAACTCATTCGATTTCGTCATTTACCTATTTCCATGAGTTCGTATGGTTGAGTGGAGCATGTTGTGAGCTTCGAATTGTTAATCCGACGTTGTATCGCGATTTTCGGACGTTTGGGCCGTTTTGTAATTTCCTAGAAGTTTAGGGTGTCTTTATCCTCCTTGTCGTATTTTGGATTCCCCGGAAGTTGGCAGTGTATTTTCTTTCAAAGCTCAGCTTCGTTGTTATGCATACCTCATGTTTACACTTTTGAATCTATCCTTGCATTGCGTTTCGTCGTTGTATCGACTGTGCAGAGCTAAGTGTTTAGCAGCGCTGAACTGCTGCATGCATAACGTACGTTATGCATGCTCCCTTACGTACGTTATATAGGCATCATAACGTACGTTATCCCCCATTGGTAACGTACGTTATGGTTTCCGCAGTTGAGGGCAGATTGTTTGTTACGTACGTTAACCTGTGAGAGGTTACGTACGTAAACTTCATAACGTACGTTAAGAACTCGCGTTAACGTACGTAACGTGCTGTCAGGCCTTTTAATTCCTGACTTATCCTCAGTCGCGTTATTTCATTCCTTCTCATCCCTTTGTGCGATACGTGAGTTCCTTGAGCGATTTGGAGCGTTTTGCCCAGGGCAATCCTTAGAGTTCCTTTGGAGATCGATTGTTGTGCTTCGAGCAAGGTTTATCATCATCATAATCATCCTCCATCCGTCCGAATCGAGGTATATTTCCTTAGAACCCTAACATTTGGGGATTTTGGGGTTTTGTTTTAGGTTTCACCCTTCTAGTCCGATTTGCCCCTTATGATTGTTAGATTTCGATAGCGTAATCACCATCCCTTGTTTCTCTTGTGGTTTTGCGGATTAAACTCGATGTTTTCCCCCGTTAATAGTTTGGATTTGGTTGTGACCTTGTATGACCGACAAATTGTTCCAACGGGTAGAATTAGGATGAATTCTTACCTTTCCGCATTATTGAGACTTGTTGTATACCGTTATTGTGTTAGGAACGGATTTGGGAGAATTGTTCGGACCGAAACCTATTCCTTCATCGTTTCCTTCGTTTCGTCGTATTCAAGGCAAGTACATGTATTACATTTCGTTATGTATGTTGTGATTTTCGAAATGAATGATGAATTGTGATTTGCAGGTGCGTGAGTTGCGTTCCTTCCACCCGGAGTGTCCGACGGGATGTCTGGGGGTCGATACTAAGGGGTACGGCCGCGGAAGTGGTATCCCACCCGGAGCGTTCGACGGGATGTCTGGGGGTCGATACTAAGGGGTACGGCCGCGGGATACCAGTTGTGAATTTTGTGATATCGGAATGATCAAAACTGAGTTGATTGCCAATGTAGTATTCCGGAATATTTATGGCAAATGATTTCTGATTGAGATGATTGTGTAAAACCGTATATTGTATATAATGTTGTGTAATTGTGTACTTGCACTAGCTATTCGAATGCTAACCCCTTAAATGGGGGAAATGCGTCTTATGCATTTCAGGTACCGGGAGAGCTGAGGAGCAGGCACGGGACATGCACGCAAAGGATGGGCTAGCTTGATGATGTGGCTCGAGTCTGTATTTTTTTTTTGATTTGTCATTGCATTTGTCGAGTAATGGAGTTAGACTCTTTACTTCTAAACTTGATTTAAGTCCTCTGTGTGGGCAATGAATTGATATTTACATTATGTTTCATGTACTCCGTTGAAATGTTTTCGCCGAGGCCACGGCCCTATTTACTTTTCGAGTGCATCTTTTGGGATTTCATTGTGGTTATGTGTCTTGTGTTAGCCTGGTAGACCTCATGAGGGTCCTACGGCGTGTAATGTCCCATTTGTGAATTGGGGTGTTACATTTATGGTATCAGAGCTTAGGTTTTGAATGCCTAGGCTGTCGGTAATTTTTTGGGTCTGTCAGTTGAGTCGTTAGAGTCAGTTGTTGAGCCTAATATCATCATGCTACCGTCTTTTCGTGCGAGCCGTGGCTGTAAGTCTCCTCGAACTCTTATATTTCTGTAATTCATTTTCTTGCGTTGTCCGGAATTGTGTATTGTGATACCAACTTTGTCAATTGTGAATCTTTCTGATCTTGTTCCTTTCGTATTTTCTTCAGTATGTTGAGAGGTCATGGTAGACCAGCTAGGGGACGCGGCCGAGGCCGTGGTCGGGGTGCTGATAATGAAGATGGCTCACTTTCTCAGTCCTCTGCAGACTCAGCCTTTCACTCAGTACCGTCGGGTAATAATGCTGACGCCGGGGATACTGCCGTACTTCAGCAGTTGGTAGCCCAGCTTGCTCAGATAGCTCAGGGTGGACGCCAGAATCCACCCCCGACACCTGAAGAGGAAGCTAGTAAGTGGCTTCAGACGGTGACTAAGATGTACCCACCTCGTTTCTCCGGATATTCTGACTCCCTCGGTTGGGAGAATTGGCTCTTTCAGTTGTCCAGAACCTTTGATGCCATAGCTTGTCCCGAAGACAAGAGGGTACATATTGCCCAGTACCTCCTGGATAAGGAAGCTGCAGAATGGTGGGAGGCCGTTGCGCCCAGAGACCGTCGAGCTACTTGGGAGGAATTCAAGGCTGCTATGGAAGCAGAATATTGTCCACCGCCAGTTAAGGAGCACAGAATTGTGGAATTCTTCACCGCTACACCTCAGGATGTGCCTATTTCTCAGGCCATCATTACTTACAATCAGCAGTTGGGTTTCGTGAGAGATCAAGTGAGGACGGAGGCTGATAAAATCCGTTACTTTAATATGCGCATGAAACCGCATATCAGGCAGAGTATGGCACTGCTCATGTGTGCCACTTTAAAGGAGTATCAGGATCGCGCTCTAGCGATCGAGATGGCTGCACCGGAATCAGAATTGGGTACCGAGGCCAAGAAACAGAAAACTGTTGGTAGCTTTTCGAGAGCACAGTCTGCCCCTACACCGGGGAAGAGGTCATTTCATCAGGATGGGGGATCTCAGGGTAATCGTTCAGTTCAGTCCGTTGCTTCTAGTGGCAGGGTTTGTTTTAACTGCAACCAATATGAGCATTTGATGAAGGATTGCCCTTTTCCTCCAGTTACTTGATTTACTTGCGGGCAGACCGGGCATCGGGCAGCTCATTGTGAGAGGGCCGCCAGGGCTGTTAGAATTCCGTCTACCACTGCCGATCAGAGGGATCACAGCACTCCAGCTACTCATGTTCCGCAGAGTTTGGGTCGTGGTAGGGGACGGGGTCAGCCGGATCGCCGCGCAGCATCGAGTTCGGGTTCAGTTCACCCCCAATTGGATCAGATGAGGCGCACAGAGGATACAAACGTTCCGGTGGCGTCAGGTACCACTCAGATCCTTACTCATCCAGTTTCAGTGCTTTTTGATTCGGGTGCTACCCATTCCTTTATTGCATCGGATTGTGTGAGTCGTATTGGTTTTGACTGCTTGTTTGAGTGTGAGCCGTTTGTAGTGAGTACGCCCAGCGGGGATCGTATGGTTGGGGATCGAGAAGTTAGGGATTGCCCAGTGAGGATCGTCACGGTGCTATCATGAACTATCGAACTCGTACTATCTCTATCGTGGCCGAGGACGGCACCGAGAATACTCTAGTCGGTTGTATGCCGGGTAGATCGGGGAGTGTGATTAGCGCCTTGAAGGCGATGAAACTTCTGAACCAGGGTTGTGTCGGCTACTGGTGTTACGCTCTGAAGGCGGAAGATAGTGGAGTTGACTTATCGTCAATTCCAGTTGTTAGCGAATACCCCGATGTATTTCCGGATGACCTACCGGGATTACCACCACAGCGAGAGGTGGAGTTCCCTATTGATCTAGAGCCGAATGCGGCCCCTATTTCTCGAGCGCCGTACCGTATGGCACCATCGGAGATGTTAGAATTGAAGAATCAGTTGGGAGAGTTGTTAGACAAAGGGTATATTCGACCGAGCGCATCGCCTTGGGGTGCGCCTGTACTTTTTGTTAAGAAGAAGGATGGATCGCTTCGTTTATGCATCGACTATTGAGAATTAAACAAGTTAACCATCAAAAATAAATACCCTTTGCCCCGGATTGACGATTTGTTTGATCAACTTCAGTGGGCGACAGTCTTTTCGAAGATTGATTTGCGATCGGGCTACTACCAGTTGAGGATTCGGGACATAGATATACCGAAAGCTGCCTTTCGGACGAGATATGGCCATTACGAGTTTATGGTTATGCCTTTTGGGCTAACCAATGCCCCAGCAGTGTTCATGCAGCTGATGAACAAAGTTTTTATTGAGTATCTGGACAAATTCGTAGTCGTCTTTATCGATGACATTCTTATCTATTCACGGAGTCGGGAGGAGCACGCCTTACATCTCCGGATTGTATTAGACATTTTGAGAGCTGAGCAGTTGTACGCGAAGTTCTCTAAGTGTGAGTTTTGACTCGAGGAAGTGATGTTCCTCGGGCATGTGATTTCAGCAGAGGGAGTTCGGGTAGATCCGTAGAAGATAAAGGCAGTGATGGCTTGGGAGCCGCCTAAGAATGCGAAGGAGGTGAGGAGTTTTCTGGGTCTTGCCGGCTATTACCGTAGATTTGTTGAGGTATTTTCTAAGATCGCTAGACCGCTAACTCAGTTACTTCAGAAAACTCAGGAGTTTGAGTGGACTGCAGACAGACAGAGTAGTTTTGACGAGCTGAAGAGACGACTAACTACCGCACCCGTGTTAGCGTTGCCTCAGGGGAACGAAGATTTCGTGGTATATAGTGATGCTTCGGGCCTCGGGCTCGGATGCGTTTTGATGCATAGAGATAGGGTTATTGCTTATACATCCCGCCAGTTGAAACCGTATGAGGCGAATTACCCCACGCACGATTTGGAATTAGCTGCGGTAGTTTTCGCCTTAAAGATCTGGAGGCATTATCTCTATGGGTCGTCGTGTAAGATATTTACGGATCACAAGAGTTTGAAGTATATCTTCAGTCAGAAAGAGTTGAATATGAGACAGCGTAGATGGTTGGAGCTAATTAAAGATTACGACATCGAGATACTTTATCATCCGGGTAAGGCTAACGTAGTGGCTGATGCGTTGAGCCGAAAGCCGGTGGCGTTACAGATGTTAGAGGTACTTACACCACAAAGTAGGATCCGGCGGGATTTCATCTGTCAGAATATCGAGGTTTGGGTTCAGAGAGTTCAGGGTCAGTTATGTGCGTTGGAGATCACTTCGTCCTTGACTGACGATATCAAGGAGAAACAGTATGATGATCCGTTTTTGGTCCAGCTGAGGGAGGATGTGAGGAAGGGGAAATCCCCTGGATTTGTGGTTCAGGATGACGGAGTTTTGAGATTTCGCGGCAGACTATGTGTACCGAATGTTATTGAGCTGAGACAGAAGATCTTGAGGGAAGCTCATACCACACCGTACTCCATACATCCTGGTACGAGTAAAATGTACAAGGATGTGAGGAGTAACTACTGGTGGAGTAATTTAAAGACAGACGTTAGCGATTTTGTGTCGAGATGTTTGACCTGTCAGCCGGTTAAGATCGAGCATCAGCGGCCTGCGGGGCTCTTGCGACCACTTCCTATCCCGTAGTGGAAATGGGAGGATATTTCTATAGATTTCATTACCAGTATGCCTAGGACTCGGACCGGAATGAACATGATTTGGGTTATTGTCGATCGACTAACCAAATCAGCTCATTTCCTGGGTATTAAGGACACTTGGGGTCCGGAGAGGCTGACACGAGTATTTATAGCAGAGATCGTGAGATTGCATGGGACACCTAGGAGTATTATTTCAGATCGAGATGGCCAGTTTGTATCACATTTTTGGCAGGCTGTTCATCGAGCTTTGGGGACTGAGTTGAGACTCAGTACATCTTACCACCCTCAGACTGACGGACAGTCAGAGCAGACGATCCATACGTTGGAGGATATGTTGAGAGCCTGTGCCTTAGATTGGAAGGATGATTGGGAGTCGCACTTGCCGTTAATCGAGTTCACGTACAATAATAGTTGGCACGCCTCGATTAAAATGGCACCATTTGAGGCATTATATGGGAGGAGGTGTAGATCGCCGTTGTGTTGGGACGATGCGTCCGAGCTGATTGGTACCGAGCCCGATATGGTAGTTGAGACGAGAGAGAAGATTGCTCTGATTCGCGATAGATTATTGACGGCCCAGAGTCGGCAGAAGTCTTATGCCGATACGCATCGCCGGCCGTTGGAGTTTGAAGTGGGGGATCATGTTTTGCTTAAGGTGTCGCCGACACGGGGAGTTTACCGCTTCGGCCGGAAGGGTAAACTTAGTCCGAGATATATTGGACCGTTTGAGATTTTAGAGAGGGTTGGAGAGCTTGCCTATCGGTTAGGCATGCCGCCGTCCTTGAGTCACGTGCATAACGTATTTCATGTTTCCCAGCTTAGAAAGTATGTATCGGACCCTAGCCATATTATTGACTTTGGAGAGATCGAGTTGGGGCCCGACATTACCTTCGAGGAGAGGCCGATTCAGATCTTAGAACGTCGGGTGAAGCAACTCAGGCACAAAATCATTCCTTTGGTTAAAGTGCAGTGGTCGAGGCATGGATCCGAGGAAGCCACGTGGGAGACGGAAGAGAGTATGAGGTTGAGATACCCAGAGTTATTCGCATTGTAAGTTTCGGGACGAAACTTATTTTTAGGGGGAGAGAATGTAATATCCATGTTTTCTGTTTTTGGTAATTTCTATTTTTGGTGTATGTTTGTTTCGGACAACTCGCTTAACACTGTTTTGGAATTCTGAATTTATTTTGTTCTTGGAGTTTCTCCGTTTGGACGAGTCTCGATGATATTTTTACGTAATTTCATCTTGAGTTATATTTTATCGCATGTGTATTCGATTCTCGTTAAACTCGTTTGATTTCGTCATTTACCTATTTCCATGAGTTCGTATGGTTGAGTGGAGCATGTTGTGAGCTTTGAATTGTTAATCCGACGTTGTATCGCGATTTTCGGACATTTGGGCCGTTTTGTAATTTCCTAGAAGTTTAGGGTGTCTTTATCCTCCTTGTCGTATTTTGGATTCCCCAGAAGTTGGCAGTGTATTTTCTTTCAAAGCTCAGCTTCGTTGTTATGCATACCTCATGTTTACACTTTTGAATCTATCCTTGCGTTGTGTTTCGTCGTTGTATCGACTGTGCAGAGCTAAGTGTTTAGCAGCGCTGAATTGCTGCATGCATAACGTACGTTATGCATGCTCCCTTACGTACGTTATAGAGGCATCATAACGTACGTTATCCCCCATTGGTAACGTATGTTATGGTTTCCGCAGTTGAGGGCAGATTGTTCGTTACGTACGTTAACCTGTGAGAGGTTACGTACGTAAACTTCATAACATACGTTAACAACTCGCGTTAACGTACATAACGTGCTGTCAGGCCTTTTAATTCCTGACTTATCCTCAGTCGCGTTATTTCGTTCCTTCTCATCCCTTTGTGCGATACGTGAGTTCCTTGAGCGATTTGGAGCATTTTGCCCAGGGCAATCCTTAGAGTTCATTTGGAGATCGATTGTTGTGCTTCGAGCAAGGTTTATCATCATCAGAATCATCCTCCATCCGTCCGAATCGAGGTATATTTCCTTAGAACCCTAACATTTGGGGATTTTGGGGTTTTGTTTTAGGTTTCACCCTTCTAGTCCGATTTGCCCCGTATGATTGTTAGATTTCGATAGCGTAATCACCATCCCTTGTTTCTCTTGTGGTTTTGCGGATTAAACTCGATGTTTCCCCCCGTTAATAGTTTGGATTTGGTTGTGACCTTGTATGACCGACAAATTGTTCCAACAGGTAGAATTAGGATGAATTCTTACCTTTCCGCATTATTGAGACTTGTTGTATACTGTTATTGTGTTAGGAACGGATTTGGGAGAATTGTTCGGACCGAAACCTATTCCTTCGTCGTTTCCTTCGTTTCGTCTTATTCAAGGCAAGTACATGTATTACATTTTGTTATGTATGTTGTGATTTTCGAAATGAATGATGAATTGTAATTTGCGGGTGCGTGAGTTGTGTTCCTTCCCCCCGGAGTGTCCGACGGGATGTCTGGGGGTCGATACTAAGGGGTACAGCCGCGGAAGTGAACTTGGGTGCGTGTGTGATTGAACATCCACCCGGAGTGTCCGATGGGATGTCTGGGGGTCGATACTAAGGGGTACGGCCGCGGAAGTGGTATCCCACCCAGAGCGTTCGACGGGATGTCTGGGGGTCGATACTAAGGGGTACGGCCGCGGGATACCAGTTGTGAATTTTGTGATATCGGAATGATCAAAACTGAGTTGATTGCCAATGTAGTATTCCGGAATATTTATGGCAAATGATTTCTGATTGAGATGATTGCGTAAAACCGTGTATTGTATATAATGTTGTGTAATTGTGTACTTGCACTAGCTATTCGAATGCTAACCCCTTAAATGGGGGAAATGCGTCTTATGCATTTCAGGTACCGGGAGAGCTAAGAAGCAGGCACGGGACATGCACGCAAAGGATGGGCTAACTTGATGATGTGGCTCGAGTCTGTATTTTTTTTGATTTGTCATTGCATTTGTCGAGTAATGGAGTTAGACTGTTTACTTCTAAACTTGGTTTAAGTCCCCTGCGTGGGCAATGAATTGATATTTACATTATGTTTCATGTACTCCGTTGAAATGTTTTGGCCGAGGCCACGACCCTATTTACTTTTCGAGTGCATCTTTTGGGATTTCATTGTGGTTATGTGTCTTGTGTTAGCCTGGTAGACCTCATGAGGGTCATACGGCGTGTAATGTCCCATTTGTGAATTGGGGTGTTACAGTTTTCCTTCGATGCTCGCTTCGTCTCTTCGTTGTTTTGTTTTGTTTAGCAACTTTAATCATCAAAACATTATTAATTTATGTATGGAACTAAATGTTCCAACAATCTCCCCCTTTTTGATGATTACAAAACAACACTTCGTCATTGGGATTTACCTGCAAAAGTACAAATATATGTATATGTGTACAGACCAAAGTTTTCGACTTTGTCCGTTTTGTTAGTTCCTCTCCCATTTATTTTTCGACTCCTTCTTTTTTTCTCCTTTTCTTTTCTCATTTTCAAATTTTTCATCGTCTTTTCGACGTCTCCTCATTTTTCTTCAACTCCTTCGTTTTTCCAATTCTTTTTGTATGCTATCGAGTTTCTTCGATTTTCTCCCCCGTTCACGGTTAATCACATTTTCAACTTATTTCTCCATTCTCCTATCCCTCCCCCTTTTTGTATTCATCAAAAAAATGCAATAAAATGCCAATAAAAAAATTCATAAATATGAAATATGCAAAAATAAATACAAGGGTATTAACCCCCCTGAGTAAAATACCAAAAATCAATGTTTGGGGATCCAACCTATAGTTGGTTTTGGTTTAGAAACGTAGACGATATTTGAAACGATTGTTCCTTTAGGAACCCAAATTTTCTTAATTTTATCGTCCGTCTCGGTCTTTTGCAACTTGAAATATGATGCCCGATTTTTAAATACTTTTCGAAATGGGGTATCTTGAAATTAACGGATTCATTTTTCAAACGAGTTTTGAATCCTAACCCCTCTTTATTCAAAGTAAATTTTTGAACACCAAGCATTTGTTCAAATTTCTCGTTTCCGTACGAGAATTTCTTTGTCAAAGATTTAAGCTCAGTTTGAATTTTAGCGAGATCATTCTTCAAAATATTTTTATTTTCAATACACTTTGAATGATCGATTTCAACAAATTTTCCCTTTTCGATAATTTTGGAATTTTCAATTTCCAAGGATTTAATTTTAGACTTAAGGGATTTGATTTCCGATAATGCATTTTGAAAATCCGTATGAAGTAATTCAAATACATCAAAAAGTTCATCACGGGAGGATGTACTAACCTGGCTTTCGACGTCGCTGTCGTCGAACGAACTCCGGGCCATGAGAGCGAGATTATTTTGTTCGATAAACTCGTCGTCTTCGTCTTCATCGCTCCATGTTGCCACGAGAACCTCCTTTTTCGGTTTGGCTCGGCAATGCTTAGCGAAGTGGCCTGGTTTTCCACAAAGTCGACAAGAGTTGTCGAATTTCTTCATTTCGCTTGAGATATCCTTCTTCCTCCGGTTTAATAAAGTTTGGAATTTATTAATATTTTTGGCATAATATGCCGCTTCTTCGTCGCTTTCCTCCACCGGGGTTTCTTCTTTCTTTCTCGATATCTTAGCCTTCATGGCTAACGATCGTTCCTTCGGCTTTGGCTTGACACTTCGTGATTTTAATACAATCTCATAATTGATTAGTGAACCAACAAGGGCACTAAAATCGAGCGTGTTGAGATCTTTGGATTCCATAATCGCGGTCACGGTGCCGTCCCATTCGCTAGGTAGTGATCATAAAATTTTTTTAACTTTTTCACTACTAGATAATGGTTTTCCGAACGAAGCAAGTCCATTGGTGATGACCGAAAATCGGTCGAGCATATTGGTGATGGACTCGTCACCCTTCATCATAAATAACTCATAGTCATGAAGAAGCATATTGATTTTCGTCTCCTTGACTTGAGTCGCCCCTTCGTGTGTGATTTCTAGAATTTTCCATATTTATTTCGCGCTCTCACACGATGAGATTTGATTGACCTCTTCCGGATTTAAGGCACAAAATAAGAATTGAGTAGCCTTACAATTTAGATGGTCATTTTTCCAATCGGCATCGTCGTATTCTTCGAAAGATTTGAGCGTACCGTCAGATTTGATAGGAACTTTTGGGCCGACACAAATAATCTTCCAAATCTCTATATCGTAGGCACGAATAAAGATCGACATCTTTTTCTTCCATGTCAAATAATTTGAGCCATCGAAGAAAGGTGGTCGGTTGAGAGCAAGGCCTTCGACTGGAGAGAATTGAAATGCCATTTTTGGATCTTTTCTCCGCAGATGTTAAGCCGCGTATTGGAGTACCGCTCCGATACCAATTGTTGGGTACGGAATCGGATATTTGCGCCATTTGCGGAAGCGTAAATATAAGTGCGGAAAATAAATGACACGAGGATTTATAAAGGTTCGGCTATAAACGAGCCTACGTCCTCTATCGGTATCTTTTTCTGTAGGATCAAGATAAAAACCTCTACGCCTCTCTTCTATCGGTCGAGGTATAACCATTACAATCACGTCTTCTATTGGTCCGTGATAAACCACTCGTACTTGTCTTTGTATCGGTCTAAGTTAAACCATTTTCCTTTTCGTAGGACAAGGAATCAACCTCTCTAGCTTTCTATTGGCACTAGATAAGCCTCACTAAGATAGCGATTGCGATTCTAACAATACCGGATCCTTTATCCTAATAACACCGAATCCAATCGTATCTTTTCTTTTACAACTCATGTATATGTTGAATGTATAAACACTCAAACTAACAATTAAGCTCAATATTACAACAACAAGTATATCAATATGAATATCAGATGATTGTCTCGTATGCTTAAAGTTGTTGTTCTTGATCAATACCATAGACATGGTATTTATAGGCTTCATCCTCAAACTAGCCGTTAGCTGCCAGACTGCTCATTACGTACGCTATCAGCTCCTTATTACGTACGTAATCTTCGTTACGTACGTTAACCTTGAATGCTTACGTACGTTAGCCTCTTCACAAATCAGTCCAGGGAGTTTCGTCATTTTGGGTTACGTACGTTAGCATATATTCCATTACGTACGTTAAGCCATACGTCACTAATGACGTCATATATCCGTTGTATGCTTTTCTGACTTTGACTCCTCCAACGTTCACTTGTTTGAACTGCGTTACGTACGTTATCTTTCTTGCATTACGTATGTTAGCTTAATCATATTACGTATGTTAACATGTTCCTGTTACGTACGTTAGCTTTGTTTTTCTTCAGCATTTTGCACTTCGTTTTTCTTCGATGCTCGCTTCGTCTCTTCGTTGTTTTGTTTTGTTTAGCAACTTTAATCATCAAAACATTATTAATTTATGTATGGAACTAAATGTTCCAACAAATATAATATTTATAATAACAATACAATGCTCTCACTCTCTCATCCTTTGAGTGGCATTCTAGGGCATATTCCTAACACCGAGAGTCCAAAGTACCTCAACAGAGTTGTGGTCAAGTTGAACCGCCCTGCGAGAGTCCTCTTCGACCCGAGTCCAATCACTTCAACTACAAATGAGTAGCAGCAATCATGAGCACCACCAACAATAAAAACCAATAGAAACCGAAAAATAAAAACATCACTCCAAACAAAAAGGGCCATTTTTGAGCTCACATATAATTCCGTCTCTGGTGGCACAGGGAGCGGTTGGTCCAGTACACAGGAACATTTGGGCTTAAAGTAGTCGCTTTTTACGATCCTCGAACAAAACTCCAAAAAAAGAAACAAATAGCAAGTCATCATTGACTCAATTCACCCCCTAATTTAAAACACACAAGTCCATTTTTATACCCTACCTCGGTATAGGCGTCTATGGTGGCCCCAAAGCAGCTCTTGTTAAAGTAATTGTTGTTGTCTTCTTTCAGCCTCTCGGAGTGCTTCGACGCTCCAGTTAGGATATCTTCTCCTCCCACGCTCATTCCTCTCAATTTCTTCTTCTTTCCATTCCATCCAAGTTTGGTATCGGTTCTAGAATCTATCGACCTTGTCTTGGTCCGACCCTTTTAGAGGTTGCCCTAATTGATTTGATCCATCCGAAGTTTGAGAAGCTTCTGAATTTTTCTGAGGCATTTAGATTTCATGAGAAGGGGAAGGGAAAGGAAGGGGAAGGAAATAGGTGGGAGGGAAAATGGGTATAATAAGCTCGAATACTTTTTTGATATTCTTTTACCCTGCCAGTATGGGTGGGTGAAAAGACCCGATGGAACATGTGAGAAAGTTACTATTTTAATGTGGACGATATTGGAAAAAACAAACTTATATTTGAGATTTGTGTTGGAGAATTAGTTTTAATCAATAGAAGAGGTTAACCTAATACAAGTGAGTGCATTGTGTTTTGGGCCCAAATAATAGTGAGCAACTTTGAGCTAATATAATTAGAAGTCACACTTGCACGAAAAATCAATTCTTGTGTGAATGAAAACTTGGCTTAAATGTGGTATGGCTGTAGGTTGCGGGTTTGTGGGAATTATTCCAAGTTCCAGGGCCTTATCTATTATAAATTGGCTGGACCTGTAGAAGTGATTTTAAGCCCAAAAATCCGTTGGGATTTTGTCTGGACAAGCCCACGTTCTAGAAGCCATCTAAATTTAATTTCATTTTGGAATTTTTATGGTTTTGTTAACAAACCATTTGATCAAATAAATGGGCTAGTTAATGGCCTATTGTATGTTGGAGTTCCAAAGGGGCCCTCCTCCCCCATTCCAAAATACCCAGCTCACACTCTTCCTTGAGCTCTCCACTTCTCATTTCCTTAGAGCATAACATTTTTCCTTTCTTTCACAAATGTCGGAGTTCTACACCATCAAAAGTTCGTAGGGTGTACGAAAGTGTTTCCTTTCGTACACGAGATTGGTTATTGTATCTTAGAAATCCTGTTACCCACAGAGGCTTGAAGCATATAGGCGGATAATAAGAGTTTAAGAACACACGATTAAACTGTATCTTCGTCTAAGATTAAATACGAAGTCCCTACCTTGTAGATGATGTCTTACACACTTAACTCTATGTGTGATTGTGAGCCTACCTAGGAGCGGAGCCATATAGGAACAATAAGGGTCAGACGACCTCTTGAAGAAATAAAATTATACTAAAATGATTAATGAGATTTGTTAAAAGTCCAGTCTATATATATATATATAAGAATAATAATAATAAAACATATTATTAATTCTCTTTCTTATATGATATTTTCTAATTTTCGAATTTTTATTTATCTAAAATCTTCTATTTCACATTAATTTTGAATGAAACTCCATTGATTGGAGAACTTAATAAATACCTTGAATCAATATCTATTTTCCCATTCATAATTATTCTACACACTAATTGATTTGACTAATAATTGAGTTGGCTAAATAAATAGCTATATTTTTACTAAATATAACTTGATCAATTATTGAGTTGATCAAATAAATAGATTTATTTTTTGGTGTGGAATCTAATTTGGTCAATCTATTGATGCTTAATTTAACTTGATCAATTTATTGACATCTAACAATTTGAATCCCTCATCAGTTTGAATTAAGCACCATCATTTGGACAACTTAAATAACCACTTAGAATGGATGTGAATTTTACAATTATGCGTCTAGAGCACTACATTAACTCTCTCCTACGTGGCATTTCTTTTTTCAAATTCTTATTTATTTAAAATCTTCTACCCTATATCGATTTTGAAGGAAATTTCACCAGTTGAAGAACTAAATAAATACATAGAATCAATGTATATTTTATCATTCCACAATTATTTACAACAATAATTTAATATGGCCAATTATTGAGTTGGGTGCAATGAGTTTAGTGAAAATATGTAAGAAAAACCTGTAGTTGAAGAGGGATAATGAGTTTGAAGAATTGACAAGCATCTCCGTTTTGTAACAAACACGATATTACAGTTTCTATCATGGATGAAAAATATGTATTCCATGGAGATCACGACGTAATGCTCCAATGAAGACAAATAGCCATCAATATCTTGTAGACAGGGGCAAACCCATCCTTTAATTTCCGCTATGAATATTATTAAAAATCCACTTCGCAACGGAATGGGAGATGTGTGGTTGAAAAATAGCTTGATTGTTTAAATTGAAAAAGATATTTTCGCTTTTGTTGATAATGAAACTATACAATATTTTCAGAATATGGCTGGACGTCATTGATATTTGTAACTTTTATTATTCGTTTTATTATGAACTATGAATTAAACAACAATATTTATCTCTTTAGTATTATTCTTCTATTGGAATTTTTTGAATTTTTTGTATCATGCCCCCTTGATCACATAATCCTGTATCCGCTACTCAGCATACCCTAAACCTCATCTCTCTTTATTGTTTACTGTTGATATATATTTACAAATATTTCCAAGGATCTGAAACTCTTATCATATTAGTAAGTTATGGTTATTGCTTATAATCTGTGACGAGGAGTATTCTATGGAAAATCGACCGTAAATATAAAAGCTCAATCATAATTCAAAAATTAAATCACAGAGCTGGAAAGACATTCGGAAAGATCTAGATAATGTTTCTCTAAGTCCGATACAAGGATGCCATATCTCAAAGGCGCCATCAGAAACCAACCCCGTCGGCCAAATATATCATATCAGAATCCATTGTATCCTCAATACATGTGCACATAGCCAACAATCCTAGTTGGTCACGAGTAGATCTCTGCATACTAGACATATATATCACATAGTGGAGCCATCCATATCACACAAACTTTCATATGCTCCAACCAGGAAGTGTGAAAGATAGGAGTGTAAGCCCCCTCTCTGATGAGTTCTGCAGTTCAGTCATAATGTCACATCATAATATTCATATGACAACTGCACAATAAGCACTTAAAGTATAAAATCTAGATCATAACAAAAAAAGTAGAGTGCACATGTTAGAAACCGGGTACTTATTCATGCAAATTACAATAGAAAATCGAACAACTAAAATATGGACTAAAAGTAACAATATTTGAAATAACAGAAAACTAAACCAAGTTACGAAAAATAATAGTAACAAAACTTAAGTGTAGAAGTCGCCCGAAGTGATCTTTTGCCCGCAAGACGAGAAACGCCCTGGTAGTGCTCACAGTTGACGGCTCGTCCCCAAATGTAAACGACTTCACGTCTCGTAGGTAGTAGCACCACAAAATTCACGAGCTCCGATGAACTGGAATGAGGTGAGGACGAAGCTGACTATGAAATTATGTATGCAGTATTTCGATTTTTTGTATATACTGATGCATGCATATTTATACTCCATCTCACACCTGTAGGGAATTAAACATAGCCACTAGTGGCTATCATAATGGAGGCATTTATGCTGTATTGATCACAGGAGTTACAAAATCAAAAGGTAGGAGTTACAGAATTCAAAAGGCAGCCATTTACTCCTCCTCATCACACCTGGGAGTTTACTGCCGTTTTCTGAATGAATTTAGACAGTTAGGATGCACCTGGACTGTATTCAGCTCCTTGACCGCTCGAGGGATGTACCTGGATATCTTCATGTGCACATACGATCTCAACAACATTGTTGATCTAGTCCAAAAATCTTTAAGCAAGCCCACGACCAGGCCCAAAGGACAGCCCAAAGACCACCCAAAGACCAATTGCCAAGATCCAAGGCCAAGGTCCAAGGTCCATAGATCGCGGCTCGCGATCGAGGCGAGGCGGGCGGGCGACGGTGGCGCGCGCGTGTGAGCTTTAAGCCCATCACATGTGCCTTTAATTATTACATGTATAATGAAACTCTATATATACTTGAACAATGATAGTGTAACACCCCCAAACCACTTGGGAATATTACAACGCCGTAGACCCTCTCTGTGAGGATCTACCAGGCTAAATGCGTAAACAATACATCATATTACAAGCCAATATGGCTAAATAACGAACCATTAGACCGATTTGGTCTTTTACCATAATATACACATCAAACATACATAACTCTACCTCGACTCATACTCATGCCAGGTTCAAATACACGAACCATATTTTACAACCATGGAATATGACAGTGGAATATATAATACAATATGACTTAACCAGTATACTCACAGCTGGTCTTCATGTGATTAATATTGTCCGTCTTCCATCATCCTTCGTACCGATCCTATGTTTAGCTCCCCAAGGTCCTGCATGTTAGGCATACTTGTTAGATTTTGATGATGTCATCCCTATATTGTGATTCATTCAAATGTATGTTCTAATAACTTGGCATTGTAAAGAAGAAACAAATGAGTATATTCTATAGGCCTTAAAATTTAGGCTAAGTCCTGATCAAGTGTTGATTAGTAAGAAAATCGACTAAGTATAGAACAGAGAAGTTCACAGGCAAGTTCATTATCAGACGAGTTTTTGGTCAACGCATACCAGAGAGGTTTGACCAAAACCCAGCTGCAGTTAAGATCTGAAGAAGGCGATACATCGGACAAGTATTGGTCAAATAGAAATATCAGAGAGGTTTGACCAAAACACATCTACAGTCGAGTTATCAGACGTGATCTGGTCAACATAAATATCAGCTGAAGTTTTACCGCCAGAACAGAGAACATCCATCAGGTCCTAGAACTTCAGTCAAGACCAGATCAGAGAACATTATCTCAGAGAACTGCTACAAAGTTACATCAGAGAAGTTTTACATCAGAGAGGGTTGACCGCACATCTGGCAGGTTTGTCCAAGAGATATCAGATGAGTTCTCAGACAAGATATCAACCAAGTAACTCAGTCCACGTCATCAAGCGTTAAACTCAACAATAACAGAAATCCACATACATACGTAAGGAGACAAACCGAAAAGATTCCAAGAAAGTTAGGAATAAAATATTCCTTGAGATCCGCATACTAAAGACTTATGAATATACAAATCAAGAAAGGCGGTGCGACCAAAAGAATTCTTTCAAATGGTCGGAATTGAAAAGGGAATCAAGCCATGCTAGGTAGTCAAGGGAGTTGCAACGGCCAAGAGTTTCCACTGGTTGGAAGCTGTTGTAACTGATTTGAATCATTGTAACGTTTATCACTGGTTGAAAGTTATACTGAATTCATCTCCAACTGGTTGGGATAAAAGTGGACTAGTAGAGGATTACCCCACCTATAAAACTACTATAAGTACTTGTGTGTTTTACTGCATTCATCATACTTAACTGCTGCATTCATATTTACTGTTTCATTTATCAGTCAACCGTCTTCCGCATTCTCTACTCTGTAAAGTTGACATAAGTCACCTGCAGTTGATATAAGTCACCTGCAGTTCTACCAGCTGTGCTTCCGCACTACTCATCCGTAGCTAAGGTTTTTAGCTGCATATTTCACAGCTGAAGAAACTCACATGTTTAAGGAAAAGAGTTTAATAAGTCCATTCACCCCCCTCTAGACTTATTCCTGACGACTTGTGACCTACAAGTGGTATCAGAGAGGTTGGTTCAATTTTACAGAACCAGATCCATATATTTGAATATATATATATATATATATATAATCTCTCATTTAAGATGGAACACATGCATCACATGCATTATAGACTTCCCATTTTTTCAATTGATGACTATGACCTATGGAAGATAAGAATGAAGGCACACTTATCTTCTGTCCACGATGACATGTGGAGTATATTTGAAGAAGGTCCTTTCATCTACATAAAGGACAACACAGATAAGAATATTGCAGCTGGGAAACCAAGACAAATTCCCAAGACCATATTAGAGATGACCTCCGAAGAAAGAAATCTAGCAAATCTTGACAATCGAGCCAGAGATATTTTATATCAGACCTTTGATCAAGTCACCATGTTAAAGATCAAAGATTGCAAAAAGGCCAAAGAAACATGGGACACATTAGCAGTAATGTGTGAAGAAACAGAGCTGATCAAAGAGAACATGGAATCAACAAGTGGATTCCTATCAGATTATGATGACGTAATCAACTATCTAATGGCCAACCTTACTAACAAAGAGGTAACATCTAAACCTCAAACTACAGAAGGTTTCAGTTCTGATATGTCTGGAGATATTAATCTTCACAGATTTGTAAACTAACTATTAAAGATTTTGAAATTCTTAAAAAAGGACATATGACTGCAACAACTGAGAATACCCAACTGAGAAATGATAAAACACAGCTGGAAAAGAATCTTGACAATCTCAGCCAGGATACAGAAAATTTCAAAACCAGTCAGGCTGAAACTAAACAAATTGCTTTTGCTGAAATAGATAGACTAACAGCCTTGAACAAAGAAAAATCAGATGCACTCACAAATCTTGAAGCTGAACTTTCAAAACTCAGACAAATAAAAGATGCTCAAGATAAAGAAATTACATCATTGAAAGCATCTATCACCTTAGATGGACTGTGCACAAACTAGAGGCCACTTTATTTAAAATAAGGCGTTGGATATGACCACAACACTCCCTCCATTTCTAAAACTACCTTCATAAAGGGAGAAACACTTGTTCAGACTGCTGAGCCTACAAACAAGAATCTATTTAAAAAGTGGCAACAACCAAGACTTTCAAAACAGCCACCTAGACATAAGACTAGGCAATGGCCAAAACAACATTATTCTGCTTATTACGAGAGACTCCCCAAAAACAGATTTCAAAATGGGAAAGGTAAATGTATACCTCAAGGTTATCCAAATTTTCAAAATAATAAGGTATGGAGACCTTAAAACTTTCATAATAGGCCTCAGCCAAGGTTTTACAATGGCTCATACCACTCAAATTATCAGTCATATCCTGTACACAATCCAAATCAAGGATATAGACCTAGATACTATTCATCTTATAGAGATAAGAAATATAATTTGCAAACTATGTGGAATTATCATAACAGACCACATCCAACTAGGTACCAACCATATTATATGAATAATCCAAACCAAGGATACAAAAAACATAAGGATGCATATAGAAATGAGGTTCTTAGGAGAAACCACTCCTCAATAAAAACCACTAACCCTAGAGGACCCACTCAAATCTGGGTACCCAAATCTCTTCTTATCTGATTGCATAAGAAATGGAAAGACTGCTGTGTAGCAACCATAGAGTCATCAGCAAGGTTTGAAGAATGATCTTAGAGATCAGGCACATTTCTGGGAGCATAAAGAGTGTCAATATGAACTAATCAAGAGGCCTAGATGTATCATTAGAGGAGATCTCATGTGGACAAACCAACATTTCGGGAATGCAGCACCAAGAAAATCCTGACATCCCAAAGAGAGGGAACTTGTTAGAAATATAAGCAAAGCTGGTAGGAAAAAGTAATACTGAGTATGAATAAAAAGATTTTGATGAAGCATACACACCAGCAGCAAGAAATCAAGTGCTTAATTGAAATTCTAAAAGTTAGCTAAAGAATGCTCTAATAAGAAAAAGTCATCTGATCAGAACCAAACAAGAGAAGTCACCTGATCAGATGCAGTTGAGAAAAGTCACCTGATCAGAATAAGTCAAGAAAAGTTATCTGATCATAAAAGAAGAGTGGACATGTCACCTGATCCAAGGAAAAAGACAAGAGTCATCTGAACTATATCTACGTGATGCGGAGACCAGACGAAGAAAAAGCTACCTGAAGCAGACAAGAGATGAAGAAAGATACCTGATCAGAACAGACAAGGAAGTCACATGATATGCTTACCAGATGAGAAGCCGCCTAATGCAGAAGATGAATAAAGCTAGATGATCAGAGCACAGATAAGATAAGTCCCCTAATCAGAGCAGAGAAGAACTTGAGATCACATCTGCATCAAAAGTCAAACGAAATGGACTCATATTTCGAAGGTGTGAACCTAAAGCTGGAGAAGGAGCAAGTCATCTTCAGTATTGTTGTCGACTTTGAAGGATTACTGGCAACCAACAACACGGATGAGATGGCGTATGTAATCCGGACGACGAAGAAGAATGGCATCTATCACTTTCTGGACATTTTCCCAAAGCAGCTCTTCAACGAAGCTATCATCTGATTCTTCAAGGAAGAACAAGTCACAGAGCACTGTATCACGAGCTCGATTTTCGGAGAAGAAATAAACATCACACCTCAAACCATCGCCGATGATTTCAAAATGGAGAACCGAGGCATAGCCATCGAAGGTCTGAAGCAGAATCCGACCGAGACGTGGTACGAGATCAAACTACCACAGGAGACAACTAAGGTCAAGCTTATGGCAAGGAAAAATGACCTTAACAAAGAATACAAGTATGTCCTGGACATCAATCACAAGATCGTCATGGGCATGGCAGGCAGCTATGATCAACTATCACCTGCAAAATATAATGTAATGGTAGCGTTGATACATCAGAAGAGGATTAGCTGGCCTGACTACATTTACAGGCAGTTAGTCATGGAAATTAATTAAGTAAGCTAGGTTGAGGATGAGAAAAAATTCAGGCAGAAGATGGCATATGGAACCCATAAGCTGTATATTGGAGTTCCTTGGAAAGACCAAGGGAATGGCAAACATCTTTCACCTCAGCAAGAGACTTGGTCACTTGGACCATGAAACCATAAAAAATATAGGGGATAATAAACAAAAAGGCAGCTGAGAAAATCAAGGAAATGACCTCTGGAACGTATGAGTACAGAGGACCCTCAGACTCTGAAGTAGAGCAGTCAGATGCAGCTGCCCGACACCGATTTGAAGCTATTGCAGAGGAGATGACATCAGCCCCCCTGCAGTTGAGACTTTATCAAAGTCACCTGCACCTAAGATCCCACCTGCAGACGAATCTGATGCAGACAACACTCCTCTGTCCAAGATGTTCAAGAGAAAATCACCTGAAGTCGTCCACATCCACTCCTCACCTGATCAGCCCTCCAAGAGATAGCGAGGTATGGTAGACTACTCTTCAAAGGAAGAAGAAGAACCACAGACTACCACAACACCTGTACCAATTGCAACTCAACATGATCAGATGCAGATGATCATATCACCTGCAACAGCTGCACCTGAGGATCAACCTGCTCACTTCTCAGAGCTAGTGGAAGAGATAGTTCCCCTCTTAACACTTCCAAGTGTTACCGAGGAAGAAGAGGGCGAGGAAACCATTGATATCCTAGAAGATGGATATCATCTCAATCTCAGGGAAAACAATCCCCTGAACCTCACCTCAGATCAACTGAGAATGGTAAAACAACAATCTCTTAAGTTTTCATTTGTCAATATTTTTGAAGAGTGGAAGGAATTAAAAAACATCACCTTCACTCAATTAAGAGAGTTTGTTGAGAGGAGTAACTGGGAACACCCCCATGCTACTGAGCAACTTATCATGTTTTCTGTCAAGAGGCAGATATAAAGCTGTTGCTCCATGATAACTAGTTCATGTCTCACTTCAAACAAAACATGGACCACTTCGTCCTTCATGTTATAAGGGGTGTATCACAAGGGTCGCGATCCCGCGAGGGTGAGCTGACCCCAAGGTGAAACCCTCGTAGAGGAAGACAGTAGAAAAGGAAGAAGGATGGGAAAAAGAAAAGGAAATCACAATTGCTGAAGTTGAAAAGGATGAAAGTATTTAAAAAATAATAGAAAAATAAAAGGAAGATGGAGTTGAAGAAAGGGAAAAACAGAAAGAAGAAGAAAAAAATTGAAAAAGAAGAAGTTTAAAGATTGAAGAGAAAGAGGAGAAAGAAGAAGATGAGGAGGATAAAAAAGATGAAGAAAAGAAGGAAGAAGAGAGAAAAGATGAAAATGAGGATCATGATCGTCACCTGATCATGCTCATGAAGCTGATGAAGCAGACAATCAGGGGGAACAGCCTGAGAAAACGCCCTCCGAAATCAAGAAGTCATCTGCAGAGAAGAAGAGAAAGTCCCCTGCGGATGAGGACTTATCAGATGGCAAATCAGGAACTACTGAGAAGACCTCATCTGATCAGGCGCTAGCAGATAGGTAGGTCTCATCCGAGAAATACATTGCTCAGAGTCCAACTGCACAACAGGATTCAGGAGAAAACTTTGTTCGTGCAGAGCCACCTATGTATCAGCTACCTCCAAATATCACTAAGCTGATCAGAGGCATAGTCAAAGAGACTGTTGCTGAACTGATGTTAAGCCTGCGCTAGCGTCTCTAAATGAAAAAATGGACACTTTGATCAACAGGAAGGAACCCTCTGCAACATCTTCAAGTTCAAGAATGCCTCTTGGCATGTCTGATTTCATACACAAGGTGGAGGAGCAGCTATCGCTTATTATTGATGCTGGCAAAAAGGGGAAGAGAGCAGACATGGGGAAGCATCGAATAAGGGGGAAGGCAGAGAAGAAATGAGGAAAAATAAACAAGACCTCCCTCTGATTCAGGCAGGCAGTTCTAGCCTGAAAAGGAAAGAGCCAACTGCACATGAAGACCCACCTGCAGCCAAAGGAAAGAGGACAAGACAAGATCCTAAAGTAAAATACCAATCGGAAGGCAAGGAACTCCAATACGTTGAAGAGTTCATACCTTCTGAAGCAGAACACATGTGGGGAAGTGCGAGGAAACAATTCATTGAGAAGTAATACCTCTAGGAAATACTTCAAGATAAGGACTGCTCCCCACAGGAAACAATCATAAATGTCATGGACATGAATTTCCCCAAGCTCTGGGAAATTTTGAAGAAGTACGCTGCAAAAGACTTCAATGCATATCCTATGATTCTGAATTTCAGGCCTGAAGAATCACCAACACTCATGAATGGAGAACTTGACGAAAGTGCCCTTCAGGAAGAGATTAGAGAAGTATGCATTGAAAATAATTTCACACCTCCAAAGCAGCAGCAATTTGCTTCATTAGTGGTGAAATATGGGTCAGCCCCAATTACAAGAAAACCAATTGGAGCCAAACCTTTGAAGTCGCTCCATCCACCAAAGCAGATCAGAGGATGAGGAAGAGGCAGATGAGGAAGATGATTTTTTAGTTGTTTTGTAATTTACAGTTTATTTATAAATTTCATCTTTACTTGTAATTTTTCTTTTAGACTGTACTGCACTCTAATGTAATAACTCTAAAAGTTTATAACATTCACTTAAATGACAACCACTAGTTGTCTCAAACAGACTGTGTTTTATTTTTGTCTTGCACTTGATCTTTGTGCAAACTTGTTTTTTCATTTGAATGCTTAAAGTTTTGCCATCATTAAAATAGGGGAAAATTGTTAGGAATACTTGTTAGATTTTGATGATGTCATCTTGTATTGTGATTCATTCAAATATATGTTCAAATAACTTGGCATTGTAAAGAAGAACCAAATGAGTATCTTCTATAGGCCTTAAAATTTAGGCTAAGTCCTGATCAAGTGTTGATCAGTAATATAATAGAGAAGTTCACATGCAAGTTCATTATCAGACGAGTTTTTGGTCAATGCAAACATCAGAGAGGTTTGACCAAAACCCAGCTGCAGTTAAGTTCTGAAGAAGGCGATACACCAGACAAGTATTGGTCAAACAGGAATATCATAGGGGTTTGACCAAAACCCATCTACAGTCGAGTTATCAGGCGTGATCTGGTCAACATAAATATCAGCCGAAGTTTGACCATCAGAACAGAGAACATCCACCAGGTCAGAGAACTTCAGTCAAGACCATTTCAGAGAACTTTATCTCAGATAACTTTTACAAAGTTATATTAGAGAAGTTTTACATCAGAGAGGGTTGACGCACATCTGGCCGGTTTGACCAAGAGATATCAGATGAGTTCTCAAACAAGATATCATTCAAGTAACTCAGTCCACGTCAGCAAGCGTTAAAGTCAACAATAACAGAAATCCACATGCAGATGTAAGGAGACAAACCGAAAAGATTCCTGGAAAGTTAAGAATAATATTCCTTGAGATCCGCGTGCTGAAGACTTATGAATATACAAATCAAGAAAAACGGCGCGACCAAAAGAATTATTTCAAACGGTCGTAATTGAAAAGGGAATCAAGCCATGCAACAGAATGATAAGATAAATAAAGAAGTCCACTCTCCAATAGACAGATTTGTTACAGGAAATGCAATGGCTATGAAGAGATGCTTTCATACTATAAATATCTTAAGATCAGAATTGAGCAAAGTATGATGCGAACAATACTTACAAGCAATCTAAGCAATCAAAGCTATGAAGATAACTATAACATCGTAAAGAGCAAAGTTTCAAAGATCATATTATGAGAAGCTCTTGAAGTTGGAGAAGACAACACTCGTGTCTTTAAAGCTGAGTACGGGGTACTTCTGTGAACGAGCTTTCAGAAGTTTTTGCGACTGATAAGGCATCCACGGGTTCTTGATTGGAAGGTGATTGACAGCTCGAGAGTTGTTCAGGCATCCACGGGTTATCGATCAGGAAGTGCTAGGCAGTCAAGGGAGTTGCAACGGCCACGAGTTTCCACTGGTTGGAAGCTGTTGTAACTGGTTTGAATCATTGTTACTTTTATCACTGGTTGAAAGTTATAGTGAATTCATCTTCAACTGGTTGGGAGAAATGTAAACTAGTAGATGATTACCCCACCTATGAAACCACTATAAGTGCTTGTGTGTTTTACTGCATTCATCATACTTAACTGCCCGAGATAATTCACTTGATTAAAATAGTTTGAACCATGAAATGGTAGGAATGAAATCATTATACATCTAGCAAAACATTTTAAGATCTCGGGGGTTTTGAAACATTTGAGGTTTAAGAATTCTTATCTTTTAGAAAAATCACTTAGGGACACAACCCGAAGATCATTTCAAAAATATAAGTCCGATTACAAAACACGGGGTCCACGACCCAATTATACAATTCCGATCACAAAACACGGGGTCCACGACCCAATCATCCATATCAACATCCTCCCAGGGATAATTCGCATCCCGTGCTAGCAAGCCACGAACCTCAGAGCCTCTTCGAGACATAACTGAGTGAATAATCCAATGGGAAACCACACACATATATCACCGTGACAACAGTTACAATACCATAACCATGACATATGTTCATAGTCATCCCGGCATCGGGCGAGCAAGCCACGAACCCCGGAGCCTCCTCGAGACCTACCCGGTTTGTAAAACCCATGACACGTAAGCCCCACAACCAAGCCACAACTATAAGTTATCCCGGCATCAGGCAAGCAAGCCACGAACCTCGGAGCCTCCTCGAGACCTACCCGATTTGGATAACCCTATGACCACACCCGATCCGTACTAACAAGGACGGACCCCGGAGATTCATCAAATCTTACTCGGTGGCACATCACTTTACAACAATCACACAACAACAAGGAAGTATCATTTCCAAACAACACTGAACATCACAACCTCCTTACAAAGGAGTCACAACTAATATCACACATCACACATTCACCAAACGAGTACATGTATCAATACCCAATCCTCGACCAGGAAAAGGTCTGCTATAACCATGTAATACAATCACAACACCTTCCAACATACAACACTAATACACATATACGGAAAAACACATTTATTCACAAGAACATACGAGTTACCTTTTGAAGGAAACCTTTATCGATAATATATCTATTCTTTTCGAAAGCTCAGAGCTCATTGAAAACATTCAAACTGCACATAGAGTCAGTTACAAACTATTATGTCTACGAAACACGGAATGTATAGACAAGATACTTGCCTCAATACCACGAGCAATGGAACAGCAAACAGATGCAGTCGAGCAGCCCCTAAACTTCTAAGAACAACCAAGATCCAAACAGCCCCCACGAACACTACGAGAATAACACCATCATGGATCAACAACACTAACCGGAGTCCGAATCAACACTAAGAACAACAAGAGTCCAAGGGTTTGTTCCAAGAAACCTAAAAATCAAGTTCCGAATGAAATAAAATTGATAAACGAGTTTCCAATCCAAAGATCATGACCAAGGGAACAATAATTACATAATCAATTCATTCACTTCGGATTAAATCAAGGAATCAAGGAAAAATCCTCAAAATTGCACAAGTACGGTCCTAAGAAAGAAATACTTCGATCTGGAATGAAAATAAGTTAGATGATGTTGAAAACATCAATAAAACTCACCAAGATAAAGCTTAAAGATGAAGACCGCCCCATATCGCCCTAGAAACTTCTCTTGTCGGATAAAAACGAAAAGAATGAGAAATGAAAGAAAAAGATGCTTTTGTCCAGTATTTATACTGGACAATTATTAGCGTGCGCTAACCATGTTACATTAGCGCGCGCTAACAGGGTCAACTCTCCAGCACCTTCTGCCCGAAACACTGTTAGCTTGTGCTATCCAATATACGTAGCATGCGCTAATGAGTCATGTGTCCAGTCCAGTGGCTTCTGGACAGTTCTGCACCTGCCAGGTACCGTGCACTAAGATAAACAATAGCGTGCATGAAGACGAACGATAACGTGTGCTAACTACCAGCCTTAGCGTGCGCTATCGAGACTCCAGACCCAGTCCAGTAGCTCCTGGACTGCCTCCCATCTGCCAGTTAGCGTGCGCTGACTAGAGGATGGCATGCGCTATCAATACATAAATATTGCGCTCTAAGAACAAACATAGCGTACGCTACACCTGCTGCACAGGTGATAAAATCGCACCGAAATCTAACACAACAACGATCCGAATCACAACCGAACACATGTCCCAACATGATACACTCAAACATGACACCCAATTCCAAAGGCATGGATGAAAATAATCCGCTAAACCATAGGGAAAATTCAACGAAACCAGAACGAAGATCTCGGGTATTACAGATAGTTTATTTATTAATGTGGGATTACCATCCCTCAATATTCCACAATTAAGTGACAGACGTTAATCCACTATTTCTCACTCACCGGGAATCAATTTAGAGAATGTGAATATACCACGATCATCTACTCAGAACGTAGATCGATCTTATGATATTTAATTTTACAAAATTAAATTAAATTTCATTAACGATGCCAATAATCCCCCACATGAGTGAAAATAGCCCAATGCAATATACGATAAAAGCCCAGTCCTCAAGAGGCGTTAAAGTATAAGGATCGGTAGTTCGTGGCTTTGAAACTTCCATAGTTAACACTATCGGGTACACATGCAGATTAGTAGCGTGATGCTTTGAACTATTCCCCAACAGCGTGCACCAAGACAATGGTGTTAACACTTGAACACCTCAACCTCAGCCGTTCTCATAATCGTGTCCATTATAGGTCCTGGAACACCTTTGGATTCATAAGTGCGTCATTTGAAGAGGACACACTTCACACTTACATAGGTGATTCTTAAACCCAAGTATCCTGCTATACTTGACCCCCTTGAGGCATCCAAGAATCATTAAAAGTCAAAGACTTCATTTCTCACCACGTGTAGGTTTTAAACACTCAATGTTTTCTAGGGAATAGACGAAGATAAAATCTTCCGAGTGTTTTACATGAACTCTAATAGCCCAGTTTTCCCATTGAACCAAGTTCTTGGGATCCTCCAATCATCATGGTTGGATATCCACTATAATCATCCTTAAGATGTAGATTTTAGTCCTATCCCCTTTTAGCAATTTTGACCATTTGATCTCAATTTAACCTTTTGGTTAGCGGATCCGCTAGGTTATTTATTGATTTTACAAAATCAATATGACTAACTTCACTAAGATATCAAATGTCTCATGATATGATGTCAATGACGAATGTTTTAACCCCCACAATTTGAGGTATTCATGTCAACCCCCACAATTTGAGGTATTTATGACAACCCCCACATTCCTAAATTGTTTGAGTAAATACTTCTCCCAAACCAATTTTAAGAAACATGTTTCTACTCTAATCACTTCACACGAAGTATGATTTAACATATGGAGTTTTATGTCTTTAACAACTTTGTAAATAGGAAAACATTTCCTTGCAAATCACACGTATCATATGACATCCATATCAACAACAAATACCATAACCAACTATGGTAACGATATTATACCCCCACAACCAAGTAATCATCATATTAAAATAGATATTTATTTTTATTGACATGTTCAACATGTAAACATAACTTGATCATAGTAAATAAAACTTGTACAACGACATGTTATTTATTCGTACTTGATTATTGTGGACATATGACCTTACACTTTGAACAACAATTTATTCATTATCGTTATCTTCGTGGAAGTCCTTCTCGACATCATCTTTAGCCTTCTTCTTATTCGGCTCTCGATTATCTCTTATCCTGCCCTTGTCTTCATCACATGAGCAAGATCACGTGTTGGATGGTCCACGACATTTCTCTATCAAAGTTCCATCAGTACTCATTAATGCCTTAGCCTTTAAGTTTCAATCTTTCAAATAAGCTTCGATTTGAAGCGGCATGATCAAATCTTCAAGAGTCGTCGCCTCTGTAACACCCCCAAGATATTTAGGGTATATTAGAGCGTTGTGGACTCCTACGTGGGACCCACCAAGGTAAATAATTAACACCGCTTGTCTGACCCTCACGGTTGGGGAGAAAACACACATCACCAAGACGAAAATTAAATAAAACCCCGGTACAACCGGTCAACCAGACATCACCAAAAATCACAAATAAAATTTAGTATACAATTCATCTTCCAATCAAAACGCCTAAGTACTCGCGCATACTAACTATCAATTTACAAGTTTTTAAAACAAACGTTTAAAATGTATAACCAAAATAAAAGAACTCATTTGCACACGTCAACAATCTTGGACAGCATTCTCGTACTGCTCTAGTGCTAGATCGACCGGCTGAACGCAACCTGAAATTCATAACACGAATTTCCCAAAAAATAGGTCTCCAAAGGGGTTAGCAATTACGCTAGTACAAGTAATCAAGGCAAACCATTCGCTTACACATTTCATAGTATATGCATCCAATCGTTTCGAAATAAAATCAAGACATGTCTTTTCCGGGAAAAACAAACAGTAAATAATCACAGTGGAAAATCGTCTAGGAACGTGGCGAAACCACTGGTTCCCATCCGAGGCCTCTATGGACCCTCCCGGACTAGCCAGAGTTTAAATAAATCATGCTCATGACTCGCCTAGGACCAGGGCTAAACCACTGATCCTATTCGAGGCCTCTATGGACCCTCCCAGACTGGCTATCCAAACAAAACCTTGAATCAGGAGCGAAATCACAGATTCCTACGAGGCCCCATCGGACTCTCCCGGAGTGAGCAAATCACACATATATACATTACCATTCCATGTTAAGCATAAGGGTTTAACAAGAATACTTGCCTTGAGAAGTTGAAGACGAAGTGAACGGGAAATCAACTAGGCTTGCTAGGAACCGATGACCCCGAACCTAACGATTCGAAGAATACAATCACAACCAATTCTATACAAGTATGGAAACGGAATACACCCGAAAACCCACCTACGATTAATGTAAATTCGTACAAAAACAACAACGAGGACGGGTCGCACTAGAACCTTCTCGATTTCACAAATACCATGAAATTTACCATGAACTCGTAGGAAAAACATGAATATCACTAAGATTAATCACATACATCATGGATTAATCAACAACACGGAACAAATCGGACATTAAATAAAAAAACCCCAAATTCCCCAAAAATAGGGTTCTAAGAGATTACCTTGGATCAAAGACGAAGAACACAAGTAGATGTTGTTAATCTATACCAAGGATTTAAGGAAGAAGATAGCTTGAAGTTACAGGACTTCGAATCGCCTAGAGTTCGCCCAAGAATCGCCTAGATCGCCCACAACCGTGGAGGAAGAAGAAAAGTAAGAATTAGATGCGTCTGAGGTCAACTCTCGGGTATATATATAACCAGACAGTTTAGCGTGTGCTAACGACTTATGGTTAGCGTGCGCTAACCAGCCAACCCTGGTCCAGAACCTCCAGTTCTATGCGCTACCCGATAATTAGTGTGCGCTATAAGCTCCCCGTTAGCGCGTGCTATCGACCTATAGCATGCGCTACCTGTTCGTCTCCAAAGTCCATAAACATTCTGCCTAAACTAGAATACCTAATTAGGGCTCGCTGCCACACACCTAGCGTGCGCTAAGTCTAAACTCTAGCGTGTGCTAATCTACAGACTTAGTGTACGCTAAACTGCTCGTCCAGAGAGTAGAAACAACCTACTGCCACTGCTATGCTCGAAACATTAGCACGCGCTACTGGCGAAGTTAGCGCGCGCTACTCAACGAAATTAGCATGCACTACACAATGAAATTAGCGTGCGCTAACGAGTGCAGACAGTCGTACAGACAACACTCAAAAGTTGGAAAACGACGAAATCTCCCCCAGATGAAAACAACGCGCACCAGACACCAAAACAACGGGCTGAAGAAGACACACGCACAACGAGTTCGATCCAAAACTAGAGAACTAAAAGAAAACACGATTCCGACTACCCAAAGGTTCGAAAAACGACAACGATAGTAATTACCCCATAACTTTGGAAAATTACAAAATGGCCCAAAACATCCGAAATACACGATACACGATTCGAACACCAAACAAAAGCTCACAACATACATAATAACATAAGATGGATTTACGGCAACCCCAAAACGGCGGCTCCGGATAACGATTACGAGAATCGGACCAACAAGCGACGGAAATGACGATAAACGCGGAATTGAGTACAAGTCCGAAACAAGCTTGGATGACAAATAGTCCAGTATTAAATATTCTCAAAATATCAATACGGTGACAAGCGAGTCACTAAAAACGAAAAATAAACCAAAATCAAAAATACCGGAAAAAGGAAAAAATGCGGATATTACATTCTTCCCCTCTAAAAACAAGTTTCGTCCCGAAACATAAGAAACAAATAGCTCGGGGTACCTAACACGCATGCTATCCTCGGTTTCCCAAGTTGCTTCCTCAACACCATGTCTCGACCACTGCACCTTGACCAACGGAATGGTCTTATGCCTCAGTCGCTTGTCACGGTGCTCTAAGATCTTCAAAGGACCCTCATCGAAGGTAATATCCTTAGCGATATCGATCTCACCATAGTCGATGACATGACTAGGATCCAGAACATATTTCCTCATCTCGGAAACATGGAAAACATTATGGACGTGACTCAAAGCCGGAGGCAACGCCAAACGGTACGTCAACTCGCCGGTTCTCTCCAAAATCTCAAAGGCCCCAATAAATCTCGCACTCAACTTTCCCTTTTTCCCGAAGCGTAAAACTCCCCTCGTCGGCGATACCTTTAGTAAACATGGTCTCCCACCTCAAATTTCAAAGGTCGACGACGAACACCAGCATAGGATTTCTGTCGACTCTGAGCTGTCAACATCCTCTCCCGCATCAATTCCACCTTCCTCTTTGTCTCCAAAGTGATATCCAGTTCGGTCCCGACCAAATCGGACGCGTCGTTCCAATAAATCGGCGATCGACATCGCCGCCCATAAAGCGCCTCATACGGTGCCATCTTGATCGACGCGTGCCAACTATTGTTGTACGTGAACTCGATCAACGACAAGTGTTCCTCCCAATCACTGCTCCAATCGAGAGCACAAGCACGCAACATATCCTCAAATGTCTGAATAGTGCGCTCCGACTACGCATCCATCTGAGGATGAAACGAATTAGTCAGACGCAACCGAGTACCCAATGCCTTATGTACCGCCTGCCAAAAATGCGATACAAAACGGCCATCACGATCCGAAACAACATACTTCAGAGCACTGTGAAGCCTCACAATCTGCGCAATAAATACACGAGCCAGCTTTTTCGGACCTCAAGTATCCTTTATGCCCAGAAAGCTTGCCGACTTGGTCAGACGATCCACAATCACCCAAACCATATTCATACCAGACTTTAATCTCAACAAAATCTCAACACCCAACTCAATCAAATCACACTGAAGCTTCGATTGAGACGTAAGTATCTCAAGCTTCCGTAACGTAACCGGTTTCCGACTCAAGGCGTCTGCCACGACGTTCGCCTTGCCCGGATGATAAAGCATTTCGAGGTCATAATCCTTAATCAATTCCAACCACATCCTCTGCCTCATATTCAACTCCTGCTGAGTGAATATGTACTTCTGACTTTTATGATCGGTGAAAATCTGACATGCAGAGCCAAAGAGATATTGACGCCAAATCTTGAGCGCAAAAACGACTGTCGCTAACTCCAAATCGTGAGTAGGTTAGTTTAGCTCATACGGACTCAACTGTCTCGATGCATACGCAATAGTCTTGTCGTGATGCATCAACACGCACCCAAGACCCTGACCCGAAGCATCGCTATAAATAGCAAAACCCTCGTTGCCACATGGCAACGCTAGAATTGGGGCTGAAGTCAAACGCCTCTTCAGCTCCTCAAAACTCGACTGCCAATCATCATTCCAGACGAACTTCTCATATTTCTGAAGCAATTGTGTAAGTGGCCAAGCTAGTTTCGAAAACCCCTCGACGAACCTACGATAGTAGCCAGCCAAACCCAAGAAACTACAGACCTTCTTCACATTCTTAGGCGGTGTCCAATCCAGCACTGCCTCCATCTTCTGTGATCTACACATACCCCCTCGACTGAAATCACGTGACCCAGAAACATCACTTCCTCCAGCCAGAACTCACATTTCGAGAACTTCGCATAGAGTCGCTCGGTCCTCAAAATGTCCAACACCACACGCAGATGATGCGCGTGCTCCTACTCATTCCTCGAGTAGATAAGGATGTCATCAATGAAGACAATGAAACTTATCCAAATACTCGATAAAAACCTTGTTCATCAACTACATGAACACTGCCAGCACATTAGTTAGCCCGAAGGGCATAACCACAAACTTATAATGTCCGTATCTCGTCCGAAAAGCTGTTTTCGGGACATCGAACTCCTTCACCCGAAGATGATAGTACCCCGATCTCAAGTCGATCTTCGAGAATACCACAGCTCCCTAAAACTGATCAAACAAGTCATCAATCCTCGGCAAGGGATACTTTTTCTTGACGGTCACTTTGTTTAGCTCGCGATAGTCGATACATAAACGCAGTGAACCATCCTTCTTCCGCAAAAACAGGATCGGTGTGCCCCAAGGTGAAGCGTTCGGTCGAATATACCTCGACTCAAGAAGCTCACTCAACTGCTTCTTCAACTCAGCGCCTTTGAAATGACTAACCACTGGAATCGATGAAAGCTCGACTCCACTATCCTCCGCCTTCAAGGCGTAACACCAATAACCAGTAGACCCCTTCCGCAAGAGTCTCATTGCCTTCAAGGCATTAATTACGAACTTCTGGTTTCCCCTCTTTCGCCCCACAAAAAAGTGCTCGGTGCCGTCCTCGGCTAACATGGTTATGATCCTCGCATGGTAGTTCATGATTGCACCATGCCGCTCGAGCCAATCATCCCCGAGAATCAAATAATCACCCTCAATACCCACAACAATAAGATTAGAGGGCCAAGACCTCTCACAAATAACGACAGAACAATCTCGGATCTCCCGATCACCGATGATCCTATCACTGCTAGGAAGTTTAACGATGAAAGGCTCACAAGACGAAAAATAGTCAAGACCCAAATGGCGCACACACTCCAAAGATATTAACGAATGCATAGCACCAGAATAAAAAAGCACACTGACAGGATGAGAATAAATATGAATGGTACCTGTAGCCACGGTAGCCGCTGGATCATCGGCCCTCCTCATCTCATACACACGCGGATGAGCGGGGCCAAAACTGAAAGCTCCCCCTCTAGCGGGTTGGCCCCGACCTCTCCCTCAGCTGGCACTCTATGGAGACTGTGGAGGAAACGACCCCTGGTTCACACTCAGCTCCCTAGGCGCTGGGAGAGAAGCCTGAGCACCGAGAGTCTGCCCTAAACAATCACAAAAGGAAGCCTTGTGGCCCGACTAACCAAAAGTATGACAAGTAAACGGCAGACGAGGACACTCCCGGTTCCTTTGGCCTGGCTGGCCACAGTTAAAACATCTAATCTCTCGAGTGGGGGCAATAGTAGTACCTCAGAAGCCCCCATAAAAACGAGCCGAACCGCCTGCAGGAACGTTAGCAGACTGAGACCTCTGCTGAACTCCACCCTTCTGACCTGAAAAGTTACCGATGGATTTCTGTTTCTTACTTTCTCGAGCCGCCTCACTGGCCGTCAAGGACATATCATAAGCAAGAGCTCTACTATGATAGTCCTTTAGGGTGGTGCAGGCGAGTCCATACATGTAATCACGAATCCTCGGTTTCATCCGCCTAGAAAAGTAGCAAATCTGGTAACTCTCCTTCATAACATAGGCCTTCACGAAGCCCAATTATTAGTTGAAATCTGCAATGGCCTGAGAAACCAAAATATCTCGAGGCTGAGCATCATAAAAAGCATGAACCCACGCCTGGCGAACTGGCCATGGACAGTGCTCAGCTTCCATAAGGTCTCTGAACTTGGCCCACAAAGCATCATGATTCTGAGGCCCGACAGCCTTCCACTAATCAGCGGCGTCCCTAGCGAGAAAATATTGGGCGATTGGGACCTTGCGATCCTCACGACAATTAGTGGGAACAAAGATCTTGGACATCTCTTTGATCCACCTCTCCCTGCCAATCAGGTCTGAAGCCCCAGAAAACTAAGAAGGATGCATCCTGGTAACATCCTGAAGCCAACGATCCACTCCGGCCCGAGCAGTACAAGCCAGAGCTGGGTTTTGAACCGCCTGGGCTATCACAGCCATTTGATTCACCATTTGTTGCATCATAGCAGCAAACCAATGTCGGCACCATTACCGGCTATGTCATCTTGAGTAGCAGTATGGTCCTGACGACCATCATTACCTACGGCTCCAGAAGTGTGTGACGTGGCCGCCCCCACGTCCCCGGCCACATCCACGACCACGGCCACGACCTCTACCTCGACCTCTCCGAGAATCCATAATGCAGATAAAAGGTAGCAAAAGCAACTCGATGATAAGTACGGGAAAAGAACAATCACCGTTCAAGAAACGAAAGTTCGATACGAGAAAATGAAAGAATCGAATACGGAAAACTTACGAACACTGGAAATACCGATATGATGGCAGCGTGATGATGATGTGCAAAATAAAACACAACTAGAGCCATTAACCGACAAGCCTAAGTATCCATAAACCTAGTTCTCTGATGCCATTTTCTGTAACACCCCTAAGATATTCGGGGTATATTATAACGCTGTGGACCCCTACGTAGGACCCACCACGCTGGATAATTAATACCACTCGTCTAACCCTCACGGTTGGCAAGAAAACAAACATCACCAAGACGAAAATTAAATAAACGTCCGGTATAACCGGTAAACCAGACATCACCAAAAATCACAAATAGAATTTAGTATACAATTCATCTTCCAATCAAAACGCCTAAGTACTCGCGAGTACTAACTATCAGTTTACAAATTTTCCAAACAAACATTTAAAATGGACAACCAAAATAAAAGAACTCATTTGCACACGTCAACAACCTTGGCCAGCATCTTCGTATTGCTCCAGTGCTCGATCGACCGGCTGAACGCAACCTGAAATTCATAACACGAATTTCCCCAAAAATGGGTTACGCTAGTACAAGTAATCAAGGCAAACCATTCGCTTACACATTTCATTGTACATGCATCCAATCGTTTCAAAATAAAATCAAGACATGTCTTATCCCGGAAAACAAACAATCATTAATCACAGTTGAAAATAGCCTAGGACCGGGGCTAAACCACTGGTCCCATCCGAGGCCTCTATGGACCCTCCCGAACTGGCCATAGTTAAAAAAATCATGCACATGACTCGCCTAGGACCGGGGCTAAACCGCTGGTCCCATCCGAGGCCTCTATGGACCCTGCCGGACTAGCTATCCAAATAAGCTCGTGAATCATGAGTGAAATCACAGATTCCTTCGAGGCCCTATCGAATCCTACCGGAGTGAGCAAATCACACACATATACATTGTCATTCCATGTTAAGCATAAGGGTTTCATAAGAATACTTGCCTTGAGAAATTGACGACGAAATGAATGGGAAATCAACTACGCTTGACGACCCCGAACCTAACGATTCGAAGAATAGAATCACAACCAATTCTATACGAGTACGAAAATGGAATACACTCGAAAACCCACCTACGATTCATGTACATTCGTATAAAAAACAACAACGAGGATGGGTCGCACTCGAACCTTCTCGATTTCACAAATACCACGAAATGTACCATCAACTCGTAGGGAAAACATGAATACCACTAAGATTAATCGCATACATCATGGATTAATCAACAACACGGAACAAATCGAACATTAAATCAAAAAACCCCAAATTCCCCAAGAATAGGGTTCTTAGAGATTACCTTGGATCAAAGACGAAGAACACAAGTAGATGTTGTTAATCTACACCAAGGATTTTATGAAGAAGATAGATTGAAGTTACACGACTTCGAATCGCCTGGAATTCGCCCAAGAATCACCTAGATCACCCACAACCGCGGAGGAGGAAGAAAAGTGAGAATTAGATGCGTGTGAGGTCAACTCTCGGATATAACCAGACGGTTTAGTGTGTGCTAACGGCTCATGGTTAGCGTGCACTAACAAGCCAACCCTGGTCCAAAACGTTCAGTTCTGACCCGTTAATGTGCGCTACCCAATAATTAGCGTGCGCTATAAGCCCCCCATTAGCGCACGCTATCGACCTATAGCGTGCGCTACCTGTTCATCTCTAGAGTCTAGAAACATTCTGCCTAAACTGGAATACCGAATTAACGCGCGCTGCCACACACCTGGAGTGCTCCATGTCTCAACTCTAGCGTGCGCTAATCTACAGACTTAGCATACGCTAAAGTGCTCGTCCAGAGAGCAGAAACAACCTACTTCCACTGCTGTGCTCGAAACATTAGCGCGCGCTACTGGCGAAGTTAGCACGCCCTACTCAATGAAATTAGCGTGCGCTACACAACGAAATTAGCGTGCGCTAACGAGCGCAGACAGTAGTACAGACAGCACTCAGATGTTGGAAAACGATGAAATCTCCCCCGATGAAAACAATGCGCACCAGACACCAAATAACGGGCTGAAGAAGACACGCGCATGACGAGTTTGAGCAAAAACTAAAGCACTAAAAGAAAACACGATTCCAACTACCCAAAGATTCGGAAAACGAAAATGATAGTAATTACCCCATAACTTTGGGAAATCACAAAACGACCCAAAACATCTGAAATACACGATCGAAACACCAAACAAAAGCTCACAACATGCATAATAACATAAGATAGATTTACTGCAACCCCGAAATGGCAGTTCCGAATAATGATTACGAGAATCGGAACAAAAAGCGATGGAAATGACGATAAACAGGGAATTGAGTACAACAAGTCCGAAACAAGCTCGGATGACAAAAAGTCTAGTATTAAATATTCTCAAAATATTAATACGCTCACAAGCGAGTCACTAAAAACGAAACATACAGCAAAATGAAAAATACCGGAAAAAGGAAAAGTGCGGATATTACATCCTCACGCTCGTGCATGAGATAACTCTTGAATTCTTCCCGGATAGGTGGCAACTTATTGATCAACGTCGCAACGGTGAATTCATCAGGTAACACTATTCCCTCGACATGAACATCGTGGATTAAATGTTCAAATTCTTCAACTTCTTCCACGACGGAGAGAGTGTCAACCACTTCAACAAGATGATTTTGCATGTCAAATCACCTTCACTCCAGGTGTGGTATCGAATTAGCACCCGGTCATCCGTATCACCTTCACCAGGATGAGATACCTCATCATCACTGAGGTAGTTGGCCAGTACCACATATGTCATGTAAAAATCATCTTACTAGACCACACTCTAATGGAAAGGTCGGAGGTTTCAGAGCATTATGCATCATAATTAAAATATCATTATGAGCCATCACGGACTGAATCTCGTTCGTTTGCCCAAATGAGTTGCTGTCCGTTGATACAGTAGCCAGAGGTCCTGTTTGCTCAAACAGGTGAACACCAGGAACAATAGCAATTACGTTGAGGGATCCGATGGTTGTAGTATCAACAACATTGGTAGCAGCAGCAGAGGCAGTGGAATTGGTTGCAGACATCCTCACAGTCAAGGAATTATAGTCCAAATTTCGATCTCCATCTTCGCAACACGAACAAATAAATTACATGTTTTCTCGTCTTGCGATTGTTAGAAACCGGGTACTCGTTCATGCAAATTACAATAGAAAATCGAACAACTAAAATCTGGACTAAAAGTAACAATATAAGAAATAACAAAAAAGTAAACCAAATTACAAAAAATGATAGTAACAAACTTAAGTGTAGAAGTCGCCCGAAGTGATCTTCTGTCTGTAAGACAAGAAACGCCCAGGATGTACTCACGGTTGGCGGATCGTCCCCAAAGGTAAAAGACTTCATGTATCATAGGTAGTAGCACCACAAAACCCACGAGCTCCGACAAACTGGAACTAGGTGAGGACGAAGCTGACTACGAAACTATGTTTGCAGTATTTTGATTTTTTGCATGTAGTGATGCAAATGAGATGCGTGCCTATTTATAGGCCATCTCACACCTGCATGGAATTAAACATAACCACTAATGGCTGCCATAATACATGCATTCATGCTGCATTGATCACTGTAGTTACAGAATTCAAAAGGTAGGAGTTACAGAATTCAAAAGGCAGCCATTGACTCCTCATCACCACACCTGGGAGGTTACTGCCGTTTTCTGACTGAATTTGAACAGTCAGGACGCACCTGGACTGTATTCAGCTCCTTAATCACTCGAGAGATGTACCTAGATATCCTCATGTGCACATACGAGCCCAACAAGTCCAAAAATTCTTTAAGCAAGCCCACGATCAGGCCCAAAGAACATCCCAAAGACCACCCAAAGACCAAGATCTAAGGCCAAGGTCCAAGGTCCATGGTCCGCGACACGCGGAACGCGACCGAGGCGAGGCGGGCAGGCTGCGGCGGCGCGCGCATATGCATGCTTGTGGGCTTTAAGCCTATCACATGTGCCTTTAATTAATACATATATAATGAAACTCCATATATACTTGAACAATGATATTTCATTTATCAACGTGGGATAGCCATCCCTTATTATTCCACAATTAAATGATAAACTTTAATCTACTATTTCTCACTCACCTGGAATCGGTTTATAGAATGTTATACACCAATCATCTACTCGGAACTAGACCGATCCTATTATATTTAATTTTAAAAATAAAATTAAATTCATTAACGATTCCAACAACACCAAATAAATCATGAGTCACACATATTATTTGTTTCCCGATTTTGGCTCGACGACCACTAAAAAATAGACCACCTTTAACTCATTCGCTTCCAACTCCTTGTTCATTAACCACGATATCTGGCTCAAACTTTCTTGAAATAAATTTTCCAAAATATATTAAAATGTATTCCATTCGTACTATTTCACAGGATCGTTGGGGGCTTGTCATTGGTCGTTGCTACTCAACTACGAAGTGGGACTTGGGTTTCACAGTCTAAAAACCTTGAGAGATCCTGGAGAAGAAACTACATCTTTTTCTATGGTGTGTGTATTTCAGGTTCTCTCACAGTAAAAACCCCCTATTACGTATTAATAGGATTTACTGGGAGGTGAGAGGGGTGGGAGAGTTATCATATATAACAAACTCCCTCTCCAAAAAAATTTTTAGATTTAAATTAAAACAAAAAGAAATCACGTATCATATTATTTAATGAAATAGGAAAATCATGGGTGAATAATCATTCATTCTTTAACCGATTCCTATACTCTTTACCGTATATGAAGGTTTACCGATTTCATTTCACTCTTCATAATCAAAATTTCTAATGATTAGAAGCCAATACGAGAGTCTTTTCAAGCTAAATTTAATTTACTAAACAAACAGATCTTATTGGACCATGGGGCGTTCTAGACCCCATTGATTATTCTTTCTAATACTAACTTAAACTGTAATGAAATTAATATACTTTCACTTTGCCAAATAAAATATGAAAAAGTTCTCAGATGTCTTACGCGAAACAATTCATCCAACTCGTAAACTTAACTAGGCAGTCTCTTCACCTCCGTTTTCATCTTTTCCATCTTCTTCTATTTCTTCCGATGAAACTCAATTAATAGCTACTTATATTAATATGTATATTCACCCAATTTTCCAATCCACCGTCTATTCTGTTAGTTAACTCTCCTAATGTCTTGCTCCAAAAAAATTATATTTTCCAATACTATATCTTATACAGTTCCTCGTCTAAACTTGGATGAGATCTCACAATTTCTCAACCAAGTATTTAGAAACTCCTTCCCAGTCATGTCCAACTTATTTGCTTGAGCGACACCATTTTTTCCTACGTGTCTGACACGTAGGTACCAAGTAGGATAAGTTTCATCTGACATATAATGTGGTTAATTACATATTTAGTCCCCAATTTGTTTATATGTTTCAAAAAAAATGTTATTCTCTCCCCTCCCCCCATTTCCTCATCTCCTCCTCCCTCCACCTTCCCCAGCAAGACCACTTTTCCAGCGACAAAAAATTGAAGTCCCTAGTTCATGCTTGTCGTACAAGATCATTAACACCGATAATCAATCGATACGGTTGGGTAGCTTTGATCTCAATTCCTGACGACCAGAGGCTAAAAACAACCGAAGCTCTCATCACGTCGTGGTATGGGAGCTCGCAGTTGTGGGCGACAAAGGGGATGGAGGTCTTGACTATGATAGGGTCGGTGGAGGTGGAGATCCAACGGTGAAGGAGGAGGGTGCGAGTTAGGGTTTTGAGGGAGGTGGATTTGGACTAAATATGTAATAAGGGACTAAACCCATTTTTTAATAAAATCGGGGACTAAATATGTAATTAGACGTTTGCACATCAAATGTAACTTATACTAGTTGGTACCTACTTGTCGGTCACGTAGGACCGAAAATAGTGTCTTGGTAGGAGCATTTGCCCGGGCAGATAAGTTGTACCTTGCTCGGAAAAAGTATGGATACCACCGGGACTAATTTCAATTGAAGGAGCTATTTAAAAAATAAAGCTCAATAATTTGGGTAGATGAGATAATCATGTTGGCACAAATAGAGTTTCAAACTCAAACTCGACTGCGAGGATTAACATCCAAGAAGCCCCTGCAGTTATACAAATGAGCGATTATCTACTAGGTAGTTTTAGCGAAAAATAAAAGAAGCAAAAACTTCATATTGAGAGATATGTATCAAATGAGAGTAACCCTAATGCGAGAACAGAAACAAAGAGTGGTTGTTCGTGACCGCAATACCCTTTTCAGAGAAATGGTTCGAAAACATTCTGAATTCTATTTTGAGACAACTTAATTGTTCTCATTCTGATTCTAATTGCAGTCTTATGTTTATAAGACTGCACATTAGTATCTTAGAGGAAATTATCTTCTTAGGGCCGATTGCTCCCTATGTAATTGCCCTTCAAGTTTTGTGAATACTTTGGAGATTAATACTACTTTTACTTTTCAAAAAAAAAAAAAAAGCAAACTCATTAATTACCAACCCCACATGTTTATTTAAAAAGACAAGAATGCATATATTTGAAAATCCAAATGGGTAATAGATTTGAATTCAAAACGCTAGATGCTTCATGAGCAAGTACATGGTCCAAGAAGAGCCATAAACTAATTATATGGAACCAAGCAACCTGTTGTACAACTAGAAAAAGAACGAAGTTGTCTATTGCGAAAATGTAAGAATCATGTGAAGTAATAGCTCAAATATTTCAACTTCTTTCCCAATTGTCCTTTCAGTCCTCGTCTATATTCACTATCCAAACACAAAGAAGTCAAACACTTTACACAGTAAATGCAGGACCACAAAACAGATCTTAATAAGGACGCGATGGAGCTTGATGCGCTTCTTCTCGTTCCTGCTTTTCACACTACCTTTGTTAGGGTGACTAGCCGAAAAGTGTCCCCGGGCTTCAACTTAACCCACACATACGGCCCTGCATTTCCCCCCAATCAATAATCCCTACAATCCAACAACATAATTACCAGATTAAACTCAGTTTTGATTCGATTACGTACCTGAGAAGCGGATGTTGCGCCGCTTGTGTCGGGGCTTATCACTCAGTATCCACTTAGGAAACTGATTGTCGGTCAGTGGGTCGAAGCAGTTCGCTACGGTGTCGAATATGCTAAATCATCTCTTTAGAGGGTCAGGGCCGACAGCAAAAAAAGGACAACGGAGAGGATTTGGTACCGAAGGGGAAATACTTTCAGCGAGGGACGAAGACTACCAAGGTGCTTGATGGAGATGAGGACCAACAAACTAATTTGCAAAGACGCACTATCCCTGGTATGAAAGAATACTTGGTGCAATGGAAAAGACAACCCAGTGGCAACTGCGAAATTTTTAAGTATGAAGACATGACGATGACGTCGCGAGATTGGGTTGGGGAAAATGTCAGAAGACCAACTTTGTGGAAGACCCATCTCGGGCATCGACGGCTCAAATGAACCAAAAGTACTCTAGAAGCTTCCTAGGTTCTTCCATGTACAATCCTAGTGCAATACCCGGTTGTAATTCAGTCATTATCATCTAGTAATCATCATTCAGTAATTGTCATTCAGTAATTTTCACTCATTAATGATCATTTGTCACTCATATTCAATCATTGTATTCACCGTTCAGAGTAATTGTATCGTGTATCAATCGTCATTCATCATCAATATAGTTGGAGCATCGTGCCGTGTTTATCATCGTTGTCATCTTCATAGTGTGCTGTGTGTGAGGAGTAGCGCACGCTACGTACTCTCTTTAGCGTGCGCTAATTGAGTACGGTTAGCGTACGCGACCTCTCAACACTAGCGCACGCTAGTGTAGTTCTAGCAGGCAGTCCAGAAGGCACTGGACTGTAGTTGGGTTGTAAGTAGCGCACGCTACGAATGGTAAGTAGCGCGTGCTAGTCGGTCGGAGTAGCGCACGCTATGCAGTCGGTGTAGCGCGCGCTAAGGTCGGATCAGGCAGAGTCCAGTGGCTACTGGACTGAATTGGATTAATTCCTAGCGCATGCTACGAGCAGTTACTAGCGTACGCTAATCGGGTTCAGTAGCACACGCTGAATCTTGTGTGTAGCGCACGCTATCGCGAGCAGGTCAGAGGACAGAAAGTCTGGATTTTAGTTACTGGGCATCATATTTTTGAGTTAGCGCACGCTAACATATTGGGGTTAGCGCATACTAAGTGTACAGCCGTAGCGCATGCTACAAAAGGTACGTAGCGGACGCTACCATTTTCGGACAGTAGGTACTGGACTATCCAAAACACCCGTTAGCGCACGCTAAGAACTGGAGCTAGCGCACGCTAAACTGGGATTACTATAAATAGGACAGTTCACCCCTTTCTTCGTCATTTTCATTTCTCACTTCGTTTTTGGGCGATTCCGGGCAATTTTGGACGATTTGGAGAGTGTTCTTCGACCTACTATCACCTATCATCATCTTCAAGCTTTTGAGTTGGATTAATCATGATTTCATCATCTCCTTCACATCAAATCAAGATAATATTTTCTTGAATCTAGAAATTCGGAGTTCAAGTGTTTTCCTTCCGGTTTATTCGTGTAAGCTTGGATTGTTGTTGGAATATGTTAGATATGGATTATATACCTTAGATAAATGAATTCCTATGGATTTAATAGCATATATTTCGGATTTCATGAATTGTTTGAGGTTGATTCAAGAACACTTGGGGTTGACTTTGATATTTTTGGGGGTTTCGATTTAGATGTTGTCGTTAACTCGAATTGTGGATTCCTATGGGATTATTGATATCATTGAAGTTGTTTTTTTGGTTTGAAATACTCATTTTGGAGTTGGTTTCGATATATTCGGGATTGGATATTATCAAAGGATGTGTGTTTGCTAAGTGTTCGCTAGAATGCCTCAATGAGTTTGGATATTGTTGTATCGATGTTTGAGTCGGTTATAATCGTGTTTGATACGTATATTGAGCATTGTTGGTAATTGTCATTCAAGGTTGTTCGAGCGACCGACATCCCTTTTGTACGTTGTTCGAGGAGGGACATTCTTCACCGGTTGAGTAAGTTAATTCTTACTCGGTTAAAAGGATTTTCATTCCTTTCATTGTTGTTCATTCATAATCATAATTCATTCATAATGTATTAACCGTATTGAGACTTGTAATTGTCAATTAATCATTTCATTCACGAGGAACGGCAGTTCCAACCATTTCATTGAGCTATCATTCATTTCACTATCATTTCATCTCGGTGAGTCATTCTTGACTTTGTCGGATTGTTATTCATTAATATTCTTCATGGTCATTCTTGTTCGTATGACCTTCTGGGTTCATATTGCGCGTCCGGGTGGGGATGTGTGGAATTTTTAGTCGGGCATGTGATGGTCATGTGTTGGGTTCACCGACACATTGGACTGTGCACACGGTAATGTACCTCCGTGAGACTAATTAGGTACAAAGGCGGGTGTGTCCGGACACTCGTCTTGTGTACGTGCACATACCATTACGGGCGTACTATGATGCCTCTCTTCAGCATCATTTCATAATTGAGATATATCATGATTGTGTTTATTCAACTCTTGAGGATTGTTGTTCTGTGTAACTGACCCCGTTGGGGAATGTTGTTTTCAGATCATGGCAAGGCTAAGGCACGGGAAGAGAACGTTGACGGCGAGGAGTCCCAGTGATACTAGTAGGGGCCCCAGTCCTTTCATTCATTCGTGTTTTCTTTATTTTATTTCCGCCGCAGACTTCAATTTGGATATTGATTTCATTCAGTGTTGTATATTTTATCTTCATATAAAATATACATGTATTCGGTATTATCTTGGGTGTGTTGTAATGAAACTCCTCATTGGAGTGATTGATGATATATTATGGTTCGGTACTAAAATTATATTATTTAATTCATAAATTTTCATTTGCCTGGTCGGTCCCAGTCGGGGGTCCACGGCACTGTAATATCCGCCTAGTTTGGGGTGTTACAGAGTTGGTATCAGAGAGTGGTTTTGAATACTACCTTCTGAGTCATGTCTCATTTAAAATCATCGTTCATCAGACTAGTATCATTGGACTTTCGCGTCATGTGTGACCTATGCAAGAGCCGAGCCCCTCAAACCAAAGAACAGTAAGATTTCTGACGCCATGGTATAATTTCTGGTAATAGAATCACTCATTCATCATTCAACAGTCAACAATCCCCTTTCATCATTTTCATTTTTGATCAAGTCGATCATGTTAATTCATTAATCACTCAGTCATTTCATTGTTCAGTTGTTGATCTTGAGGATCATATCATTAATCTTGTTAACTTGTTCAAGATAATCATTTCAAGAATTTCATCAGATAATCACGTCATTTCAGTTGATCATTCATGTAATCATTGGGTTTCAGCGCGTATGCTCATTCTCATCATTTCATAATATAATCATAATGTGATATTCATGTGAGATATATAATCATCATATGAATTCCACTTCAGTATGGAAAGAGCTGGCAGAGGACGCGGGGGAAGAGGCCGTGGTGCGGGCCGAAACCCGAGGGCTTGCGTGAATACACGCGCTAATGCAAGGAATAATGCTAACTCATCGAGCAGTGACACTGCCACTCATTCACCTGGACGTAATCATTCACTATCAGGGAGTCTTACCTGGGACACGGTTCAGTCAGAAGGTGTTCGGGTTGATCCACTCGTTTTTATGCAGGGCATGATGGCCCAAATGACTCAGATGGCACAACTGATGTAGACGATGCACAACTCGACTACTCAAAATCAACAGGCTCCTCCCCCGCCACCTCAGAGGCAAGAGAGGGGTGTGAGCAGTATCATTGGCGACATCTCTCGCCAGAGACCACCTCCCTTCGAGGGCTCATCTGAGCCGGCAGATATCATTCACTGGCTTGAACATTTCAAGAAACTGTTTGCTATGGTGGACTGTCCTGAGGGACACAAAGTTTGAGTTGCGGCTTACTATCTTGGTAAGGGCGCACATTCATGGTGGTTATCGTTGAAGCCCACCGATGGATCTTGTACATGGGATCAATTCAGGACTCTCATGATGGAGAGGTATTATCCAGCCCCACTCAGGGAGGCCAAGTTGTCATAATTACTCACTCCCGACCTCTCAGTGGACGATGATGTTCTCTCCATCGCCGAGAAACTTCAGGAGCTACTTCCGTTCGCCTCATCCATTATTCACTTGGAGGCGGACAAGATCAAGTATTTCAGCAAGAGGTTGAAGCCTTGTATGCGGATGCAGTCGCTTAATCACAATTGCACTACACTGGCCGAATTCATTGAGAAATCTCTTACTTATGAGCTTACTGCTAAGGAAATTGCTAAGCAACAACCTTCATCTGCTGGCAAGAAGTCTAAGAATCGTAATCAGTCAGACGACAGTCAGGCCACTTTCAAGAAACCACGTGCGGGCTCTAATTTTTCTGAGCGACCCCCTATGGCGCCTAGACCCGTAGAATCTCAGTCACGAGCGGCCAATTCGGCCATCACCTGTTTCAACTGTGAAGAACAGGGTCATTTCAGCACCAAGTGTCCGAGGCAGACTGTCACATGCCATAACTGTGGGATTGCTGGGCATAAGGCCCGTTTTTGCCGAAGAGACTCTAAACCTACTCCGACGTCATCTCAGGCCCCGAGACATTCAGGGGTGCAGAATCAGGCCACTCAGTCCGCGTCGTTGAAAATGATAGGAGCAAATAAAGGTGGAACCAAGAGCTATCAGACAGGAGCGTTCGGTTCAGGGGCCGGCTGTTGTTGCCCGAAATATTATCGGAAGATAGATATTGCTGGAATGGTCGAGCAACAGCAAATTGTGAGAGCACGTCTGAGGGAATGGAAATAACATAAGATTTGCCGGGTTTGTTAGGCCTGGGATTAAATGCTCTCGCGAGATGTTATTAATAAGAATACGTATTAGTACAAATATTAATGTAAGAATCTAATTACAATGAGTGTAAAAGATCCTACTTATCTACCTGTTGAGTGCTTGCCGAAAGAACTAGAGTTGCTCTGAGTTCTTGAACTGCTGGGAGTTCTGGTTTTCGTCTCTGCCTACCGTCTTTCGGTTAAGAGGTGCCGAGATAGAAAAGCTGAGAGATATCCGAAGTGTATAGCTTTTCCAAGAGAGTGAAAGCCAAGTTATGAGCTCAAAGAATCCGAGAGTCAGATAGTCAGATAAAATCCGAGATAGTCCGATTGTTGGAGAGAGTTTTCCAAGTGTAGGAAGCCTGCTATTTATAGGGGCTGAGATGCTCTTTTTCTAGCGATTGATCGCCTTCCTTGTAATATAATAAGGGGCGATCATCTTTCCGCACATGGGCTGTCTGCCTTGAAGTCCGCAGCTGCTGTTGCTAGCCAGCTGTGTGGTCCAATGAGGAGCCTGCACGCGTCCTGCGTTGCTGTCTCGGGCGGTCCCACTTGCACCTTTCGGCGGGTCTGCCGGTAGGTGAGAAGATGCTGACTGGCTGTGGTCAACGATCCATGTTCTGCGGTGCCTTTTCTGGATCTGCACATGTGGGTCTCTGGACGAGCTTCGGCCTTTGCCGATTAGACGATCGCTGGCTTTGTGTGGCATGAGACGATCGTCATTGGCCGGGCACCAGAGTCGATCGCCAAGTGCCAAGAGACGATCGCCTTAGATGTGGATCGCTCGGCATCGGGACTCGACCTGGGACCCTAGATCGGCCAATCCTGCCTTGGTCTATTTGGCTCTGGCTCGATCGCCTATCGTCTGTGCTGATCGCCTGTCAAGGTGTATAAAACTCGATACAACAATTGCCCCCCAGCTTGCTCCGATGTTGAAGACATGGGGTGAGCTGGTTCTGGCGATCGTTGAGGATAAAGACGGGCGATCCGTTGAGCGAACATTGGTTTCGGACTTTGGGCAATCTGGTCGATTGGCGAGCTATCTTCGGTCTTGTACCTGCAATAAACAATTTTGCCGATCCCTCGTAGAAACTTGATAGTTTTGTCGTTGAGGAACCGTGCACAGTCGCGGAGTTCGATGGACCGACTCCATGACCATGTCTTGTGCGTGAGTGACAATGTCTGTCTTGTGACTCATTTTATTGTGAGGGTCCTCCGTTAGGCTGCGCCTCGCCTCGTATTTAAATGAAGGGCGTGCGGTCTTGGTCTGGAGGAGTCCTTGCACGGGGCGTCGTTGGATTAATCGACTCCACCTCCGTGGCTTGTTAGCTCTTTTCTACCTCGGATCGTCATGTTAGATGGCAATCCTCGACGGTATACGTTGTGCGGGGGAGGCGATCTCGTGCCTTAGTCCATCATGTTAGATGACGAACTGTAGAGGGCGAGCGAGTCCTCCGATTTGGTGATGTTGCTTGATTTGGTGATCGCGTCGGAAGACTGGTGATCGTCGTTCGGTCGCCGATCGCGCTGCTCATAGGTTGAGAAGTAACCTTTGCCTGGCCAGAAAGTCTGCAGCTTTAGCGCGGAAGATCGCGTAGGTCGGGGGGAGGTCCTTCGTAAGATGCCTGAACATAGGCGAAAGACCATAGAATCCCCCTAGGACCGAGTATAGGGCGATCTCGTCGCTTATGGGCTCGCCATTGAGGATGATCTCATCTATACGGTCAATGTAGTCTGCATCGGACTCTTCATCCCCCTGCCTGATCTGCATCATACGATGGGTATCTTCCGGCCGAGCGACCTTGGTGGCGAAGTAAGCTGTGAAGCTGTTCACCAATTGCTCAAAGGAATTGATGGATCGCGGCGGTAATGAGGTATACCACCTGTGGGCAAGGTCGTCCAGTGTCAGTGGGAACATTCGGCATCTGCTTGCGTCTGATGCCCCACACCCGGTCATATAGATTCGAAACTTGCTCAGGTGAGTCTCGGGGTCCGACCTCCCCTCATACAAAGGTGTTTGCGGAGGAGCGATCCTACGCTGCACGGGGGCGAGTTCAATGCGGACCGCGAGCGACGCACTTGGCCCGGCGATCTTGTTATTGGCGCCTGTCCCAGATTCTAGGAGCGCCTTCATGTCGTCGAGCTGGCGTTGCATCGCGGCCATTGTTGTAGCTCGGTCGCTCGTGGTTTGGCTTCCGGAGCGGGAGCCGAGGCGATCATGTGCCGATCTCCTGACTCCGCGGTCGCCGACCTCGGTTCTTCGGTGAGGAGGAGCCAGTTGGCTGGTCGGCCTTCTGGGAGTTGGATAAGCTGAACTCCTGGTGACGGATTCGGGCTCCGTCATCTCGTGGCTGGGGCCGGACTGCCCTGGTCGCCATGATGGGTCGCTTTCCAGACGGGTCAAGACGGAGGTGTCCCACCTTGCGGGCGCCTCTTCTTGCGAATCGAGGCCTCCTGGCGATCGCTGGGAAATTAGCCCCTTGAACTTCCGTTTGGTCACGCGGCGGATGGCCGAGGGGGTTATAGCGGGCGGCGCGTCGAAAGCTCTCCGTCGCTCCTGTAGGATGGCCAAGGCCTCTTTGATCTGTTCCGCGGTTTGGAACTGATCAAGCGAGAGGCTCGGGCCGTTCCTCGGGGGCGGGATCGAGAGTTTCAGGTCGCCGTCGCCACCCTCCGTCATAGGCCGGGGCTCGGATTGGGACGGAATGAGGCGTCCGGCGGATCGGCCAGCGGCTTTTTTCGATGTGGAGGCAGAAGTCATGACTCTGAAAGTTTTCTTTGAAGCGCAGTGAGTGTCACTTCAAGTATATGCCCCGGAGAACAGTGAGTGTTCTTCGAGACGGTATGAATAAAAATGATGGTCAAGAGGCCCTCCTTCTAGCGCCAATTGTTGTTGCCCGAAATATTATCCAAAGATAGATATTGCTGGAATGGTCGAGCAACTGAAAATTGCGAGAGCACGGCCGAGGGAATGGAAATAACACAAGATTTGCCGGGTTTGTTAGGCCCGGGCTTGAATGCTCTCACGAGATGTTATTAATAAGAATACGTATGAGTACAAATATTAATGTAAGAATCTAATTACAATGAGTGTAAAAGATCCTAGTTATCTAGTTGTTGAGTGCTTGCCGGAAGAACTAGAGTTGCTCTGAGTTCTTGAACTGCTGGGAGTTCTGCTTTTCGTCTCTGCCGACCGTCTTTCGGTTAAGAGGTGCTGAGAGAGAAAATCCGAGAGATATCCGAAGTGTATAGCTTTGCCAAGAGAGTGAAAGCCAAGTTATGAGCTCAAAGAATCCGAGAGTCAGATAGTCAGATAAAATCCGAGAGAGTCCGAGAGATGGAGAGAGTTTTCCAAGTGTAGGCAGCCTGCTATTTATAGGGGCTGAGATGCTCTTTTTCTGGCGGGCAAACGCCTTCCTTGTAATATAATAAGGGGTGATCGTCTTTCCGCACATGGAATGTCTGCCTTGAAGTCCGCAGCTGCTGCTGGCAGCCAGCTGTGCGGTCCAATGAGGAGCCTGCATGCGTCCTGCGTTGCTGTCCTGGGCAGTCCCACTTGCACCTTTCGGCGGGTCTATCGGTAGGTGAGAAGATGCTGACTGGCTATGGTCAACGATCCATGTTCTGCGGCGCCTTTTCTGGATCTGCACATGTGGGTCTCTGGACGAGCTTCGACCTTTGCCGATTAGACGATCGCTGGCTTTGTGTGGCATGAGACGATCGTCATTGGCCGGGCACCAGAGTCGATCGCCAAGTGCCAAGAGACGATCGCCTTAGATGTCGATTGCTCGGCATCGGGACTCGACCTGGGACCCGAGATCGGCCGATCCTACCTTGGTCTATTTGGCTCTGGCTCGATCGCCTGTCGTCTGTGCCGATCGCCTATCGAGGTGTATAAAACTCGACACAACACCGGCAAGCCCCGAATTTATGAGATGAAGAAGACCGACGATCCAGAGGCCCAGATGATCTCAGGTACACTCGATATTCTATCTCAACCTGTATGTACCCTTTTTGATACTGGTGCATCACATTCATTCATTTCCGAGTCATGTTTGAGTAGACTACGTCTGGGTAGTGCTACTAGTTGTGAGCCTTATGTCATTGGTCTACCTGATGGTAGAAGAATTATTGGGAATCATGAGATTAAGGATTGTCCGATTCAGCTTAATGGACGTAATTGATTAGTAGACCTAATCGTGGCAGATTTACCGGGAGACAACGTCATTCTGGGTATTGATTGAATGGATCATCATGATGCCGTCATTAGTGTCCGTAAGCGTATGGTCACTATTATTTCAGACGATGGGGCCGAATGTGTATTTCAGGGAGGTAATCCCGGCTGCTCCGGGAGGGTCATCAACTTGATGAAAACAGTGAGATTACTCAATCAGGTGTGTGTCGATTATTGGTGCTATATGACCAAGGCCAAGAAACCATCAGTAATGTTGACAGATATTCCTGTAGTGAGAGAATATGCCGATGTTTTTCCAGACGAGTTACCTGGTTTGCCTCCATAGAGAGATATGGAATTCACGATTGAGTTGGAGCCCGGTACGTCCCCTATATCGAAGGCACCGTACCGGATGGCCCCGACCGAAATGCAGGAGTTGAAGAATCAATTAGAGGATTTGACCGAGAAGGGTTATATTCGACCGAGTGCGTCCCCGTGGGGAGCACCAGTGTTATTTGTCAAGAAGAAGGATGGTTCGTTCTGCTTGTGTATTGATTACCGGGAATTAAACCGGGTGACAATCAAGAATAAGTATCCTCTACCCCGTATCGATGATATTTTGGATCAACTTCAGGGAGCTTCAGTATTTTCCAAGATCGACTTAAGGTCTGGATATCATCAGTTGTGAATTCGAGAGTCGGATATCGCAAGGACGGCATTCCGAACACGCTATGGTCATTATAAGTTTGTGGTTATGCTGTTTGGGTCAACTAATGCTCCTGCGCTATTCATGGAGTTAATGAATCAGGTTTTCATTGACTATTTGGATCAATTCGTGGTTGTCTTTATTGATGACATTTTAATTTATTCTCGTGACCGGGAGGAGCACGAGTTTCACCTTTATCAGGTGCTCGACGTGTTGAGACGAGAACAACTTTATGGGAAGTTTTCCAAATGTGAATTCTGGATGTCCGAAGTGACGTTCCTCGGACATGTAATTTCATCAGACGGAGTTCGTGTCTACCCTCAGAAGACGGAGGCTATCCGAGATTGGCTACCTCCGAAGAATGTTAAGGAAATCCGAAGTTTCCTCGGGTTAGCTGGTTATTATCGGCGATTTGTTGAAGGATTTTCTAAAATCGCTCAACCCATGACGAACCTTTTAAGGAAAGATAAGAAATACACGTGGTCCGACGCGTGTCAACAGAGTTTTGAGGAACTCAAGAGCCGGTTAATTTCAGCACGTGTCCTTTCTCTACTGCAAGGGACGGAAGGATTTGTGGTTTATAGTGATGCGTCCGGACAGGGTCTCGGATGTGTACTAATGCAGAACGGGAAAGTTATTGCTTATGCTTCACGACAATTGAGACCTTATGAGGTTAATTATCAGACCCACGACCTGGAGCTAGCAGCCGTGGTATTCGCATTGAAGATTTGGCGTCATTATCTTTATGGCGTTACCTGTCAGATATTCAGTGATCATAAGAGTTTAAAGTATATATTTACTCAGAGACGGTGGTTGGAACTAATCAAATATTATGATATTGAGATACTTTACCACCCGGGCAAGGCGAACGTTGTCGCCGACGCCATGAGTCGTAAGTCTGTTCAGGATCAGATGCTTACTCGTTTAACCATTCAGAAGGAACTTCAGCAGGAATTCCTAAGATCCGAGGTCGAGATTTGGTTACAACGAGTACAAGGGCAACTTTGTACGTTGGAGATTTCATCGCCGCTTGAGGAGGCGATCAGAGTGAATCAGGGTTCGGATTCATTTTTGTTACACATTCGGGATGATGTGGCTCATGGGAAAGCCCCTGGATTTGTGGTCCACGAGGATGGACTTTTGCGATTCAAGAATCGGTTGTGCGTACCGGTGAATGATGAGTTGGAAAACTCGATTTTGAGAGAAGGTCATGCTACCCCTTATTCTGTCATCCGGGGTCTAGCAAGATGTACAAAGACTTGAAACAAAATTACTGGTGGAGTAATATGAAGCGAGAAGTCGCGGAATTTGTTTCGAGATGTTTGACCTGTCAGCAAGTCAAGATAGAACATCAGCGAACGGCAGGCATGCTGAAACCTCTCCCTATTCCAGAGTGGAAGTGGGAAGATATTTCAATGGACTTCATCACGAGTTTGCCGACGAGTCGTTGTGGCATGAATACAATCTGGGTAATTGTGGACTGCTTAACTAAATCAGCTCATTTCCTTGAGATTAAGGATACGTGGTGTCCTGAGAGACTTGCCCAGTTATTTATCAAAGAGATAGTGAGACTACACGGTACTCCTAAAAGTATCGTTTCCGATCGTGACGGACGGTTTGTGTCTCATTTTTGGAAATCAGTTCATCGTGCTATGGGAACTCAGCTTAATCTCAGTACAACTTTTCATTCTCAGTCCGACGAGCAATCAGAGAAGACTATTCAGACTTTGGAGGACATGTTGAGGGCATGTGTTCTCGATTGGAAAGATGATTGGGAAGCCCAACTACCATTGATCGAGTTCACGTACAATAATAGTTGGCATGCTTCGATTAAGATGGCACCTTACGAGGCCTTGTACGGTTGTCGTTGTCGATCTACTTTGTGTTGGGATGACTTATCAGAATCACTCGGCACCGAGCCCGATATGCTTATAGCCGCCCGTGAGAAGGTAGCTTTGATCAGGAGTTGTTTGTTGACCGCTCAGAGTCTACAGAAATCTTATGCAGATAATCGTCATCGACCAATAGAGTTCGAGATAGGTGACCATGTTTTGGTCAAGGTATCCCCGAGTCGAGGTATCTTCCATTCGAGACCGTTTGAGATTTTGGATCGAGTAGGCGAGTTATCTTATCGATTGGCCCTACCTCCGGCGTTGAGCCGAATTCATAATGTGTTTCACGTCTCTCAGTTACAGAAGTATGTTGCCGACCCAAGTCACATACTTCAGTTCGATGAAATCGAGATCGCCGATGATCATTCATATGAGGAGCGTCCTATACGAGTCTTAGAGCGACGAATGAAGCAGTTGAGGAACAGGACGATTCCTTTGGTTAAAATTCAGTGGTCTAGACACGGAGTCGAAGAGGCTACATGGGAAACCGAAGATAGTATGCGGGAGAGTCATCCCGAGTTGTTTGACCCTTAGTTTCGGGGATGAAACTCTTTTGAGGGGGGGTGTATGGAATACCCGGTTGTAATTCAGTCATTATCATCTAGTAATTATCATTCAGTAATTGTCACTCAGTAATTTTCAGTCATTAATGATCATTTGTCACTCATATTCAATCATTGTATTCACCGTTCAGAATAATTGTATCGTGTATCAATCGTCATTCATCATCAATCTAGTTGGAGCATCGTGCCATGTTTATCATCGTTGTCATCTTCATAGTGTGCTATGTGTGAGGAGTAGCGCACGCTACGTACTCTTTTTAGCGTGCGCTAATTGAGTACGGGTAGCGTACGCTACCTCTCAACACTAGTGCACGCTAGTGTAGTTCAAGCAGGTAGTCCAGAAGGCACTGGACTGTAGTTGGGTTGTAAGTAGCGCACGCTGCGAATGGTAAGTAGCGCGCGCTAGTCGGTCGGAGTAGCGCATGCTATGCAGTCGGTGTTGGGTACAGGGTCGGATATTTGCGCCGTGTGCGGAAGCGTAAATAAAAGGTGCGGAAAATAAAGGACACGAGGATTTATAGAGGTTCGGCTATAAACGAGCCTACGTCCTCTCTAGGTATCTTTTTCTATAGGATCAAGATAAAAACCTCTACGCCTCTCTTCTATCGGTCGAGGTATAACCGTTACAATCACGTCTTCTATTGGTCCGTGATAAACCACTCGTACTTGTCTTTGTGTCGGTCCAAGTTAAACCGTTTTCCTTTTCGTAGGACAAGGAATCAACCTCTCTAGCTTTCTATGGGTACTAGATAAACCTCACTCGATAGCGATTGCGATTCTAATAATGCCGGATCCTTGATCCTAATAACACCGAATCCAATCGTATCTTTTCTTTTATCACTCGTGTATGTTTTTCGTGAATTCTCACTCAAACACTTACAATTAAGCTCAATATCAACAACAAGAATGTGTATAATAATATCACAAGAATAGACTATTTGCTCAAGGTTGTTGTACTCAAACAATACCATAGGGATGGTATTTATAGGCTCCATCTTCAAACTAGCCGTTAGCTGCCAGACTGCTCATTACGTACGTTATATGCTCTCCATTATGTACGTAAGCCTCATTACGTACGTTAACCATGGCTGGTTACGTACGTTAGCATCTTCACAAATCAGTCCAGTGAGTTTCATCATTTGAGTTACGTACGTTAGCCTTTCCTTTGTTACGTACGTTAACATTACATCACTCATGACGTCATATATCCGTTGTATGCTTTGCTGACTTTGACTTCTCCAACGTTCACTTGTTTGAACTCCTTTACGTACGTTATCTCTCATCCATTACGTACGTTAAGCTGCTACCATTACGTATGTTAATGATCACATATTACGTACGTTAGCTTTGAGATTTTCCAGCTTTTTGTACTTCGATTCCTTCGATGCTTTGCTTCGTCTCTTTGTTGTTTTGTTTTGCTTATCAACATTAATCATCAAAACACTTTTTAATTTATGTATGGAGCAAAATGTTCCAACAGTCGGTGTAGCGCGCGCTAAGGTCGGATCAGGCAGAGTCCAATGGCTACTGGACTGAATTGGATTAATTCCTAGCGCACACTACGAGCAGTTACTAGCATACGCTAATCGGGGTCAGTAGCGCATGCTGAATATTGTGTGTAGCGCGCGCTATCGCGAGCAGGTCAGAGGATAGAAAGTCTGGATTTCAGTTACTGGGCATCAGATTTTTGAGTTAGCGCACACTAACATATTGGTGTTAGTGCACGCTAAGTGTACAGCCGTAGCGCACGCTAAAAAAGGTACGTAGCGTACGCTACCATTTTCAGACAGTGGGTACTGGACTACCCAAAACACCCGTTAGCGCACGCTAAGAACTGTAGCTAGCGCGCGCTAAACTGGGATTACTATAAATAGGACAGTTCAGCCCTTTCTTCGTCATTTTCATTTCTCACTTCGTTTTTGGGCGATTCCGGGCAATTTTGGACGATTTGGAGAGTGTTCTTCGACCTACTATCACCTATCATCATCTTCAAGCTTTTGAGTTGGATTAATCATCAATTCATCATCTACTTCACATCAAATCAAGGTAATGATTTCTTGAATCTAGAAATTCGGAGTTCAAGTGTTTTCCTTCCGATTTATTCGTGTAAGCTTGGATTGTTGTTGGAATATGTTAGATATGGATTATCTACCTTGGATAAATGTATTCCTACGGATTTAATAGCATATATTTCGGATTTCATGAATTGTTTGAGGTTGATTCAAGAACACTTGGGTTGACTTTGATATTTTTGGGGGTTTCAATTTAGATGTTGTCGTTAACTCGAATTGTGGATTCATATGGGATTATTGATATCATTGAAGTTGTTTTGTTGGTTTGAAATACTCATTTTGTAGTTGGTTTCGATATATTCGGGATTGTATATTATCAAAGGATATGTGTTTGCTAAGTGTTCGCTAGAATGCCTCATTGAGTTTGGATATTGTTGTATCGATGTTTGAGTTGGTTATAATCGTGTTTCATACGTATATTGAGCATTGTTGGTAATTGTCATTCAAGGTTGTTCGAGCGACCGACATCCCTTTTGGACGTTGTTCGAGGAAGGACATTCTTCACCGGTTGAGTAAGTTAATTCTTACTCGGTTAAAAGGATTTTCATTCCTTTCGTTGTTGTTCATTCATAATCATAATTCATTCATAATGTATTAACCGTATTGAGACTTATAATTGTCAATTAATCATTTCATTCACGAGGAACGACGGTTCCAATCATTTCATTGAGCTATCATTCATTTCACTATCATTTCATCTCGGTGAGTCATTCTTGACTTTGTCGGATTGTTATCCATTAATATTCTTCATGGTCATTCTTGTCCGTATAACCTTCTGAGTTTATATTGCGTGGCCCGGTGGGGATGTGTGGAATTTTTAGTCGGGCAGGTGATAGTCATGTGTTGGGTTCACCGACACATTGGACTGTGCACACGGTAATGTACCTCCGTGAGACTAATTAGGTACAAAGTCGGGCATGTGATGGTCATGTGTTGGGTTTACCGACACATTGGACTGTGCACACGGTAATGTACCTCCGTGAGACTATTAGGTACAAAGGCAGGTGTGTCCGGACACTCGTCTTGTGCACGTCCACATACCATTATGGGCGTACTATGATGCCTCTCTTCAGCGTCATTTCATAATTGAGATATATCATGATTGTGTTTATTCAATTCTTGAGGATTGTTGTTCTGTGTAACTGACCCCGTTGGGGAATGTTGTTTTCAGGTCATGGCAAGGCTAAGGCACGGGAAGAGAACGTTGACGGCGAGGAGTCCCAGTGATACTAGTAGGGGGCCCCCAGTCCTTTCATTCACTCGTGTTTTGTTTATTTTATTTCCACTGCAGACTTCCATTTGGATATTCATTTCATTCAGTGTTGTATATTTTATCTCCATATAAAATATAGATGTATTCGGTATTATCTTGGGTATGTTGTAATGAAACTCCTCATCGGAGTGATTGATGATATATTGTGGTTCGGTACTACAATTATATTATTTAATTCATAAATTTCCATTTGCCTGGTGGGTCCCAATCGGGGGTCCACGGCACTGTAATATCCGCCTAGTTTGGGGTGTTACACCTAGAGCCTTCCTTATAATTAAAGAGTAGGTGATAGTTATTAAGTAGGAGATGATAGATGGCATTAACTCTTACATATAAGGGAATGCCTCGCTCATTTGTAGTCATCCAACAATTTTGAGAGCAATACACAAATGTTTACTCACATTGTCTGGCATACTTGAGTAGTGTTCTCCCCCTCGAATGGTTGAGTAGAGAGTATTGGAGCGGAGTAAGGCATACTTAGGTAGGAGAACTTGAGTCTGCATGGGATAGCTTACGAGAAAGGGTTTCAGCCAGTGACAACCGAAAAAACCTTGTGAGAAAGAGAAAGGACTACGAGGGATAGGAGTGGCAACGGGTATGGTAGGGTAAGGATCTATGAGATCCAAACATAAACTCTAAATTTAGAAATAAGATCCAAACCCTACCTATGGCCCCATGGGTATTTTAAGGTTCTCGAGCCGGAAACAAAGATATATGCGTTACCTATGGACCCATTACTTCAGAATACGATTTTGAGCAAGCTTAAGTTGTTTTAACTAATACAAGTAATTCTATGGACCCATTACTCCAGAGTAAAATTTTTTTTATACTCATTGCCGTATTAATTAAAACCTACAGGGTCACACACTTCAATGAGCAGAGCAGCTATTTTGTTCCGGTTAATTATGGTTGGTGAAAAGGTTGGTGAACTCTTAGCCATTTTGAGGACTATAAAAGAGTGTCTTGTGATAGACCTCACATAAGACTTAATCACAAGTGAATACATTACTGTGTAGAGAGAATCAAATGATTTTGACATTTCCCTTTCTCAAAGTCTTTAAGATAATATTCAAGAGTTGAATAATCAAAAGAATCAAGAACATATCTTCACATCTTTGAAGACTGATTCTTTGACTAAGAAAGTATTTAGAATACTCTTCTAATCTTCATCTAATCTTGTGAGTTTGATCTTTAATAACATATTGAATAAGATTCATAGTTGTTATTTTAGATCAAAGTTCAAGAACCTTTGAATTATATTCTTGGTGTTCTTGTTCTTACCATAATCAAGAACATACCTATATTCAAATTGGTTTAAGTGAAGTCCTTGTTCAATCGGAGCTATCAATCCATTAGACGCTCGAGACTTGTTCGTTGTGTGGATACCGTAGAGGACGCTGGCTTCATGCAACGTCTCTAGAAGGCTCGATCGAAAACACGCTACAAGAGGTAACAATCTTATTCTTCGTACTTTGATAATATACTTGGATCATCGGAGGGTTTTTACATATTATATTATATTTCCGCTGCTCTATTTCGATATATGATGAGATCATAAATCTTATTAGTTCGATAAAAACCCAACAGTGGTATCAGAGAGACTACTATATTTTCATTGTTTTGATTTTCATATATGTTGATATATGAAGTTCATATATGTGATGTATGATGCTTATATATATGATATATGAATTTTATCTATGTATATTTATATATATGGTGATATATATAATTTTAATAGATTTGTGTTTCGATCTATATATATATATATAATGCCTATCTTAATATGTATATGGTGATATATATATATATATTGATTTATATGTTTGATCTTGACATATATGGTTCTTTGATATATGGAGATTCATGTGATGATTTAGTTCTACTGATAATCCAAGAATCAAATAACATATGGTTTGATCTACATATAATTTTATATTAGGATTATGAATTTTAAGAGGTGCATATGAACATAAATTTGTTTATGTAAAGATTATGCTTCTTTAAATTTTTCATAGGAACATAATTATATTTTGATTCCGAGGTTGTATAAATATAGATTTGATCTGTTTTATTTATACATTTATATTGCTCAAAAGGTATTAGTTATGATATACATAAGATATATACATGTAGTATACATAAGATGTATACTCAAAGAAAAAAAAATTCATACCTGCCAACAGGCCCCTGCCGCGCTCCGGGAAGGGGACCGCGATCCTGGCCTGTGTGTGTCGCGTGGTCCCGGCCAGTGTTCCCGATCTGTGCTGCACGGTCCCGGCCAGTGTGCCCGAGCTGTGCGGGTAGGTCCCGGCCTGTGTCGGCCCTGCGGCCTGGAGTAGCAGATCGGGATCCGGCAGCCAGGACTGGTCCCACGGACCGCGGTCCAGGCCACTTCCGGACCCGTTTCATCCTTGTTTTCTTCGTGTATTCCTGGAAATTTGTTTCCCATTTTACTCGGTTTGATGTTTTGGCCCACAATATTTTATAACTTATCGATTGTCGATATTTGGCGTATTTTATATATTATATAACTTATTGATAGTCGATATTTAGTACATTTTATATATTATATGTGCTTGTGAATGCTTAAATGGTTTATGCTGTAACACCCCCAGAATACATCCGGAAATGTTACACGCCGTAGGCCCTTCTTACAAGGATCTACAAGGCTAAACTCTACTAGACTACAAAATGACTGACCGACCGGGGTCAATCTAAATACAACACAGACCGACAAGGTCATTAAACAATTCAGAAACAAATGAAATTTACATCTCAATGATGAAAATAAAGATGAACACAGAAAAGAACGACAATTCAATTTAATAAATGAAAACTACACCCATGCAAGGGTGAATACTCGAACGACAGAGAAATACCGACCAAAATGAAACAAAAGAAAAGACTCTAACTCTGGTGTGATTAGTATCATTGTCCTCCATCTCCTTCCCGGGTAATCCCGTGATCGCTCTCCCGAGCCGCCAAAACTCCGAGCGCATAACAGCACCCACCCCGAAAACTGGGGTTAGCAACCGGAATTTTGCTAGTGCAAGTACATAACACACAAGATATACGAATAATAATAACACAAACTCAACAAATGTGAAACCTTAACACAACCCACACATTCAAATGGCTAACACAATAGTATTACATACACAAGGTGAAAGATAATCACATTGTCATATTCTCCGTCTAACATAACACAAATGAAACTTTAAACGAGCCCAAGGAGTCGAAAATTCCCTTTTAATAAAATGAAAAGTATTTTGATAAGAAAGTTCGAACACATTAATATTGACTCGGGCCATCTTGGGATTTTGAAAATCGATGGAAATATATTTTAGAAAATACTTCAAAAGCTCTCGGTCCTTGACCCAAGATGTGGAAAACAATTTGCAAGAAAACCATTACAACGTTATTCGGGTCCTCGACCCAAATGATAAAACACTATCACAAGTGAATCATTACAACATCTCACGGGGTTCTCGGCCCAATCCAAATAATATCATCACGAGATCAAATCTCAACATCTCACGGGGTCCTCGACCCAATACAGAATAATCAACACAAGACAATCAAAGGCACAACCTCTCATTCGACAAATCCGCTCAAGACCCTGGTTAATTAACCCTGAGATCTCACAAATATCCTTGGTTAATTAACTCGATACCAACATTTAAAACGAGTTGGAACGAACTCCGAGAAACACAATCCGCGGTCTACATCAAGACCAACATTAAAAGCAAGTTACAAGGATTTAAATTTCAAAATCATTTGGTAACGGGTCTTAGCTATCACTCAAATATCCGTTACCAATAAGCCTGCCAGCGCCTCCCTTGCACACCTGTACCGGCGTTCACTCCACTATATTGGCCGCCCATTGCACATGTCACCGCGCGGCGTTCACTCCCACAGAGCCGCCTTGCTCGCGCATTAAGTAACACCGGTGTTCACCAATCATATGGAGCCGCTCATTGCAGCGTACAACAGGCCGGAGTGCACGCCCCGCCCTCAGAGGTACCCGGATATGACGTCTCTCATAACAAGTATTCACATTATTACAAATACCAAGCACACAGTCAATCGTTTCCACAATTATCAAATCAGTTCATCAATCCACATAATTTAATCGCCAGTACGCAACTACGCAGAATAAACAATAACTCACACGTTATTCATCAAGACTTTGCACATCAGGCCTTCAACTCTATCAATTAATACTACATAAATATCCACACATATATATATATATAATATAAATACAGATATTCATGACATAATTCATATACTTCAGCAACAATGATTTCAACGTAATTATAATTCGTATATCAAGGTACTTGCCTCGATTTGAAGATAATAACAATACTTCCACGGAAATGAACACTCGACGGTCGTCCTCCTCAATCAATCACGTAACGAGGCCAAACCTTAACAAAAGAAATGATATAGGATTTATCTCACGTCGCATGAATGTTTAACAATTTGATTCACGGTCAAAAGTTCATAAAATACAATCTGCCTGAACTGCTTAGCGTGCGCTACGTACTCTACGTAACGTGCGCTAAGCAGGCTTGTTAGCGTACGCTATCGTGTAAGACTAGCGTGCGCTAGCCACGGTCCGGGCAAGATGACTGGCTGGTCTCATAACGACGCTACGACGTTTGGCGTTAATCCGAGATAGCGCACGTTAACTCACATGTGTTAGCGTGCGCTAATATTGCATGGCAGAATACTACAACCCGAAAACTGGGTTGAATGGTGAAGAACTCATGAATTCTACCGTGATAATACAAGTTATCTTCGGGCAAATCATGCTAATAAGGTTTGTGGAAGATTTATGATCGTGAAATACAAATATACGGATAGTCATCTCAATATCATATCTTTTCTAAGATCTTCAGGAAGTATTCTAAGTTCCGATTATTCCAAGTCCCAAAACACATGATTCCAACGTGTACAACGTAGCAACTGGGTAATATCCGATTACTGATCATAAATTGATTTGAAAACGCTTAGGAGTCCAATCTACTAAGATGGTTCAAAGGTTCATAAGATAGATAGTGCCGATACGTCAAAGTATCCTTCTATCATGTGATGACCGATCATAAACGAAATAACTGGCTATCTAAGAATGATCAGACGTCTTTAAGAACATTACCAAAATTAGTGAAGAATCACCTACCTCAAGTAGTAAAGAACACGGAGGAAAATGAAGCAATCCGACACCGAAAGCTTGAACAACAATTTCCAATGATAAACGATCTTCAATCACGAATCAGGATGTTGATATGAGATGTTTAGGATGAAGGAAGACATGTTCTAAGTGTAGGAACTCGGGTAATGGGAGAAGAGAGAACTGAAATCACGAATAGGATGCTGTCCTATTTATAATAAATGGCTATTAGCGCGCGCTAGACCCTGCTCGTAGCGTGCGCTAACGGCTCACTGGACTAAACTGTACTCGGCACTTAGCGTGCGCTACGCATATACCTGTAGCGTGCGCTAAGGCGTTGACTCGGCTCTTCCCCAAAAGACGTCCAGGTACATCCCGACACCAACCGACAGGGGTCCCCCGGCCAGCTCTCACCTACCCCACGTCTCAATCAATTTGACCGTGCATAGCGTGCGCTAAGGACACTCAGTAGCCTGCGCTATGAACCCACGTTAGCGCACGCTAAACATAGCTGATAGCGTGCGCTACATGCGCAGATTTACAATCTTAAATTCCAAATCACGGAATTAAACGCTCGACAACATCGGATTATGAAATACGGAAAATAATACTCAAATCAAGTACAATCATTACAATATCACAAGTTCCAACTACATAACGAAATCTCGGTATTACATCCTTCCTCCTTTAAAAAGAAGTTTCGTCCGAAACTTAAAGTAGAGTGGTGGAACAACCAAGGAAAAGTATCTACTTGCTCAACCCCAAAATATCACGAGCGATGCGCGAATTAAAGGTCCAAAAAGAAATACGATGATCGGACTTAGGAAGTATCAGGCACGTCAATTGAGGCAATAAGTTATACGCGTACACGAGAAGTTAGAGTGGAGAAGTAGAAGCTCACGGAATTAAGGGAATTCACAAATGGCTCAGATGTACCAAAATCGCGTGTCGAGCTCGACCCACCGTATTCAAGTTCATAACACATTGGAAATATTAATCATACGAATGGGAACAAATAGTTTCGAACAAAATTCTGCAAAGATTAAGTTCGATGTGAATAGACCACAATAATTCAAAGAGTCTAACAAATCGGTTCAAATTCGTTCGAATGATGGTAGGTTCGTAGAACATGGTAGTTTGAAATTGTCAAGAGAATCACAGATGAATCATCAACAATGAAAGTCTCCTAACATCGGAAATACTAAGAAGAGCACGGTTACTACGTGTCCCCGTATTAAGAAGACATGTCAACCACGAAACTTAAAACAGCAGGAGTTGGAAACGAAAAGCAATTAAAATGAAAAACAATCAAAGTCACGATTGTTGGAAACAGCAACGACTAGAACACGGCACAAAATCTTCATTCGCCTATGATAGGCTCTTCAGCAGAAGACATAAGGTTTCGGGTCATTCTCCGTCCACTTGCTCTGCTCACCGACAGAGTAGCATTCTTTGCCAATTCGGAAATTATCTCACAATGTTTCTCCCGATGGCCTTCACACCCGCACCGATGACAAGTCAAGAGTGGGGAGGTACAGATTACACGGATATGTCCCGTACGGTTGCAGTTGAAGCACACTCTCTTCTTACCGGGAGTCACCGATGCTGGCTGGGGATTCCCGATGCTCATTCTCGACCGCGAAGATGACGTATTCGAACGACGTGGGGGTTTGAGAACCTTAATCTCTTCACCGCCCAAAAATTTTCCAGATGTCCTCGGTCTCTTTTCTCCGCTCGTTGGCTCGGTCACTGAGGAGGTTTCATAGGTTATCGTCTGATCTTGATATTCCTTCACCGTAACATGAATCGTTGTCGTACGAACCACTTCACCTCTTCCGCTTCCTATATTATGTCTACATCCGCCAGGGCTCGTCATGCTAATGCAGATAGTACCGTCTATTGTTATCACATAGTCGGTTGTACGGTATACCACAATTATCAACATAAGGTTTAATTAGCATCCTTAGAATAACGGTAATATCGTAAAGCACGAAATTTTCTGAAATCAACTTCCAGTCCTTCGTCCAGGACGATCATTATGCGTATGCTTTTTTTTTTAAAAAAAAATTTGAAACAAAAGTCGAATCACGTTGTGCTCAAAACTTGTAAATACTGTCCTTTGTTTTGGAAGAGGAAGTTTATACAATGACTCAAAAAAAAATTTATTTTCGAGTAATGCTTACAAGAAAATTGAAAATCGAATTGTAACTAATTTAAAATATTTCAAAAGTGTTGAGTCCCAAATACCACAATTTTGAAAATCCTTCATCTTCTACCAAAATGTTTATTCGAAAGAACTTTTTACCAAAATACGTGACTATTCGACACGACTACATTAAATCATGAGGTTTACAATGCTAGGAAAATTTTAAAACACTACTTTGAAATGTTCGTATTTCGGCCCGGAAATATTACATGCCGGGGATTCTGTGCCGGAACCTACCAGGCTAAAAACCATTTAAATTCATTTCAAAATATGCCAAAAAGCCGATGACGGTAGCATTTTCCAAAACTTACAAAATCATTTGTAAAATATTAAATACCGTCATAAAAATACCGTTAAAATGTGCAAGACTAAAAATGCCAAAATGTCAAGAGTCATTTCAAAATACTCACACAGCGGATAAAATTAACACTCAAAGATTTATCCTATAAATGTAGAAACCGATAAATATGTTCGACTACCGAAGTATACTACATAACCATTCTCACTCGAACCGTATACGCAGGTGATATCGTAAAACAATATAATCTCTAACAAGTTCAAATCCTAGGTTCACGTTAAGCACAATATAATCAAATACGTATATAAGGGGACTTACAATTCGGAAGGCTTACCATCACAGATTGCTTGAAGATGATGTTGGAACCACGATACTAATCACAACTTTGACGCGCGCGACTTACACAAGACATGGACTTGACCCAACGGCCTAGGTTTTTCGCCAACCTAAGCTCTGATACCATATTTGTAACACCCCCAGAATACATCCGGAAATGTTACACGCCGTAGGCCCTTCTTACAAGGATCTACAAGGCTAAACTCTACTAGACTACAAAATGACTGACCGACCGGGGTCAATCTAAATACAACACAGACCGACAAGGTCATTAAACAATTCAGAAACAAATGAAATTTACATCTCAATGATGAAAATAAAGATGAACACAGAAAAGAACGACAATTCAATTTAATAAATGAAAACTACACCCATGCAAGGGTGAATACTCGAACGACAGAGAAATACCGACCAAAATGAAACAAAAGAAAAGACTCTAACTCTGGTGTGATTAGTATCATTGTCCTCCATCTCCTTCCTGCCCAATCCGTGATCGCTCCCGAGCCGCCAAAACACGAGCGCATAACAGCACCCACCCCCGAAAACTGGGGTTAGCAACCGGAATTTTGCTAGTGCAAGTACATAACACACAAGATATACGAATAATAATAACACAAACTCAACAAATGTGAAACCTTAACACAACCCACACATTCAAATGGCTAACACGAATAGTATTACATACACAAGGTGAAAGATAATCACATTGTCATATTCTCCGTACGAACATAACACAAATGAAACTTTAAACGAGCCCAAGGAGTCGAAAATTCCTTTTAATAAAATGAAAAGTATTTTGATAAGAAAGTTCGAACACATTAATATTGACTCGGGCCATCTTGGGATTTTGAAAATCGGATGGAAATATATTTTAGAAAATACTTCAAAAGCTCTCGGTCCTTGACCAAGATGTGGAAAACAATTTGCAAGAAAACCATTACAACGTTATTCGGGGTCCTCGACCCAAATGATAAAACACTATCACAAGTGAATCATTACAACATCTCACGGGGTTCTCGGCCCAATCCAAATAATATCATCACGAGATCAAATCTCAACATCTCACGGGGTCCTCGACCCAATACACGAGAATAATCAACACAAGACAATCAAAGGCACACCTCTCATTCGACAAATCCTGCTCAAGACCCCTGGTTAATTAACCCTGAGATCTCACAAATATCCTTGGTTAATTAACTCGATACCAACATTTAAAACGAGTTGGAGCGAACTCCGAGAAACACAATCCGCGGTCTACATCAAGACCAACATTAAAAGCAAGTTACAAGGATTTAAATTTGAAAATCATTTGGTAACGGGGTCTTAGCTATCACTCAAATATCCGTTACCAATAAGCCTGCCAGCGCCTCCCTTACACACTGTACCGGCGTTCACTCCACTATATTGGCCGCCCATTGCACATGTCACCGCGCCGGCGTTCACTCCCACAGAGCGCCCCTTGCTCGCGCATTAAGTAACACCGGTGTTCACCAATCATATGGAGCCGCTCATTGCATAACAGCCGGAGTGCACGCCCGCCCTCGAGGTACCGGATATGACGTCTCTCATAACAAGTATTCACATTATTACAAATACCAAGCACACAAATAATCGTTTCCACAATTATCAAATCACCATCAATCCACATAATTTAATCGCCAAGATGCAACTATGCGAATAAACAATAACTCACACGTTATTCATCAAGACTTTGCACATCGTGCCTTCAACTCTATCAATTAATACTACATAAATATCCACACATATCTATATATATATATAATATAAATACGAGATATTCATGACATAATTCATATACTTCAAAGAACAATGATTTCAACGTAATTATAATTCGTATATCAAGGTACTTGCCTCGATTTGAAGATAATAACAATACTTCCACGGAAATGAACACTCGGCGGTCGTCCTCCTCAATCAATCACGAACGAGGCCAAACCTTAACAAAAGAAATGATATAGGATTTATCTCACGTCGCATGAATGTTTAACAATTTGATTCACGGTCAAAAGTTCATAAAATACAATCTGCTGAATCGCTTAGCGTGCGCTACGTACTCTACGTAACGCGGCGCTAAGCAGCTTGTTAGCGTACGCTATCGTGTAAGACTAGCGTGCGCTAGCCACGGCCCAGCGATCGACTTCATTGGTCTCATAACGCACGCTACGACGTTTCGGCGTTAATCGACCCGATAGCGCACGTTAACTCACATGTGTTAGCGTGCTCTAACATTGCATGGCGAATACTACAACCCAAAACCGGGTTGAATGGTGAAGAACTCATGAATTCTACCGTGATAATACAAGTTATCTTCGGGCAAATCATGCTAATAAGGTTTGTGGAAGATTTATGATCGTGAAATACAAATATACGGATAGTCATCTCAATATCATATCTTTTCTAAGATCTTCAGAAGTATTCTAAGTTCCGATTATTCCAAGTCACAAAACACATTATTCCAACGGGTACAACGAAGCAACAGGGTAATATCCGACATCGATCATAAATTGATTTGAAAACGCTTAGGAGTCCAATCTACTAAGATGGTTCAAAGGTTCATAAGATAGATAGTGCCGATACGTCAAAGTATCCTTCTATCATGTGATGACCGATTATAAACGAAATAACTGGCTATCTAAGCATGATCAGACGTCTTTAAGAACATTACTAACATTAGTGAAGAATCACCTACCTCAAGTAGTAAAGAACACGGAGGAAAATGAAGCAATCCGACACCGAAAGCTTGAACAACAATTTCCAATGATAAACGATCTTCAATCACGAATCAGGATGTTGATATGAGATGTTTAGGATGAAGGAAGACAGGTTCTAAGTGTAGGAACTCGGGTAATGGAATAAGAGAGAACTGAAATCACGAATAGGATGCTGTCCTATTTATAATAAATGGCTATTAGCGCGCGCTAGACCCTGCTCGTAGCGTGCGCTAACGGCTCACTGGACTAAACTGTACTCGGCACTTAGCGTGCGCTACGCATATACCTGTAGCGTGCGCTAAGGCGTTGACTCGGCTCTTCCCCGAAAGACGTCCAGGTACATCCCGACACCAACCGACAGGGGTCCCCCGGCCAGCTCTCACCTACCGCACGTCTCAATCAATTTGACCGTGCATAGCATGCGCTAAGGACACTCAGTAGCCTGCGCTATGAACCCACGTTAGCGCACGCTAAACATAGCTGATAGCGTGCGCTACATGCGCAGATTTACAATCTTAAATTCTAAATCACGGAATTAAACGCTTGACAACATCGGATTATGAAATACGAAAAATAATACTCAAATCAAGTACAATCATTACAATATCACAAGTTCCAACTACATAACAGAAATCTCGGGTATTACATATGCATCGTGGTTGGTATAGCCGTACTAGATCAATTAGATTGATACTTCGATTATGGTTGTAATATTCATAATATGACTTGTAGGTCGTGCCTTCTTATTATCTTGTTGTAATTTCTCTTCTCATCTTACTCCCCTCGAATGTAACTCGAGGTTTCTATTACTAAATGTAAAGATATAGTTTAGAATAGTTCTAGCTATAAAAGGAATACGAAGGAGACAAGCAACATACAAGGAATTCAAGAAGAAAGGCGTTATCGAAGATTATATCGAACGACCTATTGATATTAACGAATATCATAATAGGATCTATGGCTATACCACACCACACCAAATTGCTATGAGATGCATCATATTTACATTGCATATGATTGTATGAGAGGCATCATATTTAAATTAGCATATGATTGTATGAGATGCATCATATTTATTTTATTTGCTTAATAATCGTTATTGCCAAATAAATCAAACTAATTAAAACTTTTACATGTATGTGATACATGGTAACTATTTTGAGATAATCAAATTTTGATAAAATAGTTTATTAAAATCAATTGATATGAAACATAAGTCTCAAGAGCCAACCATTTCAAAACACTCGTCAAACTTTCGATCATTTCTAAATATGGGTCTGCCAAAGCAAGGTGTATGTATTTTATCTTAAGGAGGCGAGATAAATAAACAAGCTTATACATATGTTTTAAATGGTTAAGACTTATATAGGTTATACAAAACGGTTTTGGACATATGGCTTATTTGGAACTAATACGATTAAAACGACACGAGATGTCATCCAAAATGATAATCTAAAGCATTTTTTAATTACAGTGGACATGCCAAAGCTGTGTCTGTGGTTATTTGATCGTTAGATTATCATTCATATATGTGTATGTGATACATAATATTTGAGACTGACATGTTGACATAAGATGTCATCTCTATTGATAAAAACTATACTTCTTTTATTTGCGAGGGACATTCCAAAGTTGTGCTTGCATTTACTTAATCGTTAGATTTTAAAATCAATATATCTCACAAATAACTTTGCATATTAATATTGTAGAATTAATGGCGCCAATCAATACAAACTCGTTGCAATCAATTCTTGACAAAAAAAAACTTTCTAGCACTAATTACCTTGATTGGTCAAGGAACTTGAGAATTGTTCTCAAAGCTAAAAAGAAGCAGTACATTCTAGAAACCTAATTCCTGATGAACCGGAATCAACCGCCACCAAAGCTCAAAAAGATGCTTATAGTAAACATATGAATGATTATTTGGAAGTGACATGCCTTATGTTAGCAACCATGAACTCGGAGCTGCAGATATAGTTCGAGGACATGGAAGCTTATGAAATGATGGGTGAGCTTAAGGAAATGTTCCAAGAGCAAGCCCGTCAGGAGAGGTTTGCCACTACGAAGGCATTGAATGGTTGTAAAATATCTTCAGGTACATCTGTGAGTGCTCATGTCCTTAAGATGAAGGGCTATATTTAGCATCTTGAAAGGCTAGGAGCTTCTATCAATCAGGAACTCGCTACAGATATGATCTTAGCATCACTGCCTTCAGAGTACGATTAGTTTGAAGTAAACTTCAACATGCACAACATGGTGAAGACTATTACTAAGTTGCATGGGATGCTAAAACAAACTGGGACAAACATTAAGAAAGTTGTTCCTAATATTTTAATGGTTCAAAAGAAATGAAATAAAAAGAAAGGGAATAAGATGGCCCCGAAAGATAAAGGTAAGGGTAAAAATATTGCCTAAACCCAAACCTAAACCTTTCAAGAAGTCATTGAAACAACCCAAAGAGGGGACTTGCTACCACTGCAATGAAACTGGTCATTGGAAAAGGAATTGCAAGGTCTACTTGGAAGAAATGAGGAAATAGAAGAGCGGTGAGACTGTTGCTTCAGGTATTCTTGTTATAGAAGTCAATTTATCTATGTCTTCATCATGGGTATTAGATACCAGTAGTGAACCTCACATTTGTGTGAATGCGCAGGGGCTGCGAAAGATTAGACAATTGGCAAAAGGTGAAATGGACCTACGTGTTGGAAATAAAGTAAGAGTTGCTGCTATTTCCATAGGGACTTATGATATAAAGCTACCTAGTGGACTTGTATTGGAACTTAATAATTGTTATTGTGTTCCTGTTATGGGTAGAAACATTGTATAAGTTGCTTGCCTTGATTTGAAAGGATATGACTTTACTATTAAGAATACTGTAATGTCCATATTTGATAAAGGTATTTTTTATGGAGATGCCTTGATGAGTGGGAGATTATATCCCATAAATCTTGAAAGTTTCAAATCTGTCTGTAACATAAATGTCAAAAGACTTAAACCAAATGACTTAAACCAAACATATTTCTGGCATTGTCGTTTGGGCCATATAAATGAGAAACGTATAACCAAACTCCATAAAGATGGAATCTTGGACACATTTGATTTAAAATCATATGATACATGCGAATATTGCTTATTAGACAAGGAAACAACCTGTTTTGTCTTTCCTTAAGATTTGGGGTTGTGAAGCTTATGTGAAGCGACTTATCACTAATAAATTATCACCCAAATCGGATAAATGTCTTTATGTGGGATATCCTAAGGAAACTAAATGATATTACTTTTACATCCCATCAGAGAACAAAGTGTTTGTTGCTCGATCTGGAGTATTCCTTGAGAAGGAATATAATTTCAAGAAAAATAGTGGGAGCAAAATAACTCTTCATGAGATGAGAGAGCCACAAATATATACTGAACCTTTAGACAAAACTGATTTAAACTCACATAGAGATGTTGAGACCACTTCTTCTATACCAGCTCCATGTAGGTCTATACGTTATCATTGTGAACCTGAGAGATATGGATTTCTCATCACAAATGACAAAAATGTGGAACTCATGGATCTAGATGAGCCCACAACCTACAATGAAGCAACTACTAGCATTGAATGCGAAAGTTGGCTTGAAGGGATGAAATCCGAAATGCAATCTATGTATGATAATCAAGTATGGACTTTGATTGATCTTCCTGAAGGTTCCAAAGCAATTGGTTGCAAATGGATCTTTACAAAGAAAAAAACATGGATGACATTATACAAACATACAAATCACGACTCGTGGCGAAAGGATACAGAAAGACTCATGTTATTGACTATGATGAAACCTTTTCGTCAGTCGTAATGATTAAATCAATTAGACTTATACTTGCCACAACAGCATATTATGACTATGAGATATGGCAAATGGATGTCAAAACCGCTTTTCTTAATGGGAAGTTAGATGAGGATGTCTATATGATACAGGCCGAAGATTTTGTCGATCCTAATAATCCTAATAAAGTATGTAAGCTTATAAAAGCCATTTATGGTTTGAAGCAGGCATCCCGGAGTTGGAATCTTCATTTTGATGAAAAAGTCAAAGAGTTTGGTTTCATTAGAAATCAAGATGAACCTTGTGTATACAAGAAGATTAGTGGGAGCACAATTGTTTTTCTAGTACTCTATGTGGATGATATCCTACTCATTGGAAATGACATCCCTACTTTGCAAAGTGTTAAGCTTTGGCTAAGTAAATGTTTTACAATGAAGGACTTAGGGGAATCTGCCTATATACTGGGTATAATGATTCATAGAGATAGATCTAAAAGGCTTCTTGCCCTAAGTCAAAGTACATATGTTAACAAGGTACTGAAACGGTTCAGTATGCTTAATAGTAAGAAAGTGTTCTTACCTATGTCACATGGAATAAAGCTCAGTAAAACTCAAAGTCCTTGTTCGAAGGAAGAGAGAGACATAATGAGCTAGATACCGGATGTATCATTTTCATTAATTGCAACCAGCAGATACCAGTCTGACCCTAGCGAGGCTCACTGGACCATTGTCAAAAGCATACTTAAGTACTTGAGAAGGACTAAAGATATGTTCTTGATATATGGTGATCAAGATAGTGACTTGGTCCTTAATGACTTTGTTGATGCCAGTTTTGAGACAGACCAAGATGATTCAAAATTGTAGTCTGGATATATAGTTTGCTTGAATGGTGGTGTTGTTAGCTGGAAGAGTTCCAAACAACCAACCACAGCTGATTGTATAAAGAAGCTGAGTACATAGCCGCTTCGGAAGCAGCTAACGAAGTTGTTTCGATGAGGAAGTTCATTGGTGAACTGGATGTGGTTCCTAACATTGTTGATCCAGTAAATTTGCACTGTGATAACAATGGAGCTATTGCACAAGCTAAGGAACTAAGATCACAACAAGCATCCAGACACGTACTTAGAAAGTTTCACCTCATTTGAGAGATTGTCACTCGTGGCGATGTGAGGATATGCAGAGTTCATACGAATAATAACATAGCGGGTCCTTTAACCAAGCCGCTTTCTCAAGCAAAGAATGATGGTCATATAAAGGCTATGGGTCTTCAGTTATGTCTGTATAAGACTAAGAGCAAGTGGGATATTATTAGTATAATGCTCTGAGTCTACTGTTTAATAATAATGTGTAGACATTTATTATTTTATAATATTGATTATATTATTGAATTAATATTATGGTTACGATCATCAAGTATGAGACTTGATAGTAAATCTTGTTAAAGCATTAAAGAATATTTATTCTAGATATCCCTAGTAATATGATTACTAGTATGATGATGATACGATGACTATGTTTTACTGGTCATGAACATGAGATGTTATATCACGTCATAGATACATGTAGAGACATCATATTGGATATGACCTAACAAAGAGAATTATATATGGATTAAGTCATTATAATTTCTCTAATTTTTATATACTATTTAAGTTCTTATTACCTAAAGACACTACAATTTCCTACATAATGAGTATCGTATTTTATCACAATACCAACGTCTTCTGTAACAAGGGACCATACAATTTGTGATTAGATATGGTACGATTTATGCAGAAGGAAGTAGTTTGTCCAGAGGGGACTTGTCCCTCCTATAAAATGGAGAAGATATCCACGGGCTCTTGCTAAGTTAAATTGTTTAAATGCATGGCCATGCTCAAGTTGATCAATAAAGAGTTATTGATAAATATTTGAATTGGACAATTGTAACTTGAGATCAATAATATTAATTAACCTATATAAGGTCAAATTATCCATGTCTTATGCTTAATTAGGATATCGCACGACGAGAGGATTAAATATTATATAGTAACGGGATTTCGTTCGTGCCGTCGAATTAATTCTTTTAATACGGGTAGTCATAATGTCTAGCTAGAGACCGCTTATGATTTATGAGTCGTAAAATTGTTTTTATACTCATTGTCGTATTAACTAGAACCTACAGGGTCACACACTTAAATGAGCAGAGCAACTATTTTGTTCCGGTTAATTATTGTTGGTAAAAAGGTTGGTGAACCCTTAGCCATTTTGAGGACTATAAAAGAGTATCTTGTGATAGCCCTCACATAAGACTTAATCACAATTGAAGACATATTTGTGTAGAGAGAATCAAAAACCTGATTTTGATATTTCTCTCTCTCAAAGTCTTGAAGATAATATTCAAGAGTTGAATAATCAAAAGAATCAAGAACATATCTTCATATCTTCGAATATTGATTCTTTGACCAAGAAAGTATCTAGAATACTCTTCTAATCTTCATCTAATCTTGTGAGTTTTATCTTTAATAACATAATGAATAAGAATCATAGTTGTTATTTTAGATCAAAGTTCAAGAATATTTGAATAATATTCTTGGTGTTCTTGTTCTTACAATAATCAAGAACATACCTATATTCAAATGGATTTAAGTGAAATATTTGTTTAATCGGAGCTAGCAATCCTTTAGATGCTCAGGACTTGTTTGCTGTGTGGATACCGTAGAGGACGCTCGCTTCTTGCAATATCTCTAGAAGGCTCGACCGAAAACACGCTACAAGAGGTAACAATCTTGTTTTTCGCACTTCGATAATATACGTGGATCCTCGGAGGGTATTTACGTATTATATTATACTTCTCGTGCTCTATTTCGATATATGATGAGATCATAAATCTTATTAGTTCGATAAAAACCCAACAGTATCTACCCCGTACCCACGTTTCCCTTACGATTATACGAATGTTTTTGTGTATTACTTGAAGTGGAGAGAGTTTGGATGATTCCCAACCTCTCTGTGAATACTCCGAAGATTTATGAATCGTAAAAGGGGGGTTCAGGAGTCTTCCTTGAGAATTGAGTATTGGTGATTGATTGTCGTATTTCCTTACAAATCGTTTAGGCCCGAAAATGCATTCTTGGATCTCCCGTGCTTGAATACCATTTTCATTTCGGTTCTAATGTCTCAAAGGAAAGTATTTGTTTGTGATTGTACATTCTCGACTTTGAAAGTGAAGTATATGAATTGTGTAATTGTATATATTCACTCTGGGACGGACCGACGGGTCGTCAGAGGGTTCTGCTGCCTTTGGTGTGGTTCCACGAATATCTTTGGGTTAACCACTCTGGGAGGGTCCGACGGGGCCTCGGAGGGTTCCGTTGCCTTTGGTGCAGTTCCATGGTTAATCACGTATGTATTGAAATGAGTTGCTATGAGATTTAGTTATTCCGGAATACTAGTCTTGAGTTTGATGAAATGAAGATTACATTTACTTTATTATCGAGAAGTATTGTGTTTCATATTCGATATACTTGTACTAGCTATTCGATGGCTAACCCATTTTTGGGGGAAATACTTTTCATGTATTTCAGGATCCAAGAGAGTGAATTGGCATGTATCGGGTCAGCACGAAGATAATGGGCAAGAGTGATTCTGTGTCTTGTCTGTGTTTGTATCTTATTCTTTATCCATTCGGTATTGTTGTACATGGAATGGTTATGAACACTCGAGTAGTGCTTTAGTTGCTCTTGATGTTCTGGCCTGTGTTGCCTTGGGTTTTAATTCCCGATGTATTGTATTTTTATCAAATTGATTATTACCTTGGTGTCATTTCTATTGCCTTCTACTGCATTATATTTACACCTTGTCGGTTGAAGTTCATGCTACGCGTATATATAGCCTTGTGGGTCCCATGGAGGGTCTCACGGCGCTGTAATATATCCTGAATAACTTGGGGGTGTCACATAATATGATATCAGAGCTTAGGTTTATGGATACATAGGTTGTCGGTCTTTTTGGGTCGAATTGAGTCATCGTTCGAATACAGTATCACTATATTGTCATCATCTCGTTGCGGCCGGTACTATTAAGTCCTTTTACTCTTCTTGTATTTTTTCAAATCACTTCGCTTTTGATTTGGTATTATTGGGAATCGGTCACCTCGATGACGGATAGTTTGAATTGTACTTATGTATTTTGTGTGTCCTTCAGAATGTCTGCTGACAGGGGACGAGGACAAGGCCGTGGTCGTGGACGCAGGCAAGGACATGGCACCATTTGAAGCACTTTATGGTAGGCGGTGTAGATCGCCATTATGTTGGGATGAGGCTTCGGAGTTAGTCGGAACAGAACCGGATATGTTGATGGAAATTAAGGAGAAGATTTATATTATCCGAGCCTGGTTGTTGACTGCCCAAATCCATCAGAAAACTTATGGTGATACTCGTCGTCGACCCTTGGAATTCAAAGTGGGAGACCATGTTCTACTCAAGGTGTCGCCGACATAGGGAGTTTTCCGCTTCGGGAAAAAAGGGGAAACTTAGTCCAAGGTATATCGGAACGTCTGAAATTTTAGACAGGGTTAGATATTTAGCTTATCGATTGGCGTTTCCTCCGGCTTTGAGTCATGTCCACAATGTTTTTCATGTTTCTTAGTTGAGGAAGTACATGCCGGATTCAAGTCATATTATCGACTATAGTGAGATTGATGTAGTCGAGGAAGTTACCTTTCTAGAGAGGCCGGTGAAGATCCTTGAACGTCGTGAGAAGCAGCTTCGGCACAAAACCATTCCGTTGGTTAAGGTGCAATGTTCGAGACATGGAGTCGAGGATGCGACTTGGGAAACGGAAGAGAAAATGCGATCGAACTATCCCGAACTTTTTATTTCCTAAGTTTCGGGATGAAACTTATTTTTAGAGGGGGAGAATGTAATACCCGTACTTTTCATGAATTTTTGGCTTTGATGTTCTTTCACTTTTGTCGCTCTCGTAAGCGCTTATTGAGATGTTGTTGATTTTAGAGTTTCGTATCGTTCGGAACATATTCGTATTGATCAGACTTTAGAGTGGTGTTATTGAATGAAACAGATAGCGTATGCTAGGCATGAGCTAACGTATGCTATTTCTGTTTGGTAGCGCACGCTAGCTTCACCAGTGGTGCACGCTAATGGTCCGAGTTTGGCAGAGGCAGTAGCTGAGTTCTGTTCTCTGGGGAAGCAGTTAGTGCACGCTAGGCGTGAGGTAACGCACACTATTTGTGTTCGATAGCGCGCACTAGCCTCGCCTGTAGCGCACGCTAATTACTCGGGTTTAGCAATGACAGTAGTTTGATTTCTGTTCTCTGGACGAACAGTAAGCGCACGCTAGGCGTGAACTAACGCACGCTATTGGTGTTGAGTAGCGCGCGCTAGCATCGCCTGTAACGCACGCTAACGATTTGGGCAGTGAGTTCAGAATTTCTGCATGGTAGCAGTTAGCGCACGCAACACTGTTGGTAGCGCATGCTATCGACGCATGTGAGAGGATACTAGACTACTGAGTGACCACGTTAGCGCGCGCTATACTTATGAATTAGCGCACGCTAGTTAGGCCCAGTATATAAGATGGGTCAGCCGTATTCTTCATCATTTCTCTTCTCATTTCTTACTCTTCCGACTATAGCACGCGAGAGGGGCGATCTTGAGGCGATTTGGGGCAACTTTTCATCATCCATCATCATCTTTGGTTGGATAACAAGGATTATACAACATCCAATCCATTTTCTCTCTCTAAATCAAGGTAAATTCCTTACAACCCTAGTTTGAGGAATTTTTGGGAATTTCTCTTAGATCGGTCCGATTAAGCCATTTTGAAGCTTGAAATATTTGAGATTATGATGTATCTACCCCGTACCCACATTTCCCTTACGATTATACGAATGTTTTTGTGTATTACTTGAAGTGGAGAGAGTTTGGATGATTTCCAACCTCTATGTGAATACTCCGAAGATTTATGAATCGTTAAAGGGGGTTTCGGGAGTCTTCCTTGAGAAATGAGTATTGGTGATTGATTGTCGTATTTCCTTACAAATCGTTTAGGCCCGGAAGTGCGTTCTTGGACCTCCCGAGCTTGAATACCATTTTTCACTTCAGTTCTAATATCCCAAAGGCAAGTATATGTTTATGATTGTACGTTCTCGACTTTGAAAGTGAGATATATGAATTGTGTAATTATATATATTCTCTTTGGGACAGACCGATGGGTCCTCGGAGGGTTCCGTTGTATTTGGTTCGGTTCCACGAATATTTTTGGGTTAACCACCCTGGGAGGGTCTGACGGGGCCACGAAGGGTTCCGTTGCCTTTGGTGCAGTTCCATGGTTAATCACATATGTATTGAAACGAGTTGCTATGAGATTTAGTTATTCCAGAATATTAGTCTTGAGTTTGATGAAATGAAGATTACATTTACTTTATTGTCGAGAAGTATTGTGTTTCATATTCGATATACTTGTACTAGCTATTCGATGGTTAACCCCTTTTTGGGGGAAATACTTTTCATGTTTTTCAGGATCCAAGAGAGTGGATAGGCATATACCGGGTCAGCACGAAGATGATGGGCAAGAGTGATGTTGTGTCTTGTCTATGTTTGTATCTTGTACTTTATCCATTCGGTATTGTTGTACTTGGAATGGTTATGAACACTCGAGTAGTGCTTCAGATGCTCTTGATGTTTTGGCCTGTGTTGTCTTGGATTTTAATTTCTGGTGTGTTGTATTTTTGTCGAATTGATTATTACCTTGGTGTCATTTTTATTGCCTTCTACGTCATTATGTTTAGACCTTATTGGTCGAAGTTCATTGTTCCGCATATGTATAGCATTGTGGGTCCCACAGAGGGTCTCAAGGCGCTGTAATATACCCCGAATAACTTGAGGGTATTACACTATCTCTTTCTATCTCAAGTCTCTATATTATATTGTATTGTATTATATATATATATATATAATGATTTGTAAATTTTGATAGATACCAATATTTTTATCAGATTTATTGAAATGGTAATTTTACCAAATATATAAAAAATATACAAATCAAATTAAACATAATTTACCAAAAAATTCCTTATACGTGGCATTATCCAACCCGTGCGATGCACGGTCTTTGGTTGAATATATACGTGTTTTGGACGTAATGTTTGGGCAGACGGTTGAATGAGCAGATGGCAGAATTTAAATGCCTTTTAGAGAAGTTTATATGTTTTTTTTATTGTTATTGTCCTTTTATTTTAGTCTATTTAATTAGTTATATGAAATGAGGTTTTACTAACCCGTATGCACCGATTGTATCTAAGATTTCATAGCTAAAATTTAATCATCTTGTAATTTATACTATCATTTAAAAGTTCATTTTAATCATCTTGTGTATTAGAAGGTGCATTTACATTGTGATGTTTATCATAACTTTTGTATTTAAATTAGTTTATTTACATTAAAAGTTACAATTAAAATAGTCTCTTCATATGTAATCCTTTAACATGAATAAGTGACATAAATCTCCCTTCCACATTAAATTAAGGGGGATAAGTTTTATATAGTATAGATTACGGAAAGGTTGATGCTCTGTATATGCTTTATACTAAATAGACTTGACTAACTTGCTGTATTTACTGATTCACAAAATGATGAATTATACTTTTTTTTAAAATTCGGTAAATTTGGTAAAAATCGAATTTACCGAATATTGTTCGGGATCAAGATCAGTAATTTTTTTAAATTATTTCAATATTTGATAAATTCAATATCAAATTACGCAAGGCATTACGTTGTGCTCCAAATCGAATGCTGCAAAAGTATGCTGCATGATGACATGAGATGCTACCTCGTATCTCGACAGGCCAGCTGATGGAAATACGACCTACAAAAGTCTACGTCCTCCTCGAGTTTTCTGAGAAAATGAATCAGTCCAATTTATAAGCCCAGCCATGTGTTTCAAGGTATGCTTGAACTGCTTCCTTAATGGCTAAGTTTGATACTAATTGAGATGCTTCAAGGGGAGCGCGAGTGATAGGATCAAAATTCCCCACCTGATGACAAGATGGAAACTACTTGTCACGACCAACAAATGTGTTGCTAATGTTTAAAACCTGATTGAAAATGGAAAAGACGGATTACCTTCTAAAGATATTCAAGGATCACTGCTCTGTCATACGTAATTCCATTAGGAGTAATGACGGAATCCCGCAAAATGTCTAGTGTTATTTTACATCAGAGATAATCTGGAACTTGAAATACTTAAATCAAACTTCTAGAAGACAGCAACACAACAGAGAATGACGCAACACAAAAATGGCAGAACTGATGTGGAGAAAAACAAAATTCTACCTCTGTCGGTGTATCCTCTTCTATAGCCTTCTTAAACACTTTCTCTAAATAGTCCAATTGTTTAAGATTTGAAGATAACTCATCATCCAAGAACCCTTCCATTTGGCAATCATTGAGAAAATGACTTTCCCTCAGAGCTTTCTCACAAGATTCTCTGATATGACGAACATGACAAGCATTTTAATAACCCAAAAATAAATTGGACTAATTATATTCAAAGGAGAGGATCGATTCTAAGTGAGTCACATACTTCAGATTATGAAGCTCACATGAACACTCTGTAGAGTCTTCCTCTGGATTCGCTCCCCTGCCAAGATCCAAAGCCTAAAACGACACACATCAGATATGACAAGTAACTGACATTTCTGTTCATCCCAAATACAATTACTTGTACAAATAGCATCAAGTAGAAACCCCATGGAAGAAGTCATCAAGCAATATACGTTTTCGACAAAAGAAACTAAAGCTATAGCTACTGTGCAACATATGGTTAACAAGATGTTCACAAAGTAAGGCAGTATGAATTCATCATGCCCACAACTTAATAAGAAAGTGAAGCACAATCGATCACCATAACACTCACCTTCTCCAGCTCCTTAGCCCATTAACTGTATGCTTTCCTAAGCAAGTCCTTGTTGGAAATGGTTTAGTAATTAACCATTTATTAAAAATAAATATTGTTAATTAAATAATTATTGATTAATTAAAATATTTATTGAATGTTAATCTACGTCGTGAGTAGATGAGCGTGGTATATTTAATATTTCTAAACCGATTTCCGGTGAGTGAGATATTATATGTTAAAGTTGGATGTTGGAGTAGGAACTAACATGATGTTAGTTATCCCACATTGATTGTGGATGGATGTTTCGGCTTGTATTTAAAGTCGTTGCCTTTATGGACTTAATAACAAGTGGGTTGGTGTGTATGGGTGTCCTCGCGCACACACACAACCACGCGCGCGCCGCCGCCGCCGCCGACCGACCGACCGACCGTCCGTCCGTCCGTCCGGGTCGGCTCGGGCTCGGGCTCGGGCTCGGGCTCGGGCTCAGACCAGGACCAGGACCAGGACCTGGACCTGGATCTTGGCAATTGGTGCTTTGGGCTGTTGTTTGGGCTTATCTTTTTGGACCAAATCCGTAAGTCCACTAGCCTTTTGGTATGGACATGACTCTTGAGTTGGCTTGACTCTTGAGTTTCCTTAACTCCGACGAGTCCCTTCACATGATCAAGGAGTGCTATATATATGTCAGCATTCTGTTCATTGCAAAGATACTAAATCAGTGCATTTTTAGCGTATCATATACAGTTCAGTTTTCATTCCAGTCCAGTTCGCAGGTGCTCGGTCAGTTTGCGGTGCTGCTACTGCCGGGACGTTCAGATCGTTTTAACCTTTAGGGACGAGCCGCTTCACCGTGAGCAATACCGGGGCGTATTCTTGTCTTGCGGGCAGAAGCTCTAGCTTCGGACGATCTTCTGTAGTTTATTAAAAATTGTTCGTTCGTTTCAAGTGTAATATCTTCTTTCTGTTCTTTGTTACAGTTCACTTCAAAATATTATTTATAATACACGTGCAAGTATCGAATTTTTCCAACAATCGCAAGACGAGAATATTCGACCATACTTGTTCGTGTAATCCTAAATCTTTTCTGGAGAAAAATGTCGTTCAATGCAAGTACCGGCGCATCCACTAATCAATCCACCGGTTCTGGAATTATTGGATCATCAAGCTCTTCAATGGCTCCCATTCACAATGCTGCTCGGCTAATGCCTATTGCCGAGAAACCTCCTGTTTTCTCGGGCTCCGACTTTAAACGCTGGTCTCAAAAGATGTTGTTCTACATTACCACAATGGGGCTTGCGAGCTTCCTGCGTGAAGAAAAGCCTCCTGTCCCTGCTGAGAACGAGGCGAATGTTCAAGTGCGTACCGACTATGATACCTGGGTTCATTCCGACTATCTGTGTCGGAATATGTTGCTGAACGGGCTTGATGATGGCCTGTTCCATGTTTTCAACATTAAGGAGACTGCCAAAGAAATTTGGGATGCTCTTGAGTTGAAACACCGTGTTAATCCTGCTAGCACGAAGAAGTTTGTTGTGACGAGGCTCTCCGAATTCCAAATGGTGGATTCTCGTCCAATGATGCCCCAAGTACAAGAGTTCCAAACTCTTATACATGATGTTCATTCTGAGGGGATGCCTCTACACGAGGCGTACACTGTGGCGCTCTTTGTAATATCCGTATTGATTACGGTGTATTTCATCTGTATTCAAACCCTGTATTATTCGGATTGGTGGTTGTGATTATTGGAGTATGAAATTTCTTGCATTGATATCATTGTACATAAGTATAAAAGCGTGCAAAATTTCTCATGAAACCTCGTGATAGCGCACGCTAAGAATGTATCTTAACGCGCGCTATCGGGCTATTATTAGCGCACGCTATGCAGGTAAGAGTTGCGTGCGCTAAGGACTCAATTATTGAGTGGGACAGCTAGTACATGCGCCAGCCGGGACATGGGTCCGGATAAGATTCCCGCGGACGAGCCCGGACAATTCTGAAGTCAACCATTATTAGCGCACGCTAAGGAATGCTTAGTAGCGTGCGCTAACTTGTTAAAATGCAAAATATTATAAATAGGACAACAACTCGTCTTGGCTTGCATTTTACTCGTTCCTTCTGCATACTTGAGAGGCCAGAGAGCTGAGATATCCTCCTACACACTTAGAACACATTTTGTTGGTGGTTATATATTGGTTATCACTTGGGAATATTCATTGAAGTGGAATAGCACCTTGGAGTGGCATACAGCCAACCGGAGTCGGATTCTACCTTACGGTTCAGTGATTTCATCATATTGAGGTATGTTAAATCTATCTCCAGACTTAGAGTTGGATTCTAAAGAATTGGATGATCATGTTAGTGAGATATTGATTTTCATAGATGAATTATCCAAAGTATATCATGTTTGGAATATGGAGGTGACTAAGCTTTAAGTACCTTGATTATGATCATCATGATTCGAATCTTGTTACATTGGATATGTAAAGGAAGCTTCTATCAATGGTAATCCGAATCTAGTAGATGACTTCATAACAATCATGGACTTGACTTTAACATCATTGTTGTTAGATAAATCTAAAGGATTGATCATGGAAAGATTTATCTAGTATAGATGGAACGTTTAACAACTTCAGCATGATAATATTGATTGATGTAAATGAGTTGATATCAACCGTTAAGCTTTTCGAATTGTCGTATGAAGATTTGTAGTCGGAATGGAATATGGTTTTATATTGGTATGCATATCCTTGAATCCGAAGTTGTCTTTATTCGTAAAATCATTCATAGGGGTCTGAACATGATAGTCATGGAGGTAACATGAATTATCACGGAAGATTTCATTGTTTTGATCTTGTTAAGAACAGTTTACTGCTCAGCAGTAAACTGCCATGCATAGATAGCGCACGCTAAGCTATGTAGATTAACGCGCGCTATCGAGCACGAGTTAGCGTACGCTACGTTTGGTACGTAACGTATGCTAGACCATCAGACGAGTCAGTCGACTGATCAGTGAAGTACTGACCATACATAGTTAGCGTACGCTAGACTTTGTTGTTTGCGTGCGCTATCGGGCAGACTTAACGCACGCTACACAGAGTACTTAGCGTGCGCTAAGCAGTTCGGGCATATTGCATTTTATGAACTTTTGGCCGTAAATCGAATTGTTAAACATTCGTACGACGTGAGATAAATCCTATATCATTTCTTTTGTTAAGGTTTGGTCTCGTTACGTGATTGATTGAGGAGGTCGACCTTCGAGTGTTCATTTTCGTGGAAGTGTTGTTCTTGTCTTCAAATCGAGGCAAGTACCTTAATTGTTTTATGTATTGTTGTTATACATATTGTCGTGCATGTATGTCGTTATTGTATGTCCACCTCGTGTTGGTCCGATGGGATCATCGGGGGATCTATGCTAGCGTGCGCTGGATCATCGGATGGGTTTTTCCACCACGGGTTGGTCTGACGGGATCATCGTGGGTTCTAGGCAGTGAACGCTGGATCGATGGAATTACCATGTGTATGTTATGATATCATGTTATGATTATCAGTTGTATATGTCATTTATGATTTTCTCGTAGGAGAAGACTTGTTGGTATTTCGTCGTTTACGTTATTATTCTTCGTGAGATATGAATAATATGTTATGGTACTTGTACTAGCATCGTTGTGCTAACCCCTTCGGGGGTGAACATTTTGTTTATGTTCAGGATCCAGGAGAGCGGGAAAACAACCACTGGAGCTGCATGACGACGAGGGTGCAGAGTGATGTTCCGGCCGGGTTATTTATCTGTTGTTTATTCGTTATTTCAATAAGTACTCGAGTACGTAGTCATTTGTGATGGATTTGAATTTGGTAATGTATTATTGAGTTCTGTTGAACAATTGTACTATTTCTGTATTTGGTCAGAACTGTTGTACCGTAATTCCGTTATTTCCATTCGTTAGTACCTTTAATGCCTGTTCAATTCTTCAGCCTTGTAAATCCTTATGTAAAGGATTTACAGCGCTGTAATATTCCTAAATATATCGGGGGTGTTACAGAATATGGTATCAGAGCTAAGATTTTGGATATCTTGGCCGTTGGGTTAAAATAGGGGTCATTTATATCTTTTGAGGTAACCGGCCGTGAATGACATCACTACACTGCCTACGTCTTCATGCGAACGGTGGTTGTAAGTTCCTAAACTCTATCTCGTTCTTTACATATTGTGTCACTTTATACTTGAATATTAGAACGATGCTGTTTCCTATATATTGAGTATTTATGCTTACAGTATGTTGAGAGCCGGACGTGGACGTGGTCGCGGTCGTGGACGCGGACGGAGGAATGCCGAAAGGGAAGCGTCGCCTTCTAATCAGGCCAGTCATAGCTCAGGCGAGCCGCAACAATCTATTAATAACGAACCAGATCCTGCTGTACCAGAGATACTTCATCAAGTGGTGAACCAGATGACTCAGTTCGCCCAAGTCGTGGACCGAATGCAAGTGGTGGTGGGACTACAGCAGGGAGAGAGATAGCAAGGGATCCCAGACATGGGAAATCGAGGTGACCGGTGGCTGCAAGAGGTTGCGAAGATGCAACCACCCAAATTCGACGGTATTTCTGAGACTCCCACCTGGGATCATTGGTTGAAAGAACTGGAGAAAATCTTTGCCGGAATTAACTGCCCAGACGACCGGAGAGCCTCTATCGCTCAATATTTTCTGATAGGGGAAGCATCCGAGTGGTGGGAAGCCATCCGGCCTGTAGGCCATGATGCCGATTGGAAAGACTTTAGATTGATGATGGAAGCTCAGTATTGCCCTCGTCCTGTGAGGGAAGCCAAAGTTCGGGAGTTTTTCTCCGCTCAGCCTTCTGATGTGCCAGTATCCCAGGCGATTAAGACGTTTAACCAGCAGCTGGCATTTGTTCGACATTTGGTCAGAACAGATGCAGAAATGATGATCCATTTCGATATGATAATGAAACCAGAAATCCAGAGGTACATGTCCGGATTTGAATGTACCACACTCCGTCAATACCAGGATAAGGCGTTGGCATATGAGATCAAGGAAGCAGCCATGGAGAAATTTTCGGAATCCAAGAAACAGAAAGTCTCTGGTACTTTTACAGAGCACAAGAACAGCGGGGCCCGTAAGGCCCAGTCATCCTTTCACTCTTTCAAGAAACCTCCGCACCCAGCTAGGAGCGGAAAGAACTTCGGAGCGACATCAACTATTACTGATGTTACCAGGAAATGCTTTAACTGCGCCCAGACGGGGCACTATCGACGGAATTGCCCCCTTCCTGCCGTGACTTGTTTTTATTGTGGACGAAAGGGACATCGGGCAGTGTTTTGTGAAGAGGCTGCAAAGTCTTTTAGAGCCCGTACCCCACAGCCAGTCCAGAAGGAAGCCAGTATCCAACAAACGCAGCAAAGTGTTCAGATGCCTCATAATTTTGGCCGCGGACGAGGCAGAGGACAATGGGACCGAAAGGGGACATCGAGTGCTGGATCTGCTCCCCCACGTCTGTACGAGATGAGGAGGACAGACGATCAGGATGATCTTCTTGCCGCATCGTGCATCCAGATCCTTTCCCAGCCAGTTAGCGTTTTATTCGATACAGGAGCTACGCATTCTTTTATATCCTTGTCTTGTGTAAATCGTTTGAATATTTCCGGTTTTCATACTTGTGAACCTTATGTTGTTGGTTTACCGAGTGGAGAAAGGATTGTCGGAAATTTAGAAACTAGAAATTTCCCTGTATCATTTGGAGGGAGAGAGTGGCTCTCAGATCTGATCGTGATAGAAATGCAAGGAGATGACCTGATACTTGGAGACGATTGGCTTAATCGGTATGGAGCAATTGTAAACTACCGAAAGAGGAATATCTCGCTGATCACTGACGACGGTTCCGAAATTCTGTTTGAAGGATGGAAACCGGGAAGCTCAGGAAAATTGATCAAAGCGATGAAAGCTGTCAGATTGTTGAAACAGGGCTGTACCGGATATTGGTGTTATGCAATGAAGAAAGAAGACGAAATTGTGGAACTTTCATCCATTCCTGTTGTGAACGAATTTCCAGATGTATTTCCTGACGAGTTACCTGGACTATCTCCACGAAGGGATGTGGAATTTACCATTGAGCTGGAACCCGGAGCTACACCAATTTCTAAGGCGCCGTATCGTATGGCACCTACTGAGATGTACGAACTGAAGAAGCAGCTGGAGGAGTTACTGGACAAGGGCTATATTCAGCCAAGCGTTTCACCCTGGGGAGCGCTAGTTCTTTTTGTCCGAAAGAAGGATGGATCGCTCCGACTATGTATTGACTATCGAGAGCTGAACAAGATGACGATTAAGAACAAGTATCCGTTACCACTGATTGATGATCTCTTTGACCAGTTGCAAGGGGAAACAGTATTTTCTAAAATCGATCTGAGATCAGGGTATCATCAGCTGAGGATTAAGGAATCTGATGTTCTGAAATCAGCGTTCGGAACTCGCTACGGACATTATGAGTTTGTAGTGATGCCGTTTGGTCTCACTAACGCACCTGATGTATTTATGCAATTGATGAACAGAGTGTTCATTGAATTTGTGGACAAATTTGTGGTCGTGTTCATTGATGACATTCTAGTGTATTCTAAGAGCCCGGAAGAACATGCGCAACATTTGCGGATTGTATTGGAACTTCTGAGAAACGAGCAATTGTACGCCAAACTTTCTAAGTGCGAATTCTGGCTAAAGGAAGTAATGTTCCTCGGCCACGTGGTGTCAGCTGAAGGAGTCCGAGTAGATCCTCAGAAGATCGAAGCAATTATGGATTGGAAACCTCCAAAGAACGTGAAAGAAGTACGAAGCTTCTTAGGACTTGCTGGATATTATCGTCGATTCGTGGAAGGGTTTTCTAAAATCTCCCGCCCACTTACTCGACTCCTGCAGAAAACTCAAAAGTTTGAGTGGAATGAGTTGTGTCAGATTAGCTTTGATGAATTGAAGAAGAGATTGACGACGGCACCGATTCTATCACTTCCACAGGGAACTGGAGGATTTATAGTTTACAGTGATGCTTCGAACCAAGGACTCGGGTGCGTATTGATGCAGAATGATAAGGTGATCGCTTATGCGTCACGACAGCTGAAACCTTATGAAGTGAATTACCCGACACATGATTTGGAGCTAGCAGCAGTAGTTTTTGCTTTGAAGATCTGGAGGCATTATCTGTACGGGACTCACTGTCAGATCTTTACGGATCATAAGAGTTTCAAGTACATATTCAGTCAGAAAGAATTAAACATGCGGCAAAGAAGATGGTTAGAACTGATTAAGGACTATGACTTGGAAATTTGATATCATCCAGGCAAAGCGAATGTAGTGGCCGATGCACTTAGCCGCAAGCCTGTTTCTATTCAGATGCTGGAGACGCTGACCTCCCAACTTAGCCTTCAACGAGAGATGATTCGTGAAGGAATTGAAGTATGGTTACAAAGAGTCCAAGGACAACTGTGCGTGATGGAGATAACTTCATCATTAACCGAGGGAATCAAATCTAAACAGGCAGATGATCCTCTGATGATTCGGTTACGTGATGAAGTGATCAAAGGAAAGGCCCCCGGATTCATAATTCATGATGATGGAGTTTTAAGATTTCAGAACCGACTCTGTGTCCCCGATGTTGATGTTCTGAAACAGACGATTATGAAGGAAGCTCACAGTTCTCCCTATTCTATCCACCCGGGCACCAGTAAAATGTATAAAGACTTGAAGCAGAATTTCTGGTGGGGCAACATGAAGAAAGATGTAGCGGACTATGTTTCGAAATGCTTGAATTGTCTGCAGGTTAAGATCGAGCATCAACGGCCTGCCGGAATGTTGAAGCCACTCCCGATTCCTGAATGGAAGTGGGAGGACATATCGATGGACTTTATCACTAATATGCCGAGAACCAAGACAGGAATGAACATGATTTGGGTGATAGTTGATCGTTTAACCAAATCAGCTCATTTTCTAGGCATTAAGGATACGTGGGGACCAGAGAGGTTGGCACGAGTATTTATTTCGGAGATAGTTCGATTGCATGGTACGCCGAAGACCATTGTTTCTTATCGAGACGGCCGTTTTGTGTCTCACTTTTGGAGAGCAGTTCATAAGGCCTTGGGGACCGAATTGAACTTCAGTACAGCTTATCACCCGCAGACTAACGGACAATCTGAGAGAACTATACAAACGGTGGAAGACATGCTAAGGGCCTGTGCCTTAGATTGGTCAAATGATTGGGAAGTTCATCTACCGTTGATTGAATTTACCTACAAAAATAGTTGGCATGCTTCCATTAAGATGGCACCGTTTGAGGCATTATACGGAAGGAGATGCAGATCGCCCCTATGCTGGGACGATTCGCCGACTTGATCGAACAGAACCGAGTTGATCGTGCAGACTCGAGAGAAGATAGCCTTGATTCGTGAAAGGTCATTGACCGCCTGCAGTCGCGAAATCCTATGCGGACGCACGCCGTCGCCCATTGGAGTTCAATACTGAGACCATGTACTTTTGAAGGTTTCTCCTACTCTGGGAATCTTTCGTTTCGTAAGGAAAGGAAAGCTGAGTCCGAGATATATCGGACCATTTGAGATCCTCGAGAGAGTTGGGGAGTTGGCATACAGATTGGCATTGCCACCGTCGTTGTGCCATGTTCATAACGTGTTCCACGTATCCCGATTCGGAAGTATATACCGATCCTACCATATCATTGATTTCGCGAGATCAAGTCGCGCAGGATGGGACGTTTGAAGAAAGACCGGTCAAGATACTCGAGAGTCGAGTTAAGCAGCTGAGGAACAAACCAATCGTTTTGGTCAAAGTTCAGTGGTCGCGTCACGGAATGGAAGAAGCCACCTGGGAAACGGAAGCTGATATGAAGTCTAGATATCCCGAATTATTTTCATCTTGAGTTTCGGGACGAAACTCCTTTTTAGTAGGAGAGTATGTAATATTCGGATTTATTACGGTGTATTTCATCTGTATTCAAACCCTGTATTATTCGTATTGGTGGTTGTGATTATTGGAGTATGATATTTCTTGCATTGATATCATTGTACATAAGTATAGAAGCATGCAAAATTTCTCATGCAACCTCGTGATAGCGCACGCTAAGAATGTATCTTAACGCGCGCTATCGGGCTATTATTAGCGCACGCTATGCAGGTAAGAGTTGCGTGCGCTAAGGACTCAATTATTGAGCGGGACAGCTAGCACATGCGCCAGCCGGGACATGGGTCCGGATAAGATTCCCGCGGACGAGCCCGGACAATTCTGAAGTCAATCATTATTAGCGCACGCTAAGGAATGCTTAGTAGCGTGCGCTAACTTGTTAAAATGCAGAATATTATAAATAGGACAACAACTCGTTTTGGCTTGCATTTTACTCGTTCCTTCTGCATACTTGAGAGGCCAGAGAGCTGAGATATCCTCCTACACACTTAGAACACATTTTGTTGGTGGTTATATATTGGTTATCACTTGGGAATATTCATTGAAGTGGAATAGCACCTTGGAGTGGCATACAACCAACCGGAGTCGGATTCTACCTTACGGTTCAGTGATTTCATCATATTGAGGTATGTTCAATCTATCTCCAGACTTAGAGTTGGATTCTAAAGAATTGGATGATCATGTTAGTGAGATATTGATTTTCATAGATAAATTATCCAAAGTATATCATGTTTGGAATATGGAGGTGACTAAGCTTTAAGTACCTTGATTATGATCATCATGATTTGAATCTTGTTACATTGGATATGTAAAGGAAGCTTCTATCAATGGTAATCCGAATCTAGTAGATGACTTCATAACAATCATGGACTTGACTTTAACATCATTGTTGTTAGATAAATCTAAAGGATTGATCATGGAAAGATTTATCTAGTATAGATGGAACGTTTAACAACTTCAGCATGATAATATTGATTGATGTAAAGGTGTTGATATCAACCGTTAAGCTTTTCGAATTGTCGTATGAAGATTTGTAGTCGGAATGGAATATGGTTTTATATTGGTATGCATATCCTTGAATCCAAAGTTGTCTTTATCCGTAAAATCATTCATAGGGGTATGAACATGATAGTCATGGAGGTAACATGAATTATCACGGAAGATTTCATTGTTTTGATCTTGTTAAGAAGCATCTTGCTCAAAGTGATGGCGCCATGCATAGATAGCGCACGCTAAGCTATGTAGATTAACGCGCGCTATCGAGCACGAGTTAGCGTATGCTACGTTTGGTACGTAACGTATGCTAGACCATCAGACGAGTCAGTCGACTGATCAGTGAAGTACTGACCATACATAGTTAGCGTACGCTAGACTTTGTTGTTTGCGTGCGCTATCGGGCAAACTTAACGCACGCTACACAGAGTACTTAGCGTGCGCTAAGCAGTTCGGGCAGATTGCATTTTATGAACTTTTGGCCGTAAATCGAATTGTTAAACATTCGTACGACGTGAGATAAATCCTATATCATTTCTTTTGTTAAGGTTTGGTCTCGTTACGTGATTGATTGAGGAGGACGACCTTCGAGGGTTCATTTTCGTGGAAGTGTTGTTCTTGTCTTCAAATCGAGGCAAGTACCTTAATTGTTTTATGTATTGTTGTTATACATATTGTCGTGCATGTATGTCGTTATTGTATGTCCACCTCGTGTTGGTCCGATGGGATCATAGGGGGATCTATGCTAGCGTGCGCTGGATCATCGGACGGGTTTTTCCACCACCGGTTGGTCTGACGGGATCATCGTGGGTTCTAGGCAGTGAACGCTGGATCGATGGAATTACCATGTGTATGTTATGATATCATGTTATGATTATCAGTTGTATATGTCATTTATGAGTTTCTCGTAGGAGAAGACTTGTTGGTATTTCGTCGTTTACGTTATTAGTCTTCGTGAGATATGAATAATATGTTGTGGTACTTGTACTAGCATCGTTGTGCTAACCCCTTCGGGGGTGAACATTTTGTTTATGTTCAGGATCCAGGAGAGCAGGAAAACAACCACTGGAGCTGCATGACGACGAGGGTGCAGAGTGATGTTCCGGCCGGGTTATTTATCTGTTGTTTATTCGTTATTTCAATAAGTACTCGAGTACGAAGTCATTTGTGATGGATTTGAATTTGGTAATGTATTATTGAGTTCTGTTGAACAATTGTACTATTTCTGTATTTGGTCAGAACTGTTGTACCGTAATTCCGTTATTTCCATTCGTTAGTACCTTTAATGCCTGTTCAATTCTTCAGCCTTGTAAATCCTTATATAAAGGATTTACGGCGCTATAAAATTCCTGAATATATTGGGGGTGTTACACTCTTGGTTGACAAGTTGCCGCCTAGTTGGAAGGAGTTCAAGGGATACCTTAAGCATAAGCGAAAGGAAATGACTCTAGAAATTTTGGTTGCTAAGCTCCAAACTGAAGCTCAAGTCCGTGATCAAGACTTGAAAACCAAAGTACCAATGGATGCTAAGGATAATCTAACTGAAGGTAGGGGCGGACCTTCCAAAAAGCATCCACTTCCTACCAAAGGCAAGGGAAAGGATGTGGCACCTCCGACAAAGTTTACCGGAACATGCTACAATTGTGATAAGCCCAGCCATATGGCGAAAAACTGCCGAAAGCCGAAGAAGAACAAGGGAAAAGGCAAAGTCAACCATGTCGAGAAGGACTTTGACTCTTGGGACAAAGATGATCTTGCTGCAATGATCACCGAGGTATATCATGTCTCGGAACCTAACCCTGTTACTTGGTTTCTTGATACAGGTGCGACTGTTCACATCTGTGTGAACCGAGACTTGTTTTTCACTTACAAGGAGATTCAAGACCGCTTCATCACAAAGTCAAGTGATCGTACCTCTCCAGTTCTTGGAATTGGAACTGTTGTGCTTCAATTCACCTCTGGTGTGGAGATAACTCTGAAGGATGTGCTGCATGCTCCGGCAATCCGCAAGAATTTGGTGTCTGGTGTCAAATTAGTTAGAGCTAAATTTGATGTAGACCTTCGTAGCGATTTTATGATAATACGCAAGTTTGGCAAGACTCTCGGGAAAGGTCATATTGTCGAGGACATGTTCAAACTTAGCATTCGTACTTGTAAGCCTCCAAAGGCAGTTGCTAATAATAATGCTACTACTTCTGCTTATTTGCTTGAGTGCTCAAATTTATGGCATTGTAGATTAGGTCATGTGAATCTAAATGCTATAAAAAGATTAGTAAACTTAGATTTACTAAAATTAAATGAAATCAAAAATCAAAGTAAATGTGAGATTTGTGTTGAGGCAAAAATGACGAAACTACCGTTTCATTCGGTAAAACGGGACACAAAACCCCTTGAATTAATTCACACAGACGTGTGTGATTTAAAATTTGTGCAAACTAGAGGTGGTAAGAAGTACTTTATCACTTTCATCGATAATTGCACAAGATATTGTTATGTTTATCTTTTGAGAAGTAAAGATGAGGCTATTGAAGCCTTTAAGAACTTCAAGAATGAAGCCGACAATCAATTAGGCTGTCGTATTAAGATGGTTCGAAGTGATAGAGGAGGTGAATATGTAGCTCCATTTGAGGAATTATGCAACGAAAGTGGTATAATTCATCAAACCACGGCTCCATATGCTCCATAATATAATGGCGTTGCCGAACGTAAGAATCGAACACTTAAAGATATGATGAATGCCTTATTAATTAGTTCAGGGTTGCCCCAGAACATGTGGGGGGAAGATGTCTTGACAGCCAACTACATATTGAACAAAATTCCACGCAAAGGTAAGGATGTTACTCCTTATGAGTTGTGGAAAGGAAGAAAACCATCATACAAATATCTCAAAGTGTGGGGGTGTTTGGCGAAAGTTGAGGTGCCTCTACCTAAACAAGTTAAAATTGGTCCTAGGATGATCGATTATATCTTCATTGGTTATGCACTTAACAGCAGCGCCTACAGGTTTGTTGTACACAAATCCGAGATACCCGACATTCATGTAAATACAACGATTGAATCAAGGAATGCTGTATTCTTTGAAAATATCTATCCTTATAAGAATAAGGTTGATCCGAACTCTAGCAAAGGAGTTGATGATGAAGCTACAATTTCTAAACATGTAGATGAGCCTATGTGTTATGAAACCATAGATGAAGCCTCTAGCTCAAATCCGGTGTTATCTGAACGACCGAACATAAAGCGACCTAGGTCTACGCCAGTCAATGTAGAACCTAGACGAGGTACTAGAATACGGAAAGTAAAGATATACGGACCCGACTACGTCATTTTGATGTTAGACGGTGAACCAGTATCTATAAAAGAAGCTTTATCCGGTCCAGATGCGGCTTTCTGGAAAGAGGCAATAGACATTGAGATTGAGTCTATTATGCTGAATCATACTTGGGTGTTAGTTGAATTACCACAGGGTTGTAGGGCTTTAGGATGCAAATGGATCCTAAAGAAGAAGTACAAGTCTGACGGTACTATTGACAAATATAAGGCCCGACTTGTAGTTCAAGGCTTTAGGCAAAAGGCTGGTTATGATTTCTTTGATACCTACTCGCCCGTGACAAGGCTTACTTCTATTAGGGTGCGACTCGCTATTGCTGCTTTGCGCAATCTTGAGATTCATCAAATGGATGTTAAGACTGCGTTCTTGTATGGGGAGCTGGAAGATGAAATCTATATGAAACAACCGGAAGGGTTTGCAGTACCTGGGAAAGATCACATAGTATGCAAACTACAACGGTCTTTATATGGTTTGAAACAAGCACCTCTGCGGTGGCATTTGAAATTTAACGAAGTGATGTTGTCAAATGGTTTCAACATCAATGAGAGTGACAAATGTGTCTATGTTAAGAAAACGGGTGACAATTACGTCGTTGTTTGTCTATATGTAGATGACATTTTGATAATGGGTAGCAACTCTCGTATGATTGCTGAAACGAAACGAATGCTAAGTAAGAATTTTAGCATGAAAGATATGGGTTTGGCTGATACTATTCTTGGAATTAAGATTCTGAAAATGCCTAACGGAATTGCTTTGACGCAATCTCATTATGTTGAGAAAGTGTTAAGGAAATTCAACGCTTTTGATAAACCCATTGCTAAGACTCCTTGGGAACCGAATGTTCATCTGAATTATCATAAGGGTGAACCTGTGGGTCAAGATGAATATGCTAAGATCATTGGGAGTTAGATGTATCTGTCAAATTGCACCCGTCCTGATATAGCATGCTCGGTTCACAAGTTGAGTAGCTACACAGCTAATCCAAGTAAAGAACATTGGAGGGCTCTAGAACAAGTACTGAGTTATTTAAAATATACTCAGAACTTTGCGATTCATTATTCAAGAGAGCCTGCTGTACTTGAAGGGTATTGTGATGCTAATTGGATATCCGAATCGAAAGACTCATTTTCTACGAGTGGATATGTGTTCACTATTGGAGGTGGTGCTGTATCTTGGAAGTCCAAGAAACAAACTTGTATTGCTAGGTCTACCATGGAATCTGAATTCATAGCTTTGGATAAAGCTGGTGAAGAAGCTGAATGGCTTAAAAGTTTCCTCGAGGATATTCTATATTGGGCCGAGACACTGTGCCGTCTGTGTTGATACACCGTGATAGCCAAGTGCTATTGGGACGGGCACAAAATATGTTTTATAACGGTAAGTCTCGACATATTAAATCGACGACATAATGCCGTGAGACATTTGATCTTGAGTGGGATTATCTTAATTGACTATGTAAGGTCAATAGATAATCTGGCGGATCCGCTGACGAAGAGTATTAATCGAGATCAAATGTATAAATTGTTAGAGGGAATGGGTGTTAAATCCACATCTTAAGGATGATTATAGCGGAAACCCAACCTTGTAGATTGGAGGATCCCAAGAGCTTGGTTCAATGGGATAACGACGTTATAATAATCCGTGTGTTAAAACACTCAAACATACCTATTCTCTGAGAACAATGAGTGATTGTTTACCTACATGTGGTGAGGTTAACTCTTATGATTTTTAATGATTCTTGATTACCTCGGAGAGGTCAAGTATAGTAGGATACTTGGGAATAAGAATCACCTATATAAGTGTGAAGTGAGGGCCGCTTCAGTTGATACACTTATGAATCCAAAGGGGTGTCCAAGGCCGAAAAGGACACAAAATGTTAGAACGGACGGAATTGAGATGATATTGTGTCTATATTATTGTCTCAGTAAACACCATGGAGGACTAGTTCAAGGCTTTCATGACCACTATGCCGCCAGTATACTCGATGACAATGGATAGGTTTAAGGTCACAAGCCACCTAGCCAAATGCAATATTGTCTCTTGAGGACTGAACTATGCATTTGCATTCATTTTGCATTGGCATTCTCACTCATGTGGGGGATTGTTGGAAATGGTTTAGTAATTAACCATTTATTAAAAATAAATATTGTTAATTAAATAATTATTATTTAATTAAAATATTTATTGAATGTTAATCTACGTCGTGAGTAGATGAACGTGGTATATTTAATATTTCTAAACCGATTTCCGGTGAGTGAGATATTATATGTTAAAGTTGGATATTGGAGTAGGAACTAACATGATGTTAGTTATCCCACATTGATTGTGGATGGATGTTTTGGCTTGTATTTAAAGTATTTGCCTTTATGGGCTTAATAACAAGTGGGTTGGTGTGTATGGGTGTCCTCGCGCACACACACACACACACACGCGTGCCGCCGCCGCCGCCGACCGACCGTCCGTCCGTCCGGGTCGGGTCGGGTCGGGCTCGGGCTCGGTCCAGGCCCAGGACCAGGAGCAAGACCAGGACCAGGACCAGGACTTGGATTTGGATCTTGGATCTTGGTGCTTTGGGCTGGTGTTTGGATTTGGATCTTGGATCTTGGTGCTTTGGGCTTATCTTTTTGGACCAAATCCGTAAGTCCACTAGCCTTTTGGTATGGACATGACTCTTGAGTTGGCTTGACTCTTGAGTTGCCTAAACTCTTCATCCGACCAGTCCTTTGGGCGTCTGAAACTGCCAGCCATCATGGCAGGAGTAATGGCGACGAGTCCCTTCACATGATCAAGGAGTGATATATATGTCAGCATTCTGTTCATTGCAAAGATACGAAATCAGTGCATTTTTAGCATATCATATACAGTTCAGTCTTCATTCCAGTCCAGTTCGCAGGTGCTCGGTCAGTTTGCGGTGCTGCTACTGCCAGGACGTTCAGATCGTTTTAACCTTTGGGGACGAGCCGCTTCACCGTGAGCACTACCGGGGCGTATTCTCGTCTTGCGGGCAGAAGCTCTAGCTTCGGACGATCTTCTGTAGTTTATTAAAAATTGTTCGTTCGTTTCAAGTGTAATATCTTCTTTCTGTTCTTTATTACTGTTCACTTCAGAATATTATTTGTAATACACGTGCAAGTACCGAATTATTCCAACAGTCCTAACATATAATGGCCCTATCAGGTGGAAATGAAAAACCGTGTGAGTGCAAAAAGTATAATAATTCAGTTAGTGGAGACAGGTTGTGAATGGACAAAGTAAAGGAAAACCACTACATATTGCAAACACACGTGCTTTGTTAGCCATAGACATCAACCGTGATAAGAGTTTTAATAGCGATCTGAAGCACTTGGAGAAAAACCCTAAAACCACTATTCCCAGTAGTAACATTGTTCAATCTTCTCTCTTACATTCCATGGACATGAATCAAACTTTGAAAATCATTGGGGCGTCTCATCAGAAGCGATGCGCTGCATTTCATAGGCCCGGGTGCAGTGATAAGTATGCGAGGATTGCTAGGTCGTCGCCCAGAAGCAGCGCGCCACCTTTAAATCTGAGGGTGGTGTCAAATGAGCAAGGATGCGCTACACTTCATAGGCCCGGGTGTAGTGAAAAATATGCAAGGGTTTCTAGGTCGTCACCCAGAAGCGGCGCGCTACCTCGAAGTATGGGTGTGGTGTTAAATGTGCAAGGATCCTTGCAACGTGGACGGGTACAGACAGAGAAGTTAGTTCATGTGGCTAGTAAGGGTAGTAAGGTGCGGTTTGGAACTTGGAACATTGGCTCTTTGACGGGGAGATCAGCAGAAGTGGGGAGGTTGTGAAAAGGAGGAGGATTCACATAATGTGTCTACAAGAGACTAAGTGGGTTGGCGAAAAGGCAAGAGTGTTAGCTCCTTGGTGTTACAAGCTTTGGTACTTTGGAAAGGATAGAAATAGAAATGGAGTGGGTATCGTCATTGATAAATAAATCATTGATGATGTGGTGGAAGTGTCAAGAAAGAGCGATAGAATAATGAGTATTAAAGTTGTGATAGGGTATGAGTTTCGAACTATCATAAGTGCTTATGCACCACAAGTAGGATTGGATTCATCGATCAAACAAGGATTTTGGGAAGATTTGGAAGAAGTTGTCTAACGAATTCCTATGGGTGAGAAATTGATCATTGGTGGTGACCTCAATGGGCATGTCGGTGTTAGCAGAGATGGATTTGAGAGCATTCATGGTGGCTTTGGTTTTGGGGATAGGAATGAAGCAGAAAATGGAATATTGGATTTCGCATTAGCTCATGACTTTGGTATTATGAACACTTGGTTCGAGAAAAGGGACTCTCATTTGGTGACATATAGAAACAGAGGTGATGCAAGTCAGATTGATTTCCTTTTAGTAAGGAATGTTTGGAGGAAAAGTTTTACTAATTACAAGGTGATACCCGGTGATAGTGCTAAAACGCAGCATAGGGTTCTGGTGCTTGACTTTCGAGGTAAGAGGCGCTTAAGAAAGAGAAGAACAAGTTGACCCTCGAATTAAGTGGTGGAAGCTCCAAGGGGAGAGTCGACATACTTTTGTGGCTAAGATTGCTGATAGTGGTATTTGGTCTGATTGCACGGAGATGGATATAGATTCGATGTGGAACTTTTTGGAGCATAACATAAAGGAAGTTGCAAAATAAGTCCTAGGAGAATCTAAAGGAAGTTGCTAAATGAAGTTAAGCAAGCGATAATGACCAAACGGGAATGTTATAAGGTACTGGGTAAATGCTCGAGCGCTGAGAATTATCAGAAGTACCAGAAAGCTCAAACATAAGCTAAAAAGGCAGTGTGGAATGCCCGATCAAAGGTCAATCAAGAATTATATGCAAGATTAGATACAAAAGAAGGGGAAAAATATATCTATAAACTTGCTCGAATGAGAGAGAAAAAGACGTGAGATATTGAAAAAGTTAAATGTGTAAAAGATACTGACCAAAAAGTTTTATTTCAAGATAAAGAGATAAAACATAGATGGAGGTCATACTTTGATACCCTATTCAATGTCCATCAAGAACAAGATATTGGGCATTTAAAAATCCCCTCAAGTGCGGTTAACCGAGAGTTTAAGAGGATAATTTAAAAGGATGAAGTGACAATGGTATTAAAGAAGATGGGGTCAAAGAAAGCAGAAGGGTCAGATGGTATACCTATTGAAGTTTGGAGGTGTTTGGGGGAGAGAGGGATCGAATAGGTAACTGTGATTTTCAATAAGATTTGGAGAAGCAATAAGATGCCATCAGCATGGAGGAAAAGTATTCTCGTCCCTTTGTATAAGAACAAAGGTGATGTTCAAGATTGTTCTAATTATCGCAGAATTAAACTAATGAGTCATACCATGAAGTCGTGGGAAGGAGTGATTGAACAAAGGATCAGGAAATGTGTGAAGATAACAGAAAGTCAGTTTGGATTTATGCCTGGAAGATCGACCATGGAAGCAATTTATCTTATCCGACAGTTGATGGAACATTATCGAGATAAAAAGAAAGATCTACGTATGGTTTTTATTGATTTAGAAAAGGCATATGATAAAGTACCAAGGGAAGTACTTTGGTGGGCCTTAGCAAAGAAGGGTGTATCGCGGAAATATATTGACATTATAAAAGACATGTATGAGGGAGCTAGTACAAGTGTACGTACTAATGTTGGGAGGACAGAAGAATTCCCTATTACGATTGGGGTGCATCAAGGATCTGCTCTTAGTCATTTTCTCTTTGCCATAGTCATGTACGAATTGACAAGAAAAATTCAAAATGACGTTCCGTGGTGTATGATGTTCGCAGATGATATTGTGTTGATTAATGAAACGAAGGTTGGAGTGCAATAGAAATTAGAACTTTGGAGGGATACTTTGAAGCTCGAGGCTTTAGGCTGAGCAGAAGTAAGACTGAATATATGAGGTGTAGGTTTAGCGAAAACAGTGATAGAGAGGCGGGGATGATCACATTTGATGGAAAAGTTGTTCATGGATCCACTTTTTTTCGGTATCTTGGATCTATAATCCAAAAGGATGGAGAGATAGATGGCGATGTGGGTCATAGAATAAAGGCAGGGTGGTTGAAGTGGAAGAGTGCCACAGGGGTTTTATATGATCCTGACATGCCTCATAGATTAAAGGGTAAATTTTACCGCACGGCAATTAGGCCTGCACTGTTATATGGCACCGAGTGTTGGACTGTAAAATAGTGTCACGTTAAAAAGATGAATGTGGCGGAGATGCATATGCTACGATGGATGTGTGGTCATACAAAAAATAATCGGCTCAGAAATGTGGTGATTAGAGAGAAGGTAAGAGTTGCGTCTATAGAAGACAAGATGATGGAGAATCGATTACGGTGGTTTGGTCATGTGAGAAGAAGACCTGTTGATGCCCCAGTGAGGAGGCTAGAAAGTTGGGGAACAAGTAATATTGTGAAAGGTAGAGGAAGTCCCAAGAAAACTTGGATAAAGATGATTGAAAATGATATGCAGTTTCTTGGAATTGGAGAAAGTATGGCGATGGAGAGACAAATGTGGCGGGAAGGAATACAGATGGTATATAGAATCTGATTTTTTTATCTGTATTTTGTTCCTATTTTATTTTATTTCATGTTAATTTTTAATTTAATTTTCAGGATTTTTTATTTTTTTTTCTTTTTTTTAACATTCATTCTCTTTTTTTTATTTGCTTTTTCTTTACTTTTTTCCATTTTTTTCTTTTATGTGATTTATGTAACGATCATTGACGGTTTCAAAGTTTGATTCATGTTAGTCGACCCCAAATCATTTTGGGACTAAGGCTTAAATGTTGATGTTGTTGTTGTTACTCTCAAAGAATTAAATTTGAAGATGAAATAATATCTCAAAACTATTTTGAAGATGAAATTTCTTCTTCTCTTTTTCTCTCTCTTTCTCTCCTTTTTTTTTAGCCGTAGTATTCTGCACTCTTTTGTAAAAATCATCCATTCTACAACACCCCACCCCTTTGGTCATATAGTGATGAAGTTGATATATAAAATATGGAATTGTCAACTCTTCCTCACGTGAAGCTACTCCTTTCAATGCTCACATGATACCAACACATGATACACTTGACCAAGATATGGATGAAGGTTATTTCAAAGAAAAAGTGAATGGTTCATTTCGGTCGGTGGAACGGACCACGGTGTATCTAATCCGATAGATAAACCTTGGTACATTTCAATATAAATATAATTAATTAATCCAATTAATTAATTATATTAAATATAAATTCTCTAAGAAATAGTATGAATTAAATTAATTACCTAGTAATTTATTTAATTTACTAGACCAATTTAATTGATACAATAAATTAAAATAACTATTATTCAATAATTTAAATTAGATATATAATGTCTAATATTTATTAAGAGGGAATATCCTTAATATATTCCGTCATCTGTCATGTGCCGCGACTCCATAGGTTCATCTCAGTCGGCACTGGGAGGAACCAAAGAGTGTGAGTAACACTTAGCGAATCCCATGGCTCACACTGTAACCCAACTGAGAACGAATGATGTAACATCCCCAGATTTAATCAGAAATATTACAGCGCCGTGGGCCCCGAGATGGAACCCACAAGGCTAAAAGAATTTTTCGCAAACATTACAAATGCCCAAGAGGCCAACGACGGTACTATCTTTAAAATGCACAAAGACTTATAAAAATCCATTTATCAAAAACCGTCGTAAAAACTCATTTGAAATCACAAGGCCAAACGGCCGAAACTCAAAAGTTTAGAAATCGATTTCCAAAGTAACCTCAGTTACTGGATACCAAAAGAGCGTTTCAAAATACTCACGCAGCGGAAAAAGACCAACCATAAAGATACTCTAGTAGTGGAATACAAGAACCAATCAAGAAACTCATTGCACAAAACATGTCCTAGCCAGTATCCTCCGGGAAGCTCATCTCTTCACGACCGCTACAAGCTCTATACTCCAAGAACCTAAAAAGTAATCCCATGACGGTCAGCCATAATATCCAACAAGGATAACCGTCACATCACATTAATAAATACATACCAATGAGAATACAATGTAAGAATACGACTAATGTAATCTTACTGCCATAACTTTGCTTACTCAAGTAATTCTCATCAGAATAACATTATCACATTTCACATCTCGTATTCGATTAACCAATAAACTCGAACATAATATATGTACTGTATCTCAAACAATACTCAAGATTCTCAAACTATCATAACCAACTCACGATACGGAAAAGTACCAGTTCTGACCAATACAATCCATCGGATAGCATCATCAAATCCCAAAATGATAACCGATTGTCCATCACAAGACAAATACCAAAGGAAATACGGAACATACCTCGAGATAGGAAGTTCCACGACAATCATATCAGTCTAATCCGAGATCAGATCAATGCAATACGGACACGGTCTTAACACAACACCTACAAATGCATACTCATATGACCACGCCAATATGCACACAACAATAACAATGATGTATACTCAATGGAAATCCGACAATCCAGCGCCCTCAGCATAGATTCCCTTGATGATCCTATCAGATCATCATAAGGTAGATAACCAACAATACACATATGAACAACAACACATGATAAAATCAATGATGCGAATTCACAAGATTCCATCAACACAATACTGGTAATCCAACGATCCAGCGCCCTCAGCATAGATCCCCATGATGATCCCGTCGAACCAACGCATGGTGGAAAACCTGTCCAACGATCCAGCGCCCGCAGCATAGATCCCCATGATGATCCCGTCGAACCAACGCATGGTGGAAAACCTGCCCAATGATCCAGCGCCCTCAGCATAGATCCCCATGATGATCCCGTCGAACCAACGCATGGTGGACATCCGATCCAGCGCCCTCAGCATAGATCCTCATGATCCCTTCGGATCATTTACAACATAACAATGCAATTATGCATACACATATGCAAATCAATATGTTCATGAACATGAACAACATATGAATCAAACATAAACGACACTATGATGACACAACTAGGACGACCTCATGTTCAGTAACATGAATGACAAACTGCATGATCAACATCATCGACACTAAACCGAAACAATCCTGAATACTTGACCCGAGTCCTTCGGAAGCAATCTCGATGCCAAATCACCACCGAAGATTATCCACAATGCTCGGCAACCCAAACGTACCATGGACTGCAGATTCTCATATCCTCGTATTTACCATAATGTATTCTCGATACCCAAAATTCCAATAATCCAAAATGAATCATAAACCTTATGATTTAACTCCCAGAATCGGAAAGACAACACATAATACAAATCTCCATAATTTACAGTAATAATCATTGCTATATGCATTATAAACGAAATAAAACCGAAACCATTCATTAAACATTATAACTGAGCAAGTAATAACTTGCCTCGATACCGATACGATGATAATGAATCCGCTACTAGTCACAATGCCTTCGTCTACGAGCTCCTCGGCCCCGATCAAAAGCAACACAACGGACATACTCGAACATGACCGCAACATCCGGTTATAATCTCCGATCAATAATCTCAACCTATCGAAGTAATCAAATAACACATATCCGATAACAATCAACAACCGACAAAACTAACCAATCGAACTCAACGGTTCAACAAAACCTCCAATAAATGCAGTCAGAACAAACCAAATCAAACCATCACGAATTCATAATCACAACACAAAAATACTGCACTGTCTGCCTACTTAGCGCTCGTTAAATGCATAACGTAGCGTGCGCTAAGTTGCTCCCGTTAGCGTGCGCTAGCCAGTAAGCTTAGCATGCGCTAATGTTGTACAGTGGCATGCATTCCAAGTATCGACTAACATCTTGCGACTACGAATCCGAATGAAGGGAGACATAAATCTCCATATCCCTTGAAGATAAACGACACCATAACTATCACAAGGATCATATCAATGTCCATATATCAATAACAACATCAACAATCAACCCGACTCGATAACAAGGATCATATCATACTCAATCTGGAATTCAACCTAGTATCATGATTCGTCTCATCTAAATCGACCAATATAATTACCAAGATTCAGAAATCCATCTTACATCGGGTTAAATGAATCAACGTCCTTATAGTATGAAGAATCTTAACTAACATCTGAAACTCTTATCAAAATTCCATTGAATCTCATATAACATCATCATCTGATTATCCAACATGCTCCTCACATGTAATCATCCAAGAAAAACGAACCACCATCAAAGGGATACGAAAATTACCTGGATTGGATGAACCAAGAATAAGAACACTTGACTCTATTCCAAGAATCATGAATAACTTGAAGAACAAGGCTTGAATCCATGCTCTCCATCTTAATCTTGTTAAAGATCATCATCTCACCGTGTTTGGAAACCTCAAGAACCTCCCAAAGATCTCTCTATCGACTGAAGGAGAAAGAATGGACTAAATGCATCTCATAATCCGTCTGTCCCCTTATATAGAATACATTACTAGCATGCGCTAACATCTCATGTTTAGCGTAAGCAACAGCCTTAGCGTGCGGTAACTGACTTTGTTAGCGTGCGCTATCGGGGTCCAGAGGCCACTGTCTGGCTTCGTACATGTGCTTGCGTACGTAATGCCCATGCATTACCATACGTAACTTACACTGTCTAGCGTACACAAGTCCTTTGCCCTTAGCGTGCGCTATTCGAAGTTGACTTACTACAGTATTCACCTACCACTCGTGCCCCCACATGCCGAAAGCAACCAATAAAGCCAAGATTCCCTGTTGACCGATCTGATATTAGCGTGCGCTAACAACAGGATTAGCGTGTGCTAATGCTTTATGACAAACATCAGTTGACTTCGTCGGCACATGCGCCGAAAGTGACCGGGTCCACACATAGATTTTCTTTGATCTGTTCTGAACTAGCGTGCGCTATCTTTTACCATAGCGTGCGCTAAACCTGCACGATAGCGTGCGCTAGGAATGCATATTAGCGTGCGCTAATAATGCTACACTTAGCCGTTTCCCGCAATTTATGTCCAACATCTCCACATACCAAAAATGAACATACGACACACTGAACACAAATACTGAATCCAATAATATTCTCATACAATATACCCAATATCAAAAGTGCGATAACCTGATACACGACATTCTCAATTGTAATTGTCTACCAAATACGACAATTATACCAATACTGACATCTCAGTCCTTCATTATTTTATTCATATTGTACAGATTCCACGATGTACAACATAACTCGGATAAAATAATATTAAACATCAGTAGTTGAAATTCCGGATATTACATTCTACACCACTTAAAATAAGTTTCGGCCTCGAAACTTGCAAGCCGTCATAAAAACAAACAAACATACCGTTCAACCCAAAATATCCCAAAACCATCACGACAATGATCAATCATCATCATTATAGAATAACCACAACAGCATACTTACCAATGCGCAAAGTCGACGATCTCCTGAGATACTAGCTAGTGACCTCACTGTAAAGTCTCAATACACTTTACAATCACAATTACTTGAGTCTCAACAAAATATATCATCTTCGGATGAAACAATCTGGCTGAATCAAATTCTGTCTGCCTGATTACATAATCAGGTCTCAATTCCGATAGGGCGAATAATATACAATACATCTGCGAAACAACTACCCAAAACAACGATACGAATCCCGAAACATTGACACAAAATCCGAACGCTCAAATGATCACCAACAATGATCAAAAATCAACCGAATTTATCATCGACATGATAAATTCCAATATGACCAACCAGAGGTCAAAACACAATCGAGAATATCGTCAACATGATAAACTCTAATATTACCAACGAAGGAGCAATAATAATCGGGAATACCCTCACACGGTAAATTCCAACACGATAAACACAGAACCACAGAGAGAGCTATACGGACGAATAAAGTTCTCAAAACGACACACCAATCACATACCGTGGATCTCAATAAACATACTCGACTGGTGAGCACACTCCTCGGCATACGAACAACCAATTAAGTCGACGAAAATAACCAATCATACCTGGAGTGGAAACGACCGCTCGACATTTAAAACAACCAACATGGGGTCACCATCCCCAAATCTACAAAATAAATCATTCAAAATCATTATGGTAAAGTCACAATATTAACATACCAATGGAATCACATAGCACATATGTCCCAGTTTCACAAAATCCAAAGTTCCAAAATTATATTATGTGCATGATTCTACAACACACGACATATTTCCCTTATCTGATCAACCAACCGATCATCTCTAGATAACCAAAATGTCATACCAAAGTTCGGATCTCTATTCATCGTACCATAGGAATGTCATAACCAGTTCGCGAGTCACACTCACAACTTCACCATGATATGCACTATGCACCAAATGCGTATGTACATCAATCACATTTTCAAAACCAGTTTGAAATCATATAATCTTGTCACGAAGACAATTTTCGAAAGTTCTTTTCAAAAATTTTTAAAACTCAAAACATAAATTTTTGGTAAGACTGCAAAATCAATTTTCGAACCAACCGGCTCGCTCGTGTCAAGTTCTCGATAAAAATTCTTTTCAAATACACACGATTAAATAAAATGGGATTTATGCAAATGCTTGACCATATCCATACTCCTGTATATCAGTTCATCTTGTCACCAATATCCACCGATATTCCATCGGGAAACCACACGATAGAGTTCAAAAATCTCAATATATATAAATTCCGTTAAAACTCCTTTTTCCTCACATATGACTCGCAACGTCAATTATTAATCCATCCTGGAACACCTCAAATATGCTATGACAAACCATTGAATAATCGACAAATCAAATACAGCGAAAGACTACCCGAGAAGTTTCATTTGAACAAGTAAACCAAAACCTCAAAAGGTAGGAACGAAATAAATAAACGATTGATAAAGAGTTTTACAAATCTCGGGGGTTTTAGAAAATAGAAAAGCTTTCTTTTGAAATATTAGGGTCTCATCCCGTATCTTGTTCCGCATTACAAGAAGTTTAAAAAGTAGAAAACCCTTTTCGGACTCCAAGTCCTGAGTTACAAAACTATTTCAAAATCGATTGGGTCTCGGCCCAAAAATCATTTTCCGTAAAACATCCGTAAAACATTCATTTTAAAAGGTATCATTTTCAAATGCTCAAAAGCAGTTCATATATCTCAAAATGAATTAACATGCTACATGTTCTTCTCAACCATACACAATATTTCTCCCAAATGCACAATTCCGTTCCAAAATCTAACCAACATACTAATTTCCAAAATCATAGTTTCTCAAGATCATCAATCCTGTCCCACTCTGACATCTCATTCTGTAACGCATAATATCTTTCTGAATCTCAAAATGTATCAACTTAGAACGGCAATAAATCTCAATGAAGTCCAAAATCCAAATACTTACAGATCGTGAAGTCGATGATTCCCCGTGATACTGGCACATGTTCTCGACTCTAGGAAATACTCGACATAGATATTTTCTAAACACACGTTTTGCCAAATCAGTTCGACTCAAGAACACAATACATCTCATTCCATAGAATCTCGTTAACACCATTTGGAAAAGTTTACAACAAACCGAGTACCACAGTGGTAAATCACATAACGTACAAGCCTGAGTGAATACAAAAACTCACGGCTCTAGTATTAGTCAATCGACAACTCGAATGACACAACAAAACACGACCCCACTCGACCCAAATGCCTAGGTTTTGTAATATCTGGAATATTTTAAATTCAATTTTTGATGATATAATTTTTATTTAATTATTTCTCTTTATTTTATTAGATGACTATTTAAAAATTAGACGAGTTCTCTTGACAGTAGGCGCGAATTAATAGAGATTTATTTTCTTATTAAATGATTAAAACGTTTAACATAGACCAGACGAAAATGTGGTAATTCGACTGAATAATTTATTTAATGGATCATTGGATCCATTTATGATATGAGATGTACCATTTTAATACACCACTTACTTAATCATTAAGTATTATTCTATTATTATTTTATTTTATTATTATTATCATTAATAAACATCATTATTATTCTCATCTCCCTCCCTCACGTTTCTCTCTCTCACCAACTCTCTCATCATTATTATTCTTATCTCCCTCCCTCACGTTTCTCATTATTTCTCACCAACTCTGCACTCCATTTCTCTCATCCCTCTCCCTCACGTTTCTCTCTCTCTCACCAGCTCTCCTCTCCATTTCTCTCATCTCTCTCCCTCATGTTTCTCTCTCTCTCTCACCATCTCTCTCATCTCTATTTCTCTCATCTCTCTTTCCTCCCTATCTCTCTCTATCCGTCCCTCTCGACGAGTTTCAGGCGACGGCGAAGGAGGGCGAGGTAGCGGGACTTGGGGCCGGACTTCCGACGGCGACAGAGTTCAAAAGAGGCCGGATCTGAGTCTCGGGTCGGAGTTAATGGAGGTCCGGATTGAGTCGGATATGTACTGGATTCTTGACCTGGAGATGGTGATCCGGTGAGATAGATTTCCGATGATCGGAGAGAGATCTTTTGACAAGAAGTCAACTACCTGAGTTGAGTTTTTCCGACGATCGGAGATGCCTTCTGACCTGAACGGACGAGATGAACGGAGCCGCAGCGAGACTTCCGGCAAAGGGTTGCAGGCGGGGCTAGAGTTGGTAAAGTTCGGCCATGGTCGGAACTGGGTTGGAGATGTGACGGTTATATATATATATGTTGTGTGTGTTTGTAAGTATTGTATGTGTTATTGTTGGAAAATGTTGTTAGGCCGGATTCATCAATTTGGAGAGTTGGGAAACAGACATTAATTTGGGTTAGAGTTTTGATCGGTTGACTGTCCATTGGTGTTCCTAAATTGACAGTCAAATTTTGAGTAAATTCAGCTACCTTTCGATTCCCAATTCAAGGTATGATGTCATTAAAATATTATCCAGTGATAATTAATCGAGTTATCAGAATCAAATAAATTAATGATAGTATCTTGATTTATAAATCGTGTATTAAGGTATGATAATCGGACGTAATTTGGGGACCATTGAGATCATGAGCTATCCCGTGATCGGAAATCGCGTTCGTTGGATCTAAGGTTGTTCGAACGACCGGTAGTTTCCTTAGGACGTTGTTCGAGAGAGATCATATCATCACCGGTGTTAAGGTAAGTTAATTCTTACTCAGTTAAAAAGATATTCATTCCTTTCGTTGTTGTTCATTTATAATCATAATTCATTCATAAAGTACTAACCGTATTGAGACTTGTAATTGTCACTTAATCACTTTATTTACGAGGAACGACGGTTCCAATCATTTCATTGAGCTGTCATTCATTTCACTATCATTTCATCTTGGTGGGTCATTATTGATTTTCGATGTCACTTTTGTTATATCGTGGCATTCCGGGTCATACTGGCGTGCCGGTTGGTATGTGTAGGATTTTCATGTCGGGCACATATAAAGTCGTGTGTTGGTTGTTGGCCTCACATTGGACTGTGCACATGAGACGATCACTTCTTGAGACTGATTAGGTACAAGACCACACGTGTATTTGATCGATACTCGTTGGTGGCTTGTGCAGGGACACATTTCTATCCCGGGCGTAGTGTGGCGTCATTCTTTGAGCCGTACTGTTAGTTGATTCATATAGCATGTTTTATTGCGTATGTTTTCAACAGGATTGTGATTGTTCAACTCTTGAGGATTGTTATTCTGTGTAATTGACCCTGTTGGGGAATTTTGTTTTCAGGTCATGGCAAGGCTAAGGCACGGGAAGAGAATGTTGATGGCGAGAAGTCCCAGTGATACTAGTAGGGGGCCCCAGTCCTTTTCATTCACTCGTGTTCTCTTTATTTTATTTCCGCTGCAGACTTCCGTTTGAATACTCATTTTATTCAGTGTCGTATGTTTTATCTTCATATAAAATATACACGTATTCTATATTATCTTGGGTGTGTTGTATGAAACTCCTCAAAGGAGTAATTAATGATGTAATGTGGTTCGGTACTACATTTACCCTGTGTATTTCATTCATTTTCACTCGCCTGGTGGGTCCCAGTCGGGGGTCCACGACACTGTAATATCCGCCTAGTTTGGGGGTGTTACAGAGTTGGTATCGGAGAGTGGTTTTGAATACTACATTCCGAGTCATGTCTCATTTGAAATCATCATTCATCAGACTAGTATCATTGGACTTTCGCGTCACGTGTGACCTGTGCCAGTGCCAAACCCCACCTACGGTGCACGGTATGTGATTTTGTGCCATAATTTAATTATTGGCAATATGAATTGATAACTTGTTGATCCTTCTGTCGATTTGTTGGAGTTTATCATGGTATTGATATTCTCGATTGACTTTATTAGAGTTATCATAGTGATGCTATTCTCTACTGATTTTATTGGAGTTTATCATTTTTTTTATATTCTCGAATTTCATTTTTGGAGTTTATCATTTTATTGGTATTTTCATATTTATTGGAGTTTATCATTTATTTGATATTCTCGGATTTTATTTTTGGAGGTTATCATTTATTGATGTTTTTGAATTTTATTAGAGTTTATCTTTTGATATTCTCGGATCTTGTTATTGAAGTTTATCGGTTTATTGATCCTCTGAATTAAATTTTTGGCTTCGTTCGGACTTTATGTCAAGATACAAGACAATAAAATGGTGTTGAGAATTCTGAATCATATTGACTTTATTATGATAGAAATACTGTGGAAACAAACTGCAATCAAGATACAAACTTAAAATGTTAGATTCACGAATGAACCTCACAGAGAGAGTGCTAAATCCAAAGCACGTTTCCGACTCGTGCTAGCATCAGTGCGTACGATGCGAATTGCACTTGGATCAGGTTCAGGTGTATATGCGAGGAATTTATTGATCAATTCCTCAGGTGTTGTTGCACAAAGAAGGAGTCTTCGTGACAGTGGAGATGCAAAACCTTTTTCCACTAGAGAATCCAGGAAAACGAGGAGGCCGTCAAAGAATCCGTCGACGTTGAGTATTCCCACCGGCTTTTGGTGGATGTTCAGCTGTACCCATGAGAGCATCTGGAATAAATCCTCCAGCGTATCGAAACCTCCTGGAAGGATGACGAACGCATCAGCATTATTACCCATGCTCATGATTCGATCATGCATGGATAACACTCTAAACTCATTCCCATAAGTCGGGCCAACAAGTGGTGAATCTGCGAAGGGTTTCAATATTACCCCTAAGTTTTTACATCGCCCATCGAAGCAGAGGCTGCCACACGACCCCTTAAACCTGTATATCCTCCTTCGTATATTAAACTGATTTTTTTTGCGGCCAACATTTCTCCGAAATTGTCAGCTGCTTTTCGGAAGCGGACATCTTTCCCAAGAATAGCTCCGGCAAAGACACAGACGGATTGGATGTTATATAAAGGTGATGATGTAACACCCCGAGATATTCGGAATAATTACAGCGCCGTAAACCCTTTAAATAAGGATTTACAAGGCTAATTAAAAAGAAAAGTAAATACAAGACATCAATACTGCGAAAATTCAAGTTTATGAAAACGTATAACTGGTTCAACGGGTAATTAATACAACCATATCGAATTAATATCAAAAGGACACGAGTACTCGAGTACAGAAACCAAACCAAGACCACAAATCTCCAATAACAATAAACATCACAACCCTTCGCCGTCACGTCGATCGTGGTCGCTTTCCCTGCTCCTCGCTACCTGAACATCAAAACAAATGTCCACCCCCGAAGGGGTTAGCAAAACGATGCTAGTACAAGTATCATATTTAAACAATTCGAATATGCATCAACAATACACAACAAGATACATCACACGGACTTCCGCTACCGGAATCCGACAATGCGAATCTACAAGATTCTATTACACAGCCTGGGTATTCCAATGATCCAGCGCCCTCAGCATAGATCCCAAGATGATCCCGTCGGACCAACATGAGGTGGAAATAACCCGTCCAATGATCCAGCGCCCTCAGCCTAGATCCCAAGATGATCCCGTCGGACCAACACGAGGTGGACATCCGATCCAGCGCCCTCAGCATAGATCGTACATGTATACAAACACAACTCATGCATACACATATGCCAAATCATTACGTTCATCAACATGAACATATAAACGAATATCATGACAAATCAACGAAGTAAATATCATGTTCAACAACATGCATAATCATACGCATACTCCAAAAATACCGATATTAACATATCACGATACTTGCCTCGAAGATGGAAAGAACGATATACTTCAATGCTCTCGACGCACTCGAAGGCCGCCCCCTCCGATCAACGTAACAAGCTCGAACCTTAACAAAAGGAACGATATACAAATCATCTCGAGTCCTAACAATTCGGCCTACGGCCGAAGAGCTCAAACTAAACAATCTGCCTGGATTGCTTAGCGCGCGCTACGTACTCTACGTAACGTGCGCTAAGCTGGACTGTTAGCATACGTTATCGTATAAGACTAGCGTGCGCTAGCCACGAACTGGCAGTCTGACTCGGCTGTCTCATTACGTACGCTACGTACGTTTTGTGTGAAAACTGAACCTCGATAGCGCACGTTAACTCACACATGTTAGCGTGCGCTAATCTTGCATGGCAGCATACTGCAAACCAAAAACTGGGTTGAATGATGAAGAACTCATGAATCCTATGGTGATATTACAAGTTATCCTCGGGCATATCATGATAATAAGGTTTCTGGAAGATTTATGATTATGAAATACCAATATACGGATAGTTATCTCGATATCACAATTCTTCTACGATCTTCAAGAAATAATCTAAGTTCCATCGTCTTACGTTCCAAAACACATGATTCCAACGTATACAACGTATCAACTGGGTAATATCCGATTACTTGATCATAAATCGATTTAAACATGCTTAGGTGTCCTTATAATAAGATGGTTCAAAGGTTCATTCGACATCTAGTACCGATACGTCAAAAGTATCCTTCTAACATGTGATGAGCGAAATACTTGCTATCCAAACATGATTCAAATCTTCCTTATGAACATACTAATCATTGGTGAAGAATCACCTACCTCGAAGTAGTGAAGAACACGGATGAAATGAAGCAATCCAACACCGAAGGCTTGAACACCAATCTCCAATGATGTATGATCTTCAATCTCGAACTAGGAGGTTGAGGAGGTTGATACAGAGTGTTTAGGACGAAAGTAGTTATGTTCTATGTGTCAAAGTTCGGGTTGTGGGAGGAGAAGGAATCAAATCACGAATAGGATGTCATCTCTATTTATAATAAATGGCTATTAGCGCGCTAGACCTGTTCGTAGCGTGCGCTAACGGCTCACGCGCCTAAATCAGACTGCACTTAGCGTGCGCTACGCATCGACCAGAAGCGTGCGCTAAGGCGTTGACTCGCTTTTCCCGAAAGCCGCCTGTACATCCGACACGATCCGACAGGGTCCCCGCCGATCTCACCTACCGCACGTCTCAATCAATCGACCACGCATAGCGTGCGCTAATTACACTCGGTAGCGTGCGCTATGAAACCACGTTAGCGTACGCTACCCTCAGCCTGTAGCGTGCGCTACATGCACAAAATTTCAATCTTTATATCACATATACGAAATTATATGCTCGACAACATCGGATAATGAAATACAGAGAATAGTACTCATACAAAAGTACAATCATTACAATATCACAAGTTCCAATTACATAACAAATCTCGGTATTACATCCTTCCTCCCTAAAAGGAAGTTTCGTCCCGAAACTTAGGATGAAAACAACTCCGGATATTTAGCCTTCATACCGTCCTCCGTTTCCCAAGTGGCCTCTTCGACTCCATGTCGTGACCATTGTACTTTAACCAAATGTATTGGTTTATTCCTCAATTGTTTGATCCGGCTCTCAAGTATCTTGATTGGTCTCTCTTCGAAGGTGCCATCATTAGCTACCTCGATCTCGTCGAAATCAATGACGTGGTCGGGTCCGTACATACTTTCGCAGTTGGGATACGTGAAACACATTGTGAACATGACTCGACGGCGGTAAGGCCAATCTGTATGCTAACTCTCCAACTCTCTCGAGGATCTCGAATGGTCCGATATATCTCGGACTGAGCTTGCCTCTCCTCCCAAAACGGAAAATCCCTCGTGTAGGAGACACCTTCAATAGCACATGATCCCCAACGTCGAACTCTAGAGGACGACGACGTACATCGGCATAAGACTTCGCCGACTGCAGGCGATCGATAGTCTCTCTCGAATCAAAGCTATCTTCTCTTGAGTCTGAATAATCAATTCCGGTTCCGTCCCGATCAAATCCAAAGAATCATCCCAACACAGGGGTGATCGGCATCTCCTCCCGTACAAAGCTTCAAATGGTGCCATTCTAATAGAAGCATGCCAACTATTATTGTAAGTGAATTCGATCAAGGGCAAGTGAACTTCCAAATCAGTTGACCAATCCAACGCACAAGCTCTAAGCATGTCTTCTACAGTTTGAATAGTCCTTTCGGACCGACCGTCTGCTTGGGGATGATAAGTCAGGCTAAAGTTGAGCTCGATCCCCAAAGCCTTATGGATCGCCTTCCGAAGTGCGACACGAAACGACCATCTCGATCCGAAATAATGGTCTTCGGCGTCCCATGCAATCGACTATCTCCGCAACAAATACTCGTGCCAATCTCTCGGGTCCCCATGTATCTTTGATTCCTAGGAAATGAGCCGACTTGGTTAGTCGATCAACTACGACCCAAATCATGTTCATTCCTGCTCTAGTCCTTGGCATACTGGTGATGAAATCCATCGAAATGTCCTCCCACTTCCATTCGGGGATCTAAGCGGCTTTAACATCCCTGGCAGTCGCCGATGCTCAATCTTGACTCGGCAAGTCAAATACTTCAAACGTATCTGCACGTCCTTCTTCATATTCCCCACCGTAAGTTTTGTTTAAGATCCTTATACATCTTACGCCGGGTGAATAGAATAGGGTGCGCTATGAGCTTCTTTCGTAATAGTCCGTCTCAAGTCATCATCGTCGGGAACGCAAAGTCGACTCAAATCTCGTAACTCCATCGTCTTGTATCACGAATCCTCGGGCTTTTCCTTTCTTTACTTCATCACATAATCGAAGGATCGTAGAATCGTCCAACCGCTGACTTGATCTTCTCGACTAGTGATGAAGTCGGTTCCATCACATAAAGTCGCCTGGATTCCTGGTGCCCATACTTCAATCCCTTCGCGGATCGGCCTCGTTGAATGCCGGTCCAGGCGTAAGAGCTTCCAACACTCGAAGAGAAACAGGTTTACGGCTCAAAGCATCGGCTACTACATTTGCTTTCCGGATGATAGAGAATCTCCAAGTCGTAATCCTTGATCAATTCCACCACCTTCTCTGCCTCATGTTTAATTCTTTCGACCGAAAATGTATTTGAGGCTCTTATGATCTGTAAAGATCGACAATAAGTGCCGCATGTATAATGTCGCCAAATTTTCAAGGCAAAGACCACAGCTGCTAGCTCCAGATCATGAGTCGGATAATTAACTTCGTACGATTTTAGTTGCCGAGAAGCATAAGTAATCACTTTATCCTTTTGCATCAACACGCAACCCAAACCCTGATTTGAAGCGTCGCTGTATACCATAAATCCGTCAGTTCCTTCTGGCAGCGCTAATATAGGTGCTGTCGTCAGTCTCTTCTTAAGTTCGTCAAAACCAGCCTGGCACTTCTCATTCCACGCGAACTTTTGAGTTTTCTGCAACAGCTGAGTGAGCGGACGAGCAATTTTGGAAAATCCCTCTACAAAGCGGCGATAATATCCAGCTAGTCCTAAGAAGCTTCGGACTTCCTTCACGTTCTTAGGAGCTTCCCATTCCAAGATTGCTTCGACTTTTTCGGGTCCACCGAACTCCATCTGATATCACATGCCCAAGGAAGGTTACTTCCTTAAGCCAGAACTCGCATTTAGAAAATTTTGCATATAGCTGTTCCTTTCTCAAGATGCTCAAAACCACACGTAGATGTTTAGCATGATCCTCTGCATCCCTCGAATATATCAAAATGTCGTCAATGAAAACGACCACAAATTTATCCAAGTACTCCAAGAATACCCGATTCATCAATTGCATGAATACCGCAGGAGCATTGGTAAGTCCAAATGGCATCACTACAAATTCATAATGCCTGCATCGATCCGAAGCAGATTTCGGTATATCTGATTCCTTAATCCTCAACTGATGGTATCCTGATCGCAAGTCAATCTTCGAGAATACCCTTTCCCCTTGCAGTTGATCAAACAAGTCGTCGATCTGAGGTATAGGATACTTATTCTTGATCGTCATCTTGTTAAGCTCCCTGTAATCAATACACAGTCGAAGGGATCCGTCTTTCTTCCGGAAAAAGAGAACGGGCGCTCCCCAAGGGGAAACGCTCGGTTGAATATAGCCCTTCTGTAACAATTCCTCCAGTTGCTTCTTGAGTTCATACATCTCGGTTGGCGCCATGCGGTATGGTGCCCTGGAAATAGGGGTTGCTCCAGGCTCTAATTCGATGGTGAATTCCACTTCTCTTTGCGGAGGTAACCCTGGTAGCTCGTCAGGAAATATATCTGAGAACTCATTCACAACTGGAATAGACGAGAGCTCTACTCCTTCCTCTTTCCTCATGGCATAACACCAAAGTCCATGACATCCCTGTTTCAGTAATTTTACTGCTTTCATTGCTTCTACTGATTTCTCCATCGCCGCCTCTTTCATGTCGTAGGCCAGCGCTTTGTCTTGATACTGTCGCAACGTAGTACACTCGAATCCGGACATGTACTGCTGAATCTCCGGCTTCATCCGCATATCAAAATGAAAAATCTTTTCTGCCTCCGTTCTGACCAAGTGTCGCACACAAGTCAGCTGATGATTAAAAGTTTTGATTACATCCATCGCAGACGCCTCCGAACTCGTGGTGAGAAAACTCTCGGATCTTCGCCTCTAACTGGACGAGGACAATCGTGCTTCCATCATTTGTTTGAATTCAGTCCATTCCGCTTTATGATTGTCTGGTAGTATTGCCTCCCACCAATCTAAGGACTCCCACGGAAAATACCGGGCAATAGGAACCTTCCGGTCCTCGGGACGATTAAGACCCGCGAATATCTTTTCCAACTCCTTGAGCGTGATCCCAAGTAAGTGTCTCACAGATCCGTCAAATTTTGGCGGGTGCAATTTAACCACTTCCGCAAGCCATCCTGTCTCCCGGTTATCCTCGTGGTGCTTTGTCCCATCGTGCCTCGCATGCGATCAACGACTGGGCGAATCGATTTATTTGCGCCACCACCGTTGAAGCACTCTGGCATGTTAGGGTTTGCGTCATCATTCGCCGATCCTTGCCGCCTCCGAATGGGAATCGGTTCGACTAGCCGATATTTCTGGGGTAGTTGCGGAATCCTCATGTCTCATGTTACCACGTCCGCGTCCACGACCGCGTCCGCGTCCACGACCTCCTCTCAGCATACTATAAACGTAATTTCTCAATATACAGAACAAATTTTTTGAAATAAAGTCCGTCAATACTCACAAAACAGTAATTAAGTAATACGGTAGTATAAGGGATTAAGAGACTTACAACCACGGTCCACATGACGACTTCGGCTGAACAGTGATGTTACAACGACCCGTAAATCAAATAACGTAAACAGACCCAATTAAAACCCGACAGCCAAGATATCCATAAATCTTATCTCCGATACCATATTCTGTAACACCCCGAGATATTCGGAATAATTACAGCGCCGTAAACCCTTTAAATAAGGATTTACAAGGCTAATTAAAAAGAAAAGTAAATACAAGACATCAATACTGCGAAAATTCAAGTTTATGAAAACGTATAACTGGTTCAACGGGTAATTAATACAACCATATCGAATTAATATCAAAAGGACACGCGTACTCGAGTACAGAAACCAAACCAAGACCACAAATCTCCAATAACAATAAACATCATCAACCCCTTCGTCCACGCTTGCATCGTGGTCGCTTTCCCTGCTCCTTGGCTACCTGAACATCAAAACAAATGTCCACCCCCGAAGGGGTTAGCAAAACGATGCTAGTACAAGTATCATATTTAAACAATTCGAATATGCATCAACAATACACAACAAGATACATCACACGGACTTCCGCTACCGGAATCCGACAATGCGAATCTACAAGATTCCATTACACAGCCTGGGTATTCCAATGATCCAGCGCCCTCAGCATAGATCCCAAGATGATCCCGTCGGACCAACACGAGGTGGAAATAACCCGTCCAATGATCCAGCGCCCTCAGCCTAGATCCCAAGATGATCCCGTCGGACCAACACGAGGTGGACATCCGATCCAGCGCCCTCAGCATAGATCGTACACGTATACAAACACAACTCATGCATACACATATGCCAAATCATTACGTTCATCAACATGAACATATAAATACACATATGCCAAATCATTACGTTCATCAACATGAACATATAAACGAATATCATGACAAATCAACGAAGTAAATATCATGTTCAACAACATGCATAATCATACGCATACTCCAAAAATACCGATATTAACATATCACGATACTTGCCTCGAAGATGGCAAGAACGATATACTTCAATGCTCTCGACGCACTCGAAGGCCGCCCCCTACGATCAACGTAACAAGCTCGAACCTTAACAAAAGGAACGATATACAAATCATCTCGAGTCCTAACAATTCGGCCTACGGCCGAAGAGCTCAAACTAAACAATCTGCCTGGATTGCTTAGCGCGCGCTACGTACTCTACGTAACGTGCGCTAAGCTGGACTGTTAGCATACGTTATCGTATAAGACTAGCGTGCGCTAGCCACGAATCGGCATCGACTCATTGTCTCATAACATACGCCACGACGCTTTGTGCGAAATCAACCTCGATAGCGCACGTTAACTCACACATGTTAGCGTGCGCTAATCTTGCATGGCAGAATACTGCAAACCGAAAACTGGGTTGAATGATGAAGAACTCATGAATCCTATGGTGATATTACAAGTTATCCTCGGGCATATCATGATAATAAGGTTTCTGGAAGATTTATGATTATGAAATACCAATATACGGATAGTTATCTCGATATCACAATTCCTCTACGATCTTCAAGAAATAATCTAAGTTCCATCGTCTTACGTTCCAAAACACATGATTCCAACGTATACAACGTATCAATGGCAATATCCGATTACTTGATCATAAATCGATTTAAACATGCTTAGGTGTCCTTATAATAAGATGGTTCAAAGGTTCATTCGACATCTAGTACCGATACGTCAAAAGTATCCTTCTAACATGTGATGAACGAAATACTTGCTATCCAAACATGATTCAAATCTTCCTTATGAACATACTAATCATTGGTGAAGAATCACCTACATCGAAGTAGTGAAGAACACGGATGAAATGAAGCAATCCAACACCGAAGGCTTGAACACCAATCTCCAATGATGTATGATCTTCAATCTCGAACTAGGAGGTTGAGGAGGTTGATACGGAGTGTTTAGGACGAATGTAGTTATGTTCTATGTGTCAAAGTTCGGGTTGTGGGAGGAGAAGGAATCAAATCACGAATAGGATGTCATCCTATTTATAATAAATGGCTATTAGCGCTAGACCCTATTCGTAGCGTGCGCTAACGGCTCACGCCTAAATCAGACTCGGCACTTAGCGTGCGCTACGCATCGACCAGAAGCGTGCGCTAAGGCGTTGACTCGGCTTTTCCCGAAAGCCGTCAGTGTACATCCGACACGATCCGACAGGTCCCCGCCGATCTCACCTACCGCACGTCTCAATCAATCTGACCACGCATAGCGTGCGCTAATTACACTCGGTAGCGTGCGCTATGAAACCACGTTAGCGTACGCTACCCTCAGCCTGTAGCGTGCGCTACATGCACAAAATTTCAATCTTTATATCACATATACGAAATTATATGCTCGACAACATCGGATAATGAAATACAGAGAATAGTACTCATACAAAAGTACAATCATTACAATATCACAAGTTCCAATTACATAACAGAAATCTCGGGTATTACAGATGATGCCATTGATTTCTCGATGGAAGTTATATTTAAGGGAGGTATGTGATAATGAGAATGAGAATAGAGAAAGAACTTGAATGAGTTGGATACGATTAATTTCTCACTGATGCGACAATTTATAGTGGAAAGGCAGCGTGAATCAAGGCAACTAGAATTACGAATTACGAGAAAAATTTTTTTAAAAATCTATAGAACGACACTTGCTCGTGTAGTCATAGTAAAACGTCATTATCAGTGACATATATCAGTTTTGGCGGGATACAGAATAGGCGACGAACTGCCTTTGTTCTATGTCCTTAAAAAAAATCAATTCATAGTGGATGAATTATTTATGCATAGTACACGACGTCCAAAGTTGAGAGAATATGAACTTAGATAGTGCGGTATAATATCATTATATTAGTTCAGATTTAATTTCGGAAATGAGAATTTTTGTATTTTGAATTAAAAAGGTACATATATATATTTACCAAGTACTTTTATTTTGAGAAAGTTAAAGTCTGCAATATATTATTTTAAAGCAAATAATTGAAGTATTTAAAATTCTTGTATCCTATTATGATCAGAAATATATTTAAGACAAATATATTTTGAACATTTTGTTTTTTTTCAAGTAAGTATTTATAATAATCTCTAAATGAAGTTATTTCCGAAAGGTGATGGTTGTGCAATTAAAAAAAAATGATATCAAAATTCTTATTGTGTAATTTTGAAACCTGGGAAAAATAAAAATTTAAATGAATATTTTCTTGTGGAACTAATCTTCGAACTTCTTTGCGGACGACCTATTATTTTGAGTCATAGAAATATTTTATAACATATGTGTCGATATCTTAATCAGGTTATTCTGTGTTTGAGGCATTTATACGTATTGATTAAGAAACTTGATATTTGAGAATTTATAATTTAACGGGTACTAGTAAAAACCTAGAAAAGTATATATAGATACTACATATGCGTTGTTTGAGTTACGAGTTAATGCGAGCATGACAATATTGGATAATATGGTTTGAGATGATTGATGATTTCTGTGATATCGTGATGATATTTAGTATATGATAAATATTTGAGAATAAAAATATTTTGACTGAAAGTTTTTAGAATGTATGTGATATTTATTGATTTATATTATTAAGTCGATGTAATGTAAGATGTCAGATGGTATTCTCTGATGTCTTTGGATAATTGTTGGTGTGATATGGCGGTGGCCAACGTCTAGTCCCCCGATGAATTATTTGGCAAAGGTTATAGGAACTATCCGGGCCGTGTTTGGACGTATGATCAGAGCGTGCTTATCGAGCGAATAATTGGCTAAGTCACAAGGATATTACTTGTATTATGGATAGTTCACTGCTTAGGTCGTTGAGAATAGCTATACAGATTTGACGGAGTCATTCTGAATGTTCAGTAATTTTACATATCCGGATGATATAATTACCTAGTGATATCCACATTGACTTATTATTATTGTATTGAGTCGGTTGTTGGATCAATCGATGAAACGATTTAATATTAATTAACTTACAAGATCGAAGTTACACCTCTTGTGAGAGTCAGGTGGTAATGGTAAAAGTGCAGAAAGATTACATGGTGAACAGAGTCTGATATTAGGGATTGGTACTCTAGTCTTTCTATCTTAAGTTTCGGGACGAAAGTTATTTTAAGGGGGATAGTATGTAATATCCGGAATATTTTAAATTCGATTTTTGATGATATAATTTTGATTTAATTATTTCTCTTTATTTTATTAGCTGACTATTTAAAAATCAGACGAGTTCTCTTGACATTAGGCGTGAATTAATCGAGATTTATTTTCTTATTAAATGATTAAAACGATTAACGTAGACCAGACGAAAATGTGGCAATTCGACTGAATAATTTATTTACTAGATCATTGGATCCATTTATGATATGAGTTGTACCATTTTAATACACCACTTACTTAATCATTAAGTATTATTCTATTATTATTTTATTTTATTATTATCATTAATAAACATCATTATTATTCTCATCTCCCTCCCTCACGTTTCTCTCTCTCACTGTAACACCCCCAAAACCATCCGGGATATTACAGCGCCGTGGGTCCCGCGCCGGAACCCACCAGGCTAAAAACCATTTACAAAACCAATTCAAAAACGCCAAAAGGCTGATGACGGTAATATTTTGCAAATACTCAAATATTTTCAAAAACATAATTCTGAAATACCGTCATAAAATACCATCTGAAAATACAAGGCGAAGTACCAAATCTTGACAGTTCAAAGTGTACGTTAAGCCACCCTTAAACGTACCGATAAAATAATTTGGGAAAAAGAGTTTGACAAAAATAACCCAAGTTCGTAAAATGCCAAAAAGGCCATTTTGAAATACACACATGCAGCGGATAAATGTAGTTCAAAATACACATTTGCAGCGGAAATGAATAACCAGAAAAGAAATACTCGATACTCCAAAACATGCCACCGCCAGTATCACATCGGGAAGCTCATCCCTTCACGACCGCTACTAGCTCGATCTCCGAGTACCTAAAAATAAAGCCCACGACGGGGTCAGCCACAATACTCAAAAATGATATCGATCACATCATCATAAATAATTACATACCAATGTAATAATACTGTAAGAATACTACCAACGTAATCTTACCATTATAACCTTACCAATTCATGGCAATCCAAACTAAATCGATCCTTACTATAATTCACATTTCGCATTCTCAAATGACGAAAAGAACTCAACAACAATTATACTGTACTGTATTCAAACAATACCAAGTGTCCTCAAATCGTCCTCATAACTCATAAGTGCGGAAATAATCCAATCTGTGCCAAATCCTGTCCGCCGGATTACATAATCAAATCTCAACCTAGATAAACCAATAATACACAACATATCTGTAGATCAACTACCACATGATAATGATAACAAATCCCGAACATCGATGTGCAGTCCGAATGCTCATACAATCAATAACAATGATCAACCAATACATCACTGAGAATATCATCGATATGATGAGTTCCAATATGACCAACCCAAGGTCAAAGTACAACCAAAATTATCATCAACATGATGAATTCCAATACGATCGACAAGGATCAACAATAACCGAGAATACCCTCAACATGGTAAACTCCAAATGATCAACAAAGGACCAACAATAACCGAGAATACCCTCAACAAGGTAGACTCCAAATGATCAACAAGGACCAACAATAATTGAGAATACCCTCAACAAGGTAGACTCCAAATGATCAACAATAATGGATCTCAAAGAAATAACTCTGACTGTCGAACATACCCCTCGGGCGTATGAACAACTAGTCGCAAACCGTCGAACATATCCAATCATACATGGAAGTATGAACGACCAAACGGTATGGCTCAAAGATGGACATCACAGTACGCCCGATCCCGAAATGTGTCCGTGCACAAGCCACCCCGGGTATCGATCAAATACACGTGTGGTCTTGTACCTAATTAGCCTCACGAACTACGTCTCGTGTGCACGGTTCAATGCGGAAATAATATCCACGCATAACCATCATGCACCTAGCTAAAAATCCTACACAATAACCAATCGAAACGCAGATATGATTCCAGATATGTCACGATGCAACATGACAACGAAACTCAAAAAATCACATATCCAATAAGGATCAAAAGACTCACCGAAGTGAAACAACAGACTGATAGTGAAAAGTCGACACGACTAATCAATATTCAAGACAATAATCCTGGGATCATCATCCCCGACAAATGATCAACACGATCAATGATCTCAATACAATCAGCCCTGGGATCATCATCCCTCAGCGAAGTAATCAATATGAATCCCAGCATACGAAACATCAACGTACAACATATATACAATAATTCCTCAGAACAACTATCCTCATAACTGAATAATACTGGAATTACCTCAAAGCCGAAGACAATATTCTTTCCACGAGCAACATCCCTGAACGAATACACAGTTATTCAAATAATCTCAAATAAGGTACCATCCATTCAATACCAATAAACCTTTATCCCGATACTTATGTCATCACGTTAACTATCCTCGATATCCGATATACTATACCCTTGACCAAAGATAACTCACGTCTTCCTTGAACACAATTAAATCATATACCTTATGATTTAATACAAGCCAGAGCACGATATACAACTCGTTAACCGACAACTTACCTTTCTAACAACATCGCTATACGAATTATAAATGAAATGAAAACGATACCATTCATCAAATATTATAAACTGAACAAGTATAAACTTGCCTCGATACCGATACCACGAAGTCATACTGTAATCCATTGCTTCTGCCTCCGAGCTCCTCACCGACCAAAAGCAACCTACGAACTCTCCAACCTTGACCGCAACACAACGGCCATAATCAACGCTCAATTATCGCGACCTAATGCAATAATCAAATGACAACACATCCGATAATAATCAATAACCAGTATAACCAACCAATCAAACTCAAAGGTTCAACAATACCTCGATCATTTACAAAACCGAACAATACAACTCAAACAATTACGAACTCATATCAACAATACAAGCCGAAATCCGATAAATCATAATTATCAATCAATAACCGATCAATAACCCAACAGTTCCACAATATCTCGATTAAACACAGTCTTAAACAATCCAGTTCAAACCATCACGAATTCATAATCACAACACGAAAATACTACACTGTCTGCCTACTTAGCGCGCGTTAAATGCATAACGTAGCGTGCGCTAAGTCACTCCCGATAGCGTGCGCTAGCCAGTAAGCTTAGCGTGTGCTAATGCTACACAGTTGCATGCATTCCAAGCATCGACTAACACTTTGCGACTACGAATCCGAATGAAAAGGAAATCATACTCCAAGATTAACAATAACTTTTCCAGATTCAAAACTCATCATCATGATCCATATCTTATCATACGAACTCAATCACTACAATCAACATAATGTTTAGTTTAAATTATCTTATCCATGTTAATAATCAAACCAACATATATCATTCCTCTTTGATGTGATATATATATCCAAGAATACCAAGATTACCATGATTCCATAATCATGTTCTTGACAACCATCATAATCCGATATGCTAACATGTAATTAATCACCTAAGCCATATATATCCGTATATCATCTTAACATCAAATCCGAAATGAAGGGAGATAAAAATCGACATATCTCCTGAACACCATTCAAAACCATACGAAACATATCAATATCCGCATACCAACAATAACATCAACGTTACTCAGTAAGGCATCTCTAATCATACTTATCAACTCATTAATATGATAATCATCATCTCAAGAACACCAATATTCAATCCCTAAAACGAAATCCAAAGTGAAGATTAATTACCTCTTTGAAGAAAAGGATGGATTATCAAGGTTGAATTCGTTCCCAATCATTTCCAAGCTCCAAATGTTTATAAGGACGCTTAACTCCCTCATAATCCAGTATTTGGAACCTCAAGACTCTCTCTATGAATTTCATTCCAAGAATCATTAATAATTTCAAGAACAAAGCTTTGAATCCATGCTCTCCATCTTAATCTTGTTAAAGATCATCATCGCATAGTGTTTTAGGAACTCAAGTACCTCCCAAAGCTCTCTCTATCGAGTGAAAGGAAAGAAATGGACGAAATGCTTCATAACACCCGTATGTCCCCTTTTTATAAAGTGTATTACTAGCATGCGCTAAACCTTATGTTTAGCGTGCGCTACGGCCTTAGCGTGCACTAACTGACCTTGTTAGCGTGCGCTATCGCAGCCCAGAGGCCGCTGTCTTCCCTCGAACATGAGCTTACGTACGTAATGCCCATGTATTAGCGTACGTAACTTACACTGTTTAGTGTACGTAAGTCCTTGCATTTAGCGTGCGCTAATATCAGTTGACTTGCTACAGTCTACGTACCGCATGTGCCTCCACATGCCGATCTGACGAGGATAAGATTCCTTTTGACCGATCTACAATTAGCGTGCGCTAAGCCTCATGCTTTAGCGTGTGCTAATACTTCAGGACAACAACCGTTGACTTACCACAATGTGCGCCGAAAGCAACCGGGTCCACACGCAGATTCCTTCCGATCTGACTGCATTTAGCGTGCGCTACATTCTGCCTCTAGCCTGCGCTAACCATGAACGATAGCGTGCGCTATACTTGAACATTAGCGCGCGCTAATCACGCTACACTTAGCCATTTTCCAATTCTCCTCGTCCGTCTCGACATACCAAAATACGAACATACTGCATACTGAATACATGTACTGAATCCAATAACATCATCATATGATACACCCAATATCAAAAGTACGATAACCTGATACACGGTATCCTCAAAATAATTATCGAACCACTACGACAGTTATACGAGTACAAATACAACTGTCTCAGTTCTCAATTTATTATATCCATACTGTATAGACACCAAGCCATCCAGTATATCTTAGATAAAATAACGCGAAAAATTCATACTGAAAATCCGGGTATTACACTCACCAACTCTCTCATCATTATTATTCTTATCTCCCTCCCTCACGTTTCTCATTATTTCTCACCAACTCTGCACTCCATTTCTCTCATCCCTCTCCCTCACGTTTCTCTCTCTTTCACCAGCTCTCCTCTCCATTTCTCTCATCTCTCTCCCTCACGTTTCTCTCTCTCTCTCTCTCTATCACCAGCTCTCTCATCTCTATTTCTCTCATCTCTATTTCCTCCCTATCTCTCTCTATCCGTCCCTCTCGACGAGTTTTAGGCAACGGTGAAGAAGGGCGAGGTAGCGGGACTTGGGGCCAGACTTCCGACTTCAGCAGAGTTCAAAAGAGGTCGGATTCTGAGTCTCGGGTCAGAGTTAATGGAGGTCCGGATTGAGTCGGATATGTACTGGGTTCTTGACCTGGAGATGGTGATCCGACGATCGGAGAGAGATCTTTTGACAAGAAGTCAACTACCTGAGTTGAGTTTTTCCGACGAATGGAGATGGCTTCTGACCTGAACGGACGAGATGAACGGAGCCTTGGAGAGACTTCCGGCAAAGAGTTGCAGGCGGGTCTGGAGTTGGTAAAGTTCGGCTATGGTCGGAACTGAGTTGGAGCTGGACGAGTTTGGACGGGTCGGTTTTCCGGCGACCCAGAATCCGGTGATGCAGGGAGAACACGTCTGGCCGGACTGAGGGTGTGTGCTGTATGTGTGTTTTCTGTGGGTGTACAGTATGTATGTATATATATATATATATATATATATTTAAATATATATCAATGTATATGTGTGTCCAGATCTATATATATATGTTGTGTGTGTTTGTAAGTATTGTATGTGTTGGTGTTGGAAAATATTGTTAGGCCGGATTCATCAATTTGGAGAGTTGGGAAACGGAGATTAATTTGGGTTAGAGTTTTGATCGGTTGACTGTCCATTGGTGTTCCTAAATTGACAGTCAAATTTCGATTAAATTCAGCTACCTTTTGATTTTGACCCAATTCAAGGTATGATGTCATTAATATATTATCCAGTGATAATTAATCGAGTTATCAGAATCAAATAAATTAATGATAGTATCTTGATTTATAAATCGTGTATTAAGGTATGATAATCGGACGTAATTTGGGGATCATTGAGCTCGTGAGCTATCCCGTGATCGGGAATCGTGTTCGTTGGATCTAAGGTTGTTCGAGCGACCGGTAGTTTCCTTAGGACGTTGTTCGAGAGCGATCGTATCATCACCGGTGTTAAGGTAAGTTAATTCTTACTCGGTTAAAAGGATATTCATTCCTTTCGTTGTTGTTCATTCATAATCATAATTCATTCATAAAGTACTAACCGTATTGAGACTTGTAATTGTCAATTAATCACTTCAGTCACAAGGAACGACGGTTCCAATCATTTCATTGAGCTATCATTCATTTCACTGTCATTTCATCTCGGTGAGTCATTATTGATTTCGATGTCACTTTTGTTATCTCGTGGCATTCCAGGTCATACTGGCGTGCCTGTTGGTATGTGTAGGATTATCATGTCGGGCACATATTAAGTCGTGTGTTGGTTGTTGGCCTCACATTGGATTGTGCACACAAGAAGATTACTTTGTGAGACTGATTAGGTACAAGACCACACGTGTATTCGATCGATACTCGTTGGTGGCTTGTGCACGGACACATTTCCATCCCGGGCGTAGTGTGGCGCCATTCTTTGAGCCGTACTGTTAGTTGATTCATATAGCATGTTTGATTGCGTATGTTTTCAACAGGATTGTGATTGTTCAACTCTTGAGGATTGTTATTCTGTGTAATTGACCCCGTTGGGGAATTTTATTTTCAGGTCATGGCAAGGCTAAGGCACGGGAAGAGAACGTTGACGGCGAGAAGTCCCAGTGATACTAGTAGGGGGCCCCAGTCCTTTTCATTCACTCGTGTTTTCTTTATTTTATTTCCGCTGCAGACTTCCGTTTGAATACTCATTTTATACAGTGTCGTATGTTTTATCTTCATATAAAATATTCACGTATTCTATATTATCTTGGGTGTGTTGTATGAAACTCCTCATCGGAGTAATTAATGATGTAATGTCGTTCGGTACTACATTTACCCTGTGTATTTCATTCATTTTCACTCGCCTGGTGGGTCCCAGTCGGGGGTCCACGGCACTGTAATATCCGCCTAGTTTGGGGTGTTACAGGTTTTCTCAACCTAAGCTCCGATACCATAATCTGTAACACCCCCAGATTTAACCGGAAATATTACAGCGCCGTGGGCCCCGAGATGGAGCCCACAAGGCTAAAAGAATTTTTCGCAAACATTACAAATGCCCAAGAGGCCAACGACGGTACTATCTTTAAAAATGCACAAAGACTTATAAAAATCCATTTATCAAAAACCGTCGTAAAAATTCATTTGAAATCACAAGGCCAAACGGCCGAAACTCAAAAGTTTAGAAAACGATTTCCAAAGTAACCTCAGTTACCGGATACCAAAAGAGCATTTCAAAATACTCACGCAGCGGAAAAAGACCAACCATAAAGATACTCTAGCAGTGGAATACAAGAACCAATCAAGAAACTCATTGCACAAAACATGTCCTAGCCAGTATCCTCCGGGAAGCTCATCTCTTCACGACCGCTACAAGCTCGATACTCCAAGAACCTAAAAAGAAATCCCACGACGGGGTCAGCCATAATATCCAACAATAATAACCGTCACATCACATTAATAAATATATACCAATGAGAATATAATGTAAGAATACGACTAATGTAATCTTACCGCCATAACTTTGCTTACTCAAGTAATTCTCATCAGAATAACATTATCACATTTCACATCTCGTATTCGATTAACCAATAAACTCGAACATAATATATGTACTGTATCTCAAACAATACTCAAGATTCTCAAACTATCATAACCAACTCACGATACGGAAAAGTAACAGTTCTGACCAATACAATCCATCGGATAGCATCATCAAATCCCAAAATGATAACCGATTATCCATCACAAGACGAATACCAAAGGAAATACGGAACATACCTCGAGATATGAAGTGCCACGACAATCATATCAGTCTAATTCGAGATCAGATCAATGCAATACGGAAACGGTCCTAACACAAGACCTACAAATGCATATTCATATGACCACGTCAATATGCTCACAACAATAACAATGATGTATACTCAATGGAAATCCGACGATCCAGCGCCCTCAGCATAGATTCCCTTGATAATCCTATCAGATCATCATAAGGTGGATAACCAACAATACACATATGAACAACAACACATGATAAAATCAATGATGCGAATTCACAAGATTCCATCAACACAATACTGGTAATCCAACGATCCAGCGCCCTCAGCATAGATCCCCATGATGATCCCGTCGAACCAACGCATGGTAGAAAGCCTGTCCAACGATCCAGCGCCCTCAGCATAGATCCCCATGATGATCCCGTCGAACCAACGCATGGTGGACATCCGATCCAGCACCCTCAGCATAGATCCTCATGATTCCTTCGGATCATTTACAACATAACAATGTAATTATGCATACACATATGCAAATCAATATGTTCATCAACATGAACCACATATGAATCAAACATGAACGACACTATGATGACACAACTAGGACGACCTCATGTTCAGCAACATGAATGGCAACCTGCATGATCAACATCATCGACACTAAACCGAAACAATCCTGAATACTTGACCCGAGTCCTTTGGAAGCAATCTCGATGCCAAATCACCACCGAAGATTATCTGCAATGCTCGGCAACCCAAACTTACCATGGACTGCAGATACTCATATCCTCGTCTTTACCATAATGTATCCTCGATACCCAAAATTCCAATAATCCGAAATGAATCATAAACTTTATGATTTAAATCCCAGAATCGGAAAGACAACACATAATACAAATCTCCAGAATTTGCAGTAATAATCATTGCTATATGCATTATAAACGAAATGAAACTGAAACCATTCATTAAACATTATAACTGAGCAAGTAATAACTTGCCTCGATACCGATACGATGATGATGAAGCCGCTACCAGTCACAATGCCTTCGTCTACGAGCTCCTCGGCCCCGATCAAAAGCAACACAATGGACATACTCGAACATGACTGCAACATCCGGTTATAATCACCGATCAATAATATCAACCTATCGAAGTAATCAAATAACACATATCCGATAACAATCAACAACCGACAAAACTAACCAATCGAACTCAACGGTTCAACAAAACCTCCAATAACGCAGTCAGAACAAACCAAATCAAATTATCACGAATTCATAATCAAAACACAAAAATACTGCATTGTCTGCCTACTTAGCGCACATTAAACGCATAATGTAGCGTGCGCTAAGTTGCTCCCGTTAGCGTGCGCTAGCCAGTAGGCTTAGCGTGCGCTAATGCTGTACAGTAGCATGCATTCCAAGCATCGACTAACATCTTGCGACTACGAATACGAATGAAGGGAGACATAAATCTCCATATCTCTTCAAGATAAACGACACCATAACTATCACAAGGATCATATCAATGTCCATATATCAATAACAACATCAACAATCAACCCGACTCGATAACAAGGATCATATCATACTCAATCTGGAATTCAACCTAGTATCATGATTCATCTCATCTAAATCGACCAATATAATTACCATGATTCAGAAATCCATCTTACATCGGGTTAAATGAATCAACATCCTTATAGTATGAAGAATCTTAACTAACATCCGAAACTCTTATCAAAATTCCATTGAATCTCATATAACATCATCATTTGATTACCCAACATGCTCCTCACATGTAATCATCCAAGAAAAACGAACCACCATCAAAGGGATACGAAAATTACCTAGATTGGATGAACCAAGAATAAGAACACTTGACTCTATTCCAAGAATCATGAATAACTTGAAGAACAAGGCTTGAATCCATTCTCTCCATCTTAATCTTGTTAAAGATCATCATCTCACCGTGTTTGGGATCAAGAACCTCCCAAAGCTCTCTCTATCGACTGAAGGAGAAAGAATGGACTAAATGCATCTCAAAACCCATCTGTCCCCTTATATAGAATACATTACTAGCAAGCGCTAACATCTCATGTTTAGCGTGCGCAACAGCCTTAGCGTGTGCTAACTGACTTTGTTAGCGTGCGCTATCGGGGTCCAGAGGCCACTGTCTGGCTTCGTACATATGCTTGCGTACGTAATGCCCATGCATTAGCGTACGTAACTTACACTGTCTAGCGTACACAAGTCCTTTGCCCTTAGCGTGCGCTATCCGAAGTTGACTTACTACAGTATTCACCTACCACTCGTGCCCCCACATGCCGAAAGCATCCAATAAAGCCAAGATTCCCTGTTGACCGATCTGATATTAGCGTGTGCTAACAATAGGATTAGCGTGCGCTAATGCTTTATGACAAACATCAGTTGACTTCGTCGGCACATGTGCCGAAAGTGACCGGGTCCACACACAGATTCCCTTTGATTTGTTCTGAACTAGCATGCGCTATCTTTTACCATTAGCATGCGCTAAACCTGCACGATAGCGTGTGCTAGGAATGCATATTAGCGTGCGCTAATAATGCTACACTTAGCCGTTTCCCGCAATTTCTGTCCAACGTCTCGACATACCAAAAATCAACATACGACGCACTGAACACAATACTGAATCTATTAATATTCTCATACGATATACCCAATATCAAAAGTGCGATAATCTGATACACGACATTCTCAATTGTAATTTTCTACCAAATACGACAATTATACCAATACTGACATCTCAGTCCTTCATTATTTTATCCATATTGTACAGATTCCACGTTGTACAACATAAATCGGATAAAATAATATTAAACATCAGTAGTAGAAATTCCGGATATTACAAATGATAGGGATCATTCCAAAACCTTCACATTGTGAATACCGTATACGTATAAACCCTTCAATCATATGTCCCGATCAAGTATTAGGGTCATGGTAATGTCAAACCCTATTATAACTTGACTCTATGCATTTTTTTAATGCAAACCGAGATCACCAAGCTCTCGTGTATCAAATACAACTATCACTAACTGCTTTGGCCAAAGACTTATGATCTCATTTGCCATTAACCGCATAGGACATTACCTGCTCACTAACAGGAGAAAGAATCCTATCTTGGTATTCAGTAGAGACTGCTACTTGTCAACTAAGTTGCATTTTGAGGTTGACCCCACCAACTGACGATTGGATCGAACTACTCTAATGACTAACTTAATGTCACAAGCACATATCCTACTGAAACCTCAAATCAAAGGTCCATGTATACCTATCACAATCTTTTGATTCAGTCATTGACAATCCCTGAGTGATATCCATTTGACCGAATCGAGTTGAGTCGTGTTCGAGTATACTAATCCATTAGCATACCTATAATGTGTGCTCTCACTAACTCTTGGTGAAGACAGGCACTCTACATGTCAAAGTACACGTTATAAAAGTCTTGTCTAAACTTACTGCCCAGTTAACTTTTATGGACTTGCAAACCAGTTAAGTATTCGAGTCCCAAACACTTCCAGTGCCTTTCTCCTTATGTCCATAAGAAGTGGAATGTTTGCTCTCAAATGTAAGGACTATTATTTTATATACCAAATCGCAATGCCTGTGATATATAATAATATAGAAATAATAAATGCCTTATTTAATATAATATTCATAATAACAATACAATGCTCTCACTCTCTCATCCTTTGAGTGGAATTCGAGGGCATATTCCTAACACCGAGAGTGAAAAGTACCTTAACAGAGTTGTGGTCAAGTTGAACCGCTCTGCGAGAGTCCTATTCGACCCGAGTCCAATCACTTCAACTACGAATGAGCAGTAGCAATCATGAGCACCACCAACAATAAAAACCAATAGAAACCGAAAAATAAAAACATCACTCCAAATAAAAAGGGCCATTTTGGAGCTCATACATAATTCCGTCTCTGGTGGCACAGGGAGCGGTTGGTCCAGTACACAGGAAAATTTGGGCTTAAAGTAGTGGCTTTTTACGATCCTTAAACAAAACCCCAAAAAAAGAAACAAACAGCAAGTCATCTTTGACTCAATTCACCCCCTAATTTAAAACACACGGGTCCATTTTTATACCCTACCTCGGTATAGGCGAATATGGCGGCCCAGAAGCAGCTCTTGTTAAAGTAATTGTTGCCGTCTTCTTCCAGCCTCTCGGATTGCTTCGACACTCTGTTTAGGATATCTTCTCCTCCTGCGCTAAGTCCTCTCAATTTCTTCTTCTTTCCCTTACTTCCAAGTTTGGTATCGGTTCTAGAATCTATCGACCTTGTCTTGGTCCGACCCTTTTAGAGGTTGCCCTAATTGATTTGATCAATCCGGAGTTCGATAAGCTTCTGAATTTTTCTGAGGCATTTGGATTTCATGAGAAGAGGAAAGGAAAGGAAGGGGAAGGAAATGGGTGGGAGGGAAAATGGGTATAATAAGCTCAAATACTTTTTTGATCTTCTTTTACCCTGCCAGTATGGGTGGGTGAAAAGACCCGATGGGACATGTGAGAAAGTTACTGTTTTAATGTGGACGATATTGGAAAAAACCAACTTATATTTGAGATTTGTGTTGGAGAATTAGTTTTAATCAATGGAAGAGGTTAACCTAATATAAGTGAGTGTATTGTGTTTTGCGCCCAAATAATAGTGAGCAACTTTGAGCTAATATAATTAGAAGTCACACTTGCAGGAAAAATCAATTATTGTGTGAATGAAAACTTGGCTTAAATGTGGTATGGCTGTAAGTTGCGGGTTTGTGGGAATTATTCCAAATTCCAGGGCCTTATCTATTATAAATTGGTCGGACCTGTAGAAGTGGTTTTAGGCCCAAAAATCCGTTGGGATTTTGTCTGGACAAGCCCACATTCTAGAAGCCATTTAAATTTAAATTCATTTTGGAATTTTTATGGTTTTTTTAACAACCCATTTGATCCAATAAATGGTCTAGTTAATGGCCTATTGAATGTTGGAGGTCCAAAGGGGCCCTCCTCCTCCATTCCAAAATACCCAGCTCACACTCTTCCTTGAGCTCTCCACTTTTTATTTCCTTAGAGCATAGCATTTTTCCTTTTTATCACAAATGTCGGAGTTCTACACCATCAAAAGTCCGTAGGGTGTACGAAAGTGAATCCTTTGGTACACGAGATTGGGTATTGTATCTTAGAAACCCACTTACCCACAGAGGCTTGAAGCATATAGGCGGATAATAAGAGTTTAAGAACACACGATTAAATTGTATCTTCGTCCAAGATTAAATACCAAGTCCCTACCTCGAAGACGACGTCTTACACAGTTAGCTCCAAGTGTGATTGTGAGCCTACCTAGGGGTGGAGCCATATAGGAACAATAGGGTTCAGGCGACCTCTTGAAGAAAAAAAATATACTAAAATGATTAATGAGATTTGTTAAAAGTCCAGTCTATATATATATATATATATATATATATATTATAATAATAATAATAATAATAATAATAATAATAATAATAAAACATATTATTAATTCTCTTTCTTATATGATATTTTCTAATTTTTGGATTTTTATTTATCTAAAATCTTCTATTTCACATTAATTTTGAATGAAACTCCAATGATTGGAGAACTTAATAAATACCTAGAATCAATAACTATTTTCCCATTCATAATTATTCTGCACCACTAATTAATTTGACAAATAATTGAGTTGGCTAAATAAATAGCTATATTTTTACTAAATATAATTTGATCAATTATTAAGTTGATCAAATAAATAAATTTATTTTTTAGTGTGTAATCTAATTTGGCCAATCTATTGATGCTTAATTTAATTTGATCAATTTATTGACATCTAACAATTTGAATCCCTCATCAGTTTGAATTAAGCACCATCATTTGGACTGTAACACCCCAAACTAGCCGGATATTACAGTGCCGTGGATCCCCGACTGGGACCCACCAGGCAAATGAAAATGAATGAATTACACAGGATAAATGTAGTACCGAACCACATTACAACAGTAATTACTCCGATGAGGAGTTTAATTACAACACACCAGGACAATACTGAATACTAGTGTATTTTATATGAAGATAAAATACACAACACTGAATGAAACGGAGTATCCAAATGAAAATCTGCAGCGGAAGATAAATGACAATAATATGAATAACTGAAAGATCGGGGCCCCCTACTAGTATCACTGGGACTCCTCGACATCAACATGCTATTCCCGTGCGTTTGCCTTGCCATGACCTGAAAAACAAAATCCCCAGCCGGGGTCAGTTAAACAGAATAACAATCCTCAAGGGTTGAAAATACACAAACATGATTTCACTGAAGTTATGAAATATCCTTAGTTATGAATTACGCAGAGGGGCATCATAGTACGCCCGTAGTGTTCTGTGCAAGTGTACAAGACGAATGACCGGACACACCCGTCCTTGTACCTAATTAGTCTCACGGAGGTAATCTGTTACCGTGTGCACAGTCCAATGTATCACTCCCTATACATGGCCATAACGTGCCCGACTAAAAATTCCACACAGCCACATTCGGCCACGCAATATGAACCCAGAAGGTCACATGAACGAGAATGACCATAATGAATATCAAAGAATAAATAATAATCTGACAAAGTTAAGAATGACTCACCGAGATGAGAGTAATAATGAAGTGATGGATAGTTTCAATGGAATGGTTGGAACCGCCGTTCCCATTAATGAAGTGATTGTTCAACAATTACAAGTCTCAATATGATTAATACAATGATGAATGAGTTATGATTATGAATGATCAACAACAAAAGGAATGAATATCCTTTTAACCGAGTAAGAATTAACTTACCCAATACCGGTGACAATTATCCTTCCACGAACAACGTCCTAATTGAGATATCGGTCGCTCGAACAACCTTGAATTATACAATATCCAACAACCTGTTCAATATACGAATCAAACACGAATATAACGAACTCAAAACGTCGATACAATTAAACTGAGTTCATTGGGGCATTATATCGAATACGTTGTGGCCAAACTCCGATTGTTTACAATCAAATCTCAATATACCAATATCAAATCCTCCAAGAAGCGTTTCAAACCAACAAACATCTTCCAAATGATCAATAATCCAAAATGAATATCCGAAAACGTGATTATAATGACAATTAAACGAAAACCCCCAATTTCAACTCGATATTCAAAGTGTTCTTGAATAATCCCTCAATAATCCAATGAATCCTTATATAAACTCATAATCATATACATATCCCTTCATATAACATGATTATAATGTCCAAAACATCATATCTCAGCATAGAATCTAAATCCAAGGTGTTGAAGAAATTACCTCTTGAAGATCCAACCACTTCGATCCGAAGAACACGAGTTTAATCGAGTATCCAAGCTTCACAACCGAATGAAAATGATTAAAAACCACACTCAAGTGATAGGTGAAGAGAATTTTCTCCCTCAAGCCTCTCTCTCTCGTAAGAAGGTGGAAGAAATGGAAGGAATGGGCTGAAATGCTCAAAAAACGAATTAAAAGGGGTTGACTGCCCTGTCGGACACGGCCCGTGCCGATCGGCACGGTCGCGGCGCGCAACTGGCCAGCTGGGACTCGACCGTGTCCGCTTGACACGGTCGCGGCGCAGAGGGGCCTTCCGACAGTGACCCGTCCGACAGCGACTCGGCATGACTCGACCGTGTCCTGGAACACGGTCGGGCGTCTGGCGATCGGTTACGCTTATCCCGGAAGAGTTTGACTCGGCCGTGCCAGACGACACGGTCGAGTCCTGAGGGCAGAGACTTCAGCAATTCCGGACGAGTACAGCACGGGCCGTGTCGGACGACACGGCCGAGTTCGGTCGGCAGTGATCGGCCAATAACTGAAAAATGAGTGGGTGAGCTAAAACGACCATAACTCTCTCGTCCGGACTCCGATTGACTCACCGTTTGAACCATTGGAAAGCTAACTCGATGATCTATAATATTGAAAAGATTCAGAATTTTTGGAGTTACCAAATATTAATGGTGCTCTAACAAAGTCGAACTCATATGCGGAAAGTTGAACAATGGACAATAAAGATACACAACTCGAAGTTTCTCCGAACGGTGAACATGGGTGAATGAACATGATTGATGAATGATTATAAATGAGTGAAAATCCACTGAGTGACAATTACCGAATGAAATTACTGAATGATAATGACTGAATTACAACCGGGTATTACATGGACAACTTAAATAACCACTTAGAAAGGATGTGAATTATACAATTATGCAACTAGAGCACTACATTAACTCTCTCTTACGTGGTATTTCTTTTTTTTAATTCTTATTTATTTAAAATCTTCTATCTTATATCGATTTTGAAGGAAATTTCACCAGTTGGAGAACTAAATAAATACTTAGAATCAATGTATATTTTATCATTCCACAATTATTTACATCAATAATTTAATATGGCCAATTATTGAGTTGGGTGCAATGAGTTTAGTGAAAATAAGTAAGAAAAACTTGCAGTTGAAGAGGGATAATGAGTTTGAAGAATTGACAAGCATCTTCGTTTTGTAACAAACACGATATTACAGTTTCTATCATGGATGAAAAATATATATTCCAGGGAGATCACGATGTAATGCTCCAATGAAGACAAATAGCCATCAATACCTTGTAGACAGGGGCAGAGCCATCCTTTAATTTCCGCTATGAATATTATTAAATATCCACTTCGCAACGGAATGGGAAATGGGTGGTTGAAAAATAGCTTGATTGTTTAAATTGAAAAAGATATTTTCGCTTTTGTTAATAATGAAACTATACAACATTTTCAGAATATGGCAGGACGTCGTTGATATTTGTAACTTGTATTATTTGTTTTATTATGAACTATGAATTAAACAACAATGTTTATCTCTTTAGTATTATTCTTCTATTGGATTTTTTGAATTTTTTGTATCCTGCCCCCTTGATCACATAATCCTGTATCCGCCACTGAGCATACCCTAAACCTCCTCTATCTTTATATTGTTTACTGTTGATATATATTTACAAATATTTCCAACGATTTGAAACTCTTATCATACTAGTAAGTTATGGTTATTGCTTATATCTGTGATGAGGAGTATTCTATGGAAAATCAACCGTAAAAATAAAAGCTCAATCATAATTCGAAAATTAAATCACAGAGCTGGACGGACATTCGGCAAGATCTAGATAATGTCTCTCTATGTCCGACACAAGGATGCCATATCTCAAAGGCGCCATCAGAAACCAACCCCGTCGGCCAAATATATCATATCAGAATCCATTGTATCCTCAATATATGTGCACATAGCCAACATTCCCAGTTGGTCACGAGTATATCTCTGCCTACTAGACATATATATCACATAGTGGAGCCATCCATATCACACAAACTTTCATATTCTCCAAACATATCAAACATATAGGGGCCCAATTAACCAAAGTTTTACAAGTCATAATGTCACATCATAATTTTAATATGGCAACTGCACAATAAGCGCTTAAAGTACAAAATCTAGATCATGACAAAAAAAGTAAAGTGCACATGTTAGCAACCGAGTACTCGTTCATGCAAATTGCAATAGAAAATCAAACAACTAAAATATGGACTAAAAGTAACAATATTAGAAATAACAAAAAACTAAACCAAATTACAAAAAATGATAGTAACAAAACTTAAGTGTAGAAGTCACCCGAAGTGATCTTCTGCCCGCAAGACGATAAACGGCTCATCCCCAAAGGTAAATGACTTCACGTCTCGTAGGTAGTAGCACCAGAAAATCCACGAGCTCCGACGAACTGGAATGAAGTGAGGACGAAGATGACTATGAAACTATGTATGCAGTATTTCGATTTTTTGCATGCACTGATGCAAGTGAGATACATGCCTATTTATACGCCATCTCACACCTACGGGGAATTAAACATAGTCACTAGTGGTTGTCATAATGGAGGCATTCATGCTGCATTGATCACAGGATTTACAAAATCAAAAGGTAGGAGTTAGAGAATTCAAAAGGCAGCCATTTACTCCTCATCATCACACCTAGGAGGTTATTGCCATTTTCTGACTGAATTTGAACAGTTAGGATACACATGGACTGTTTTCAGCTTCTTGACCGCTCGAGGGATGTACCTGGACATCTTCATGTGCATATACGAGCCCAATAACATTGTTGAGCTAGTCCAAAAATCTTTAAGCAAGCCCACGACCAGGCCCAAAGGACAGCCCAAAGACCAATTGCCAAGATCCAAGGCCAAAGTCCAAGGTCCATGGCTCGCGGTCGAGGTGAGGCAGGCGGGCAGTGGCGGCGCGTGCGTGTGGGCTTTAAGCCCATCACATGTGCCTTTAATTATTACATGTATAATGAAACTCCATATATACTTGAACAATGATAGTGTAACACCCCCAAACCACTCGGGAATATTACAACGCCGCAGGCCCTCTCTGTGAGGATCTACCAGGCTAAATGCATAAACAATATATCATATTACAAGCCAACATGGCTAATAATGAACCATTAGACCGATTTGGTCTTTTACCACAATATACACATCAAACATACATAACTCTGCCTCGACTCATACTCATGCCAGGTTCAAATACACGAACCATATTTTACAACCATGGAATATGACAGTGGAACATACAATACAATATGACTTAACCAGTATACTCACAACTGGTGTTCATGTGAATAATACTGTCTGTATTCCATCATTCTTCGTATCGATCCTGTGTTTAGCTCCCCAAGGACCTGCATGTTAGGCATACTTGTTAGATTTTGATGATGTCTGTAATATCCGAAATTTTGATTTCCGGTAAAATTTTTTTGGCGGAAGTCTATCTTAGTGACTCTATTATGACTGTTTCATCATTCCGAGAATGATTAATTCTACACTTTTTGTCATCCGAGTTCGTCTCGGTGTCGTTCTGTTGAGTTCCGTGTTCTTAAGCGACTTTTCCACGTATGAGTTCGACTTTGTAAAATAACCATTAATTCTTGAAAACTCCAAAAATTCTGAATCTTTTCAATATTATATAGCATCAAGTTAGATTTCCAATAGTTCAAACGGTGAGTCAATCGGAGTTCGGACGAAGGAGTTATGGTCGAAAAAGCTAAGACTGCACCGTGTGCTTTTTTGATGCTGGAGCGGGCTGTACCGCGGGCCGCGGCCCCTTCTGGCCGGGCCGCAGCACAAAACTGTTTTGCTGGGCGTTTTTGGCCTTGTGCCGCGGCACATTCAGCCCGTGCCGCGGCACACAGTGCAGATTCTTCTATAATTTCGTTTTTTTGAGAGGAACAAGCTCATTTCTTCATTTCACTTTTTCCTCTCTTCCTTGGGGCGATTTTGGGGTGTTTCAACATCATCAAAACTCAGAGATTTCATCTTCTTCAAGTTGTAGTGTGGATCAACAACATATTTATGGATTTTTCATCCTAATCTAAGGTAACTTTCTTCAACCCTTTTCGATTTTGAGTTGGAGCATGATGTTTTGGATGGTATAATCATGAATTGTGATGGATATACGTATGATTATGAGTTTTTACGAGTTATCATCGGATTGTTGGAAGTTTTTCTCAAGAAAACTTTGAAGGTTGACTTGGAATTGGGTTTTGCAATTTAATGATATCGTAAACTCGATTTGAGCATTTCGTTTGGATTATCGATTGTATTGATGGTGTTTTGGTGGTTTGGATCATTCAATAGAAGTTGGTTTTTGATACAAATGGGTTTAGTTGTTTAAGAAGGGAATTTGTTTTTAAGGTGTTTGTCGAAATGCCCCAATGAACTTGGTTTAGTTGTATCGACATTTTGAGTTCGTTATATTCGTGTTTGATTCGTATGTTGAACGAAATTTTGGTAATTGTGTTATTCAAGGTTGTTCGAGCGACCGGTAGTTTCCTTAGGACATTGTTCGAGAGAGATCGTATCATCACCGGTGTTAAGGTAAGTTAATTCTTACTCGGTTAAAAGGATATTCATTCCTTTCGTTGTTGTTCATTCATAATTATAGTTCATTCATAATGTATTAACCGTATTGAGACTTGTAATTGTCAATTAATCACTTCAGTCACAAGGAACGACGGTTCCAATCATTTCATTGAGCTATCATTCATTTCACTGTCATTTCATCTCGGTGAGTCATTATTGATTTCGATGTCACTTTTGTTATCTCGTGGCATTCCAGGTCATACTGGCGTGCCTGTTGGTATGTGTAGGATTATCATGTCGGGCACATATTAAGTCGTGTGTTGGTTGTTGGCCTCACATTGGATTGTGCACACAAGAAGATTACTTTGTGAGACTGATTAGGTACAAGACCACACGTGTATTCGATCGATACTCGTTGGTGGCATGTGCACGGACACATTTCCATCCCGGGCGTAGTGTGGCGCCACCCTTTGAGCCGTACCGTTAGTTGATTCATACAGCATGTTTGATTGCATATGTTTTCAACAGGATTGAGTTATAATGTGACCGATTCACTTTTGATCGCATGTGTTCGACGGTTTGAGATTTTGATCAAACTTGTGGTTTATACAGCATATATGATTGTGTTTATTCAACTCTTGAGGATTGTTGTTCTGTGTAACTGATCCCGTTGGGGGATTTTATTTTCAGGTCATGGCAAGGCAAAAGTACGGGAATAGAATGTTGACGGCGAGGAGTCCCAGTGATACTAGTAGGGGGCCCCAATCCTTTCAGTCATTCATGTTGTTGTCATTTATTTTCTGCTGCAGATTTCCATTTGGATACTCCATTTCGTTCAGTGTTGTGTATTTTATCTTCATATAAAATATACATGTTTTCGTTATTATCTTGGGTGTGTTATAATGAAACTCCTCATCGGAGTAATTGATGATATAACGTGGTTCGGTACTACAATTATATTATTTAATTCATTAATTTTCACACGCCTGGTGGGTCCTAGTCGGGGGTCCACGGCACTGTAATATCCGCCTAGTTTGGGGTGTTACAGAGTTGGTATCGGAGTGTGGTTTTGAATACTACCTTCCGAGTCATATTTCATTTGAAATCATCATTCATCAGACTAGTATCATTGGACTTTCGCGTCATGTGTGACCCGTGCAAGAGCCGAGCCCTTCAGACCAAAGAATAGTAAGATTTCCTCGTTTATCATTTTCATTTGTAATCATGTCGATCATGTTAACTCATTAACCACTCAGTACATTTGACTGTTCAGTTGTTGATCTTGAGGATCGTATCATTAATCTTGTTAACTTGTTCAAGATAATCATTTCAAGAATTTCATCAGATAATCATGTCACCTCAGTTAATCATTCATGTAATCACTAGCGCGTATGCTCATTTTTATCATTTCATAACGTAATCATAACGAGGTACTCATGCGAGATCTATAATTATCATTTGGCCTTACCACTCCAGTATGGAGAGAGCTGTCAAAGGACACAGGCGGAGAGGCCGCGGTGCGGGCCGAAACTCTGGGAATAATCATTCACAGTCAGGAAGTCATACCCGGGACACAGCTCGATCAGAAGGTGTTCGGGTTGATCCACTCGTTTTTATGCAAGGCATGATGACCCAGATGCAATTGCTTAATCACCAATGCGCTACTCTGACCGAATTAATCGAGAGAAGTCTCCCGTGTGAGCCTGCTGCTAAGGAAATTGCTGAGCAACAACCTTCATCTGTCAGCAGGAAATCAACGAAGCGTAATCAGTCCGAAGGCGGTCAGTCTACCTTCAAGAAGCCTCATGTGGGCCCTAACGTTTTTGAGCGACCTCCTACGGCACCTAATTTTGCGGGATCTCAGCCCCGAGCGGCCAGATCAGCCATCACCTGTTTCAACTGTGGAGCGCCGGGTCATTACAGCACTAAGTGTCTGAAACCGTCAATCAGGTACCATAATTGTGGGATTGTTGGGCATAAGGCCCGTTTTTGCCGAAGGGACTCCAAGCCGACTCCGGCAGCATCTCAGGCCCCGAAGCAATCAGCGATTCAGAATCAGATTGCTCTGTCAGCGTCGTTTAAGATGATGGAAGCAAATAAAGGCGGAGCTCATATTTATCAAACGGGAGCATCCGGTATGGGGGCCGGCAAGTCCCGGATTCACGTGATGAAGAGGACCGACGATCCGGAGGCCCGAACGATCTCAAGTATACTCGTAATTTTATCTCAACCTGTGTGTACCCTTTTTGATACTGGTGCACCGCACTCATTCACTTCCGAATCATGTTTGAATAGACTTAACTTGGATAGTCTTATTAATTGTGGGCCTTATATCATTGGTCTACCTGGCGGTAGAAGATTTTTTTTTTCAAAAATCATGAGGTTAAGAACTGGCCAAATTAAGCTTAATGACCGCGAGTGGTTGGTGGACTTAATCGTGGTGGATTTACCTAAGGACGATGTAATATTGGATATTAGTGGGATAGATCGTCATGATACCATTCTCAATGTTCGTAAGCATATGGTCACTATCATTTCCGTCGTTGGAATCGAGTGTGTATTTCAGGGAGGTGATCCGTGTTCCAGAAGAATCATTAATATGATGAAAGCAGTAAAATTACTCAACCAGGGTTGTTCAACCATTCATTATATCATTATCATCGATTGACCATTCTAAGGCAATCGAGATGTTCCATCATTCCTTATATCATTGTCATCGATTGGCCGTTCTAAGGCAATCGAGGTGTTCAACCATTCATTGTATCATTGTCGTCGATTAGCCGTTCTAAGGCAATCGAGGTGTTCAACCATTCATCGTATTGTTGTCGTCAATTGGCCATTCTCAGACAATCGAGGTGTTAAACCATTCTTGGTATCATTGTTATCGTTTGACGATGTACTCCCAGACGAGCTATTTATTTTACCTCCACCGAGGGATATGGAATTCACGATAGAGTTGGAGCCTGGTACGTCCCCATTATCGAAGGCACCGTACCGGATGGCCTCGACTGAAATGCAGGAATTGAAGAATCAATTAGAGGATTTGACCGAGAAGGGTTATATCCGACCGAGTGCGTCCCCGTGGGGAGCACCAGTGTTGTTTGTCAAGAAGAAGGATGGTTCGTTTCATGTATGTATTAATTATCGGGAGTTGAACAGGGTGACGATCAAGAATAAGGATCCTCTACCCCGTATTGATGATCTCTTAGATCAAGTTCAGGGAGCTTCAGTATTTTCTAAGATCGACTTAAGATCTGGATATCACCAGTTCCGCATTCGAGAGTCGGATATCGCGAGGGCGGCGTTTCGAACACGCTATGGCCATTATGAGTTCGTGGAGTTAATTAATGCACAAATGCACCTGCAGTATTCATGGAGTTAATGAATCGGGTCTTCATCGACTTTTTGGATCAGTTCGTGGTTGCCTTTATTGATGACATTTTAATTTATTCTCGTGACTGGGAGGAGCACGAGTTTCACCTTCATCAGGTGCTCGACGTGTTGAGACGAGAGCAACTTTTTGGGAAGTTTTCCAAATGTGAGTTCTGGATGTCCGAAGTGACATTTCTCGGGCATGTAATTTCATCATACGGAGTTCGTGTCGACCCTCAGAAGATGGAGGCTATCCGAGATTGGTAACCTCCGAAGAATGTTAAGGAAATCCGAAGTTTCCTCGGATTAGATGGTTATTATCGGCGATTTGTGGAACGATTTTCTAAAATCACTCAACCAATGACAAACCTTTTGCGAAAGGATAAGAAATACACGTGGTCCAACGCGTGTCAATGAAGTTTTGAGGAACTCAAGAGCCGGTTAATTTCAGCACCTGTCCTTTCTTTACCGCAAGGGACGGAAGGATTTGTGGTTTATAGTGATGCGTCCGGACAGGGTCTCGGATGTGTACTAATGCAGGACGGGAAGGTTATTGCCTATGCTTCACGGAAATTGAGACCTTACGAGGTTAATTATCCGACCCACGATCTGGAGCTAGCAGCCGTGATGTTTGCATTGAAGATTTGGCGTCATTATATTTATGGCGTTACTTGTCAGATATTCACTGATCACAAGAGCTTAAAGTATATATTTACTCAGAAGGTGTTAAATATGCGACAGAGGTGGTGGTTGGAAATAATCAAAGATTATGATATTGAGATACTATACCACACGGGCAAGGAGAACGTTGTCGCCGATGCCTTGAGTCGTAAGTCAGTCCAGGAGCAAATGCTTGCTCATTTGACAGTCCAGAAGGAGTTTCAACAGGAATTTCTTAGACCCGAGATTGAGGTATGACTTCAGCGAGTGCAAGGGAAACTTTGCATGTTAGAGATTTCATCGCCACTTGAGGAGGCAAGCAGAGCGAATCAGGGTTCAGACCCATCATTGTTGCGCATCCGTGAGTATGTGGCTCAGGGGAATCCCCTGAATTTGTGGTCCATGAGTATGGACTATTGCGATTCAAGAATCGTTTATGCGTACCGGCGAATGACGAGTTGAAAAAAACTCGATTTTGAAAAAGCTCATGCTACCCCTTGCTCCATTCATCCGGGATCTAGCAAGATGTACCAAGACTTGAAACAAAAAAATTACTGGTGGAGTAATATGAAGCGAGAAGTCGCAGAATTTGTTTCGAGATGCTTAACCTCTCAGCAAGTCAAGATTGAACATCAGCGACCGGTGGGTATGCTGAAACCGCTCCCTATTCCAGAGTGGAAGTGGGAAGATATTTCTATGGACTTCTTCACGAGTTTGCCGACGAGTCATCGTGGCATGAATACAATCTGGGTGATTGTGGACTTCTTAACTAAATCGGCTCATTTCCTTGAGATTAGGGATACATGGGGTCCCGAGAGACTTGCCCAGTTGTTTATCAAAGAGATAGTGATATTGTATGGTACTCCTAAGAGTATCGTTTCCGATCGTGACGGACGATTCACGTCACATTTTTGGAAATCAGTTCATCGTGGTATGGGAACTCAGCTTAATCTCAGTACAGCTTTTCATCCTCAGTCCGACGGACAATCGGAGAGGACTATTCAGGCTTTGGAGGACATGTTGAGGGCATGTGTTCTCGATTGGAAAAATGATTGAGAAGCCCAACTACAGTTGATCGAGTTCACGTACAATAATAGTTGGCAGGCTTCGATTAAGATGGCACCTTACGAGGCCTTGTACAGTCGTCGTTATCGATCTCCTTTGTGTTGGGACGACTTATCAGAACCAATCGGCACTGAGCCCGATATGCTTATAGCCACCCGTGAGAAGGTAGCTTTGATCAGGAGTCGTTTGTTGACCGCTCAGAGTCGACAGAAATCTTATGCAGGTAATCGTCGTCGACCATTAGAGTTCGATACAGGCGACCATGTTTTGGTCAAGGTATCCCCGAGTCGAGGTATCTTCCGTTTTGGGAAGAGGCGAAAGTTGAGTCCGAGATTCATTGGACCGTTTGAAATTTTGGATCGAGTAGGCGAGCTAACTTATCGATTGGCCTTGCCTCCGGCGTTGAGCCGAATTCAAAATATGTTTCACGTATCACGTACTTCAGTTCGACGAAATCGAGATCGCCGATGATCATTTATACGAGGAGCGTCCTATGCGAGTCTTAGAGCGGCGAATCAAACAGTTGAGAAATAAGGCGATTCCTTTGGTTAAAATTCAGTGGTCTAGACACGGAGTCGAAGAGGCTACTTGGAAAACCGAGGATAGTACGCGGGAGAGTTATCCCGAGTTGTTTGACCCTTAGTTTCAGGGACGAAACTCTTTTAAGGGGAGGTGTATGTAATACCCGGTTGTAATTCAGTCATTATCATTCAGTAATTTCATTCAGTAATTGTCACTATGTAATTTTTCACTTGTTAATAATCATTCATCATCCACATTCATTCATACGTGTTCACCGTTCGGAATAACTTCGAGTCGTGTATCGATATTGTTCATTGTTTCAACCTTGCTTGGGAATCGAGAGAAGAGTATTATCTTGATTGTTGTAATTGATTCATTAGTCGATGTTAATATTGGAGTTCACGCCATTTCAAATTTCCTTCTTGTTCGAATCATTCTATTGTTGGGTACATTTGCGGTTCTTGTGTATCTCGTTGAGTTTTCCTGGCGGGATATTGCTTCTCCCTACTTGTTTTAAGTTTCGGGACGAAACTTCATTTAAGGAGGGTAGTATGTAATATCCGCAATTTTGATTTCCGGTAATTTCTTTTTTTTTGGCGGAAGTCCATCTTAAAGACTCTATTATGACCGTTTCGTCATTCCAAGAATGATTAATTCTACACTTTTTGTCATCCGAGTTCGTCTCGGTGTCGTTCTGTTGAGTTCCGTGTTCTTAAGCGACTTTTCCACGTATGAGTTCGACTTTGTAAAATAACCATTAATTCTTGGAAACTCCAAAAATTCTGAATCTTTTCAATATTGTAGAGCATCAAGTTAGCTTTCCAATAATTCAAACGGTGAGTCAGTCGGAGTCCGGACGAAGGAGTTATGGTCGAAATAACTAAGACTGCACCGTGTGCCTTTTTGATGTTGAAGCGGGCTGTACCACGGGCCGCGGCCCCTTCTAGCCGGGCCGCGGCACAAAACTGTTTTGCTGGGCGTTTTTAGCCTTGTTCCGCGGAACACTCAGCCCATGCCGTGGCACACAGTGCAGATTCTTCTATAATTTCGTTTTTTTAGAGGAACAAGCTCATTTCTTCATTTCACTTCTTCCTCTCTTCCTTGGGGCGATTTTTGGGCGATTTTGGGGTGTTTCAACATCATCAAAACTCAAAGATTTCATCTTCTTCAAGTTGTAGTGTGGATCAACAACATATTTGTGGATTTTTCATCCTAATCTAAGGTAACTTTCTTCAACCCTTGAATTCGATTTTGAGTTGGAGCATGATGTTTTGGATGGTATAATCATGAATTGTGATGGATATACGTATGATTATGAGTTTTTACGAGTTATCATCGGATTGTTGGAAGTTTTTCTCAAGAACACTTTGAAGGTTGACTTGGAATTGTGTTTTGCAATTTAATGATATCGTAAACTCGATATGAGCATTTAGTTTTGATTATCGATTGTATTGATGGTGTTTTGGTGGTTTGGATCATTCAATAGAAGTTGGTTTTTGATACAAATGGGTTTAGTTGTTTAAGAAGGGAATTTGTTTTCAAGGTGTTTTTCGAAATGCCCCAATGAACTTGGTTTAGTCGTATCGACGTTTTAGGTTCGTTATATTCGTGTTTGATTCATATGTTGAACGGATTGTTGGTAATTGTGTTATTCAAGGTTGTTCGAGCGACCGGTAGTTTCCTTAGGACGTTGTTTGAGAGAGATCGTATCATCACCGGTGTTAAGGTAAGTTAATTCTTACTCGGTTAAAAGGATATTCATTCCTTTCGTTGTTGTTCATTCATAATTATAGTTCATTCATAATGTATTAACCGTATTGAGACTTGTAATTGTCAATTAATCACTTCAGTCACAAGGAATGATAGTTCCAATCATTTTATTGAGCTATCATTCATTTCACTGTCATTTCATCTCGGTGAGTCATTATTGATTTCGATGTCACTTTTGTTATCTCGTGGCATTCCGGGTCATACTGGCGTGCCGGTTGGTATGTGTATGATATTCATGTCGGGCACATATTAAGTCGTGTATTGGTTGTTGGCCTCACATTGGACTGTGCACACGAGAAGATTACTTCGTGAGACTGATTAGGTACAAGACCACTCATGTATTCGATCGATACTTGTTGGTGGCTTGTGCACGGACACATTTCCATCATGGGCGTAGTGTGGCGCCACCCTTTGAGCCGTACCGTTAGTTGATTCATACAGCATGTTTGATTGCGCATGTTTTCAACAGGATTGAGTTATAATCTGACCGATTCACTTTTGATCGCATGTGTTCGACGGTTTGAGATTTTGATCGAACTTGTGGTTTATACAGCATATATGATTGTGTTTATTCAACTCTTGAGGATTGTTGTTCTGTGTAACTGACCCCGTTGGGGGATTTTGTTTTCAGGTCATGGCAAGGCAAAAGTACGGGAATAGAACGTTGACGGCGAGGAGTCCTAGTGATACTAGTAGGGGGCCCCAATCCTTTCAGTCATTCATGTTGTTGTCATTTATTTTTCGCTGCAGAAAGAAATGTTTGGGGTATTTTATCCCATTTGGATACTCCGTTTTGTTCAGTGTTGTGTATTTTATCTTCATATAAAATATACATGTTTTCGTTATTATCTTGGGTGTGTTATAATGAAACTCCTCATCGGAGTAATTGATGATATAATGTGGTTCGGTACTGCAATTATATTATTTAACTCATTAATTTTCATTCGCCTGGTGGGTCCCAGTCGGGGGGTCCACGGCACTGTAATATCCGCCTAATTTGGGGTGTTACAATGTCATCCCTATATTGTGATTCATTCAAATGTATGTTCTAATAACTTGGCATTGTAAAGAAGAACCAAATGTGTATATTCTATAGGCCTTAAAATTTAGGCTAAGTCCTGATCAAGTGTTGATCAGAAATAAAATCGTCTAAGTATAGAACAGAAAAGTTCACAGGCAAGTTCATTATCAGACGAGTTTTTGGTCAACGCACACCAGAGAGGTTTGACCAAAACCCAGCTGCAGTTGAGATCTGAAGAAGGCGATATATCGGACAAGTATTGGTCAAACAGGAATATCAGAGAGATTTGACCAAAACACATCTACAGTCGAGTTATCAAACGTGATCTGGTCAACATAAATATCAGTTGAAGTTTGACCGTCAGAACAGAGAACATCCATCAGGTCAGAGAACTTTAGTCATGACCAGATTAGAGAACTTTATCTCAGAGAACTTCTACAAAGTTATATCAGAGAAGTTTTACATCAGAGAGGGTTGACCGCACATCTGGCAGGTTTGACCAAGAGATATTAGATGAGTTCTCAGACAAGATATCAGCCAAGTAACTCATCCCACGTCAGCAAGCGTTAAACTCAACAATAACGGAAATCCATATACAGACGTAAGGAGACAAACCAAAAAGATTCCCAAAAAGTTAGGAATAAAATATTCCTTGAGATCCGCATACTGAAGACTTATGAATATACTAATCAAGAAAAGCGGCGCAACCAAAATAATTATTTCAAATGGTCAGAATAGAAAAGGGAATCAAGTCGTGCAATAGAATGATAAGATAAATAAAGTAGTCCACTCTCCAATGGACAGATTTGTTACAGGAAATGCAACGGCTATGAAGAGAAGCTCAAAGATTCGTACTATAAAAATCTGAGGATCAGAATTGAGCAAAGTACGATGCGAACAATACTTACAAGCAATAAAAGCAATCAAAGCAATCAAGAGAACTATAGCATCGTAAAGAGCAAAGTTTCAAAGATCATATTCTGAGAAGCTCTTGAAGTTGGAGAAGACAACACTCGTGTCTTTAAAGCTGAGTAGGGGGTACTTCTGTGAACGAGGTTTTAGAAGTTTTCACTTCTGATAAGGCATCCATGGGTTCTTGATTGTAAGGTGATAGACAGCTCGATAGTTGTTGAGGCATCCATGGGTTTTTGATCAAGAGGTGCTAGGCAGTCAAGGGAGTTGTAATAGACACAAGTTTCCACTGGTTGAAAGATGTTGTGATTGGTTTGAATTATTGTAACGTTTATCACTGGTTGAAAGTTATAGTGAATTCATCTCCAACTGGTTGGGAGAAAAGTGGACTAGTAGAAGATTACCCCACCTATGAAACCACTATAAGTGCTTGTGTGTTTTACTGCATTCATCATACTTAATTGCTGTATTCATATTTACTGTTCCATTTATCAGTCAACTGTCTTCCGCATTGTCTAGTCTTTACAGTTGACATAAGTCACCTGCAGTTGATATAAGTCACCTGCAGTGCTACCAGCTGTGCTTCCGCACTACTCATCTGCAGCTAAAGTTTTTAGCTGCATATTTCACAGCTGAAGAAACTCACCTGTTTAAGGAAAAGAGTTTAATAAGTCTATTCACCCCCCTTTAAACTTATTCCTGACGACTTGTGACCTACAAGTGGTATCAGAGAGGTTGGTTCAATTTTACAAAACCAGATCCATATACTTGAGTGTATATATATATATATATAAATCTCTCATTTAAGATGGAACACATGCATCACATGCATTATAGACTTCCCATTTTTTCAATTGATGACTATGACTTATGGAAGATAAGAATGCAGGCACACTTATCATCTGTCCACGATGACATGTGGAGTATATTTGAAGAAGGTACTTTCATCTACATGAAGGACAACACAGATGAGAATATTGCAGCTGGGAAACCAAGACAGATTCCCAAGACCATATTAGAGATGACCTCCGAAGAAAGAAAGCTAGCAAATCTTGACAATCGAGCCAGAGATATTTTATATCAGACCTTTGATCAAGTCACCATGTTAAAGATCAAAGATTGCAAAAAGGCCAAAGAAACATGGGACACATTAGCAGTAATGTGTGAAGAAACAGAGCTGATCAAAGAGAACATGGAATCAACAAGTAGATTCCTATCAGATTATGATGACGTAATCAACTGTCTAATGGCCAACCTTACTCACAAAGAGGTAACATATAAACCTCAAACTACGGAAGGTTTCAGTTCTGATATGTCTGGAGATATTAATCTTCACAGATTTGTAAACTAACTATTAAAGATTTTGAAATTCTTAAAAAAGGACACATGACTGCAACAGCTGAGAATACCCAACTGAGAAATGATAAAACACAGCTGGAAAAGAATCTTGACAATCTCAGCCAGGATACAGAAAATTTCAAAACCAGTCAGGCTGAAACTAAACAAATTGCTTTTGCTGAAATAGATAGACTAACAGCCTTGAACAAAGAAAAACCAGATGCACTCACAAATCTTGAAGATGAACTTTCAAAACTCAGACAAATAAAAGATGCTCAAGATAAAGAAATTACATCATTGAAAGCATCTATAACCTTAGATGGATTGTGCACAAACTAGAAGCCATTTTATTTAAAATCGGGCCTTGGATATGACCCCAACACTCCCTCCATTTCTAAAACTACCTTCATAAAGGGAGAAACACTTGTTCAGACTGCTGAGCCTACAAACAAGAATGTATTTAAAAAGAGGCAACAACCAAGATTTTCAAAACAGCCACCTAGACATAAGACTAGGCAATGGCCAAAACAGCATTATTTTGCTTATTACCAGAGACTCCCCAAAAACAGATTTCAAAATGGGAGAGGTAAATGGAAACCTCGAGGTTATCCAAATTTTTAAAATAATAAGGAATGGAGACCTTAAAACTTTCATAATAGGTCCCAGTCAAGGTTTTACAATGGCTGATACCACTCAAATTATCAGTCATATCCTGTACACAATCCAAATCAAGGATATAGACCTAGATACTATGCATCTTATAGAGATAACAAATATAATTTTCAAAATATGTGGAATTATCATAACAGACCACATCCAACTAGGTACAAACCATATTATATGCATAATACAAACCAAGGATACAGAGAACATAAGGATGCATATAGAAATGAGGTTCACAAGAGAAATCACTCCTCAATAAAAACCACTAACCCTAGAGGACCTACTCAAATATAGGTATCCAAATCTCTTCTTATCTGATTGCAGAAGAAATGGAAAGACTGTTGTGTAGCAACCACAGAGTCATCAGCAAGGGTTGAAGAATGATCTTAGAGATCAGGCACATGTATGGGAGTATAAAGAGTGTCAGTATGAACTCATCAAGAGGCCCAGATATATCATTAGAGGAGAGCTCATGTGGACAAACCAGCATTTCGGGAATGCAGCACCAAGAAAATCCTGACATCCCAAAGAGGGGGAACTTGTTAGAAATATAAGCAAAGCTAGTAGCAAAAAGTCATACTGAGTATGAAGAAATAGATTTTGATGAAGCATACACACCAGCAGCAATAAATCAAGTGCTTAATTGAAATTCTCAAAGTTAGCTAAAGAATGCTCTAATAAGAAAAAGTCATCTGATCAGAACTAAACAAGAGAAGTCACCTGATCAGATGCAGTTGAGAAAAGTCACCTGATCAGAATAAGTCAGGAAAAGTTATCTGATCATAAAAGAAAAGTGGACATGTCACCTGGTCCAAGGAAAAATACAAGAGTAATCTGAACTATAGCTACCTGATGCGGAGACCAGACGAAGAAAAAGCTACCTGAAGCAGACAACGGATGAAGAAAGACACCTGATTAGAGCTGACAAGGAAGTCACCTGATATCCAGACGAGATGAGAAGCCGCCTGATGCAGAAGATGAAGAAATCTAGCTGGTCAGAGCACAGACAGGATAAGTCCCCTGATCAGAGCAGAGAAGAACTTGAGATCACAGTTGCATCAAAAAGTCAAACGAAATGGACTCATACTTCGAAGGTGTGAACCTAAAGCTGGTGAAGGAGCAAGTCATCTTCAGTATTGTTGTCGACTTCAAAGGATTACTGGAAACCAACAACACGGATGAGATGGCGTATGTAATCCGGACAATGAAGAAGAATGGCATCTATCACTTTTTGGACATTTTCCCAAAGCAGCTCTTCAAGGAAGCTGTCATCTGCTTCTTCAAGGAAGCACAAGTCACAGAGCACTGTATCACGAGCTCGATTTTCGGAGAAGAAATAAACATCAGACCTTAAACCATCGCCGATGCTTTCAAAATGGAGAACTATGGCATATCCATCGAAGGTCTGAAGCAGAATCCGACGGAGACGTGGTACGATATCAAGCTACCATAGGAGCCAACTAACTTCAAGCTTACGGCAAGGAAAAATGACCTTAACAAAGAATACAAGTATGTCCTCGACATCAATAACAAGATCGTCATGGGCATGGCAGGCAGCTATGATCAACTATCATCTGCCAAGTATGTTGTAATGGGAGCATTGATACAGCAGAAGAGGATTAGCTGGCCTGACTACATTTACAGGCAGTTAGTCAGGGAAATTAATAAAGTAAGTTGGGATGAGGATGAGAAAAAATTCAGGCAGAAGCTGGCATATGGAACACAAATAAGCTGGATATTGGAGTTCCTTGGAAAGGCCAAGGGAGGGACAGACCCCTTTCACCTCAGCAAGAGACTTGGTCACTTGGACCATGGAACCCTAAAGAATATAGGGGATAAGAAACAAAAGGTAGCTGAGAAAATCAAGGAAATGACCTCTGGAACGTCTGAGTACCGAGGACCCTCAGACTCTGAAGCAGAGCAGTCAAATGCAGCTGCCCAACACCGATCTGATGCTATTGCAGAGGAGATGACGTCAGCTCCCCCTGCAGCTGAGACTTTATCAAAGTCACCTGCACCTAAGATCCCACCTGCAGACGACTCTGACGCAGACAACACCCCTCTGTCCAAGATGTTCAAGAGGAAATCACCTGAAGTCGTCGACATCCACTCCTCACCTGATCAGCCCTCCAAGAGACAGAGAGGTCTGGTAGACTACTCTTCAGAGGAAGAAGAAGAACCATAGACTGCCATATCACCTGCACCAATTGCAGCTCAACCTGATCAGATGGATATGATCATATCACCTGCACCAGCTGCACCTGAGGATCAACCTGCTCACTTCTCAGAGCTAGTGGCAGAGATAGTTCCCCTCTTAACACTTACAAGTGTTACTTAGGAAGAAGAGGCCGAGGAAACCATTGATATCCCAGAAGATGGATATCATCTCAATCTCAGGGAAAACAATCCCCTGAACCTCACCTCGGATCAACTGAGAATGGTAAAACAACAATCTCTTAAGTTTTCATTTGTCAATATTTTTAAAGAGTGGAAGGAATTAAAAAACATCACCTTCACTCAATTAAGAGAGTTTGTTGAGAGGAGTGCCGGGGAACACCCCCAGGCTACTGAGCAACTTATCATGTTTTTCTGCCAAGAGACAGATATAAAGTTGTTGCTCCATGAGAACTGGTTCATGTCTCACTTCAAACAAAACATGGACCACTTCGTCCTTCATGTTATAAGGGATGTATCATAAGGGTCGCGATCCCGCGAGGGTGAGCTAACCCCAAGGTGAAACCCTCGGAGAGGAAGACAGAGTAGAAAAGGAAGAATGAGGAAAAAAGAAAAGGAAATCACAATTGTTGAAGTTGAAAAGGATGAAAGTATTGAAAAAATAATAGAAAAGAAAAGGAAGATGGAGTTGAAGAAAAGGGAGAACAGAAAGAAGAAGAAAAAATTGAAAAAGAAAAAGTTGAAAATATTGAAGAGAAAGAGGAGAAAGAAGAAGATGAGGAGGAGAAAAAAGATGAAGAAAAGAAGGAAGAAGAGAGAAAAGATGAAGATGAGGATCATGATCGACTGTAACCTGATCATGCTCATGAAGATGATGAAGCAAACAATCAGGGGGAACAGCTTGAGAAAACCCACTCCAGAATCAAGAAGTCATCTGCAGAAAAGAAGCGAAAGTCCCCTGCGAATGAGGACTTATCAGATGGCAAATCAAGAACTCCTGAGAAGACCCCATCTGATCGACGCAAGCAGACAGGTAGGTCTTATCCGAGAAATCCATTGCTCAGAGGCCAACTGCACAAGAGGATTCAGGAGAAAACTTTGTTCGTGCAGAGCCACCTGTGTATCAGCTACCTCCAAATATCACTGAGCAGATCAGAGGCATAGTCAAATAGACTGTTTGTAATATACTAAAATTTCACTATGAATTTTTTCGCATTATTTTGTCTGGGTTGTACTGTACAGAGTGGGACCGACACGATATGAGTGGATAATTTTGGAAACTGTGACAGTCGTGCCAGTATGTCTATCGAGGTTATTTTGATTCTAGGATATTACATGCTCGGTGTGTTTTTCGATGTCCGATATACCGTATGATATTTGTATGATTTCCGTACTTGGTCGACAGTTGTAATTGAGGATATCGTGCATCAGACGTACCGTATGAGAATATTTTGGGTTGAGTATACATGTATTTACTGTGGTTTATATTATTTATTGATTTATATTTATATTATTTATGATTAAAAATAAATACGACATAATATAATAACGAGTAATATATATATATATCAAAAAAAAACTAAACATGAAAAAAAGGATATTTACACGAAGTCATACCTGATTTGTGGTAAATTCACACGACATGTTCCCATTATTTGCTAAATTATATTATTTATTTATTATAAACAGAACAGTATTTCAGAAATGTTCCCGGATCGAAGGTAAGAACAAATGAACTTTTGGTTTTTGGATGTTCTTGAGGTTTCTTGGTGTTTTGGCCGATTTGATTCGTTTTGATTCAGATTATTGATAGAACTTGATTGTATACTCGTAATCATTCAATACTCTTGAAGTTTTGTGGAACAAATTCGAGTATTTCTTCGTTAAACGATTAAATTGGATTATGGCTTCAAAGTGTTCGATGAAATGCCTCAATGAGTAGAACTTGGGAAATTCTATATGTTTTTGTATGAATGGTGATTGAATTGATATTATTGTGATTTAGGAATGAACTTTTGAAGGAGGTTGAATCGGTACCCTTTCCTTTCCTCGATTTCTTCACACCGTGTTGTTCAAAACGAGTGATTGCTTGCGTGTTTCATCTTCTAAGAGGTATGTTGGGTAATCCTCTCCTTGAATTAGGATTTTGATGTTATCGTTGAAGAATGATTCGTATGAAGATGATTATGGTTTTGTTGTTACGAATCTTGCGATTACATGAACTATATGTTGAAGACATTGTTAGGACTATTGAATATCAAATTTCGGCTTGTATTCGTATTTTTTAGAGTTGATACGGTTTGGTTTCGTATGATCGAGATATCGTTGAACCATCGAGTTTGATTAGTTGGTCATTTTGGTTGTTGACTGTTATTGAAAATATCATTAATTGCTTATTGCATTAGGTTGCGTTCAGTGATCGTTGGTGTTAATCGTTGTGCTGCGGGTGAGTCGGGGTTGCGGAGCTTGTAGATGAAGACGACGGGACTAGTAACAACTTCATCGTATCGGTATTGAGGCAAGTTATGCTTGCTCAGTTCATAATGTTTAATATTTCGTTTTCATTTCATTTATGATTCATATAGGAATGGTATCATGGAATATAAATTGTCGGAATGATGGTACGTATATTATGATTGGACTAAGATAAACCATAACGTATATGATTTTAAAGATGTCTAGTGGAAACGGAAACGTGAATTGCATTTGGTCTATTATATGAGAAGTTAGATTTCAAGACCAGTTATTATGCCGATATTGAACTCGAGATGGTGACTCGGTGTTAGTAATGGATTGTACTTCATATGGATTATTCGGACACCGTATATTCATTCAGGGATTTTGTCGTGGAAAGGTTAGCGTCTCCTGCCTGAGGTAAATTAATATTGCTAAATTATAATAATCATCCGGTTGCATATTTGCATGTGTGTGTTGATGTTCATGTGGTGAGAGTGCACCATTATTTGTTACGTTTTGTGATGTGCTCTTTATTTGAATTGTAATATGTGGGGCCGATGTGTTGAGGGATAAGACCTAGATGGCACCCATGTTCCGGGGTATTTCTGTGTGGATACTTTCGTGACCCTTGGTTGTAACCTTGGGGTATTTTGTGATTGCATGAACTGTGTTGAGGGATAAGACCTAAATGGCACCCACGTTCTGGTGTATTCCTGTGAGATGCTTCCGTGACCCTTGGCTGCGGCCTTGCGGTTTATGTGCAAATATCATATGCATTGTTGAGCATACCGTGAACTGTTGTCTGACGGAAATACGACATTGCGGTCGTGTCAGTCTTTTATGATCGAGTTGTTGTTCCTCTTTTGGAAAGTCTTCTGATCCTTGTTGGATATGCGTTTCTTCGAGATTCGTGGTCAAGTTGTATTGTGACATATCTGGAGTCGGATATGCTCTGATCGTTCATGTGTAGGATTTTCAGGGTGGGCACGTGTAGCATGTGTTGGTTTCGACCTCATATTGAACCGTGCACACGAGACGTACTTCGTGAGGCTGATTAGGTACGAGACCAGACGGGTACCTGATCAATACCCGTGGTTGGCTTGTACACGGACACATGTCTGGATCAGGCGTATCGTGACATCTATCTTGAGTCTTATTGATGAGTCGTTCACAGCCCATGTATAATCGGGTCTATTCATTAGTCGGGTTGTCTTTAAAATCCCGAATAGATGATTTTTATTTGATTGACGATTTTATTCTCTCATGTATCTGTCCCCGTTGATCCTTCATTGATCTCGTTTAGAGTTACCATGTCGATGGTCTTCTCGTTTGCTATTAAACCTTTATAAATCTTTTTTGGAGTCCGCCCTATCATTGGAAATCTCGTCGTTATCAATCTTTTATTTATTTTGTGGAGGTTTACCGTGTTGTTGGTATTCTCGGTCGTTGATCCTTTATTAACATTGTTGGGGTTTACCGTATTGTTCGTATTCCCAGATGTTGGTCCTTGTTGCTCTTATTGGAGTTTACCGTACCGTTGGTATTTCTGGTTGTCGATTCTTTATTGATCTCGTTGGAGTTATCGTATTGTTGGCATTACCGGTGGTTGATCTTTCATTGATCTTGTTGGAGTTACCATATCATGGTATTCTCATTCGTGGTTGATCCTTTATCGATCTTGTGTGGAGTTATCATGTCATTAATATTTCCACTGTAATGCATTGGTTGTTTATCATTATTGATTATGTGAACATTCATGCTTGTATTGATATCCGGGACTTGCCATTGTCTCGGGACGGTTGGTTTACAGATGTACCGCGTGATATCGGTTTTATCAGAAGTGGAATCCGATTGTGCGATCCCGCAGATAGAATTGGACTTGGCCAGATTATTCCATTTTGGAGATATGTTTATGATTGAGAATCTTGGTATCGTTTCGGATATATCTCTGGTGGTTACTCTTGAATTTATCCGTCACTTAAGAACGCGAGATGTGATTATGGTAAGGATTAATTTGATATAGATTGTGATGGGTTGGTAAGGTTATGTCGGTAAGACTATATTGGAATTATTTACCTTGTAATTACTATGATATGTATTGTTTTTGTGATGTGATCGTTATCATTGTTGAGTATTATGGCTGACCCCCCTGTGGGCTTTATCTTTTAGGTTCTCGGAGTTCGAGCTAGTAGCAGTCGTGAAGGGATGAGCTTTCCGGTGATACTGGCTATGGCGTGATTGTTGGGATTGTGTATTCTATTCTGGCTTTTATAATTCCGTTGCAGATGTATTTAATTATGTTTTATCCACTGCGTGTGTATATTTCAACATGGATTTTCGGCATTCTTTTGAACTATGTTTTATCCGCTGTGTGCGTGTGTATATTTCAAAATGGATTTTCGGCATTCTTTTGAACTGTGTTTTATCTGTTGTGTGCGTGTGTATATTTCAAAATGGATTTTCGGCATTCCTTTGAACTGTGTTTTATCCGCTGTGTGTGTGTGTGTGTGTGTATTTCAAAACGGCCCTTTTGGCATTTTTAAACGGTTGTGAAAATGAGTTTAGCCTTGTGGGTTCCAATGTGGGGTCCACAGCGCTGTAATATTCCCGGTCGGTTTTGGGAGTGTTACAAAAGATGGTATCGGAGCTTGGGTTTTGTAAAACCCGGGCGCGTGTGTTATGTGGCTCTACCGGTGCGGTAGTAGCGTGACTTTTGAAAATGATTTTCTGACTTTTGAGTCAAACCGATTTTGGAGGTTTCAAAAATTTTGAAATATTTTCAAATTGCTGTATTTGCGATGCCGGTGTGTTGTTAGTGTGTTGAGACTTTTTATGGGAGTCGTATGCTGGTATCACGGAAGATCATCGACTTCACGTACCTGTAAGTATGTTCTTTCAGTTATTTCAGTTTTGATGATGATTATTTGAGTATGGCGTCGTGATTTTGAGATATTTCGGGATTGAGATACTGATTATGACAGGTGTTGAGTTTCGAGGACGAAACTTATTTAAGTGGGTATATATGTAATATCCTAGAATTTCACTATGAATTTTTTCGCATTATTTTGTCTGGGTTGTATTGTACAGAGTGGGACCGACACGATATGAGTGGATAATTTTGGAAACTGTGACAGTCGTGCCAGTATGTCTATCGAGGTTATTTTGATTCTAAGATATTACATGCTTGGTGTGTTTTTCGATGTCAGATATACCGTATGAGTATTTGTATGATTTCCGTACTTAGTCGACAGTTGTAATTGAGGATATCGTGCATCAGACATACCGTATGAGAATATTTTGGGTTGAGTATATGTGTATTTAGTGTGTCGTATGTTCGTATCCGGTATGTCGAGACAGACCTGAACAGTTGGATTTTGGCTAAGTACATAAGGCCATTACGTACGTTAAGTTTATGGGCTAACGTACGCTAAGTTGGTACGTTTTCCGTATGTTATGCATAAGGTATTACGTACGTAACAAGAGGAATCAGACAGTTGGGCCCGGTGTCGGCAGCTTTCGGCGCGGATATGGACAGGTGAGTCAACGGATGGAGTTACGTACGATATACATGGTGTATTACATACGTAATATGAGTATAATACTGTAGCAAGTCGACGTACGTATTACGTACGCAACGGAATATGTGTTACGTACGTTATGGGGCGGCTGGCCGAGTCGTGGCCGAGAGGACCTGCAGTGGCCGATCCTGGTCGGCAGTGACTCGCAGGGATGGCCGATCACGGTCGGCAGTGACTCGCTGGGGGTAAGGACTTGCCGATAACGTACGTAAGGTTGTCGCCGGTTACGGCCGTAAGGGCCAGTTACGTACGTAAGCCAGCTGTCGGTTACGTATGTAAGGGTGTCAGCCAAAATGGACAGTAGGGTAGGCCACGGTCGGTTACGTACGTAAGCCACGGCCGGTTACGGCCGTAACATGCCGACAGGACTCGGCCTATATAAGGCCTGGACCGAGTCATCTTGGGCATTTTTCATTTTTCTTCGTTCCTTCCGCGATTTTTCACCATAGATGGATGGATTTGAGTAAGAACAACATAGAACAAAATGTTTTAGAGGTTTGATTCATGGATTAATATCATCTTCCACCCGGATCGAAGGTAAGAACAAATGAACTTTTGGTTTTTGGATGTTCTTGAGGTTTCTTGGTGTTTTGGCCGATTTGATTCGTTTTGATTCAGATTATTGATAGAACTTGATTGTATACTCGTAATCATTCAATACTCTTGAAGTTTTGTGGAACAAATTCGAGTATTTCTTCGTTAAACAATTAAATTGGATTATGCCTTCAAAGTATTTGATGAAATGCCTCAATGAGTAGAACTTGGGAAATTCTATACGTTTTCGTATGAATGTGATTGAATTGATATTATTGTGATTTAGTAATGAACTTTTGAAAGAGGTTGAATCGGTACCCTTTCCTTTCGTCGATTTCTTCACGCCGTGTTGTTCAAAACGAGTGATTGCTTGCGTGTTTCATCTTGTAAGAGGTATGTTGGGTAATCCTCTCCTTGAATTAGGATTTTGATGTTATCGTTGAAGAATGGTTCGTATGAAGATGATTATGGTTTTGTTGTTACGAATCTTGCGGTTACATGAACTATATGTTGAAGATATTGTTAGGACTATTGAATATCGAATTTCGGCTTGTATTCGTATTGTTAAGAGTTGATACGGTTTGGTTTCGTATGATCGAGATATCGTTGAACCATCGAGTTTGATTAGTTGGTCATTTTGGTTGTTGATTGTTATTGAACATATCATTAATTGGTTATTGCATTAGGTTGCGTTTAGTGATCGTTGGTGTTAACCGTTGTGCTGTGGGTATGTCGGGGCTGCGGAACTTGTAGATGAAGATGACGGGACTAGTAACAACTTCATCGTATCGGTATCGAGGCAAGTTATGCTTGCTCAGTTCATAATGTTTAATAAATGATTTCGTTTTCATTTCATTTATGATTCATATAGCAATGGTATCATGGAATATAAATTGTCGGAATGATGGTACGTATATTATGATTGGACTAAGATAAACCGTAATGTATATGATTTTAAAGATGTATAGTGGAAACGGAAATGTGAATTACATTTGGTCTATTGTATGAGAAGTTAGATTTCAAGACCAGTTATTATGCCGATATTGAACTCGAGATGGTGATTCGGTGTTAGTAATGGATTGTACTTCATATGGATTATTCGGACACCGTATATTCATTCAGGGATTTTGGTCGTGGAAAGGTTAGCGTCTCCTGCCTGAGGTAAATTAATATTGCTAAATTATAATAATCATCCGGTTACATATTTGCATGTGTGTGTTGATGTTCATGTGGTGAGAGTGCACCATTATTTGTTACGTTTTGTGATGTGCTCTTTATTTGAATTGTAATCTGTGGGGCCGATGTGTTGAGGGATAAGACCTAGATGGCACCCATGTTCCGGGGTATTTCTGTGTGGATACTTTCGTGACCCTTGGTTGCGACTTTGGGGTATTTTGTGATTTCACTACTACAAAAACAGCATTTAACAGCGGTTCTGGAGCGCTTTTAACAGCGGTTCTGGAACCGCTGTTAAATGTCATTATTAAATTTAATGATTGTTTAAGAATCATTGTTAAAATTTAACAATGATTGTTAACAACCATTGTTAAATTTATTTATTTTTTAAATAATTTTTTTAATAATTTGAAATTATTTTTTAATATATTATTTTTTAAAAATATATATATTCCTTGATCACTTGCCACTGCCAACCCGACCCGCCCGCCAACCCGACCGCACATAATATGTATAAATGTGCATTTCCACTATTCACGGGATTCGAACCTGTGACCTCAATTGTAACACCCCCAGGATATCCGAGGTATATTACAGCGCCGTGAATCCCTATATGGGACCCACCAGGCTGAACAGCATCATACACAACGACTCACAGAAACGATAAAATAACACCACGTCATAAAGACGCAAAACAGAACAATCCACCCGGTTCAACCGGCCAATATAACATCATCATCCAACACAACATAAACACAACAATACAATCTGGACGAACAAGAACTCTTAAGTACTCGAGTACAGCTATTAGTTCAAAAGCCATAAAAGATGAAAAGACAAAAAGACATTAAGACGTCTCTTATGCACAATCATCACGCATGGCCATCATCCGTGTACTGGTCCAGCGCCCGCTCGTCCCGATGAACGACTGAAATTCATAAAACGAATTTCCCCAAAACGGGTCCCCAGAGGGGTTAGCAATTACGCTAGTACAAGTAACCAGATGAACAACTTACATCTTACACCTATAGTAATGCATGCAATAAAGAAAACCGTTTGAAAGCACTCATTTCCTAAATGCCAATATCAAATCACATTTGTAAAATTCACCACAATTAACCGTCGATCCACACCTCCGTGGACCCCTACCGAGACCCCGTCGGATCTAACCCGTAGTGGTTAAAAGCAAAGCTCGTCGATCCACACCTCCGTGGACCCCTACCGAGACCCCGTCGAGTCTAACCCGTAGTGAGCATACACACACATACAATTTCTCATACAAAACTACTATGCCAAGATTGTAAGTTCATAAGGATACTTGCCTCGATTAATTAGACGATGACACGAACGGAACGGAAGAGTTGAACACGACCGCAAGGAACCGCGGAAATGAACCTAACGATTTGAATAGCACAATCACAACCACTTCTAAACGATTATGGAAATGGAATACTCCGGAAACCGCCTACGATTCATGTATATTCGTATACAAACAACAACGAGCGGACCACAACCGAACCCTCTCGATTCCGTAAAAATCACGAAATATACCATGAATCCGTAGGGAAACTAAGAATACCAACAAGAATAATCATATTCATCATGAATCCATCAACGAAACGGAAAGAATCGGACAAAACCCCAAAATCCCCAATTATCCAAAAAGGTAGGGTTTCAAGAGATATTACCTTGAGTGATTCAAGTATTAAGATCCGTAGAACACGCGTTAGATTGATTATCCGAGCCTCACAACCGAAAAGAAATGATGAAAATCGACCCCCGGATGAAGAACTCTCCCCTCTATATCTTCTCTCTCGCGATGGAAAAATGGGGAAGGAAATGAGCTTCACGCTCAAAACAACACATTTATAGTGTAACACAGCAGAACCTATCGGCCAGCCTATCGGCCGATAGGCCCAACCGATACCCATACGGAATGCCGGCAGTAGAGTCTATCGACCCCCCCTATCGGCCGAAAGGCTCCTGGAAGTTCGAAGGTGAAGAAATTTACCTATCGGCCAGCCTATCGGCCGATAGGCCCAACCGATACCCATACAGAATGCCGGCAGTAGAGTCTATCGACCCCCCCTATCGGCCGAAAGGCTCCTGGAAGTGCTCGGCCAAAAACTGAAACGACCATAACTCTCTCGTCCGGACTCCGATTGACTCACCGTTTGAACCATTGGAAAGCTAACTCGATGTTCTATAATATTGCAAAGATTTATAATTTTTGGAGTCACCAAAAATTAATGGTGATCTAACAAAGTCGAACTCATGTGAGGAAAGTTGAAACAACGAACAATAACGAGAATACAATTCAACAATTGTGGAAGGACATCTTGAAGATACATGAGGGTCACTATGACCGAGAAATATACCAAAAATGAAAATACAAGGGAAAGAAAAATCGGATATTACATTCTACCCCTCTAAAAATAAGTTTCGTCCGAAACTTAAGAAACAAACAATTAGGGTACCTAGCACGCATGCTATCCTCGGTTTCCCAAGTTGCCTCCTCGACACCGTGTCTCGACCACTGAACTTTGACCAAAGGGATGGTCTTATGCCTCGATCGTTTCTCACGATGCTCCAAAATCTTCAAAGGACGCTCCTCAAAAGTAATATCTTGACAATATCAACCTCGCCATAATCGATGACGTGACTAGGATCGGAACATATTTCCTCAATCGGGAAACATGAAAAATGCTATGAACATGACTCAAGGCTGGAGGTAACGCCAAACGGTACGCTAATTCACCGACTCGCTCGAGAATCTCAAAGGGTCCAATAAATCTCGGGCTCACTTTCCTTTCTTCCCAAAACGAAAAACTCCCTTCGTCGGCGACACCTTTAGCAAAACGTGGTCTCCCACCTCGAATTCCAAAGGTCGACGACGGACGTCGGCATATGACTTCGCCGACTCGGGCGATCAACATCCGTTCTCGAATTAACTCTATCTTCCGCCTCGTCTCTAAAACGACATCCGGCTCGGTCCCGACTAAATCGGACGCCTCATTCCAACAAATCGGCGATCGACATCGTCGCCCATAAAGTGCCTCATACGGTGCCATCCGAATCGACGCGTGCCAACTATTGTTGTACGTGAATTCGATCAATGGCAAATGCTCCTCCAGTCACTACTCAATCGAGGGCACAAGCACGCAACATGTCCTCGAATGTCCGGATAGTGCGTTCCAAGTATCCATCGATCGGGATGAAAAGAGGTACTCAAACGCAACCGGTACCTAACGCCTTATGCACCGCCGGAAGTGCGATACAAAGCGGCCGTCACGATCCGAAACAATAGACTTGAGTACCGTGAAGTCTCACGATCTGCGCAATAAACACACGAGCTAACTTCTCCGGCCCCAAGTGTCCTTGATGCCCGGAAAATGTGCCGACTTGGTCGCGATCAACAATCACCCATACCATATTCATGCCCGACCTCGATCTCGGCAAACTCGTAACGAAATCCATCGATATATCTTCCCATTTCCATTCCGGAGCAGAAGTGACCGCAATAACCCGGTAGTCGATGCTCGATTTTGACCTGCGGCAAGTCAAACATCTCGCCACAAAGCGTGCGACTTCCTCCTTCATATCATTCCACGAAGTTCCTCCTCGTGTCCTTGTACATCTTACTCGTGCAGGATGAACGGAATAAGGTGTAGCATGGGCCTCCCGTAAAATACTCTGCCTCAACTCGAGTCGTTCGGCACACAAAGCCGACTCTGGAATCTCAAAACGCCATCCTCGTGAATCACAAACCCGGGAGACTTTCCTTTAAGAACGTTCTCTCGGATTTGAGTAATCATCGGATCCTCTAATTGCTTGATTTAATTTCATCGATCAAAGGCAGCGAAATTTCTAAGGCATAAAGTTGCCCAGCAGATCCAGCGGCAAAACCTCAACATCTAACCCGATCAAAGCCCGAAGCTCGAGACTTAGGCGTAAGGACCTCAAGCGTTCGCAACGCAATCGGTTTCGACTCAAGGCGTCGGCCACGACATTCGCCTTACCGGATGATAAAGGATTTCGAGGTCATAATCCTTAATCAACTCTAACCACCTCCTCTGCCTCATATTCAACTCTCGAGTAAATATGTACTTGAGACTTTTATGATCGGTAAAAATCGACATGCAGAGCCGAAAAGATAGTGACGCCAAATCTTGAGTGCAAAGACAACCGCCGCTAACTCCAAATCGTGAGTAGGGTAGTTAAGCTCATACGGCCTCAAGCTGTCTCGACGCATAGGCAATGGTCTTGCCGTCTTTGCATCAATACGCACCCAAGACCACGACCGAAGCATCGCTAAAAGCGGCGAAACCCTCGTTGCCACATGGCAATGCCAAAACCGGGCTGAAGTCAAACGCTTCTTGACTCCTCAAAACTCGGCCCTCTCATCGGTCAGACGAACTTCTCGGATTTACGGAGCAAGCTGTGTAAGTGGTCGAGCTAGTTTTGAGAAACCCTCGGCGAACCTACGGTAGTAGCCACCAAACCCAAGAAACTACGGACCTCCTTCACATTTGTGGCGATGCCCAATCCAACACCGCCTCAATTTTCTGCGGATCTACTCGAACTCCCTCATTTGAAATCACGTGGCCCAAAAACATCACTTCTTTCAAAGAACTCACATTTCGAGAACTTCGCATAGAGTTGCTCGGTCCTCAAAATGTCTAACACTACCCGCAAATGATGGGCATGCTCTTCCTCGTTCCTCGAATAAATAAGAATATCGTCAATGAAGACGACGACACACCTATCCAAATACTCGATAAAGACTTTGTTCATCAAGCGCATGAACACCGCCGGCGTTAGTTAACCCGAAAGGCATAACTACAAACTCATAATGTCCGTATCTCGTCCGAAAAGCTGTTTTCGGCACGTCGGACTCCCTCACCCGGAGCCGATAGTACCCGATCTCAAATCAATCTTCGAGAATACCGCAGCTCCCTGCAATTGGTCGAACAAGTCGTCAATCCTCGGCAAAGGATACTTGTTCTTGATGGTCACCTTGTTTAGTTCGCGATAGTCGATACACAAACGTAGCGAACCATCCTTCTTCCGCACAAACAGGACCGGTGCGCCCCAAGGCGAGGCGCTCGGTCGAACATACCCGACTCAAGAAGCTCACCCAATCGCTTCTTCAACTCGGACATCTCTGAAGGTGCCATGCGATACGGCGCCTTGAAATAGAGCCGCGCCGGCTCTAACTCTATAGCAAACTCAACCTCACGGTCCGGTGGCAATCCCGGTAATTCGTCAGGAAATACATCAGGAAACTCATTAACGACTGGAATCGACGAAAGCTCGACTCCACCATCCTCCGCCTTTAAGGCATAGCACCAATAACCAGTACACCCCTTTCGCAGGAGACTCATCGCCTTCAAGGCATTAATAACGAATTTCTGGTTTCCCCTCTTTCGCCCCGCGAAAGAGTGCTCGGTGCCGTCCTCGGCTAACATAGTGATGATCCTCGTGCGGTAGTTCATGATCGCCCCATGCCGCTCGAGCCAATCATCACCAAGAATCAAATCCTCACCCTCGATACTCACAACAATAAGATTAGAGGGCCAAGTCCTCTCACAAATAAGTACAGAGCAGTCTCGAACCTCCTGATCACCAACGATCCTATCACCGCTAGGAAGCTTAACGATGAAGGGTTCACAAGGCATCAAACAGTCGAGACTCAAACGGCGTACACAATCCAAAGATATGAACGAATGCGTAGCACCGGAATCGAAAAGCACACTGACAGGATGAGAAAGAATATAGACGGTACCTGTCGCCACGGTAGCCGCTGGGTCATCGGCTTTCCGCATCTCATAGACACGCGGATGGGCGGAGCCGACACCGAAGCTCCCCCTCTTGAGGGTTGACCCCGACCTCTCCCCTGACTAGCACTCGGCGGAGACTGAGGAGCAAACGATCCCTGATTCACACTTGGTTCCCTAGGCGCTGGAATGGAAGCCCGGGCGCCAAGAATTTTCTCCCTCTCGGCCACTGACGGCTTTGTGGCCGGTGCCACACTGCGATTACACGTCGACAAAGGGCTCAAACAAGTACGACATGTGGCCCGTCGACCACAATTGAAACACTTCACATCACGAAAAGGAGCCTGGTAGTTCCACGAGGACCCCAGTAGGCAGTGGACCACCGCCGGCGGGAAGTTAGCGGATTGGGATCTCTGCGACCCCCACTCTTGTGGCCCGAAAACTTCCCAGCGGACTTACGCTTCTTACTCTCGCGGGCCGCCTCACTCGCCGTCACCGACATATCATACGCAAGGGCCCTACTCTGATAATCCTTCAATGTAGTGCATACGAGCCCTGACATATAGTCCCGGATCGGCAACTTCATCCGTCTGGAGAAATGGAAAATCTTGTCACTCTCATCGACAACTTGGGTCTTCACATAACCCAACTCTTTGATAAAATCAGCAATGGCTTGAGCTACGGGGATATCACGTGGTTGAGCATCATAAAAAGCATGTACCCGAGCACATCGGATCGCCACGGCAATATTCGATCTCCATCAACTCTTGAAACTCAGCCCTCGAAGCAGCATGGTCTTTGGGCCCAACGGCCTCACACCAGTACGTAGCGTCCACAGTGAGAAAATATTGAGCAATAGGGACTCTACGTTCCTCGGGACAGTTAGTTGCAACGAAGACCTTAGATATCTCCTTAATCCACCCTTCCCACCCATCGGGTCCGAAGCTCCCGAAACCGAGGAGGATGCATCTTGATGACATCTTGGAGCCAACGATCCGCTCCGCCCCGATTAGCGTGGGCCTGATCCGGGTTCTGAACCGCCTGAGCTATCGCCGCCATTTGGTTCACCATTTGTTGCATTACGGCCGCGATACCAAGATCGGCACGCTCCTGAGAAGAAGCATGGCTATGACGGTCGCCGATCTGCCGGCTCGAAGACCGTGACGTGGCCGCTCTCCGGCCGCCCACGTCCCGGCCGCGTCCACGACCACGACCGCGACCACGACCTCTTCCAAAGATCCATACCGGAGTTAAATAAGTAGCAAAATCCATACGAGGATCGGTACAAGAAAAGAACAATCACAAGTCGAGAATCAAGGGTACGATACAAGGAATTAATGAACAGAGGAAAGAAAACTTACGGACCTTTGGTAAATCTGGAATCATGGCAGCGTGACGATGATGTGCAAAACCAAACACCACAAGACCCAATAAACCAACAAGCCTAGGTATCCATAAACCTAGAGCTCGATACCATTTTCTGTAACACCCCCGGGATATCCGAGGTATATTACAGCGCCGTGAATCCCTATATGGGACCCACCAGTGAAAGACATCATACAACGACTCACGAAGCGATAAAATAACACCACGTCATAAAGACGCAAAATGTAACAATCCACCCGGTTCAACCTGGCCAATATAACATCATCATCCAACACAACATAAACACAACAATACAATCTGGACGAACAAGAACTCTTAAGTACTCGAGTACGGCTATTAGTTCAAAAGCCATAAAAGATGAAAAGACAAAAAGACATTAAGACGTCTCTTATGCACAATCATCACGCATGGCCATCATCCGTATCTTGGTCCAGCGCCCGCTCGTCCCGATGAACCCGACTGAAATTCATAAAACGAATTTCCCAAAAGCGGGTCCCAGAGGGTTAGCAATTACGCTAGTACAAGTAACCCAGATGAACAACTTACATCTTACACCTATAGTAATGCATGCAATAAAGAAAACCGTTTGAAAGCACTCATTTTAAAATGCCAATATCAAATCACATTTGTAAAATTCACCACAATTAACCGTCGATCCACACCTCCGTGGACCCCTACCGAGACCCCGTCGGATCTAACCCGTAGTGGTTAAAAGCAAAGCTCGTCGATCCACACCTCCGTGGACCCCTACCGAGACCCCGTCGAGTCTAACCCGTAGTGAGCATACACACACATACAATTTCTCATACAAAACTACTATGCCAAGATTGTAAGTTCATAAGGATACTTGCCTCGATTAATTAGGCGATGACACGAGCGGAGCGGAAGAGTTGAACACGACCGCAAGGAACCGGCGGAAATGAACCTAACGATTTGAATAGCACAATCACAACCACTTCTAAACGATTATGGAAATGGAATACTCCCGGAAACCCGCCTACGATTCATGTATATTCGTATACAAACAACAACGAGGGCGGACCACAACCGAACCCTCTCGATTCCGTAAAAATCACGAAATATACCATGAATCCGTAGGAAACTAAGAATACCAACAAGAATAATCATATTCATCATGAATCCATCAACGAAACGGAAAGAATCGGACAAAACCCCAAAATCCCCAATTATCCAAAAAGGTAGGGTTTCAAGAGATATTACCTTGAGTGATTCAAGTATTAAGATCCGTAGAACACGCGTTAGATTGATTATCCGAGCCTCACAACCGAAAAGAAATGATGAAAATCGACCCCGGATGAAGAACTCTCCCCCTCTATATCTTCTCTCTCGCACGCGATGGAAAAATGGGGAAGGAAATGAGCTTCACGCTCAAAACAACACATTTATAGTGTAACACAAGAACCTATCGGCCGGCTATCGGCGATAGGCCCAACCGATACCCATACGGAATGCCGTGAGAGAGTCTATCGACCCCTATCGGCCGAAAGGCTCTGGAAGTTCGAAGGTGAAGAAATTTACCTATCGGCCAGCCTATCGGCCGATAGGCCAACCGATACCCATACGAATGCGGCGGTAGAGTCTATCGACCCCCTATCGGCCGAAAGGCTCTGGAAGTGCTCGGCCAAAAACTGAAACGACCATAACTCTCTCGTCCGGACTCCGATTGACTCACCGTTTGAACCATTGGAAAGCTAACTCGATGTTCTATAATATTGCAAAGATTTATAATTTTTGGAGTCACCAAAAATTAATGGTGATCTAACAAAGTCGAACTCATGTGAGGAAAGTTGAAACAACGAACAATAACGAGAATACAATTCAACAATTGACAGGAAGGACATACTGAAAGATACATGAGGGTCACTATGACCGAGAAATATACCAAAAATGAAAATACAAGGGAAAGAAAAATACCGGATATTACATCAATGAGATGGAGGTGGATATCAAACCAGTGAGCCAAAGTCATTTGTTGTTCAAATATTGATATCTATTATATAAGTATACAATAAACCATATATATAGATATATGTATATAAATATATATAATATATATATATATATATTATATGTATATGTTTGTTAATATTTTCAGAATTATTTTCAAAATATATTAATATTTATTATATTACACATTTAATAACTTTCAATAATATGTATATATTATAATTTTCAATATATAATGTAATATAATTTTTAATATTAATATATAACAAAATATATTAATATTCAATATATTCCACATTTGATATAATATAATTCATAAAATAATATGTATATATTATAATTTTTAATATATAATGTATTATAATTTTTAATATTAATGTATATCAAAATATATTAATATTCAATATATTCCACATTTGATATAATATAATTCATAAAATAATATGTATATATTATAATTTTTAATATATAATGTAATATAATTTTTAATATTAATATATAACAAAATATATTAATATTCAATATATTCCACATTTGATATAATATAATTCATAAAATAATATGTATATATTATAATTTTTAATATATAATGTAATATAATTTTTAATATTAATTTATAACAAAATATATTAAAATTCAATATATTCCACCTTTGATATAATATAATTCATAAAATAATATGTATATATTGTAATTTTTAATATATAATGTAATATAATTTTTAATATTAATATATAACAAAATATATTAATATTCAATATATTCCACATTTGATATAATATAATTCATAAAATAATTTGTATATATTATAATTTTTAATATATAATGTAATATAATTTTTAATATTAATATATAACAAAATATATTAATATTCAATATATTCCACATTTGATATAATATAATTCATAAAATAATATGTATATATTATAATTTTTAATATATAATGTAATATAATTTTTATTATTAATATATAACAAAATATATTAATATTCAATATATTCCACATTTGATATAATATAATTCATAAAATAATATGTATGTATTATAATTTTTAATATATAATGTAATATAATTTCTAATATTAATATATAAAAGTAACAAGTTATATATCCTCATTCATAAGAGTATAAGTTTTTGATACCAAAAGACATTAATACCCTTAAATCTATCACTAAAAGGTAAAAAAGAAAAGTCAACATCAACACCTTTTTGGAGGATATTTTAGTCTTTTTAAACAAAATGGTATCAATAACTTACACTCTTATGAATGAGGATATATAACTTATCAATTTTATGGTTTGGTATTAAAAAATTGATTCTCACATATATTAATATTCAATATATTCCACATTTGATATAATATAATTCATAAAATAATATGTATGTATTATAATTTTTAATATATAATGTAATATAATTTTTATTATTAATATATAACAAAATATATTAATATTCAATATATTCCACATTTGATATAATATAATTCATAAAATAATATGTATGTATTATAATTTTAATATATAATGTAATATAATTTTTAATATTAATATATAACAAAATATATTAATATTCAATATATTCCACATTTAATATAATCTAATTCATAAAATAATATGTATATATTTTAATTTTTAATATATAATGTAATATAATTTTTAATATTAATATATAACAAAATATATTAATATTCAATATATTCCACATTTGATATAATATAATTCATAAAATAATATGTATATATTATAATTTTTAATATATAATGTAATATAATTTTTAATATTAATATATAACAAAATATATTAATATTCAATATATTCCACATTTGATATAATATAATTCATAAAATAATATGTATGTATTATAATTTTTAATATATAATGTAATATAATTTTTAATATTAATATATAACAAAATATATTAATATTCAATATATTGCACATTTAATATAATATAATTCATAAAATAATATGTATGTATTATAATTTTTAATATATAATGTAATATAATTTTTAATAATATATAACAAAATATCTTAATATTCAATATATTGCACATTTAACAGGTTCTAGAAAGAACCATTGTTAAATGTCTGATTAACAACGGTTCTACAAGAACCCATTAAATGTCTGATTTAACAATGTTTTCCTATAACCCATTTGTTAAATGTGCAATTTAACAACGGTTCTTACGGAACCCATTGTTAAATGTGCGATTTAACAGGTTTCGCGGAAAACCATTTGTTAAATTCTGTCGTTCATTTTAACGGTTTTTTAGAACCGCTGTTAAAATGCCGCAGTTAAATGCTGTTTTTGTAGTAGTGATAAGACCTAAATGGCACCCACGTTCCGGGGTATTCCTGTGAGATGCTTCTGTAACCCTTGGTTGCGGCCTTGAGGTTTATGTGCAAATATCATATGCATTGTTGAGCATGCCATGAACTGTTGTCTGACGGAAATACGACATTGCGGTCGTGTCGGTCTTTCATGATCGAGTTGTTGTTCCTCTTTTGGAAAGTCTTCTGATCCTTGTTGGATATGCATTTCTTCGAGATTCGTGGTCAAGTTGTATTGTGACATATCTGGAGTCGGATACGCTCTGATCGTTCATGTGTATGATTTTCAGGGTGGGCATGTGTAGCATGTGTTGGTTTCGACCTCATATTGAACCATGCACACGAGACGTACTTCGTGAGGCTGATTAGGTACGAGACCATACGGGTAGTTGATCAATACCTGTGGTTGGCTTATACACAGACACATGTCTGGATCGGGCGTATCGTGACATCCATCTTGAGCCTTATTGATGAGTCGTTCGCAGCCCATACACTACCAAAAAAAGGACTTTAGCCGACGACACTTAAAAAAACGGCCGACGACTTTTAGGAGTCGTCTGCTAAACTTTAGAGTTTAGCCGACGAACTTTGTTTTGGTCGGCTAAAAGGGTTTAGCCGACGACTATTGTCCAGGTCGTCGGCTAAACTCTAACCTAGTTGTCGGCTAAAGATCGACAGTTTAGCCGACCACTGATTCGTCGGCTAATCCCTAAATATATATATATATACACATTTTTTATAAAACTAATATATATATATATATAAACTAGAAAGAAAAATATATAAAAAAAAAAGCCTTCAGCCGACAACAACATTTAAGCCGTCGACTAAAGAGGAATGGCCGACGACATGTTACAGCCGTCGGCTAAAGTCTATATTAAAAACAACGAATAGAAATATAAACTAGAAAGCAAAATATAAAAAAAAAAAAAAAAAAAGCCTTCAGCCGACAACAAGATTAAATTCGTCGGCTAAAGAGGAACGGCCGACGACATGTTAAAGTCGTCGGCTAAAGTCTATATTAAAAACAACGAAGAGAACAGAAACATCTTCTCACAAGTTGAAGCCCGTCGTCCGCTCGCTGTGTACCCTTGTCTAGCCCGTCGTCTGCCGCCCGTCCTTGTCCAGCCCGTCGTCCGCCGCCCATTGCCGCCGTGGACTTGTGCTCGCCGTCGGCCTCAACTCCAGAAGAAGCCCTAATTCTATTTGTTCTTAAGGTTAGCATCTTCTTCTTCCCATCTTTTCACTCTTTTTTGGGTGTAAGAATATATTTGGTAATAGCTACACAAGGTGTTAGGGGCTGAATTCATAAGGTTATTACAAGGTTAGATCAAGGTTATCAAGGGTTACAAGAGTTGTGTTGAAGGATTGGAAGCTAGGGTTTTTCTTGTTGAAGCTTTAAATTCATGGTTCTAGTTAAATTTCATCACAAGGATTGTAAGTAAACTCCTATATTTACCTTTGTTTTCTGTAAATATTAGTATTTCATGTATTTAATATGTTCTATATGCTTATTATACTTGATTATGCTTGGAAAATTGAACTAAAACACTAGAAACCGTCGAAAGGACTTATATTGCAAAACAAAAACTGGACAGGGGCTGTAAACGTAATTACTGGGAAAAATCGGTGGACTGTGAAACTTAGGTAAAAACATAGGCTTATATATTGATGTCTTGTGGTCGTTTCTCCGGGTGGCTCATGCCGTAACTCATCCCGATTAATAAACTAGAGCCAAAACGGTAAAACATGTCAAAAACTGACTAACAGATTACATTGGATAAAACGGGACAGTTTTGGTCGTTTATGGAACTCGTCGTAGTTTTATGAAATGAAGCTAAGACATAAACTTAAACTTAGGAAAAAGCCGTGCGTCCTAAAGTGTTCTAGAACTCAAGATATGGCCTTTTCCGCGGGACTGCAGAGTGCTGTCCAACTTTCTGCACTTAATCACAAGTTTACACCAGAAATTTAACTCATATTATGATGTAATTAAGGATATAAGGTCACTAGAAATTATTATATATACATTCAAATACAATTTCAAGGACATAAAAACCGATTCATGACCTTTTACGCGTTAGGAATAACATAGACATAAAGTTAGAATAACTATATTTACAAAAACCGAAACATGACGAAAAGTATAGTTTCGAAATATAAGTTTATATTAGAAATCTTAAATATGTTATGAAATGGTTAAAACAACTAGACTTGTTTTCACAATGACTTATATAAATCAGACTCGTAATTATTTTTAAAGTGTCAAGACTAAATATAAACACTTGTTTTACTTTACAAACGATAAGTACCCAAGCATAATTAATGTAATAACTATATAAAGCATGCTAGTTTAAATACAAATGATATTCTAGAACCTAAGACGCGTAATAATGTTTATAGGTTATTGTTAGAGCTATCGACTTAATTTTTTATCTAGTTTTTCATCTTTTGCCCTCACAGTTTTTCATCTACTTTTTCATTTTTTGCTCACATGAAAAAACGACTGTTGCCTCAAAAGTTATCGTGTATATTTAATTATATTATTTGTGTTGTTCATTTTAACACAGGCACACATGAGTAAAGTAACAAAAATGTTAGGATTTGCGAAGAAAAAGAAGACGCCAGATTCGGGAGTTAGTTCTGCAGCTTCTGGGCACGCGGGATGTAAGGAACCCGCGCCCCTTTATATAGGTAAGTCTACGAGTCGTGCACATAAGATACTGGAGGCTAGTGGGATTCATACACCGACAGAACCTTTTCGATTATCTAAACGCTTAGATTTTCCGGACCAAGAGATGCTGTCCACACCTACCGCTACCCCGACGACCACTCCAGCACCTCATATGCCTTCTATACATCGGCCTGACTCTACTCCTTCCACTACAGGACATGTAGATAGTTCGTTAGAGGTACCACATGGTCCGCCCCCGACTCTTTTCATGACACCCATGGTACCGGCCATTCCTGAGGTCGACGATACGGGTCAGCCACCCACAACCAGTTTGATAAGCCCTACATAGGCTTACATATTTGTTCCATGGTCCGAGGAGAAAATATGGCGCAGTGCTAGACGGTCGAAGGGCAAGCTTGTCGAGGATCTTCGATCTGAATCAGATGACTTGGCACGACTTTCGACATCTGAGAAGAATAATAATAAGAAGAAGACTTGAGGATCATCTAAGTGTTATGTACTTGACAGACATGTTTCGGATAATAGTCGTCACACCATACCGGTTAATAAGTATGGAGCCCCCGTATTGTCTTCTGACGACGCAGTTGCATATCGTCGATATATAGGAGTTCTCATTGAGATAGAGTTCCAATGTTGTGGGCCCAGTGGAAGGACGTGCCGATGAGTGTGAAGGAAAGCGTAAACAACGCTATGTCGGTAAGTATTGATATTAGTGGTTTCCTATCCGTCGCTCATTGGTTTATTGTTATTATTTTGATGAAGTCAGATTATATTGCCATGTTTTCTATCTGTATTCTCTTGGATTTGATGTTGTTTAGAAGTTGTAATGTGTCCTTAGATGCACACTTCCGAATTATTTTCTTGTGTTGTGGCGATGCGCTTGTCTGATTTTTTTGAGTAGTATATCTTGTTGTGGCGACTGAAAAAAATTAAAATAAAGAAAGAAATTTGAACAAGGCAACTGAAAAAAACATTGCCTAGCAACTGAGAAAATCAAAACAAGACACATTCACCCTTGGAAATGGCTATCTATATGATTATATTTTTTTCTACTCTAGGGGTTCAGTAAATAAGTATATACTAATTTCCTCATGCAGATATGTCATAAGGGCCAGCAAGCACCATCTGGTAAAAAATGGGGGCCAATGGGTTATTTTTAGTTATATATAAAGGAAAAATGTTGATGAGTAATGCAGCTTTTCAAAGAAATGTAGAGGCAAAAACTTGTATAAGACCGTCCGTCATGTGAATTCTATTCCGCAAGACAGGTCGGGATGACTGCATCCCAGTTTCTAAGCTTTATTTTTTTGAAATCCTTGTTTTTTTTGAGTTTTTAGAGGGATATTTTTATTTTTGAGTTCTTTTAATTTTTCCTAGGATTATTTCAGATTTTTATTTTTTTAGTTTTTTTAGTTTTTTTTCATGTGTTTGCGAAACCTAAGATGTGTGCGTTGGTAAAATTGTACAGTAATATGAACTTAGATTATGATCAGTTATTTATGGAACTTTATTCAACTCTCAATCATGAAATGTAGGTTTATTCGAATTTTATTTATGTTCATTGTAGGTGTGGTTTGATATTCCTCCATCCCTACTACATACTTTGTGTGATGAGGAGCAGTCCACCAAGTAAGTAATATTAATAATAATGTTCTCGAGTTATTTATTGCTATTGGTGTAAGTATTTGATATTTACGATCTTTTGTTGCTTGTATAGGTACAAGTCTTGGAAAAATGAGTTGCATCTATTTTGGGAGAGTTGGGGTGGAGACCGCGATGCTTGTCCTATAGAATTCAAATACCGGGAACATGAGTGGAATTGGCTTTGCATCCATTTTAACGACCCCAGCTATAAGGTATGTATCAGTAATTGTATTGTTATTTATTAGGTTATTGAAATTATTTAAAAGTGTTATATAACATTTCTTTAACAAAGTCGAAATATATTTAATGCCGAAATAGTTTATAATTGATTTGACATAAATTTTTTGTAGACGACTAGTACAAAAAACAAGACCAATCGTGGTCGTCTGACGGAGCACCATAGTTTGGGGTCACGGTCGTTGGCATGTGTTGCTCACGAGGCTACTACTTCGGACCAAGTGGACAATGCGTTTGCGTATGTGTCTAAAAAAACATATCCACAAAATATTGACGAACATGTAAGTAAAAATAATTAATTCCTACAAAATTGTTATTTTTTTTCTTAGTGTATAGCATATGTATTTTTTCTAACCTTTATTCATATCCAACGGTTTATTTTTTCTTATAACTTAGGAGAGAGTGAGGATGCAGTCTGAGACTATCTTGGCACAGATTGCGAGGGAGCAGTTTCGGATATAGCAGAGACAGATCTTCCTGCGGCTATTGACATGATCGATCAGTCCGATCCATACGTCAGGTCTCAGGTGTGGGGTACCTTGTATACTCCTAAAGGGAGCCGATTTCATACGCGGATGATGGGGTCCGAGGGACATAGATTGTTGAAGGATACACCGGGCTTCCAACGTCGTCGGAGTGATACCAATAGAGCTTTCCTAGAGGAACAGTTGAGGATGGCGAATGAGCTTCGAGTTGAGGCAGAAAGGGAGGCTGCTGAAAAGATGGCTAAGTTCCAGGAAGAGCAACGTCAAATGAAGATCCAGCATCAGCAGGCGATGGCGCGTCAGCAGCATGAGACGCAGATGATGTGGGCATATATGGCCTCACTTAGTCAGACTATGACTCAGCAGGGATTTCAACCACCACCACCACCTCCATTTGTGCCTTCACAGACTATGCCTCCATTTGTGCCTTCACAAACTCCGCCACCATCATCAGAGCACCATGCTGGTCCCTTAAATGATGGTAGTGATTCTATTTATCGTGATTTTCTGACTCTTTACCTAGTTATTTTTGTATTTTAATTAGTAATTAGTGTGTGGAAAACTATGTTAGATAGGATTTGATCTACGTTTGTTGAAGACTATGGTAATGTTTATCGTAATTTAAAAACTATGGTAATGTTTGTCTATACTTATTTGAGTATATATGTACTTGTGATTTGGAGTTGTATATTGTTATTGTTTGTGTATATTGGTGTTTGGTTGATGTTAGAAACAGATTTTTAAAAATAGGTTTTGGTAAAAATAAAATCTGAAATTTATTTTTTTTTTAAAAAGACTTTAGCCGACCACTCTTATTCCGTCGGAAAAAGCTGGTTTAGCCGGCCACTCTTATACCGTCGGCTAAAGCATGTTTAGCCGACCACTCTTATACCGTCGGCTTGTTTAGCCGACCACTTTAATTTTATGTACTTTAGCCGACGATTTTGTTTGTTGTCGGCTAAGGTCCAACTTTAGTCGACCACTATCTAAAAAGTCGTCGGCTAAGGTCAAACTTTAGCCGACGACCCTTTAGCCGACCACTTTAGACTTTAGCCACTTTTAGGCTTTAGCCGACGACTTTGTGTGGTCGGCTAAACCCTGATTTTTGGTAGTGATGTATAAACGGGTCTATTCGTTAGTTAGGTTGTCTTTGAAATCCCGAATAGATGATTTATATTTGATTGGCGATTTTATTCTCTCGTGTATCTGTCCCCGTTGATCCTTCATTGATCTCGTTTGGAGTTACCATGTCGATGGTCTTCTCGTTTGCTATTAAACCTTTATAAATCTCGTTTGGAGTCCGCTCTATCATTGGAAATCTCGTCGTTATCAATCTTTTATTGATTTTGTGGAGGTTTACCGTGTTGTTGGTATTCTCAGTCGTTGATCCTTTATTAACCTTGTTGGGGTTTACCGTATTGTTCATATTCCCGGATGTTGGAGTTTACCGTACCGTTGGTATTTCTGGTTGTCGATTCTTTATTGATCTCATTGGAGTTACCGTATTGTTGGCATTCCCGGTGGTTGATCTTTCATTGATCTTGTTGGAGTTACCATATCATGGTATTCTCATTCGTGGTTGATCCTTTGTCGATCTTGTGTGGAGTTATCATGTCATTAATATTTCCATTGTAATGCATTGGTTGTTTATGATTATTGATTGTGTGAACATTTATGCTTGTATTGATATCCGGGACTTGCCATTATCTCGGGACGGTTGGTTTACAGATGTATCGCGTGATATCGGTTTTATCAGAAGTGGAATCCGATTGTGCGATCCCGCGGATAGAATCGGACTTGGCTAGATTATTCCAGTTTGGAGATATGTTTATGTTTGAGAATCTTGGTATCGTTTCGGATACAGCTCAGGTGGTTACTCTTGAATTTATCTGTCACTTAAGAACGCGAGATGTGATTATGGTAAGGATTGATTTGATATGGATTGTGATGGGTTGGTAAGGTTATGTCGGTAAGACTACATTGGAATTATTCTTACCTTGTAATTACATTGATATGTATTGTTTTTGTGATGTGATCGTTATCATTGTTGAGTATTATGGCTGACCCCGTCGTGGACTTTATCTTTTAGGTACTCGGAGTTCGAGCTAGTAGCGGTCGTGAAGGGATGAGCTTTCCGGTGATACTGGCTATGGCGTGATTGTTGGGATTGTGTATTCTATTCTAGCTTTTATAATTCCGCTGCAGATGTATTTAATTATGTTTTATCTGCTGCATGTGTATATTTCAACATGGATTTTCGGCATTCTTTTGAACTGTGTTTTATCCATTGTGTGCGTGTGTATATTTCAAAATGGATTTTAGACATTCTTTTGAACTGTGTTTTATCCGCTGTCTGCGTGTGTATATTTCAAAATGGATTTTCGGCATTCCTTTAAACTGTGTTTTATCCGCTGTGTGTGTGTGTATTTCAAAATGGCCCTTTTGGTACTTTTAAACGGTTGCGAAAATGATTTTAGCCTTGTGGGTTCTAATCTGGGGCCCACGGTGCTGTAATATTCCTGGTCGGTTTTGGGGGTGTTACACTGTTGCTGAGCTTCTAGCAACTGATGTTAAGCCTGAGCTAGTGTCTCTAAATGAAAAAATGGACACTCTAATCAACAAGAAGGAACCCTCTCCAACATCTTCAAGTTCAAGAATGCCTCTTGGCATGTCTGATTTCATACACAAGGTGGAGGAGCAGCTAGCACTTATTATTGATGCTGGCAAAAAGAGGAAGAGAGCAGACATGGGGAAGCATCGAATAAGGGGGAAGGCAGAGAAGAAATGAGGAAAAATCAACAAGACCTCTCTCTGATTCAGGCAAGCAGTTCTAGCCTGAAAAAGAAAGAGCCACCTGCACTTGAATACCCACTTGCAGCCAAAAGAAAGAGGACAAGACAAGATCCTGAAGTAAAATACCAATCGGAAGGCAAGGAACTCCAATATGTTGAAGAGTTCATGCCTGATGAAGCAGAACACATGTGGGGAAGTGCGAGAAAATAATTCATTGAGAAGTACTACCTCTAGGAAATACTTCAAGATAAGGACTGCTCCCCACATGAAACAATCATCAATTTCATGGACATGAATTTCCCCAAGCTCTGGGAATTTTTGAAGAAGTACGCTACAAAAGACTTCAATGCATATCCTATGATTCCGAATTTTAGGCCTGAAGAATCACCAACACTCATGAATGGAGAACTTGACGAAAGTGCCCTTCAGGAAGAGATTAGAGAAGTATGCATTGAAAATAATTTCACATCTCCAAAGCAGCAGCAATTTGCTTCATTAGTGGTCAAGAGGAAATATGGGTTAGCCCAATTACAAGAAGACCAATTGGAGCCAAACCTTTGAAGTCACTCCCTCCACCAAAGCAGATCATAGGAAGAGGAAGAGGCAGAGGAGGAAGATGATTTTTTGCTTGTTTTGTAATTTACAGTTTATTTGTAAATTTCAGCTTTACTTGTAATTTTTCATTCAGGCTGTACTGCACTGTAATGTAATAACTCTAAAAGTTTATAACACTCACTTGAATGACAACCACTAGTTGTCTCAAATAGAATGAGTTTGATTTTTGTCTTGCACTTGATCTTTGCGCAAACTTGTTTTTTCATTTGAATGCTTAAAGTTTTGCCATCATCAAAATAGGGGAAAATTGTTAGGAATACATGTTAGATTTTGATGATGTCATCCTATATTGTGAATCATTCAAATATATGTTCTAAATAACTTGGCATTGTAAAGAATAACCAAATGAGTATCTTCTATAGGCCTTAAAATTTAGCCCAAGTCCTGATCAAGTGTTGATCAGTAAGAAAATCGACTAAGTATAGAACAGAGAAATTCACAGGCAAGTTCATCATCAGATGAGTTTTTGGTCAATGAAAACATCATAGAGGTTTGACCAAAACCCAGCTGCAGTTAAGATCTGAAGAAGGCGATACACCAGACAAGTATTGGTCAAATAGGAATATCAGAGAGGTTTGACCAAAACCCATCTATAGTTGAGTTATCAGACGTGATCTGGTCAACATAAATATCAACTGAAATTTGACCATCAGAACAGAGAACATCCAATAGGTCAGAGAACTTTAGTCAAGACCAGATCAAAGAACTTTATCTCAGAGAACTTCTAAAAAGTTATATCAGAGAAGTTTTACATCAGAGAGGGTTGACACACATCTGGCAGGTTTGACCAAGAGATATAAGATGAGTTCTCAGACAAGATATCAGCCAAGTAACTCAGTCCACGTCAGCAAGCGTTAAAGTCAACAATAATGGAAATCCACATGCAGATGTTAGGAGACAAACCAAAAAGATTCCTGGAAAGTTAGGAATTAAATATTCCTTGATATCCGCATACTGAAGACTTATGAATTTACAAATCAAGAAAAGCGGCGCGAGCAAAAGAATTATTTCAAATGGTCGGAATTGAAAAGGGAATCAAGCCGTGCAACAGAATGATAAGATAAACAAAGAAGTCCACTCTCTAACGGACAGATTTGTTACAAGAAATGCAACGGCTATGAAGAGATGCTTTCGTACTATAAATATCTGAATATCAGAATTGAGCAAAGTATGATGCGAACAATACTTACAAGCAATAAAAGAAATCAAAGCTATGAAGAGAACTATAGCATCGTAAAGAGCAATGTTTCAAAGATCATTTTCTAAGAAGCTCTTGAAGTTGGAAAAGACAACACTCGTGTCTTTAAAGCTGAGTACGGGGTACTTCTGTGAACGAGGTTTCAGAAGTTTTCGCGACGGATAAGGCATCCACGGGTTCTTGATTGGAAGGTGATAGACAGCTCGAGAGTTGTTGAGGCATCTACGGGTTTTTGATCAAGAGGTGCTAGGCAGTCGAGGGAGTTGCAATGGCCACGGGTTTCCACTGGTTGGAAGCTGTTGTAACTGGTTTGAATCATTGTAACATTTATCACTGGTTGAAAGTTATAGTGAATTCATCTCCAACTGGTTGGGAGAAAAGTGGACTACTAGAGGATTACCCCACCTCTGAAACCACTATAAGTGCCTGTGTGTTTTATTGCATTCATCATACTTAACTGCTGCATTCATATTTACTGTTCCATTTATCAGTCAACTGTCTTCCGCATTGTCTAGTCTTTACAGTTGACATAAGTCACCTGCAGTTGATATAAGTCACCTGCATGCTACCAGCTGTGCTTCCGCACTACTCATCTACAGCTAAGGTTTGTTAGCTGCATATTTCACAGCTAAAGAAACTCACCTATTTAAGGAAAAGAGTTTAATAAGTCTATTCACCCCCCTAGACTTATTCCTGGCGACTTGTGACCAACACTGCATATACCTGGACACAATACAGACATCCACCCCCCGATTACTCGGGGGTTAGCAAAATTCCACTATTTTGCTAGTGCAAGTATAAAGTGCAAATATGAGCCATAGACAGCATACTCCGAGAATGTAACACCCCCAAAACCGTATGGGAATATTACACGCCGTAAACCCTTTCCGCAAGGATCTACCAGGCTAAACGTCCATAAACAACCAAATGCTTGCCCGTCCAGGGTCAAACAATATAATAATACAGACCGTCAAGGTCACTTACACATAAACACACAGACCGATGAGGTCACACAACTCTATCAACAGGACTGACTAACAACATTACCCACACAGGGGTCGAAATACAATACAGCGGAAGACTGAATCAACTCTAACAATACAACTAAACTCTACCAACTCTCAACTCTTGATTAGTATCGCAGCTCGTCATCCCCTTGTGCCAATCCTGTGACTGCTCCCCTGAACTTGCATGTACCTGGACGCAGAACAGACATCCACCCCCCGAATACTCGGGGGTTAGTAAAACTCCACTGTTTTACTAGTGCAAGTATCAAACCATACGAAATGTAACAAGCAAATAGCAACTACGAATTTAATACGCAAATCAATTATCAAAATGTTCCCGAGAAGTTTTAGAATTTCGAACTCAAGTAAGAGATATTTGAAAAGGAACACATCATCTCGGGGATTTTTAAAGCAGAAATTCTTTTGGACCTCGAGTCCCAATTTACAAAACCTTTTCGTAAACATTAGGGCCTTAGCCCGATTCTCGTTTCAAAGCATACTAAATAATATATCATTATGAGTCCGAGATCCATATTTAAAATGTTACCCGAACAATCATCAAGCTACGATCATTGTTCGTACACATCATGTACCGAACTCCGGAGGCCTCGACGGACCTTACCCGAACCACACACACTGTTCGTACACATCATGTACCGAACTCCGGAGGCCTCAACGGACCCTACCCGGCCACACACACTGTTCGTACACATCATGTACCGAACTCCAGAGGTCTCGTCAGACCCTACCTGGATCACACACCTTGTTCGTACACATCATGTACCGAACTCCAGAGGCCTCGTCAGACCCTACCTGGAACACACGCACACACTTCGACACGACACAACTCATAATCATTAAATGTCAAGCCATTCCACATTACACCGAAATGTACAATCAAGTATGTAAACCAAAACAACACGAATATCATGATCATCACAACGACTCTTAACCAACATAACACACATTCGGTACACAATACATTGCACAACCACGTGTACAACCATCTCATATGTACATCGCAATCCTGCACAAATGGCACAACGCCGAACACGTATACCAATATATCACTATTATCACAAAGCCTTGAAATTTCGGAAAACACAACCAACTCAAACGGAACATATTTACGGAGGCAAGCAAAATCGTCATGCATAGCATACGTAATTACTAGTCGCAAGATACAAGTCGTATAATAAGATACTTGCCTTAATAACCGCTACCAAACACTCCGAAGAACACGGTTCGATCGGGAAGCTCGGACCCCGAAGAAGACAACGAACGGAAGGGTTCCGACTCGAGTTGTTCACAAGAATTCGTTCCTAAGTCACAACGATATCAATTCAATCACAATTCTACGAAAACATATGGAACTTCCCAAGTTCTACCCATTGAAGCATTTTATCGGACACTTTGAAGGCGTAGTCCAATTTAATCGATTATTCAAAAGAATACTCAAATTCGTTCCACAAAACTTCAAGGGTATTGAATGATTACGAGTTTACAATTAAGTTCTAACAATAATATGAATCAAAATGAAGCAAATAGGCCAAAACACCAAGAAACCTCAAGAACATCCAAAAAACCAAAAGTTTAGGTGTTCTTACCTTCGATCCGGGTGGAAGATGATGTTAATCCATGATTCCAACTTCCAAAACATGTTTATATAAGTTGATTCTACTCAAAACCATCGATCTATGGTGAAAAATCACGGAAGGAACGAAGAAAAGATGAGAAATGGCCGGATGACTCGCTCCAGGCCTATAAATAGCCGACCGTCGGCCGCCACGCACGTAATCGCCAAGGCCTACGCACGAATCGCCAAGGCCGAACTCTGGATCGATTCGCCGACATGTTACGACGTAACGGCAGTCGTTACGCATGCGAATCGCCTTACGCCATCGCCGGGCCATTACGGCCGTTACTCGCCGGGCACGCCAGCCAGGCCTCGGTCGATCCGACGGTCCGGAAAATCCCGAAACTCAGACCTGAACGTAAACCGAAAACACAATTACGAAGTACTCGCAAAGACGAATCCGAACACTAAGAGAACACACGATTCCGACCACCCGAGGGCTCGAATTTCGACAACGGAAGTAATTACCCCAAACTTTGGGAAATTACGAAAATGGCCCAACACGTCCGAAATACATGATACACGATCGAAACACCAAACCGAAGCTTACAACATGAATAATAACATTAAATGGTCTTCCGAGAAACTCTAAACAACAGTTTCGGATGAGATTCGTGAGAATCGAACTCATGTGCGGAAAAGTCATTTAAGAACACGAAACTCAACAAAACGATACCGAAACGAACTCGGATGACAAAAAGTGTAGAATTAAATATTCTCAGAATGACGAAACGGTCAAAAGCGAGTCGTCGAAATGGACCTCCGCCGAAAAATGAAAATTACCGGAAATCCGAAATTGCGGATATTACATTCTACCCTCCTTAAAAGAAGTTTCGTCCCGAAACTTAAAACAAGTAGGGAGAAGAAATATCCCGACAGGAAAACTCAACAAGATACACGAGAAACGTGTAACTTTCGTCCATTGGCGAAACGTTACAAGCAACGCGAAAGAATATACAGCGTGACAACACGCCACACGACGACCATAACAACGCCACCGGCAATGATTCAAAACAATAACGATCAATTAACGACGCATCACATACCACATCATATGCACACATTTAATCAAGGAAATGTACGCGACAACAAGTCGCACCCGACTAAAACGGCTATGCGATAGAAACAATTAGAGTATTACGATAGAAATCATTCCGATTCTCACCAACAAGAAAATGTCCGACGTCAAAACATAAACAATTCAAGATAACAGAAAATGAGAATACCGGATATTACATTCTATCATACAAAAAATAAGTTTCGTCCCGAAACTTAAACTAAGGTTATCACAGTGATACGAAACAAAATATAACGACACATAATAAAATACCATGCTCATGACCTCGTGGTCCACTGACACGCCTCCGTAGGTTCAACAACTAAACGGGAACTTACACAAAACAAAATATCATTCAAAAAGTTCCAAATGTAAAAGCGTCACAAAAAACATCTCTACACGCGAAACAATCCGTGTAGCGAGTACCAAAAACACCATCACTAGACATCACTGGGCCCTCCGGAAGTAGGAATAGAATTCCGGTCCCTTATCATCTCGGCAACAATCTCACGATCAACTCGATGCCCCTCGTGTCCACAATTATAACAAGTCAATGGCGTTTCTTACAATGCGCGCGTTCATGGCCTAGAACGTTACGGTTGAAACACCTAGGAGCATTACGAACTCAAAGACACCGACTTGGGTCTTTTGGGTTCTCTAACCCGACCGAGAAGGTCCCATACTCGGGCGATACGAGGGTTGAGGTGTGGGAATCCCAATTCCCTTACTTCCCGATGCGTCATCGGAAATCTTACCTTTTTCGCTACCGATACGGACTCGGTAGACATTATAGCCATCTCAAACGCCAAGGCTCGATCCCGATAGTCCTTCAAGGTTGTACACATAAAAGGAGCCATACACTGCCGAATCCGAGGTTTCATACGCATATCGAAATAACGAACCTTATCTGCCTTACTTTTCACACGATCCCGAACATAACACAATTGCCGATTATAATCGACTATCGCTCGATATCGACACGTCTCGGGCGTAGCCGAGAAAACTCGACAATCCTACGCTCTTTAACAGCGGCGGACAATACTCGGCCTCCATGGCGCTTTGAATTCATCCAAGTGGAGTACGATCACTAGGCGCTACGGCCTCCCACCAGTCTGCAGCTTCCCTGTCGAGTAAGTATTGAGCAATAGGCACTCTTCTCTCATCGGGGCAAGCTACAGCATCAAATGTTCTGTCCAACTGGAAGAGCCAATTCTCCCAGCCTAACGAGTCCGAATAACTTACAAAACGGGGCGGGTGCATTCTCATCACATCTCGTAACCACTTACCAACTCCGTTATCTTCATCCGGAATCCCGTCTCGGTGTACGGTCTGATTCATATGCGCCAACCGGTCAGTCACCTGACGAAGGATGGTGGCGGCGTCAATATCAACATTACCTCTGGATGATTGCTGCTGATCACGACCACGACTACGACCACGTCCTCGGCCACGGCCTCTCGGAATACTGGATGGACGACCAATAAGAATAACACATCCAAACAAATATCACAACGTCAATATAAGACAATAAATAGCAGCACGTTAAAACATCAACTCCAAGTCATCACACAAGTGCACGAACTAACACTGTAATTTTAGAACTTCATTAAAAAAAATAATCCACACAGTCACATCAACAGAGATGTTTGGATTTTACAAAATCAAACACGGTCAAAACCACACACGTATCGCAGGGATCAAACAATAACAACAAAAATAAAATGTTTCCGGGGTATTATTCAAATGATAAAATTTTAAAATTCTCAAGTTTGAAAAAAAAATTGGTGAAATGAAATTTTTGAAATCACTTATAATACCTCGGTCATTTAATTAAAACCATGTATCTCATTATCAAAACTGTTTTGATTGAAGCTATTTGCAAAACAACACATCGAGGCTTCAATCTTTTCGCTAGACGATATCGTCAAAATGACCTTATCAATATATCATTATCTTTGCTAGCGTTATACGGGGTAACAACATGTTACCACGCCACCCATCACTGATATATCAACAGAGATTAAATAATCATGGGGCACGGGTACAACTGTAATAACAAATTTCTACCGGGTCAGTCAAAAGTTTACGGCGGTAACAACATGCAGTTTACGGCCGTAACAACTCTGAGCTTACGGCCGTAATGGAAAACATCTTACGGCCGTAACATCTAGCTGCAGGACTGAAGAATTGTCACAGTAGCCCCCAACACACAAACAGATAACATTTAAATTCCGAAAATTAGGGTCGTTTTGCAAAACAAGATTTTCCAAAAATTTTGATTTCCACAAAAATGCTCAAATCAGTAGTCTTTAAGGAAAAACGTTTTCAAAGCTACCTGTAGCGGGTATAATTACAACAATCCAAAATAGTCGATATTAAAACCACATGCCCAAATGGCAAACAGGGTCGCCAATTCAATCACATACATCTCATGGCATCAAGTTTAAACACACAGCAAAATCATTCATCGGAGTTTCCCACAAACTCTACCGTAAAACCCATCAAGGTTCACAACTTTCACACCATACCAACCCACATGGTGGTTCAAGGGCCAAACATCAATACATCCAGTTCTATACACGTACAGCGTATCCAAGTATCGAATACAACTTCATTACACAACACCGTGTAAATAAAATTATGCACCACAAATATCACACATAAATGAAATCATGAACACAGATATTATGCATAAAAGAGGAGACTTACGTCCACAGGCCGCACGGAGACGACGGTCTCCCACGATACTAATATCATCCGACAACATATCCAACGCGTTGTGACAACGCACAACTCAACTTGTCACCTGACGACTCGAACGACGAGACAACACATTACTCGACAAATCACAACTCGACTCGACCCGACAGCCTAGGTTTCCGCAACCTAAGCTCCGATACCATAAATGTAACACCCCCAAAACCGTATGGGAATATTACACGCCGTAAACCCTTTCCGCAAGGATCTACCAGGCTAAACGTCCATAAACAACCAAATGCTTGCCCGTCCAGGGTCAAACAATATAATAATACAGACCGTCAAGGTCACTTACACATAAACACACAGACCGATGAGGTCACACAACTCTATCAACAGGACTGACTAACAACATTACCCACACATGGGTCGAAATACAATCTGACGGAAGACCGAATCAACTCTAACAATACAACTAAACTCTACAAACATTCAACTCTTGATTAGTATCGCACTGTCATCCCCTTGTGCCAATCCTGTGATCGCTCCTGAACCTGCATGTACCTGGACGCAGAACAGACATCCACCCCCCGAATACTCGGGGGTTAGTAAAACTCCACTGTTTTACTAGTGCAAGTATCAAACCATACGAAATGTAACAAGCAAATAGCAACTACGAATTTAATACGCAAATCAATTATCAAAATGTTCCCGAGAAGTTTTAGAATTTCGAACTCAAGTTTGAAAAGGAACACATCATCTCGGGGATTTTTAAAGCAGAAATTATTTTGGACCTCGAGTCCCAATTTACAAAACCTTTTCGTAAACATTAGGGCCTTAGCCCGATTCTCGTTTCAAAGCATACTAAATAATATATCATTATGAGTCCGAGATCCATATTTAAAATGTTACCCGAACAATCACTGCTACACGATCATTGTTCGTACACATCATGTACCGAACTCCGGAGGCCTCGACGGACCTTACCCGGACCACACACACTGTTCGTACACATCATGTACCGAACTCCGGAGGCCTCAACGGACCCTACCCGGCCACACACACTGTTCGTACACATCATGTACCGAACTCCGGAGGCCTCAACGGACCTTACCCGGACCACACACACTGTTCGTACACATCATGTACCGAACTCCGGAGGCCTCAACGGACCCTACCCGGCCACACACACTGTTCGTACACATCATGTACCGAACTCCAGAGGTTTCGTCAGACCCTACCTGGATCACACACCTTGTACGTACACATCATGTACCGAACTCCAGAGGCCTCGTCAGACCCTACCTGGAACACACGCACAAACTTCGACACGACACAACTCATAATCATTAAATGTCAAGCCATTCCACATTACACCGAAATGTACAATCAAGTATGTAAACCAAAACAACACGAATATCATGATCATCACAACGACTCTTAACCAACATAACACACATTTGGTACATAATACATTGCACAACCACGTGTACAACCATCTCATATGTACATCGCAATCCTGCACAAATGGCACAACGCCGAACACGTATACCAATATATCACTATTATCACAAAGCCTTCAAATTTCGGAAAACACAACCAACTCAAACGGAACATATTTACGGAGGCAAGCAAAATCGTCATGCATAGCATACGTAATTACTAGTCGCAAGATACAAGTCGTATAATAAGATACTTGCCTTAATAACCGCTACCAAACACTCCGAAGAACACGGTTCGACCGGGAAGATCGGACCCCGAAGAAGACAACGAACGGAAGGGTTCCGACTCGAGTTCTTCACAAGAACTCGTTCCTAAGTCACAAAGATATCAATTCAATCACAATTCTACGAAAACATATGGAACTTCCCAAGTTCTACCCATTGAAGCATTTTATCGGACACTTTGAAGGCGTAGTCCAATTTAATCGATTATTCAAAGGAATACTCAAATTCGTTCCACAAAACTTCAAGGGTATTGAATGATTACGAGTTTACAATTAAGTTCTAACAATAATATGAATCAAAATGAAGCAAATCGGCCAAAACACCAAGAAACCTCAAGAACATCCAAAAAACCAAAAGTTTAGGTGTTCTTACCTTCGATCCGGGTGGAAGATGATGTTAATCCATGATTCCAACTTCCAAAACATGTTTATATAAGTTGATTCTACTCAAAACCATCGATCTATGGTGAAAAATCGCGGAAGGAACGAAGAAAAGATGAGAAATGGACGGATGACTCGGTCCAGGCCTATAAATAGCCGACCCTGGCCTGCCGCTTACGTACGCAATCGGCCAAGGCCTACGTACGTAATCGGCCAAGGCCGAACTCTCTGGACTGATTCTGCCGGACATGTTACATACGTAATCGCAGTCGTTACGACGTAATCGCCTTACGGCCATATCGCCGCCATTACGGCCGTTACTCGCCAGCTCGCCACCAGCCTCGGTCGATCCGACGGTCCGAAAATCCCAAACTCGACGAGCGTAAACCGAAAACACGATTACGAAGTACTTGCAAAGACGAATCCGAACACTAAGAGAACACACGATTCCGACCACCCGAGGGCTCGAATTTCGACAACGGAAGTAATTACCCCAAACTTTGGGAAATTACGAAAATGGCCCAACACGTCCGAAATACATGATACACGATCGAAACACCAAACCGAAGCTTACAACATGAATAATAACATTAAATGGTCTTCCGAGAAACTCGAAACAACAGTTTCGGACGAGATTCGCGAGAATCGAACTCATGTGCGGAAAAGTCATTTAAGAACACGAAACTCAACAAAACGATACCGAAACGAACTCGGATGACAAAAAGTGTAGAATTAAATATTCTCAGAATGACAAAACGGTCAAAAGTGAGTCGTCGAAATGGACCTCCGCCGAAAAATGAAAATTACTGGAAATCCGAAATTGCGGATATTACAGAGAACATAATAATCGTGAACATACTTTTCGAGATAATTCACTTGATTAAAATAGTTTGAGCCGTGAAAGGGTAGGAATGAAATCATTATACATCTAGCAAAACATTTTAAGATCTCGGGGGTTTTGAAACATTTGAGGTTTAAGAATTCTTATCTTTTAGAAAAACCACTTAGGGACAAAACCCAAAGATCATTTCCGAAATACAAATCCAATAACAAAACACGGAGTCCACGACCCAATCATACAATTCCGATCACAAAACATGGGGTCCACGACCCAATCATCCATATCAACATCCTCCCACGGATAATTCGCGTCCCGTGCTAGCAAGCCACGAACCTCAAAGCCTCTTCGAGACATAACTGAGTTAATAATCCAATGGGAAACCACACACATATATCATCGTGGCAACAGTTACAATACCATAACCATGACATATCTTAATAGTCATCCTGGCATCGGGCTAGCAATCCAGGAACCTCAGAGCCTCCTCGAGACCTACCCGGTTTGGACAACCCATGACATGTACGCCCCACAACCAAGCCACAACCATAAGTTATCCCGGCATCAGGCAAGCAAGCCACGAACCTCGGAGCCTCCTCGAGACCTACCCGATTTGGATAACCCTCTGGTCACGCCCGATCCGTACTAACAAGGACGGACCCCGAAGATTCATCAAATCTTACCTGGTGGCACATCACTTTACAACAATCACACATCAACAATGAAGTATCATTTCCAAACAACACTCAACATCACAACCTCCTTACAAATGAGTCACAACTAATATCACACAACATCACACATTCACCAAATGAGTACATGTATCAATACCCAATCCTCAACCAGGAAAAGGTCTGCTATAACCACGTAATACAATCACAACACCTTCCAACATACAACACTAATACACATATACGGGAAAACACATTTGTTCACAAGAACATACGAGTTACCTTTTGAAGGAAACCTTTATCGATAATATATCTATTCTTTTCGAAAGCTCATAGCTCATTGAAAACATTCAAACTGCACATACAGTCAATTACAAACTATTACGTCTACGAAACACGGAATGTATGGACAAGATACTTGCCTCGATACCACGAGCAACGGAAAAACAAACGGACGCGGTCGAGCAGCCCCTGAACTTCCAAGAACAACCAAGATCCGGACAGCCCCCACGAACACTACGAGAATAACACCATCACGGATCAATAACACTAACTGGAGTTCGAATCAACACTAAGAACAACAAGAATCCAAGGGTTTGTTCCAAGAAACCTAAAAATCAAGTTCCAGATGAAATAAAATTGATAAACGAGTTTCCAATCCAAAGATCATGACCAAGGGAACAAGAATTACATAATCAATTCATTCACTTCGGATTAAATCAAGGAATCAAGGAAAAATCCCCAAAATTGCACAAGTAGTGTCCTAAGAAGAAAATACTTCGATCTGGAATGAAAACAAGTTATATGATGTTGAAAACATCAATAAAACTCACCAAGATGAAGCTTGATGATGAAGATCGCCCCAGATCGCCCTAGAAACTTCTCATGTCGGATAAAAATGAAAGAATGAGAAATGAAAGAAAAAGAGTCTGTTGTCCAGTATTTATACTGGACAGTTATTAGTGTACGCTAACCATGCTACATTAGCGCATGCTAGCAGGGTGAACTCTCCAGCACCTTCTGTCCGAAACACTGTTAGCTTGCGCTAGCCAATATATGTAGCGTGCGCTAATGAGTCTTGTGTCCAGTCCAGTGGCTTCTGGACAGTTCTGCACCTGCCAGGTAGTGTGCGCTAAGATAAACAATTGCGTGCGCGAAGATGGACGATAGCGTGCGCTAACTACCAATCTTAACGTGCACTATCGAGACTCCAGACCCAGTTCAGTATCTCCTGGACTGCCTCCCATTTGCCAATTAGCGTGCGCTGACTGGAGGATAGCATGCGCTATCAATACACAAATAGCGCGCTCTAAGAAGAAACATAGCGTGCGCTACACCTGTTGCACATGTGATAAAATCGCACCGAAATCCAACACAACAACAATCCGAATCACAATCGAACACGTGTCCCAACATGATACACCCAAACATGGCACCCGATTCCAAAGGCATGGACGACAACAATCCGCTAAACCGCAGGGAAAATTCAATGAAACCCGAACGAAGATCTCGGATATTACAGATAGTTCATTTATTAATGTGGGATAACCATCCCTCAATATTCCACAATTAAGTTACAGATTTTAATCTACTATTTCTCACTCACCGGGAATCAGTTTAGAGAATGTGAATATACCACGATCATCTACTCGGAACGTAGATCGATCTTACGATATTTAATTTTACAAAATAAAATTAAATTTCATTAACGATGCCAATAATTCCCCACGTGAGTGAAAATATCCCAATGCAATATACGACAAAAGCCCAGTCCTCAAGAGGCATTAAAGTATAAGGATCGGTAGTTCGTGGCTTTGAACCTTCTATAGTTAACACTATCGGGTACACATGCAGATTAGTAGTGTGATGCTTTGAACTATCCCCCCACAGCGTGCACCGAGGCAATGGTGTTAATACTTGAACACCTCAACCTCATCCGTTCTCATAATCGTGTCCATTATAGGTCCTGGAATACCTTTGGATTCATAAGTGCGTCATTTGAAGCGGCCACACTTCACACTTACATAAGTGATTCTTAAACCCAAGTATCCTGCTATACTTTACCTCCTCGAGACATCCAAGAATGATTAAAAGTCAAAGACTTAACCTCTCACCACGTGCAGGTTTTAAACATTCAATGTTTTCTAGGGAATAAACGAAGATAAAATCTTCCGAGTGTTTTACACGGACTCTAATAGCTTAGTTTTCCCATTGAACCAAGTTCTTGGGATCCTCCAATCATCATGGTTGGATATCCACTATAATGATCCTTAAGATGTGGATTTTAGTCCTATCCCCTTTTAGCAATTTTGACCATTTGATCTCAATATAACCTTTTGGCTTGCAGATCCGCTAGGTTATTTATTGATTTTACACAATCAATATGACTAACTTCACTAAGAGATCAAATGTCTCATTATATGATGTCAATGACGAACGTTTTAACCCCCACAATTTGAGGTATTCATGTCAACCCCCACAATTTGAGGTATTTATGACAACCCCCACATTCCTAAATTGTTTGAGTATATACTTCTCCCAAACCAATTTTAAGGAACATGTTTCCACTCCAATCACTTCACACAAATTATGATTTAACATGTTGAGTTTTATGTCTTTAACAACTTTGTAAATAGGAAAACATTTCCTTGCACATCACACGTGTCATATGACATCCATATCAACAACAAATACCATAACCAACTATGGTAATGATATTATACCCCCACAACCAAGTAATCATCATCTTAAAATAGATATTTATTTTTATTGACATGTTCAACATGTAAACATAACTTGATCATAGTAAATAAAACTTGTACAACGACAAGTTATTTATTCGTACTTGCTTATTGTGGACACATGACCTTACACTTTGAACAACAATTTATTCATTATCGTAATCTTCGTCGAAGTCCTTCTCGACATCATCTTTAGCCTTCTTCTTATTCGGCTCTCAATTATCTCTTACCCTGCCCTTGTCTTCATCACATGAGCAAGATCGATTGGTGGATGGTCCACCACATTTCTCGATCAAAGTTCCATCAGCACTCATTAATGTCTTAGCCTTCAAGTTTCAATCTTTCAAATAAGCTTAGATTTGAAGTGTCATGATCAAATCTTCAAGAGTCGTCGCCTTTGTAACACCCCCAAGATATTCTGGGTATATTACAGCACTGTGGACCCCTACGTGGGACCCACCAGGGTAAATAATTAATACCGCTCGTCTGACCCTCATGGTTGGGGAGAAAACACACATCACCAAGACCAAAATTAAATAAACGCCCGGTACAACCGGTCAACCAGACATCACCAAAAATCACAAATAAAATTTAGTATACAATTCATCTTCCAATCAAAACGCCTAAGTACTCGCGAGTACTAACTATCAGTTTACAAGTTTTGAAAACAAACGTTTAAAATGGATAACCAAAATAAAAGAACTCATTTGCACACGTCAACAACATTGGCCAGCATCCTTGTACTGCTCTAGTGCTCGATCGACCGGATGAATGCAACTTGAAATTCATAACACGAATTTCCCCCAAAAACGGGTCCCCAAAGGGGTTATCAATTACGCTAGTACAAGTAATCAAGGCAAACCATTCGCTTACACATTTCATAGTACATGCATCTAATCGTTTCAAAATAAAATCAAGACATGTCTTTTCCCGGAAAACAAAGAGTAAATAATCACAATTAAAAATCGCCTAGGACCGGGGCGAAACCACTGGTAACTCCGAGGCCTCCGAGGCCCCTTTGGGCTCTCCCGGAGTGAGCAAATCACACATATATATTACCATTCCATGTTAAGCATAAGGGTTTCACAAGAATACTTGCCTTGAGAAGTTGACGACGAAATGAACGGGAAATCAACTACGCTTGCTAGGAACCGATGACCCCGAATCTAACGATTCGAAGAATACAATCACAACCAATTCTATACGAGTACAGAAATGGAATACACCCGAAAACCCACCTACGATTCATGTAAATTCGCACAAAAACAACAACGAGGACGGGCCGCACTAGAACCTTCTCGATTTCACAAATACCACGAAATTTACCATGAACTCGTAGGGAAAACATGAATACCACTAATATTAATCACATACATCATGGATTCATCAACAACACGGAACAAATCGGACATTAAATCAAAAAACCCCAAATTGGATCAAAGACGAAGAACACAAGTAGATGTTGTTAATCTACACCAAGGATTTAAGGAAGAAGATAGCTTGAAGTTACAGGACTTAGAATCTCCTGGAGGTCGCCCAAGAATCGCCTGGATCGCCCACGACCGCGGAGGAGGAAGAAAAGTGAGAATTAGACGCATCTAAGGTCAACTCTCGGGTATATATAACCAGATGGTTTAGCGTGTCCTAACGGCTTATGGTTAGCGTGCGCTAACCAGCCACCCCTGGTCCAGAACCTTGAGTTCTGACCCATTAGTGTGCGTGCTCCCTGTTAGCGCGCGCTATCGACCTATAGCATGCGCTACCTGTTCGTCTCCAAAGTCTAGAAACATTCTGCCTAAACTGGAATACCTAATTAGCGCTCGCTGCCACACACCTAGCGTGCGCTAAGTCTAAACTCTAGCGTGCGCTAATCTACAGACTTAGCGTACGCTAAACTACTCGTCCAGAGAGCAGAAATAACCTACTGCCATTGTTGTGCTCGAAACATTAGCGTGCGCTAATGGCGAAGTTAGCGCGTGCTACTCAACGAAATTAGCGTGCACTACACAACGAAATTAGCATGCATTAACGAGCACAGACAGTAGTACAGACAACACTCAAAGGTTGGAAAACGACAAAATCTCCCCCGGATGAAAACAACGCGCACCAGACACCAAACAATGGCCTGAAGAAGACACACACACGACGAGTTCGATCCAGAACTAGAGCACTTAAAGAAAACACGATTCCAACTACCCAAAAGTTCGGAAAATGACAACGATAGTAATACCCCATAACTTTGGAAAATTACAAAATTGCCCAAAACATCCGAAATACACGATACACGATTGAAACATCAAACAAAAGCTCACAACATGCATAATAACATAAGATGGATTTACGGAAACCCCAAAACGGCGGTTCTGGATAACGATGACGAGAATCGGACCAAAAAGCGACGAAAATGATGATAAACGTGGAATTGAGTAAAGTCCGAAACAAGCTTGGATGACAAAAAGTCTAGTATTAAATATTCTCAAAATATCAATACGGTCACAAGAGAGTCACTAAAAACGAAAAATACACCAAAATGAAAAGTACCGGAAAAAGGAAAAAATGCGGATATTACATTCTCCCCCTCTAAAAACAAGTTTTGTCCCGAAAACTTAAGAAACAAACAAATTGGGGTACCTAACACGCGTGCTATCCTCGGTTTCCCAAGTTGCCTCCTCGACACCATGTCTCGACTAGTGCACCTTGACCAACGGAATGGTCTTATGCCTCAGTCGCTTCTCACGGTGCTCTAACATCTTCAAGGGACGCTCATCGAAGGTAATATCCTTAGCGATATCGATCTCACCATAGTCGATGACATGACTAGGATCCAGAACATATTTCCTCAGCTCGGAAGCATGGAAAACATTATGGACGTGACTCAAAGCCGGAGGCAACGCCAAACGGTACGTCAACTCGCCGACCCTCTCTAAAACCTCAAAGGCCCCAATAAATCTCGCACTCAACTTTCCCTTCTTCCCGAAGCGGAAAACTCCCCTCGTCGGTGATACCTTTAGTAAAACGTGGTCTCCCACCTCGAATTCCAAACGTCTATGATGAATACCAGCATAGGATTTCTGCCGACTCTGAGCTATCAACATCCTCTCCCGCATCAATTCCACCTTCCTCGTTGTCTCCAAAGCGATATCCAGTTCGGTCCCGACCAAATCGAACGCCTAGTTCCAACAAATCGGCGATCGACATCGCCGCCCATAAAGCTCCTCATACGGTGCCATCTTGATCGACACGTGCCAACTATTGTTGTACGTGAACTCGATCAATGGCAAATGTTCCTCCCAATCACTGCTCCAATCGAGAGCACAAGCACACAACATATCCTCAAATGTCTAGATAGTGGGCTTCGACTGCCCATCCATCTGAGGATGAAACGAAGTACATAGACACAAACCCAATACCCAACGCCTTATGTACAGCCTGCTAAAAATGCGACACAAAATGGTCATCACAATCCGAAAAAATAGACTTCAGAGCACCGTGAAGCCTCACAATCTGCGCAATAAATACACGAGCCAGCTTTTTCGGACCTCAAGTATCCTTTATGCCCAGAAAGTTTGCCGACTTGGTCAGATGATCCACAATCACCCAAACCATATTCATACCAGACTTTGATCTCGGAAAGCTCATGACGAAGTCCATCGAAATATCTTCCCATTTCTATTCCGGAACAGGAAGCGACTGCAACAACCCGGCTGGTCGTTGAGGCTCGATTTTGAGCTGCTGACCAGTCAAACATCTCGCTACAAATTGTACGACCTCCTTCTTCATATCATTCCACCAAAAGTTGCTCCTTAGGTCCTTGTACAACTTACTCGAACCAGGATGAACCGAGTAAGGCATAGCATGGGTCTCACGTAAAATACTCTGCCTTAATTCCAAGTTGTTCGGTACACAAAGCCGACCCTGGAATCTCAACACACTGTTCTCATGAATCACAAATCCATGAGACTTTCATTTAAGAACATTCTCTCGGATTTGAGCAATCATCGGATCCTCCAACTGCTTCATTTTAATTTCACCGATCAGCGACTACGAAATTTCCAAAGCACCAAGTTGCCGGACAACTCCTGGCAAAAAAATCTCAACACCCAACTCGATAAAATCACACTGAAGCTCAGATTTAGACGTAAGTATCTCAAGCGTCCGTAACGTAATTGGTTTCCGACTCAAGGCATCTGCCACGACGTTCGCCTTGCGTGGATGATAAAGGATTTCGAGGTCATAATCCTTAATCAATTCCAACCACCTCCTCTGCCTCATATTCAACTCCCGCTGAGTGAATATGTACTTCTGACTTTTATGATCGGTAAAAATCTGACATGCAGAGCCAAAGAGATAACGACGCAAAATCTTGAGCGCAAAAATGACTGCCGCTAACTCTAAATTGTGAGTAGGCTAGTTGAGATCATACGGCCTCAACTGTCTCGATGCATACGCAATAGCCTTGCCGTGCTGCATCAACACGCACCCAAGACCCTGACCCGAAGCATCGCTATAAACAGCAAAACCCTCGTTGCCACATGGCAACGCTAGAATCGGGGCTGAAGTCAAACACCTCTTCAGCTCCTCAAAACTCGACTGCCTATCGTCATTCCAGATGAACTTCTCAGATTTCTGAAGCAACTGTGTAAGTGGCCATGCTAATTTTGAAAACCCCTCGACGAACCTACGATAGTAGCCAGCCAAACCCAAGAAACTACGGACCTCCGTCACATTCTTAGGCAAAGTCCAATCCAGCACTGCCTCCATCTTCTGTGATCCACACAGACCCCCTCAGCTGAAATCACGTGACCCAGAAACATCACTTCCTTCAGCCAGAACTCACATTTTGAGAACTTCGCATAGAGTCGCTCGGTCCTCAAAACGTCCAACACCACACGTAGATGATGCGCGTGCTCCTTCTCATTTTTCGAGTAGATAAGGATGTCATCAATGAAGACAATGACGCACTTATCCAAATACTCGATAAAAACCTTGTTCATCAACTGCAGGAACACTGCCGGCACATTAGTTAGCCCAAAGGGCATAACCACAAACTCATAATGTCCGTATCTCGTCCGAAAAGTTGTTTTCGGGACATCGGACTCCTTCACCCGAAGCTGATAGTACCACGATCTCAAGTCGATCTTCGAGAATACCGCAGCTCCCTGCAACTGATCAAACAAGTCATCAATCCTGGGCAAGAGATACTTTTTCTTGATGGTCACTTTGTTTAGCTCACGGTAGTCGATACATAAACGCAGTGAACCATCCTGCTTCCACACAAACAGGAGCGGTGCGCCCCAAGGCAAAGCGCTCGGTCGAATATACCCCGACTCAAGTGTTAGGGTTGTATACGTCAAAGCATACTTTATGCTTGTATTACCTTATTTCCCGGTCTTTATCATTGAGAATATTTAGTTCATTTATCAGATGTTTTGTATATGTATTCACGCTATGGTTATGCAAATGTAGTCTAAATTACTTTATATTGTAGATAATGTGGTGTGTCGTGTCACATAGAAGATCACATTATCGGTTCTTTATATAATAATATTTAGTTCACAACCTATATAACATTATACCATTATGTGAGAGGTTGTAGTATATGCTTGAGATTGGTTGGCCTTGACCACTAGCATATATTAGTGTATTCGCTATACGTTGAATAGGATCGAGGTGAGATAGATTCTTCTGTACTGACTAAAAGAAGAACGTACATCTCGGACAATTATTATTTCTTAATTCTAGTGATTAATATTTAATTATATATATTTAATATTTATTGCTTTGATTTATCATGGGTGAGAGCCACAATGATTGACACAATATGCTCGATATTTTGGGCAATATTATTATTTATATGATAATTAATATTATAGCTAGAAATCGTGTCCCGACCAGTCGGGTTGATCATGTTCCTTGAGGCACTCGAAATGATTATTATATTAAACCATGCAGGTGGAATTAATTTTCTGATATAATAATAAAGGTCGAGTGGTATACTCATGTATAATATATTAATTAATTAAAAGCTGTCAGTAGCTTAAATTAATTAATGGACATGGAATATCTTAAACACGGAAAATAATTAATTCAAAAAGGAGCCCAATTTCGTAATTTGGGATTTTAGTAGGAAGTGCAATATCAATCTTTTAGTGGACTAAGTTGATATTTAATAGAGTCATTATATTAGGAAGAGTTCTAATATAGGAAGATGATATCTATTAAGAGTCCTTACCATATCCTCCTTAAGGTCCCTATAGTAGCCCAAAACACCTATAAATAGAGACATAGGGGTGGCTGATTTTCATCTCATTATTTTGCCCAAGAAAATCGGTTTTTGTGTGTGTGTTTAATTGTGGATCTTGACTTGTGTCTTGGATTCCACAATTTAGTTAACACAATATTTTTCTAAAATACTGAAAATATTCAAGAAAAATAGAGAAAACAAAAATCGTGAGTTTCTTGAGAAGAGATTTCGGTCGACCGCTTGTTGTCCAAGTTTGATCCGGTAGATTATTGCCCACACGACATCCGGACATAGGCGGGATATACTCTAGAAAATCTTGAGGTAGAAATACAAGAAGATCGGAGATGAGTACGAAGAGGATATAAATCGACCAAAAGGGATTTCCTACCACTTCGCGTCAAAGGTATAAATTACCGAGCCCGTGCGTAAATATGTGTATTTATTGTTTGTTAATCTGTTTAGTTAATTAATTGACAAGCCTAAATAGATCCGGTTTTTATGTTGGTTAGTTTATAAAACCTTTCTTAATTTTTCCGCCAACTTGTTTCTGCTGCGTTTTATATTCCAACAATTGGTATCAGAGCCTGTGTTTAGGTTCTGTTCAATTTAATTAATTTGGTGATTAATATGCTAGCAATTAAATATTCATGTAGTATGATTTTTGGAATATTTTGCTAGAATTTGTCTTGCAGGAAAATATGATCCGATTATCATGGCTATGTGATGTTTTATTTATTTACGCGTTTTTGATAATTTAGCCCGGTTTTGAGGCATGTATAAGTTTTTCCCGTGAGAAAATCCACGGGTAGAATATGATTTATTTTTCTTGTAATTTGCTGTAAATTCGATGTATTTTATTTCGAATAAAATTATAATCGAATTGGAACACACAAAGTACGAAAGAGAAAGAAGTCCGGCATGAAGAAAAGTCCCGATCGGACGAACCGACTGAGACCAGCAAGGTGCCGATCGGGACTCGGCGATGGCCTGCTGCACTCGGCCAGCAGCACAGCTCGGGCAGGTCGGGCAGCTCGGGCAGGTCGGGCAGTCGGGCAGCAGGTCGGGCAGCGGCCAGCGGGTCAAGTTGTCATAATTTGGGTCGTTCGATTCGTTTTTCTGCGAGATGATTGAAGCAGTGGGAGCAAATGAACCGAAGATTTTCTCGTTATTCAAAACGACGAATAAACGTCATGATAATTGGATTTAATTATCTAATTTTTTATTTTGTCGGTTTTATTGTTTTGATGTATGGCGTGTATGGATGTATGTGTGATATGTTTCCTTGCATGTTAGGACGAGAAAATTAAAAAACCTTATTTTTTCAAAATAACTAAGTGATTTTAAATTGATTTTTCAAAATCAAATTAGCCTCCATAATTGGTTTAAATTGTGAAATAATTAGCATGCGCGTTGACATTAGAGTCTTCCTCCACATCGGATGTGCTAATTATTGGCTCGCTGATTTTAAACTTCAAATTTGATAACAAAAAGGTGAATATTATTTTTTATGATAGGACCTCTCCATCTGTAGGACTATTATCATTAAATGATATTCTAAGATTTGTTAAATTATAGTGTTCACTTAGGTGTATTGATTAATAAGCTCCCAATCGGAGTCTATGTTAATTAAATACATGGCCAAGAGGAACCAACTATTAATTTTACTTGTCAAAACGCATCTTGGCTAGATAGTAAAATTAAAGACGTTAAAATCTACTTGAAAATGTATGTGTAAACGTCCACACTATCGTGACTTGCATGTGCAGTTTTTCAAGGTGTTGGTTGATTGCATATATATTGTGTTTTAAGGTTTTTCAATATATTATGCGTCGAATTATGTGATAAATGGTGTTTTTAATTTTATTCTCAGATGTCTTTCACTCCAGTAGCTATTATTCTCAAAGAAAAAAACTTGATGGCACTAACTTTGCTGACTGGAAAAGAAATCTTGATATTGTCTTGACTGTCGAGGGGCATAAATTTGTTTTAACTGAGGAGAGCCCTTTGGAACCAGAAAAGGATGCCACTCCTGAAGAGTTGGCTGAATTCCGGAAATGAAAAAAGTCTTATGAGATGGCTCGCTGTTACCTTTTGGCTTCACTGACAAATGTATTGCAACATCAGCATCAGACGATAGGCTCGGCCGCGGAAATGATGAAAAATCTCACTGAGATGTTTGGTCATCAGAACCGAGCAGCTAGGCAAAATGCAATGAGGGTTTTGATGACAACCCAAATTTCTGAAGGGACCCCAGTAAGGGATCACGTTCTTAAAATGATGTCTCATTTGAACGAACTGAGCATACTAGGGGCCACTATCGATGTGGAGTCGCAGGTCGATATTATCTTGGGCAGTTTACCAAGAAGCTTTGAGCGGTTCCGCCTCAACTAGAATATGAATCGTAGGACTTACACATTGGTGGAACTTCTGACAGAGCTTCAGTCTGCCGAAGGTCTCTTCAAACAAGGTTATCATCAAATTCTTGCGGCAGCCGGTGCTGCTTCTTCAAAACCCAAATGGGGAAAGAAGAAAAAGCAGGTTGGCCTGAAGCAAGTGGCAACCTTCAAAGCTAAGGGCAAGGCTCCTCAGTCCGAGGCGAATAAAAATCCGAAGGGCAAGTGATTTAATTGCGGTCTGAAAGGGCATTTCAAGAGTGACTGCCCTAAGAAAGGTACGTCTCATGCACTAGTAGTCAAAACATGTCTAGTTGCATGTTCTATCACTTCGTGGATAGTGGATTCGGGCTCCACTGATCATGTTTGTTATGACTCGCAGGGGTTCCAAGTAACCAAGGTACTTAGTGCGGATGAGATTACAATAAGTTGGGGCGACTACTACAGGCTGAAGGTTATTGCAGTGGGAGTCGTGCAGTTAAAACTTGATGATAGGATTTTAGTTCTAAATAATGTATTATTGGTACCCGATTTTAGAATGCATTTAATTTCAATTTCTAAATTGCGTCATGATGGATATTCAGTTTCTTTTGAAGAAAATGCAATTATTAAAAGAAATGGTGAATATATTTGCGGGAGTACTTATAATGAAGAACTTTATATCATCAATGCTGCACCAGCTCCCTTGCATAATGATAAATAACTTAATTCTTTGACTAATCCTAATAAAAGAAAAGAACCTTCGAGCATAAATCCAACATATTTTTGGCATTATTGGATCATATTAACCTTAGAAGAATTCAGAGATTGGTGAGCGATGGCCCATTGGATTCGCTCCAAGTTGAGTCATTTCCAACCTGCGAATCCTATCTAGAAGGTAAAATGACTAAAAGGGCTTTGCAAAGCAAAGGAAATCGTGCACAAAATGTATTGGAATTAGTACACACCGATGTATGTGGTCCAATGAATATCCAGGCTAAGGGTGGTTTCGAATACTTAATCACGTTTATAGATGATTGTTCGAGATATGGATACATCTATTTGATGCAACGTAAGTCTGAATCTTTTGATAAGTTCAAAGAATTCAAGGCTGAAACGGAGAAGCGTCATGGACAGAGTATCAAGTCACTACGATCTGATTGTGGTGGCGAATACCTTAGTAGAGAGTTTTTGGATTTCTTAGCACATGAGGGGATTACTTCCCAGCTCACAGCGCCTGGTACACCACAACAAAATGGTGTTGCTGAACGAAGGAATCGTACTTTATTGGAGATGGTTTGGTCAATGATGAGTTATGCTGATTTGCCTATTTCGTTTTGGGGATACACCATGGAAAGAGCGGCGTACATTCTAAACTTGGTGCCTATGAAATCAGATCCAAAAACACCCACAGAACTGTGGAATGGGCGCAAGCCCAGTCTAGGACATGTTTGGATTTGGGGTTCACCGGCACACATGTTGAATAAGGAAGCTGATAAGTTGGCATCTCGTACAGAAGTACGAGTGTTTGTAGGATATCCGAAGGGAACGAAGGGTGGACTATTCTACAGTCCTAAAGACCAAAAGGTCATTATTAGCACCAATGCCCGGTTCTTAGAGGAGGACTATGTAATAAGCCACAAGCCTAGGAGTGAGGTCATTCTAGAAGAACTTAGGGGCAAGATTTCGATAATATCAATTGTGCAAACACCTAGTCTACCATGTATCGACACTATTGTGGATACGCAAACCAAGGACATGCCTCATCGTAGTGGGAGGGTTGTTCGTCAACCTAAATATTTCATCGATGTGGGAGCGTCTTCGGACCACTCCCCGGACCAGGATGAAATGGATCTATGTACGTACAAACAGGCAGTTCAAGACAAGGATGCTGAATCTTGGAAAACAGCAATGGAATCAGAATAAGATCTATGGATTCTAATCAAGTATGGGAGCTAGTAGAGCTACCCAATGGGGTACAACCCATTGGAAGTAAGTGGGTCTACAAGCGTAAGAGAGGATCGAAAGGGAAGGTTGAAACCTTCAAAGCAAGGCTTGTTGCGAAAGGTTACACTCAGAAAGAGGGCATCGACTACGATGAGACCTTTTTGCCAGTAGCCATGCTTAAATTGATCCGAATTCTCTTGGCTATAGCTGCGCATTTGGATATGGAGATTTGGCAGATGGATGTCAAGACTGCGTTATTGAATGGGAGTCTTGATAAGGAAATCTACATGCGCCAACCTGAAGGATTCATTGCTGAAAGAGAGGAGCACTTAGTGTGCAAGCTTAAGAGAGCCATTTATGGTCTCAAGCAAGCATCAAGGTCTTGGAACATGCGATTTGATGAGGTCATTTAATCTTATGGTTTTGAACAGTGTCTTAGTGAGGTTTGTGTATACAAAAAATGCGATGGAAACATGCTGGTGTTTCTTGTACTGTACGCAGATGATATACTTCTAATTGAAAACAATGTGAAGGTATTATCAGACGTAAGGGTATGGCTGTCTGAGCAGTTTGATATGAAGGATTTTGGAGAAGCTGGTCACATCCTTGGTATTAAGATCTTTCGAGATCACAAGAAAAGGATGTTGTGCTTATCTCAGGCATCCTATATCGATACGGTGCTAAAGCAGTTCAGCATGGAGAATTCCAAGAAAGGTTTCTTACCTTACAGACTGGAATTCAGCTATCTAAGGCTATGTGTCCTAAGACACAGAAGGAGCTAGATGATATGAAGTTGGTCCCTTATGCTTCGGCAGTGGGAAGTCTCATGTTGTAGGCATGGTGGCGAGATATCAGTCGAACCCAGGACCGAGACATTGGATTGCTGTCAAGCATATACTCAAGTACCTGAGAAGGACTAGGGAGCATATACTTTTATATCAATTGGATACACTTTGTCTTTTGGATTACACTAACTCAGATTTCCAGTCACACACAAAGTTAAGCTTAAGTCAACCTCGAGATATGTTTTTGTTGGACTTAGATGTGGTTCTTGGTTTGCATAGAAGTATCACAATTTTATTGTTGCAATACTGGTGCATTTATAAACCCGGAGGAACCACGATCCCATAGAGCAAGGAAACATATCAGTCGCAAGTAATGTTGTGAAACGAGGGAACTTAGTGTTGTTCAAGATTGCATCTGGAAACAACCTAGTTGATTCCTTCATGTGGAAGGAATGGAGTTGAGATGTATGGCAGCATTGCTTTGAGTATAAGTGGGGGATAGATAGACATAGTCTAGACAGTATACTTCAAAAGCATGCTTTGAGTATAAGTGGGAGATTTTTAGGGTTGTATACGTCAAAGCATACTTTATGCTTGTATTACCTAATTTACCGGTCTTTATCTATAAGAATATTTAATTCATTTATGTTTTGCATATTTATTCATGCTATGGTTATGCAAATGTAGTCTAAATTACTTTATATTGTAGATAATGTGGTGTGTCGTGTCACACAGGAGATCATATTATCGGTTCCTTATATAGTAATATTTAGTTCAGAACATATATAATATTAGACCGTTATGTGAGAGGTTGTAGTATATGCTTGAGATTGGTTGGTCTTGACCATTAGCATATATTAGTGTATTCGCTATACGTTGAACAGGATCGAGGTGAGATAGATTCTTCTGTACTGACTATAAGAAGAACGTACATCTCGGACAATTATTATTTCTTAATTCTAGTGATTAATATTTAATTATATATATTTAATATTTATTGCTTTGATTTATCATGGGTGAGAGCCACAATGATTGACTTAATATGCTCGATATTTTGGGCAATAGTATTATTTATATGATAATTAATATTATAGCTAGATATCGTGTCCTGGCCAGTCGGGTTGATCATGTTCCTTGAGGCACTCGAAAGGATTATTTTATTAAACCCTGCAGGTGGAATTAATTTTTCGATATAATAATAAAGGTCGAGTGGTATACTCATGTATAATATATTAATTAATTAAAAGATGTCAGTATCTTAAATTAATTAATGGACATGGAATATCATAAACACGGGAAATAATTAATTCAAAAAGAAGCCCAATTTTGTAATTTGGAATTTTGGTAGGAAGTGCAATATCAACCTTTTAGTGGACTATGTTGATATTTAATAGAGTCATTATATTAGGAAGAGTTCTAATATAGGAAGATGACATCTATTAAGAGTCCTTATCATATCCTCCTTAAGGTCCCAAGAGTAGCCCAAAACACCTATAAATAGAGACATAGGGGTGGCTGATTTTCATCTCATTATTTTGCCCAAGAAAATCGATTTTTTGTGTGTGTGTGTATTTAATTGTGGATCTTGACTTGTGTCTTCGATTCCACAATTTAGTTAACACAATATTTTTTTAAAATACTGAAGATATTTAAGAAAAATAGAGAAAACAAAAATCGTGAGTTTCTTGAGAAGAGATTTCGGCCGACCCCTTGCTGTCCAAGTTTGATCCGGTAGATTGTTGCCCACACGACATCCGGACATAGGCGGGATATACTCTAGAAGATCTTGAGGTAGAAATACAAGAAGATCGGAAAGGAGTACTAACAGGAGATAAATCGACCAAAAGGGATTTCCTACCACTTCGCGTCAAAGGTATAAATTACCAACCCCATGCGTAAATATGTGTATTTAATTATTTGTTAATTTGTTTAGTTAATTAATTGACAAGCCTAAATAGATCCGGTTTTTATGTTGGTTAGTTTATAAAACCTTTCTTAAATTTTTCCGCCAACTTGCTTCCGCTGTGTTTTATATTCCAACATCAAGAAGCTCACTCAACTGCTTCTTCAACTCAGCCATATCGGAAGGTGCCATGCGATACGGCGCCTTCGAAATCAGAGCCGCACCCGGCTCTACCTCGATAGCAAACTCAACCTCACGGTCCGGTGGAAACCCCGGCAACTCGTCAGGACAAACATCTGGGAACTCACTAATGACTGGAATCGATGAAAGCTCGACTCCATCATCCTCCGCCTTCAAGGCATAACACCAATAACCAGTAGACCCCTTCCACAAGAGTCTCATTGCCTTCAAGGCGTTAATTACGAACTTCTGGTTTCCCCGCTTTCGCCCCGTGAAAGAGTGCTCGGTGCCTTCCTCGGCTAATATGGTGATGATCCTCGTACGGTAGTTCATTATTGCACCATGCCACTCGAGCCAATCATCCCGAGAATCAAATCATCACCCTCAATACCAACACCAATAAGATTAGAGAGCCAAGCCCTCTCACAAATAACGACAGAACAATCTCGGATCTCCCGATCACCGATGATCCTATCACTGCTAGGAAGTTTAATGATGAAAGGATCACAAGACGACAAACAGTCAAGACCCAAATGACGCACACACCCCAGAGAGATGAACGAATGCGTAGCACCAGAATCAAAAAGCACACTGACAGGATGAGAATGAATATGAACGGTACCTGTAGCCACGGTAGCCACTGGATTATCGGCCCTTCCCATCTCATACACACGCGGATGAGCGGAGCCGACACTGGAAGATCCTCCTCTAGCGGGTTGTCCCCGACCTCACCCTCGGCTGGCACTCTGCGGAGACTGTGGAGCAAATGACCCCTGGTTCACACCTGGCTCCCTAGGCGCTGGGAGATAAGCCTGAGCACCGAGAGTCTGCCCTAAACGATCATAAAAGGAAGCCTTGTGTCCCGACTGACCACAAGTATAACAAGTCAACGGCAGACGAGGACACTCCCGGTTCATATGGCCCGGCTGGCCACAGTTAAAACATCTGATCTCTCGAGTGGGGGCAATAGTAGTACCTCGGAAGCCCCCAGAAAAACGAGCCGAACCACCTGCAGGAACGTTAGCAGACTGAGACCTCTGCTTAACTCCGCCCTTATGCCCTAAAAAGTTACCGATGTATTTCTATTTCTTACTTTCTCGAGCCGCCTCACTGGCCGTTAAGGGCATATTATAAGCAAGAGCTCTACTCTGATAGTCCTTTAGGGTGTCGCAGGCGAGTCTAGACATGTAATCACGAATCCTCAGTTTCATCCACCTAAAAAAATGGCAAATCTTGTCACTCTCCTTCATAACATGGGCCTTCACGAAGCCCAATTCCTGGTTGAAATCTGCAATGGCCTGAGAAACTGAAATATCTCGAGGCTGAGCAACATAAAAAGCATGAACGCGCGTCTGACGAACTGGCCACGTTCAGTACTCAGCTTCCATAAGGTCTCTGAACTTGGCCCACGAAGCATCATGATCCTGAGGCCCGACAGCCTCCCACCAATCAACGGTGTCCCCAGTGAGAAAATATTGGGTGATTGGGACCTTGCGATCCTCAGGACAGTTAGTGGGAACAAGGATCTTGGACATCTCTTGGATCCACCTCTCCCAGCCAATCGGGTCTGAAGCCCCAGAAAACTGAGAAGGATGCATCTTGGTGACATCCTGAAGCCAACGATCCGCTCCGGCCCGAGCGGTACGAGCCAGAGCCGGGTTTTGAACCGCCTGGTCTATCGTAGCCATTTGGTTCACCATTTTAGCATCATAGCAACAACACTAATGTCGGCGCCATTACCGGCTGTGTCATCTTGAGTAGCAGTATGGTCCTGACGACCATAATTACTGCCGGCTCCAGAAGTGTGTGACGTGGCCGCCCCACTGGCTGCCCCCACGTCCCCGACCACGTCCACGACCTCTACCTCGACCTCTCCGAGCATCCATACTGGAGATAAAAGGTAGCAAAAGTAACTCGATGATAAGTACGGGAGACGAACAATCACCATTCAAGAAACGGAAGTTCGATACGAGAAAATGAAAGAATCGAATACGAAAAACTTACGAACACTAGAAATACCAAGATAATGGCAGCGTGATGACGATGTGCAAAATAAAACATAACTAGAGCCATTAACCGACAAGCCTAGGTATCCATAAACTTAGTTCTCTGGTGCCATTTTCTGTAACACCCCCAAGATATTCAGGGTATATTACAGTGTTGTGGACTCCTACGTGGGACTCACCAGGCTGGATAATTAATACCGCTCGTCTAACCCTCACGGTTGGCGAGAAAACACACATCACCAAGACGAAAATTAAATAAACGTCCGGTACAACCGGTAAACCAGACATCACCAAAAATCACAAATAAAATTTAGTATACAATTCATCATCCAATCAAAACGCCTAAGTACTCGCGAGTGCTAACTATTAGTTTACAAGCTTTGAAAACAACCATTTAAAATGGACAACCAAAATAAAAGAACTCATTTGCACATGTCAACAACCTTGGCCAGCATCCTCGTACTGCTCCATTACTCGATCGACCGGCTGAACGCAACCTGAAATTCATAACATGAATTTCCCCAAAAATGGGTCCCCGAAGGGGTTAGTAATTACGCTAGTACAAGTAATCAAGGCAAACCATTCGCTTACACATTTCATAGTACATGCATCCAATCGTTTCAAAATAAAATCAAAACATGTCTTATCCCGGAAAACAAACAGTCAATAATCACAGTTGAAAATCGCCTAGGACCGGGGTTAAATCATTGGTCCCATCCGAGGCCTCTGTGGACCCTCCCGGACTGGAAATAGTTAAAAAAATCAAGCACATGACTCGCCTAGGACCGGGGCTAAACCACTGGTCCCATCCGAGGCCTCTATGAACCCTGTCGGACTGGCTATCTAAATAAGCAAGTGAATCATGAGCGAAATCACAGATTCCTTCGAGGACCTATCGGATCCTCCCGGAGTGAGCAAATCACACACATATACATTACCATTCCATGTTAAGCATAAGAGTTTCACAAGAATACTTGCCTTGAGAAGTTGACGACGAAATGAACGGGAAATCAACTACGCTTGACGACCCCGAACCAAACAATTCGAAGAATAGAATCACAACCAATTCTATACGAGTACTAAAATGGAATACACCCGAAAACCCACCTATGATTCATGTAAATTCGTACAAAAAACAACGAGGATGGGTCGCACTCGAACCTTCTCGATTTCACAAATACCACGAAATTTACCATGAACTCGTAGGGAACACATGAATACCACTAAGATTAATCACATACATCATGGATTAATCAACAATACGGAACAAATCAGACATTAAATCGAAAACCCCCAAATTCCCCAAAAATAGGGTTCTAGAGATTACCTTGGATCAAAGACGAAGAACACAAGTAGATGTTGTTAATATACACCAAGGATTTAAGGAAGAAGATATCTTGAAGTTACAGGACTTTGAATCGCCTGGAATTCGCCCAAGAATTGCCTAGATCGCCCACAACCGCGGAGGAGGAAGAAAAGTGAGAATTAAACGCGTCTGAGGTCAACTCTCGGGTATATATAACCAGACGGTTTAGCATGTGCTAACGACTTATGGTTAGCATGCGCTAACCATCCAACCCTGGTCCAGAACCTTCAGTTCTGACCCGTTAGTGTGCGCTACCCGATAATTAGCGGGCGCTATAAGCCCCTCGTTAGCGCACGCTATCGACCTATAGCGTCCGCTACCTGTTTGTCTCTAGAGTCCAGAAACATTATGCCTAAACTGGAATACCGAATTAGCGTGCGCTGCCACACACCTAGCGTGCGCTAAGTCTCAACTCTAGCGTGCGCTAATCTACAGACCTAGCGTACGCTAAACTGCTCGTCTAGAGAGCAGAAACAACCTACTGCCACTGTTGTGCTCGCGCGCTACTGGAGAAGTTAGTGCGCCCTATTCAATGAAATTAGTGTGCGCTACACAACGAAATTAGCATGCGCTAACGAGCGCAGACAGTAGTACAGACAGCACTCAGAGGTTGGAAAACGACGAAATCTCCCCCGGATGAAAACAATGCGCACCAGACACCAAACAACGGGCTGAAGAAGACACATGCACGATGTGTTCGAGCCAAAACTAAAGCACTAAAAGAAAACACGATTCCGACTACCCAAAGGTTCAGAAAACGACAACGATAGTAATTACGCCGTAACTTTGGAAAATTACAAAACGGCCCAAAACATCTGAAATACACGATACATGATCGAAACACCAAACAAAAGCTCACAGCATGCATAATAACATAAGATAGATTTACTGCGACCCCGAAACGGCGGTTCCGAATAATGATTACGAGAATCGGACCAAAAAGCGACGGAAATGACGATAAAGAGGGAATTGAGTACAACAAGTCCGAAACAAGCTCGGAGGACAAAGAGTTCAGTATTAAATATTCTCAGAATATCAATACGGTCACAAGCGAGTTACTAAAATCGAAACATACACCAAAATGAAAAATACCAAAAAAAGGAAAAGTGCGGATATTACAGCCTCACGCTCATGCATGAGATAACTCTTGAATTCTTCCCAGCTAGGTGGAAACTTATTGATCAACGTCGCAACGGTGAATTCATTAGGTAACACTATTCCCTCGACATGAACATCGTGGACTAAATGTTCAAATTCTTCCACTTGTTCCACGACGGAGAGAGTGCCAACCACTTCAACAAGATGATTTTGCATCCCAAATCACCTTCACTCCAGGTGTGGTATCGAATAAGCACCTGATCATCCGTATCGCCTTCACTAGGAGGAGACACCTCATCATCACTGAGGTAGTTGGCCAGTACCACATATGTCATGTAAAACATCATCTTGCTGGACCACACTCTAAAGTCCACCCCTGGAAAGGTCGGAGGTTTCAGAGCATTATGCATCATAATCAAAATATCATTATGACCCATCACGGACTGAATCTCGTTCGTTTGCCCAAACGGATTGTTGTCTATTGATACAGCAGCCGGAGGTCCTGTTTGCTCAAACAGGTGAACATCAGGAACAACAGCAGTTGCGTTGAGGGATCCGATGGTTGTAGTATCAACAACATTGGTAGCAGCAGCAGAGGCAGTAGACTTGGTTCCAGACATCCTCACAGTCAAGGAATTATAGTCCAAATTTCGATCTCCTTCTTCGCAACACGAACAAATAAATTACACATTTTCTCGTCTTGCGATTGTTAGAAATCGGGTACTCGTTCGTGCAAATTACAATAGAAAATCGAACAACTAAAATCTTGACTAAAACTAACAATATTAGAAATAACAAAAAAGTAAACCAAATTACAAAAAATGATAGTAACAAACTTAAGTGTAGAAGTCGCCCGAAGTGATCTTCTGCCCGCAAGACGAGAAACGCCCAGGAAGTGCTCACGGTTGGCGGCTCGTCCCCAAAGGTAAAAGACTTCATGTATCATAGGTAGTAGCACCACAAAACCCATGAGCTCCGACGAACTGGAACTAGGTGAGGACGAAGCTGACTACGAAACTATGTATGCAGTATTTCGATTTTTTGCATGTAGTGATGCAAATGAGATGCATGCCTATTTATAGGCCATCTCACACCTGCAGGGAATTAAATATAGCCACTAATGGCTGTCATAATGCAAGCATTCATGCTGCATTGATCACAGTAGTTACAAAATTCAAAAGGTAGGAGTTACAAAATTCAAAAGGCAACCATTTACTCCTCCTCATCACACCTGGGAGGTTACTGTCGTTTTCTGACTGAATTTCAACAGTCAGGACGCACCTGGACTGTATTCAGCTCCTTGATCGCTCGAGAGATGTACCTAGACATCCTCATGTGCACATACGAGCCCAACAATATTGTTGAGCTAGTCCAAAAAATCTTTAAGCAAGCCCATGATCAGGCCCACAGAACAGCCCAAAGACCACCCAAAGACTAATTTCCAAGATCTAAGGTCAAGGTTCAAGGTCCAAGGTCCATGGTCCGCGGCACGCGGCATGCGACTGAGGCGAGGTGGACAGGCGGCGGCGGCGCGCGCGTGTGCATGCTTGTGGGTTTAAGCCCATCACATGTGCCTTTAATTAATACATATATAATGAAACTCCATATATACTTGACCAATGATATTTCATTTATCAATGTGGGATAGCCATCCCTTATTATTCCACAATTAAATCACAATTTAATCCACTATTTATCACTCACCTGGAATTGGTTTAGAGAATGTTATACACCAATCATCTACTCGGAACTAGATCGATCCTATTATATTTAATTTTAAAAATAAAAATAAATTCATTAACGATTCCAACAACACCAAATAAATAATGAGTCACACATATTATTTGTTTCCCGATTTTGGCTAGACGACCACTAAAACATAAACCAAAACTCATTCGCTTCCAACTCCTTGTTCATTAACCACGATATCTGGCTCAAACTTCCTTGAAATAAATGTTCCAAAATCTATTAAAATGTATTCCATTCGTACTATTTCACAGGATCTATGGGGGCTTGTCATTGGTCGTCCCTACTCAACTACAAAGTGGGACTTGGGTTTCACATTCTAAAAACCTTGAGAGCTCCTGGAGAAGAAACTACGTCTTTTTCTATGGTGTGTGTATTTCGGGTTCTCTCACAGTAAAACCCCCTATTACGTATTAATAGGAATTACCGGGAGGTGAGAGGGGTGGGAGAGTTATCACATATAACAAACTCCCTCTCCAAAAAAAATTTCAAATTTAAATTAAAACAAAAACAAATCACGTATCATATTATTTAATGTAACATGAAAATCATGGGTGGATAATCATTCATTCTTTAACCGATTCCTATACTCTTTACCGTATACGAAGGTTTACCGATTTCGTTTCACATTAATGGACCTTCATAATCAAAATTTCTAATGATTAGAGGCCAATCCGAGAGTCTTTTCAAGCAAAATTTAATTTACTAAACAAACAGATCTTATTGATCATGGGGCGTTCTAGACCCCATTGATTATTCTTTCTAATACTAACTTAAACTGTAATGAAATTAATATATTTTCATTTTGCCAAATAAAATATGAAAAAGTTCTCCGATGTCTTACGTGAAACAATTCATCCAACTTGTAAACTTAACTAGGCAGTCTCTTCATCCCCCTTTTCATCTTTTCCATCTTCTTCTATTTCTTCCGATGAAACTCAGTTAATAGCTACTTATATTAATATGTATATTCACCTAATTTTCCAATCCACCGTCTATTCTATTAATTAACTCTCCTAATGTCTTGCTCCAACAAAATTATATTTTCCAATACTATATCTTATACAGTTCCTCGTCTAAACTTGGATGAGATCTCATAATTTTTTCGACCAAGTATTCAGAAACTCCTTCCCGGTCATGTCCAACTTATTTGCTTGAGCGAAACCATTTTTTCCTACGTGTCTGACACGTAGGTACCAAGTAGGATAAGTTTCATCTGACATATAATGTGGTTAATTACATATTTAGTCCCCAATTTGTTTATATTTTTCAAAAAAAAAAAGTTATTCTCTCTCCTCCCCCATTTGCTCGTCTCTTCCTCCCTCCACCTTCCCCAGCAAGACCACCTTTCCAGCGACAAAAAATTGAAAAAATTTAGTCCCTAGTTTATACTTGTCGTACAAGATCATTGACACCGATAATCAATCGATCTGGTTGGGAAACTCTGATCTCAATTCCTGACGACCAGAGGCTAAAAACAACGGAAGCTCTCATCACGTCGTGGGACGGGAGCTCGCAGTTGTGGGCGACAAAGGGGATGGAGGTCTTGACTGTGATGGGGTCAGTGGAGGTGGAGATCCAACGGCGGAGGAGGAGGGTGCGGGTTAGGGTTTTGAGGGAGGTGGATTTGGACTAAATATGTAATAAGGGACTAAAGCCATTTTTTAATAAAATTGCGGACTAAATATGTAATTAGACGTTTGCACGTCAAATGTAACTTATACTAGTTGGTACCTACTTGTCGGTCACGTAAGACCGAAAATGGTGTGGTGGTAGGAGCATTTGCCCGGGTAGATAAGTTGGACCTTGCCCGGAAAAAGTATGGATACCACCGGGACTAATTTCAATTGAAGGAGCTATTTAAAAAATAAAACTCAATATTTTGGGTTGCTAAGATAATCATGTTGGCACAAATAGAGTTTCAAACTCAAACTCGACTGCGAGGATTAACATCCAAGAAGCCCCTGCAGTCATACAAATGAGCGATCATCTACTAGGTAGTCTTGGTGAAAAATAAAAGAAACAAAAACTTCATATTGAGAGATATGCATCAAATGAGAGTAACCCTAATGCGAGAACAGAGACAAAGGGTGGTTGTTCATGACCGCAATACCCTTTTCAGAGAAATAGTTCGAAAACATTTTGAATTCTATTTTGAGACAACTTAATTGTTCTCATTCTGATTCTAATTGCAGTCTTATGGTTATAAGACTGTACATTAGTATCTTAGAGAACATTGGCTTCTTAGGGCCGATTGCTCCCTATGCAATCGCCCTTCAAGTTTTGTGAATACTTTGGAGATTAATACTACTTTTACTTTTCAAAAAAAAAAAAAGCAAACTCATTAATTACCAACCCTATATGTTTATTTAAAAAGACAAGAATGCATATATTTGAAAATCCAAATGGGTAATAGATTTGATTTCAAAACGCTAGATGCTCCATGAGCAAGTACATGGTCCAAGAAGAGCCATCAACTAATGCGAAAATGAACGAATCATGTCTATTGCGAAAATGCAAGAATCATGTGAAGCAATAGCTCAAATATTTCAACTTATTTCCCAATTGTCCTTTCAGTCCTCGTCTATAGTTACTATCCAAACAAAAAGAAATCAAACTCTTTACACAGTAAATGCAGGACCACAAAACAGATCTTAATAAGGACGCGATTGAGCTTGATGTGATTCTTCTCGTTCCTGCTTTTCACACTACCTTTGTTAGGGTGACTAGCCGAATAGTGTCCCCGAGCTCCAACTTAACCCACACATGCGGCCCTGCATTTCCCCCCAATCAATAATCCCTATAATCCAACAACATAAGTACCATATTAAACTCAGTTTTGATCCGATTACGTACCTAAGAAGCAGATGTTGCGCCGCTTGTGTCGGGGATTATCACTCGGTCTCCACTTAGGAAACTGATTGTCGGTCAGTGGGTCGAAGCAGTTCGCTACGGTGTCGAATATGCTAAATCGTCTCATTAGAGGGTGAGGGCCGGCAGCAAAAAAAGGACAACAGAGAGGATTTGGTACCGAAGGGGAAAGACTTTCAACGAGGGACGAAGACTGCCAAGGTGTTTGATGGAGATGAGGACCATCAAACTAATTTGCGAAGAGGCACTATCCGTGGTACAAAAGAATACTTGGTGCAATGGAAAAGACAACCCGGTGGCAACTACGAGATTGTCAAGTATGAAGACATGACGATGACGTCGCGAGATTGGGTGGGGGAAAATGTCAGAAGACCAACTTTGTGGAAGACCCATCTCGGGCATTGACGGATCAAACGAACCAAAAGTTCTCTAGAAGCTTCCTAGGTTCTTCCATGTACAATCCTAGAGGCTTCCTTATAATTAAAGAGTAGTTGGTAGTTATTAAGTAGGAGATGATATATGGCATTAAATCTTACATATAAGGGAGTGCCTCTCTCATTTGTAGTCATCCAACAATTTTGAGAGCAATACACAAATATTTACTAACATCATCTGGCATACTTGAGCAGTGTTGTCCCCCTCGAATGGTTGAGTAGAGAGTATTGGAGCGGAGTAAGGCTTACTTAGGTAGGAGAACTTGAGTCTGCATGGGATAGCTTACGAGAGAGGGTTTCAGCCAGTGACAACTGAAAAAACCTTGTGAGAAAGAGAAAGGACGACGAGGGATAGAAGTGGCAACGGGTATGGTAGAGTAAGGATATATGAGATCCAAACATAAACCCTAAATTTTCAATAAGGTTCTGGAGCCGGAAACAAAGATCTATGCGTTACCAATGGACCCATTACTTCAGAGTACGATTTTGAGCAAGCTTAAGTTGTTTTAACTAATCCAAGTAATGACCTCGCAAAATGAACTTTTGCTTGGATGAGGAGAGATGGATAAGAGGATTGAAAATTTGCACAACACAAAACCACGTCGAACAGTAGGATCAGTGGGATTTAGAAGAGAAAAGATTGCAACTCCGGTGTACATCACAACGACATATCAATTTCCAACGGCAAAATCACAAAGGCGCATCAATTTTCAATGGCAACTCGAGTTTTTTGAATGGGGGAACGGCTGGAGCCCTTAGGCAATGTCCGGGGATGAAACCATTAACTCTGACCGGGCCCAGTATGCGCGGGCCTGTAACCCAAGCGGGGGACAATGAGGCGACCAGGTCATGCTGGCAAACTTACCTCTAGATCGGGGGTGAGCTCGAGCCTCTTGGGGGGGTACTCAGGACAGGGGATGATCCCCCTCGTGTGCGTGTGTGGAAAAAAAATCGAGTGTTTGAACGGCACATCAAATTTGTCAATGGCACATCGAGTTTTTCAAAGGTAAAATCACAACGACACATCAATTTCCAATGGCAAAATCACAACGGCACCTCAATTTTCAACGGCAACTCGGTTTTTAAATGGCACATCGAATTTTTCAAAGGTAAAATCACGCCGGCACATCAATTATCAACGGCAAAATCACGACGATTCAGATCTCTAAAGGCAAAATCACAACGACACATCAATTTTTCAACGACAATTCAAATTTCCAACGGCAAAATCACAATGGCACATCAATTTTAAATGGCAACTCGAGTTTTTGAACGACACATCAAGTTTTTTCAACAACACATCGAAATTTCCGAAGGTAAAATCACAACGGCACATCAATTATCCACAGCAAAATCACAATGACTAAGATTTTCAAGGCAAAATCACAATGGCACATCAATTTTCAACGGAAAAATCACGACGACTCAGATCTCCAAGGCAAAATCACGACACATCAATTCTTCAACGACAATTCAGATTTCCAACCGCAAAATCACAATGACACATCAATTTTAAATGGCAACTCGAGTTTTTGAACGACACAAGTTTTTTCAACAGCACATCGAATTTTTTAAAGGTAAAATCACAACGGCAAAATCACAACGGCTCAGATTTTCGATGGCAAAATCACGACACATCAATTTTCAATGGCAATTCAAATTTCCAACAACAAAATCACAATGGCACATCAATTTTAAACGGTAACTCGAATTTTTGAATGACACATCAAGTTTTTTCAACAACACATCGAAATTTTCCAAGGTAAAATCACAACGGCACATCAATTATCAACGGCAAAATCACAATGACTTAGAGTTTCGAAGGCAAAATCACAATGGCACATCAATTTTCAATGGCAAAATCACGACACATCAATTTTCAACGAAAGAATCACGACGACTCAGATCTCCAAGGCAAAATCACGACACATCAATTTTTCAACGACAATTCAGATTTCCAACGTCAAAATCATAATGGCACATCAATTTTAAATGGCAACTCGAGTTTTTGAACGATCCAAGTTTTTTCAACAGCATATCGAGTTTTTAAAAGGTAAAATCACAACGGCAAATCAATTTGCAACAGCAAAATCACAACGGCTCAAATTTTCGATGGCAAAATCACACCGGCACATCAATTTTTCAACAACAATTCAGATTGTCAACGGCTAAATTACAATGGCACATCAATTTTCAACGTTAACTCGAGTTTTTGAAAGGCACATTGAGTTTCCAACGGCAAATTACAATATCACATCAATTTCTAATGGTAAATTGAATTTTTCAAAGGTAAAATCGTAATGACTCAGATTTCCAATGGCAAAAGATTTACCGTTGGAATTTTTTTGCCATCAACAAATCTGAAATGCCTTTCAATAAAATCAATTTTTTTTCAATAAAAATGAACTTTTAAGAATAGGAGGTATCAAGGTGATATTTATCACTTTCAATAAAAATATAAAAAACTACGTACTCGCGCAAGGTCGCAACAAGTGTTGATGGGCCCACATTACCAGCAGTGAGTCCACCCACGATATGTTGCATAGCAAATATCAGGATGAAATTATTATTAAATATATAACAAAATTTATCCCTATTCTAACATATTTCTATTTTTGGTTTTGGTTTAGAATAATTCTATTCTAATATATTTCTATTAATCCAATTACGGTTAAAAGAGCTTTGATGTGATGTATAAAATTACAGGAACATATGGAAATGGCACCAAACAATTTCACTTAGAAAATGTCTGTATATGGACGGTAGTTGAGTGATGAGAAATAAACCAACTCTTAACGATATAAAATATGAAAACGTTTGACTACGAGGTTTAAAAACTTTGTACAAACTAGGATCAATGGGAGAGAATTCTAGATCTTATTTCACTCGCTATTATTTTCTTTTAAACATAAACTTACACAAGTAGTATAGATTTTATCTAGTTTAATATTAAAAGAGAATCGCAAAAAAAATTTAATAAACATGTGTCATCTCCACATTATTTGTCTTTTTAATAATCCAAAAAGAAATAAATGTTTGGTTTGGGAGGGAAGTAAGATGGTTATTCCATATATAATATCTACTAAATAAAAATTTCTCTCATTTTATTCTTTTTATTTTTAACCTAATAGTTTAAACAATTATAATTTTTTCATATCAATTTTGTTTTTGATACAAAATATATCAAATTAAATCTTACTTCATGCTCTTTAATTTGACATCCATATAGTATATATATAAATTAATTTAAATATAATTATGATATATTTAAATGATTAAAATATTTCCATATAAATATAAGAATATTAAAGAAAATATACACCTTTAGTTTTTTTTTCATAGTTTTGTACTTTAATAATTATTTAATTTTTCAGAATTATTTTATTCTGATTGTAAAATAGTAAAATAATTACATTAATGTCAAATCATATAAAAAAATTATATTAGTAATAAAATGGGCTGAATACTTTTAATGAAAGTTGATAATAATAACCATAATCTAAGTTATTAGTTATAAAATTAAATATGAAACTCATATTGTCCTACATGAAAAAATAAATCCATGTGCTTAATTAAATTATGGTTTTACTATCATTTGCCCTTAGATCACATGATAAGAGTTTATAAATGAAAGTAAATCAAATAATAGTTTATTTGTATGTGTGTGTATATTGACTCATGTATATTTTATAATAATTTTACAATATTGTTGAAATTCAATCATATATTATTAATATAACAAAATATTTAACATTTTGCGCCGTGCATCGCACGGAAGGATATCTAGTATTTACAAACAAAATAGTATTCAGGCGAATCAACCTACCTTGCTTTCCATTACTTAATTCTACAAACTGCTGTAATTATCTATTCAGAATGGTCTATATTTATTTAAATTATAAGATTCCATCTTATCTTAATGACCTTATAGACTTTGTGCAAGAATTTGGACATTTTTATTTTATCTTGTAGACTCGGTGTTAGACGGGCCGGATTCAGTGTTGCTAAGAGCTCAACAACACTATCAGGGCAACATGGTACCAGAGGCACATCACCAACGGCACATTCACTACGGGCAATATTGAGCCGTTTGGTATTGACCTTTTTCTTTTCTGATATAGCATTTAGTTCTTATTGATGAACATAACATGTAAAATTTCTTGGATCAACCAGAAGCAAGGTGAAAGCGTAAGCTGGAATTTAGCTAAAGCCACAAACCAGAAACAGGGTATTTTATGAGATTCAGAACAAATGTACGGGGATAAAATTGAACGAATCCTCTGCGAAAAAACAGAAAGAGAAAATACGATTTGATGTAGGGAGCTGCAGAAAGCAATGATGTTGTGCTGCTCTTCAGGCCGCTTTAGAGAGTAGCTGGGTCGGAACCTGCGGACATGAAGTTGCAAGTCCATGAGTGATTGATAATCATACCAAAAACAAAGGCCAATGAACTAGGGCAAAAAGGCGTGGAAATGTATACTCGTTCGTTTTTACGCACAATAATCTCGATCAAGCAAGAAGCAAGAACATTATAAAGATGAAATTTTGTTGTCAAAAAGAAAATAACAACAAATTCAAGTTTGATGCTACTTCAAGATTGATAAAGCATGGCATACGGGACCAAGACAAGACGCCTTTTTCAATTGCCACGATTAGAAAGAATATGAAGTATCAGGTAGCAAGTAAAAAGTATATGATTATGTTAATGCAGAGCGCTATCCTAGGGTGATCAAATGTAGGACCTCATCTAAGCCGACGAGAACCAACAGCAATAAAATCGCCATTAACCCAAGGACATTGAAAATTTGAGCAACAAACTATCATGAAGTTGGGTAGGAAGCTGCGAACATGAAGTTGCAGGCCCATGAATGATTATCTAACCGAATAAATGATCAACGAACTAGGGCAAAAAGGCAAGGCAATGGTATACTCATTTGTTTTCATGCAATATAATCTCGATCAAACATGAAACGAGGACACAAATAAAGGCATATATCGAATATCCGCATATGGCATGGCATACGGAACTAAGATGACAAGCCTTTTTCAATTGCCATGATATAAAGAATATGAAGTATCAGACAGCAAGCACAAAATGTACAATGAATTTTCTGCAGAGCGCTTGACCTAGGGGACCAAATGTAGGGGCTCATCTAAGTCAACGAGAACAAAAAAAAAAATCTTCCTTAACCCAAGAACATTGAAATTCTGAGCAACATGTTTAAACTACAGGACCAGAGTTCCCCTATTTTTCCCCCCAACTGCTTTTACACGCACGCACGCTTTACCCAAGAATACTTCATAATCCATAAACATCATAATATACAGTGAACTGAGAGAATGATCAAAGAACTTACCTGCAAGCAATTTCTGCAGTTTCCCTTTATCCAAACGAGTTTCGCAAGAAAACACGATCTCAAACTGAGCTCCAATTATACGCTGGCGCTTCAACCAAAAGTACTTCTTGCTCAACTCGTCCTTGTCCGCATCCATGATCAGCAACTGCTTCTTGACCTTCATGTGAAACTGTTCTCTGGACTTTTTATCAACATGGGGTGATCTATTGACTGTAAACAGCGACCGAGTGTCAGGCATTGCAACCTTCTTTGCATGAGCAGGGAGCCCCACCACTTGATTATCAAACGACTTGATCATTATGCGTATTTCAGTACCACCTCCACTTCCTTTCATTGTTTTCGGCGAGGCTTGAACTTCATCCGCCACGCCAGCCTTTACCAATCCTGGAACCGAAGGTCCAACATCACACTTAAGAATTATTCATATTGTGTGTGGAGAGCCATACGATATTTCGGGTGCAAAATCGAGCAATTTTTGTATACAACCCAGATTGCAGATTACCTGTTTGTTCAATTCTCTGAGAGAGAAAAGGCAGAGTCGATATGGAGCGCCGTGAAGCAACGAACTTTGCAAGTATCATCTCTCCAAATTCCCAACTCCTGAACGAGATGAAATCCACAGAATGAATACAAGCAAAAACCGACAAATGGTTGCAATAAAATAAAAAGAGGGGAAAAAGCTTTTTTTGTTTTTGTATTGGTGAATTATTTTGACCTCACCGAAGAGAGGTGATAGTAGCTGGAGGTTGTAGAGGTTCAGTTATTTATAAAGACGATATCTTTCGCCTCCGGAAAGGTCCTTTTCCGGTGAGAAGAAGAAGGGGAGAGAAAACGGGTCTCCGCTGGCAAGGGAAAAGGGCAAGTTTTGAGCTTGATGGGCCTGATATGTTCAGTGTTTGGGCTTTGAACATCAGCAGACGAAGACGGTAAATCTTTTTTTAGGACACTAGGTTTACGGTCTACAGGGTCAGTGGCAAAATCAATCGATCTGGTTGGGAAGCTCTGATCTCAATTCCTGACGACCAGAGGCTAAAAACAACGGAAGCTCTCATCACGTCGTGGGACGGGAGCTCGCAGTTGTGGGCGACAAAGGGGATGGAGGTCTTGACTGTGATGGGGTCAGTGGAGGTGGAGATCCAACGGCGGGGGAGGAGGGTGCGGGTTAGGGTTTTGAGGGAGGTGGATTTGGACTAAATATGTAATAAGGGACTAAACCCATTTTTTAATAAAATTGCGGACTAAATATGTAATTAGACGTTTGCACGTCAAATGTAACTTATACTAGTTGGTACCTACTTGTCGGTCACGTAGGACCGAAAATGGTGTCGTGGTAGGAGCATTTGCCCGGGTAGATAAGTTGACCTTGCCTGGAAAAAGTATGGATACCACTGGGACTAATTTCAATTGAAGGAGCTATTTAAAAAATAAAGCTCAATATTTTGGGTAGTTAAGATAATCATGTTGGCACAAATAGAGTTTCAAACTCAAACTCGACTGCGAGGATTAACATCCAAGAAGCCTCTGCAGTCATACAAATGAGCGATCATCTACTAGGTAGTCTTGGTGAAAAATAAAAGAAGCAAAAACTTCATATTGAGAGATATGCATCAAATGAGAGTAACCCTAATGCGAGAACAGAGACAAAGGGTGGTTATTCATGACTGCAATACCCTTTTCAGAGAAATAGTTCGAAAACATTTTGAATTCTATTTTGAGATAACTTAATTGTTCTCATTCTGATTCTAATTGCAGTCTTATGGTTATAAGACTGTACATTAGTATCTTAGAGAAAATGGGCTTCTTAGGACCGATTGCTCCCTATGCAATTGCCCTTCAAGTTTTGTGAATACTTTGGAGATTAATTCTACTTTTACTTTTCAAAAAAAAAAGCAAATTCATTAATTACCAACTCTATATGTTTATTTAAAAAGACAAGAATGCGTATATTTGAAAATCCAAATGGGTAATAGATTTGATTTCAAAACGCTAGATGCTCCATGAGCAAGTACATGGTCCAAGAAGAGCCATCAACTAATGCGAAAATGAACGAATCATGTCTATTGCGAAAATGCAAGAATCATGTGAAGCAATAGCTCAAATATTTCAACTTATTTCCCAATTGTCCTTTCAGTCCTCGTCTATAGTTACTATCCAAACAAAAAGAAATCAAACTCTTTACACAGTAAATGCAGGACCACAAAACAGATCTTAATAAGGACGCGATTAGGCTTGATGTGATTCTTCTCGTTCCTGCTTTTCACACTACCTTTGTTAGGGTGACTAGCCGAATAGTGTCCCCGGGCTCCAACTTAACCCACACATGCGGCCCTGCATTTCCCCCCAATCAATAATCCCTATAATCCAACAACATAAGTACCAGATTAAACTCAGTTTTGATCCGATTACATACATAAGAAGCAGATGTTGCGCCGTTTGTGTCGGGGCTTATCACTCGGTCTTCACTTAGGAAACTGATTGTCGGTCAGTGGGTCGAAGCAGTTCGCTACGGTGTCGAATATGCTAAATCGTCTCATTAGAGGGTGAGGGCCGGCAGCAAAAAAAGGACAACAGAGAGGATTTGGTACCGAAGGGGAAATACTTTCAACGAGGGACGAAGACTGCCAAGGTGTTTGATGGAGATGAGGACCATCAAACTAATTTGCGAAGAGGCACTATCCCTGGTACAAAAGAATACTTGGTGCAATGGAAAAGACAACTCGGTGGCAACTACGAGATTGTCAAGTATGAAGACATGACGATGACGTCGCGAGATTGGGTGGGGGAAAATGTCAGAAGACCAACTTTGTGGAAGACCCATCTCGGGCATTGACGGATCAAACGAACCAAAAGTACTCTAGAAGCTTCCTAGGTTCTTCCATGTACAATCCTAGAGGCTTCCTTATAATTAAAGAGTAGCTGGTAGTTATTAAGTAGGAGATGATAGATGGCATTAAATCTTACATATAAGGGAGTGCCTCTCTCATTTGTAGTCATCCAACAATTTTGAGAGCAATACACAAATATTTACTCACATCGTCAGGCATACTTGAGCAGCGTTGTCCCCCTCGAATGGTTGAGTAGAGAGTATTGGAGCGGAGTAAGGCTTACTTAGGTAGGAGAACTTGAGTCTGCATGGGATAGCTTACGAGAGAGGGTTTCAGCCAGTGACAACTGAAAAAACCTTGTGAGAAAGAGAAAGAACGACGAGGGATAGGAGTGGCAACGGGTATGGTAGGGTAAGGATATATGAGATCCAAACATAAACCCTAAATTTAGAAATAAGATCCAAACCCTACCTACGGCCCCATGGGTATTTTCAATAAGGTTCTGGAGCCGGAAACAAAGATCTATGTGTTACCTATGGACCCATTACTTCAGAGTACGATTTTGAGCAAGCTTAAGTTGTTTTAACTAATCCAAGTAATGACCTCGCAAAATGAACTTTTGCTTGGATGAGGAGAGATGGATAAGAGGATTGAAAATTTGCACAACACAAAACCACGTCGAACAGTAGGATCAGTGGGATTTAGAAGAGAAAAGATTGCAACTCCGGTGTACATCACAACGACATATCAATTTCCAACGGCAAAATCACAAAGGCGCATCAATTTTCAATGGCAACTCGAGTTTTTTGAATGGGGGAACGGCTGGAGCCCTTAGACAATGTCCGGGGATGAAACAATTAACCTTGACCGGGCCCAATAAGCGCGGGCCTGTAACCCAAACGGGGGACAATGAGGCGATCAGGTCATGCTGGCAAACTTAGCTCTAGATCGGGGGTGAGCTCGAGCCTCTTGGGGGGGTACTCAGGACAGGGGACGATCCCCCTCGTGTGCGTGTGTGGAAAAAAAAATCGAGTTTTTGAACGGCACATTAAATTTGTCAATGGCACATCGAGTTTTTCAAAGGTAAAATCACAACGACACATCAATTTCCAATGGCAAAATCACAACAGCACCTCAATTTTCAACGGCAACTCGGTTTTTAAACGGCACATCGAATTTTTCAAAGGTAAAATCACGCCGGCACATCAATTATCAACGGCAAAATCACGACGATTGAAATCTCTAAAGGCAAAATCACAACGACACATCAATTTTTCAACGACAATTCAAATTTTCAATGGCAAAATCACAATGGCACATCAATTTTAAATGGCAACTCGAGTTTTTGAACGACACGTCAAGTTTTTTCAACAACACATCGAAATTTCCAAAGGTAAGATCACAACGGCACATCAATTATCCACAGCAAAATCACAATGACTTAGATTTTCAAGGCAAAATCACAATGGCACATCAATTTTCAACGGAAAAATCACGACGGCTCAGATCTCCAAGGCAAAATCACAACGACACATCGATTCTTCAACGACAATTCAGATTTCCAACCGCAAAATCACAATGACACATCAATTTTAAATGGCAACTCGAGTTTTTGAACGACACAAGCTTTTTGAACAGCACATCAAATTTTTTAAAGGTAAAATCACAACGACAAATCAATCACAACGGCTCAGATTTTCGATGGCAAAATCACGACACATCAATTTTTAATGGCAATTCAAATTTCCAACGACAAAATCACAATGGCACATCAATTTTAAACGCTAACTCGAATTTTTGAATGACACATCAAGTTTTTTCAACAACACATCGAAATTTTCCAAGGTAAAATCACAACGGCACATGAATTATCAACGGCAAAATCACAATGACTTAGAGTTTCGAAGGCAAAATCACAATGGCACATCAATTTTCAACGGCAAAATCACGACACATCAATTTTCAACGGAAGAATCACGACGACTCAGATCTCCAAGGCAAAATCACGACACATCAATTTTTCAACGACAATTCAAATTTCCAACGGCAAAATCACAATGGCACATCAATTTTAAATGGCAACTCGAGTTTTTGAACGACCCAAGTTTTTTCAACAGCATATCGAGTTTTTAAAAGGTAAAATCACAACGGCAAATCAATTTGCAACGGAAAAATCACAACGGCTCAGATTTTCGATGGCAAAATCACACCGGCACATCAATTTTTCAACAACAATTCAGATTTTCAACGGCTAAATTACAATGGCACATCAATTTTCAACGTCAACTCGAGTTTTTGAAAGACACATTGAGTTTCCAACGGCAAATTACAATATCACATCAATTTCTAATGGTAAATTGAATTTTTCAAAGGTAAAATCGCAATGGCTCAGATTTCCAATGGCAAAAGATTTACCGTTGGAATTTTTTTGCCATCAACAAATCTGAAATGCCTTTCAATAAAATTAATTTTTTTCAATTAAAATGAACTTTTAAGAATAGGAGGTATCAAAGTGATATTTATCACTTTCAATAAAAATATAAAAAAACCACGTATCGTACTCGTGCAAGGTCGCAACAAGTGCTGCTGGGCCCGCATTATCAGCAGTGAGTCTATGTTGCATAGCAAATATCAGGATGAAATTATTATTAAATATATAACAAAATTTATCCCTATTCTAACATATTTCTATTTTTGGTTTTGGTTTAGAATAATTCTATTCTAATATATTTCTATTAATCCAATTACGTTTAAAAGAGCTTTGATGTGATGTAAAATTACAGGAACATATGGAAATGGCACCAAACAATTATTTCACTTAGAAAATGTCTGTATATGGACGGTAGTTGAGTGATGAGAAATAAACCAACTCTTAACGATATAAAATATGAAAACGTTTGACTACAAGGTTTAAAAACTTTGTAGAAACTAGGATCAATGGGAGAGAATTCTAGATCTTATTTCACTCGCTATTATTTTCTTTTAAACATAAACTTACACAAGTAGTATAGATTTTATATTTACAAACAAAATAGTATTCACGCGATTCAACCTACCTTGCTTTCCATTACTTAATTCTACAAACTGCTCTAATTATCTATTCAGAATGGTCTATATTTATTTAAATTATAAGATTCCATCTTATCTTAATTATCTTAGAGACTTGGTGCAAGAATTTGGATATTTTTATTTTATCTTGTAGACTCGGTGTTAGGCGGGCCGGATTCAGTGTTGCTAAGAGCTCAGCAACACTATCAGGGCAACATGGGACCAGAGGCACATCACCAACGGCACATTCACTACGGGCAATATTGAGCCGTTTGGTATTGACCTTTTTCTTTTCTGATATAGCATTTAGTTCTTATTGATGAACATAACATGTAAAATTTCTTGGATCAACCAGAAGCAAGGTGAAAGCGTAAGCTAGAATTTAGCTAAAGCCACAAACCAGAAACAGGGTATTTTATGAGATTCAGAACAAATGTACAGGGATAAAACTGAACGAATCCTCTGCGAAAAAACAGAAAGAGAAAATACGATTTGATGTAGGGAGCTGCAGAAAGCAATGATGTTGTGCTGCTCTTCAGGCCGCTTTAGAGAGTAGCTGGGTCGGAACCTGCGGACATGAAGTTGCAAGTCCATGAGTGATTGATAATCATACCAAAAACAAAGGCCAATGAACTAGGGCAAAAAGGCGTGGAAATGTATACTCGTTCGTTTTTACGCACAATAATCTCGATCAAGCAAGAAGCAAGAACATTTGGAGAATAGTTTCGCGTAAAAAATCACTTTGGGTAAACTGGATTCAAGCAGAGTTGATCCGTTCAGGTTCTTTTTGGTCGATAAATGAGAACTCTGCAAAAGGCTCTTGGATGTGGAGAAAACTCCTGAAATATAGAATGCAGGCTAAGGCCTTTCACAAAATGAAGGTGGGAAATGGTGTCTCTACTTCATTCTGGTTTGATAATTGGAGTGGTATTGGCCCAATCCATAACATTCTAGGTGATAGAGGGTTCATTGACTTGGGCATATCTGCTGGTGCATCTGCTGCAACCGCTACAACGCGTAATCGTAGACGTCGTCACCGGCTCCCTTCTCTAAATGAGATCGAAACAGAATTAGCTCAGATCCGCATTGTTGAGGGGGCCGAGGATGTTGCTCTCTGGCGTACTAGAGATGGGACCTTTAAACCAGTTTTTTGCACTTCCGCGACTTGGGAACAGGTTCGAAAAATGGGAACTGCTACTCCTTGGCACACGGGGGTTTGGTTCTCTGGCGCCACTCCCAAATTTTCCTTTCTTCTATGGCTAGCAGTTCACAACCGTCTTTCCGCAGGAGATCGTATGATTGCATGGAACTCTGGTATCGACCCGGGTTGCGTCCTATGCCGTCAGACAATTGAAGCCAGAGATCATCTCTTCTTCCAGTGTACCTTCTCCTCTTGTGTCTGGGCTGGGCTCATGAGAAACCTTCTAAATCTGCGCTATTCCACTTCTTTCTCAGGGATCTTAGCTCTTGCCAAAACTAGGCTACCTAGATCTGCATAATTTCTGCTGAGGTATGTCTTCCAGGCCACCGTGTACACTCTATGGCAAGAACGCAACAAAAGGAGGCACGGCGAGGTACCGCTTCAATCAGACAAAATCATCGCCACCATTGACAGACATGTTCGAAATCACATCCACTCGATCCGCCGGAAAACTCCACAGGTGCTCACCGACGCATACGGTCTCTGGATCAGCTCTCGTCCCTAAACAAGTTGTAAAAATCTGTTTAGTTCTTGCCTAAAAGCCTCTGAAAACTCTATTTAAAGGTTGCATATATTGTACCAAGGTTTCTTTTGTTTTGAATAAAATTTAACATTCATACAAAAAAAAAGATGAAATTTTGTTGTCAAAAAGAAAATAACAACAAATTCAAGTTTGATGCTACTTCAAGATTGATAAAGCATGGCATACGGGACCAAGACAAGACGCCTTTTTCAATTGCCACGATTAGAAAGAATATGAAGTATCAGGTAGCAAGTAAAAAGTATATGATTATGTTAATGCAGAGCGCTATCCTAGGGTGATCAAATGTAGGACCTCATCTAAGCCGACGAGAACCAACAGCAATAAAATCGCCATTAACCCAAGGACATTGAAAATTTGAGCAACAAACTATCATGAAGTTGGGTAGGAAGCTGCGAACATGAAGTTGCAGGCCCATGAATGATTATCTAACCAAATAAATGATCAACGAACTAGGGCAAAAAGGCAAGGCAATGGTATACTCATTTGTTTTCATGCAATATAATCTCGATCAAACATGAAACGAGGACACAAATAAAGGCATATATCGAATATCCGCATATGGCATGGCATACGGAACTAAGATGACAAGCCTTTTTCAATTGCAATGATATAAAGAATATGAAGTATCAGACAACAAGCACAAACTGTACAATGAATTTTCTGCAGAGCGCTTGACCTAGGAGACCAAATGTAGGAGCTCATCTAAGTCAACGAGAACAAAAAAAAAATCTTCCTTAACCCAAGAACATTGAAATTCTGAGCAACATGTTTAAACTACAGGACCAGAGTTCCCCTATTTTTTTCCCCCAACTGCTTTTACACGCACGCACGCTTTACCCAAGAATACTTCATAATCCATAAACATCATAATATACAGTGAACTGAGAGAATGATCAAAGAATTTACCTGCAAGCAATTTCTGCAGTTTCCCTTTATCCAAACGAGTTTCGCAAGAAAACACGATCTCAAACTGAGCTCCAATTATACGCTGGCGCTTCAACCAAAAGTACTTCTTGCTCAACTCGTCCTTGTCCGCATCCATGATCAAGAATCGCTTGACCTTCATGTGAAACTGTTCTCTGGACTTTTTATCAACATGGGGTGATCTATTGACTGTAAACAGCGACCGAGTGTCAGGCATTGCAACCTTCTTTGCATGAGCAGGGAGCCCCACCACTTGATTATCAAACGACTTGATCATTATGCGTATCTAGAATTTTCATAATACATATCTTGAATTTTATTTTATTTTTTATTTTTCTAAAAATTTAAGAAAATATCTCTTTCTATATATATATATATATAAGTTATTTTAAAAAAAAATCAAAAAACTTACTAAATGACTAAGTGTTCACAATCTTTTAGGAAATATGTCATTTAGATACATGTTAGTTAGACGAATGTCATTCGACATGCTACTTAAACATATGTCATTTTATCGTATGTCATTTAGAATGTCCCTCTGAATCTCTTTTCCAAAAATTTAATGACGTGGACGGAGGAGATGGTATCTCATCCTGTATGGAGTGGGTCTGTCTTACTCCATGCACAATAAGTTAAAATTGTTACTCAAACTAAGGGAAAATTATTTTTTTAGGACACTATCTTATTACGTGTTGCAAAAGTAGGACACTTTTTTTACGGTCTTTCAAAAATAGGACAATATCTTCTAATTTTGATCAATTTAGGCCAAATTTAACATATGCGGGCTAAAAGTCACGTGGACCGCACATGTGGGCTCAAAGCGGATTTGATTTCCAGCGTGGCAACCAAGTGGATGCCGAATCATCTTATTAGATTTGAAAATTATATTTTTAGGACACTAACTTATCGCGTATTGCAAAAAAGAAAGACACATTTTTACGAATTTGCAAAATTAGGACAATATCTTCAAAATTTAGCAAAATTAGACCAAAGATATTCAAAAATTATCCTGTTACAAACAATTTAAAAATTATATTAAGGTTCTCGCAATTAACATTTAAATTATAAATCTAACTTATTTCGTGCAAAATAGAACCATATTAATTGGTTGCTTTAACTTCTAGATTCAAAATTTTCAAAATAGCATAACAAATAGGCACAGGACTTTCGCCTAGGAGAAAATACAGAATCGGAACAGGCCAAGCATAGTTTTTGCGGTTCGGTTTGCCACTTTTTTGTCCGAACCGACTCGGAACCGATTTTGTTTGGTTCGGACGGAATATATTATATTATATTTTATCTTATTAAGATTATATTATATTATATTAATTATGTTTAATAAGATTATATTATATTATATTATATTCAATGGGTCGATTTCCCTTTGAATATAATATAATATAATATATTCTTAATAAAATAAAATATAATATATTCCGTCTGAACCATACAGGTTCGGTTCCGGTTCGATTCGGATAAAAAAAACTGGCAAAATCGAACCGCAAAAAAACTATGCGGTTCCGTTCCGGTTCCTGTATTTTTCTCCCTAGAACCGAAAAATCCCAGGCCTATTTGTTATGCTATTTTAAAAATTTTGAATCTAGAAGTTTGTTGTTGCCCAAAATATTTATCCGAAGATTAAATACTACTGGAATGGACGGACAACAAACAAATTTGTAAGAGCACTTCCGAGAGAATATGAATAAACACAAGATTTGCCGAGTTTGTTAGGTCCGGGCTTGAATGCTCTCGCGAGATGTTATTAACACAAATATTCGTGGATACAAGTATTAATGTGAGAATCTAAGTACAATGAGTGTAAAAAGACACTGTTAATCCAGCTCTTGAGCGAAGCTTGGTGTTCTTCGTCCCTGCCGATCGTCTTCGGTATGAGAGAGGCCGAGAGAAGAAAGAACCAAAAGATAGCTGTTGCCAAGAGTAGGAGAAAGCCAAGTGCTGTGTATTGCTTCTGTATTGTGTGCTGAAATCGCGATAATGCCAGGGGGAATCCAAGTGCAGGATGCCTTTTATTTATAGGGGCAGAGGAGCCTTGTTTCCTAGCGGGCGATCGTCTTCCGGCCAATATAATAATGGGGCGATCGTCCTCAAGGTCACATGGACAGTCTGCCTAAAGTCGAAGGCTGCTGCTGGAAGCCAGCTGTGCGGTCCAATGAGGAGCCAGCACGCGTCCGGAGTCACTGTCACATGCGGTCCTACTGACACCTTTCGGCGGGCCTGTCGGCTGGTGGGAAGATGCTGACAGGCTGTGGTCAATGATCCGTGAAATGCGGATCTTGTCTCGGCGCTGCACGTGGGGTCTGTCCTGGGCTTCGGCCTTTGCCGACTGGATGGCCATCGGCTCTGATCGGCATGAGGCGTTCGGCATTGGTCGGTCACCAAGGGTTGGTCGGCAAGTGCCGAGAGATGATCGTCTGCTAGTCGGCCGCCAGGAGTCGATCGCCAAGTACCGAGAGACGATCGTCTTTAGATGTCGATCGCTCGGCACTGGGACTTGTCCTGGGACCTTTGGCTGGACGATCTGCCTTGTCTGCGGGGCCAAGGCTAGGTCGTCTGGTTGCCTGCTCGGCTGCCTGCCTCGTCTGCTCGGCTGTGGCTAGGTCGCCCGATCTACGAGGCGATCGCCGGTCGGAGAGTATAATTCTCGACACAAAAGTTGCCCCCCCGCTTGCTCCGATGTTGAAGACATGGGGCGAGGTGGTTCTTGCTGGCGATCGTGTAAGATGAGGACGGGAGATCCATTGAGCTGACTTTGGATTCAGACTTGGGCTATCATGGTCGATTGGCTAGCTATCTTTCGGTCTTGTACCTGCAAAAAATACCAATGACCGATCCCTCGTAGAAACTTGATTGTTTCGTCGCTGAGGAACCGTGCATAGTCGCGGAGTTCGATGGACCGACTCCATGACCGTGTCTTGGTGCGCGAAGACATTGAGTGTCCCGTGACTCATTTTATTGTGAGGGTCCTCTGTTAGGCTGCGCCTCGCCTCGTATTTAAACGAAGGGCGTGCAGTCTTGGTCTAGAGGAGTCCTTGCGCGGGGCAGCGTCGGATGATTCAACTCCACGCCCGCGGCTTGTTAGCTCTGCTTCCACCTCGGCCCGCCATGTAGATGGCGAACCTCGACGGTGTATGTTGAGACGGGGGTGGTGGCACGTGTCGCATTGTCCGGGTCTATCATGTTAGATGGTGAACCTTTGAGGGCGGGCGATCGTGTCCGCTGATTAATTTTGGAGGGCCCTCAGACTACGCCGGCCTCGTATTTAAACGAAGGGCGGGCGATCTTGGCCCAAAGGGACCTTGCATGGCCGAAGCAGCCGGTTCCATCGACTACCAGGACCATGGCTTTATGATGTGCGGTGGAGGCGATCTCGTGCCTTAGTCCATCATGTTAGATGGTGAACTGTAGATGGCGATCGAGTCCTCCGGTTTATTGATGTAGCTTGATGATCGGCGATCGGGCTGGAAGATTGGTTATCGTCGCTCGGCTGCCGATCGCTTTATTCATAAGTTGATACTGGCGATCGGGCGGGAGATCGTCGTTCGGGCGCCGATCGCGCTGCTCAGAGGTTGAGGAGAATCCTTTGCCAGGCCAAGAAGTCTGCGGCCTTAGCTCGGAAGATCGCGTAGGTCGCGGGTTGGTAGGCGAAAGACCATGAAATCCTCCTAGGACCGCGTAGAGGGCGATCTCATCGCTTACGGGCTCGCTGTTGAGGATGATCTCGTCTACTCGGTCGATGTAGTCCGAGTCGGACTCTTCTTCTCCCTGCTTGATTTGCATCATGCGAAGGGGACCTTCCGGCCGAGCGACCCTGGTGGCGAAGTACTCTGTGAAGACGTTCTCCAGTTGGTTAAAGGAGCCAATGGACCGAGGTGGCAATGAGGTGTACCACCTGTAGGCGAGGTCGTCCAGCATCATAGGGAACATTCGGCACCTGGTCGCGTCTGATGCCCCACACCCGGTCATGTAGATGTTGAACTTGCTCAGGTGCATTTCGGGGTCTGATCTCCCCTCGTACAAAGGTGTTTGCGGGGGAGCGATCTTGTGCTGCACAGTGGCGAGCTCGATGGGGACCGCGAGCGGCTCGCTCGGCTCGGCGATCGTCTTCTTGGCGCCTGCCCCTGATTCCAGGAGCGCCTTCATGTCGTCGAGCTGGCGTTGCATCGCGGCCATCGCCGTGGCTCGGTCGCTTGTGGATCGGCTTTGGGAGCAGGAGCCGAGGCAATCGTGTACCGATCTCCGGACTCTGCTACTGCCGACCTCGGCTATTTGGCGAGGGAGAGCCAGACGGCTGTGCTGCCTTCTGGGAGTCGGGTAGGCCGAGCTCCTGGTGACGGACTCAAACTCCGTCGTCTCGTAGCTGGGGCCGGACTGCCCCGGCCGCCAAGACGGGTCACTGCCCAGGTGATCGAAAACAGAGGTGCCCCGGCTGGCGAGCGCCTCTCCTTGCGGATGAGAGCCTCCTGGCGATCGCTCGGCCAGCGCCTTGAGCTTCCGCTTGGTCTTCCGGCGGATGGCCGAGGGGGTGATAGCGGGAGGCGCGTCGAGAGCACTCCGTCGCTCCTGTAGGACGGCCATGGCCCCGTCGATCTGTTCCGCGGTTCGGAACTGATCGAGCGAGAGGCTTGGGCCGCCGCCCAGGGGTGGGATCGAGCGTCTCGGACTGCGGCGGCTACCTTCCGCCATCGGCTGTGGCTCGGACTGAGACGGAACGAGGCGTCTGGCGGGCTGGCCAGCGGCTTTCTTCGACGCGGAGGTGGAAGACATGATTTCTGAAAGATTTCTTTGAAGCGCAGTGAGTGTCACTTCAAGTATATGCCCTGAGAACAGTGAGTGTTCTTCGAGGCGGTAGGAATAAAAATTTGAGGATTAGATGCTCTCCTTCTAGCGCCAATTGTTGTTGCCCAAAATATTTATCTGAAGATTAAATACTTCTGGAATGGACGGACAACAAACAAATTTGCAAGAGCACTTCCGAGAGAATATGAATAAACACAAGATTTGCCGGGTTTGTTAGGCCCGGGCTTGAATGCTCTCGCGAGATGTTATTAATACAAATATTCGTGGATACAAGCATTAATGTGAGAATCTAAGTACAATGAGTGTAAAAAGACTCTGTTAATACAGCTCTTGAGCGAAGCTTGGTGTTCTTCATCCCTGCCGATCGTCTTCGGTATGAGAGAGGCCGAGAGAAGAAAGAACCAAAAGATAGCTGTTGCCAAGAGTAGGAGAAAGCCAAGTGTTGTGTATTGCTTCTCTATTGTGTGCTGAAATCGCGATAATGCCAGGGGGGGATCCAAGTGCAGGCTGCCTTTTATTTATAGGGGCAGAGGAGCCTTGTTTCCTAGCGGGCGATCGTCTTCCGGCCAATATAATAATGGGGCGATCGTCCTCAAGGTCACATGGGCAGTCTGCCTAAAGTCCAAGGCTGCTGCTGGCAGCCAGCTGTGCGGTCCAATGAGGAGTCAGCACGCGTCCGGAGTCACTGTCACATGCGGTCCTACTGACACCTTTCGGCGGGCCTGTCGGCTGGTGGGAAGATGCTGACAGGCTGTGGTCAATGATCCGTGAAATGCGGATCTTGTCTCGGCGCTGCACGTGGGGTCTGTCCTGGGCTTCGGCCTTTGCCGACTGGATGACCATCGGCTCTGATCGGCATGAGGCATTCGGCATTGGTCGGTCACCAAGGGTCGGTCGGCAAGTGCCGAGAGATGATCGTCTGCTAGTCGGCCGCCAGGAGTCGATCGCCAAGTATCGAGAGACGATCGTCTTTAGATGTCGATCGCTCAGCACTGGGACTTGTCCTGGGACCTTTGGCTGGACGATCTGCCTTGTCTGTGGGGCCAAGGCTAGGTCGCCTGGTTGCCTGCTCGGCTGCCTGCCTCATCTACTCGGCTGTGGCTAGGTCGCCCGATCTCCGAGGCGATCGCCGGTCGGAGAGTATAATTCTCGACACAACAAAGTTAAAGCAACCAATTAATATGGTTCTATTTTGCACGAAATAAGTTAGATTTATAATTTAAATATTAATTGAGAGAACCTTAATATAATTTTTAAATTGTTTGTAACAGGAGAATTTTTGAATATCTTTGGTCTAATTTTGCTAAATTTTGAAGATATTGTCCTAATTTTGCAAATTCGTAAAAATATGTCTTTTTTTTGCAACACGCAACAAGTTAGTGTCCTAAAAATATAATTTTCAAATCTAATAAAATGATTCGGCATCCACCTGGTTGCCACGCTGGAAATCAAGCCCGCTTTGAGCCCACATGTGCTGTCCACGTGACTTTTAGCCCGCATATATTAAATTTGGCATAAATTGATCAAAATTAGAAGATAGTGTCCTATTTTTGAAAGCTCGAAAAAAGTGTCCTACTTTTGCAATACGTAATAATATAGTGTCCTAAAAAAATAATTTTCCCCTCAAACTAATAACTAGTTAAAATAAAACAATTTTGTAGTGAACACAACTAAGTAATTGCCGGTATACTAAGACGGTAACTGCGACAGTAAAAAGTTTGCCTTTTATTTGGCAACTGACGTCCACCTCCTTGTTTCTTTCAACGCGCATTTTCTGTCCGATCGGGTCTCGGATTTAACCGTAGAATTGTTGCAGTTCAATTGAAGATGGCATCGAAATACATCTGTCTGAGGAGGTGTATCTCAACCTTCAGTTTCCTATCTCATATAATTAAACAAACAAGTGGTGTGCATTTAGATTTTCCCTTCTTTTGCTTGTTTCGGGGTGGTGTTCGTTGCTTGTTGGTCTGAATTCTTTTGTGGGTTTTCAGAGAGAGAGATAGTTCAGATGTTCCTGCCGTCGAGCTTCATATGGAGGGACGAGGAGTGGGGATTGCCCACGGCTAGGTGGAAGTGTCGAGGAATGACTCTTCCGTCCTCGCTCTGGACTAGCGGTTCATTAGGATTTTGAAGATATTCAAGTGGGGGCCCGATGCTGAGAAGGCCCTGGAAATGCTGAAGCTGAAGGTGGATCACTGGTTAGTCCGGCAGGTTTTGAAGGTAGATGTTGAGGTAAGTGTAAAGCTTCGGTTTTTCAAATGGGCTGGGAAGAAAAGGAACTCGAACGAAATTCGAGCACCTATATGTGCTTGATCAATCGTCTGGATGAGGCCAAGATGTACCGAGAAACATGGAAGTGTAGGAGTAATTTCCAAAATATAGGCTTTTTCGGAGTCGACCGGACTCCGGACCATGGCACAAACCCCCCGGACCGTGGCACTACGCTCGGAAACATATTTTTTCTTCACTTGGCCGGAACTGTACTCTGGGCCGCGGCCCCTGCTGGCTGGGCCGCGGCCCCGCCAAGTCTCGCTAACATCAGACTGCGGGCCGTGGCCTCGCCGAGCACGCCACGGCCATTGCCGAGCACACCTGCTGCCTCGCGAGCACCATCTCGCGAGACCCGCCGAGACATGCCGACACATTATGGGCCGCGGCTCATTCTCGCGAGCCGCGCCACCATTTTCGCCTCGTGCTCAGACTGGGCCGCGGCCCAGTGGCCGGCCGCGCCCATCTTGATCCACAGGCGCATTTTTGCGCAGTGTGCCGTGGCACACTTGGCCCGGGCCGCGACACACGAGTCAAAACCTGCAATTTGGGACCTTTTTATGCAGAATTGGATCGGGACTTTCAATTAATCATCACCTACACCTAAGAACAAGAGAGAGAGATATAGAGAGAGAAATACAAATTTTTATTTTCCCGGAGATTTATCGATCGGATCGTCGTGATCTTTTGACAAGAGCGTGGTAGCTATTGGGCAAACCTTTTCACCGGTGTAGATCGAGTTTTTGAGTCCGGAAGTACGGGTATTTCGTTAGCTCTTTGTGTAAGCCATTTACGGTTGTTTTCTTTATCGATCTTGTTGTTGTTATTGATTCCAAATACTTGAAGAACATTTATTACCAAGTATTTGATGATTGGTGTATACCCCTAGTTTGTATTAGGGACGATTGTGTATTTGTGTGTATTGGTGATAGTGAATTTTAAGCGGCTTCGGTCCCGTGCTTTTTACTCTCGTCTTGAGGGATTTTCCACGCTAAAATTTGTGTCTCGTGTTTATTGCTTTCGAATATCATTTGTATAATTTTATCGAGTTGTAATTGGTGCTCTACTCGTCGGTAACCACGAAGTTACGATTGAAGAGTGGGAATTTGTCAAACGAGGTTCCGATTTATTCGTTGTGACGTGACGTTAGTCGGTGTTTTTCCCAACAAAGTGGTATCAGAGCCATGGTATTTATTGTTTCGTGGTGTTTAGTATCTCAATCGTAAGATGGAAGCCAACACGAGTAGAATGGTTAACTTGAACGGTTCAAACTACCACGTATGGAAGGGGAAGATGGAAGACCTTCTATACGTGAAGGATTATTATATGCCGGTTTTTAGCAAAGATAAACCGGAAGGGAAGTCTGATGCGGAGTGGACTATTTTGCATCGCCAAGTTTGCGGATATATTCGACAATGGGTGGATGACAATGTTTTGAACCACATTAGTGGAGAAAAGGATGCTCGAGAGTTATGGTACAAGCTCGAGCAATTGTATGCTCGGAAGACGGGGAATAATAAGTTATTCCTCATTAAACAAATGATGAATTTGAAGTTTCGAGACGGGACTCCTCTATCGGATCATTTAAATACATTCCAAGGCATTATTAATCAACTTGCCGGAATGGGAATTAAATTCGAAGAGGAGGTGCAAGCTTTGTGGTTGCTAGGCACATTGCCGGATTCTTGGGAGACGTTTCGAATGTCATTGTCTAACTCCGCCCCCGATGGAGTCATTTCGATGGAATTAGCAAAAGGGAACATGTTGAATGAGGAGGTCCGAAGAAAAGCACAAGGATCTTCGTCACAGTCGGATGTTCTAGTTACCGAAAGACGGGGGAGAGGTCCAAGTAGAGGTCCGAGTAATAGAGGGCCACAAAGGAGTAGTTCTCGGGGGGAAGTATGCCAACATCGAATGTTACCATTGTGGTAAGAAAGGGCATACTAAGAATTTTTGCCGAAAGTTGAAGAAGGAGAAACGCCAAGGCCGAGAAAATTCAGAAAAAAAGGAAAACCGTAGTAATGATATAGCCGAAGTTAATACTACTACCGAAGAATTCTTTGTTTGTTGTGATTATGATATGGTCAACCTTGCGAGAGATGATTCGAGTTGGGTGGTCGATAGTGGAGCTACGTGTCATGTTACATCACGTAGAGATTTTTACTCTTCCTATACTCCGGGCGAATTTGGTATAGTCAAGATGGGTAACGACGGATTATCCAATATTGTTGGAGTGGGAGATGTGCATTTGAGATTCGACACCGGAATGGAACTTGTTTTACGGAATGTAAAACATGTTACAGACATGAAGCTTAATGTTATGTCCGTTGGTTTACTCGATGATGACGGTTACCATAGCGGTTTTGGCAAGGGGTTGTGGAAACTCACGAGAGGTTCCTTGATTGTCGGGAGAGGACAAAAAGAAGGAAAATTGTACGTGACACTTCCGAAGGTCACGGCTAATTTTGTGAACGCAATCGACAATAATGACATGGCCGAGCTATGGCATAAGAGGCTCGGTCATATGAGTGAAAAAGGAATGGCGCTATTGTCGAAGAAAGAGGCGTTGTCCGGGGTTCACAAGGTACACCTTAAAAGATGCTCTCATTGTCTAGCCGGGAAGCAAAGGAGAGTTACTTTTAAGAGTCATACTCCTTCACGGAAGGAAAATGTTCTTGATATTATTCATTCCGATGTTTGTGGTCCTATGAAGACGAGGACGCTTGGTGGTTGCCGATATTTTGTCACATTCATCGACGATCACTCTAGGAAGGTGTGGGCATACACCTTGAAGACCAAAGATCAAGTGTTAGACACTTTCAAGCAATTTCATGCCTCGGTGGAAAGAGAGACTGGGAAGAAGCTAAAGTGTATCCGGACGGACAATGGTGGAGAGTACACGGGACCCTTTGATGAATATTGAGAGCAAGGGATCCGACATCAAAAGACGCCCCCGAAGACTCCGCAACTCAATGGTGTGGCGGAGAGAATGAACCGGACTTTGGTCGAGAGAGCTCGTTGTTTGCTCTCACATGCCGGATTGCCAAAGTCGTTTTGGGGAGAAGCTTTGAACACGGTGGTTCATGTTATTAATTTGACGCCTTGTGTTCCTTTGGAATTTGATGTGCTGGATAAGGTGTGGAGTGGTAAAGAGATCTCGTACCGCCACTTGAGGGTCTTTGGATGTAAAGCTTTTGTTCACATTCCGAATGATGAGAGATCAAAGCTTGATTCCAAGATGAAGCCGTGTATTTTTATTGGCTACGGGCTTGATGAGTTCGGGTATAGATTATATGACCCGGTTACAAAGAGGCTTGTTTGGTCGAGAGATGTTGTTTTTGTAGAAGATCAAACGATGAAAGATGTTGAGAATGGAGAGTCGGCTCCACAACATTACTATGATCTTATTGATTTGGACCCCGTTCCTCCACAAAATGTTGAGACACCCGTTGGAGATGACGTCCAAAATGATTAACAACAAGATGCCGGTGACAGCGATGAATTGAGATAAGATGACACCGATGGAGCTCATCCCGAGCTACCCGTGACGAACATGCCATCTTTTGTTCCACATAGGCGGTCGACGAGGGACCGTCATCCCTCCACTCGTTATTCGGCCGATGAGTATGTCTTACTCACCGATGAGGGAGAACCCGAATATTTTGCGGAGGCCATGGAGGATGAAAAGAAGAAGGAATGGATGGATGCCATGCAAGACGAGATGAGTTCCTTGCATGAGAATAACACTTACGAGTTGGTGAAGTTTCCGAAAGGCAAGAGGGCTTTGAGAAACAAATGGGTGTATCGGGTGAAGTCAGAGGAACATACCTCGTTGCCCCGATACAAAGCTAGACTCGTAGTGAAAGGATTTAGTCAAAAGAAGGGCATCGATTTTGACGAGATTTTTTCTCCGATTGTGAAGATAGGATCGATTCGATTGGTCCTTGGTATTGCGGCTAGCCTAGATCTTGAGGTCGAGCAAATGGATGTCAAGACGGCTTTTCTTCACGGAGACCTTGACAAAGAAATTTATATGAAGCAACCGGAAGGATTTGAGGTCGAAGGAAAAGAGGATTATGTGTGTAAACTTCGAAAGAGTTTATACGGGTTGAAACAAGCACCAAGGCAATGGTACAAGAAGTTTGAGTCGGTTATGGGGGAGCAAGGCTACCGGAAGACGACTCTCGACCATTGCGTATTTTTTAAGAAATTCGGAGATGATGACTTTATCATCTTATTGCTCTATGTGGACGACATGTTGATCGTTGGCAAAAATGCCGAGAGGATTGCCGACTTGAAGAAAGAATTGAGTAAGTCCTTTGCCATGAAGGACTTGGGGGCGGCTAAACAAATTCTTGGGATAAGAATTACTCGGGATAGAGCAGCCCGGAAATTGCACATGTCGTAAGAGCAATACATCGAGAATGTGCTTAAACGTTTCAACATGGATAAAGCTAAAGTTGTTAGTTCGCCTCTTACTAATAATTTTAAATTGACGAGTCAAGATTGCCCTAAGACGAAGGAGGAGATTGAGGATATGGATAAAATTCCATATGCATCGGCGGTCGGGAGTTTGATGTACGCTATGGTATGTACTAGGCCCGACATTGCTCATGCCGTGGGAGTGGTGAGCCGGTTTCTATCGAATCCGGGTAAGAAGCATTGGGAAGCCGTAAAATGGATATTTAGATATTTACGGGGTACTTCCAAATTGGGTATTACGTTTGGAAACGGGAAAGCAATGCTTGTTGGATATTCCGATTCGGATATGGCCTGTAATGAAGATAACCGAAAATCCACTTCAGGTTATTTGATGACATTCGCAGGGGGAGCCGTGTCATGGCAATCAAGATTGCAAAAGTGTGTTGCCTTGTCTACAACGGAGGCCGAGTATATTGCGGCGGTGGAAGCGAGCAAAGAGCTCTTATGGTTGAAAATGTTTTTACGAGAGCTAGGCTTCCGACAACGACGTTACGTAGTTCTTTGTGATAGTCAAAGTGCGATTCATTTGGCTAAGAATGCGACTTTTCACAAGACAACAAAGCATATCGATGTGAGGTATCATTGGATCCAAGATGCTTTGGAGGATGGTTTGTTTGAACTTGATAAAGTTCATACCGATGATAATGGTTCCGATATGTTAACAAAGGCGTTAAGTAGAGAGAAGGTGAAAGTGTGTTGTTCGATCGCCGAGATGGCGAACTCTTCCTATATTCCGGAAAGGGGGAGATTTGTAGGAGTAATTTCTGAAATATAGGCTTTTTCGGAGTCGATCGGACTCCGGACCACGACACAAACCCCCCGGACCGTGGCACTATGCTCGGAAACATATTTTTTCTTCACTTGGCCAGAACTGTACTCTGGGCCGCGGCCCCTGCCGACTGGGCCGCGGCCCCCGCCGAAGTCTACCAACATCAGACTGGCCGCGGCCCTCACGGCCGGGCCGCGGCCCCGCCGAGCACGCCCGCGGCCACCGCGAGCACGCCCGCTGCCCCCGCGAGCACCATCCTGCCGAGACCCGCCGAGACATGCCGATCATTATGGGCCGCGGCTCATTCCTGCCGAGCCGCGGCCCCTGCCGGCCGGGCCGCGGCCCACTGCCGATCCTGAGGCGCATTTTTGCGCAGTGTGCCGCGGCATACTTGGCCCGGGCCGCGGCACACGAGTCAAAACCTGCAATTTGGCACCTTTTTATTCAGAATTGGATCGGGACTTTCAATTAATCATCACCTACACCTAAGAACAAGAGAGAGAGAGATATAGAGAGAGAGAAATACAAATTTTCATTTTCCCGGAGATTTATCGGTCGGATCATCGTGATCTTTTGACAAGAGCTTGGTAGCTATTGGGCAAACCTTTTCACTGGTGTAGATCGAGTTTTTGAATCCGGAAGTACGGGTATTTCGTTAGCTCTTTGTGTAAGCCATTTACGGTTGTTTTTTTTATCGATCTTGTTGTTGTTATTGATTCCAAATACTTGAAGAACATTTATTACCAAGTATTTGACGATTGGTGTATACCCCTAGTTTGTATTAGGGACGATTGTGTATTTGTGTGTATTGGTGATAGTGAATTTTAAGCAGCTTCGGTCCCGTGGTTTTTACTCTCGTCTTGAGGGGTTTTCCATGCTAAAATTTGTGTCTCGTGTTTATTGCTTTCGAATATCATTTGTATAATTTTATCGAGTTGTAATTAGTGCTCTACTCGTCGGTAACCACGAAGTTACGATTGAAGAGTGGGAATTTGTCAAACGAGGTTCCGCTTTATTCGTTGTGACGTGACGTTAGTCGGTGTTTTTCCCAACAGGAAGGTTGTTCCGGAGATGGTTAGTGTAACATCCCGAGATATTTAGGGTATGTCACAGCGCCGTGAATCTTATCTGAAACTCACAAGGCTAAACTCATACAAAATCCATTTCAAAAATGTCAATAATTTTCTAACAATTTCAAAACCCACCAATCATTAATCTGATCAACCGATGAAACTCCAACGATAATACTCAAATCCACAATGTACGACAAGTCCAACATAATTAATAAGAAGAAAACAACCCCTATAGTACTCGAGTACCAACTAACAATTCATGACAAAACAAAACCTCAAAAGACAAGACTCAAAGAAAGGCAACATGATTCTTCTCAGTATCATGCCTGGCCGTCACCGTCGTACTGCCCCGGTACTCGTCCATTCGCATTCTTGGTACTTGACATATATGAAACGTATTTCCCCCAAATGGGGTTAGCCGTATAATAGCTAGTTCAAGTAATACAAACGAACCCTTATATCTTACAATTTCAAAGACATGCATCAATAGATTCAAAAGAAATTAAGATAATAATTTCCGGAAATGCAATATCCAAAGCATGTCACAGTAATATAAATCCTCATGATTAACCATGGACCCAACTATGCGTGGATCCCTTCGAGGCCCCGTCAGACCTTCCCAGAGTAGTTAACCCCAATATTCGTGGACCTAATATTACGTGCATCCCTTCGGGACCCCGTTGGACCCTCCCAGAGTGAACACATACACTCTAACACTCATATGCATCACTTTTCACATTTAAGAATGTAAGTTCGTAAGAATTACTTGCCTTTGAGATGACGGACTGTTCCGAGACGAAAGACGACCAAGATTGAATGAAATTGACTATTCTGAACCTAAACAATCCGTAAAAACAATTATCAACAACCATACAACTAGAAAGGGGAACTAAAATACGCCCGGAAGCCCCGACTACGAATTTTGGAATTTCATACAACGCACCATGAGGGTGGATCACAACCAATCCCTGTCGATTTCGCAAACATACTGACATTTACCATGAATTCTTAACGAAAACACAAGTACGGTGATGATTAATCATATTCATCAAAAATTAAAGATCAATTCGGAGCTAATTGGACAAAATCACGTAAACCCCCAATTACCAAAAATTAGGGTTTTAGAGATTGTACCTCGGATCGGAGGCGAAGAACACGATTTGATGTTGTTAATCTATCCCAAAAACTCGAGGAAGATGATAGATGAAGGACTGAAGAACCAAAATAACCCTAAAAATCGCCTAACGATCGCCTGTTCACGGAAGAGAAAAGAAATGGAAGAAACCCGTAGAGAAAACGCTGACCCTGGTATATAAATTGGTCCGCAATAACATACGTCGTTGGCCCGACGAACTCCTAGTTTAAGGTATAGTCGGATCCTTGAGCTCAAATTATTCTAAGTTGTATTAAGGGATTGCTTCGAAATAAGGTTTGAGCAGATGTCCGTTGACTTTACACACCTTGTCGGTTTTCAAAGATTGAATTCCCACCGCTCCGTGGGGAAAAACTTGGATGATGATAAATGGCCTGACCGATTGAGATCGCAACTTGCTAGCAAATTACTTGATCCTTGAGTGGTATAACAACACCTTTTCCCCAATGATAAACTCCTTACTCGTGACTCTTGCATCGTGGAAAGATTTAGTCTTCTCCTAATAAATTGTGTAATTATCAATCACGTCATTCCTTATCTCTTTGAGTTCTTGCAATTGAAGTTTCATGTGCACGCCTGCTTCATCAAAATTAAAGTTGCACTTTTTAACTGCCCAAAACGCTCAATGCTCCAACTCGACAGGTACGTGGCACGACTTTCCATAAATTAGCCGGTATGGCGACATTCCTATAGGTCTTTTATAAGCCATCCTGTACGCCCATAATGCATCATCGAGTCTCAACTCCAATCCTTGTGGTTCGATTGAAATGTTTTTTCCAAAATCGATTTGATCTCTCGGTTGTAAATTTCAGCCTGCACATTGGATTGGGGGTGGTAGGAATTAGACACCCTATGTATAACATGATATTTCCTTAGCAGTGGTCCAATAGTTTGGTTTCGAAAGTGCCTCCCTCAGTCATTGATTATAGCTTTTGGGATTCTGAACCTAGAAAAGATATTGGATTTCACAAAATTTGCCACCACCTTGGAATCATTAGTGCGGGTTGTCGTTGCCTCCACCTATTTAGAAACGTAGCCCGTGAGGAGCAGTATATATAGATTCCCATAGGACGAGGGACATGGTCCCATGAAATCCCTGCCCCACAAAAATTTTGCAAATTACGATTGGATTTTGTGGCATTTGATTTCGTCAGGAGATGTTAGCCGTCCTTTGACAGTTATCACAAGACTTGCAAAAGATGAAAGCGTCTCTAAAAATTAATGGCCAATAAAATCCACTTTCAAGAACTTTGTGGGTTGTCCTTCTTGATCCAAAATGTCCACCACATGCGTAAGTATGAAAAAAGTTAGGACTGACTGGAATTTGATTTTCGGGATGCATCTTCTAATCACTTGATCGGGGCAGTATGGGTCATTACATAAGTAATATTTGGCGTTGATCCTAAATTTATCCTTCCTAGTTGTTGTCATACATGTAGGAAACATGTTAGCGACAATGAAATTCACCAAATGGGCGTACCATGGTGCGGCAGAATCTGGCACTAACTATCTAGCATAGGTTCTTTTTCCTCTTCGAGCACCAGTCGGTTGAGGTGGTCTGCCACATAATTTTTAGCTCCCTTTTTGTCCCTTATCTCTAGATCAAACTATTGGAGTAATCCATCGGATAAGTCGCGGTTTTGCCTTCTTTTTTGCAAGTAAAAATTTTAGTGCCGCATTAGAAAAAATAATAACTTTACTCCCGAAAGTATGAACGAAATTTTTCTAAAGCAAAAACTACAGCTAAGAGCTCATTTTCTGTAGTGGAGTAATTTTCTTGGGTCGGATTCAAGGTCCTTGAAGCTTAGTATATCACATGTGCTGCTCCCCCCACTCTTTGGCCAAGGATGACTCCGACGGCATAATCACTTGCTCGTACATTATGTCGAATGGTATATACCAGTTGGATGGATGAATTATGGGAGGTGTAGTCAGGAGTTGCTTCAATTTGTCGAACGCGGCCTTGTACTCCTTGTTCATGATGAAATCGACTTCCTTTATAGTAATTTGCATAATGGGGCGGCAATCTTGGAAAAGTCCTTGATAAATCGCCTATAAAATGGTTGTAAATATCAAGTTATTGTACTGCCCCATCTCGCCCTCATCCTACCCGATGTTGGGGGCATGAAGAAGTGGTATCGGAGCTGGGATGTAGGAAGGAAACTTACAATGGGCTAACCATGATCAGATTCTTCAAACTTAGATGGAATTTCCACTTAGGACGAAGTGAGCCTATGGAAGTGAGACTTAGTGGTCTTTTCTAATTCCTTTCGAACTCTTCGCTATTCGCTTAGAAAGCAAAGTTAGTTCAAACTTTTGATTCTTGCTAGCTACTTAAATAGCTATGGCATTCTTTCATTGTATCACTGTTTCGATATCCGTCATAATGGATGCAAATCTTATCATTCCACCTGTTGTTCAAATCACATCATTATTCATTTGGAATAGTTGAAACTGAATAATTCTTTTAAACTGAACTAAACTTCATTATTTCTCTAAATCAAGCATTAGTGTCGTTGTCACTTATATGTCATAAGCATATAAATTGAGTCATTAAGTTCACAATCTTGATGGTTATTTATGCTTAGTTGCATTTTACATTTGGATGAGATAGACTTTGATTGGTACTGACTTAGATATTTTATTGTTTATATGGACTCATCTAGGGATAAGCAGCTGGCTGACAGAACCGAGACTGACCCTGACACTTCATGACTGATTACCGAGGAGTACCTGCGACAAGCACTGGCTCAGATCGAGACTGTTAAGAGACCCCTCATGGATGCAGTGGCCTTGCCCGACACCCACGATAGACAGATCCAGTCTTTAAGATAGGTTATCACCCATGTGCATCAGGACGCATCGGCATTTCGTAGTCAGAGGGACGAGCTGCTCGGTACTAGAGCGTATGAGGCAAGAGTGTTTGGAGCTGGAACATAAAGTGGACTTTTTGAAGAGCAATCTACGTCTACAGGACCAGACCATCATCCAGCTTTGCAGTACCAGATTGTTCCAGAGAAACGAGATGAATATGCTTGAGAATTAGATTCGATCTGCACACCGCAAGCACGAAGAGTTTCAGTTGGTGTCCTAGAATAAGTTAGTTATGGTAATGAGACTATTCCCAGACTTCACGACTGAGGTAGGAGAGGCGTCACAGGCACCACCGATAGACCCCATGTATTCTGTGGACCCATAGGAGGATTCCAAGGAGGACCCTGAGGAGAGCGTGAGGATGGATTCTGGATAGGATTAGATGCATGACCTTGGAGTTTATGCTATGTATCACTTTTTGATGTTTATGCTAGAATGTAAGGTTGAACAATTGAAATCTCGAAGTTTGCATGTTACGACCATTGATTGGCCATAGACGTGGTTGAGTTTAATTAATTCTAATAAACATTATGATCCAATTATCATTATCAAGACTTATCATTCGATTGTGCACCCAGATTAATCTCATACATCAACTTAACTCACCAACAAACTCTCAAACGACAACTAATTCGATTATATTCAATTAACTTATTATAGATGGTTGATAGACATAGAGAACGTCCACGAGTTAACCGTGATGAACAGCTAAACCAACATACCAACAATCGCAACTCATCGCCACCATGAGGCGGGGCTGGAATTGACGCTATGGCACAAGCCTTAACCCAACTGACAAACTTTTTACTATAACAGGGAGCCAATAACCAAAACATAGATGGCGGGCAACCAACCTTTAATAGAGAGCCTGATGACATGAAGGTGGAATCGTGGGTGGAGAAAATGGAGATCAAATTTAATGCGCCATAACATACTGATAAACAACGCATATCATTGGCCACATTCAAACTAGAAGCTGCTGCACATGACTAGTAGAAGGTCGTTAGTGCATGATGGATAAAAGAGTCATGCTAGAACATGGGCCAACTTCCTAATCGATTTCCGAACCCAGTATGTTTCAGCAGCTGCCAGAGAAGCCATGAGGGATGAGTTTTACCACCTGAAATAAGGATCTTTGACTGTCACACAGTACGAAGCTGAGTTCAATAGGTTATCCAAATATGCACTAGGATTGGTGACCACTGAAGAAGACAAGCTTTATAAATTCACTAGAGGGTTGAGATTCGCACTCTAGCAGAGTCTTCTAACTGTTATTTTGACCATGATGACTGAGGCAGTTAAAGCTGCAACCCGAATTGAGAATGGGACAGCGAGACTGGCACAACAATAGAACCGATTTTTGGGAAATTATAAGAGACCCGTGATTGGATCTACGGTGAAATCGCCACAGAAATTCCAGAAAATATGAGCCAATGGAAAGGCGAGCGGAACATAAACACACAACCCTAACAAAGCAATAGCTCTTTGCCCAGAGTGAAAGAAAAGGACACAAAGCTAGTGAATGATGGAAGATACTCGGCAAGTGCTTGAGATGTGGCAGCACACAACACTAAATCAAAGGCTGCACGAAAATGGAAAACCAAACGAACAAACCAGCTACTGTTACAAAGCCAGGGAACAATCGGGGAAAGGCAACAACTCGTGTGTTTGCTCTAGCCGAGCAAGAGCCTCCTAGAAGGAACAATGTGGTGGAAGGTGCACTTCTCATATCTAACCACCTTGCACATGCACTCATTGATCCAGGGTCATCACATTGATTCATTGCACCATATTTTCTAAAAAAAAATAAACGTGCAATTATATCTTTTGCCCGTATGTCTTGAAGTGTCAAACTCAATGGGTACTAGCCAATTAACTGATAAAGTACATAATGCATGTGATGTATTGATCAGTGGTAATTGTTTTTATGCAGATTTAGTATTGCTCCCTATACTAGAATATGATGTCATCCTAGGAATGGAGTGGCTGTCAAAACATTACGCACAGTTGGATTGTGATTCGAAAACATTTAAGTTATGCGAACCAAGTATACCGGTAGTGGAGTTGGTAAGGATGCTAGAGTGAACTTAACACCCATTATATCTTCCGTCAAAGCTAGATTGGCTATTATAAGAGGATCATATGGATTTGTGGCTTTCGTCATCAATAAACCCAAGAGTAAGATCGGAATTGAAGCTGTACCAGTAGTGTCAGAATACCCTGACATATTCCCTGAGCAACTCACATCCTTACTGCCTGTTGGCCACTAAGTATACAGAATACAGCTTGGAAAAGTGTTAGTACAACAAGCTGTACGATTTTCAAATGAGAGTGCGTAGCGGAAGTTTGTTTAAGTGAGTTGCTGTAAATACAGCAACTAGGCTTTATCCTGTTAGCTTGGTGTGTACAGGGTTTTGCAACGTATACTTGTAATAATCACAGTTATGAAAACAATAAAGGCATAAGGTAAATAACACGCAATATAAAGTGGTTCGAGGTAAACCCCTCTACGTCCACTGGTCCTCCACACAGGAGTAAAATATTTATTATAATCACTACGTACACAACTACGTGACTATAATCAAACCTATCCTTGTATCGTTCACACAGATTGATACAAAGACTATAGCTTTCAACCGTTCACACAGATTGGTTGTTGGCGTCTTTGACTTGCTTCTTCTCACATAGATTGAAGCTTCGTCCTGTTCGTCCTACACAAGTCAGAATAACTTTTCTTTAGTTCACACAAAACTCGGTTTACTTAAAGGTAAATAATGATGAAATAACTAGTTTGGACAGTAGCTTGAACACGATGATCTTGAGCTGATGATTTACTGTTCATGTTGACTGAGTATATTTCTTCTCTCGGATGTTTGATATATGATTGAAGAAATATGTTTGCTCTTGTAATCTTTGATTAACGATAATGAATATTCAGTCGTTGAGTTCTTGAGTATTTCAGTCAGTGGTCTACATTGTCCTCTTGCATGGATTATTTATAACTTTGGAACAGATCCGTTATAAATATGTCTGTTGGCTGGTTGGTGAGCAAAGATCCATTCTGATTAGTCGATTGACTTTCAAGATGCTAGATCCGGATTTTACTCCTTGTCTGAAGATCCTTGTCGGTTGGTATTAAATACTTTATCCGATCAGTATTTAAATAGTTCATTCAATCTGACTTTAGTGAATAAAGTAGGTTCCTTCACAACGGTCTTCAGTCCTGTTGGATGAGTGTTTATATCTTAACACTTTCAGCCTGTAAGCTGTATCCAACATAATATGATCTTATTGCTATAGCTGGAGACTTCAATGCTGTAGGCTATCTCCAATGCTTTATGGAAGGACACTGTATAAATATTCCAGACAGTTTCCATACTTAGCGGTATTTCGAGTCCTTCTGGTTTCTTGAGGCAGCTTCCTGTATGATGGCAATTTATCAAAACATTGTTGTATGATGGCTATACGAAATATTGTTGTATGTTGGTAATTATCAAAACAAGGTATATGATTGTTTATCCCAACAATTTCCCTCTTTTTTGATAATGCCAAAACCTCTTAAAGTTGATCCAGAGAGCCTGACTTCTTGATCTTTTGTCGAATGATCTGGTCTTCGGCACTTAGTCTAAAAATGTGAACTGCTCGCAGGCAAGTTCTAAGGATTCATAAATATCTTACAGGGATGTGCATTACAACTTAAACTTATGATTGACACGCAGGAACAATATTACAGTATGATCTAGGTTTAATACAACTTAACCTATGAACTGCTCGCAGACAAGTTCTTACAGCATTAGTCTTAACAAGTTTTATACTTATTGTTTTGCAGCAAATAAATTGAATTCGTAATCAAACAGTAAAAATAGTAAGTAGATTACGACATGTAATCTTTCATTCAAAGATAGAGTTTTATTGATAATAGTCAAAAGATTACAATGCTTGAGTAATAAAGAGATACAGAGTTTTGACTGCCAAGTACAATGGTAAAGGGGCATCCATGCTAACTCCTGTAATGAGCGTGTCTCCAGGGCCTCCTATTAGGATCATTGTCGGTTCCTCTCCACCAGTTTTCTAGGGAATCCTTGCCTCGATCTAGATAGACCGTTCTTCCTTCAGCATATTTGTCGAAGGCAAGTATCCAATCGTTAGGATGAGTAAGCCGATCACCTTTCCAGTGCCTAGATTTCATTAAAATTTGCATGGGGAGCAGACCTTTTTCCAGCATCCTTGAAAATTCTTCTGCAACTTCCGCTAGTGTCTTGCACTTGTTGAAGATAGCGGACTCCCTGATGAGCTTAACAAAGTATATCATCAGTTCGTTCTTCCTTCATTTCTTCACTTCATCCGCTGTAGGCTGACGGTTGGCGGTCAAACGAATCTCCGAAGGTCATTGGACATTGTTCTTCCGGGGTACGTTGGGATCGTGGAAATCTGGGCGAGAACTAGTTACCTTGTATCCTTGTGCAGGCGAGGCCAAGCGTCCTATTGCAGCAGCAACGCTGTCCTCTAATGCACCTTCAAACTCTTTCTCTCTCAAGCCTCCATTGCCTTCTAGCCTCTCTCGCTTCTTCCCCCTTTTTGGCATCATCAAGGTAAGTGACCTTAGCATCAATGCTCTCAAGGAGCTTCATCGTGTTGTCCTGCTTGGTCTCTATACTCGAGATTTTGGCCACAAGAGAACTGAGCACCAGAGACATGTCATCGATCTTTTGATCATGTCCTATGAGCCTGGAGCCAGTTTCCTTCAGGGTGGAGACAGTCTTAGCTTCGGATACTCTAAGCTTTTTCTGCTCTTGCTTGAGAATATGTTCCTGGCGTTGTTGAAGTTGAGTGAGTGCTTGCCGTAATGCACTAGGCACTATGCGAAACGCCTCTTCTACTTTTGAAACTTCTCTCATTTGGCCAGTCATCTCATCAATGGCAGTCTCTCTCATCCAATCAAGCTCTTTTCCAACATCATACAGTGCCTTCACGGCATTCTGCATGAATACTGTTTGGCAGCCGATGGTTTGGAGTTGCTCTATCCGGGCCTCTGTACGCGGATGTAACACCCCGAGATATTCGGAATAATTACAGCGCCGTAAACCCTTTATATAAGAATTTACAAGGCTAAATTAAAAGAAGAACTAATCAATACGAACAAAACCACAAACAGTTGAGTAATTTAACAACCGGTTAATCATCCAAAACAACCCATTTACTACAAATTTCTCAAATCACCAAAAGAACACACGTACTCGAGTACTTAATACAAAACCAGAATACCAAAACAATTCAACGGATAACATCACTGTGCCCCTTCGTCATCATGCCGGTACTGTGGTTGCTTTCCCGCTCCACGACTACCTGAACATCAAAACAAATATCCACCCCCGTAGGGGTTAGCAAAACGATGCTAGTACATGTATCATAATATACAAAATCAGATATGCAACAATGATGCATAAAATGCGGACTTCCTCTACCGAAATCCAACGATGCGAATCTACATGATTCCATCAACACAACACATAATAATCCGATGATCCAGCGCCCTCAGAATAGATCCCAAGATGATCCCGTCGGACAAAACGAGGTGGAAAACCCGTCCAATGATCCATCTCCCTCAGCATAGATCCCAAGATGATCCCGTCGGACCAAAACGAGGTGGACAACTGATCCAGCGCCCTCAGCATAGATCACATGATCCCTTCGGATCAATACAACATATACAATACAACTATGCATACGCATATGCAAATCAATATGTTCATCATCATGAACGACATGTGAATCAATAACCTGAACGACATTATGACAATTAAACTTGGATGATCTCATGTTCAACAACATGAATGACAATATGCATGATCAAAAATCATCAACATTAAACCAATAGTCAAATTACGATACTTGCCTTAGAAAGATGTCAAGATTTAAAAAGATGTCAAGATTTAAATACTTCAATGACTGTCAATACGCCCGAAGGTCGCCCCTTCGATCAATCACCTTGCAAGGCTCGGACCTTATTCAAAAGAAATAACAAGGGGTTCAACTTACTTCACAAGGCTAACGTACGAACACCTAACGCCTTAAGTTATATCTGAGTTAACATTAATGTATGGCCGGTTCACGGTTTATCTATTCGTTGAAAGCTAAGCCAGAAATAATGACATGCTTCATACGAATCGAATGACCGTATCGGAGATGAAATGTCGACGTCTACGGATTCATGGATATACATGTAACCACAATGCAAACTTAAATCTTAATTTTGACTTCCAATATACATGTGGTTTGGCTAATCATACAATTCATATCAAAGGTATGATTCAAGATATAAGCATACCAAAACGTACTACGAAGAGGAGACGATACAATGGTGTTCCGGGTTGATTCTAACAACATAGTCAATTTATTTTAACCAAGAATATGAAGAAGATTGTTACATCTCTCAAAACACGAATTATCCTCGGTGAAATACCTTAGTAATCTCAGAAAACTTATTCGAAAACATGTTCAAAATCCATATCAGTCTCAGGAAAACTATATCCTAGGGTTCTATCCTAACAAGGTTTGATTAATACTCTTAAAAACGAAGGAGAACCAAATTATAACTGAATCTATTCTTTTTAAAACATGGTGTTTGACTCATCATGATAATAACGAACTTGGTAATCTCAAAAACAGGTTTAAAACGTCATTAAGAACATGTATTTTAGTTGGTGAAGGATCAACATACCTTAATTTAGATAAGAACGACGAAACACTTGGTGAAACTCAACACCGGAAGCTTGAACACCAATCCACAAGGGTCTACGATCTTCTAAACCGAGCTGGGATGATGATAAAAGAGATTTATGGGGCTGGGGAGTTCTCAAGTTGCAGAAATCGGCCAAGGAGTGAGGAGGAAATGAAAAGGAGGTTGAGCTCCATAAATAGAATTTAACACATTACGTACGTTAAGAGCACAGCCTTACGTACGTTATCGACTTTGTGTACGCTATTCACAATCTTTAGCGTACGTTAACGTCCGACAGTAACTCACTGCCTCATTTCAGGATTCTCTTACGTACGCTATCCAATAACCATTATGTACATAACACTATGAACATAGCGCACACAATCACCCATATCTAACGTACATTAAGCCTCGTTGATATGCTTTATTGAAAAGCCGTCCAGGTTCACGCAGGGGAAATCCGACGAATCTCCCTCTGGCTCCACACGCCAACCTTATCTGATCTGCCTTTGACTGAAGATTACGTACGCTACGCTACGATTATAACGTGTGTTATATTCAACACTTAACGTGTGTTATGCTCAACATCTAGCATACATTATGACGTGCAGATGCATGCATGCATGAATGTATTGGAAACTCAAGAACATAGGAATACAAATACGGGAAAACACACTTCGATTAATAATACCACATAATCAAATGTTACAAGTTCGAATATAGGTAAAATACACAATAATTATCTGGGCATTATAGTGGAGAGCTGGTGTGCGCTATTCTCTCATCCTCCACTCCATTCAGTTGACTCATGACCACATGAGGACGTGGTCTCTCGTCGGGTAGGAATCCGTCATCGGATTTGGAGCTGTTAGAGATAGGTGATGTGGGGGCATCAGGCGCAGGCTCGGCTGTTGGTTGGGCAGCATCGCCAGTCTTGGGGATAGGGACTGATTCTTGTTAGGTGTGTGAAGTCATGCATACAGGAGAGACTGATTCCTCCTGCTGACTTTCATCTTCCGCCTACTCCGGCAGATGACTTATTCCTCTTGCGGGATGGCGCGGGCTTCTTCTTGTCATGGAGCTTCCTGTTGTGAAGCTTCATGCTGAACGGGAGGGACTGATTCCTCTTGTATGCTTTCCTTCACAGCTTCTTGTTTCTGGGGAGGGGACTGATGTCTGGCCGAGGTCCCCTGACCCTGTTTGTAATACCCAATTGTAAATTCATTCATTATCATTCAGTAAATTGTCACTCAGTAATTTTTCACTCATTAATAATCATTCATCATTCATATTCATTCATTGTATTCACCGTTTGGCGTAATTTGAATCGTATATCAGTTATCATTCCTCATTCAACCTTGTTTTGATGATCGAGACGAGGATATTATCATCGTCATCATATTTTGGTTGCTGGATGTGAAGAGTAGCGTACGCTACATACTCTTTTTAGCGCACGCTAATTGAGTACTGGTAGCGCACGGTAACGTTCAGTATTAGTGCATGCTAGTGCATTTGAGGCAGACAGTCCAGAAGGCACTGGACTAAATTTGAGTTGTAGTAGTTCATGCTATGAATGGGAAATAGCGCACGCTAGTAGTTTTGGATAGCACACGCTAAGCAATAACGGTAGTGCGCGCTAAGGCTCGTTCAGACAGTCCAGTAGGTACTGGGTTGAAATGGAATAATTCATAGCGCACGCTACGAGTGGATCATAACATACGCTAATGGTATTAGTAGCGTACGCTAAGTTATAGGTGTAGCGCACGCTAACGTGAGCAAGGCAGAGGACAGTAGGTTCTGGACTCCAATATTCTGGGCATCAACTATCAGGTAGCACACGCTAACACAAGGTTAACGTACGCTAATACGAAGCGTTAGCGCACGCTACCAAGTACGTAGCTCATGCTAATGATGCAGGAAGTGGGTACTGGACTACCCGGTGAACCCGCTAGCACACGCTAAGCACAGGAGCTAGCGCGCGCTAAGCTGGGTTTTGTATATATAGGACAGTTCAGTCCAGATTCGTCATTTTCACACCTCACCTACTTCCTAGGGTGATTTCGGGCGATTTTGGATGATTGGGAAGATCTCTTCGAGCTGCAATCACCCATCATCATCTTCAAGCTTCTAGTTTGAATTAATCATCATTTAATCCTCTCCAACACACCAAATCAAGGTAAACATTTCTTGAATCTAGAATTTCAGGATTTGAGTGTTTTCCTTCCGTCTCTTCAAGTTAGCTTGCTATTATGTTGGAATATGTTAGATATGGATTATCTACCTTGGATACATATGTTCCTACGAATTTATTGGTGTATTTTCCGGATTTGTTGAGTATGTGGGGATTTATTCAAGGACCCTTGAGGGTTGACTTTGTATTTTTGGGGGTTTTCAATTAGATGTTATCATAATCTAGAGTTGTGTATTCTTATTGGATTATTGATTGTGTTGATGGTGTTTTGTTGGAGTGAATCACTCATTTGGAAGCTGGTTTTCGATATAATTAGGATTGGTTGTAAATAATGTGAGATTGTTTACAAAGTGTTTGTCATAATGCTCCAATGAGTTTGGATGTGTTGTATCGACCTCTTGAATTGGTTATGATCACAATTGATACGTGTATTAAGTGAATTGTTGGTAATTGTGTTATTCAAGGTTGTTCGGGCGATCGATCTTTCCACTTAGGACGTTTGTTCGAGGCAGGACATTTCATCATCGATATTTGTGTAAGTTAATTCTTACTCGATTAAAAGGATACTCATTCCTTTTGTTGTTGTTCATTCATATTCATAATTCATTCATGGTATATTAATCATGTTGAGATTTGTAATTATCAAACTAATCATTCAATTCACGAGGAACAACGATTCCAATCATTTCAGTGAGCTATCATTCATTTCATTATTATTTCATCTCTGTGAGTCATTCTTGACCCTTGTCGGATTATTATTCATTAATATTCATCATGGTTACTTTTGTTCTTGTGACATTCTAGGATCATATTGCGTGGCTGGGTGGTTATGTGTGGAATTTTTAGTCGGGCACACGATAGTTATGTGATTCGGGTTCACCGATACACTGGACTGTGCACACGGTAACGTGACTCCGTGAGACTAATTAGATATAGGTTTGGGTGTGTCCGGACACTCGTCTTGTGCACTTACACGTCCCATTACGGGCATACTATGATGCCCCTCTTCAGCTTGATTTCATAACTAAAATATATAATGATTGTGCTTATTCAACTCTTGAGGATTGTTGTTCTGTGTAACTAACCCCGTTGGGGATGTTGTATTTAGGTCATGACAAGGAAAAAAGCACGGGAAGAGAATGTTGGTGGCGAGGAGTCAGAGTGATACTAGTAGGGGGCTCGAGTCCTTTTCAGTTATTCATGTTTCTTCTTTTTTATTTCCACCGCAAATTTCCATTTGGATATTTATTTTATTCAGTGTTGTATATTTTATCTTCATATAAAATATACATGTATTCTGTATTTCCTGGGTGTGTTGTACTTGAAACTCCTCATCGGAGTAATTGATGATATAATGTGGTTCGGTACTACAATTATATTATTTAATTCATTAATTTTCATTTACCTGATGGGTCCCAGTTGGGGGTCCACGACACTGTAATAGCCGCCCAGTATGAGGTGTTACACTGTTGGTCTTTCCTTCTGGATTGTTTCTGTTCGTCAGCTTCCTCGCGACTCATTCTCAGACCTTCTTGAAAGACGTCGTCATCATCGTCTGAGTCGGGATCAGATTCGGGGATGTTGGGAACTGTGTCTTCGGACTTGGATTTCCCCTTCAATCAGGCCTGTGCTTTTGCCTCATAGTAATTTGAGATAAGCTCTCGGCAAAAGTCATTGTCCCATTGAATCAAGATATGGATGTCTTGAGTGTCCGAGACTTCCAGAGCAAAGGCTTCTTCCTCTCCCCACTCCTCCCAGTTGTACAGGATGTCATAAGGTGCAACCCTATAGGACTTCCATTGTACAAACCGTTCAAATGCTTGCTCAATCTGCACTTGAAGAAGGCTTTCATTAATTACATCAGTGCGGGAGGAGCTCCTAACAGTATGTGGGTCTACTGTAGGAATATAATTTGCGACAGGTGTGGGAGCCTGTTTTGGAGAGGGATCCCGAATAGGGGTTGGTACCCTGATGGGAGAGGGATTCTGTACGGGTGTGGGTTCCCTTACAGGAGAGGCAGATCTCGGCTCCGAATAGGCAGCCGATTCGCCACTTCCTTCTAACTTGGCAAGCAATTGATCATCCGTCATAGCCGCTAATGGCTCGGGATCTGCATCATGTGCAGCAATTACTTCTTCCGTAGGGCTTGCGCCCTATGGGTGTTGTAGAGCGGGTTGTGCCGATGTAGGGATGTCTACAGAGGTCGTTGTATCCTCTGTAGCCTTGGCTTTTGAAGCTCTCCTTAGATTCTTCTTCGGATTCTCGATAGCAAGAGGAGATTTGCTGTGAGATGATCTCTTTCTCTTCTTCTTTGATCTCTCTTCATTCCCGGACCTCAGAGTGACATCCCTTGGATCGTCAGAAATGGGCAGATTTCGGGCAAAGGGTCTCGTCGCAAAGAGTCCGTCTTTATTGTATGCGGAGGGCTTGTCTCCGTCTATGTACTTGCCGTGGCCAATCTTCTTGGCTCCTTTGGACTGCGACACACCGCATTTGGTGAGAATATTGTTGAGAATGAGGCCGAAGGACTTCTTCTGGGTAACAAGCTTAGAAGCCTCTTCCTGTAGCCTCTTCAGGATGATCTGGCACTAGTTAACTCATTCACTGGACATGATGGCGACCATGACGGATCTACCGAAGATTCACCCATCAATGATGGAGTCTCTCTTCTTAAGGGACAGAGATGATGTCTGTGAAGATGCCATTTGATTACTGAAGAAAAGAGTGATTGAAGTAACAAAGAAAAAGCAATAAAATGCAGTAAGCAATATAGGGATTTAAGGGATGGGAACCGTCTTTGAAAAGAACGAACAGGATGAACTGAGATTTAACTTTTATATCTTACCCATCCATTTTTTAAATGATAAATTCGTATTCCCTCATTGCGCTAAATGGCGGTTTGAATAAATTAAAATCGCAGCGTTTGAGATAATAAAGTCCAGATGTCATGCTAAGCATTAAATGATAACACGTTCGTATTTGAAGCAGGGCACGTGGACTAAAATGATTTTATAATACGAATAGAGTAATAATAAAATATTAATTGACGTCCCATAATATTTGTATTGTATCCGCGAATAATACAACGTTCCCCCTTAAAAGGTACATATGGGATTCAATTCTTACAGCAATATATGGATTAATACTGTATTCATGGGTCGTACTGTATTCCCCCTTAATTAATGCAAACGTCAGCTGTAGGAAGATTTCATGTATTTTTTTAGTCCTACAGTGCTGTCTGACTGTCTGAGTGTATAATTAATTAATGGTGGATACTGTATTCTTGGGTCTTACAACATTCCCCCTCAATTGATGAGTAAAAGCATAAAGACTTACAGGGAATCAGGATATAGCATTCCCAATTCTTGTCGAAGCATACAGAATTTGGTGGTGCTGAGAGGTTTGGTAAAGATGTCGGCTAACTGAATGTCTGTATGAACTTTCTCGATCCGAACATCTTTATTCTCAACATGATTCCTAATAAAATGATTCTTCGTATCAATATGCTCAGTTCGCGAGTGCAATACAGGATTGTGCATTATTGCAATTGCACTCGTGCTATCGCACATGATCGGTGTTTCCTGGGCAATGATTCCATAATCTGATAGCTGCTGTTGCATCCAGAGAATCTGCATACAGCAAGTTCCAGCAACATAGTATTCCGATTCAGCTGTGGAAAGTGAGTTTGCGAATTGTTTCTTACTGAACCAGGACACATGTCTCTAATATCCCGAATTTCTACTACTGTGGTTTAATATTATTTTATCCGAGTTATGTTGTACAGCGTGGAATCTGTACAGTATGGATAAAATAAATGAAGGACTAAGACATCTTTATTGGTATTATTACCGCACTTGGTTGACAGTTGTATTGGAAGACATTGTGTGTCGGGATTATCGTATGAGAATATTGTTGGAAGGAGTATACATATTCAGTATGCCGTATGTTCGTATATAGTATGTTGAGACGTTGGACAAGAGTAGCTGAAAATGGCTAAGTGTAACATTACTAGCGCACGCTAATATACATGCCTAGCGCATGCTATCGTGCTGGTTTAGTGCACGCTAGAGGAAAAAGATAGTGTACGCTAGTGCAGAACAGCTCAGAAGGAATCTATGTGTGGACCCAGCCACTTTCGGTGCTTGTGCCGACAAGGTCAACGAATGTTTATTGTGAAGGATTAGCGCACGCTAATGCATATTAATTAGCGCACGCAAATCAGATCGGACCAAAGGAATCTTGGCTTTGGCAGGTTACTTTCGGCATGTGGGGACACGGGGGTAGGTGCACACTGTAGCAAGTCAACTATGAGTAGCGCACTCTACGGTTGAAGGCTTGCATATGCTAAATAGAATGAATTACGTACGCTATTATATGGGCATTACGTACGTAAATCATTATATGAAGTAAAGCAGGAGCCTCTGGACTTCGATAGCGCACGCTAAACATGTAATGTATGTTAATTTTAGATGTTAGCGTTTGCTAATAATGTACAGTGTATATATATGAGTAGTTGGCTGTTATTCCTTATTTTCGTCCATTCTCTCCTTGCAATCGATAGAGAGAGTTCTTAGAGAGATGTTTTGTAATACCCGGTTGTTATTCATTCATTATCATTCAGTAACTATCAGTCAGTAATGATCACTCAGTAATTTTCACTCATTAATAATCATTCATCAGTCATGATTTATTCATTTGCGTTCATTTGGCATGTTGTAACCGTGTATCAGTTACCGATCGTCATTTCATCTCCGTTTGAGTGTCGGAATGGGAGTATTATCATTATCATCATGATTAGTAGTCTTGTGCTGGAAATATCATTTTTGGCATGTGTTGGACTTGTTTGCGTTCGCAAACGTTTGGTATGTCGAATCATTCATCGATCGTAGCGAGAAATCAGAGTTGTCGGAATTTCATCTTGTCCAGCAACGAGTTACAGCCGTAAGGAGTGTCGGATACGGCCGTAATAGACGTTCATTGTTTTCAGGCCATTTCGGACGAGCAAGACTTACGGCCGTAAGGATTTCGGCATACGGCCGTAAGTTGGGCAGTACGGCCGTAAGGCTTGGCCGGATACGGCCGTACGTGTCGAGCAGGGTGCCCAGACGTTTTTGGCCGAAGGCGAGTTACGGCCGTAAGGGTTTCGGCATATGGCCGTAAGGGTTTCGGCATATGGCCGTAAGGCGAGGGAGATACGGCCGTAAGGCTTGGCCGGATACGGCCGTACGCTGCAGGCAGGGTGCCTGGTCATTTTCGACGAAGGGGGCTTACGCCGTTAGTTTGGCCGGATACGGCCGTATCATCCGAGTTACGCCTGTAAGGTGTGCGGGTACGGCCGTAAGGATGCCGGCAGATGTTTTTGACGAAGACGAGTTACGCCCGTAACTCAGGAGCGGTTACGGCCGTAAGACTGTCGGCAGGATTTTGGACGAAGCCGAGTTACGGCCGTATGAGTTGGACGGTTACGGCCATAAGGCCGTTGACTGGAATGTTACGGCCGTATGAAGGCCGAGTTACGGCCGTAACTTCCGGCAGTTTATATAGGGTTGGCCGGGACTTTTTCATCATTTTCATCCTTTCTTCATGTTGTTCCGAGACAGAGACTTGAGGGAGGGATTTTTCCATCCTCAATCACTTGAGTGTAAGATTTTCATCATCCTCATTCATTTGGGAAGCTCGGATACTCGATTTAACTCGTGTTCATCGGATCGAAGTGGTTGGATCTTCAAGAGGTAATTTCTTCAACATCTTTGATTTCGATTTTGTGTTGAGTTATGATGTTTTGGACGTTATAATCATGTTATATGAAGGGATATGTATATGATTATGAGTTTGTATAAAGATTCATTGGATTATTGAGGGATTATTCAAGAACACTTTGAATATCGAGTTGGAATTTGGGGGTTTTCGATTAATTGTCGTTATAATCACGTTTTTGGATATTCGTTTTGGATTATTAATCGTATTGAAGATGTTTTGTTGGTTTGAAACACTTCTTGGGGGATTTGATATTGGTATATTTAGGTTTGATTGTAAACAATCGGAGTTTGGCCGCAACGTGTTTGATTTAATGCCTCAATGGACTTGGTTTAGTCGTATCGATGTTTTGAGTTTGTTATATTCATGTTTGTTACGTATGTTGAACGGATTGTTGGTAATTGTGTTATTCAAGGTTGTTCGAGCGACCGATATCTCAATTAGGACGTTGTTCGTGGAAGGATAATTGTCACCGGTGTTGTGTAAGTTAATTCTTACTCGGTTAAAAGGATATTCATTCCTTTCGTTGTTGTTCATTCATAATCATAATCCATTCATAAGGTACTAACCGTTTTAAAAACTTGTAATTGTCACTTCATTACTTCATTCACGAGGAACGACGGTTCCAATTATTCATTGAGCTATAATTCATTTCACTGTCATTTCATCTCGGTGAGTCTTTATTGATTTTGATGTCACCTTTGGTTATATCGTGGCATTCCGGGTCGCACTGGCGTGCCGGTTGATATGTGTAGGATTTTCATGTCGGGCACATTATAGTCGTGTGTTGGTTGGTGGCCTCACATTGGACTGTGCACACGAGTTGATGGCTTCGTGAGACTGATTAGGTACAAGACCACACGTGTATTCGATCGATACTCGTTGGTGGCTTGTGCACGGACACATTTCTATCCCGGACGTAGTGTGGCGCCATTCCTTTGAGCCGTACTGTTAGTTGATTCATATAGCATGTTTGATTGCGTATGTTTCGACAGGATATTTCATAACTTCAGAGATATCATGATTGTGTATTTTCAACCCTTGAGGATTGTTGTTACGTATGGCGGCCCATTTGGGATTTTGTTTTTCAGGTCATGGCAAGGCAAAAACACGGGAATAGCATGTTGACGGCGAGGAGTCCCAGTGATACTAGTAGGGCCCCCCGATCTTTCAGTTATTCATGTTATTGTCCTTTATTTTCCGCTGCAGACTTTCATTTGGATACTCCATTTCATTCAGTGTCGTGTATTTTATCTTCATATAAAATATACTAGTATTCGGTATTGTCCTGGTGTGTTGTACTTAAACTCCTCATCGGAGTATTTGGTAATATAATGTGGTTCGGTACTACAATTATATTATTTAATTCATCATTTTCATTCGCCTGGTGGGTCCCAGTCGGGGATTCACAGCACTGTAATATCCGCCTAGTTTGGGGTGTTACAGAGTTGGTATCGGAGCGTGGTTTTGAATACTACCTTCCGAGTCATGTCTCATTTGAAATCATCGTCATCAGACTAGTATCATTGGACTTTCGCGTCACGTGTGACCTGTGCAAATGCCGAGCCAATCAGACCGAAAGAACTGTAAGATTTCTAACGCCATGGTATAATTTCTGGCAATAGTCATTCATTCATCATTCATCAATTAATAATCCTCAAACATCATCATTCATTGTGATTAGGACGATCATGTTAACTCATTCATCACTTAATTCATTTCATTACTCAGTTAATGATCAGGACGATCATGTTAACTCATTAATCACTTAATTCATTTCATTACTCAGTTAATGATCAGGACGATCATGTTAATTCATTAATTACTCAATTCATTTCATTACTCAGTTGTCGATCTGGATGCTCATATTATTAATCTTGTTAAGTTATTCAAGATAATCATTTCAAGAATTTCATCAGATAATCATGTCACTTGATAAATCATTCATATAATCACTAAGTTAGAGCATGTATACTCATTTTCATCATCTCATGACATAATCATAACGTGATAATCATGCGGGAAATATAATCATTATGCGACCTTCCTACTTCAGTATGGGGAGAGCTGTCAGGGGATGCACGGGGAGAGGCCGCGGTGCGGGCCGAAACCCGGGAAATAATCACTCGCTGTCGGGAAATCATGCCCAGGACTAGGCTCGATCAGAAGATGTTCGGGTTGATCCACTCACTTTTATGCAGGCCATGATGACCCATGTGCAATTTCTCAATCATCATTGCGCCACTCTGGCCGGATTAATCGAGAGAACTCTCCCGTATGAGCCAGCTGCTAAGGAAAGTGCTGAACAACAACCTTCATCTGTCAGCAAGAAATCAACAAAGCGTAATCAATCCGAAGGCGGTCAGTCAACCTTCAAGAAGCCTCGTGTGAGTCCTATCGTTTCTGAGCGACCTCCTACGGTGCATAATCGTGCGGGATCTCAGTCCCGAGTGGCCAGTTCGGCCATCACCTGTTTCAATTGTGGAACGCCGGGTCATTACAGCACTACGTGTCTGAAACCGTCTATCACGTGCTATAATTGTGGGAATTTTGGGCATAAGGCCCGTTTTTGCCAAAAGGACTCCAAGTCGGCTCCGGCGGCATCTCAGGCCCCGAAGCAATCAGCGTTTCAGAATCAGACTGCTTTGTCAACGTCGTTTAAGACAATGGAAGCAAGTAGAGTTGGGGCTCATATTTATCAGACGGGAGCGTCCGGTTCGGGGGCCGGCAAGTCCCAGTTTCATGTGATGAGGAGGATCGACGATCCGGTGGCCTGAATGACCTCAGGTATACTCGTAATTTTATTTCAACCTGTGTCTACCTTTTTGGATACTGGTGCACCGCATTCATTCATTTTCGAATCATGTTTGAATAGACTTATTTTGGGATAGTCCTATTGCTTGTGGACCTCATACCATCGGTCTACCTGATGATGGAAAATTTCGGAAATCATACCAAAGTAAGCTTAGTGACCGCGATTGGTTGATGGACCTAATCGTGGTGAATTTTATCTTAGGACGATGTAATTTTCGGTATTAGTTGGTTTGATCGTCTTGATACTATCCTCAGTGTTTGTAAGCGTTTGGTCGCTATCTTTCCATCGTTGGTTGTCGAATGTGTACTTCAGGGAAGTAATCCCCGTTGTTCCAGAAGAATTATTATTATGACGAAAGCAGAGAAATTCCGCAATCGAGCTATTCAATCATTCATTGTATCATTTTCATCGATTGACCTTTCTAAGGAAATCGAGTTATTCAATCATTAATTGTATCATTTTCATCGATTGGCCTTTCTAAGGCAATCGAGTTATTCAATCATTCATTGCATCATTTCCATCGATTGGCCTTTCTAAGGCAATCGAGCTATTCAATCATTCATTATATCATTTCCATCGATTGGCCTTTCTAAGACAATCGAGTCATTCAATCATTCATTGTATCATTTTCATCGATTGGCCTTTCTAAGGCAATCGAGTTATTCAAACATTCATTGTATCATTTTCATCGATTGGCCTTTCTAAGGCAATCGAGTTGTTCAATCATTATTGGTATCACTTTTTATCGATTGACCATTCTAGGGCAATCGAAATGTTCAATCATTCGTGGTATCATTGTCATCGATTGACAATATATTTCCAGACGAGTTATCTGGTTTCCTTCACATAGATTAGTGGAATTCAGGAGTGAGTTGGAGCCCGGTACGTCCCCGTTATCGAAGGCACCGTATCGGATGGCCCCGACCGAAATGCAGGAGTTGAAGATTCAACTTGAAGAGTAGTTTGAGAAAGGGCAACTCCAACCAAATGCGTCCCCGTGGGGAGCACCAGTGTGATCTGTCAAGGAGAAGGATGGTTCGTTTCGTGTGTGTATTAATTATCAGGAGTTGAACAGGGTGATGATCAAGATTTGTATCCTCTACCCCGTATTGATGATCTCTTAGATCTACTTCAGGGAATTTCAGTATTTCTCCAAGATCGACTTAAGATCTGGATATCATCAGTTGTGAATTTGAGAGTAGGATATCGCAAGGACAGCGTTTCGTACACGCTATGATCAATATGAGTTCGTAGTTATGCCGTTTGGGTTAACTAGTGCACCTGCGGTATTCATGGAGTTAATGAATCGGGTTTTCATCGACTTTTTAGATCAGTTGGTTGTTGTCTTCATCGATGACATTTTGTTTTATTCTCGTGATCGAGAGGAACACAAGGTACGTCTTCAGCAGGTTCTCGACGTGTTAAAACGCGAGCAACTTTATGGAAAGTTTTCTTAATGTGAATTCTGGATGTCCGAAGTGCCGTTTCTCGGGCATGTAATTTCATCAGTCGGTGTGCGTGTTGATCCTCAGAAGACGGAGGCTATCCAAGATTGGTTACCTCCGAAGAATGATAAGGAAATCCGAAGCTTTCTCGGATTAGCCGGTTATTATCGGCGAATTGTGGAAGGGTTTTCTAAAATCGCTCAATCAATGACGAACCTTTTGCGAAAGGGTAAGAAATACACGTGGTCCGACGTGTGTCAGCGGAGTTTTGAGGAACTCAAGAACCGGTTAATATCAGCACCTGTCTTTTCCTTGCCAGAAGGGACGGAAGGATTCGTGGTTTTTAGTAACGCGTCCAGACACGGTCTTGGATGTGTATTAATGCAGGATGGGAAGGTTATTGCCTATGCTTCACGGCAATTGCGACCTTACGAGGTTAATTATCCGACCCACGACTTGGAGCTAGCAGCCGTGGTTTTCACGTTGGGAATTTGGCGTCATTACCTTTATGGCGTCACCTGTCAGTTATTCACCGATCATAAGAGTTTGAAGTATATATTTACTCAGAAGGAGTTAAATATGCGACAGAGGCGGTGGTTGGAACTAATCAAAGATTATGATATCGGGATCCTGTGCCACCCGGGTAAGGCAAACGTGGTTGCCGATGCCTCGAGTCGTCGTGGCATGAATACGATCTGGGTGATTGTGGACCGCTTATCTAAATCAGCTCTTTTCCTTGAGATTAAGGACACATGGGGTCCCGAGAGACTTGCCCAGCTGTTCATCAAAGAGATAGTGAGACTACACGGTACTCCTAAGAGTATCGTTTCTGATCGTGACGGGCGATTCGTGTCTTTTTTTTTTGAAATCAGTTCATCGTGCTTTGGGAACTCAGCTTAATCTCAGTACAGTTTTTCATCCTCAGTCCGACGGACAATCAGAGAGGGCTATTCAGACTTAGAAGGACATGCTGAGGGCATGTGTCCTCAATTGGAAAGATGATTGGGAAGCCCAACTACCGTTGATCGAATTCACGTACAATAATAGTTGGCACTCTTCGATTAAGATGGCACCTTACGAGGCCTTCTACGGTCGTCGTTGTCGATCTCCTTTGTGTTTGGATGACTTATCAGAATCAATCGGCACCGAGCCCGATATGTTTATAGCCGCCCGTGAGAAGGTAGCTTTGATCAAAAGTAGTTGTTGACCGCTCAGAGTCGACAGGAATCATATGCAGGTAATCGTCGTCGACCATTAGAGTTCGAGACGGGTGACCATGTTTTGGTCAAGGTAATCCCGAGTCGTAGTATCTTCCGTTTTGGGAAGAGGGGAAAGTTGAGTCCGAGATTCATTGGACCGTTTGAGATTCTGGATCGAGTAGGCGAGTTAGCTTATCGATTGGCTTTACCTCTGGCGTTGAGCCGAATTCGTAATGTGTTTCACGTCTCTCAGCTACGGAAATATGTTGCCGACCCGAGTCACATACTTCAGTTCGACGAAATCGAGATCGCATATGATCATTCGTATGAGGAGCGTCCCATACGAGTGTTAGAGCGGCAAATCAAACAGTTGAGGAATAAGGCGATTCCTTTGGTTAAGTTTCAGTGGTCTAGACACGGAGTCGAAGAGGCTACTTGGAAACCGAGGAGAGTATGCGGGAGTGTTATCCCGAGTTGTTTGACCCTTAGTTTCGGGGACGAAACTCCTTTTAAGGGGGGGAGTATGTAATACCCGGTTGTTATTCATTCATTATCATTCAGTAACTATCAGTCAGTAATGATCACTCAGTAATTTTCACTCATTAATAATCATTCATCAGTCATGATTCATTCATTTGCGTTCATTTGGCATGTTGTAACCGTGTATCAGTTACCGATCGTCATTTCATCTCCGTTTGAGTGTCGGAACGGGAGTATTATCATTATCATCGTGATTGGTAGTCTTGTGCTGGAAGTATCATTTTTGGCATGTGTTGGACTTGTTCGCGTTCGCAAATGTTTGGTATGTCGAATCATTCATCGATCGTAGCGAGAAACCGGAGTTGTCGGAATTTCATCTTGTCCAGCAACGAGTTACGGCCGTAAGGAGTGTCGGATACGGCCGTAATAGACGTTCGTTGTTTTCAGGCCATTTCGGACGAGCGGGACTTACGGCCGTAAGGATTTCGGCATACGGCCGTAAGTTGGGCGATGCGGCCGTAAGGCTTGGCGGATACGGCCGTGCGTGTCGGCGAGGTGCCCAGACGTTTTGGCAGGCGAGTTCTGGCCGTAGGGTTTCGGCATACGGCCGTAAGGCGAGGAGATACGGCCGTAAGGCTTGGCGGATACGGCCGTCTGCTGCAGCGAGTGCACTGGTCATTTTCGACGAAGGGGGCTTACGCCCGTAAGTTTGGCCGGATACGGCCGTATCATCCAAGTTACGCCCGTAAGGTGTGCGGGTACGGCCGTAAGAATGCCGGCAGATGTTTTTGACAAAGACGAGTTACGCCCGTAACTCAGGAGCGGTTACGGCCGTAAGACTGTCGGCAGGATTTTGGACGAAGCCGAGTTACGGCCGTATGAGTTGGCCGGTTACGGCCGTAAGGCCGTTGACTGGAATGTTACGGCCGTATGAAGGCCGAGTTACGGCCGTAACTTCCGGCAGTTTATATAGGGCTGGCCGGGACTTTTTCATCATTTTCATCCTTTCTTCATTTTGTTCCGAGAGAGAGACTTGAGGAAGGGATTTTTCCATCCTCAATCACTTGAGTGTTAGATTTTCATCATCCTCATTCATTTGGGAAGCTCGGATACTCGATTTAACTCGTGTTCATCGGATCGAAGTGGTTGGATCTTCAAGAGGTAATTTCTTCAACATCTTGGATTTCGATTTTGTGTTGAGTTATGATGTTTTGGATGTTATAATCATGTTATATGAAGGGATATGTATATGATTATGAGTTTGTATAAAGATTCATTGGATTATTGAGGGATTATTCAAGAACACTTTGAATATCGAGTTGGAATTTGGGGGGTTTTCGATTAATTGTCGTTATAATCACGTTTTTGGATATTCGTTTTGGATTATTAATCGTATTGAAGATGTTTTGTTGGTTTGAAACACTTCTTTGGGGATTTGATATTGGTATATTGAGGTTTGATTGTAAATAATCGGAGTTTGGCCGCAACGTGTTTGATTTAATGCCTCAATGGACTTGGTTTAGTCGTATCGACGTTTTGAGTTCGTTATATTCATGTTTGTTACGTATGTTGAACGGATTGTTGGTAATTGTGTTATTCAAGGTTGTTCGAGCGACCGATATCTCAATTAGGATGTTGTTCGTGGAAGGATAATTGTCACCGGTGTTGTGTAAGTTAATTCTTACTCGGTTAAAAGGATATTCATTCCTTTCGTTGTTGTTCATTCATAATCATAATCCATTCATAAGGTACTAACCGTTTTAAAAACTTGTAATTGTCACTTCATTACTTCATTCACGAGGAACGACGGTTCCAATTATTCATTGAGCTATCATTCATTTCACTGTCATTTCATCTCGGTGAGTCGTTATTGATTTTGATGTCACCTTTGGTTATATCGTGGCATTCCGGGTCGCACTGGCGTGCCGGTTGGTATGTGTAGGATTTTCATGTCGGGCACATTATAGTCGTGTGTTGGTTGGTGGCCTCACATTGGACTGTGCACACGAGTTGATGGCTTCGTGAGACTGATTAGGTACAAGACCACACGCGTATTCGATCGATACTCGTTGGTGGCTTGTGCACGGACACATTTCCATCCCGGACGTAGTGTGGCGCCATTCCTTTGAGCCGTACTGTTAGTTGATTCATATAGCATGTTTGATTGCGTATGTTTCGACAGGATATTTCATAACTTCAGATATATCATGATTGTGTATTTTCAACCCTTGAGGATTGTTGTTACGTATGGCGGCCATTTGGGATTTTGTTTTTCAGGTCATGGCAAGGCAAAAGCATGGGAAAAGCATGTTGACGGCGAGGAGTCCCAGTGATACTAGTAGGGGGCCCCGATCTTTCAGTTATTCATGTTATTGTCCTTTATTTTCCGCTGCAGACTTTCATTTGGATACTCCATTTCATTCAGTGTCGTGTATTTTATCTTCATATAAAATATACTAGTATTCGGTATTGTCCTGGTGTGTTGTACTTAAACTCCTCATCGGAGTATTTGGTAATATAATGTGGTTCGGTACTACAATTATATTATTTAATTTTGCATTTTCATTCGCCTGGTGGGTCCCAGTCGGGGATTCACGGCACTGTAATATCCGTCTAGTTTGGGGTGTTACATGTTTGAAGTTCCAAACATTGGATTATGGTGGAGTTAATCACCCATAACAATATTAAGATTGGAATCGATTGGAAACAGATTCAAACTTGAGATTCAATCCATTCCTTCAAAAAGGTAATCACGCTTCATCTTTGGATTTCGTTTTGGATTGAATGTTGATTTTCTTGAGTTGATGATTATTACATAAACAAGTTGACAAGTATGATTATGAGATGGATTACCAAAGTATGATGATATTAATATGATTCGTGTGATTTGAATTGTGTAGTTCGTTTTCTTGAGATAAGTTGGTTAATCCTCTTCCTCCTTTGCGGATGTTGATGTCATTGTTGATGATTAATCTCTGTAATGTTAGATTATGGAAGTGTTGATAAGTGTTGGATTAAGAGTTGAATGATTACCTATATGTTAAAGGATATCGGATTTCGTTGTTTTGATAGTTATGAACATGGTTTAGAATCACTTAATGTTCTTGATAATCGCCATATGCTGATCAGTATCTGAAATGCATGCAACTGCATGTCATTAGCGCATGCTAGTGTTACTGGCTAGCACGGCTAACGGGAGCAACTAAGCGCACGCTACATTAAGTGATTAACGTGCGCTAAGTAGGCAGATAGTGCAGTTTTTTCGTGTTGTGGTTGTGAATTCGTGCTGGTTTGAGTTGGATTGATCAGACTAATGTTTAATAGAGATATTATCGAGCCGTTGGGTTTGTAAATTGGTTTTATCGATTGTTGATTGTTATCGAACTTGTTGTCTATCGATTATTGTAATAGGTTGAGATTATTGATCGGTGATTAGAACCATGCTTTGCGGTCGTGTTCGAGAATGTTCGTGAATTGCATTGATCAGGGCCAAGGGACTTGTAGATGACGACAATGGAACTGGTAACGGCTTCATCGGTATCGAGGCAAGTTATTACTTGCACAGTTTATAATATTTAATGAATGATTTCAATTTCATTCGTTTATATTTCGTATAGCAATGTTTATAATCGTATTCACAGGAGATTTTGGGATTATAAGTTGTATTCAAGTTTTGGGAATTAAATCATAATGTATATGATTTACATTTTATTATTGGTATACTTGGTATCGATGATACATCGTGGTATAGACGAAGACGTTAATTATCTACCGTCCGTGACACTCTGGACCGTCGAATACTGAGGATAATGGTTGGTAATGATTTAGACATTTCGATTGCCCTCGAAGGACTCGGGGCAAGTACTCTAATCATTTGTCATTTGTGTCCATCATGCTGTGATACATGCGTGTATCATTGTTGTCATGTATTGTGTATCATTGTTATATGCATTTGTGCATTGTTGTTGTATGTCCTCCTTGGGTTGGTCCGACGGGATCATCAGGGGATCTATGCTAGCGTGCGCTGGATCACCGGACAGGTTTTTCCACCACTGTTGGTCTGACGGGGTCATCGTGGGATCTAGGCAGTGAACGCTAGATCATCGGATTACCTATGTGTTGTTATTGTGCATATATATACATATATATATATATATACATATATATATATATATATATATATATTATGGGTTTGTCATAAGTATACAGTGTTGTTATTGATGTGATCATATTGACGTTGTCATATGAGTATGCATTTGTAGGTCTTATGTTAGGACCATGCCCGTATGTTGTATTGATCCAATCTTGGATTAGATTGACGTGATTCGTCGTGGCATTGCGTATCCTGAGGTATGTTCCGTATTTTCCTTCTTGGTTCTTGTCCTGGGATGGAGAATTGATTGTCGTGTTGAGATTTGATGATGTTTATTTCCGATGGATCGAATTGGTCAGAGTTGGTATATTTTCGTATTGCGAGTTATGATAATGTTTTGAGAGCCTTGGGTATTGTTGAGATACAATACAGATATTTCGGTATGAGCTTATCGTGTTGTTGAAATAATACGAGATGTGAACTTTTGTATTTATTATCACGAGTTGGTAAAGTTATGGCGGTAAAATTACATTGGTAGTATTCTTACTTAGTATTTTCATTGGTATGTAATTATTGACGAGATGTGATGGTTATCATTGTTGGATATTATGGCTGACCCCGTCGTGGGCTTTCTTTTTATGTTCTTGGACTATCAAGCTTGTAGCGGTCGTGGAGAGATGAGCTTCCCGGAGGATACTAGTTAGGGCATGTATTTTTGTATTAAGTTTCCTGACCAGTTGTTGTATTTCGCTGCTAGAGTATTTTAATTGTTTTTCTATTTCCGCTGCGTAAGTATTTTTAATTGGCCTTTGGTATCTGGTAACTTAGGTTACTTTGGCAATCGTTTTCTAAACTATTTTGTCAGTACGTGTAAGCGATAGCTTAACGTACGTTTTTAAACTGTTGAGTTTTGGCATTCCGGGCTTTGTAGTTTCAAATGAGATTTTACGACGGTTTGATAAACGGATTTTATTAAATCTTCGAATGTTTTTAAAGATAGTACCGCCGTTCACCTCTTAGGCGTTTGTAAAATGTTTGCGAAAATTTCCTTCAGCCTTGTGGGTTCCATCTTGGGACCTACGGCGCTGTAATATTCCCCGATGACTCTGGGGTTGTTACAGAATATGGTATCAGAGCGTAGGTTGAGAAAACCTAGGCAGTCGGGTCGAGTTGGGTCGTGCTTTTGTCGTGTCATTTGAGTTGTCGATTGACAAGTGTTTGAGCTCTGAGTTTTTGTTGTTCACTCGGGCTTGTGCGTTATGTGATTTACCAGTGTGGTACTAGGGTTGCTGTAACTTTTCCAAATGGTATTAACGTGTTTCTTCAGATAGAGCTGTGTGGTGTTCTCGAGTTGAACTGAGTTTGCAAAATGTGTGTTTTGAAAATATATGTGTCGAGTATTTTCTTGAGTCGAGACATGTGCCAGTATCACGGGGAATCGTTGGCTTCATGATCTGTAAGTATTTGGATTTTTGGATTTCATTGACATTTATTGCCGTTCTAAGTTGATATGCTTTGAGATTCAGCAGAATGTTATGCGTTACAGTATAAGGTGACAGAGTTGGGACAGGATTGATGATCTTGAAAAGTTATGATTTTGGAAATCAAAATGTCGGTTAAGTTTGGGAACGGAATTGTGTATTCAGAAGAAGGACTGTGGATTGTTGAATAGGTAGTCATGTTAGTTCATTCTGTGATATATGGAACTGTTTTCGAGCATTTCAAAATGATACTTTTCAAAATGAATGTTTTACCGATGTTTTACCGTAAATGATTTTTGGGCCGAGACCCAATCAATATTGGAATAGTTTTATAACTCAGGACTTGGGGTTCGAAAAGGGTTTTCTACTTTTTAAACTTCTTGTAATGCGGAACGAGCTACGGGCTGAGACCCTAATGTTTCAAAAGGCTTTATAGTTTTCTTAAAACTCCCGAGATTTGTAAAACACTTTATCAATCGTTTATCTATTTCGTTTCTACCTTTCGTGGTTTTGATTCACTTGTTCAAATGAAACTTCTCGGGAAGTCTTTCGCTATGTTGATTTGTTTCAATGTTTTGTCATAGCATATTTGAGGTGATCCAGGATGGGTTAATGATTGACGTTGCGAGTCATATGTGGAAAAGGAGTTTTTGGTCGGAGTTTATATATTGAGATTTTGGAACTCTATCGTGTGGTTTTCCGATGGAATGTCAGTGGAATTAGTGACGAACTGAACTGGTATACAGGGGTATGGAGGTGATCAGTCATTTGCATAATTTTTATTTTTAAAACTTCGAAATCGTGAGGATTCGAAGGAAACTGTTACCGAATACTTGGCATTAGCGAGCCAGTTTAACTTTTCGAAAATTTATTTTGTGGTCTTACGAAAATTTTGTTTTGAGTTTTGAATTTTTTTTTGAAAGAACTTTCAGAAGTTTGTCTTCTTGGCAAGACTATATGATTTCAAACTGGTTTTGAAAATGTGATTGATATACATACGCATTTAGTGCATAGTGCATATCATGGTGAAGTTATGAGTGTGACTCACAAAATAGATAAGACATCAGTATGGAACGATGAATAGAGAATCAGACTTCAGTATGGTAGTTTGGTTATCCAGGGATGATCAGTTGATTTATCGGATAAGAGAAATATGCTGCGTGTTGTAGATTCATGTATAGATGTAATTTTAGAACTTTGGATTTTGTGAAACCGGGACATATGTGCTATGTGATTCCATTGGTATGGTAGTAGCGCAATTTTACCATAATGATTTTTGAATGATTTCCTTGTAAGTGTAGATTTTGGGATGGTGACCCCATGCTGGTGGTTTTGGATATTGAGTGGTCGTTCCCACTCCATGTATGATTGGATTTGTTCGACGGATTGTGATTGGTTGTTCGTATGCCGAGGGGTGTGTTACTTGAGATCCACTGTATGTGATTGGCGTATCGTTATGAGAACTTTCTTCGTTCGTATATCTGTTTATGTGGTTTTGTATTGATCGTGTTGGAGCTTACCGTGTGAAGGTATTCTCGATTTTCGTTGATCGTTCGTTGTGGAGTTTATCATGATGATGATATTCTTGACTGTGTTTTGATCTTTGGCTTGGTCATATTAGAGTTTATCATGTCGATGATATTCTCGGTTAATTTATTGATTGATCATTGCCGGTGATCATCTGAGCGTTCAGATTTTGTGTCGATGTCTTGGAACTCGTTGCCATTGTATTGGGCAATTGTTTCATAGATGTATCGTGTATTATTGATTGTGTAATCAGGCAGACAGGATTTGACATGGATAGATTATTCCATTCGAAGATGATATATTTTTGTTGAGACTCATGGAATTGTGATTGTAAGCGCGTTGAGGCTTTACAGTGAAATCACTTGCTTGTATCTCAGGAGATCGTCGACTGGGCGCATATGTAAGTGTACTGTTTTGGTTATTCGTTAATGATGATTGATCATTGTTGTGAGGGTTTCAGACTATTTTGGTTGAACGGTTTGTTTGTTTTTCTATGACGGATTGCAAGTTTCGAGGACGAAACTTATTTTAAGTGGTGTAGTATGTAATATTCGGAATTTCTACTGTGGTTTAATATTGTTTTATCCGAGTTATGTTGTACAGCTTGGAATCTGTATAGTATGGATAAAATAAATGAAGGACTAAGACATCTATATTGGTATTATTACCGCACTTGGTTGACAGTTGTATTGGAAGACATTGTGTGTCGGGATTATCGTATGAGAATATTGTTGGAAGGAGTATACATATTCAGTATGTCGTATGTTCGTATATAGTATGTTGAGACGTTGGACAAGAGTAGCTGAAAATGGCTAAGTGTAACATTACTAGCGCACGCTAATATACATGCCTAGCGCATGCTATCGTGCTGGTTTAGTGCACGCTAGAGGAAAAAGATAGTGTACGCTAGTGCAGAACAGCTCAGAAGGAATCTATGTGTGGACCCGACCACTTTCGGCGCATGTGCCGACAAGGTCAATAGATGTTTGTTGTGAAGGATTAGCGCATGCTAATGCATATTAATTAGCACACGCTAATCAGATCGGACCAAAGGAATCTTGGCTTTGTCATGTTACTTTCGGCATGTGGGGACACGGGGGTAGGTGCAGACTGTAGCAAGTCAACTATGAGTAGCGCACGCTACAGTTGAAGGCTTGCGTACGCTAAATAGAATGGATTACGTATGCTATTGCATGGGCATTACGTACGTAAATCATTGTATGAAGTAAACAGGAGCCTCTGGACTTCGATAGCGCACGCTAACAAAGACAGTTAGCGCACGCTAAATGTGTAACGTATGTTTTTAGATGTTAGCGTATGTTAATAATGTACAATGTATATATATGAGTAGTTGGATGTTATTCCTCATTTTTGTCCATTCTCTCCTTGCAACCGAGAGATAGTTCTTAGAGAGATGTTTGAAGTTCCAAACACTGGATTATGGTGGAGTCAATCATCCATAATAATATCAAGCTTGGAATCGATTGGAAACAGATTCAAACTTGAGATTCAATCCATTTCTTCAAAAATGGAATCACTCTTCATCTTTGGATTTCGTTTTGGATTGAGTGTTGATGTTATTGAGTTGATGATTATTACATAAACAAGTTGACAAGCATGATTATGAGATGGATTACCGGAGTATGATGATATTAATATGATTCGTGTGATTTGAATTGTGTAGTTCATTTTCTTGAGATAAGTTGGTTAATCCTCTTCCTCCTTTGCGGATGTTGATATCATTGTTGATGATTAATTTCTGTAATTTAGATTAGGGAAGTGTTGTTAAGGTTCTTGGTTTACATGATGTTGATATTTAAGGAAGAAGATGATATGTGAATATATGAATTGGATTAAGAGTTGGATGATTACCTATATATTAAAGGATATCAGATTTCGTTGTTTTGATAGCTATGAACATGGTTTAGAATCACTTAGTGTTCTTGATAATCGCCATATGCTGATCAGTATCTGAAATGCATGCAACTGCATGTCATTAGCGCACGCTAGTGTTACTGTCTAGCACGCGCTAACGGGAGCAACTTAGCACACGCTACGTTAAGTGATTAACGTGCGCTAAGTAGGCAGACAGTGCAATATTTTCGTGTTGTGGTTGTGAATTCGTGCTGGTTTGAGTTGGATTGATCAGACTAGTGTTTAATCGAGATATTGTCGAGCCGTTGGGTTTTTGAATTGGTTTTATCGATTGTTGATTATTATCGAACTTGTTGTCTATCGATTATTGTAATAGGTTGGGATTATTGATTGGTGATTAGAACCATGATTTGCGGTCGTGTTCGAGAATGTTCGTGAATTGCATTGATCAGGGCCAAGGGACTTGTAGATGACGGCAATGGAATTGGTAACGGCTTCATCGGTATCGAGGCAAGTTATTACTTGCACAGTTTATAATATTCAATGAATGATTTCAATTTCATTCGTTTATAATTCGTATAGCAATATTTATAGTCGTAATCACAGGAGATTTTGGGATTATAAGTTGTATTCGAGTTTTGTGAATTAAACCATAATGTATATGAGTTACATTTTATTATTAGTATACTTGGTATCGAGGATACATCGTGGTATAGATGAAGACGTGAATTATCTACCGCCCGTGACATTCTGGACCGTCGAATACTGAGGATAATGGTTGGTAATGATTTAGACATTTCGATAGCCCTCGAAGGACTCGGGGCAAGTACTCTAATCATTTTTGTCATTTGTGTCGATCATGTTGTGATACATGCGTGTATCGTTGTTGTCATGCATTGTGTATCATTGTTATATGCATTTTGCATTGTTGTTGTATGTCCACCTCGGGTTGGTCCCATGGGATCATCGGGGGATCTATGCTAGCGTGCGCTGGATCATTGGACAGGTTTTTCCACCACGGTTGGTCTGACGGGGTCATCGTGGGATCTAGGCAGTGAACGCTGGATCATCGGATTACCTGTGTGTTGTTATTATGCATATATATATTATGGGTTTGTCATAAGTATACAGTGTTGTTCTTGATGTGAGCATATTGACGTTGTCATATGAGTATGCATTTGTAGGTCTTGTGTTAGGACCATGGCCGTATGTTGTATTGATCTGATCTTGGATTAGACTGACGTGATTCGCCATGGCATTGCGTATCCTGAGGTATGTTCCGTATTTTCCTTCTTGGTTCTTGTCCTGGGATGGACAATCGATTGTCGTGTTGAGATTTGATGATGTTTATTTCCGATGGATCGAATTGGTCAGAGTTGGTATATTTTCGTATTTTGAGTTATGATAATGTTTTGAGAACCTTGGGTATTGTTGAGATACAACATAGATATTTCGGTATGAGCTTATCGTGTTGCTGAAATAATACGAGATGTAAACTTTTGTATTTATTATCATGAGTTGCTAAAGTTATGGCGGTAATATTACATTGGTAGTATTCTTACTTAGTATTTTCATTGGTATGTAATTATTGACGAGATGTGAGGGTTATCATTGTTGGATATTATGGCTGACCCCGTCGTGGGCTTTCTTTTTAGGTTCTTGGATTATCAAGCATGTAGCGGTCGTGGAGAGATGAGCTTCTCGGAGGATACTGGCTAGGGCATGTATTTGTGTATTGAGTTTCCTGATCAGTTGTTGTATTTCGCTGCTAGAGTATTTTAATTGTCTGTCTATTTCCGCTGCGTGAGTACTTTTAATTGGCCTTTGGTATCTGGTAACTTAGGTTACTTTGGCAATCGTTTTCTAAACTATTTTGTCGGTACGTGTAAGCGATAGCTTAACGTATGTTTTTAAACTGTTGAGTTTTGGCATTCCGGGCTTTGTGGTTTCAAGTGAGATTTTACGACGGTTTGATAAACGGATTTTATTAAATCTTCGGATGTTTTTAAAGATAGTGCCGTCGTTCGCCTCTTAGGCATTTGTAAAATGTTTGCAAAAATTTCCTTCAGCCTTGTGGGTTCCATTTCGGGGCCCACGGAGCTGTAATATTCCTGGATGACTCTAGGGGTGTTACAATGTCTAAGTCCAAGAAAGTGACAAGTACCGCTTGTACTCTTTCTATCTAGCTTGCAACCTCCGAGGTCCGAGTTGCTGTAGCCAACCAAATGGAATCCGCCTTCCTTAGTATACCACAGTCCTGCATCGCATGTTCCTTTAGCGTATTTAAGGATTCGTTTAGCTGTTGTGAAGTGTGATTCTTTAGGTGCTACTTGATACCGAGCACACACTCCTACAACAAACTGGATATCGGGCCTGCTAGTTGTTAGGTACAGGAGTGAGCCTATTAGCTTCCTGTAGAGTGATTTATCAACTGGCTCCAGCTTCATCAGCATTAATTTGCACAGAAATGCTCATGGGGGTTGATGAGCCTTTGGAGTTATTCATTCCAAACTTGTTGAGTACCTCCTTGCTGTATTTTTCTTGGTTGGTAAAGATTACTATAGGCAAATGCTTTACCTGCAATCCTAGGAAATAACTAAGTTCTCCGATCATACTCATTTCAAATTTACTTTGCATGAGATGAGAGAATCTTTTACATAAAGCAAGGTTAGTGGAACCAAATATAATATCATCTATGTATATTTGAACCATCAACAGGTCGTCCCCTTCCTGTATCTTAAATAGAGTCTTGTCCACAGCACCTTTCTCGAATCCATTATTGGTTAGGTACAGGGACATGGTTTCATACCACGCTCTAGGTGCTTGCTTAAGTCCATATAGTGCTTTCCGTAGCCTGTATACTAGGTCTCCGCCTTCTGTGTTGATAAACCCTGGTGGTTGTTCAACGTAGACTTCTTCGGCAAGGTCTCCATTCAGGAATGCGCTCTTTACGTCCATTTGATATACAATAAAGCTCTTATGGGCGGCAAAAGCTAAGAAAATCCTAATGGCTTCTAGTCTGGCTACAGGGGCAAATGTTTCATCGTAATCTATGCCTTCTTCCTGTCTGTAGCCTTGTGCGACTAGGTGGGATTTGTTCCTAATAACAAGTCCGTTCTCATCCTTCTTGTTTGTAAATACCCATTTGGTACCAATTACGGATTGATGCTCAGGTCTGGGTACTAGATACCATACGTTGTTTCTTTCGAAACCATTAAGCTCTTCTTCCATAAAAGTGATACAGTGAGAATTGTTTAGAGCTTCTTTGGTTGAAACAGGTTCGGATAGAGCTAAGAATACAACGAGTATGCGCATTGCAAATCTTCTAAGTTCTGCTTGAGATTTCCATATAGGAAATGGAGATTTCTCAAATTCGGGTTCTACTTGTGCACACAGTACAGTTCCTTGTGTACTCTGTATTCTCCTACGGGTGGATACTCTGGCATCAATGTCTCCTATGATTAACTCCTGTGAGTGATCTCTCAACCAGCTTCTATCAGGTTCTAGTTCTGCGTCACGTACTGTATCTTGGTGTGTAGTAGCTTCAGCTTCAGCATGTACAGCGTCAGCTTCAACTACCTCTAATCTTACAGCTGCGGGGTTGATTTCTATGTCAACGACAGGCTCTATTAGAGTTGGAGGGTCATTAATGGAGAGTTGTTGGATATTCTAAGTCAGATCTTCTACTCCTGTAGGATCATGGTGAGGCTCTTCGAACACTACACGTACTGTTTCCTCGACTGTCAGCTTCCTCTTGTTAAAGATCCTGAAAGCTTTGCTAACAGAGGAATATCCTATAAATATCCCTTCATACGACTTTTCATCGAAGGTTCTAAGCTAGTCTTTCCCATTGTTTAGAACATAACACCTGATTCCGAATATGTGAAAGTACAAAACTAATGGACTTTTGTTGTTCCATACCTCGTATGCTGTTTTGTTGTGATGCTTATTGATGATACAACGGTTTTGTGTATAACGCGCACTATTTGTTGCTTCATCCCAAAAACGCCGCGGCAACTTGCTTGCGGCAATCACGGTTCGTGTAGCTTCTTTGAGCGTCCTATTCTTTCGCTCGGCAACACCATTTTATTGAGGTGTTCGGGCAGCTGAGTATTCATGATGTATCCCATTTTCCAAATAGTATTGCTCTATAAAGCGGTTAGTGAATTCAGTACCTCTATCAGAACGAATGGACACGATACTCAACCCTTTCTCATTCTGAAGCTTTCTAAGGTGCTCGGGCAGCTTTAATGTGTTTTCCTTCTTCTTGCTCAGGATGATTGTCCAAACATACCTGGAATAGTCATCAACAATAACGAGACAGTATTTCTTACCTCCCAAACTTACGGGGTCTACAGGACCATAGAGATCCATATGTAGCATTTCAGGAACTCTGTGACTGGACATGTATGATTTGCTTTTCAGGATGGTTTTGATTTGTTTGCCTTTCTGACAGGGTCCGCAGACGATGTCTCTTTGGAATGACACATCGGGAAAACCTATAACCATTCCCTGGCTAGCGAGCTTGTTGATCGTCTTGAAGTTGACGTGTGGCATCCTCTTGTGCCATAGCCAGCTTTGATCTGCAGTGCCTCTGGCAACAAAACACGGAATTGTGGAGCTCGTAGGCATCAACAATATACATATTACTTGATCTGCTTCTTGTGAGCACAACTTCTTTGGTCAGAATGTTCTTAACTCTACAGTAATCTATATAGAATTTCACCAAGAACTGTTTGTCACAGAACTGGCTAATACTAAGTAGATTATACTATAAGCCTTTAACATAATCTAGATCGGTGACTTTGAATTTTCCTACAAGCAGGGTTTCCTTCCCTCTTGTTCTTCTTTTGGATTTATCACGAAGCATACTTTTAGACCGCAACCTTATACATAATCTGACAGCTTGCTTCTATCTCCTGTCATGTGCCGAGAACATCCGCTGTCGAAGTACCAGATGTCCTTCTCTTTGATGTCTTGTAAGTTAAGAAATTAAGTAGATTTAGGTCCCCTTTGTATGTTGGGTCCATGGATTTTAGTGCCTTTAGGTACCCATATTTGCCTGACAACAATTGGCTTGTTGTAGGTTACTTTTGGTCCGTTCTTGCGATGTGTACGTGGGGCAGGCACCTAGTCGCTATAACCTTGGTAATTATTATGCATGTAAAAATGAGGGTTATTATTATTAATCCAGTACGACTGCGGTCTTGGAAGTGGAGCCATTTTCTTTGGCCTTACAGCTTACCTCTTGGGTCTCCAGTTGGATTCCCAAAGTTGTTGTTGTTGATATTACGCGGCGACCTGCTTTCTCGATGGATAACGAGGATCCTGTGTCCAATATCTATGCGCACTATACTGTTGGAAGTACTGCATGTCGTTGATATTTAGATACAACCTTCTTTCTGAATGGCTGTTGACGCTTCTGATATACTCGGGGAGCATGCTGTTGATTACGCCTTATAGGTCTGGGTGGTTGAGGATTCCGATGTCTGTGATATGACTTTGGTGGCAGAATGGCAGCCTTCCATGTACACGAGTCAGCTGTAACCTTGGCGGGACTCGGGGTCTCTTCAGGTATAGGAATGGGTTCCACACCCCTGACGAACACGGTACTAGTTTTCCCTTTATTGGAGAATGAGTTGTATCCTAAGCCATTTATATCATGAGCATGTTGCCCGGTGCTTAGAATTTCTTTCATCCTTTTAGATGATTTCTCAAAAGATTTCAAGATGGTCTCTAGTTCTCCTTCTCGTTTCTCGAGGGTTTTTACTTTGGCTTCGAGTAGAGGGAAATCATTTGTCTTGCTCTCATTATGAGACTTGGTCTCATTTAGATCGTGGGCAAGTTGATGATTGTTCTCCATGAGTTTTTCTAATGTGATCTTGCTATTTTCGCAATCGGTGGACATACTTTTGTAATTATTTCTCAGCAAGTCATTTTCTTCTTTTAGCTCTAAGTTGGAAATTTCGAGTTGTATGTTTTCTCATTTTAATGTCTCATGGGGCTTTTGAATGTTTTTAAATTCATTCATCATATTTTCGAAAGTATGGATGCATTAATATGAATATTGGATGTTGAGCTTAGCTCATCATCGCTGTCTTCATCGTCTTCTATATCTTTGGCCATAAAGCACATGTATGCTTTATCTTAAAGCTCATCATCAGACGAGTCACTGTCAGTGACTGCCTGAAGATATTTCTCGGTCTTGGTTTGAGCGGGTGAGGCTTCTGATTCGCCGATCAGGGCCTGGAGCTTATTTTTCCAAGCACGTCTCCTTTCGTCCTTTTCTTGTTGCTCGGCTTCCGGCAACTTTTGGACTTTAGGATGCGGATACTTATTTGCATAATGTCCTGGTTTCCTACAGTTGTAGCATAGATTAGAATCACCAGATGGAGAATATTCAGAACTTACCTTGTGAAAAGGCTTGGGCCTGTATGCAGTCTTTCCAGACTGTTTGGTGAATTTCTTAAATTTATGCATGAGCAGGGCCATTTCGTCTTATGACAGGATATCATCGTCACTGTCAGCATTCTTATATGCATATTTGGATGTGCTGGGCATGTTGTTGTTGTTACCCAAAATATTATTTGGAGATGAATATTGCTGGAATGATCAAGTAACAAACAAATGCGAGAACACTTCCGTGGGAAAAGTAAACAACACAAGATTTGCCGGGGTTGTTAGTCCCGGGCTTGAATGCTCTCGCGAGATATTATTAATACAAATACTTTGGAGTACAAATATTAATGTTAGAGTACAATTACAATGAGTGTAAAGACCCTAGTTATCTTAGCTATAGAGCGTGAGATTGTCGGAAGAACCATATATGATACTCTGTGAGTTCTTGTAACAACGATGGTGTGCTATGACGACTGTGAGAAATAGACGGTCTCTCACAGTGTGTATTATCTGTATGTTTGAACTCCTGGGCTTGCGAGTCTCTTCAAATCTGTGTTGCAGGGAGTTCTTGCCTCTGCTGACCGTATTCGGGATGAGAGGTGCTGAGAGAGAAAACCTGAGATAGATTCAAGAGAGGAAGCCGAGAGTCTGGAAGTATGTATCTTTTGTGAACGTATTTCTGGGGCTGAGAGGAACCTTTTTCCAGTTGTTGGAGGTTCTCTATTTATAGCACTGGGAGTTGCTGGGCGATCGCCTATGATGTATTATAATAAGCGGGCGATCGTCTTTAGCACATGGGCTGTTCTCATTAAAGTCCGCAGGAGTTGCTGGCTGCCAGAAGTGCGAGCCAATGAGCGGCCAACACACGTCTTCAGTCGTTGTCCCGGGAGGTCCCACCTCGTACCTTTCGGTGGGCCTGTCGGTAGGTGAGAAGGTGGTGACAGGATATGGTCAACGATCCACGTTATGCGGCGCCTTTTGCGGATCTGCACATGGGCGCTGCATTGTGATCCAGTCTTCGTAAACTTTGACGGACGAAGGTCTTCTTCATGGCGCAAGACGGTCGTCCTAGGTCGGGCACCAGAGTCGATCGCTAGGTGCCAAAAGGCGATCGCCTTGGGAGTCGATCGCTAGATACTCGATGGTGGAAAGTTATCTCCGTTCTGACAAGGTCGCCTTAGCTCATTCGGTCATGAACTCGGTCGCCCGGCATTTGTGCCGATCGCCTGTCGAGGTTTATAAATCTCGACATAACAATTGCCCCCCAGCTCGCTCCGATGTTGGAAACGTGGGGTGAGGTGGTTCTACTGGCGATCACTTAACTTTGATGAGTGACTTAGCATTTTGCGGAACTGGCGATCGTCTTCGATCGGAATGACTTTGAATTCGGATGACCTAGTCGGTCGCTGAAATGAACGGGATGTGACAGTGGTCGTGGAAAAGTCTCCGGGGCACGTGTCGGGTTCCTGTTGGGGGAGACCGACGGTTATTTATGACTCCTCGTCTGGCGTGTCCTTGAAACGACACGTACGCGGGTTTCAAGGGAGCATTAATTGCGACAGTTGCACTTTCGGCCCTTGAGATTCTCCTTATTTGCACGGAAGTCCCTGCCATCTCCTATAAAAAGGCGCCGGGTTGCAGTGTTAATACTCTTATGCACTTCTACCGGAGAAGAAGGATATTGCCAAAGAATTTTCTGAAGCTTTGACCGCCGATCGTCGATCGATTCAATCCTTGGTAAGAAAACACTCCTTCTCTCCTCTTCTTTTCGAAAATTTCTGGAACATCTTCATCGCACGGAATGGGCACATCCGCCGCCGGGGCTTCGACTGCTCGGGGAGGATCCTCCATAGAATTTCATTTGGATACGGCAGCCGAGGCTATCCGGGCCGGTATTGATCCCCCGGAAGTCGAGGCGCTTTTCAATGAAGCCAACGTTGCCAGGGAGGCGGCGGTTGAGCAAAGACGCTCGTAGATGGAGAGAGATTCGGCAGTGAGGGCCTACTGGGAGCAGCATAGTGCCTCTAGTCGGGCCTATTTGGCATTTGCTGAAATCATGGAGAGGTTGGCTGGTCCGTCTCCTAAATTCGATTATCGGGAGTACTCGATCGCTCATCCTTATCAATGTGCTAAGCAGTTGCTTTTTCGGGCTACGCAACGATCTACATGGTCTATCGGCTATATAAGGAGCTCGGCGACCAGGAAGGACCTGGCCGTCTGGAGGACGAAGTATCATGTCCCTTCAGACGTGGATCTTTTCGCGCCAGTCGAGAACGAGCGGGCCGACCAACCTCCGGAGGGTATGGTCACCGTGAATGAGGCGATTATGGAGGCCGGGCTACGGTTCCCTCTGTCTTTTTCTGTCTCCCATTTGCTGGCAGCTTGGAACGTGGCGCCGTTCCAGTTGACGCCGAATGCCTGGATCCAGATCATTTGTGCTCTCACCTTGTTCGACGGTCACCGACTGTACCGCCTTCCTTCGCCGTTGGAGATGAACCATCTGTTCAAGCTGACGGCTCAGAAAGGGTCGGTCGGAGGCTATCACATTCAAGGCCAATCCGGTCGGGTGATCTTCGTAGTCCCGAACAAGGTGCGGGGCGACCCGGCGAAGTGGTTCTGGGTCCGCAGTTCATAGAACACATTGGCGAGCAACAATCCCACGGACGAGCTGAATATTCCCACTAGCTTTCGGGAGAGGAATCCAGGTAAGGGTTTTGGCTCTCCCTTTGTTCGGATATTTTCTGAACTTATCTAATTTGGTTTTCCTTTTGCAGGTTTCCATATTTCGGCGACCGACGAGCTTCCTTTCGATTTTCTGGTCGTTTGGGAGCGGATACGAAGCCTGCCGGACGACGACTTAGACGCTCGCCGGATTAACAAAGAGAGCCGTTGGCTGTCTGCTTGGCTATTCTGTTTCCCACGACATCTCTCGGTCCTAGGTATGAGTTTCTACGGTATCCAATTGCTTGGCGATCGTCCTTCTTGGAGAGTGTGTCTGACCGTTGTTTGATTTTATTGCAGAAGTCCGCTTTCCTCGTTTCTTAGAGCCTCCAGCGGAGATAGCCATGTCGAACCCTGGAGTTCTGTGCCGTCTTCGCCAGAAGAAGTCATCTCGAGCTCCTCTGGTGGCGCTACCTCTCATTCCGGAGGTGGGGCCTAACGTGGAGCCGATCATAGCAGAGGAGGAAACTCAGGAGGAGGGGCTCCGATCAAACCGCAAGCAACAAAGGTCGGAGGAATCTCCAGTTTCTGCCCCTGCCGGTGAGGTGCCGATCACCGCGCCTTCGATCACCGCGGTCCCATCAGTGAATGAGCCTACGCCCTCTGCGGCTTTCTTGCGAGAGATGGCGATCGCCGAGGCTGAGGCCCCCCGCGGGAAACCATACTTTGGTCGCGATATCGAGAAAGCCGAGAGGTAAACTTTGTTTCTTTGTTGAATTTCGTTACTAGCGCGGGAGATGTGCTAACTTTATGTTGATTGATGTAGGATCCGTAGCACTAACCCAGCTTGCCCGCCGACGGTATTGGATTTCCTGGCGAGCCGATCTCCTCGCTAGGCCTGCGATGTCCCGCTGTATGTCAACCGGGCCGTTTCTACTTTGCCGAAGGCCTGTCCAACCGACTTAGATGCGATCGCTCTCCAGCGATCCAGGAATACAATGCAGGCTGCATCCGCTCTCTCTCTCCAGGCGGCGACGATGGCTGCCGAGGCTGTGAAAGAATTCGAGGGGCATCCTTCTACTACTCGTCTGCAGGCGGACCTCGAGGCCGCTCGGAAAGAGAATGCCGAGTTTGCTGACAGGATTGTGGCTATGGAGAAGGACTCCTTGGACGCAGCTAAACGGGCGAGTCATGATCTTGAGCTGATGAGAGAGAATTATGAGCGAGCCCAGGCGGCGAAAGACCGATTTCGGGACCAGATGACAGATGTCCGTCGGTCGCACGAGGCTGCTCAGAAGGAGGCTGATCAGCTGAAGGTGACTGTCGCTCGGCTGACAAGCGAGCTGGCGTGGTCAAGGGGAGAGACGGCTGCTAAAGAGGCTGGCTTCAAGGTGCGAACAGGCGGTCGCGGAGCTGAAAGGGAAGCTGGAGGCGACCGAGGCCGATCCCTTTCTCAACTTGGAGTTCGTCAGCGAGTTTGCCTATTACCTGGCATTCGCTGACTCGCTCCGTGCTGCTAAAAAGGGAGGGCTGGAGGTTGGCCCTCTAGCCGAGAGCTTCAAGGCATATGCATTGGAGCATCCTCTCCATCTAGCTTTCTCCATGCCGATCTTGGATCTCGCGGAAATCGGCGTGGACCTGAGCTGGTACCCGACTCCAGCAAACCTTGTTCATCCAAACGCTCCAAAGGACGGGGAGGGGGCTCCGGAGGCTGGTGAATGGTCGCGGGCTGATCCAGTGGTTGAAGGTGAAGGCCAGGCAGGGGCCTGAGGCTCTACGTCCTTGTTGTTTTAGCTTTTTGACTTGTAATTTTGTAGCTTTCCTTGTAGCACTTCAGGCCTTCGGGCGACCGTGTATGTACTTTGATACTCCAAGTAATGAAATGAATGTTTGTTTCTTCGATTTATTACTTGAATGATTGCTTTTCTGAGTCTTTGTATGACTATGTACAAATGTGTGAGGAGAGATTGTTGCGTGTATAGCTCCAAGTGAATTGATAAACTCAAATAGATAACTTTTACAACAAATTCGATCGCTGCACAAACATCTGAAAAATGCCCATCTCCGTCTGTATTTGAATGGGGATGATCGTCGTATAAATAGCTCCGCACTTCCCCCTTGTTTTTGTTCACTTAGTGAAAGTAAGGGGACGAAAATAAATCGTTGAGTGAGCGGTCTTCAATTTTGCCGATTCCTCAAGGAAGACTGTCTATCTCGGTCTTGAGGAACCGTGCACGATCGCGGAGTTCGATGTACCGACCTCCACGACCGTGTCTTGTGCACGAGCGACATTCCGTCTGATGGCTAAGTTCTCGTGACTCACTTAATTGGGAGGGTCCTCTGTAGGCTGCGCCTCGCCTCGTATTTAAACGAAGGGCATGCGGTCTTGGTCTGGAGGATTCCTTGCGCTGGGCATCGTCGGATTAATCGACTGCACGTCCGCGGCTTGTTAGCTCTTTTCTACCTCGGGCCACCATTAAGATGGTGACCCTCGACGGTATACATTAAGACGGGGGGAGGGACGCGTCGCATTGTCCGGGAAGGACCCACCACGTTAAGTGATGGACCTTTGAGGGCGGGCGAACGTGTCCACAGATCTGTTTTGGAGGGCCCTCAGACTACGCCGGCCTCGTATTTAAACGAAGGGCGGGCGATCGTGGCCTAAAGGGACCTTGCACGGGCACAAAGAACGGTTCCATCGTCCTCCACGACCATGTCGACACTCTTCTACCTCGGACCATCAAGTTAGATGACGATCCTCGACGGTATACGTTGTGCAAGGGGAGGAGATCGCCTGCCTAGGTTCTTCATGTAGATGACGAAATTTAGAGGGCGAGCGAGTAATCCTCTGATTTGAAGCGTTTGCTCAGGCAGTAGCCTTTGGTTTGATGAGGCGGGAAATCGGGGAGAGACTTCCGAAGTTTCCCCCTCTTGATTGAAGCATGTAGATACAGTCGTCGAGGTTGATCGAGGGGTCGGCTCGTATGAGCTTTCTGGCCTGTTCGCGTTCGACTCGGGCGATCGTGTTGGGAGATCGAAGGGGCTCCGGCTAAGCCAATAAGCTGTCCAATTTTCTCTCCTCGAACAATCTCCACAGTTGTCTGAGGAGGTCGCGGCATTGGTTGGTGCTATGGCCGGGACTCTTATGGTACCGTGGTCCCTTATAGCCTTCGGCTTGTTCAGCGGTTCGCGCCCCTTGATGGCGTAAAAAATGTGGGCCGGAGTTCGGTTGAACTTGTGGAGGAGATGGGTTTCCATATCCTCGAAGTCCCTGGCGATTGCCGTCTTTCGGACAGGAGGTGGCGTTCCCTCGCCTAGGCGGAGGGTGAGCAACCTCTGTCTGGCCAGAAAGTTGTCAGCCTTAGTGTGGAAGATCGCGTAGGTCGGGGGGATGTCCTTGGCGAGATGTCTAAACATTGGTGAATGACAGTAGAATCCCCCAGGACCGAGTAGAGGGTGAGCTCGTCGCTGACGGGCTCGCCGGTGAGGATGATTTCATCTACTCGATCGATGTAATCTGCGTCGGATTCGACTTCCCCCTACCTGATTTTCATCATGCGGTGGGGGCCTTCTGGTCTGGCGACCTTGGTGGCGAAGTATCACGTGAAGTCACTCGCCAGTTTCTCAAAGGAGATAATCGATCGCGGTGGTAGTGAGATGTACCACCTATGGGCTACCTCGCCCAAGGTTAACGGGAAGATTCGGCACTTGGTCGCATCTGATGCCCCACACCCGGTCATGTAAATCCAGAACTTGCTTAGGTGGGTCTCGGGGTCCGATCTCCCTTCGTATAGAGGTGTTTTGGGAGGAGCGATCCTTGGTTGCACGGGGCAAGCTCGATGTGGACTGCGAGTGGCTCGGTCGGTCCGATGATCTCTCTACTAGTGTTTGCCCCAGTGTCCAGGAGCGCTTTCATCTCGTCGAGCTGGCGTTGCATAGCGGCCATCGCCGTGGCCTCGCTGCTCGTGGCTAGGCGCTCGGATCGGGAGCCGAGGCGATCAAGTACTGACCCCCTGACGTTCGGAGTGGGAGCCAAACGGTTGACTTGTATTCGGCGGGGAGTTGGGTACGCCGAACTCCTGGTGACGGACTCGGATTCTGCAGTCTCGTGGTTGGGGCCAAAATGCCCCGATCTCCATGATGGGTCGCTTCCCAAGCGACTGAATACGGAACCGTCCGGCCGTGCGAGAGCCTTTTCTCACGAATCGGGGCTTTTTGACGATCGCTCGCCCAGTAACCCTTTGAACTTCCGTTTGGCCATGCGGCGGATGGCCGAGGGAGTTATAGCGGGCGTCGCGCATGCTCTCCGTCGCTCCTTTAGGATGGCCATAGCCTCCTCGATCATTCCTGATGCAGGCCGAGTCGAGCGAAAGGCTGGGGCCGTCCCTCAGGTGCGGGATCGAGAGGCTCGCGTCGCCGCGGCTACCCTTTGCCGTCAGCTGGGGCTCGGATCTGGCCGGGATATAATGTCCGGCGGTTCGGAGAGTGGCTCTCTTCGATGTGGTGGCAGACGTCATGATTCTGAAGGTTTTTCTTTGAAGAGCAGTGAGTGTCACTTCAAGTATATGCATCGAGAACAGTGAGTGTTCTTCGGGATGGTAGGAATAAAAAATGAAGGTTAAGACACCCCTCTTCTTCTAGCGCCAGTTGTTGTTACCCAAAATATTATCTGGAGATGAATATTGGTGGAATGATCGAGTAACAAACAAATGCGAGAACACTTCCGTGGGAAAAGTAAATAACACAAGATTTGCCGGGGTTGTTAGTCCCGGGCTTGAATGCTCTCGCGAGATATTATTAATACAAATACTTTGGTGTACAAATATTAATGTTGGACTATAATTACAATGAGTGTAAAGACCCTAGTTATATTAGCTATAGAGCGTGAAGATTGCCGGAAGAACCAGATATGATGCTCTGTGAGTTCTTGTAACAACGATGGTGTGCTATGACGACTGTGAGAAATCGACGGTCTCTCACAGTGTGTATTAGCTGTATGTTTGAACTCCTGGGCTTGCGAGTCTCTTCAAATCTGTGTCGCAGGGATTTCTTGCCTCTGCCGACCGTCTTCGGGATGAGAGGTGCTGAGAGAGAAAACCTGAGATAGATTCAAGAGAGGAAGCCGAGAGTCTGGAAGTGTGTATCTTTTGTGAACGTATTTCTGGGGCTGAGAGGAACCTTTTTCCAGTTGTTGGAGGTTCTCTATTTATAGCACTGGGAGTTGCTGGGCAATCGCCTATGCTTTATTATAGTAAGCGGGCGATCGTCTTTAGCACATGCGCTGGTCTCCTTAAAGTCCGCAGGAGTTGTTGGCTGCCAGAAGTGCGAGCCAATGAGAGGCCAACATGCGTCTTCAGTCGTTGTCCCGGGAGGTCCCACCTTGTACCTTTCGGTGGGCCTGCCGGTAGGTGAGAAGGTGGTGACAGGCTGTGGTCAACGATCCACGTTATGCGGCGCCTTTTGCGGATCTGCACATGGGCGCTGCATTGTCATCCAGTATTCGTAGACTTTGACGGACGAAGGTCTTGTTCGTGGCGCAGGACATTCGTCGTAGGTCGGGCACCATAGTCGATCGCTAGGTGCCAAAAGGTGATCGCCTTGGGAGTCGATCGCTAGATACTCGAAGGTGGAAAGTTATCTCCGTTCTGACAAGGTCGCCTTAGCTCATTCGGTCGTGAACTCGGTTGCCCGACATTTGTGCCGATCGCTTGTCGAGGTGTATAAATCTCGACACAATAGCTGTGTCTCCTGTTAGATACGGCGACTAGTGATGTAGTCTTAGCAAGTAACTCTTCGGCCTTCTCTGTCCTATCAATATCATACTCAAAAGCTTTGAGGTCAGAAAAGAGGTCAAAAGTAGAAATTTCATTGAGATTACATGGCACACGCATAGCTGTGATTTTTATGTCCCATCAGGCAGGGAGTGATCTAAATATTTTCAAATTTTTCTCCTTTTGGGTATATACTTTACCCAATGCTTCAAGTTCACCGATAATACTAGTGAATCTGAGGTCAAGTTCCTCAAGAGTTTCAGATGATTTCATTTCAAACGATTCAAATTGCTGAGTGAGTTTTGAAATTTTATTTTCTTTTGAGAGCTCAGTTTCCTCACAAATCATATTGAGTTTATCCCAGATATCCTTAGTTGTCTTACAACTTTTTACCTTCGAGAATGTGCCTTTGTCGAGAGTGAAAAATAGATTAGCACGCTTGCGTTCGTCGGTTGTCCATTGCTCACGTTCTTTCTCTAGCATCTCTGCATGAGGTTGTCCTATCCTCGCGGAGGGATTAACCTTCATTATCTTTATGGGGCCATCTTAGATGATAAAAATCATCTCTTCGTGCATGGCGGCAAGTTGTGCTTCCATCCTAATTCTCCAATCATCAAATTCGTTAATCGAGAACATAGGAATCTTGTTTACAATAGAGGTATCCATGAAATAAAATAGAAAGGATAGACCGTTTTCAAAAAGGATGTGTGATTTTAGATCTGATTCAGTTAAAAATACGACTGATTCTTTTTAGAATCAACCGCTCCGATACCACTTGTTGGCCACTAAGTATACAGAATACAACTTGGAAAAGTGTTAGTACAAAAAGCTATACGGTTTTCAAATGAGAGTGCGTAACAGAAGTTTTTTTTAAGTGAGTTGCTATAAATACAACAACTAGGCTTTATCCTGTTAGCTTGGTGCGTACAAGGTTTTGCAATGTATACTTGTAACAATCACAGTTATGAAAACAATAAAGACAGAAGGTAAATAACACGCAATATAAAGTGGTTCGAGGTAAATCTCTCTACGTCCACTGGTCCTCCACACATGAGTAAAATGTTTATTATAATCATTACATACACAACTACGTGACTATAATCAAACCTATCCTTGTATCGTTCACACAGATTGATACAAAGACTGTAGGTTTCAAGCATTCACACAGATTGGTTGTTGGCGTCTTTGACTTGCTTCTTCTCACACATATTGAAGTTTCGTCCTATTCGTCCCACACAGGTCAGAATAACTTTTCTTTAGTTCACACAAAACTAGGTTTACTTAAAGGTAAACAATGGTGAAATCACTGATTTGAACAGTAGCTTGAACACGATGATCTTGAGATGATGATGATGTACTGTTCACATTGACTGAGTGTATTTCTTCTCTCGGATATTTGATATATGCTCGAAGAAATATGTTTACTCTTCTAAGCTTTGATTGACGATAATGAATATTAAGTTGTTGAGTTCTTGAGTATTTCAGTAAGTGGTCTGAAATGTCCTCTTGTATGGACTATTTATAACTTTGGAATAGATCCATTATAAATATATTTGTTGGATGGCTGGTGAGCAAAGATCCATTCTGATTGGTCGATTGATTTTCAAGATGCTAGATCCGGATTTTGCTCCTTGTCTGAAGATCCTTGTCGGTTGGTATTTAAATACTTTATCCGATCAGTATTTAAATACTTCTTTCAAATGACATTCTGACTTTAGTGAATAAAGTAGATTCCTTAACAACGGTCTTCAGTCCTATTGGATGAGTGTTATATCCTAACACTTTCAGCCTGTATGCTGTATCCAACATAATATGATCTTATTACTGTAGCTGTAGACTTCAATGATGTAGGCTATCTCCAATGCTGTATGGAAGGATGCTGTATGGAGATTCCGGACAGTATCCATACTTAGCGGTATTTCAAGTCCTTTCGGTATCTTGAGGCAGCTTCTTGTATGATGGTAATTTATCAAAATATTGTTGTATGATGGCTATACGAAATATTGTTGTATGTTGGTAATTATCAAAACAAGGTACAAAATGGTTTATCCCAACACTGCCCGACCGAGAGATCGATTTTTCAACATAGAAGTCGAGAAGACTACCCCACTCATGATTTGGAACTCGCATCCATAGTATTTGCTTTAAAGAAAAGGAGACACTATCTCTATGGCGCTCAATTCACAATATTCACAGATCATAAGAGCCTTAAGTACCTTTTTTCTCAAAAGGAACTTTATATCAGACAAAGAAGATGGGTAGAGTTGTTGGTGTTAGGAGTGTGCCCTCGAATGCCACTCAGAGGATGTTGAGTGAGGGCATTGTACTTGTTATTATGCAATTCATTATTAAAAGGCAAATGAATGTTTCTTTATTTACTGGTAGTTACTGGCATTCCTGACTCGTAAATATATATGTAGAAACTAGTCCGTGTATTTAAGAGGAAAATATTCCACTCCTTATTGGATAAGGGGATCGGCACTGGAAAGGTTTATAGCTCAAATATTTAATTGTTCGCAAGTCGATGAAACTTGACTGGGCGTTAAGTTTATGTGAAGACTTGTATGACGTGTTCTTTGATGTGGAGAGTGCATATCGAACACTAATGGTTAGTGGGAGCACACATTATAGGTATGCTAATTGGATTAGTATACTCGAACCGACTCACCCTCGATTCGTCATACGAATTTCACTCCGGGACAGTTAATGACGGAATCGAAAGGTCGTGATAGGTATTTGTGAACCTTCGACTTGAGGATTTGGTAGGGAAGTGGTTGTGACATTAAGATTTTCATTAGAGTAGTTCGACTCAGAAAACCAGAAGGTGGGGGTCAACCTCGATGTGCGTCTTGACGGGCAAGTAGCAGGTCCTACTGAATACCAAGATAGAATTCCTTCTCCTGTTAGTGAACGGGTTATATGTCCTATGCGGTTATTGGCAGATGATATCATAACTCTTTGGCCAAAGCATTGGAGCTAGTTGTATTGGATACACGAGAGCTAGATGATCTCAATTTGCATTAACTCATGCATAGCATCAAGTACAGATAGGGTTTGACTGACCGTGACCCTATAACTTGATCGGGACATTTGAAAGAAGGGTTTATACGTATACTGGTATTCACAACAGAATGGTTTTTGAATGATCCTAATCATTCGTTCTCAGTTATTGTACAGTGCAGGCCGCAAGGCTGGCTAGGTGGTGCTACTACTCTTTGGTTCCTCCCATTGCTGACTGAGACGGACCTACCGAGTCGCACAATAGGATTGACGACGGAATAAATCGATCTTATTCTCTCTGTATTAATATTAGATATTGGATATTTAATATATTGGACATTGGATGTCTAATTAATTTTGGGACATTGGATGTCTAAATTAATTTATTGGATAAATTGATTTATGGCCTAATGAATTAAATATAATACTGGGTGATTAATTTAATTCATGAATATAATTATTTCTTGGAGAATTAATTATATTATTTTGTATGTGATATTATTAATTAATTGGATTAATTAATTGATATAAATACATCGGAACGGAATAGAATTTATCTGTTTGGACTCGAGAGAGTCCGAAACGGATCGGATTCCTCCGGTCCTTCTAGATGGCCGAACCTAACCCACTTGTGTTCACATTGGTTTTTCTTCCCACCTTAATTGGTGGGAGATCATGACTTTGGTGGAGTAGGTGTGATTATTATTCTTGATTGAATAACACTTGGAAGAAGAATAAAAAGAAAAGAAAGACTCACACTTTGGGGGTAAATGCTACGGTATAATCAAGCAAAGAGAGAGAAAGAGAAAAAATAGTTTTTTCTCAAGAGTTCTTCTTCTTCAATTTTATCTTCTACATTTCTTAGAGAAAAATAAAGAGAGAAAATTACTAAATTTATACACTTAGAGTGATAAATAAATTTAGTAAGTTCCAACTACCTCGTTCTAGCCATATTTTTGAAAGATAACAAGGTAGGAGTTATTCCAGTCGACTTCCGGCGCGTGGCAAGTAGAGGCACGGTGCTTCGGTGCTCAGGATTTCAAAATCTTGGTGAATCGCTTTTGTGGAGGACACCAGTTAATTAACGGACTACGTCGGTATGATTTCGAATCTTCCTTGTTTATTTTAATATTCGTATATACGTAGCTTGATCGATCCTCGTAGGGATTCAGATCGAATTAATTTTCATTTTACCGCTTCTGCTGGGCCTTCATTTTAGGCATCGAATCCCAACAGTTGGAGGATTACCATTTTTCCATTCAAAACCATCCCAGAAAAGCCAATGATGTGGCATATTCTTTGAGTAGAAAAGCAAGTGTGGCGTGATTACTGGTACGCGAATGGCAAGCCTTAAAGGAATTGAGCTATTTAAAGCTTGTAAGTGATAATATCCATGTTTTTTGTGCCACATTATCGTGAAACCAAATTTACTTAATGAAATTCTTGAGGCTCAAGAAAGAGATCCGAAACTTCAAGGTTTGAAAGAAATAAAATGGGAATTCTAGAAGAAGCTCATTGTTCCAAGTACATGATTCACCCACGAGGAAACAAGATGTATTGAGACTTGAAGAAATATTTATGGTGGGTAAATATGAAGAATCAAGTAGCTAAGTTTGTGGCAGGATGCTTAACATGCCAAAAGGTCAAGGCTGAACATCAGCGACCCTTTGAACTACTGCAACCATTAGAGATCCAGGAATGGAAATCGGAAATGATAACCATGGATTTTGTCACAGACTTACCTACGACAAAAGGAGGTTATAACATAATTTGGGTCATCGTAGATAGGTTGAAATAATAAGCACAATTCTTGCGAGTCAAGAAAGATGATAGTTTACAAAACTGGCTAGAACTTATATCTACGAAATAATCCGACTCTACGGAGTGCCAATAGACATGTTTCCGATAGGGATCTAAGATTTGTATCAAGATTCTGGAAAGTCTTTCATAAAAAACTCGGAACATCCCTAAATTTCAGTACAGCCTCTCACTCGCAGACTGATGGACAGTCTGAAAGAACTATACAAACACTTGAGGACATGTTACGCGCTTGCACGTTAGACTTTCAGAGTGATTGGGATAATCACCTCCAATTGGCCGAATTTGCGTACAACAACAATTACCAAGCTATAATTGGAATGGCACCCTACGAGGCTCTATACGGAAGAAAATGAATATCCCCAATTCATTAGGAAGTTGACGATCAATGGATTCTGAAAACAAGTAAGACACGACCACCAGTACCGAGAGTGCCAATAGACATTGTTTCAATAGGGATCTAAGATTTGTATCAAGATTCTGGAAAGTCTTTCATAATGAACTCGAAACATCCCTAAGTTTCAGTAGAGCCTCTTACTCGCAGACCGATGGACAGTCTGAAAGAACTATACAAACACTTGAGGACATGCTACGCGCTTGCACATTAGACTTTCACAGTGATTGGGATAATCACCTTCCATTGGCCGAATTTGCGTACAACAACAATTACCAAGCTATAATTAGAATGGCACCCTACGAGGCTCTATACGGAAGAAAATGCATATCCCCAATTCATTAGGAAGTTGACGATCAATGAATTCTGAAAACAAGTAAGACACGACCACCAGTACCGAGAGTGGATTTGATCGAAGAAGCTAAGGAAAAAGTTTGTTTATTTAAATAAAGAATGCGCACAGCCCAACGTCGACAGAAGAGCTATGCGGACCATAGAAGAAAAGATCTAGATTTTAAGAACAATGATCAAGTGTTTTTTAAATTATCACTGCGAAAATGTTTGATCACTTCAAAGAAGAGAAGAAAACATAGCCCGAGATATGTCAGTCCATTCAAGATCATCGAGAAAATCGGTCCGTTGACTTATCGCCTCGAATTACCCTCCAATCTCACAGGCATGCACGACGTATTTCATATTTCAAGATTGAAAAAGTACCATCCGGACCCTACATATATAATGACCGAAGACATTCCTCCAATTATGAAGAACTTAACGTACACGGAGAAGCCAATCAGGATTATTGATCGATAAGTACAAGAACTTAGGAAGAAAAAAATCCTGCTCGTCAAGTTTATATAGACAAACCACGACCACGATGAAGACGCCACTTGGGAAGCCGAGTAAGAGATGAGAAACTTGTATCCCGAGTTGTTCCAGTAGGAATTTGGGGACGAAATTCTTTTAAGAAGGGGAGGATGTAAAACCATACCTTTTCAGTCCTAAATTATATTCCTACAGTCACTATAATATAATTTGAAATTCAATAAAATCATATTGAATGCATAAATAGAGATTATTAGTATTACTAATTAAGTGTGATCATAACTTATTTATTTATTTCATAATTTCGAAGAATTTTAATAATTATTAAGTAATAAAACTAATTAAATCCAAATAAAATTTTAAATTGTTTATTGGGCTTACAACCTAACATATAACTGCTAGATTAATACATATGGACCTAATACCCATACTTAGTCATACTTGAAGCCCAAATGTACACATAACTTAATAAAACAACATAAGCCCAACCCATTACTCAAATAAACGAATCTACACATTATAATAAAAAAATAAAAAGATTATAACAAAAATATTGAGGCCGGCCATAATCAATAAAAGGGTGAGGGAATCACCTGTGTCTTGTGCATCAACATGTATGTCACATCTTCCAAGTTAAGACCACCATTTCCCCATGTCCACCTTTGACAATGACATATTTAAATGCTTAGAAAATACCCTTTCCCCATCATTTGCCATGCAAAAATTTGCACTTAGAAAGAAAGATAGAGCGGGCCGAAATTAGTGAGGAATAGAGAAGAAAAAAGGAAGAAAAAAGAAGAGGAGGAATAAGAAGAAAGATAGAGAAAGAACTATACCTGAAACCTTAGTTTACATTTTATTCCTACTTTTCATCCTTATTATGATGATGCTTCAGCCGAAATATTGAGGAAGAGGGAGAGAGATCGTTTTTCAACCAACGAGACCTAGAACCACTTCTACCGACAAAAATCGAGGTGAGTGTAAAAATACTTTCTTAAACTCCTTTAAATTCAAGGCTTTTGAACTGATGCATATCTCTTATGAAATTATATGTGTTGAATAATGCATGAATTTATGAAATATTTTGAAGTGCCTATGATATAATATTTTTAAAAATTGTATTGATGTGAGTAAGGAAATATTTTATGGAAATTCATGCATATTACATGTTTATTTCGAAAATTTTGTGAGATGTGCCAAACAAATCAAAAAATCATATGTTATGTGACTGTGTTTGGTGTTTGACTAACTTAATTGTGGCTAAACGGGACTTGAAGCAAAGAAAACAAGCATAAAAGGCTTAAAATATAATTGATTGAAAACTAAGGACTAAACTGAAATGTGAGAAACTTCCGGGATTGGAAATAATATTTATTAGTATGTAAGTATTCTTCTGGTAGCATTTTAGAAAGCTCGGGTATCATTTTATAATTCTAGGGGTAAAAAATTCCAATTCCGCACAATTTTGGGGCCAAATCATAATTTTACAATAAGTTTTGAGATTGAACCTTAAATTATGTTTCTTAACCAGAAATAAATCTTAGTTAAATGCCTAGATAATTCCCATAAAATTTTACAAAAATCGGAACTCACTTCCGAGGCCTAAGGGCCAAAAATGCTATTTTTGAAAAATTCGAGGTCAATTTATAAATTTTATGAAAGTTACGGGTTGAAGTTAAATTTCACATTATTTAAGAATAAGTATTCTGTAACAATCGGAAATTACTTTCCAAAGTGTAGAGATTAAAAACGTAATTTCCAAACACTTTTGGGGCTAAAATGTAAGTTTTACGTAATTACAAGGACAGAATTAATTTGTATGATTCTGGATTAAAAATAAGGATTTTTAAGTATTAGTATTCTTCCCATAATGTTTTATAACAATTGAAATCCATTTTTCAAAATTAAAGGGGTTAAAATTATTAGTAACATTAAATTTGGGTTGAAATGAAAGAAATAAAAATTATGGAATAAAATACGAATTTTCTGGAGAAACTTATAAATTCTGAAATTTGAGGTTTAAATAAACTAACTCATAAAGTTTTACCATCATCCGAATTTACTTCGAAACGTTAAGGTGCTCGAGATGGTAACTTAAGAAAAATTGGGGTGAATATGTAATAATCAACAATTCAGTTTCCAAACTGATTTTTGTGTCAACTCAGCTAACCCAAACTCCTACCGGGTCGTTAGCAATTTGCAATCAATTAACACTAATTTATTATTACGTAAGTTTTAATCAAGTATCCAATCCTTAACGCTCGTGCCACAAATTAAATAGTGGAAACCTAACACAACCAATATATGATAGATCATATCATTAATTGTATGGTTAAAATATCGTGCGCTTGAGCATGCATTGCATTGTGTCTATCTGATACTTATGATTGGTCCGGGAACTAAGTGTTATACAAGCAAGTCGCCACGGACAGGACCGCCTCGAATTCAGTGGGGCAAAGTGCCACGTCTTCGGATGGGGGCCACCTCTTGAGCCCATACGAGACAGAGTGTCGCCTCACAATCCGGGGGCCACCTCTTGAACTTGTAGGATTCTCCTCTAGAATCCCATAATCGAGTCGAGACAGTTAGACCAAATCCTGGATCGAGCTACGCGGCTGTGGTTCTTGATGAGGCTGCTGTTGTTGCCTATCCTCATAACCAAGGAACGAAGTGTTCCGAGGGACCTGGCTCGTAGAATGTGGGATAATCGCGATTATGACACAATCCGAGAGAAAGACCCATGATCAGGATGTGTCCTACCCAGATCAGATATAAAGTGATTGGGCTTAGCGGCCAAACTACCGGGGCGATGATCCAAATACTGGGGCGATAGCCTAAATTGTTGGGAGTCACAAGGAGAGCTTAGGTTGCAAGTCCAAATCGGCAAGTTCTGAATCTAAAGTGTATCGAATGACTGATTGATTGATTGTTTTCTATATATTATCCATGGGGCTTTATACCATAATTTTCTTATAATCAAGATTAATGTACGAAATACCGTGATATTTTTAAAGTAATATTTCTACCATATTGCATTATTTCTTAAATATTGAGGGCATGCCATCACTTAAATTTCTATAAAGAAAACAAGGCACACTAGCACACAACCACCCACTCACTGAGACCTTTTATCTCACCCCACTATTTTTATTTTTAAACTAGATGAACAGTATAATGTTGAAGACGAGACCGAAGAAGGAACCGAGTGACATCGTCGAAGACCTTATGAATCTTGTAATAGACATATTACCTTTTTCCGCTATCGAGACTAATGTATAATCGTATTGTAGTATTATGTCATCTTGTGTAATAATAATAACTTTGTTCCTTTTGAATAAATATTTTCCTCTGCTATTTTACTTAATCGTGGTTTGAGATATTTATTATCATTCATCGTGAGACTCGGTACATTGGGCTGAGTTTCACCTTGTATTATTTCAAAGATTTATTTTGCTTCTGCTATCTACCATTCAAGTATGGTCGTAAATATCGAGTGATTGTACTACCGCATCGCGTCCTCGTCCTACCCGATGTTGGGAGGATGATACCTGAGATCTGAAATAGATAAATTAGTTGTTAAATAAAATATGGAATAGTAATAAGGCATGGAATAAATGACCAAAAAATCAAGTTCCTCTATACTACTACTCGTCTAAACTGCTTCTTTTGAATAGCTTGTGCCTTCTTTCTTACCTCGAGAGTCGTGCCTTTTCTCCAGTGTAATGATGATTGGTGACCTTCTTCTCTTTTCCAACTCAAGCCTGTCGTGTGATGGGGGTTATGGGTAGGTGTTAGACCCTTAACATGGGTGACTCGCTAGGCTCGGCAGGTCGTCGAGTCACTAGGCGGATTGTGCCGACTGGGCATGGCACGACACTAAGGCACGGGAATGAAAAATGATTTGGAGGTTTCTTGGCGGATATGAGGCTTAGCTAAGACATGGAATCAAGACAATCTCATGTTACTTTGAGGTTTTGGGCAGGTTCAAGGCTGGAGGCAGGCGAGTGATTCTTCAGCTTTTCAATGGTCACTGTCCTCACAGGCTTTATTTGTCTATGCCTATTGTAGGGGGGAGGTAGTTACTGAGAGCCATGCCCAAGGGGTGACCCAAGGTGCTCGGCCAAGGACTTGGTAAGGTGCTGGGACTTGCCATGGGATTGGGTCACGGGTCGATACGGAGGTGAAACCCGACCCAAATTGGACCGACCCGATCAGCGAACTCTTCAGGCGCGAACAAGGCCTGGGCTGTGTGCCTACGACCGAGAGGGTTCGACAGTGCTGGGCGGACCTTGTTCGGAAATCGGATAAGTGCGCAAGATGTTGGACATTTGTGCACACTTGTGGTAATTGACTCGGACTATGTGGGAACAAGACTTGGGCGCAAGGGAACACCAGATTTGGCGCGCACAAGATTGGCATTGACGGTTCGAGGTGGTTACGAGTCATAGCAGTTGCATGGGGTAGTTATGAGGTAGTTCCAGGCAACGACATGGCGGAACGGTTATGCAAGCAGTTTTGAGACACGATTGCAAGAAGGTTCCTAGTCATGTTAGACGTGCGGGGGACACGTCATCATACAGGCAGTTACTTGGTGGGTTGCATGTGCTAGGTGGAGTGCTGGGATCCATCAGGCCAGTTGCGGGACGATTACTAGCAAGCGGTTGCGGATGGTTACGGGGCAGTTCCAGAAGACCTTGTACGTGTCAGTACAAGGCAGATGTGGGCAAGTTGCGGGAAAACTGCTCAGGACAAGTGGCTTGGATGCATGGAGATCTTTACCACGTGTCGACATGTGGAGTGTCGAGCTGAACCTAGCGGTTGGGGTTGTCAACTGATGTAGTCCTTTGCTTGGGCTATAAATAGGTGCTTGGTACAATTTTGTAGAGAGAGAGATCCGAGAGCTTAGATCGTGAGGATCTTAGAGAGTTATACAGCGAGGCCTTTTCCTTGTATATTGAGTGTGCAATAATATTCAAGGTTGGGGAATTGTCCCCGTAAATTATGTGTGTGCCTTTGCATGTGTTTATTGTATTCTGCTGCATACTCCTTCAAGCACTAAAGGTGGCCTTGGGCTGTAACTCTGATTATACTAAACACGAGTGCTGTAAGGAAAACACGAGTGTTTGGTGAGGATCGAAGGCTGACTGGCTGTTGTGCGGACAATCAGTGCCGGCACGAGGTTGAATTTCGGCGAAAAATTCTAGCCCCGTTTGGACCCATGACAATTTGGTATCGGAGCCCCGTTGGTGGGTTCTGAGGAAAAAGTTGCTGCGTTATGGCACCTCGAGATGCAAGAGATGCAGATCGCAGAGATGAGATCGCGGCTTTGGACGAGATGATTCAAAGGTTGGAGACTTTGATGGGGCAACCTCCACCAGTTCCAGTTGTAGCAGCAGTTTTTGAACGGATCTCAATGCTAGAGACCGATTTTGAAAAACTCCGTGCTATGGCGGAAGTACTCCAGAAATCTGTGGATGAAATCCCTAATTTCGTGGAAGGAAGGCTCGTTTTGGTTCAAGAGGAGACTAGTTCCATAAGTGAGGCAGTGGATGTCCGGCTGGGTGCAGTCAAGGACGAATGCAGGTTGTTGAGGATGGTTGTTATTGGTTGTGGGAGTCAAGGGAACTTGTCATCTTCATCCAGGTTCAAGATTCCCGATCCAAAACCATTAGGCGGCAAGAGAAGTGCCAAAGAATTGGAGAACTTCCTTTGGGACATGGAAACTTACTTTCATGCTGCACATGTTTTAAGTGAGGAGAAGGTCTCCATAGCCAGTATGTACCTTACCGGTGACGCCAAGTTGTGGTGGTGTATGCGTCAGTCGGAAGGCGCAAATGCCGATCGTGAGGAGATTGGTTTGCGGGAAATGTTAAAACAGGAACTCAAGGAGCAGTTCCTGCCATGTAACGTATCGTGGGTTGCACGTGAAGCCCTTCGTGGTTTAGACACAAAGGGAATGTTCGGGAATATGTGAAACGTTTCAGTACGTTGCTGCTGGATGTGAAAGATATGTTAGAAGAGGACAAGGTGTTCAATTTCATGGTTGGATTACAACCTTGGGCATAAACCGAGTTGAGAAGGCAAGGTGTCAAGGATTTGCAATCTGCCATGGCTGCTGCTGATCGGTTGATGGACTATCGAGTTGGTGGCCCAGGCCCGGAACAGGGAAAGAATGGTGCTGGAAAGGGCAAAGGCAAGTTTGATGGCTTTAGAGCTACTAAAGAAATAACTGTGCAGGCCGATGGATCGTCTCAGTCCAATAATGCGGACCGAACGAAGAAGGGATGTTACATCTGTAGTGGTGACCATCGAATGAGGGATTGTCCAAAGCGGGGAAGGTTGAATGCTATCTTGTGCGAAGAAAATGGCGACGAGGGTGATGCTGAAACTGGTCGGCTTGGGGTAATGCAGTTAGTGCATGAAATGCCGGAAAAGATCCTGAAGAAAGCTCGTGGCGAGGCAGATACTGTGAAGCCTCCGGCCACAATGTGGAACTAATGGTGCTCATCGAGCACCAGGCCAACAGTGCGATCAATGGTTGGCCGAAGGACAAGTCGGTGCGGGTTGATGGCTGATTTGTCCCGGATGATGGAAGATCCTTGCAGATTGTGGTCTGTTCGTGTCAATAGGGTGGTTGATGCGGCTCAAATTTCAGTTTAAGGTGCGAGGTCGGAAAGTCAAGTTGCTTACATGCATGCAAAGACAATTTGTTGCATTTGATAGGAGATGCTATTCGAAGACTTGGATCAATACGTGGTTGAGTAAGGATTTGTTTTCCATACGTTCATATGTTGAATATATTTGTTGGTTCCTACTATGTTTTTCCATTTTTGAACTTGGTGTGTAAAGATGGTAGGATGTGTGTTCTGTGTGAAGCATGTCCAGGTCATGTCTAATTTTGACGAAATGATGCTGTGGATGGTGGCTAAGGTCCTGATTAGCTTGTTATTTTCAGTCGACTGAGAATAACATAAGATATATATATATATATAATCACCATACATATACCAAAATAACATAAGATTATTAGATTCGATAATCCAAAGAGTAGAAGATACCAAATTAATTACTTCCTAATTAACATAATTGTTTTGTGCTACAATTCAAAACAAAATAACAACGCTATGAATAAATAACGAGAAGTTTGGTCAGAATCAAAGCAAATGCTGGGTGGCTGGCTGCTGATAACATATTACTACGAACAAAGCAACTATCACAACCAATAATTACAATATTAATCAAGTACGCAAATGAAATGTGGCCAGCCAGTAGCAGCAAGCAATCAGCTTAGCCATTATTAATAATAATAATCTTGGTCCCCACAATTCAGACTCGGTATATGCAATTGTCGGTAGCTGCAAGAAAGTAAAAGTATCGGTTATAACATCAGTAAAGTAGTTAGTGGGTTAAGACCCGATAATGAACAAGAACATGAAATCAATTACAACCGAACAACAACAGTACATGAGGGACATCTGGGGAAGCCGTCGAGGAAAACATAACTAGTTTAAAATACACACTAAGAAGCACTATTAACATAGAACTAAATGGAAATATCAAATGTAGTGAAACACACACACACACACACACACACATAAGCAGACAAACCAAAAAAGGAAAAAAAGAAAAAGAAATATATGCAAAGAGATGGAAAACATTATAACAAAAATAGCATCAACAACAGTACCCACCACGAAGTTGGAATGGATATGTAGCATAGGACATTTCAATTAACAACATATTTGCCATCATATAAATATAAATGCTTGCTAATCTTAGAAGTTTGAGAAAAAGTGTTACTGGTTGATGCCAGAATTTTGATACAAACTACTTGACAAAATTCCAATTGAACAATAAATGCATTTTTCATGGGAATTGGCGTCCGATCACCATGCAACTACAACAAATTGAGATCAAGAATTTACCCCTCGTGAAGGCATTCAAACTCAAGGGTAGCTTTGTCTGTCTCTATTTCACATATGACATCCCCCACTTCAATCTGTTGGATTCAGAACAGAAAACATCATCTCAACTTACATCTACCTAGACAACTCAACCACACTTAGTGCATGATTTCCTGCAAATTTAATCTGCAGTATGCCAGGAAAATATATGAAGAACCAGTAAATGCAACTGACCTTATCCCCCTCCTCCTTCCTCCATTTAGCAATGTTACCTTGACTCTGTAAAAAAATGGATAAGCACATTAGAATTAACGGATGACTGAGCGAGAAGTTTTATTCAAAGCACAACCCATATAACCCTATTACCATTGTAGGTGATAAAGCCGGAATTTGAACCACTGTATGCTCAGGAAGCTCTGCAATCATTCAAAACTTGAAAATCATTCAAATAAACATGAGCAAAGGAAGCCAATAATAATTCTAAAGCTTTAAGGTTGACATGGACATGATCATCTTTAGCAGAAGTCTCTGAGAGTGAAGAGCCTGCTTTTAGATATTAGAGACTTCTATCCTCCTACTATTTCTCTCCAAAAAGGCTTCCAGAACTCTACTTAAAAGTATGAAGCTGAATAGTAAAGGTTATTTAGCTCTATCTATGGCCAGAAGTTCAAGACTTATGCACTCAATCGCCCAGTTGCTCTCTAAACTCCTTGTATTTTCTTTTTTAGGTCTTGCACAAGGTCATAGGATTAGAGATTAACTCCAACAGAGAGGGTTTCAAAGCCAGAAGCCAAAAATCACCAAAGGCATTCAGCAACAGTCTTCTACACAAAATATGGGCCAGACTCATACGTACAAGCACACAGGTATACAAAAATCAATTTACTTCCCAGTTTGAGTCAAGATATTGATTAACAGAGTTATCTATGCATTCAGAAGTTAAAAGTTGCTAAATAATATTCAACAAAGAACTTTTTCAAGAACATAAATCTTTAGATTACAAGTTTCCAAATTAACTCCAAGCCTAGAGATGAAAATATGGTCCAATAAAGAAAATTAGCAGGAGAAAGGTTATCAAATGGATGGAGCAACATGAATTTGTGGATGGAAGTTCACTTAACCCAGCTTCATCAAGGTGACACCAAAAAATGTCAAAAAAATGAATTTGGATAATAGGTTTATAATTGTGAGAGGAGTTGTACCTGCAGATGAATAGTAGCGGATACCAACTTGAAACTGTAAAACCCGACTATAGTTAGAAAAAGAATGTAACCGCTAAAAGTAAAGCATTGTTTCACCACCAACCTTAGTCTTAGAAGAACCATAATGAATGCCATGACCAATGAAAAAAGTGCTCGCCTGCTGGAATTCATCACAAGTTAATAGAACGAGAAACAAAACAATACATATGCAGATTCAGTTAATTCGATTAATATTAACCCAAGTAAACCCTCTATTTATAATCTTACTTTTCTACCTGAGGCAACATGTAGGAAGATAGGGATGAGAACCACTTTAAGACTACAAGAGGACTATGCCATGATGGAAGTGTTGAAACATATTCCCCACACTAGGACAAAAAAGTTCTGCAATATTGTTAACTATGTGAACTGACCACTCTAGCCTACAACTAAGTACTAAATTTGTCTAAAGTAAACAAACAATTTTTATTACATAAAAAGGGGGAAATATAAGGGCAGGAGAAGTACCAAAATGAATAAAAAACAATTACAAAATAACGCCCCAATCTCTAACAATATCAGACACTAAGAAAGCCTTGAAATATTTGTGAATTGAAACCCACCAAGCTGCCCTAAACTTGATCCTATCGCATAAAATTACAAGGGATTCCTCATTACACTCAGCATGTCAACTTGGATTCAATACAAAAAGAAGGAAGCACAAATGCTGGATTAAAAAATAAAAGAACAATGGACATTGTGATTGCCAATGACATCAATCCCATTCATCTTCGGCTTGGTCTTCCTCAACATTCGGATTATGCTGCAATATGAAGAAAAAAATATATATGTTAAAAACAGAGCAAAGACATACTAAACATCAATATATATGCCTGTCTCTTCTAAACATCATTATTACAATATATATATATATACACACACACACAAACATACACAAACATACTAAATAGGTTATACCTCTTCATTCGGAAAATGGGTTGAGGTAGAAGAAGGGTATGCCGCACTATTTTTACTACCTAAGGCTCCTCCCATTATATCATTCAAAGCCTCATCATCCAAATCTGGGTTTGTTTGCTTCCGCACACATTTTAAGAGCGCTTCTAATCCTTCGACCCTCTTAGACAAGCTATTAATTTTACCAGCACATTCTTTCTTAACAGCAGCAATTTCTTGATTTCTTTTTAACATAGTTGGTGTGATAGTTCTTCCAAAACAGCGCACCCTGCCTGTCTTTTCTTTGCCAAATATTGATTGAAAAGTTTGCCCAGCAAATTTTGTTGAGTTTTGAAGTGAATCCTTAAGCTTATCCTAATAAAAGGAAAGAAGCTAATAGCTTAAATGAATGAAAAAAAACAGGGTTATAAAATTAAGAAGCTAATAACTAAATGAATGAAAAAAAATAGAGCTAATCAAAAGACAAATCACTGTTGCAACTAAGCCTATTTATGAACAACAGGTTGCAACTAAGCCTAAAGTTTCCCAAATCACTGTTGCAACAACAGTGAAACAAATCACTTGCTAAAGTGAAGACAAATCACTTAGACTTACAACAACAGAGTTTGTTTCTGGATCCACTTGCTTTCCTGTTCAGCTTTGGCGAGTGACGATGAACATTTCAGCTTGACATACATCCTCTCCATTCTCCTTTTCTACACGCTACAATAGTTGTTTGAGCAGAAAAAATATTGATTAGGAGAAAGCTTATTGAAATTGGGAATAGAAATTTATAACTCCTAAACAAACACATAAATATACTACTAATTCATTTCGAACTCTAGCAATTTTTTTTGGTCCCATGCGATGCATATATTTCAGCCTAGTCCTATTCACAGCATTTTTCTTGCTAATGTCCTGCATTATAGATAAACAAGTTGAAGATAGAACATAAATAGCAAAATTGAAATCAAGTCAAATAATTATCTTACTTGAAAAGTGGTATTTGACCAATAAGACATCAATTGTCTAAAATGAGCTTCCGATATCATCTCAGGACGATGTCTTAACCTTTCTCGCAAGCTAGAGTATTTAAGAAAATGTTTACTCTTGATTTTGCACTTGTAGCGTCTCCAAGCTTCATTTATGCAACAAAACACTGATTTCTTTCCTTCTTCGGAAATATTGAATTTACACTACAAACAATTTTCATTTCATAAATATTGATATATATATATATATGTCAGCATTTAAAAAAACATGGTAATAATTTGCACATACATTAACATACTCCCATATGCGATCTTTGTAATCAATAGGCAAGGCTTTGAAGTTTGTGAAAGTTAGAGGACAAAAGTCAGAATTCCTCGCCAAAGTGCCCAAGAAAGAGCTCAAGTCATTTACTACTTTAGCAGTGGGCCCAATTGGCTCTCCAGCATCGTCTAATGTAACTTCTGGACGATCGTCAATGGCTCTTGCATGAGTCTTTAAACATTGGGTTGGACCTCAGGTTCTTTTATTACTTGGACCTAGCAAATTATAAATAATAAACACAAATGAAGGAAGGTTGGTTTTGGAAAGTTAGTGCTACAAAAAATCTACCAACTTTCGTATACAAGATATTATTGCATGTAATCATTTTTCTAAGATAGATTATAAATTTGTACCTTTGGTTACATTAGTGTTGCTTTCGAAATTTCATTCTTGGTCTGCATTTCCATCTTGAAACATGGCCTCTAATTCATCTTCTTCATCTTCAATACCAAGGTGTTCTTCATCACCGGTCTCACCATTTTCATGAAGGAACTCATTAATTGACATGGGACAACACATTGGAGTCTTTTTTGCCTTCTTTCTAGGGCTGTTTTGATTGTCACCTGATCCATCATCTTGAGCCATTGCATTTTTGTACTTTGGTTCTTTTGACTTGTACCCAGTAGTTGGCTTTTTTCGATGGGATTATTTTGCCTAAGTGAATTCCATTCTCCTTGCTCACCTGACACATTTGATAACAAAGGTTGATTGATTCCTTTACTTTGCTTGTCAAGTCTTTTAGCTTGGGAACTCATGCTTGATTTGGTCAATGGCTTGTTTACCGCCTTTCTAGTAGTTTCTCGTTGAACATTACATAACTCCCTCTCCGTCAAAGGCTGGTTGCTTCCTTTATTTTGCAAATAATTCATTAATGCAGTGGTTGGTGGCTTGTTTTGCTCCTTTCTTATAGTTTCTTTTTGAAAATTTGATAACAAATTCTCAACCATGGCTTGGCTATTTTGAAGGGGATTATGCTGCCTGCCACGTCTTTCTTCACTTGCAGCCGGTGTGATCAATGGCTGGCTATTTCCTTCATTTTTCTTCAATCTCCTTTGTACTTGGGAACTCATAGATGCAACGTTACTGGTTGTTGGCTTGTTTTTTTCTTTTTTTTTTTTTCAGCTTCTCCATGAACATTACATAACAGCTTGTTCACCTCAGGTTGGCTATTTTGCTTGTCAAGCCTTTTAGTTTCGGAGTTCATAGTTGCAGTGGTCGCCGATAGCTTTTTTTTTCCGTAGCAGTATTTGGCCCACAAACTTTGCGTACCAATGCATCCCGATTCATTTGAAACCTCCTAACCAACTCATGGCTTGATTTGGCTGTTTTAGCCAAGTTCATATTCATGATCAGTTTAGAATTGCTTTCCTCTTGTTTTATGCATGCTAGATTCTTCATTGTCTACCTTAGAGATGGTTGATGGGTACTTCCTCCTGCATCAATGACAAATAATGAACAACTTGGTTAGTAACCGAGAAGTGTGTCACTTAGCAGGGCACAATTGTAATGAGAAGGAGAAACCTAGAAGTTATCAATAGGTTCTACAACAGAAATGGCAGCCTAAAAAACCAGTTACAAAGGAGAATGTTGTTGGTGCAAAACCAGTGCAAGATAATCAGAACAATGGATCTGGAAATGATGGTAAAAGAAGGGAGCAAACTCAACAAAGGGCTAGACCATCAAATGCAGAGAAGGAATGGGAACAGCCTAAGAAAACTATTAGAAATTTGAGTATAAGTCCACATGCTGCTGTTGTTACAACAGGAAATATGAGTATAAGTCCACATGCTGCTGCTGTAATGCTGGAAAAGAAAATCTGCAGCAACGTTTGAATATAAAGCTGAAAAAAGAAAATCTGCAGCAACATTTCAATATATAAACCTGAAAAATAAAATTTGCAGCAACATTTGGCTATCCATTTGGTAGTTTAATATTTGCCATACATTAAGAAACAATTCTAATAAACAATGCTGAACCAATGTAGCTAATGGAAATAAACACTGCATATCAAAACAGAAACATTGTCCTTAACCCTTTACTCGTATAATGAGTAAATATAAACTAGTCTATGTAGTCAAATAGTGTGTCATCTAAATCAGAATCCTCTGCTGGTTCAGCTTCATGCATAACTTGTGGAGGTGCGCCAACGACTGTTCTTGGTAAATCTTCCCTGACCAAGTTAACTTCATCATTACGTGGAGCAGTTGGATTTCTTCTATCATCAAACGGTTCACTTTGATAAGATGCTTGAGCTTCTAATTCTGATACGTCGTCAATCATGTGAAATAAATCTCTAGGGACTGTCTTCATAACATAATGCCTATTGGCTTCAAAAGGATCTTGGACATAAAAACACTGGTGGACTTGAGAAGCAAGCACATAAGGATCATTTCGGCAACACTTTTTGTTGAAGTTTACACATGTAAGCCCATATTTGTCTTCCTCAACCTCAAACCAGTCACACTTAAACAACACAAATTTGCAGTGGCCATAATAATCTAACTCAATTATATCATTAATAACTCCATAGTACGTGACAGGTTCTGTCCTGGGATTTTCATCCTTAGAACTTGCGAAACTTGTAGTTATTGAAACCAAGGTCACACCAAAATTTTGAGTTTTACGTCGTGCATCTCGTTTTCTAGTATGAAATCTATATCCATTGATCAGATAAGCTGAAAACCTCTTTGCAACAGTATTTGGCCCTCTGGAAAATTGTTTCAGTTTAGGTGAAACATCATCTTTCAATGCACGAGTTTTGAACCATTCACGAAAATCTTGACTTTGAGCTCTGGCCTTGGTCCACCTTCGTCTTTTAGTGTGATTACTAACAATGTCACCATGCTCTCTACAATGACAACATTACTAATTACTATTTATCTAAACATGATTTTATAGATGAAAAAGGATAAAACGAATTGAGTTACCTGATGTAGTCTTGAACATCATCACAATTGCATAAGAGGTATCGATGGGCTTGTGCTTTTGATTTGGAATCTAGAGAAAATGGTTTACCCTTTCTCTTCCCACCTAAAGGATGACCGGGGTTTGAAAAGTAATCATTAGTATCACTTTCACCAGGCTCAACAACATCACTGTTTCTACTCTTTCTATTCAAACTTGTTTCCACACTTTTATGCAAATATCTTGAGCAAAAAGTTAAAGCTTCTTGACGAATACCCTCAGCAATAGAACCTTCTGGATGGCTTCTATTACGAACATAAGTCTTTAGCTTACATAAAGCTCTTTATGGGGGATACATCCATCGAAACTGAACCGGACCACCTAACCTGACCTCATTTGCTAAATGAATAGGCAAGTGGACCATTATATCAAAAAAACTAGGAGGAAAAATCATCTCGAGTTGACAAACTACTTCTGCAATCTCTGCTTCCAAGTAAAACAAATTCTCTGGTTGGATAACTTTCTGACAAAGAGCACGAAAAAAGGAACAAAGGCGTATCAGAGGTTCAGCCACTTCATCAGGCATTGTGCATCTGATTGCTATTTGCAACAAGTAATGAAGCATGAAATGAGCATCATGGCTCTTATAACCAGATATTTTTTTTTTCAGCAACATTTACGCATCTTGAAATGTTAGATGCACTACCATCTGGTAACTTAGCAGCCTTTAAAACACCAACAAAAATTGCTTTCTCTTTCGAAGTCATAGAGAAACATGCTTGTTATCCACTAAGTATACTGGATACAGTTTGGGAAATAGTTTAAACAACAAACCGTATGGATTTTAAATCTGAGTGCGTAGCGGAAGTCTTGGATACAGTAGGTTGCTGTGGATATAGCAACTAAATGTATTGAGTATGCTTAATTAATCACAGTAATTAAAACAGTAAAAGCTGAATGTAAATAACACAGTAATTAAAGTGGTTCGAGGTAAACCCCTCTACGTCCACTGGTCCTCCACACAGGAGTAAAAAGTTTATTATAATTACTACGTACACAACTACGTAATTATAACAACACACACAATCAATATATCGTTCACACGGATTGATATAAAGATCTTAGCTTCAACCGTTCACACAGATTGGTTTTGAGCTAATGCTTTGACTTGCTTCTTCATACACAGTTCTGAAGCTTCGTCTTCTTCAATGCAAATCCTTCACACACAGTTCCGGAGAAGCACAGATTGTTTAGTCCACACAGGGCTGTTTGTTCAAAGTATAGAACAGATGGTGAACAACAACTTTGACTTTAAGAGCTTTCAGCTGATGAAGTGTTGTTCAGAATGATGAGCACTGTATATCTCTTTTGATCTGAGTTGCAGTAAGCTTTGGAGATATGTTTTGCTCTGATAATGATTTCGATAGCTTGGGTTTTTGGTAACTGATCTTCAATGCCTTCATAAGATATATATAGTCTTTGAAATATATATCCGTTGAGATGTATCCGTTTGAGTGAGATTTCGTTCCAACGGGATTATGACACGATCCGGATTTAGCGGGATTTTGAACATTTGTTGACTGACAGTATTTAAATACTTTATCCTTGAGTATTTAAATACTTCTTTATTCAACGGGACTTGACTTCTGGAGATTCCTTCTTTGTCCTGTTGTGAGCTGTATGGAAGATAACTGTATTTGAGTTTCAAGACAGTTTCCATACTTGGTCTTTTATAAGACTTCTTGCTGTACTGAAGGGCTTCATAATATGCTTATTCGAGGCAGGTCTTCGATACAGGATAATGCCTCAATGCTTGATCTGATTTCCTTTACTGTATGCAGATTGGCATATATGTCAAAACCTCTTTATCAAATACCATTCGATACAGGGAATGGATATTCCGGCTGTTTCGATACAGGGTTCTTGTTTTCCCAACAATTTCCCCCTTTTTGACAATTTGCCAAGACTTACTTTCTTTAACTTTTCAAGTCTTCTTGATGATGCCAAAACCTTCTTCATGAAGCGATCTTCTTTTGATGTCTTCTGGCAGATTTCTTGGTCTTTCGTCAAAAGGTCTGTCTTAGTCTAAATGATGAACTGCTTCGCAGGCACATTCGATACAGTTAAGGATTATTACAACTTAAGCTTATGATTGGCGCGCATGCACAATCTTACAATGTATTCTAAGCTTACAACTGAAATCATGAACTGTTCGTAGACTAGTTCGTACAGCTTTATTTTCAATCAAGTTATCTAACTTGAGTTTGTTTATCAAACAACTTAAGTAATCATACATCAACACAGTAGATTACGAGTTGTAATATTTCAAGACAAACAAACACTTTTATTGATATTCAAAATAAATTGAGTACATGGTTTGCTGGTTCGAAGGGAAAAATTACAAAGACAAAAATAATATACAAGGATTTCAGTTCCTATAGTGATCTGCATGCCTCTATGGCTTTCTCCCTGGATCATTCTCGGTACCACGCCACCAGTTCTGTAGGGAATCGTTGCCTCGATCCTGGTATATAGGTCTTCCTTCATAGGATCGATCAAAGGCAAGAATCCAGTCTTCTGGATGGGTGATCCGGTCTCCTCTTTTGTGTTTGCTCTTCATATCAAGCTGGAGAGGGAGTTTTCCATCTTCTAGCATCTTCGTGAATTTCTCTGCGGCCTCCGCTAAAGTCTTATAGCTCTTGAAGATGGCGGATTCCCTGACGAGTTTTGCGAAGTATCTCATCAGTTCATTTTTCCTCCATTGCTTCACTTCATCGGCAGTAGGGTTGCGGTTGGTCGGCAGACGAATTTCAGAAGGTCTCTTGATAAGAGTTTGCCATGGGACATTTGGATCATGAAATTCAGGTCGGGAGCCTAAAATCCTAAAACTTTGGGATTGAGGGGCTAGTTTGTTTAGTTCGGAAGTGATGCTGTCTTGAGCGGCCTCGAATTCCCTTTCTTGCTGTATCCTGATTCTCCTAGCAGCTTCTCTTGCCTCTTCCCCCTTTTTGGCTTCATCAAGACTTTTTAGGATTTCTAGTGCAGCATCCTGTTTTGTCTCGATGTTAGACATTCTTTCCACAAGGGAGGAAAGCGTTTGTGACATATCCTTAATGCATTTGTCGTGGGCGCGAAGTTGAGAGCTATTTTCAATCATGGCACATGCGGTCTTGGCTTCAACTATTCGCGTTTTTGTTGCTTCTTCCTTCAGGAGTTGCTCCTGCTTGTCTTCCATGATTTTCAAAGCTTGCTTGAAAACTTCTGGCAGAAGAACGAATGCCTCGACAACACGAGATACTTCATGTTGTAGAGTGGTCATTTCCTCCACATCAGAAGTATGCATCCAATTTAATGCTTTCTCAACGGAAGACAGAGCATTCACTGCATCCTGGATGAATACAGTTTGAAGACCAAGTGCGCGCAGGCGCTCTTTCCTAGCGGCAGAAATAGGAGAATCTAGTTGAGCAAAGTCTTCAGAGCTGTTCAACCTCCTTACGTTCATGGTTGGGCGTGAAGTAAGTTGGACATCCTCAGGTTCGATACCGTCCTCGGATTCCACGGTTGAAGGGCCGGGAGCAGCTGGTTCTAGTTCAGCGACAGGGGGTTGAGTGGCTTCCTGTTGCGAATTTTCTTCAGTGGACAAGGCTACAGGAGGGATTGAATCCTCCTGTTGTTTTTCAGGTACGACCTCTTCTGTGGCAGCAGGCTCAGGTGCCTGTTCCAAAATCGCTTCAACTTCCTCGACTGGAGGGACTGATTCCTCTTCGTCGGGAATGTTCTCATGCTGTGGCGAAGGGGGATTGTTCTGGGTTGATGGCCCTTCGTCGCCTTTGGGTGGAGAGGCGTCTCTAGCTTCAGCCTCTTCACGACTCATCCTCAGACCAGCTTGAAAAGCATCGTCGTCGTCGTCTGAGTCATGGTCATCGTCTTTTGGATTTGCGGGAGAATATTCTGACTTGTCCTTTCCTTTCCGTCTAGCGTCAGATTTCTGCATCAGATGGCTTTCAATCAGCTCCTTGCAGAAAGAATTTTCCCATCGGATCAGGGCTTCAATCTCCATTGAGTCCGTCACTTCTGAGACAAATTTTTCTTCTTGGCTCCAATCGCTCCAGTTGTACAATGTTTCGTACGGAGCTAGCCTGTAGCCTTTCCATGTGAGAAATCTTTCGTAAGCCTATTCAATTTGAACAGAAAGAAGGGTCTTATGAATGATAGAGTCGGGGGAGGGACTACGTACAACGTCTGGAGATGCTGTCGCGAGGGATTCCTGTACAGGTATGGGATCCTGTATGGAAGTGGGACTCGTTACAGGGGATGGTGCCCTGAAGGAAGATGGATCCTGTACGGGTGTGGGATCCCGCAAAGGAGAAGTAGCTGTTGGCTCCAAATGGGCAGCCGACTCGCTAAAGTCTTTTTCATTGGCAGATATCTCATTATCCGTCCTAGCCGCCAAAGGCTCAGGATCTACTGTCGATACAGTAGGAGACACCTCTTCCACAGGGGTTGGGCCCTGGGGTTCTTCGTTAGTGGGTTGAGCCACGGGGGAGACTTCCTCAGAGGGCTTGGCAGATTTGACTTTCGAAAGCCTCCTAAGTCTCTTCTTGGGCTTCTCACCAGTAGTGGGTTTCTTGCTGTGAGATCTTTTTTTCTTCTTTGAAGATTCCACTTCCTGGAACTTCAAGGATTCATCTCGTGGATCTGCGGAAATGGGCATACTTCCAGTTTTTGGCTGGTTGCAGACCATCGTGGTTTGATTATCTGTGATGGCTTGACGCCTCCTAGGTATATCACAGGGTTATTCTTCTTAGCATCGGCGGATTGCGGCAGTCCGCATTTCGTCGAGATATGGTTTAGCATCAAACCAAACGATCTCTTAGGTGGCGGTTTGCACACCTCCTCTTGCAGCGTTTCAGGATTATTTGGCACCAATTGACCTTTTCACAGGTCAGAATAGCCACCATCATCCTAAACCTCAGGTTGGTACACATTTCGAACGCACCGGTTCGATTCTCAATTATCCTGCAGCAAAAATCATGAAGATATACATATGGAAGACAAAAATTTTTCTTGTGACATGTAGTCTGAACCATGTCAACAACTTTGGACCCTGTGAATAGTCCATAAAATTTAGTGATCAGCTCTTGAGACCCGAATGTCTCAAGTTGTTCCATAGTCAGGCCATCGTGGGTAGCTGTAGATGTTCGAGCGGTCGTTATTAATACAGATCTCAACTTCCTGGATTGTAGCGGTGATGTTGGCAACATGACCTCCTTGGGCCAATGACAGAAAACGTACGGCGGCGTTGAGGTAGAATTCCTCAACTAGATGTGCATCGTACTTATCAGCAGTCTGACTTACAAAGCGATAAAGGCCTTGTTGACGAAGTCGAGTTATGATGTACTCCATGGGTTCTGCGTCGTTGGTTTCAGACAGAATGCGCTCAATGATAACAGATCTCGAAAAGATCCGACCATCAATGATGTTAGCAGTCTTCTTCAGAGTAGGAGAAGAGGTTTGTCTAGCCATTTGATGATGACTTAATAAAAAGTGCGAGAAAATAATCGAAATATGCAGTAAAATGCAGAAAAGTATGTAGGCTGTTTTTGCTTGAGAACTCTTGAATTTGCAGAAAGCGTAAATCGTCTCTAATGGCAGATTCAGTCCTTTTATAGTTGGGCGGCGAAATAGGGTTTTGCAGAGTACGAATCGTCAGATTTTAAGAGATGGGAACCGGTTTTTGAAATCAACGGTTAAGATGGACTGAGTGTAACTGGTACGCTAATCCATTAAAATGTTTAAAAAATGAGCGGGTCCCATTTCTGACATTTGTGTCACCCTAAATGCCTAAAATGGCGGTTTTGAAACAATAAACAATTTAAAACATCGCGGCTTTTGAGATTCAGTTGTCCAGATGTCGTGTAAGGCATTTAATGTACATGACGTTTGACATAAAAACAGGGCACGTGGACAAAAATCATTTTAAAAAGAAATAATATGATATTATATATATATACTGAATCGAAATCCTATAGTATGTGCTGTTTCCGCGTCGATACAGCGTTCCCCCTTAAAAAGGTACATATAGGTTTTAAATTCCATACAACAACTTAAGGATTAATGCTGTATTCATGGGTCCTACAGTATTCCCCCTTAATTATTGCACACGTCAGCTGTAGGATTCATATGTCTTCGCTCGCTACAGTGCTATATTGACGATTCTGAGTGTACAAATAATTAACGTTGGATACTGTATTCTTGGGTCTTACAGCGTTCCCCCTCAATTTGTTGAGTAAAAACAGTAATTTACTTACAGGGAGTCTGGCTGTAGCATTCCCAATTCTTGTCTGAGCATGTTGAATCTTGCTGTGTCGAGCGGCTTGGTGAAGATGTCGGCCAGCTGAACGTCTGTATGAACTTTTTCAAGGCGAACATCCTTGTTCTCGACGTGATTCCTTATGGTGATGCTTCATGTTGATATGCTTAGTGCGCGAGTGCGGGACGTGATTGTGTGTGATTGCAATTGCACTCGTCTTTGTCACACATGATTGGAGTCTCTCTCGGCATCGATTCCATAGTCGACATTATTCTTGCATCAAAGGATCTGCATCAAAGAACTACCAGCAGACATAGTACTGCGATTCGGTAGTGGAAAGAGAATTAGCCAATTGCTTCTTACTGAACCAAGAAACGAGTCTAGGTCCAAGAAAGTGACAAGTTCCACTTGTACTCTTCCTATCTAGCTTGCAGCCTCCGAGATACGAGTCGCTGTATCCAGCTAAATCGAATCCGCCTTCCTTAGGATACCAAAGTCCTGCATCGACTGTTCCTTTAACGTACTTCAGGATTCGTTTAGCTGTATTGAAGTGTGATTCCTTAGGTGCAACTTGATATCTTGCACACACTCCAACAGCAAACTGGATATCGGGCCTGCTAGCCGTTAGGTACAGGAGCGAACCAATGAGCTTCCTGTAGAGTGATTGATCAAACGGCTTTCCGGCTTCATCAGCACTAATTTGCATGGAAGTGCTCATGGGGGTTGGCGAGGATTTGGATGTGTTCATTCCAAACTTGTTGAGAAGCTCCTTGCTGTATTTTTCTTGGTTGATGAAAATACCTGTAGGCATCTGCTTTACCTGCAAACCTAGAAAATAACTAAGTTCCCCCATCATACTCATTTCAAATTTACTTTGCATGAGATGAGAGAACCTTTGACATAGAGCAAGGTTAGTTGAACCAAAAATAATATCATCCACATAGATTTGCACCATAAGAAGGTCATCACCTTCATGTATCTTGAACAAGGTCTTGTCCACAGCACCTTTCTCAAATCCGTTGTCGGTTAGATACTGGGACAGGGTTTCGTACCAGGCTCTAGGGGCTTGTTCAAGTCCATACAGCGCTTTCCTTAGCCTGTAAACTAGATCGATACCGTCTGTGTTGGCAAACCCTGGTGGTTGTTCAACGTAAACTTCTTCTGCAAGATCTCCATTCAGGAAAGCACTTTTGACGTCCATTTGGTATACAATAAAACTCTTATGGGCGGCAAAGGCAAGAAATATCCTGATGGCTTCTAGTCTCGCTACAGGGACGAAGGTTTCATCATAGTCTATGCCTTCTTCGTGACTATAGCCTTGTGCTACTAGTCTGGATTTGTTCCTTATGATAAGTCCATTTCGATCCTTTTTGTTTCGAAATACCCATTTGGTTCCTATAACCGATTGATGTGTTGGTCTGGGTACAAGATACCATACATTGTTTCTTTCGAAACCGTTAAGCTCTTCTTCCATAGATGTTATCCAATGAGAATTATTAAGAGCGTATATGGTCGAAACAGGTCCGGACTGGGCTAAGAATACAGAAATAGTGCACATATTGAGTCTTCTAAGCTCGGATTGAGATTTCTATTCAGGAAACTGTGATATCTCAGCATCAGATTCTTCTTGTGCACAAAGTACATTTCCTTGTGTACTCTGTATTCTCCTACGAGTAGAAACACCAGCATTTATGTTTCCAATGATCAGCTCTTGCGGGTGATCTCTCAACCATCTTCGGTCGGGTTCTAATTCAGGATCCCGTACTGTATCGAAAGATTCTGTGGATACAGCTTGACATGCGGCATCGGCTTCATCCACATCGATTCTTACAGCTGCGGGGTTGATTTCTAAATCAACTACAGGTTCTGTGGGAGTTGGAGGATCCAAGATAGATAGATGGTGAATGTTCTGAGTGATATCATCTACTCCTGTAGGGTCAAGGTGTGGTTCGTCAAACACTACATGAACTGTTTCCTCGATCGTCAGCTTCCTTTTATTAAAGATTCTGAAAGCTTTGCTGACGGAGGAGTATCCTACGAATATTCCTTCATCTGATTTATCATCAAAGGTTCTAAGTTGGTCTTTCCTATTATTCAATACATAACACCTGCATCCAAAAATGTGGAAATACGAAACTAACGGAGTTTTGTTGTTTCATACCCCATATGCTGTTTTGTTGTGGTGCTTGTTAACGATACAACGATTTTGAGTGTAGCATGCTGTATTGTTTGCTTCACCCCAGAAACGCTGTGGCAATTTGCTTGCGGCAATCATTGTCCTTGTTGCTTCTTTCAACGTCCTATTCTTTCGCTCGGCAACACCATTTTGTTGAGGTGTACGGGCAGCTGAGTATTCGTGCTATATTCCATTCTCCGAACAGTATTGCTCTATAAAGCGGTTAGTAAATTCTGTACCTCTGTCGGAATGAATCCACACGATACTCGATGCCTTTTCATTTTGCAACTTTCTCAGGAGCTCGGGTAGCTTTGATGTTGTTTCCTTCTTCTTGCTAAGAAAGATCGTCCAAGCATACCTGGAATAATCATCAACAACAACCATGCAGTATTTCTTACCTCCCAAACTTACTGGGTCTACAGGACCGTAGAGATCCATGTGTAGCATTTCCAACACTCTTTGGGTTGAAAGGTAGGATTTGCTCTTCAGGGTTGACTTGATTTGTTTACTTTTCTGACATGGTCCGCAGACGCTGTCCTTCTTGAATGACACATTTGGCAAACCTCTAACCATTCCCTGTCTTGAGAGCTTGTTGATTGTCTTGAAGTTGACATGAGACATCCTCTTGTGCCATAACCAGCTAAGATCTGCAGTGCCTTTGGCAACAAAGCATGGAATTGAGGAGCTCATAGGCTTCCAGTCAGCAATATACATATTAACTGATCTGCTTCCTGTAAGCACAGCTTCCTTGGTTTGGATGTTCTTGACTCTACAGCGATCTATATAGAACTTCACCGAGAACTGTTTACCACAAAACTGGCTAATACTAAGTAGATTATACTGTAAGCCTTCAACATATGCAACATCGGTGACTTTGAATTTCCCGACAAGTAGGTTTCCTTTCCCTCTTGTTCTTCCTTTAGATTTATCACCGAAACGAACTTTTGGACTGCAACCTTCTACAAAATCTGATAGCTTGCTCCTATCTCCGGTCATGTGTCGAGAGCATCCACTATCAAAGTACCTGGTATCCTCCTCGAGAATGTCCTGTAACAAAAAGATTAAGTAGATTTAGGTCCCCTTTGATTTTTGGGTCCATGATTGTTAGTTCCTCGTGGTACCCAAGTTTTCCTCGCAGCAATTGGTTTACTGTAGGACATACTTGGTACAGTGTTTTGATATCTACGGGGGGCATATCCGTAGTTGTTATAACCATGATAATTATTATGCATAAAAAATTCAGGGTTATTATTATTAATCCAGTACGAGTGCCGTCTTGGAGGTGGAGCCATTTTCTTAGGCCTAACAACTTGCCTTCTGGGTCTCCAGTTGGATTCCCAATGCTGTTGTTGATATTGAACCGGCATCTACTGTCTCGAGGGATAACGAGGCTCCTGTATCCAATACCTCGGCGTGCTGTACTGATAGTGCTGCCGTGCGGGCTTTTGGTGGTTGGATACAGCCTTCCTTCTGAACGGCTGTTGGCGTTGTTGATATGCTCTGGGAGCATGCTGTTGAGTGCGCCTCACAAGTTGGAACGGCTTGTGATTCCGCTGTCTGGAATAGGATTGCGGGGGCGGAATAGCAGCCTTCGGTTTTCTCGGTACAGCAGGTTCCTTCACGGGACTAGGGATTTCTTTCGATTCTGGAATGTGTTCCACACTCTTGACGAACACTGTACTAGTTTTCCCTTTGTTTGAACATGAGCTGTATCCTAAGCCACTTTTATCATGAGCCTTTTGCCCAGTGTTCAGAATTTCTTCCATTCTTTTGGACGATTTCTCAAACGATTTCAGAATGGTCTCAAGTTCAGTTTCTCGCTTTTCGAGAGTTGTGATTTTGGCTTGTAGTAGAACCAAATCCTTTGTCTTGCTCTCGTTGTGAGTTTTAGCCTCACTTAGTTCATGAGCAAGTTGATGATTGCTCTCCATGAGTTTTTCAAAATCGACCTTGCTGGTTTCACAATCAAGAGACATATTTTCATAATTTATTTTCAGCAAGTCATTTTCATCTTTCAGCTCTAAATTAGTTAATTGAAGCTGTATATTCTCAGTTTTTAGAGTCTCATGGGCCTTTTGAATGTTTTTGAATTCATTCATCATGTTTTCGAAAGTATGAGATGCATTTGACGGAATAGCTGAGGTTGAACTTACCTCATCGTCGCTGTCTTCACCTTCTGGAACGTCTTTGGCCATAAAGCACATATATGCTTTATCATCGAACTCATCGTCAGATGAATCACTTTCAGTGACCACCTGAAGACATTCTGCTGATTTGGATGGTGTGGGGGAGGCTTCTGATTCTCCAATCAGGGCCTTGAGCTTGTCTTTCCAAGCACGTCTTCTTTCATCTCTCTCTTGTTGCTCGGCCTCCGGCAATCTTTGGACTTTGGGATGAGGACATTTATTTGCATAATGCCCAGTTTCTGCAATTATAGCACGAGTTAGCATCACCGGATGATGTTTCGGTACTTACCTTGTGGACGTGTTTGGGCACGTAGGAGTCTTTCAGATCGTTTGATGAACTTTTTGAATTTATGCATGAGAAGCGCCATTTCATCTTGAGACAGGATGTCGTCGTCCTTTGTCGGCATTCTTGTGACTAGGCTTCGACCGGGCATGCTTTGTGTCGGCCGGTTCGATCTGGCTAGAGCTGTGACTTTTGAAGGAGATTCTTCAGCTTTCTCTCTTCTGTCAATGTCATACTCAAAAGCTTTGATGTCAAAGAAGTGATCAAAAGTAGATATTTCATTAAGATTACAAGATACATGCATAGCTGTGGTCTTAATGTCCCATCGGGCTGGGAGAGATCTGAAAATTTTTAAGTTCTTCTCCTTTTGGGTATAAATTTTGCCCAACGCTTCAAGTTCACCGACAATACCAGTGAATCTGAGGTCAAGTTCCTCAAGTGTCTCAGTTGGTTTCATTTCAAAAGATTCAAATTGCTTAGTCAGTTTTGAAATCTTGTTTTCTTTTGAGAGCTCAGTTCCCTCACAAATCAACTTGAGTTTATCCCAGATTTCTTTGGCTGTTTTGCCGCTCTTTACCTTCGAGAACGTGCCTTTGTCAAGAGTGACAAATAACGCGTTCTTAGCTACGTTGTCAAGGTTTGCTCGCTTTCTTTCATCTGTGGTCCATTGTTCGCGATCCTTCTCGAGCATCTCCGCATGGGCTTGGCCTTCAATCCTTGCGGCCGTGTTCACCTTCATGATCTTGATGGGACCATCCTGTATAACAAAAATCATCTCTTCGTGCATTGCTGCAAGATGAGCCTCCATTCTAATTCTCCACTCGTCAAATTCGTTAATAGAGAACATAGGGACTTTGTTAATCATAGAAGTATCCATGTGATGAAACAGGAATGAAAGAGACTGTTTTGAAAGTAAGTGATTTTGGATCTGATTCGGTTAAAAATACGACTGATTCTTTTTAGAATCAACCGCTCCGATACCACTTGTTGGCCACTAAGTATACTGGATACAGTTTGGGAAATAGTTTAAACAACAAACTGTATGGATTTTAAATCTGAGTGCATAGCGGAAGTCTTGGATACAGTAGGTTGCTGTGGATACAACAACTAAATGTATAGAGTATACTTAATTAATCACAGTAATTAAAACAGTAAAAGCTGAATGTAAATAACACAGTAATTAAAGTGGTTCGAGGTAAACCCCTCTACGTCCACTGGTCCTCCACACAGGAGTAAACAGTTTATTATAATTACTACGTACACAACTACGTAATTATAACAACACACACAATCAATATATCGTTCACACGGATTGATATAAAGATCTTAGCTTCAACCGTTCACACAGATTGGTTTTGAGCTAATGCTTTGACTTGCTTCTTCACACACGATTAAAGCTTCGTCTTCTTCAATGCAAATCCTTCACACACGATTAGGAGAAGCACAGTTGTTCACCCACACATTTGTTTGTTCAAAGTATAGAATAGATGGTGACCAACAACTTTGACTTTAAGAGATTTCAGCTGATGAAGTGTTGTTCAGAATGATGAGCACTGTATATCTCTTTTGATCTGAGTTGCAGTAAGCTTTGGAGATATGTTTTGCTCTGATAATGATTTCGATAGCTTGGGTTTTTGTTAACTGATCTTCAATGCCTTCATAAGATATATATAGTCTTTGAAATATATATCCGTTGAGATGTATCCGTTTGAGTGAGATTTCGTTCCAACGGGATTATGACACGATCCGGATTTAGCGGGATTTTGAAGATCTGTTGACTGAAAGTATTTAAATACTTTATCCTTGAGTATTTAAATACTTCTTTATTCAACGGGACTTGACTTCTGGAGATTCCTTCTTTGTCCTGTTGTGAGCTGTATGGAAGATAACTGTATTTGAGTTTCAAGACAGTTTCCATACTTGGTCTTTTATAAGACTTCTTGCTGTACTGAAGGGCTTCATAATATGCTGATTCGAGGCAGGTCTTCGATACAGGATAATGCCTCAATGCTTCGATACAGTTTCCTTTACTGTATGCAGATTGGCATATATGTCAAAACCTCTTTATCAAATACCATTCGATACAGGGATTGGATATTCCGGCTGTTTCGATACAGGGTTCTTGTTTTCCCAACAATGCTTTTGCAAGCTGTACAAGGCCATCACCAATATCTTGTGGATGAAGATTCTTTCTGATTCCATATCTTGTAAATCATAACGAGCTTCCCGATGATCTTTTGTCTTCCCTGAGATTTCCAAAAGAGTGACAATAATCTTATCGATATGTTTTTTTCTATGTGCATTACATCAAGATTATGACGTAAAGAAACATAGGCCCAATATGGCAATTCAAAAAAGATCGACAACTTCTTCCATGGCCCATCAATTTTTTTCTTGCCCTTCTTCCCAAAAGCATTAATGAAAAATTCTAACTCTTGTAACATATCTGTCCCTGTTAACAAAGTTGGGGCAGTTCTAAATTCTTGTTTTCCATTAAATGATTTTTTGTTAGATCTCCAAGGATGATCCATTGGCAAAAAAACACGATGATCCATATAGCACGTCTTATGACTATGTTTCAAATAAATCGAAGAAGTGCCATGATTGCAACATGCACATGCAAACTTCCCTTTCGTACTCCAACCACACAACATAGCGTACCCAGGGTAATCACTAATAGTCCACAACAAAGCTGCCCGCATTTGAAAAGTTTGATTTTTAGAGGCATCATATGTCTCTACTCTCGGTTCCCATAACTGTTTCAACTCCTTGATCAAGGGTTGAAGGTACACATCGATGTTATTTCCAGGTGATTTTGGTCCTGGAATCAGCAACGACATCATAGTATATTCGGACTTCATGCACAGCTACGGTGGAAGATTGTATGCCATCAACATGACAGGCCATGTACTATGAGATATACTCATGGTCCTAAATGGATTGAATCCATCACTGGTCAAGCCTAGTCTTAAATTACGACAGTCAGAAGCAAAATCGGGATAAAGGTTGTCAAAATCCTTCCATGCTTGGCCATCAGCAGGATGCCTCAATTTCCCATCCTTTGTACGCTCTTCTTCATGCCACGACATTGACTCCGCTGTCCTTGAGCACATAAACAGCCTTTGAAGTCTTGGAATCAAGGGAAAGTATCTCAAAACTTTTTCAGGAACTTTATGCTCTTTTTTTGGTTCCTCAAACTCACAATCTATATGAGGGAATTCCTTCCACCGTGAAGCCCCACAAATAGGGCAGGAATCATATTTCTCATGCTCTTCCCAAAATAAGACATAATCATTTGGGCAAGCATGAATCTTTTCATAGTTAAGGCCTAAGTCTTTAATCATTGCCTATGTTTTGTTAAAAGATTCAGGAATGTTTAACTCAGGAATGACTTCTTTCAATAATTGTAAAAGAGCACTAAATGATGCATTGGTCCACCCATGGCGACATTTTAACAAATACATTCGAATTGTAAATGACAAAGTGGAGAAGTTTTTGCAGCCTGGGTATAATTCTTGTTTTGGCTCATGAACCAAATTATAGAATTTTGTTGCATCTTCATTAGGACCCTCGTTGACACCCTCTGCTTCTCTCACATCCCTAAACGTGTCATACAGTAATCCATCAATGTCATCAAGTGTGTCCTCTTGATCTTCCATCTCACTATCAAGGCCTTTTGTGAATGCTAATCGCTCTCCATGGTTCACCCAAACATCGTAGCCTTTCAAAAATCCAGTGCCTATTAAATGATCATATATCACATTTCGTTTTGCCCAACAACGATTTCTACACTTAGCACAAGGACATAATATCTCATCCCCTTGCGGTCTTCCTTTAGTGTATGCAAAATCTAAAAAAGACTCTACACCATTGATATATTCTGGACTGAACCTTGCTAGTTTAACCCACTCTTTGTCCATCACTATCAATCTAATAAAAAAGTGATGAACATGTTAAGTACTAGGTTAAAAAAAAAGTATTATAATTAAAAACTATATCGTCCAAGGATTTAAAATTTCATGACCCACTTTCAAGATTTATACAACTTATTCATAATCTTATGCAACAATGTTTTGTGTACTTATGTTACTTGATTTGAGCCATCCCATCCACGTTCGCTATACAGTAGTGGCTGAAACATTCTTAACCAAAAGAACAACCAAAGAAACAATAAGCAAATTATTAAGCAATGAAACAGTAACCATTTCATTATTAACCAAAAAACAAAGAAAAATTAAAAAAAAAAAACAGAGAAAGATAACACTGCCCCCACTCCCATTTCCTTCTAGTGAAATATCAGAATACATGTTTTTCATTATCTGTTTGTCTTATCTACTTTTCTTGCATTTCATGCTACTCTATTATTATAGAACAACGACCAACCAGTAATATTGGCAACTAAAATGTTATAAAAATACTAACAGAGGTGAACAATATTGCAAATATCTAAAATGATCACTCCAATTGCTAACAGATTGCTACAGTTGAAAAATATTGCAAATTCGATGGGTTTTACAAAAACAATCATTGACTGCAAAATATCACTCCCTCACCGTATGGAAGGGGATTTCCAGATATGGGGTTTGGGGATATAAAGCATTATTATGAAAAGAGAAATGTTGCTACTCACCGTATGGAAGTCGAAGTCTGAGAATGGAGTGCAGGCAGAACTGAGATCGTGCGATTTGGGGAGGTAGGGCGCGATTGGAGGCTGAGCACGGAGTCACAGGCGGCGGCCGTAGGGAGCCTGTGTGCGGTGATTTATTTGAGCGGTCGTAGGGAGCGCCGCCGGTAAAGGTGATTTGGGGGTTGGGATGGAAGATGATGTCGTGTTAGATTAGATATTAATTAAGTGCTGGGATGAAGTTTAAGTGTTGGAATAATTAGAACAGTGTTTTCAGGGTTTTTAATGAAGTTTAAGGCAACACTCATTTTTATCACATTATTTAACCGTTGCCTTACACAATACCCGTTGCTTATTCATATTTAATTAGCAACATGCAAAAAACTGTTGCTTATTCCATCTATAGGTAACAGTTTTCTACCCGTTGAATTTTTTAGTGTTGCCTAAAGTCAAACTCGTTGCTTATTCATATTTATTAGCAACATAAAAAAAACCGTTGCTTATTCCATCTATAGGCAATAGTTTTCTACCCATTGAATTTTTTAGTGTTGCCTAAAGTCAAAAATGTTGTAGTCTTGCTTCCATTATACTTGGAATGATTAAATAGTTGAACGATTGTTTCACATAGTAAAAACAATGCAGAAAGCCAACAATAACACAAACAGGAATAGAAATTATAGTAATACAAACCAGAACAGAAAATATAATGAAAGTAATAAAACTTGAATTATATAATTTCCACATAAAAAGCTTGTCCGGATAGTAAAGAAGTAAAAGGGTGAAGAATTACCGGCTATCGAGATCTGACAGGGCCGAAGGGTCAAAGGAATTTCTTAAGGACGAAAGGTTTTCTCCTGTACGGACGAAGGCAATTTCTGACGAAGAGTTCACATCTACGGCTATGGAGTTAATGCCTGCTTAACCATGCCATGAAAGATTTCAAATAGAACGGCTCATATGACATTTTTTACAGTCATTGTCAAGTAATTCAAGCATAAGAACTAACATAGCCAACCGAACTATAGAAACAAGCACTCCCGAATCAAGCCTTCAACACCCCTGCACCTGAGAACACACGAATACGCAGCCATGACATTTAAGAAGCTGAGAAAAAAGAATCCTTGTATGAAATAATAATTCTCATAGGCATGCTTACCATTATTCACTTCATATTTGACTTCGTAGCCTGTATTCCACACAATATATTTCATCCCAATCGCGAGGTTCTTGTAAAACTGCATAAGGAATAAAGATGTCAAAATTGAACACATATATGTATACATGAAAAATAAAATAAAAAGTTAATCTGATGATATTGACCAAACATATGAAGATAATTTTGATAGATGACCCTTGCACCTATATTTCTCCCCGTGCTTCAACTGAGAAGAATGAACACAAAAATAAAATGAAAATAATTTTGACGTGTGTTGACGCGTCCACAATGAGATCAAAAAAGCAAATAAGGCGCTTTAGGGACTTATTTTTGAATTTCGATTGATTCGATTCGATGCATTCGATTGATTGATTCGATTCATTTGATTCGATCAGCTTCTTCTTCTTCTTCTTATTATTATTAGTCTTAATTATTATTATTGTTATTATTACTAATAATATTACTATTATCGTTGTTGTTGTTGATTATTATTATTATTATTATTATTATTTACCCTTAATAATTATTTCAGTTTAGTCCATTTCAGTTTAGTTCAGGTCCATTCGATTGATTCGATTCGATTCGAGTCCATTCGATTCGATTCGATTCGATTCGATTGATTCGATTCGATTCGATTGATTCATTCAGTCCAAAAGAACAGAGCCCAAGTTTCCATGTCAACTCCGAAACAAATGGTTAGTTAGCCGGCCGGCCATTCGATAAGCTCGGTGATTGATTTTGCACAACAGAACGGTTTTGTCAGAGGGGAGAGGGTTTTCTCAGAGTTGTTCTTTTTTCTCTCACAATAGGAAATAACGTACTGGTTTCCGTTACTTTGGGTTAGATTTCTTGCTCATAAAGATGATACATTTACTGAGTTTTCAAAATAATGCCGGTTGGTAAAAATGAGAAAAATCTATCCATCATTTCTATTCGAACCGATCATAGAGGAGAATTTGATTGATCTCCAATTGAAACTGTGTGAAAATATGGAATTAGTCATAATTTTTTAGCTCCTAGAACTCCTCAACAAAATGGGGTCGTTGAAAGAAAAAATCTCTCATTGGAAGAAATGTCAAGAACAATGTTAAAGGAATATTCCCTTTTGCAATATTTTAGGGACGAAGCTATTTTTACAGCATGTTATACAATCAACTGGGTTCATATTCGTAAAGCTCAATTATGAAATTTGGAAAGGCAAAAAACAGAATAATGGTAAGGAGAATTTGGGAAAATTTGATGCAAATTCCGATTCTGGTATATTTATAGGCTATTCTCTAAATTGCAAAGCTTTTCGTGTCTATAATATTAGAACAAATAAGGTTGAAGAATCCATTCATATTAAATTCAATGATATGATCTCACCCCCGAGAAAGGTAGAATGTTTTGATGATACAAGTACACTTCCGGGCTCTCATCCCTCAAATGAAATGATAAAGATTTATGAGTCTAAAAAAATGATGATTTGCCTAAAGAGTGGAAGCATAATAAAAATCATCTAAAAGATCTTGTTATTGGAAACATCGAAGATGATGTTCAAAATGAAGAAGAACTCCCGACTCTATAAATCATTTTGCCTACATATATGAAATTTAACCTGAAAATGTGTCTGAAGCTCTAGATGATGAAAGTTGGGTAATAGCAATGCAAAAAGAGCTTGCATAATTTGAGCACAATAATGTTTGGAATTTAGTTCCAGTACATAAAGACAAAACCATTATCGGAACCAAATGGGTGTACAAAATCAAGCGCGATGAAGACGGATTCCTAGTGAGAAATAAATCTCGTTTAGTTGCCCAAGGTTACAATCAAGAAGGTCTTGAATATGAAAAAATCTTTGCACCCGTAGCTCATTTTGAAACCATCAGTCTATTATGTGCATTTGCAGCTCACAAGAAGATTAAGCTATTTCAAATGGATGTGAAAAGTGCATTTCTCAATGGTATAATTCAAGAAGAGGTGTAAGTAAAGCAACCTCCAGGATTTGAGGACTATCAATTTCCAGATCATGTCTTCAAACTCAACAAAGCTCTCTATGGTTTGAAGCAAGCACCACAGACCTGTTATGATCGGTTAAGTTAATTCCTAATTGCAAATGACTACAAAAGAGGTAACATCAATAACACCTTATTTGTTAAAGTATTGGATAAAGATATGCTGATTTGTCAAATATATGTAGATAATATTATTTTTGGTGCTAGTAACGACTCTCTTTGTCAAGACTTTTTTAATTTCATGAAGGGAGAGTTCGAAATAAGTATGATAGCAGAATTAACATTCTTCCTCGGACTTCAAATCAAACAATGTGAAGATGGTATTTTTATTCATCAAATCAAGTCTACACATGATCTTCTAAAAAAATTAAAGATGGAAAGTAGCAAAGCTATCTCAACTCTAATGTCTTCCCCATTAAAACTAGGCAAAGACAAAAATGGAAATCAGCCGATCAAAATCTATTTCGAGGTATGATCGACTCTCTGCTAATTTTTGCTACATGTTTATGTGCCAGACTTCAATCAAATCCAAAGAAATCTCATTTAACTACTTGTAAACGAATTTTTTGTTATTTAAATGGAACTATCGTCTAGGACTATGGTATCCATCTGTTGATATTCGACGATTAAAAACAAGTTACACAGTGAAAAAATGAACAAGTCTAATCGGATAAAAACTAAACCCCTAAAATGGATCAATCAAGCATCATATAAACGAATATAAAGTAACAAAGATAAAATGAAGAAGTCATACCCTTGTAGACCTTTGATAATATCTTCTTGAAGGAAAAACCCGAGCCAAGCTTTTTTCGATCACCAACACGTACACGAATCCTATTCGTTCAAACTTGATGAATGATCAAACACCAAATATGTTGAGTGTATCTATGTTATCACACGTCGGATATTGATTGAAAAAAATATATATCAATTCGTTCTTAAGAACATTGGTAGGAATTGATATAGTATTTTTCTTTTCTTCTCTTCTTCATTTTCTTTCTCTCTAAGATGAACAAGAAATGAAGAAAATTTTTCTCCCTCGTCTCTCACTTAGCTCACGGCCAAGATGTGTGTGTGTAGGTGTGGTTTCAAGTCATCCATCAAATGAAAGACTTTATCATTTTATAAAACAAAAGGAGATCAAATTATGAGATATGATATCTCATCCATTTGTCCTCATCTCATTCTATAATCAAACACACCCCACATGTGTAACACCCCCAAGGAGTCCACCAGGCTAACACACAAACTCGACATGACAATAATGATATACATCATCAACAAACACACAATTTCTCAATCCGTGACATAATAAATAAGTAGACCGGACTCAAGAGTGCAATACAACATCAACCAAAACCCAAATTGGGTACACAACATTCACAAGGTTCCAAAAGAAAGAATTACTCGAGTACTAAAGCAAACGACTTGATTAATAAAAATTAAAAGACATGACAACAACGAACGACAAATTGAACAGATTCACTCCTTCCCATCATCCTCGTACTGCCTACATGCTCGTTTGCCTCCAAGACCAGAACCTGAAATACAAAAGTATTTCCCCCATTTAAGGGGTTAGCGACAACTGCTAGTGCAAGTACAATCCATTTGAACTACCATTCTAATCAGATGAATTACGCTCCAAAATTCATTTTAGAAAACATTTATATATTCCGGAATATTACGATACACAAGCACAAAACACAGTTCTCCCACAAAACATTTCAAAGGTTAACCATTGGTACGAGACTCACGGCCACGCACCCCACAGAGGCCCCGTCAAACCATCCCTGCAGGTGGTTAACCCCAGTTCGTGATACGCATACACACAGCACTACATATCCCCAGAGGCCCCATCAGACCATCCCTGGGTGAACATACGCATTCACATCTGCAACATACACGGGAGGCCATAAATCAAATACTAGAATATGCAATCAAACGTAAAGTACTTGCCTTTGAGACATCTCCGACGAAACAAAATCGAACAACGACTAGAAATGACCCGGAGGGAACACAACCATTCCTAAACGAAGGGTTAACACAACTCAGTCCTACATGATAATAATAATCGAATGGAATACGCGCACAACCCCGACTAATAATCATAAACATACACGGACGACGAATACGGGCGATGGTTTTCACAAAGCCTCCCAAAATCAACAATCCACGGATTAAACACGACGGAAATGGATTGGGAATCACCCAACAACAATAATCGACAAGAACTATCGCAACAAAAATGAACAATTCGAGTTCAATCTAGACAAATCCCGAAAAACCACCAAAATGGATAAAAGTAGGGTTCTAGGCTAAATACCTTGGATTCGGACGGAGGAAGACGATTACGATGATGATAAACTTCACTAGGAACACAATACTCGATCTCCCAAGAATTTCAATGGACAAAACTTGAAGAATCGCTCAAATATCTCTAAAAACTCTCGCTGCGGACGGAAGGGGAAAAGTGAAGAATGACGCGATTGCAGGGTCAACTCAGGTTTATAAAACCTGGTCTCTCATTACGTACATTAACATGATGATGTTAACGTACGTTACGCTCATTACGTACGTAACACTCAGGTGTTAGCGTACGTAATGGCTCGGCAGAACAACCTGCCCAATTCTATGAGGCCGATAGCGTATGCAACATCAGACAGTTAGCGTACGCTACAAGGGGGCTTACGTACGTAACACCAGTGAGTTTACGTACGTAACGACTTGGCAAAACTGGGCAGACTCACTGTCCAAAACACTGAGGGCCATAACGTACGTTAAAACTAGGGTATAACGTACGTTATGCAGGTACCGACAGCGCATGCTAGAAAGCATGCATAACGTACGTTATGCATGCAGCAGTTCAACAATGCTGAATCCAGTTAACTGTATCGGGCGGTATGAAGTCGAGACGGAACACAAGGACATAACCCAAAAACGTAGATACGAAATATCTATGATGACGACGCTAAGTGCTGAAAGAAAATACAATTTCGACTACCGGGGAATCCGAAATATGACAAAGAAGGTAAAATTCCCTAACTTATAGGAAATTAGAAAATGGCCCAAACGTCTGAAAATCACGATACAACGTCCGATTAACAAACCGAAACTTACAACATGAACAACTCAACCATACGAACTCATATAAACAAGGACACAACAAAATCGAATAAGTTTTATGAGAATCGAACATACATGGGACAAGACATAACATAAAGTGAGATTACGTAAAAATACCTCTGAAACTCGTCCGAATGGAAAAACTCCAAAAAAAAATAGATTCAAAATGTAGAAACGGTTACAAACGAGTCGATAAAAGCATACATGCGACAAAAATGGAAACTGCTAAAAATGGAAAGAGTACGGATATTACATTCTCCCCCTCTAAAAAGAAGTTTCGTCCCGAAACTTAAGAATTTAAAAGCTCGGGGTGTCTCGCACGCATATCCTCCTCCAATTCCCACGTTGCTTTCTCCACTCCATGCCTAGACCATTGCACTTTAACCAAGGGAATGGTTTTGTGCCTTAACTGTTTATCTCAATGTTCCAAAATCCTAACGGGCCTTTCCTCAAACATAACGTCCTTCTCGATCTCCACCTCCCCGAAGTCAATAACGTGAGTCGGGTCTGGAACATACTTCCTAAACTGAGAAACATGAAATACACTATGCACATGGCTCAACGACGGAGGTAACGCCAATCGGTAAGCTAACTCGCTGACTCTCTCCAATATCTCGAAAGGTCCAATATACCTTGGACTAAGCTTCCTCTTTTTCCCAAAACGGAAAACTCCCTTCGAAGGGGACACTCTCAACAAGACATGATCTCCTACCTCAAACTCCAATGGTCGACGCCTCACATCCGCATAAGACTTTTGTCGACTCTAAGCCGCCAACATCCTCTCTCTAATCAACTCGACTTTCTTCCTCGTCTCCAACACAAGATCCGGCTCGGTGCCAACTAAATCGGATGGCTCATCCCAACATATCAGTGATCGACATCGTCGGCCATAAAGCACCTCATACGGTGCCATCTTAATCGACGCATGCCAGCTATTATTGTAAGTGAACTCGATCAGGGCCAGATGTTCCTCCCAATCAATACTCCAGTCCAACGCACACGCGCGCAGCATATCCTCGAATGTCTGAATGGTACGCTCGGACTGTCCATCGATCTGAGGATGGAAAGATGTATTCAAATGCAAACGTGTCCCCAATGCCTTATGTACCGCCTGCCAAAGATGCGATACAAACCGACCATCTCTGTCTGAAATAATAGTCTTCGGTATACCATGAAGTCTCACGATCTGCGCGATAAAAATACGAGCAAATTTTTCTGGATCCCAAGTGTCCTTGATGCCCAGAAAATGTGCCGACTTAGTCAGTCGATCCACGATCACCCACACCATATTCATTCCTGTCTTCGTCCTCGGAAAATTCGTGACAAAATCCATAGAGATATCCTCCCACTTTCATTCCGGGATGGGAAGTGGCTTCAACAACCCGACTGGCCGCTGATGCCCGGTTTTGACTTGCCAACAAGTCAAACACTTAGCCACAAACTGTACTACCTCATTCTTCATGTCATTACACCAGAAATTCCTCCTCAAATCCTTATACACCTTACCCGAGCCGGGATGGACTGAGTAAGGTGAGGCATGAGCCTCTCGCATAATACCCTGTCTCAATTCCAAGTCGTTCGGAACACACAGCCGACCTTGGAATCTCAACACACCATCCTCATGAACCATAAATCCCAGGGCTTTTCCCTTCACCACATTCTCGCGGATCTGAATAAAAATCGGATCTTCTAATTGTCTCAATTTAATGTCGTCGACCAGAGACGAGGAGATCTCAAGAGTGCACAACTGCCCGGCACTTCCTGGTAGCACAACCTCAATGCTCAACCCCATCAACTCTCGTTGGAGTCCTGGCTGGGCCGTGAGTAACTCAAGTGCCCGAAGCGATACTGATTTCCGACTCAAGGCATCTGTCACCACGTTTGCATTGCCCGGATGATAAAGGATTTCAAGATCGTAATCCTTAATTAACTCCAACCACCTTCGCTGTCTCATATTCAGTTCTTTCTGTGTGACAATATACTTCAGGCTCTTTTGATCGTTGAAAATCTGATACGACGAGCCATACAAGTAATGACACCTAATCTTCAACGCAAACACCACTGCGGCTAACTCAAGATCATGGGTAGGATAAATAAACTCGTACAGTTTCAACTGATGGGAAGCATAAGATATCGTCTTCCCGTGCTGCATGAGTACACACCCAAGTCCTTGGCCCGAGGCATCACTATAAACTGAAAAACCCTCATTAACGCTCGGTAAAGCCAAGACGGGAGCGGTAGTCAACTGCTTCTTCAACTCCTCGAAGCTCTTCTGCCTCTCGTCGGTCCACACAAACTTCTCCGATTTTTGCAACAACTGAGTAAGCGGTTGGGCAAGCTTAGAGAACCCCTCGACAAACCTGCGATAATACCCAGCCAAACCCAGAAAACTACGGACCTCCTACACGTTCTTGGGAGGCGCCCAATCCAACACTGCCTCTATCTTGTGTGGGTCCACACGAACACCCTCGGCCGAGATTACGTGGCCGATAAACATGACCTCCCGCAACCAAAACTCACACTTTGAGAACTTCGCATAAAGGTGCTGAATTCTCAAGATTCCCAACACGATATGCAAATGACGTGCATGCTCTTCCTCGATCCTCGAGTAAATCAGGATATCATCGATAAAGACGTCTACACACTTATCGAGATATTCGATAAAGACCTTGTTCATTAACTGCATGAACACGACTGGGGCATTGGTTAGCCCAAAAGGCATAACCACAAACTCATAGTAGCCATATATCGTCCGAAAGGCCGTCTTTGGAATATCGGAATCCTTCACTCAGAGTTGGTAATACCCCGATCTCAAATCAATCTTCGAAAACATGGTTGCCCCTTGTAATTTGTTAAACAAGTCATCAATCCTCAGGAGCGGATACTTGTTTTTGATAGTCACTTTGTTTAGCTCTCGATAGTCGATACATAGACGAAGTGACCCATCCTTCTTCTTTACAAACAAGACCGGTGCGCCCCAAGGCGAAGCGCTCGGTCGAATATAACCCATGTCTAGCAACTCTCCCAGCTGTTTCTTCAACTCAAGCATCTCGGCAGGCGCCATGCGGTACGGCGTCTTCGAAATCGGAGCCGCACCTGGCTCTAAATCAACAGTAAACTCAACCTCACGGTCTGGTGGCAAACCGGGCAACTCGTCTAGAAAGACGTCAGGATACGCACTCACTACCGGAATAGACGAGAGCTCGACTCTGCCTTGTTTCGATCTCAAGGCATAATACCAGTAACCAATGCAACCTCCTGGAAGAAGTCTTACCGCTTTCATAGCGCTGATCAGAAATCTCTGACTACTCCGCTTACATCCCACAAAGGAATGCTCGGTACCGTCATAGGCTAACATCGAAATGGTTCTCGCTCTATAATTCATGATCGCTCCATGTCGATCTAGACAATCCTCACCAAGAACCAGATCCTCATCTTTAATATCTACCGCAATTAGATTAGAAGGCCAATCCCTCCCTGCGATACTCACCGAAAAATCTCTAATCTCACGATCCCCCACAATACTATCCCCACTAGGCAGTTTAACAACAAACGGTTCACATGCAACTAAGCAATCAACATACATACGACACACACAATCCAAAGAGATGAAAGAATGCGTAGCACCAGAATCGAATAGCACGGAAACAGGATGATCGAGGATGTGAACGGTACCTGTAGCCACCGTCGCGTCAGGATCTCCCGCTCGTCTCATCTCATATACACGGGGCGGAACAGACCCCGCACTAGAACCTACCCCTCTAGAAGGCTGCCCACGTCCTCGGCCTCTGCCAAAACTCTGTTTGGGCTGACTAGCCGTCAACGCCCGATTCACGCTCGGCTCTCTCAAAGCCAGGGCTGACACCTGAGTAACTGGTGCCTAGCTCGCATATCCATAATACTTAGCACGATGCCCCATACGACCGCAAGTAAGGCACCATAGCGGCGGTTTGTCGCACTCACTCATCATATGACCCGGACGATTACAATTAAAACAAGTATGGCCACGAGCAGGAACGGCCAGAGCAGACTTAGAACCATTTCCTCGCCCAAATGACGGGGACTGATTCCCGAAGACTCGCGAACCAGACTGGGTCTTCTGATGCCCGCCAGACTTACCCCCCGAAAACTGATCGGAGGTCTTCTGTTTCTTGCCCTTCGTTGCCGCCTCTGTCGCAGAAAATGACATCTCATAAGCCATCGCTTTGTTCTGATAATCCTTCAAAGTTGTACACCCGAGACCAGACATAATGAAGCTGCTGATTATAGTCTTTGATCACCTGCGAAATGGGAACGTCCTGGGGTTTTGCTTCAAAGAAAGCTCGAATTCTTCCCTCTTTCACCGGCCACGGACAATATTCGTCCTCCATCAACTCTCGGAACTCGTCCCACGTAGTCACCCAGTCACGCAGTTTCATTGCTTGCCACCACGTCGCCGCCTACTTGGCGAGGAAGTACTGAGCGATTGGTACCTTCCTCTCCTCGGAGCACTTAGCTGCCTCAAACACCTTCTCCATCTCGAATAACCAACTCTCCCAACCAGAAGGGTCAGAAGTACCATCAAACTGCGGAGGACGTATATGGATCACGTCCTGAAGTAGATTGTCGGTGCCGGAACCAGTAGGCGGAACTGGGTTAGTATTAGCATGGTTGACCAAAACGGACTGAGTCAGTAGTGTCATCTGGTTCGCTACTTATTGGAGAATGTTCGCTACTCCAATGTTATCATGAGTATTGCCGTTGCTAGCAGACCGATCCTGCTAGCCCTCGGTGCTAAGCGGGAGACTGTTAGACAAGGAAGGCGTTGCCGAACCAGCCCCTGAGCTATTGGACATGGCCGCCCCACCGGATGCACCACGTCCCCTACCGCGTCCGCGACCGCGTCCGCATCCTCTACCGGCAGGCATTCTGAAGAAGTAACGGGTAAGTACAATTCAAACGCAAAACACAACACGATATGAAGAAAGAAGCAGAACAGGATAACATAATGAGTCGAATTAGGAAAAACTTACGAGCACCGACGTACTGAGATGATGGCGTAGTAGTGATACTATTCCAAAACGACACCCAACTAGACTTAAATAACCGACAGCCTAGGTATCCATAAACCTGGCTCCGATACCATACTCTGTAACACCCCCAACACGATCAGGGCAGATTACAGCGCCATGGACCCCACCCTTTAGAATCCACCATGCTAACACACAAACTCTACATGACAATAGTGATATACATCATCAACAAATAGACAATTTCTCAATCCATGACATAATAAATAAGTAGACCGGACTCAACAGTGCAATACAACATCAACCAAAACCCAAACCGGGTACACAACATTCATAAGGTTCCTAAAGAAAGAAGTAGTCGAGTACTGAAGCAAACGACTTGGTTAATAAAAATGAAAAGACATGACAACAATGAACGACCATTTGAATAGATTCACTCCTGCCCATCATCCTCGTACTGCCTGCATGCTCATTCGCCTCCAAGACCTGAACCTGAAAACAAAAGCATTTCCCCCATTTAAGGGGTTAGCGACAACTGCTAGTGCAAGTACAATCTATTTGAACTACCATTCTAATCAGATGAATTACACGTCAAAATCCATTTTAGAAAACATTTATATATTCCAGAATATTACGATACACAAGCACAAAACACAGTTCTCCAACAAAACATTTCAAAGGTTAACCATTGGTACGAGACTCACGACCACCGCACCCCACAGAGGCCCCGTCGGACCATCCCTGGGTGGTTAACCCCAGTTCGTGATACGCATACACACGGCACTAATATCCCCAGAGGCCCCGTCAGACCATCCCTGGGTGAACAAACGCATTCACATCCACAACATACACGGGAAGCCATAAATCAAATACTAGAATATGCAAACAAACGTAAAGTACTTGCCTTTGAGACATCTCTGACGAAACGAAAACGAACAACGACTAGGAATGACCTGTAGGGAACACGACCATTCCTAAACGAAGGGTTGACACAACTCAGTCCTACACGATAATAATAATAATTGTTAGGCGTATTTTTATGCTCTTATTTATCATTATTTTATATCCAGTTTAAGTCCAAATCTGCATAAATGAGCTTTTAATGCACTATCTTTGTATGTGTTGTAGGAAATTGGAGTCCGGAAGATCGAACGACGAAAAACGGGCGAAAACGACAATTTTTGGTCCGGGGCCGCGACACAAGGAAAGCGAGCCGCGGCACACGCACGACACACAGAGGCACCGAGCACACTATATCGGGGGCCGCGGCACAGCTTAAGTGAGCCGCGGCCCGCGGGGCGGTTTTGCTGATTTTGCCGCATTTCTTTGCCGTTTCTGAAGCCCGTTTTCGACCTAATGCATGGATGCGTTTTGGAGACGAATGATGGTTATAAATAGGGATTTAAGGTCTGAGGGGGGAAGATCATCGAAGATCATCGAGGAGAAGCAGAAAACACCAAGGAGCAGGGAGCGGAAGCTAGAGAACGTAGGAATCCAAGTTCTTCGACTGCATTTGATTTCTATTATGCTTTCTTTTATTCGTTGTGTACTCTTATTTTCTAGCATGTCAGGCTAGAACCCTAGTCTAGGATTTTGATGAAACCGAGGTTTTGATGAATTAACTTTTGATTTTGCATTATCAATTTAATTCCCTTTTCTATTGAGTTTTCCCCAATTGTTCTTAATGCTTTCAATTGTGTGGCCTATAATTGAATTGTTTTGTTTACGCAACTCGAATTGGGAGAGGAGAGTTGGTAGGAAAAATTGGTGAGAATCGTTTTATCTTGTGAGATAGGAATATACTCATAGGAATTACGTGGCCTTTCTGAAGATTTCGTGCTTTTGCCTATTGTCGAATTAATCCACCTAGGAATAGAGTGTATTATTTGCCTTAGATAATTCTATTGACCTCGGAAGGGGCGGTAGAGTATTTTAGCAATCTTCGCCTTCAATAAATTGGGAAATCATTAAATTCATATAATCAAGAGTAATTCGGAATAACCGAGGTTGATTCACAATCCTAGATTAATTCCTTATTTGATCTTTTTCCTTTGAACAATCGATTCTACTATTTCTTTGCTTTTATTAATTTTCTTAATTATTACTTGCACCATAAATTTCGACAGTTCAAATAAAATTAGAATACGCATAAATCGGTAATTAGTAAGTCAGTTCTCGTGGGAATGATATCTTACTTAACACTTTATTACTTGTTTACGACAACGTGCACTTGCGTTCACCAAAATTCGCAACAAGTTTTTGGCGCCGTTGCCGGAGACTGATTATTTTACTAATATCGATTTCAGTATTTCTAGTCTTAATTTAAACATTATTTTATTTTTGTGTTATTTTTTTTATTTGTTTTCCTTTAAGGAATTTCTGGTTAGTGCATGAGAAAATTCGGTAACGAAGTCCTATTACCTTTGGATACTGAACTCGAGCGCACTCTTCGGAAAAACAAGAAGGAAAAGCGTGAGCAACCAGAAAAAGACACCATGGCCGATAACACAGAAAATCACGGAGGAGAAAATCTTATGCAGCAAGCTCAACCGACATTGGCACTCCGTGATTATGCTATGCCACAAATAAATGCAAACTTTTCGGGGATTCGGCGTCCAACCATCCAAGCGAACAACTTCAAAATTAAGCCGGCTATTATTCAGATGGTGCAAGCAAGCCAATTTTGTGGACTGGCGAACAATGACCCCAACGCACACATCGCTTCATTTCTCGAGATATGTGACACCTTCAAGAATAACGATGTTACCGATGATGCTATTCGTCTGCGGATTTTCTCTTTCTCTCTAAGGGACAAAGCCAAATTTTGGTTGAATTCACTGCCACCGGGCTCTATCAAGACTTGGGCGGAATTAGCACAAGCCTTCCTGGCTAAGTTCTTTCCACCATCAAAAACAGCGAGACTAAGGAACGAGATAACCACTTTCGGTCAATTTGATATGGAGTCGCTTCATGAATCTTGGGAGCGATACAAGGATTTGCTAAGGAGATGCCCACACCATGGTTTACCGTATTGGCTACAAATTCAAACCTTTTATAATGAACTGAGTGCTTATACACGCACTCTTGTTGATGCAGTCGCTGGAGGTGCGCTAATTGGAAAAACGATGGCCGAAGCCCACTCTTTATTGGAAGCTATGGCTGCAAATGCTTATCAGTGGCCTTCCGAATGAGTAAACCCGAAACGAGTGATGGAAATCTCCGATAATGATCTAATATCTACGCTATCGGCTCAAGTCGCCGCCTTGACTCAGCAACTTCAAGCTTTTTCACATTCTCCTTCCCCCGTTACCACTGAATCATGTAATTGGTGCAATGGATCTCATCCTAGCGCAGAGTGCCAAGTTGGAAATCCTTTTGAGCAACACCCGATGGAACAAGCTCAGTTTGTGGGGAACGGGAATCGACAGAATAATCCGTATTCCAACACATGCAATCCGGGGTGGCGAAATCACCCTAACTTTTCATGGAAGAACGAACAAAACCTAAACCAACCTCAGTTTACTCAACACCACCAGCAACCCCCTCCCGCTCCAAAGATCTCTTTAGAGGAGGCAATGGCGAAATTAGCAGCAAATACGAGTCAGTTCATGACCCGTACGGAAGCAACCTTGCAAAGCCATTCCGCCTATATTCGCAACTTGGAAGTACAATTGGGTCAAATAGCAAATGTGTTAACAGCCCGCCCTGAGGTTACCTTGCCAAGTACAACTGAGACGAAACCCAGAGAGAGTATAAATGGCATTGGTTTGAGAAGCGGGAAGGAAGTGTGTGAGTAGCCCGGGCAGAACAAAAAGAGAGGTGATGATGAGGAGAAGAAAAATTCTGCGACTCAGGAATCACAAATGTATAGACCCTCGAAATTGTTTCCAGATAATCCGACAGCCTATGTGCCTCCTATCCCGTTTCCACAATGTCTGGAAAAGCGAAAATTGGACAAGCAATTCTCTAAGTTTCTTGACGTTTTCAAGAAACTACATATAAATATTCCATTTGGTGATGCCTTGAAACAAATGCCGAGCTATGTGTAGTTTATGAAGGAAATCTTATCTAACAAAAGGAAGCTCGAGGAATATGAAATGGTGGCACTGACTAAAGAGTGCAGCGCAATTTTGCAAAGAAAGCTCCCGCCTAAATTGAAGGACCCAGGAAGCTTCACTATACCGTGCACTATTGTGAACTTGTCTTTTGATAGAGCATTATGTGATCTCGACGCTAGCGTTAATCTCATGCCTCTTTCTATTTTCAAGAAGCTAGGAATTGGGGAAGCGAAACCTACTACGGTCTCTTTACAACTAGCCGATAGATCAATCAAGTACCAGAGAGGGGTAATAGAAGATGTCTTGGTCAAGGTCGATAAATTCATTTTCCCTGCTGATTTCATTGTACTTGATATGGAAGAAGACCATGAGATTCCGATTATCTTGGGTAGACTGTTCTTAGCCACCAGAAGGACCCTTATCGATGTTCAGGAGGGTAAATTAATACTTCGGGTTGAAGATGAGCAAGTCACGTTCAAAGTGTTTCGATCTCTCCTGTGTCCAAGCAAGGACCAGAAGTGTTCACAAATTGATATCTTTGAGAAAGACACACACCGGGAGACTTGTCGGTCGAAATATTCAGAATCCATTTTAGTTGCTCCGACGTCTAAGAAAAATGTAGAACGAGTTGCATATCTTAGGCATTTGGACATGTCGTCTTCATCAACCGTTCATACACCAACGAAAAATTCTAATGCTGTCATAAATGCATTCGTGAAAAGGGGAATAAGCCAGAAGTGAAACGGGTGCCAAGTCATGTGCAATATGGGTGTTTTGGAAAGTTGTTTTTGTTCAAATCTTTTCGCAAAGAACATTGGATGTCCAAACCGAAAATCGAATTGTTAAAGACCAATGGTCAAAAATTTAAAACACATATTAACGGTTCGATGGACGGGGCAGAGTTCAAATGGTGTTTGCGAAAAGAAAATTGATTTTCAAAAGGTCGAGCTGAAGACTATAAACTTTGCGCTTCTCGGGAGGCAACCTGAGTATTAGTTGTAGATTTTATTTTTCAGTGTTTTCATGCATTTTAGAGTCTTTATTTTTCGTCATTTTTGCTTTAATATGCTTATCCCTCACGTTTTTGATGTGTTCCTTTGAAAATTCTGTGCAGAAATCACCCAGGGGAAGAATTCAGCAATGGGCCGCGGCACAAGGATAGTGAGCCGCGGCACACACAAGTTGACACAAAAAGGCCAAACGAACTGTGCTATGTGCCGCGGCACGACCTTACTGAGCCGCGGAACACCCGGTCCCTGAGCCGCGGCACATATGCACTGAGCCGCGGCACACCAAATGTCCAAGAAATGCCCATGAAGCTGTACTACGTGCCGCGGCACGGACCAAATGAGCCGCGGCACACCTACACTATGAGTCGCGGCACCCATATGCTGAGCCGCGGCACACGGAAAAAGAACAAACACGCCCAGGCAGGCTGTACTCTGGGCCGCGACTCACTTAAGCTGTGCCGCAGCCCCTGCTGCGAAGTTCAACAGCCAAGCACCCCTTTATAACCCGATCGGCCGACACACCACGTAAGTTTCCTTCACTCCTTCGCGCAACGCTCAGACGATCTCACTCGAACAACCCTTCGAAATTCTTCTTCTTCTTGCATTCTTCAATCCAAGCAAGGTAATTCTCATCTCTTAACCCTAATTGCTACACGATTTGAAAAGTGAGGTGATGTTCCTTATTCATGATTTAAAAATGTTGCTAGTTCTTTTCAAAGTTCTATCAAAATTTAGTTGGGATATGAAATTATTGATTGATTATTGATGGTACTTGTTGATTATGAATGAATTGTTGATGTTAATTATCGTTTGACATGACTATCGATTTATATTGTTATTTTTGGGGATTAGATTTAGCCATTATAATCCTTGTTCTTCATTTAAACCCATGCATATTAAGTGTTTGATAAAATGCGTCAATGAGAATTTTTGAGCCAAACGTTTTAAAATGATATGCAACGAATTTGATTATCGAATTACCTTGTACCCCAGCCCTTACATCATGTTTAAATTTGAATGCTCAGCCTTAATTTCCTCTTACGATGGTGCAAGACTCTATAATCACGTTTAGCGTATCTTAAGTCTAGAGTGGTCTGGTTTGCCTTTAAGGTCGTGTAATTTTCGGTGTTTATCTTTTCAGGAACCTCGCCATGGCTAGAAAAAGGAAGATTAGCATGAGGGCCAGGACACAATCATCCCCCACACGAGGGGAGACATCACAAAGCCGAGCCGAGTTAGAGTCTCACCAATTTTCCGATCCGGACATTCACAAAATATTCAATGAAAAAATCCGGCCTCGACCATTAATCCCGGAGCGGGGATTCACTCCCGCCCCCTAGGACGGTGAGCTTCTGACTATGATTGACGAGATGGGATGGGCTCGTTTCACTGCGCCTCCCGAGCCGGCTGTGATCTCTATCGTCCAGGAGTTTTACGCTAGCGCTCTACTACGACATATTCGGGCAGGGCAAATGATAGCGCAATCAGATACTCGGACTCAGGTCGTCGTCCGAGGCCACACTGTGGATTTTTCGGTGACCGCCATTCGGAGACTTTATGTGCTGCCAGTGGTGGACGAGACGGCATATACGCGGAGTATGAGTAGCCTCACGAGGGAGGTTTTGCTTGAGGCACTCACACAGCCCGGTTCCATCTGGGAGACGCGCACCCCGGGTTCTTCAGCCTTCTACCTTAAGAGTTCGCACCTCAGTCGGCTCGGGCGAGCCTGGTTATACTTCCTCTGCGCACGAGTTGATCCTACCTCGCAGATTCACTCAGTTTTACTCTCTCGTTCCCGACTTCTATATGCTATCACTACCGGGCTCAGATTCGATGTGGCCCCTCATCTGGTCCGATTTATCCTTCAGTGCATTCAAAGAGGGGCCAAGACGAGGCAGAAGCACCCATCTCTCATTTGCGCTCTATGCCGCCAGTCGGGCATGACTTGGTCGGATGATGAGCCAATGCTGGCACCCCAGGGTCCGATTGATCATCGCATTATTTCTCACTTTAACCAGTGGGGTGGAGCGCCGGCACATGCTCGGGGATGAGGATTTCTTCTTGACGAGGCACATGAGCAGTCCCCCAAGTCTCTTCTTCTGACGCATGAGCAGGTGGAGTCCAGCCCGCCACCCGAGAGAGAGCACCTCCAGGCGATGTTTGACGGCCTAAGAGAGGATATGAGGAGAGAGAGAGAGACACCTAGCTGCCCTGAAAGAGGAGATGCGGACAGAGAGAGAGAGCCTCCTCGCAGCTATCTGGGAGGAGATGAGAGAGCAGGCCCTCCGGTCCAATCGACGTGCGGAGAGGCGCCTGGCAGCGAGAGATGCTTACCACCAGGATTACCTTGCTGCGTGGACGAGCCATGTACTGCACCCGGACGAGCCATTCATTCCACCAGTTAGGCCATCCACACCACCCTCCTCGCCGGACGAGGCCGGCACCAGTTCATGAGCTGACATTACGGGAGTACTTGACCTTTTCTCTTATTGCATATTTCTATCTATGTCCATTGAGGTCAATGTACGTCCTAAGTTTGGGGGGGGTTTACTTTCAGTTGCTTTTTACTTATTTGTTTGAATTTTTCGTTATTTTTCGTTATTTTTGACGCTAGCCTTGCTTGTCTTAATTTTATTTGCATTCATGATTTTTTCGTGCTTCTTTGTGTAAAACTGATGTTAAGATACTGATTTCTCTTTGAAGAAACGGTTGAGTTTTGGTGGAGTTTGCAGTCAGCGATATCTGTTTCCGTTGAGTATTCATTTAGGTCTGAAATTTTTTCGTTTTTGTAGAAATCTTAGCAGATAAGAAAGGAGACATACATGTTTTCAAATCACCGTCTATACGTTTGGTTACACTTTTCGTGTAGCTAGTCGTCCAGTAACATGAGTCTTGTTGGCACTTAAATTGAGTTTAGAGTCGAACAGTTTTTCCCAAAAAGTCGAGATATTATACATATTCTATGATGGGAAGTTTAGTAACCGGGGGTATTCACGTGACCCGTTGTTTACTCTCGCGTAAAATGACAACCCTGAATAGACTAATGATTTATAAATAGCGCATTACCGATGATGGGAAGCCTAGTAACCGGGGATATTCACGTGACCCGTTGTTTACTCTCGCGTAAAACAGCAACCTTGACGTGCGGGAATTGCTATTCGAGTTTTTTCTCCGCTGTAGAGGGGGACTTAGTAACTAGAAGCATCCATGTGCCCCATGAGTGTCTTTTACGTCAAACGGTTCCCCAATACATGAGAATGGAATTCCACCCTAGGATTATCCCGATGAAACATCCCGAGATCCGAACCTAGTGGTTAACTCGAATCTTTATTATGATCATACATAAGGGAATGCTGTCTGAGGATTATTTTCGACGATGAAACTCTTGAATTTTTGCCACTAGACTGTGGGACTGGGCGAGTTAGCTTGTTTACTCTAACCCTTCGTATTGGCGGTCGGTTAAATTGACGGTTGTTAATCTTTGAGCTTGATTTTCTTCATGAACGATTGATTAGCACTAAAAATGGTTACTTTGTGGAATCAGTGTCCTTGATGTGACTCACTAATACGATACTCGTATTATTCTTTGAGATTTTCAGGGTAGTATTGATTAAGTTGAGCACTATGGATTTGCACGATCATTCACGATACTTCTTATTTGAATTGATTTTTGCTTGAGGACAAGCAAAGGCTCAAGTTTGGGGGTATTTGTTAGGCGTATTTTTATGCTCTTATTTATCATTATTTTATATCCATTTTAAGTCCAAATCTGCATAAATGAGCTTTTAATGCACTATCTTTGTATGTTTTGTAGGAAATTAGAGTCCGGAAGATCGAACGAAGAAAAATGGGTGAAAACAACAATTTTTGGTCCAGGGCCGTGGCACACGCACGACACCGAGCACACTGTACCGGGGGCCGCGGCACACACTTACTGAGCCGCGGCCCATGAAGAAAAATGCGCCCAGGTATAAGGCGTTGAGCATTAGGGGCCGCGGCACAGCTTAAGTGAGCCGCGGCCCGCGGGGTTTTGCTGGTTTTGCCGCGTTTCTTTGCCGTCTCTGAAGCCCGTTTTCGACCTAATCCACGGACGCATTTTCGAGACGAATGATGATTATAAATAGGGATTTAAGGTCTGAGGGGGGAAGATCATCGAGGATCATCGAGGAGAAGCAGAAAACACCAAGGAGAAGAGAGCGGAAGCTAGAGAACGGAGGAATCCAAGTTCTTCGACTGCGTTTGATTTCTATTATGCTTTCTTTTATTCGTTGTGTACTCTTATTTTCTAGCATGTCAGGTTAGAACCCTAGTCTAGGATTTTGATGAAACCGAAGTTTTGATGAATTAACTTTTGATTTTGCATTATCAATTTAATTCCCTTTTCTATTGAGTTTTCCCCAATTGTTCTTAATGCTTTCAATTGTGTGGCCTATAATTGAATTGTTTTGTTTACGCAACTCGAATCGGGAGAGGAGAGTTGGTAGGAAAAATTGGTGACAATCATTTTATCTTGTGAGATAGGAATATACTCATAGGAATTACGTGGCCTTTCTGAAGATTTCGTGCTTTTGCCTATTGTCGAATTAATCCACCTAGGAATAGAGTGTATTATTCGCCTTACATAATTCTATTGACCTCGGGAGAGGCGGTAGAGTATTTTAGCGACCTTCGCCTTCAATAAATTGGGAAATCATTAAATTCATATAATCAAGAGTAATTCTTATAAACCGAGGTGGATTCACAATCCTAGATTAATTCCTTATTTCATCTTCTTCCTTTGAACAATCGATTCTACTATTTCTTTTCTTTTATTAATTTTCTTAATTATTACTTGCACCTCAAATTTCGACAGTTCAAATAAAATTAGAATACGCATAAATCGGTAATTAGTAAGTCAGTCCTCGTGGGAATGATATCTTACTTAACACTTTATTACTTGTTTACGACAACGTGCACTTGCGTTCATCAAAATTCGCAACAATAATCGAATGGAATACGCCCACAACCCCGACTAATAATCATAAACATACACGGATGATGAATACGGGCGAGGGTTTTCACAAAACCTCCCCAAATCAACAATCCACGGATTAAAAACGACGGAAACGGATTGGGAATCACCCAACAACAATAATCGACAAGAACTATCACAACATAAATGAACAATTCGAGTTCAATCTAGACAAATCCCGAAAACCCCCCAAAATAGATAAAAGTAGGGTTCTAGGCCAAATACCTTGGATTCGGACGGAGGAAGACGATTACGATGATGATAAACTTCACTAGGAGCATAATACTCGATCTCCCAAGAATTACCACGAATAAAACTTGAAGAATCACTCAAATCTCTCTAAAAAATCTCGCTGCGGACGGAAGGGGAAAAGTGAAGAATGACGCAATTCCAGGGTCAACTCAGGTTTATAAAACCTGATCTCTCATTATGTACGTTAACATGCTGATGTTAACATACGTTACGCTCATTACGTACGTAACACTCATGTGTTAGCGTACACAATGGCTCGGCAGAACAATCTGCCCAATTTGCTGAGGCCGATAGCGTACGCTACATCAGACAGTTAGCGTACGCTACAAGAGTGCTTACGTATGTAACACCAGTGAGTTTACATACGTAAGGACTTGGCAAAATTGGTCAGACTCACTGTCCAAAGCACTTAGGGCCATAACGTACGTTAAAACAAGGGTATAACGTACGTTATGCAGGTACCGACAGTGCATGCTAGAAAGCATGCATAACGTACGTTATGCATGCAGCAGTTCAACAATGCTGAATCCATTTAACTGTATCGGGCAGTATGAAGTCGAGACAGAACACAAGGACAGAACCCAAAAACGTAGATACGAAATATCTATGATGACGACGCTAAGTGCTGAAAGAAAATACAATTTCGACTACCGGGGAATCCGAAATATGACAAATAAGGTAAAATTCCCTAACTTATAGGAAATTAGAAAACGGCCCAAACATCTGAAAATCACGATACAACGTCGGATTAACAAACCGAAACTCACAAAATGAACAACTCAACCATACGAACTCATATAAACAAGAAAACAATGAAACCGAACGAGTTTTACGAGAATCGAACATACATGTGACAAGACATAACATAAAGTGAGATTACATAAAAACACCGCCGAAACTCGTCCGAATGGAAAAACTCCAAAAACAAAATAGATTCAAAATGTCGAAACGGTTACAAGCGAGTCGATAAAAACAGACATGCAACAAAAATGGAAACTGCTAAAAATGGAAAGAGTACGGATATTACAACATGTTAGGAAGTAACATGGAAGGTAAGGAGAAGGGGGTGGGGCACATGATGTTTTGGTGAGAAAACGAAATGAGCCACTAGGTTCGATTACCGGATGTTCGCGTGTCTAGGCCGTTAAGTACACTTCATTTTATCTCAAATTATTTTTAACTAATTAATTAATCCAATTAATTGATTAGATCAAATACAAAATTATAATAATATATTTCTAAGAGATAATTCTTTATGAATTAAATTAATCATCCAATAATTAATTTCAATTCACAAGACCACAACGATTCATCAATAAATCAAATTAGATATCCAATATCCAATATTAATGAAGAGACAATAAATACATATTTTGTCCATCAAATATCCTTGTGTGTGACTCCATAGGTCCATCTTAGTCGGTAATGGGAGGAACCAAGGAGTACGGGTAACACTTAGCCACTCCAGTGCTCCGAACCGTAACCAACTAAGATTGAATGATCAGATCATTCTAAAACCATTATGTCGTGAATACTGTATACGTATAAACCCTTCAATCATATGTCCTGGTCAAGTGTTTGGGTCACGGTAAAGTCAAACCTAATTGTAACTTGACTCTCTGCATTTTGTTAATGCAAACCTGGATCACCAAGCTCTCGTGTATCAAATATAACTAGCACTTACTGCTTTGGCCAAAGACATGATCTCATTTGCCATTAACCACATAAGAAATTTACCTTCTCACTAACACGAAAGAACCATATCTTGGCATTTATTAGAGACTACAACTTGCCCACTAATTTGTATTTCAAGGTTGACCCTGTAACACCCCGAAAATCTACTGGGAATATTACACGCCGTAGACCCCTTTTACAGAGGGATCTACTAGGCTAATTACCACAAGATGACAGACGTTTGACCGAACGGGATCAAACTACATACCAACACTGACTGATAAGGTCAATATTAAAATACACCAACCGATAGGGTCACTCGACAAGAAATCAATCCAAATAAAAACTCATTTCTGAACTTACCCACATAGGGGTCAAGATACAATATAGCGGAAGGCTAAAGATATCACAACAATACAATAACATCAATACTGACTCTAACTCTTGACTAGTATCACGGCTCGTCTTCTTCCATGCCGTACCCGTGGTTGCTCCAACGAACTAATCATACCTGAAATACATCATACACATTTCCCCCACTTAAGCGGTTAGCATTTGGAATGGCTAGTACAAGTATTCAAGTCATTAGTAGAATAAACATCAAAGACTTCAGTACGTCTCACTTCGGTAATCTATAGTAGCAAAGTAAAAACAAACAACAACTTCGCTTTTCAATTTACTGAAGTAAAAAACCCACATAGACTTCAGTAAATGGTACCAAACAAAAAAGCAGGAGCTAGTTAGAAATTTTAAGTTACAAAGACTTTGCTAATTTGATAATTACTGAAGTAAAAAGCGCAATGAATTTTTTTGAATAAAAATTTATCTCCATTAGTGAAGTAACAGGGTATCTAAACCGGTATTTTACCCAAACCCTACTTCTTAGTAACCACTCCCTCAATCTTCTCATATTTTTTCTTTTCTTTTCTTTTCTCTCCATGTATCTCTATCCTTACCCAAACCCTAGTTGTCTATTCACAATTTCCCCCCCTTTCTCTCTCCCCAACTCTCGTTTCTCTCTTCTTTCTTCTCTGTAGAGAAAAATGAAGACCGGTCTCCCATGAACTCCTCCTCTAATCATCTAAACCATTAGTAGTTCTCTGAAATCACGAGAAGAAAAGGGAAAGCGTTTTGTTCAGAATTATCGATTATTCTCTGAAAATGGGTTGTTTTCTTGGATGGTTTGGTGATGCGAAGGACCCAGTCGCCGCAAGAAGAGGGATGAATGGGGCAGTCCTCAAATCCAGGTAAACATCCTTTTCTTAGCTTTTACCAATTTCTGGTTTCTTATTGATTTTTTTTTAATTTTGTGGTTTTTAGAAATAGCTACGATTTAATAAGGTTGATTGTATGCATTAATGAGTTGATTCTGTTGATGGGTTCTTGGTAAATGACTTCAGTGATTAGATAGAGGTTGATTAATTTTTGCCTAATTTGTTCCTAATTTCTGCGGTTGATTTCTTTTCACTTTCATTTGTTCTTGTTGTCCTATTATGTTTTGGTAGAGCAGAGAGTTTCTTAATCTTAAGATACACCACTTTATATCTTACAATCTCCTCTTAACCTTCACATATGTATGTAACAGTGTTCTCCAAGCAGTGATAGCTGGATAATGGATTGAAGGAGGAGGTCTTGGTAAGTAGAAGGTAGACAGTTTCGATCTTCTTTCTTTCTTTTCACTCGCAGTCATCATGAAAATATGGTGTTGCTGTGGTGGCTGGCATAGATTAGGAAAAACTCATCTTTTTAGCTGTTCCTTTTCTTTTCTTCTTTCCTTTTTCTCTTATATGATGGCTTTGATCCATTCATTGTATATATTTTGTTTGTGGTTTTGTTTCTTCTTTGTTTTTGTACCTCAAAGTTACAGGGGCGTGAAGCAGTGGCTCATAGTTACACACCATTTCTGTACTGTTTTGTTCTTCGTTGAGCTTTTGGATTCTTTGCTATTTGGAAAAGGGATTATGTTGATTTGATTGACTTTGGGTGTAATTGGAGGTTCTAGAGCTTTCAAATTTTAGGTAAAGTCTTCTTTCTCTCTGCTTTTCTGATTAGATGCTTATTTTCAAGGTGAGGAAGGTGTGATTCTATCGCTACTCCTTGTATCTACTTAGATAGATGGTAAAGCTCGTAGAAGGTATGATACTAGGGACAACCAAAGAAGTGTCATTCTTTGTATGATTCTTTTTGTTCTATCATCCAAGGGTTGATGTCCTTTGGATTGATAGTTTTGAGAATTGAGCAATTATTTCAACATCATTTGAAATTATTCATAGCAATTTGCCTCATTTTTCTCCTTCAGATTCCTCACTTGAGACCTGCTGAGTACAGGAGGTCTAGATTACCTACAAATCGGAGGACTGTAAGGCGTCCTTATGGTGGAGTCTTGTCTGGTGGTGCGAAGAAGGAGAGGTTGGTTCTTTTCATGTATTTAATGATAATAATGAACTTAATATATATATATATATATATATAATGTTATCATTTTGCGCACTCCGTGCATTGTTGAGTTTTTTACGTTATATATTGTTGGTTTTCAAAGAATCATTAGGGCTTTCTTGGTTGAGGAACAGAAGATTCTGAAGAAGGTTTTGAAAATACAGAAAGCAAAGGAAAAGCTTGCTACCAAGAGCTAAAGTGTTTGATTGTGGTGCTGAGATAATTTTGGGATACAGTTAATTATCCAAGGAATCATGGAACTGTTCTAAGGTTTTAAAGCTTAATATCTGTATTTTGTTGGAATTTCTTTGGAGTATTGACTCTTTATTTTCTTTAGGTTGTCGAAAATCACATGTTTTAGGATTTTCATTTCATGTTTTAGGATTTTCGCTTTATATCAGTTTTGAAGATTTGAAGAAGAAAGTTGATGAGAAGACGATTTCATGAACAAGAAGTATGACCGTCTGATGAAAAGCAATGATGTGCTGAAAAGAGACTTTGTCGTTTCAAAGTATATGATTTTTTTAATCCTTTTTGTCCTATTTGTGTTCATGATGAAATAGATAGAATCTTATTACACATTCTTTGTCTTTTTTATGATCTGTATCTGGTTTTGAATTGGTTGGAATGCATGTTATTTTTTTTAAGATGGGATGATATGAAATTGTTGGTTCTTATATTATTGAGATCTTGTAGTTGATGGTTAGTTATAGTTGAATGTAGATTTTGGCAATGAATTTCAAATTGAAATGTGAAATATTAATATATATTACTCCAGAAAATACTAATATATATTATACAATAACTTAAGTAAAAAGTTCTTTATTTACTACGCCACTTATGAAATAACCGAAGTTAAAGGCATTCTTTTATTTCACTTACCCCCCATATTTGGATCATAATTAGAAAAAAATCGAGATAGACTTCGGTTATTAGGATATTAGAGTGCGCATAAAAAGCGAAGTCTAAAGTATACCTTTTACTACACGAACATAGACTTTGGCACTTATAACGTTTTTACTTCAGATATTATCCGAAGTCTTTGATGTTTATTCTTATAGTCATTCATACAAAATATACTACGAAAATATCAGTTATTATAAGACGACAACAGACCATTAAAGAAGTTCCCGAGAGATTTTTAAAGTTTAAAGTACAAGCTCAAGTCCTTGAAAGTAATTTATCAACTCGGGAGATATAGAAGGCACCAATAGTTCTTTGGGTCTTCAAATCCAAGATTATAAAACCTTTTCGAAAACATTGGGGTCACATTCCCAAATCTCGATTCATGAAGCAAATATTTTTAAGTAGGAAATCCTTCTGGACCTCACGTCCTTGGTTACAAAATCATTTCAAGACAATTCGGCCTCGGCCAAAGTCATTTTCCACAAGGCAACCTTTACACAATCGTTAGGGACTTAACCTAATTTTTTTTTTCTTTTCAAACCACAATACACGATAACAAGGTCTATTTTCCGACACCAAAGCATTACGACCAAGGAACCAAACACATACGACATATATTCTACTGCCATTCTAGCCAAGTACCAAAATCCTATATATAATGTATCTCAACATCGAGAACAAAAACGTTGAGATATTCCGGATATATAACAGTTATCGAAAACATCAACATAATCCTCATGGTGAAAACCACACATGGTAACCCGCGACCGTACCCATTAGTATCGGCCCCCAGAGGCCCCGTCTGACCCTCCTCGGGTGGGAAACCACTTCCATGGCCGTACCCAATAGTATCGGCCCCCAGAGGCCTCGTCGGACCCTCCTCGGGGGGAAGAACAACAACACACACACGTTTACAAAACTGCATGTCTCGATAGTTAGTCACAATATAGACAGTCAAGGCACTTGCTAGATATGACCATTTATCCAACACATAACTACGACCGACAGCTTAGCAACAACCCAACAATTCTAGACGCATCGCTATACATTGACAAGTATAACAACCGATCAAACCATTTCTATCAACCCAACACTATAACACCCGAACTTTATTCACGCACTCAGTAATCACCTAAACATCACAACATACATCTAAATGTACTATCTAACTAACATCACTTCTCTGTTGACACGACTTTACGACAAGCAACAAGACGGTGCTAACTTAACATAACATCTATAACGACCCATATCATACAAAATCAACAAAAATGAATAACCATCACAAATTCATTAAACAACCTCAATTGACACAATATAAATCGTATAGACAAGAATACTTGCCTCGATGAATAACACACAAACAACTCCGAAGAACATAGCTCGACCGAAAGCCCCCAAACCTTCGATCCCATAGAAAATGATGGATTATATGATGTTAATACTGGTTAGGAACTCAAGAGGGTTGATGGATAATGAAATCACGACCAATCCTAGCCTCTCAAACCAATCCCGTCGACTGCAAGAAGAGAAGGAGAAAGAATGGTAAAAAACGCGAAATGATGTCTGCTGCCCACCTATAAATAGGCCGCAGCACATTACGTACGTAATACTATAAGAATAACGTATGTAATGGGTCTTACGTACGTAACGGAAATGTTATGTACGTAATACTCTACTCAGAACTCACTGCCTCAATTCACCTATAGGCTAACGTACGTAACACATACATTGTTACGTACGCAATCCATCATCTGTAACGTACGTAATGCACTCCTGATAGCGTACGTAACCAGTTTGGTCAACAACAGGTCTGAAGTCGGTATAGCGATGCAACTGCTCGTCGATGTAACACCCCCAATCCTCTCGGGAATATTCAGACCCTCTCCGTGAGGATTCCCTAAGCTAGATCTCAAATGCAGACATCACAAAAAATGCCAAAATGACTGAAAGACACATCCGTAGACCGATTTGGTCTTTCATCAATTACAAACAACTTAAACTCCATATACATCTCTATTACAAAACTCTTACCCGCACAGGGGTCAAAGTACAACAACACTACCATAAGGCGGGAGAACTCTACAGCGGAAAGAATAATGCAATTCGACCAACAAATATCAGTACTGGCCCTCATGTGATTAGTATCATTTGTATTCCATCATCCTTCGTACCGATCCCATGTTTTGCTCCTCAAGAACTTGCACGTACCTGAATGCAATACAGACATCCACCCTGATTACTCTGGGGTTATCAAAATTCCACTAGTGAAATAGTCGCACACAATGACACCACACGAAAACAAGGCAATCCAAAATACAGCACTAATACCCATTTTTAGAACTACACATTCATTTGCAAACGCACGAGTCAATTTTAAAGAAAACCTTTATCGAGAATATACCGATTATCTTGCAAGTTCATTAAAATCATTCAAATTACCCACATACCCAATTACCAACCATTACATCTACGAAACATGAAGTGTATGGGGCAAGATACTTGCCTCGGTAATCGACACGTAAATACTCCGGTGAACACGGCTTGATCGGTGAACCACGACAACCTACAACCTCCGAAGAAACAACGGAAACACGATCACTACGTATATAGAAACCAATTACAAAGGAAAACACACCCAAGACCCAAAGGGAAAACCATTTAGACATTTAATCAAACATTAAATGTTCACGGTTCCTCAAGAACACCAAAATCATCAATCTGGTTGAACGAATCGGAACTATGAATATACAATCTATAGAACGTGATCAATAACAATGTTTAACAATGACCGATTCATAAGAACCGGATTATAAATGAGATCAGGAACAAAATATCCAAAAAGGTCAACTTTAGGGAAATAAAAAAAAAATCTCGATCCGACGAAGAACAACCGATTAGAGGATGTTACAATCACCTAAGACCCTCCAAAACACGTTGGAATTGAGTAGAATCATCCAAGAATCCAAACCCTAGCCTCACCTATCTGTCGACCGCGATAAGAGGAGAAGAAAGGGAGAAAATGAGGTGAAACCCGTCGCCCAGCTATTAAATAGCTGGTCGTGTTACGACTGTAACTCATAGGCATTACGGTCGTAACCTAGCTCTCAGGTTTTCTGCCCAAAATCAAATGGTGTGTTACGGCCGTTACTGAGAAGCCATTATGTCCGCAACACCCAAAACCTTACGTCCGTAACATATTGCAGTTTACGGCTGTAACCTGTATTCTGGCAGCAGATTCCATTCTGTTGCCCGACCAGCCCTGAACGACCCCGAAATGTGATAATTCAGAAAATTCAATATAACTCTTACAAAGTATTCTCAACAATGAACAAAAGCGTTAATCGAACATGCGATTCCGACAATAGAAGGTAGGTAAAAATGCGTATGAAAACGAGTGCCCAAAACTGCGGGAATTACGAAACGGCCCAAAAGTCCGCAAATCACGATACGAGATTGAATACCAATTCCGAAGTCTACAACAGAACCACAAATGTTAAATGAACTTGTAGGAACGAAAAAGCAATAGTTCCGAGCAAAATTCACAAGAATCGGACCCAAATGCGGAAAAGTCGCAATAATATACCGATTAACCCGAAATAATATCAAAACTCGCTCGAATGACAAAAACTTCAGAACAAAACATGTCCAGAATGTGTCAATGAACACGAGAGAGTTGTTAGAATCAAAAAAATACGGGAATGAAAAATACGGGTATTACATTCTACCCCCCTTAAAAAAAGTTTCGTCCCCGAAACTTAAAATAATGAAAACAATGAAAATAAGGCAACAACAAAGCAAGTAACTAACAGATCGCATCTCTCAAGGATCTCACAGAGTCCATCTCGATATCGGTGTTAGAGTTCATGCCTCGGAGGACTCGGCGATCATCTCGCAAAACTGGATTCTGTATCCTTCAAGTCCACACTTGTAACACGTTACTGGCGGGGAAGGACAATGTGCACGAGCATGTCCCAGTACATTACAGTTGAAACACCTCCTGGCCTTACCAGGAGTCAAAGCTGACGAATTGGAACTCTCAGTTCCCTTCATCGGGCGATGGAGCTTCACAGCAGAAAAGCTACAGTGTTGCGGTTTAGAAACTCCAACTCCTGTACTGATAGCAAAATCATCAGACTTCCTCCGTTTGTTCGACTTGGGCACACGTTCAGTCGATAACGAAGCTAGCTCGTATGCTAATGATCGATTCTGATACTTTGTCAACGTAGTGCAAGTGAATCCATCCATACACTGGCGAATCTCCGGCTTCATCCGCATGTCAAAATAACGGATCTTATCTTCCTCTTTACTGACCCATTCACGCACATAGCTGAGTTTTTTGCTATAATCTATGATTGCTTGAGACACCGGTACATCTTGTAGTTTTGCTAAATAAAAATCATGAATTTTCTGCTCTCTGATCGGTTCCGGACAGAACTCAACTTCCATTAATTCATAGAACTCCTCCCACATGACAACATGATACCGAGGCACCGAGGCTTAACAGCCTCCCACCAATTGGCGGCATCACTGTCAAGAAAGTACTGAGCGATGGGTACTTTCTGCTCTTCGGGGCTATCAACTGCTTCGAATATCTTTCTTAACTGGAAAAGCCAACTATCGCAGCCCAATATATCCGCGGCACCAGCGAAACGAGGGGGATTCATACGAACCACTTCTCATAGCCATTGGTTTGCGCCGACGTTCTGGGTCACATCTGTGTTACGTTGAACCGCCTGGGTCAACTGAGTTATCTGTGTCGCTACTTGTTGCAATATAGTAGCAACACCAATGCCAATATCATTCCTGGCAATATTCTCTTGGTCCTACATCTGATCCTTATGACCATTTGTACCTCGGTCACGACCACGACCTTTGCCCATAGGCATACTGAACAAGTAATCACTCAGCACAACGGCACACAACATCGTAAAACAAATACCAATTTGCCGACTCAGCACAACATATCAACATAAAGTATCATTAGCAACACGATAAAAATATCCGCTCCTGGATAATTACATGAATACAAAAGTTACAATAGCAACAAATGAAACTTACGATCGCAACTTACGGATCACGTAACCCTATCAACAAAAAAATTAACGACCATTATCATTACAAGCACGGCCATAATATACCACACATGGTGGCGAATCATTGTTAACATTCCTTTTAAAACTCCACGAGGTATCCATTTAAATAATATCATTAGAAAATCTTTGAATCTGTATGATTATTCGAAATAAAATTTTGAAAGTACTTTTGGGTACCTCGGGCTGTTTTATCAATATAAGAACTCCAGTTCAATCAATTTATTTTTGAAAACCATTGCATAACCATAACTCGGAACAACAGGTTTCCTCGAAATTGACATCATCCAGATGACCATGTCATCACTTATCGTCATCTCAAATAACAATACATAAGGTATGGCGTGGTCATGCCCTCTTAGCATCGACCCTTGAAGGTTTTGTTGAACCGTTCCCGGGTGGACAAACCATTCATACATGTACTAAATATTTCCACCAATCAACAATCATATCAGAAAAAAAACATTACATAAACTACAAGGCATATCCAAAACATGCAACACAATACTTGGGTGCATAACCCAAAATTTTTCCAAATCTGAGTTTAATGTTTAAGCCGAGTAAGATTTTTGGTCTATCACTATTTATTAGTTTGAAAATAAAATCATATTGTACTCGATTTATTTGTAAATAAACTGTTAGGCTAAAACCATTTCTAAAATCCTTCCAAACGTGACAAAGGATCAATGGAGGTATCATTTTACAAAATATCTAAAACACTCCAAACACATCATTTCAAACAATTTTCAAAATCCAGACGAAACTGCCGCTTAGCCGCATCGTCAAAACATTTTTGAAAATTGGTTTCCACAAACTTACTCAAATTTATGAAATTTTCAGAGCATTTTCAAACATACACACAACAGACATAGTGACCAACGTGAACATGCTTGTAGCATATAACAACAATGAGCCAATATAGTCAATTCTCACACACATGCATATACGGCATTCAAGATCACCATTTCATTGAACACAACTCATTACCACCAAATTCAAACACACGTCAACACCATATATATAAGTTTCTCATTAAACTCTACAATCGATACATTCCCTGGAACACATCAATGTTCAAGGTTTTGTATCGCTCTACACCACTTGGTGTCCAGACCATCAATATCTAGTTCATTACACACGTAATATGCCAAAAATATCAAATAAAAATTCACATTACAACAAATGCCAAAATGGCTACTAGGCTAGATCTCAAACACAGACATCACAACAAATGCCAAAATGGCTGAAAGACACATCTGTATACCGATATAGTATTTCATCAATTACATACAACTTAAACTCCGTATACATCTCTATTGCAAAACTCTTACCCACACAGGGGTCAAAGTACAACAAACACGCCCATAAGGTGGGAGAACTCTACAGTGGAAAGAATAATGCAATTCGACCAACAAATCTCAATACTGGCCCTCATGTTTGTCTTCCATCATCCTTCGTACCGATCCCGTGTTTTTCTCCTCAAGAACCTGCACGTACCTGAATACAATACAGACATTCACCCCCTGATTACTCTGGGGTTAGCAAAATTCCATTAGTGATATAGTCGCACACAGTGATACCACACGAAAACTAGGCTATCCAAAATACAATACTAATACCCATTTTCAGAACTACACATTCACTTACAATCGCACGAGTTGATTTTAAAGAAAACCTTTATCGAGAATATACCGATTCTTTTGCAAGTTCATTAAAATCATTCAAATTACCGACATAGCCAATTACCAACCATTACATCTACGAAACATGAAGTATATGGGCAAGATACTTGCCTCGATAATCGACACGTAAATACTCCAGTGAACACGGCTTGATCGGTGAACAACGACAACCTACAACATACGAAGAAAAAATAGAAACACGATCACTACGTATATAGAAACCAATTACAACGGGAAACGCACCCAACACCTGAAAGGAAATCCACTGAGACATTCAATTGAACATTAAATGTTCACGGTTCCTCAAGAACACCAAAATCATCAACCGGGTTGAACGAATCGGAACTATGAATATACAATCCATAGAACGTGATCAATAACAATGTTTAACAATGATTGATTCATAAAAACAGGATTAGAAACGAGATCAAGAAAAAAATCCCCAAAAAGGTCAACTTTAGGGAAATCAAGAAAATACCTCGATCCGACGAAGAACAACCGATTAGATGATGTTACAATGACCCTCCAAAACACGTTGGAATTGAGTAGAATCAACCAAGAATCCAAACCCTAGCTTCACCCGTCCGTCGACCGTGAGAAGAGAAGAAGAAAGGGAGAAAATGAAGTGAAACCCGTCGCCCAGCTATTAAATAGTTGGACGTGTTACGGTTGAAACACATAGGGCATTATGGCCGTAACCCAGCTCTCGGGTTTTCTGCCCAAAATGCAAGGGTTTGTTACGGCCGTTACCACTAAGCCATTACGGACGTAACACCCACCACCTTACGGCCGTAACATATTGCAGGTTACGACTGTAACCTGCATTCTGACAGCAAATTCCATTCTGCTGCCCGACCAGCCCCGAACGACCCCGAAATGCGATGATTCAGAAAATTCAACGTAACGCTTACAAAGGATTATCAACAACGAACAAAAGTGCTAATCCAACATGCGATTACGACAACAGAAGGTAGGTAAAAATGGGTATGAAAAAAACGAGTACCCAAAACTTTGGGAATTACGAAACGGCCCAAAAGTCTGAAAATCATGATACGAGATCGAATAACAATTTCGAATTTCAGAACACGACCACAAATGTTAAATGAACTTGTAGGAACGACAACATAACAGTTCCGAGCAAGATTCACAAGAATCGGACCAAAATGCGGAAAAGTCGCAATAATATGCCGATTAACCCGAAATAATATCAAAACTCGCTCGAATGATAAAAAGTGCAGAACAAAACATGTTTAAAATGTGTCAATGAACACAAGTGAGTCACTAGAATAAAAAAATATAGGAATGAAAAATACGGGTATTACAGATGAATAGTCCGACTACAAGTCACACGCGATGAACACCACAACACGGTACATTTACCGTACACAGCGGAGAGAAATTCCAAGAAATAATCTTTGGAACAAAATAACCGGCACAAAATGACAACTAATTCAAAATAATTAGACAAAAATCTCGGGTATTACATTCTACCCCACTAAAAATAAGTTTCGTCCCGAAGCTTAAATAAAATAACAAGGTAGAACACAAACGAAGCAAAAAGGTTCACACAACAAATACCAAATCTCCGCACAAGACATATCCCAAAATACAACACGCAATAACATCACTGGGCCCCACTATCCCTCCCCGAGCAGGAGCGGGTCTCTGGCTCCCGAACATCTCAACGACGGTCTCGCTGTGCGCCGCTTGGTGTCCCAAATGACCGCACTTGAAACAGTTGATCTGCGGCAAGCGACAATTGTTCCGAGTATGGCCCACACGGATACAGTTGAAACACATCTTCATACCGTTTACCTCACTCAACACTGGAGTAAGATTCTTAGGATGATCAAACAAACGAAGAATCTTCCTAGTAAAACGATTCAAATCATCAGGTTCGCGGGACTCGTTACTCTATCCCCGCGAGGAGCTGCTCGAAACCTTCCGTCTCTTACTTTCTGGACCCGCCTCCATCATAGGAATGGCCCTCTCGGTTTTCACGTTTGATCTAGATACTTCATCACAGTACTGCTCCCCTTGTGTCCACAATTATAGCAAGCTACCGGCGGTTTCCTACAATTTGGGCGTAAATGACCCGGAACGTTACACTTAAAGCATCTAGGTAAGTTACCCTCAGTCAATGATATCGCCCTGGATCACCTAGATTTTATAGCTAGCCTAGAATGTTCCACAATTGATTGATACGGGGGTTGAGGTCTATGGACCCCCGTTCCCTTGCTTCCCGATAAATCCCCTGAGTTCTTCTGCTCCATCCCCTGAGTCATTACGAACGTTATATTTCTGCCAACAATGACATTCTCTGTGGCTACTTGCCTCTGATCTCGTGCCACACTATGCTTCTGACTACGTCCACAACTACAACCTCGACCTCGTCTTCTCGGCATACTGAATACACAACCGCTCAGCACTATGGAACACAACATAGCATAACAATACCCATACTGCCAATTCAGCACAACATACCGACGTAAGGCAATAATAGCATCACACAAAATATTCACTCGCAAAAGTTACACGAGTACAATAATTACAATTGCAATAAATGGGCTTACAGTCGTAATTGATGGACCACGTGACCATATCAACAGAAAATTTACGTTCAGTGCCGATACAAAAACAGACACGGCCACAACAAATCACATGTTATAGTAGTAAATCATTGATAACATTCTTTTTCAAAAAGTCCCTGAGACATTTGTTTAAATAATAACATTTTAGGATCTATGTTCATAAAAATTTCCGAAATAAGATTGGAAAACGCTTCTGGCACCTCGGGCTGTTTTACCAAAACTATAAGAAATAGATCAATATTGTTTCTTCTTGAAATCATTTGCAAAACCATGTTCCGGAATATTAAAGTTCCTTAAAACATCATCATCAAGAGAAATCATGTTGAAGTAACATTAGACTGGTTATAAAGCAAACCGAAACCACGCAACACAACAATTGGGTACTCAACCAAGGTTCCTCAACAAGAACGGTAATGCGACAAATATATATCATAACGACTTGATGCTATACGATTCAACTCTTGCTTGCCACTTTAAGCATAAATCCACATCCTCCACACACTCCACTTAACGCAAGTTAGGTACAACATTAGCATGAGCTAATAATGACATTAGCGTGCGCTAACTGACTCCTCTCAGAAAATTTCTCCAAATCCGAGTTTTTTTAGAAACATTTCAAATACACGCGCAGCCAATGCAATTGTTAATATGAACACGTTTGTAGCAATTAGCAACAATTAGTCAAACATATCCGGGGATATTACAGCGCCGTCGGCCCCGCGCCGGAACCCACAAGGCTAAAAGTCATTTTCGTAATCCTTTAAAAGACGCCAAAAGGCTGATGATGGTAATATCTTTCATTTACTCAAATACTTTCCAAAACTCCCTTTTACCAATACCATCATAAAAATCCCATTTAAAAGTTCAAGGAGAAAATGCCAAAATTCGACAGTTTAAAAATGTTCATTAAACCACCGCTTACATATACCAATAAAATAGTTTAGGGAATCAGTTTTATGAGATAAACCCAAATTTGCAAAAATACCAAAAGGCCATTTTAAAATACACACGCAGTTGGTATAAATTTAGTTAAAAATACATTGCGGCGGAAAATAATTAACAATCAGACAAAATACTCGATTCCTAAAAAAATGCCATAGCCCGTATCATCCGGTTCCCAAACACGTGCCCATCTAGCATTGAAGTCATCATACTAATCGATACCAATCGTGAATATAATATTAGATTCAAACATACGTCGAAATTGTTTGTTTGTATTTCCGACAATCTCTGTCATCAATACACCTCTTGGAACACATTAATATCCAAAGACTTCCACAACACGTTGTACCAGTCAAAACTCAATCTACCAGTATATCCCAATTGCTACACACGTAATATACCACAAGTGTCAATATGGTTCCTATCTTACCTCATACTTGCAAAAGAAATTATACAACAAAAGATATTAAATATAATATATATATATATATAAAAGAGGAGACTTACATCCGCAGGTCGCACGAAGAAGACGGTCGCCCATGATACTAATCTCAACGGACAAGCCAAACGACATGACATGACAACGCCCAATCCGACTTGTTAACCGAAAACTCGGATGACGCGACAACACACGACTCGACTGGACCCGACATCCTAGGTTTCCACAACCGTAGATACCATAAATGTAACACCCCGAAAATCCACCGGGAATATTATGTTGGAGTATAAAACGCAGGAGAAGCGATTTGGAGAAATATTTTATGAAAGGTTTTATAAACTATCCATCGTAAATAGCGGATCTATTTAGGCTTGTCAATTAATTAACTAAACAGATTAATTAACAATTTAAATATACATATTTACGTAGTAGAATTGATGATTTATACCTTTGAAGTGAAGTGGTAGAAAAATCCCTTTCTGGTCGATAAAACATCTCCTTGTATTCTTCCTTGATCTACTTGTATTTCTATCTCAAAGTCTTCTAGAGTATATCCCGCCTATATCCGGATGTCGGGTGGACAACAATCTACCGGACTACTTGGAGAGCAATATGGATCGGCCGAATTATTCCCAAGAAATACCTTACGAATTTTTCTCTCTGTTTTTCTTGAATATTTTAGCATTTAGAAAAATATTGTGTAGCTAAATTGTGGAATACAAGAGACAAGTCAAGATCCACAATTAAACACAAGATATGAAAAAATCGAAAATTTCTTGTTCAAGAGTGTGTAAAATCGGCCCACCCATATATCCTATTTATAGGTGTTTTGGGCTACTCTAGGGACCTTAAGGAGAATAAGGTAAGAACTCCTAATATATATCTTCTTTCCAATATTAGGACTCTTCCTAATACGAAGACTCTATTAATATCAACTTGGTCCACTAAAAAGTTGATATTGCACTTCCTACCAAAATCCCAAATTACAAAATTGGGCTCCTTTTTGAATTTATTATTTCCCGTGTTTAAGATATTCCATGTCCATTAATTAATTTAAGCTACTAACAGCTTTTAATTAATTAATGTGTTATACATGAATATACCACTCGATTTTTATTATTATATCGGAAAGTTAATTCCACATGCAGGGTTTAATATAATAATCTTTTCGAGTGCCTCAAGGGACATGATCAACCTGACTGGTTGGGACACGATTTCTAGCTATAATATTAATTATTATATAAATAATAATATTGCCCAAAATGTCGAGCATATTGAGTCAATCATTGTGGCTCTCACCCATGATAAATCAAAGCAATAAATATTAAATATATATAATTAAATATTATTCACTAGAATTAAGAAATAATAATTGTCCGAGATGTACGTTCTTCTTATAGTCAGTACAGAAGAATCTATCTCACCTTGATACTGTAACACCCCCAAGTTATTCAGGGTATATTACAGTGCCGTGAGCCCCGCTGTGGGACCCACAACGCTAATCATACGCGGAACTATATATCTTTACTGAGAAGGTCCAAATACAATGAAATAAAGGACAATACAAAGGGTATTCAAATCATATCCAATGTATCCAAATACATCACAACACAAAATCAGTACCTCGGCAACACAGGCCAGATCATCAAGGAAAATGAAAAACAATACTCGAGTATTCAATAACCATTCCAGTACAACAACACAGAATGGAGGAACACAAAATATATTCGGAAATAAGACACAGTATCACGCTTGCCCATCATCTTCATGCCGACCCGATACCTACCTGTCCGCTCTCCTGGAACGTGAAATACATAAAAAGTATTCCCCCCAAAAAGGGGTTAGCCATCGAATAGCTAGTGCATGTATATAGAATATGAGATACAATACTCCTCAACAAATAAAGTAAAAGTAACCGTCAATTCATCATTTCAAGACTAGTATTCTGGAATAACTAAATCTCATAGCATCTCATCAATACGTACATGATCAACCGTGGAACTGCACCAGAGTCTACGGAACCCTCAGAGGACCCGTCGGTCCGTCCCAGAGTGGTTAACTCATATTATCCGTGGAATCACACAAGAGGCTACGAAACCCTCAGAGGACCCATCGGCCCATCCCAGAGTAGATATAAATAATCATGCCATTCATATATCTTACTTTCAAAGTCGAGAACGTACAATCATAAATATATACTTGCCTTTGAGACATCGAGAAATCGAACGAAAAAGAGTATGAGTTCGGTAGGTCCAAGAACGCACTTCCAGTACCTAAACGATTTGCAAGGGATATGATAATCAATAATCCATACGCATAACTCACGAAGAAACTCCTGAAACCCATCTACGATTCACGAAACTATAAGGGTAAACAACTAGAGGTTGACAAAATCATCTAAACCATCACAAGTCCGAACATGACACAAACCAATCCATAAAATCATAGGGAAAGCATGTATACGGGTTAGATGCATCATAATCTCAAGGTTCTCAAGCTCCCAAATGGATAAATCGGACGAATCTAAGAAAAACCCAAAATTCCCAAAATTAGGGTTTCAAGGATTTTTACCTTGATTTGGAAGATGGAATGGATTATATGTTGTGAAATCTTTGTTCTCCAACCAAAGATGTTGATATCTAAAGAAGGATATCCTCCAAACTCCCCGAATCGCCAATATCTTGCTGCTCCCGATCAGAAATGTGAGAAGGATGAAAATAATGACGAAATGGAAGTCAACTGTCCAATATATACTTGCCCAGTCTAGCGCACGCTATGCCTCAATATTAGCGTGCGCTAGCGGGGTCACCGGATAGTCCAGTGGCTTATGCCAGCCTCGTTAGCATGCGTTAGGTCTACCGTTGCGTGCGCTAATCGCCTTCCTTTAGCATGCGCTAGCCGATAGTTAGCATGCGCTACCTGGGAGTTGGTGTCTAGAAATTGGAGTCCAGAACCTACTGTCGTGTGCCCTGCCCGAGTCTGAGCGTGCACTGCTGTGATAGTTTAGCGTGCGCAACACAGCACTTATAGCGTGCGCTAGCCGAGGACTAGCGTACGTTACCGATAGTCCAGACAGCCTAACAACCTCACTGCCTCTACCGACCCAGCCCGTTAGCGTGCGTTACAGACGTGTTAGCGCGTGCTACTGACCACGAATAGGGAGATAGCTAACTCCTAGCGTGCGCTAACTGTTAGTCCAGAGAGCAGAATTAGCTACTGCCTCTGCCTGTCTGGTCCCTTAGCGCGCACTAAGGCTCAAAGCTAGCGTGCGCTACTCAAGAAGAATTAGCGTGCGTTAGCCTAGGCCTAGCGTGCGCTATCTCTTTGCCCAGAACACTTCCGAAAGGTCTAAACAACACGATCATGATCCAAACGAGGTACAAAACTCTATAACAACATCGACAAGTTCAAAAAGAGTTTACAGAGTGACAAAATAGGAAGAACGGCAAGATCAGACAATTAATAAAAAGTACGGGTATTACATTCTCCCCCTCTAAAAAGAAGTTTCGTCCCGAAACTTAAGAAATAAAATGTTCGGGGTACTCCGACCGCATCTTCTCTTCCGTCTCCCAAGTCGCCTCCTCGACTCCATGTCTCGACCATTGCACTTTGACCAATAGAAGGGTTTTATGCCGAAGTTGTTTCTCATGACATTCAAGGATCTTCACTTATCTCTCCGGAAAGGAAATATCCTCGGCTACGTCAATCGTACTATAGTCGATAACATGACTCGGATAAGGCACGTACTTTCTCAACTGAAACACATGAAAAACACTATGGACATGACTCAAAGCTGGAGGCAACGCCAAGCAATAAGCTAAATCTCCAACCCTGTCCAAAATCTCGAAAGGTCCGATATACCCCGGACTAAGTTTTCCCTTTTCCCGAAGCGGAAAACCCCTCTAGTCGGCGAAACCTTGAGTAGAACATGATCCCCCACTTCGAACTCCGAAGGTCAACGACGAGTATCAGCATAAGATTTCTGACGGCTCTGGGCGGTCAGCAACCGGTCCCGGATAATAGAAATATTTTCCTTAGTCTCCATCAACATATCCGGCTCCATTCCAATTAGATCTGAAGCCTCGTCCCAACATAATGGCGACCTACATCGCCTACCATAAAGTGCCTCGAACGGTGCCATTTTGATCGACGCATGCCAACTATTATTGTAGGCAAACTCGATAAGTGGCAAATGAAGATCCCAATCATTACTCCAGTCTAGGGCACAAGCCTGCAACATGTCCTCCAACATCTGAATCGTCCTCTCCGTCTGACCGTCTGACTGAGGATAAAAGGATGTGCTCAATCTCAACTCGGTACCCAAAGCCTGATGAATGGCCTGCAAAAAATGCGATACAAAACAACCGTCTCGATCAGAAATAATGGCCTTGGGTGCACCGTGCAATCTTACGATCTCAGCTATAAAAGTTCGAGCCAATCTCTCCGGTCCCCAGGTATCCTTAATACCCAAGAAGTGTGCAGACTTGGTGAACCGATCGATGATTACCCAAATCATATTCATTACGGCTCTAGTTCTCGGCATGCCAGTGATAAAGTCCATAGATATGTCCTCCCACTTCCGCTTGGGAATGGGAAGCGGCTTCAACAACCCCGCCGGTCGTTGATGTTCGATCTTGACTTGCTGACACATCAAGCACCATAGTACAAATTCCGTGACATCCTTTTTCATGATATTCCACCAAAAATTTCGCTTCAAGTCTTTGTACATCTTACTCATTCCTGGGTGGATTGAGTAAGGTGTAGCATGAGCTTCTCGGAGAATTCTCTGCCTCAACTCTAGATCATTCGGAACACAAAGCCTGCCCTGGAATCTCAGGATACTATCCTCGTGAACCATAAATCCAGGGGCTTTTCCTTTAATTATATCTTCCTTCAGTTGAGAGATCATTGGGTCACTCCACTGTTTTCCTTTGATGTCGTCAACCAAGGACGAAGTAATTTCGAGAGTGCACAACTGTCCTTGTACTCATTGAAGCGAAACTTCTATTCCTTGCTCAATTAAATCCTGACGAATCTTCGCCTGAGAAGTAAGAACCTCGAGCATTTGGAGCGATGCCGATTTGCGGCTCAAAGCATCCGCGACGACATTGGCTTTTCCTGGGTGGTAAAGAATTTCCAAATCGTAATCCTTTATCAACTCTAACCAATGTCTCTGTCTCATATTCAGCTATTTCTGACTGAAAATACACTACGCCATAAATGGCCTTCGGCAACCACATAACTGTGTTACCTTAGACCCAAATTTTTGTTGCCACAGACCCAAAATGGGCAAAGGTAACATTTTAGCTAAGTTGCTCTGTGAGCAGTAGCCTTTGGACTCAAAGGCAACACATGGATCATCCTAAGCTAACATAGGATTATTTGTTACCTAAGGACCCTACATCAACATCCTAAGAACCCTACAGCAACATCATATTCGTGTTGCAATAGACTTTATAATTTTGTAAAATATATAGCCAATTTAGTGGGTTCCACATGCGGGGACCATTTTGTGGGTCCCACAGGGCGGGCCCACCGGTGGGACCCACATAGTGGAGTCAGCTGGTGGGGCCCATATGTGGGACCCACTTTTCGTGTGCCTGTCAGTGGGGCCTACTTTGTGGAGGCCACGGGTGGGCTACAAATATGCAGAAATTTTTAGTCTATTGCAACACCTATATTACCAATTGCAACACACTAAGTGTTACAGGTGTTACCAATGAAAGACATTTGCAACATATATATAGTACATAAGATAACACCTTCTTTTTAACAAAATAAAAATGTAAATTTTAAATTTAGCATTTCCCATTAAAAAAACCAACAAAGCAATTCACCGAAACCAACTACATAATCCCATCATAAAAAACAACTATATCCAATCCCAAAACCAACCAACTACATCACCAACTACATATATACAAGTACTAGAAGAAAATAACTTGGTCATTTTTAACCAATTACATCAGTGGACGTCTAAGACTGATATACAAAAAGACTCTAAGAAACTATTCTATGGAACACTTATTCAATTAGCCAAGGATTAGCCAATTTGCCTGAGTTGGTGTCCATTCACAAACTTCACCTTCTTTGAACGACTGCAGAATGAAACAAGAAAGAAGAGTCAATAATTAGTGATGGTTACTAAGATTCCAAATATCCAGATGTTTGATTTCAATAATTTGAAGCCAAATACCACAAACTCAATGGAGTAACTACTCAGAGAGGGAATCCTCCGATTTAGCCTAAAATTTTATTCCAAATCCCATAGCTTAGCAAGGGAATAACCAGATTCTTGGTATCTATAATTGAGGCCAAACACCACAAACTCAAGGAAGTGGCTACTCAGATATCGTTTTTTCTGGAAACAAAATGAGAAAATAAATGTACCAACTAGTGGGGGAAAAAAATTCATTTAGCGACTTCTCTTATCTAAAACATACAATATGACCGAGAATTTCTGCACATCAATCAATTTAAACATGTCAACATTTGTTTAAGCTCTCCACTGATTACCAAGAAATAGAAAAACACATATACAGGAAAAACCTCGATCCTATTAAATCTCAAGATGGACGATTACATAGTCCTGAAAAACTTCATAGACTGCAGATAAATATAATACCAATGAGAAACAAGGGAAGATTTGAAGTATCGGTAAGAATACATTGTCATGAAATAGTTGTCTTACCATAAAACGGACAAAGAACGAGCCCATTGGCTCTCAACTCCTAGCATTAAAAGATGGTCCAACACTTTTTCTACAATGACCAAAACATATTAGAGAAAAAAAATACAAATAGGACTGTTTGGAAAATGTTTTTGTGCACTTTATTCTTTTCAGCACTAAAACATTTCTATGAGAAAACTGAAAATTGGACTATTTTCTCAACGTTTTAAATTAATAGCTGTGATAGAATATTACTTGAACCAAAACTGTTTTATTTGCCAACCCATTCGTGTCTTTTCCAAAATCAGTTTGTTGACCTCCAAGTATTAGCAAGTTAATTGTGTCCAATACACCCAGTAGATTAATTGTCTACTCGCAACCAGTTAATCAGAAAAAATGGAAAAGCAACCGATTAATCGAAAACATGGAAAAGTTAGAGAACTGGACTTGCAAGGAAACATAGGTCTCTAGTGAAAAGTTAGAGGACAAATTTACCAACAATGCCATCAAAAAAATTAATAATAACCTCACCTCCCGAGTCAAGTATGTGAGAAGTAATAGTGCCTAATTGTGTATGACGTGAGAGATATACAAAGAGAGATAGATAGAAGGAAGAATAGAAACACATTTTTTTCAATATAACATCGGTGGAGACGGTTGAAAATAAAATGAATCTCAATAAGTATACCAAAGAAGATACCTCAAGATCCATGAGCATGTCCATAAGCCTTGTGATACCTCGAGGAATCATAAGAATAGCTTCTTGCATCGCATAGATCTCCAAAAAGTAACCATTAGGATTTATTGACAAGGGTCAAAACAAAAATGAAATGCATACGTATTCGAGAATTTGTTAGAAGCACTGTCAACAATCGCAATGTATAATATCGGACATAGAAATCCTCCTCCGATTGCAAAGGTATCAGTATTAGCAAATCATACATGATCCTAGTTCGAACATTATACAATATTTGACATAGAGCTATCTTACCAGTAGACTCAAAAGAAGAGAAAAGCTTTCCACTTCTCTTGAAAGTAAATCACTATTCATTAAAGCTGGTTGAATCTCGTTCGTTGATGCTTTTGCATGTTCAACTGGACTTAAGGCGCTTACAAGAGTTTCTAGAGCCCCTCGCACCTTCATACCTCCAAATAACATTTTTTACATCAACAAATTTTGATAAATATGAAATCATAGGCAAGCAAAAACTCATTAAAAATACAAGGGTAGGGAGACGGTCAAATTTAATCCAACCATAGACTCGAGAAACAACATGGGCATGTGTAGAAGATTTCAATGCAAATATTATGTGGGTCAACAGCCACTTAATGAAACTCTGACCACTTAAAAAACGATGTTATGCAAAACAAGAGAAAAGAAGCCTCAAACCATTTCTACATCATGGCGCTCCTCCTTTAATACGTTCAATAGTACCGGAAAACCTGCCATATAATTTAGTGGAGGGAACAAATGATACCAATAAAGTAGAAAAAGTAGTTATCCTAAAGAAATACCAACCCACTGCACCAAAAGATAACTGGGCAACATGATTTTCAGCTACAACTACCTGAAGCTCAGCCATGGCACTCCTCCTATGTCAACCAGAACATCATTACTAATGCGATCCAAATAAGCGCCGACATAATCGTAACATAAGCAAGAATTATGCTGTCAATAAATATTAATCATGGAAGCATGTTAAAAAATACAATAAACTACTTAACACCATGATTATTTAGGTCGCACGGAGTTCAACAAGATATAAAGGTTTCATGGAGATGGCATCTTCGAGCTCTTTCTTCACATGAAGCAGTTGCTAAGTGCATATTATTACAGAGGCATACTCATACCAAACCGTCTAATACAAGTTTTTGTGATTATTACATAATTTACAAGTAAAACAAAACTACTACACACCCTTCCATTGTTAGACTTATTTCCTCAATAGACAAATATTTTCAGCATCTAACCAACAATTACTAAAATCAAGATTACAGCTTGTTCATACATAAATATAGAATTATTTTGCTTGTAGGCATCATTTAAGCAGGAAAAATATACAAATATTCATTTTAACTTGAATTCTCGTTTCCAAAAACACGCCCAACAACACTCTGCATGAAAAGCAATTCAAATCATCGAACGAAAAAAGTATAAGATGAGAAATATAGAAATAAAAGGAGAAGAATTACGTCTATATTACATTTCCTAAAAACAATCCTCAGAGCTTGAGCAAGTAAGTAGGTGTGTATGTACATAGCATTTTACACTGTGAGAATCTGGAGAAATCGTCACTCTAGATACCATAAAGACGATTTTTCTGCCATGGTTCTTTTTTAAATCGCCGCCCCCACATCACCCCACCCCGATAGCATATATAAATTCAGACCACCGCCACCCCACTCCTCCCAATCGAAAAAAAAAGACAGCATATGAAAGAAACCATGAAGAACCGTAGCAAGTACCTCAAGCAGAGCCTCGTCTAAGAAGGAAAAATCTCCTTCATTGATATCCCGTTGATGGTTCTCTTGTCTTTTGTAGCCGATGGGAAGATGAGCTTGCTTCACTGATATCCCGAAGCGGTTGTAGGATTTTAGCGAAGTCCTTTCCAACTCCGTAGAATGGCTGATCGTTTAGCAAATGGCTTCGTTAGGGTTCTCTCGGAGAACGGAATAGAAAGCGAGGAAGATGACTTCTAAACCCACCGACTTAAAAAATATATATCACATTGGTTTGTTACATAAAAAACGATGTAATATTGAGACATTTTCACATCGGTTATAAGGAAAACCGATGTTAATATACCAATTTAACATCGGTATTTAGTAATCGATGTGAAAATTGACAATTTAACATCGGTTTCCTTAATAACCGACGTGAAATTTATAACATTCACATCGGTTTTTCTAATAACCGATGTTAACCGAGTTGGATGGACGAAGGAGCGAGCCGAGGGGGCATATGATGATATTTATTAAAACGATACTTTTCTTTATGTCTCATGTTTTTGAAATATTATTTGAGGAAAATCTTGATTAGAAATATTAATTTGTAAATTTATTTCCGCCGCAATTATTACATCTTATCTATGTCATGTCGTTGCCTTAACTAATGGGCATTTATTTTAGTCATCATAGCGACTCGACATTATTTTTATTAAACTTTGTTATTATATGTAGACATTAAATTTGTTATTTTAATTATTTTGTAATTATTCAAAGTTATTACAAGCTTTTATTTTTTTAATAATTTTTTTAATTATTTAAATCAAAATTTATTAATTTTCAAATACTACTTTATTTTAAAACCTTTTCAATTTAAATTTATTAAAAATATTGTATTATTTATAAAAAAATATATATAATTCATTATTTGATAGAATATTTTTTTATAAAAATAGACTCAATGTTTTATTAAAATTAATTATTTTTAAAGTAAAAAATTTATTAAATCATTAAGTTTATATAAAATTCAAAATTTTGTTTATTAATACTTTAAGGTAACACATCTCATGGTGTTACTGAGAGTTACACCTTTTATAGCTAGAGTAACATATATGTCAAGATTTGATAACACCATAACCCGAACGTTGTGGTAGGTCCAAAATTTCATAGCTATGGTAACATCCAAGAAGGTAACACCCCCCCTAAGTGTTGTAGAAAGCCATCTATGGCGTAGTGATATACTTCAGGCTCTTGTGATCGGTATAATCCGACACGGAGAACCATACAAATAGTGTCGCCAAATCTTAAGTGCGAAGACAATTGCAGCTAACTCCAAATCGTGGGTAGGATAGTTCATCTCATACGGATTTAGTTGTCGTGACGCAAAAGCTATCGTCTTATTATGCTGCATAAGCACACAACCAAGACCTTGACCCGAAACGTCACTATAAACTGCAAATCCCTCACTACCGTGTGGTAAAGCTAGAATCGGCACTGAAGTCAAACATCTCTTCAGCTCATCGAAGATTTGTTGACTCTCATCCATACAAATAAACTTTTTTTGTCTTCTGGAGTAATTTCGTAAGCGGCCGAGCGAGTTTCCAGAACCCCTCGACAAACCGATGGTAATACACAACAAGGCCTAAAAAGCTACGAACTTCCTTAACATTTTTAGGTGGTGCCCAATCTAGCACTGCCTCAATCTTCTGTGGGTCTACACGAACCCCTTCGGCCGAAATCACATAGCTGAGAAACATAACTTCTTCCAACCAGAACTCACATTTCGAGAATTTTGCATAGAGGTGCTTGGTTCTCAAAATATCTAGTACCAAACGCATGTGTCGGGCATGTTCCCCCTTATCTCGAGAATAGATCAAAATGTCGTCAATAAAGGCGACTACACACCAGTCGAGGTACTCGATCAATATCTTGTTCATTAACTGCATGAATACTGCCGGTGCATTAGTCAATCCAAAAGGCATAACTACAAATTCATAATGCCCGTATCTCGTCCAAAATGCAGTCTTCAGAACGTCGGACTCTCTCACCCTGAGTTGATAGTACCCTGATCTCAAATCAATTTTTGAGAAAATTGCAGCCCCCTGCAAATGATCAAATAAATCGTCTATACGAGGCAAAGGATACTTGTTCTTGATGGTCACTTTGTCCAGCTCACGGTAGTCGATGCATAAACATAGTGAACCATCCTTCTTTCTCACAAAAAGAACAGGCACTCCCCAAGGAGAGGCGCTCCCCAAGGCGAAGCGCTTGGTCTTATGTACCCTCTCTCCAGAAGTTCTCCCAATTGATTCTTTAATTCTTGCATCTCGGAAGGTGCCATCCGATAAGGTGCCTTAGAAATTGGAGCCGCATCAGGCTCTAAATCTACAGAAAATTCTATCTCTCGATCTGGCGGAAATCCCGGGAGGTCGTCCGAAAAAACATCGGGATACTCATTAACAACTCGAATAAAAGATAACTCGACTTCTTTCCCTTCCGTCTTCAAAGCATAACACCAATAGCCCGTGCAACCTTTATTCAAAAGTTTGGCGGTATTAATGGGTCTAATAAGCAACTTAGATTGGCCCGTATTACGTCCCAAAAATGAGTACTCAAATCCGTCTTCAGTCATCATGGTGATAACCTTAGTACGGTAATTCATAATCGCTTGGTGACTATCAAGCCAATCCTCGCCGAGGATCACATCCTTGCCTAGGATCACATCCTCGCCTTCCATATCAACTACAATCAAATTTGATAACCAATCTATACTGGCTATAATCACCGGAAAATCTCTAATCTCCCGGTTTCCCACAATTCTATTCCCGCTAGGTAGTTTTACAATGAAGGGATCACAAGCAGTCATACAAGTTATATTCAAACGGCGTACACACTCTAAGGAAATGAAAGAATGTGTAGCACCCATATTAAAAAGTACACGAACTGGATGAGATAAAATATGAATGGTACCTGAGGCCACCACCACGTCGGGTTCGTCTGTTCGATGCATTTCATAGATTCGTGGTTGTACCGAACCGATGCTAGAGTTTCCCCCTCCAGCGTTCTGACCGCGTCCCCGGCCCCTGCCGTAATTCTGCTGAGACTGACCAAAAGATTGCCGCTGATTCCCGCCTTGATCAAGTGTCACTGAGGCAGAAGCCCGAGTGTCCAGATTCTGATTTGGTTCGGAACAATAAGCCGCTCTATGTCCCATCTGGCCACAACTGTGACACTTCAAAGGTGGGAAATTGCATTCTAAATTAACGTGGCCTGGACGAACATAATTATAGCAAGTCACCGGGCGGGCTGAGGTGTCCGGAGCAGATTGGAAACTCCTCTTTCCTTTAACAGAACGTGACGACTCTCCGGCGGAACGGTTCGTCGTCTGAGACCTCTGGAAGTTGCCAATCTTAGAGCCAGAAAAATTTCCCGCGATCTTCTGCTTCTTCGGTTCTTCATTGGTATCATTGTCGGGGCTTAACAAGTCATAGGCCAAAGCTCTGTCCTGATATTCCTTCAACGTGGTGCAAGCAAATCTGGCCATGTACCGCCGTAAGTCCATATTCATCCGCATATCAAAGTAACGGATCTTATCACGCTCGTTTCGCACTTGATCCTTCATGTGGATCAATTGTTGGTTGTACTCCACGATTGCCTGCGAAACGGGAATGTTCTGCGGCTTAGCCTCGAAAAAGGCTCGAATTCGGCCTTCTCGCACCGGCCAAGGACAAAACTAGGCCTCCAAATGCTCTTTAAACTCTTCCCACATAGCAACACGATCTTGTGGCTTGATGACTTTCCACCACGTAGCGGCCTCCTTGGTGAGGAAATACTGAGCAATCGGTACTTTCCTCGCTTTGGGACAAACAACCGCTTCGGAATTTTCTCTAACTCCGCTAGATAATCCTCCCAACCTAATGGGTCCGTGGAACCGCCAAATTGTGGAGGGTGCATACAGATTACATTTTCCAGTAAGGCATCCGTTGTTGGGTTCGGATTGTTCAACTGAACAGCTTGGGCTAAAATGGTCATCTGGTTAGCCAATTGTTGAAGTACGTTCGCAACTCCAACATCCGCGCTGTTCCCCTGGCCAGTAGACTGGTCGTGCTGACTTTTGGTGTCAGGATGCACCGAGTTAGATAGGCTGGGGTTGGTCAATCCCGCAATGGAACTGAGGGAAACGGCCGCGCCACGTCCTCGTCCACATCCACGGCCACGACCACGGCCTCGTCCCCTACCAGCTGACATACTGAAGAACACACAAGGCACGTAAGTACAATTCAATCGCACATCATCGAAGTGACCGATTCTCAAAGATACCAAAATAGAAGCAAACGATTAAGGAAACACCAGAAGAGTAAGAGGTCTTACAAGTACCGGTCGAACTGTGATGATGGCAAAGTAGTGATACGGTAGACAAACGATGACTCAATCGACCCAAAAGACCGACAACCTAGGTATCCATAGACCTATGCTCTGATACCATATTCTGTAACACCCCCAAGTTATTCAGGGTATATTACAGCGCCGTGAGCCCCGTCGTGGGACCCACAAGGCTAATCATATGCGGAACTATAAATCTTGACCGAGAAGGTCCAAATACAATGAAATGAAGGACAATACAAAGGGTATTCAAACCATATCCAATGTATCGAAATACATCACAACACAAAATCAATACCTCGGCAACACCAGCCGGAACATCAAGGAAACTGAAAAACAATACTCGAGTATTCAATAACCATTCCACTACAACAACACTGAATGGAGGAACACAAAATATATTTGGAAATAAGACATAGTATCACACTTGCCCATCATCTTCATGTTAGGAGTATGCCTCGAATGCCACTCAGAGGATGTGGAGTGAGGGTATTGTACTTGTTATTATGTAAATCATTAATATAAGACAATTTATGTTTCTTTATTTAGTGGAAGTTACTGGCGTTCCTGACTCGTAAATATATATAAAGAAACTAGTCCGTGTATTTGAGAGCAAAACATTCCACTCCTTATTAGATAAGGGGGTCGGCACTGGAAAGGTTTATAGCTCAAATACTTAATCGTTCGCAAGTCGATGAAACTTGACTGGGCGTTACGTTTATGTGAAGACTTGTATGATGTGTTCTTTGACATGAAGAGTGCCTATCGAACACTAATGGTTAGTGGGAGCACACGTTATAGGTATGCTAATTGGATTAGTATACTCGAACCGACTCACCCTCGATTCGTCACACGGATTTCACTCCGGGACAGGCAATGATGGAATCGAAAGGTTGTGATAGGTATTCGTGAACCTTCGACTTGAGGATTTAGTAAGGATGTGCTTGTGACGTCAAGATTTTCGTTAGAGTAGTTCGAACCTGTAAACCGGAAGGCGGGGGTCAACCTCGACGTGCATCTTGATGGGCAAGTTGCAGGTCCTACTGAATTCCAAGATAGAATTCTTTCTCCCGTAAGTGAGCAGGTTATATATTGTAACACCCCGATATATTCGGAATAATTACAGCACCGTAAACCCTTTAGATAAGGATTTACAAGGCTAATTTTTAGGAGAAGTGTAAAAACAATACAATCGAACAACTGAAGTTCAAATACAGATTTGATTCAACCGATCAAATAAGTTAACTTATACAACCATATCGAATTGACTTTATTAAAATAGACGTGCTCGAGTACTAAACGAACCAAGAAGACCAATCACAATAACAATAACACCAATCACATCACTGAGCCATTTCATCGTCTCCGTTTGCACGTGGTTGCCTCCCCGCTCGGCTACCTGAACATCAAAACAATGTCCACCCCCGAAGGGGTTAGCAAAACAATGCTAGTACAAGTATCATCATACAATAAATCATCAATGCATCATAAAACATGCAAAACGGACTTCCGCCACCGGAATCCAACGATGCGAATCCTCACGATTCCATCAACACAATACAAGGTAATCCAAATGATCCAGCCGCCTCGGATAGATCCCCATGATGATCCCGTCGGACCAACGCATGGTGGAAAACCCGTCCAACGATCCAGCGCCCTCAGCATCGATCCCCATGATGATCCCGTCGGACCAACGCATGGTGGACATTCGATCCAGCGCCCTCAGCATAGATCCTCATGACCCCCCTCGGATCATTTAAACCATAATTCAATCAACTATGCATACACATATGCATTTCAGTATGTTCATCAATACGAACCAATAACAGTAAATATCACGAGAATTTCCAGAAATACATCTCATATTCAACAATATGAACAAAACCACAAGCATGATAAATCAAACTCGACATATGATACTTGCCTCGAAAATGGCAAGGACGAAACACTTCAATGATCTCGACACACTCGAAGGCCACCTCCTTCGATCAACATAACAAGCTCGAACCTTAACAAAAGGAACGATATACAAATCATCTCAAGTCGAACGATGGCCTAACAATTCGGTTTACGGCCGAAAAGCTCAAAATAAACAATCTGCCTGGACTGCTTAGCATGCGCTACGTACTCTACGTAACGTGTGCTAAGCAGGCCTGTTAGCGTACGCTATCGTGTAAGACTAGCGTGCGCTAGTTACGAACTGACAGTTTGAACCGACCGATACATAACGTACGCTACGTACGTATCGTGCGTTAACTGAACCCCGATAGCGCACGTTAATTCACATATGTTAGCGTGCGCTACCCTTGCATGGCAGAATACTGCTAATGGAAAAACTGGGTTGAAAGGTGGTGAATTCACGAATTCTATGTTGATACAACATGTCATCCTCAAGCATGTCATGCTAAAAAGGTTTGTGGAAGTTCCATGATCATGAGGTACAAATATACGGATAATCAACTCAACATCATATCTTATCTTCGATCTTCAAGAAATATTCTAAGTTCCGATTATTCCAAGTCCCAAACCATATGATTTCTTACGTAAAATATACGAACTAGGTAATCTCCGATTGCTGATCATAAATCGATTTGAAAACGCTTAAGAGTCCATAAATTGAGATGGTTCAAAGGTTCATACGATAATTAGTGCTGATACGTCAAAAGTATCCTTCTAACATGTGATGACCGATCATAAACGAAATAACTGGCTATCAAAACATGATCAGACGTCCTTAAAAACATTACTAACATCGGTGAAGAATCACCTACCTCAAAGTAGTGAAGAACACGGAGGAAGTTGAAGCAATCCAACACCGAGAGCTTGAACACCAATCTCCAATGATATACGATCTTCAATCACGAACTAGGGTGTTGATATGAAGTGTTTAGGATGAAGGAAGTTATGTTCTAAGTGTAAGAATTCGGGTAATGGGAGAAGAGAGAACTGAAATCACGAATAGGATGCTGTCCTATTTATAATAAATGGCTATTAGCGCGCGCAAGACCACCTCGTAGCGTGCGCTAACGGCTCACCGACTAAATCAGACTCGGCACTTAGCGTGCGCTACGCATATACCAGAAGGCGCTAAGGCGTTGACTCGGCTTTTCCCGAAAGCCGCCAGTACATCCCGACACTATCCGACAGGGGTCCCCCGGCCAGATCTCACCTACCGCACGTCCCAATCAATTTGACCACGCATAGCGTGCGCTAAAGACCCTCAGTAGCGTGCGCTATGAATCCACGTTAGCGCACGCTAAACATATCCGGTAGTGTGCGCTATATGCGCAGATTTTACAATCTTTAAATCACAAACACGAAATTAAATGCTCGACAACATCGGATTATAAAAAACGGAAAATAATACTCAGATCAAGTACAATCATTACAATGTCACAAGTTCCAATTACATAACAGAAATCTCGGGTATTACATCCTTCCTCCCTAAAAAGAAGTTTTGTCCCGAAACTTAAGATGAAAACAACTCCGGATATCTAGTCTTCATACTGTCCTCCGTTTCCCAAGTGGCCTCTTCGACTCCATGTCGTGACCATTGTACTTTAACCAAGTGTATTGGTTTATTCCTCAATTGTTTGATCCGGCTCTCAAGTATCTTGATTGGTCTCTCTTCGAAGGTGCCATCATTAGCTATCTCGATCTCTTCGAAATCAATGACGTGACTGGGGTCCGGTACATACTTCCGTAATTGGGATACGTGAAACACATTGTGAACGTGACTCAGCAATGGCGGTAAGGCCAACCTGTATGCTAAATCTCCCACTCTCTCGAGGATCTCGAATGGTCCGAAATATCTCGGACTAAGCTTGCCTCTCCTCCCAAAACGGAAAATCCCTCGTGTAGGAGACACCTTCAATAGTACATGGTCCCCAGCGTCGAACTCTAGAGGGCGACGACGTACATCTGCATAAGACTCTGTCGACTCTGGGCAGTCAACAGTCTCTCTTGAATCAAAGCTATCTTCTCTTGAGTCTGAATAATTAATTCTGGTTCCGTCCCGATCAAATCCGAAGAATCATCCCAACATAGGGGTGATCGGCATCTTCTCCCGTACAAAGCTTCAAATGGTGCCATCTTAATTGAAGCATGCCAACTATTATTATAGGTGAATTCGACTAATGGCAAATGAACTTCCCAATTTGTTGACCAATCCAAAGCACACGCTCTAAGCATGTCTTCTACGGTTTGAATAGTCCTTTCGGACTGACCGTCCATTTAGGGATGATAAGCTGTGCTAAAGTTGAGCTCAGTCCCCAGAGCCCTGTGAACTGCTTTCCAGAAATGTGACACGAAGCGACCATCTCGATCCGAAATAATGGTCCTCGCCGTCCCATGCAATCTGACTATCTCTGCAATAAATACTCGTGCCAATCTCTCGGGTCCCCATGTATCTTTAATTCCCAGGAAATGAGCTGACTTGGTTAGTCGATCAACTACAACCCAAATCATGTTCATTCCCGTTCTAGTCCTCGGCATACTAGTGATGAAATCCATCGAGATATCCTCCCACTTCCACTCAGGGATCGGAAGCGGTTTTAACATTCCTACAGTCGTTGATGTTCAATCTTAACCTCCGACAAGTCAAACACTTCAAACGCACCGCTACGTCCTTCTTCATATTCCCCCACCAGAAGTTTTGCTTTAATTCTTTATACATCTTACTACTGCCTGGGTGAATAGAATAGGGCGCGCTATGAGCTTCCTTTAAAATTGTCCGTCTCAAATCATCATCCTCGGGAACACAAAGTCGACTCTGAAATCTCAGAACCCCATCGTCTTGTATCACGAATCCTGGGGCTTTTCCTTTCTTTACTTCGTCATATAATCGAAGGATCAGAGAATCGTTCAATTGTTTAGACTTGATCTCCTCGACTAATGATGAAGTCAGTTCCATCACATAAAGTCGCCCTTGGAGTCTTGGTGCCCATACCTCAATCCCCTCGCGGATCAGTTCTCGTTGAATACTGGTTTGGGACGTATGTGCTTCCAACACTCGAAGAGAAATAGGTTTACGGCTCAAAGCATCAGCTACTACGTTTGCTTTCCCCGGATGATAGAGAATCTCCAAGTCGTAATCCTTGATCAATTCGAGCCACCTTCTCTGCCTCATGTTTAACTCTTTCTGACTGAAAATGTACTTGAGGCTCTTATGATCTGTAAAGATCTGACAATGAGTGCCATACAAATAATGTCGCCAAATTTTCAAGGCAAAGACCACAGCTGCTAGCTCCAGATCGTGAGTCGGGTAATTAACCTCATACGGTTTCAATTGCCGAGAAGCATAAGCAATCACTTTATCCTTCTGCATCAATACACAACCTGCACTCGATTCAAGCGTCGCCGTATACCATAAATCCGCGATTCCTCTCGGCGCTAATATAGGTGTCGTCGGCCTCCTCTTAAGTTCGTCAAAACCACTGGCACTTCTCATTCCACATGAACTTTTGAGTTTTCTCAGAATAAAGTGGGTGAGCGGACGAGCAATTTTGGAAAATCCTCTACAAAGCGGCGATAATATCCAGCAAGTCCTAAGAAGCTTCGGACTTCTTTCACGTTTTAGGAGTTTCCTACCCAAGATTGCCTCGACTTTCTTCGGGTCCACCTGAACTCCGTCGGCTGATATCACATGCCCAAGGAAGGTTACTTCCTTAAGCCAGAACTCGCATTTTGAAAGTTTTGCATACAGCCGTTCCTTCCTCAAGGTGCTCAAAACCACATGTAAATGCTCGGCATGATCCTCTGCGTCCTTCGAATATATCAAAATGTCATCAATGAAGACGACCACAAATTTATCCAAGTATTCCAAGAATACCCGATTCATCAATTGCATGAATACTGCAGGAGCATTGGTAAGTCCAAATGGCATTACTACAAATTCATAATGCCCGTACCGGGATCTGAAAGTAGATTTCGGTATATCCGATTCCTTAATTCTCAACTGGTGGTATCCTGATCGCAAGTCAATCTTCGGGAATACCCTTGCCCCTTGCAGTTGATCAAACAAGTCGTCGATCCGAGGTATAGAATACTTATTCTTGATTGTCATCTTGTTGAGCTCCCTGTAATCAATACATAGTCGGAGGGATCCGTCTTTCTTCCAGACAAAGAGAACGGGCGCTCCCCAAGGAGAAACACTAGGTTGGATATAGCCTTTCTGTAACAATTCCTCCAGTTGCTTCTTGAGTTCATACATCTCGGTTGGCGCCATGCGGTATGGTGCCCTGGAAATAGGGGCCGCCTGTGCTCTAATTCGATAGTGAATTCCACTCCCCTCTGCGGAGGTAACCTGTAGTTCGTCAGAAATACATCCGAGAACTCGTTCACAATCGAAATAGACGAGAGCTCTACTCCTTCCTCTTTCCTCATGGCATAGCACCAAAGTCCGTGACATCCCCGTGATAATTTCACGGCTTTCATTGCTTTGATCAATTTTCCCGAGCTTCCTGGTCTCCATCCTCGGAACAAGTGTTCAGATCCGTCATCAGCAATGATGGAAATGACTCTCTCTCGGTAATTCAGAACAGCTCCATAGCGGTTGAGCCAATCATCTTCGAGAATTAAATCGTCACCGTAGATGTCAACTACAATGAGATTCGATGGCCACTCTCTTCCTTCTATAGATACTGGGAAATCCCTAGCTTCTAGTGTTCCCACAATTTTCTCTCCGCCTAATCCCACAACATAAGGTTCACAATTATACAAGCACGAGATTTTCAAACGATTAACACAGTTCAAAGATATAAAAGAATGCGTAGCTCCCGAATCGAACAAGACACTAACTGGTTGCAAAAGGATCTGAATCGTACCTGATGCAACAGCTGTGTTCTGATCATCAGACTTCCTCATTTCATACAGGCGTGGAGGAACGGACCCAGCACTGGATGTCTCTCTCTTCCCAGCGTTCTGCTGCTGAAATCCACTTTGCTGCGTCTGGTTCACACTCGTCTCCTTCGGGACTGGAGATAGAGTGCGAGTACCAAAAGATCGGGTCGCATTCCCACAAAATGTTGCGCGATGTCCTTCCTGTCCACACTCGAAACAGGTTACAGCAGGCGCGAAACAATCACGTCGAACATGTCCCGCTTTGCCACAGTTATAACACTTTTTCCCTGCGTCTGAAACAGTTGGTGCTGCCCGGAACTTCTTTCCACCTCGAGGAGGATGCGGAGGTCTCCTGGATGAATGAAAAGAGGACTGACCCCTGCGAGGTCCGCTACTCTTATCCTCCGTGAAGTTGCCAGACACCTTCTGTTTCTTTGCTTCCGTCGATTTCTCTACTGATGCCTCCTTCATATCATATGCCAACGCCTTGTCCTGATACTGTCGCAAGGTGGTACATTCAAATCCGGACATATACTGCTGAATTTCCGGCTTCATTTGCATGTCAAAATGAAAAATCTTCTCCGCCTCGGTCCTGACCAAGTGGCGCACATAAGTCAGTTGGTGATTAAAAGTCTTAATCACGTCCGTCACAGATACTTCCGAATTTTGTGGTGAGAAAACTCGAACTCGGGCTTCTCTAATCGACGAGGACAATACCGTGCCTCCATCATCAATTTGAATTCCGTCCGATCAACAATGTGCTCCTCCTGGCCGAATGGCCTCCCACCACGAAAGCCTCCTGGCCAAAAGATACTGGGCGACCGAACCTTCCTATCGTTGGGACAGCTTAATCCTCGCAAAAATCTTTTCCAATTCCTTCACCAATGATCCCACGAAAGCTCGGCTCAATGGAACCGTCAAATTTCGGAGGATGCAATTTGACCACCTCGGTGAGCCATTTATCTCCCCGATTATCCGCATTGTGCTGCTGTCCCATCGCCGTCTGCATGCGATCCACAACTTGAGCAAACTTGGTTTATCTGGGCAACCGCCTGCTGAAGCACTCCCGGCACGTTAGGATCTGCATTATTATTTGCCGATCCCTGCTGTCCCCCGGAATGTGAATCCGTTCGACTAGCGGCTATCTCTGGGGTAGATACCGACTCTTCTTGCCTCGCATTTCCACGTCCGCGTCCACGACCGCGTCCGCGTCCACGACCGCCTCTCAACATACTGTAAACATAAATACTCAATATCCAGGACAAACTTTCTCAAAGTACATCCATCAATGTTTACAAGACATGAATTAAATAAAACAGTAGTATTCGAGATTAGGGAACTTACAACCACAGTCCACTCGACGATGCTGGCTCAGCAGTGATGTTACGAACGATAAATAATCAAATAACGTAAACAGACCCAACTAACCCGACTGCCAAGATATCCATAAATCTTAGCTCTGATACCATATTCTGTAACGCCCCGAGATATTCGGAATAATTACAGCGCCGTAAACCCTTTAGATAAGGATTTACAAGGCTAATTTTTAGGAGAAGTGTAAAAACAATACAATCGAACAACTGAAGTTCAAATACAGATTTGATTCAACCGATCAAATAAGTTAACTTATACAACCATATCGAATTGACTTTATTAAAACAGACGTACTCGAGTACTAAACGAACCAAGAAGACCAATCACAATAACAATAACACCAATCACATCACTGAGCCATTTCATCGTCCTGTCGGTACTGTGGTTGCCTCCCCGCTCCTCGGCTACCTGAACATCAAAACAATGTCCACCCCCGAAGGGGTTAGCAAAACAATGCTAGTACAAGTATCATCATACAATAAATCATCAATGCATCATAAAACATGCGAAACGGACTTCCGCCACCGGAATCCAACGATGCGAATCCTCACGATTCCATCAACACAATACAAGGTAATCCAAATCCAGCCCTCAAAGATAGATCCCCATGATGATCCCGCGGACCAACGCATGGTGGAAAACCCGTCCAACGATCCGGCGCCCTCAAGATAGATCCCCATGATGATCCCGTCGACCAACGCATGGTGGACATTCGATCCAGCGCCAAAGATAGATCCTCATGACCCCCCTCGGATCATTTAAACCATAATTCAATCAACTATGCATATACATATGCATTTCAGTATGTTCATCAATACGAACCAATAACAGTAAATATCACGAGAATTTCCAGAAATACATCTCATATTCAACAATATGAACAAAACCACAAGCATGATAAATCGAACTCGATATATGATACTTGCCTCGAAAATGGCAAGGACGAAACACTTCAATGATCTCGACACACTCGAAGGCCGCCTCCTTCGATCAACGTAACAAGCTCGAACCTTAACAAAAGGAACGATATACAAATCATCTCAAGTCGAACGATGGCCTAACAATTCGGTCTACGGCCGAAAAGCTCAAAATAAACAATCTGCCTGGACTGCTTAGCGTGTGCTACGTACTCTACGTAACGTGCTCTAAGCAGGCCTGTTAGCGTACGCTATCGTGTAAGACTAGCGTGCGCTAGTTACGAATCGACGCTTGAACCGCCGATACATAACGTGACGCTACGCATTTATCGCGGCGTTAACTGAACCCCGATAGCGCACGTTAATTCACATATGTTAGCGTGCGCTACCCTTGCATGGCAGAATACTGCTAACGGAAAAACTGGGTTGAAAGGTGGTGAATTCACGAATTCTATGTTGATACAACATGTCATCCTCAAGCATGTCATGCTAAAAAGGTTTGTGGAAGTTCCATGATCATGAGGTACAAATATACGGATAATCAACTCAACATCATATCTTATCTTCGATCTTCAAGAAATATTCTAAGTTCCGATTATTCCAAGTCCCAAAACATATGATTTCTTACGTAAAATATACGAACTAGGTAATCTCCGATTACTGATCATAAATCGATTTGAAAACGCTTAGGAGTCCATAAACTGAGATGGTTCAAAGGTTCATACGATAATTAGTGCCGATACGTCAAAAGTATCCTTCTAACATGTGATGACCGATCATAAACGAAATAACTGGCTATCAAAACATGATCAGACGTCCTTAAAAACATTACTAACATCGGTGAAGAATCACCTACCTCAAAGTAGTGAAGAACACGGAGGAAGTTGAAGCAATCCAACACCGAGAGCTTGAACACCAATCTCCAATGATATACGATCTTCAATCACGAACTAGGGTGTTGATATGAAGTGTTTAGGATGAAGGAAGTTATGTTCTAAGTGTAGGAATTCGGGTAATGGGAGAAGAGAGAACTGAAATCACGAATAGGATGCTGTCCTATTTATAATAAATGGCTATTAGCGCGCGCTAGACCCTGCTCGTAGCGTGCGCTAACGGCTCACTGGACTAAACTGTACTCGGCACTTAGCGTGCGCTACGCATATACCTGTAGCGTGCGCTAAGGCGTTGACTCGGCTTTTCCCCGAAAGCCGTCCAGGTACATCCCAACACTATCCGACAGGGGTCCCCCGGCCAGATCTCACCTACCGCACGTCCCAATCAATTTGACCACGCATAGCGTGCGCTAAAGACCCTCAGTAGCGTGCGCTATGAATCCACGTTAGCGCACGCTAAACATATCCGGTAGCGTGCGCTATATGCGCAGATTTTACAATCTTTAAATCATAACCACGAAATTAAACGCTCGACAACATCGGATTATGAAATACGGAAAATAATACTCAGATCAAGTACAATCATTACAATGTCACAAGTTTCAATTACATAACAGAAATCTCGGGTATTACATATATCCTATGCGGTTATTGGCAGATGAGATCATAAGTCTTTGGACAAAGCATTGGAGCTAGCTGTATTATATACACGAGAGCTCAATGATCTAGATTTGCATTAACACATGCATAACGTCAAGTACAGATAGGGTTTGACTGACCGTGACCCTATAACTTGATCGAGACATTTGAAAGAAGGGTTTACACGTATACTGGTATTCACGACAGAATCGTTCTTGAATGATCCCAATCATTCGTTCTCAGTTGGGGTACAGTGTAGGCCGCCAGGCTGGGTAGGTGGTGCTACTACTCTTTGGTTCCTCCCATTGCTGACTGAGACGGACCTACCGAGTCGCGCAATAGGATTGATGACGGAATGAATCGAGCTTATTCCCTCATTATGAATATTAGTTATTGGATATCTAATTAATGGGGACATTGGATGTCTAAATTGATTTATTGGATAAATTGATTTACGGCCTAATAAATTAAATAAATTACCGGGTGATTAATTTAATTCATGAATATAATTATTTCTTGGAGAAATTAATTATGTTGTTATGTATTTGATATGATTAATTAATTGGATTAATTAATTGATATAAATACATCGGAACGGAATTGGAGTTTATCTATTTGGCCTCACGGGAGTCCGAAACGAACCGAACGCTTCCGTTTTCCCACCCACCTTCCTTTGGTCTTTGTCTCCATTTTTAAATGGAAGACAAAGACTTAATAGATATAGTATCTATTAATATAATGGGAAAGGAGTTGTCATTAGGTGGATTCGGAATATAATTAGGAGAGAAGACTTCATCTTTTTCTCACCATTTTGCATTCACACGTGAAAGAGAGTGAGAGAGAGAGAGAGAGAGAAAACTTTTCTCAAAGTCTTCATCATCTTCTTTAAGTGTTCTTCGTGGTTCTTAGAGAAAAATCAAGAAATCAAAAGACAGATAGTGAGTTATACACTTAGAGTGTCATAATCACATAGAAAGCTTCATCATCCTAGCTCTAGACGTATCCTTAGAGGATAGCAAGGTGATTGTCGTTCCATTTGTTTCTCCGGCACGTGGCAAGTAGAGACGCGGTATTTTCAGCGTTGGATCATCCAAGAGCTTGGAGCGGATTGGATCATAGGGAAAGCAATCTAAAGCTTGGGGAATAGCTCAAGAGAAGGAATCCATTTAATCAACGTATACAAGGGTGAGTTTCTATATCTCTTGTGTTTCGTATAATATTCATATATACGTAGCTCGATCGATCCTTGTAGGAATTCGGATGGAATTAATTTTCATTTTACCGCTTCTGCTGGGCCTTCGTTTTAGGCACCGAATACCAACAGTGGTATCAGAGCGTAGGTCTTGCGATAGTATATACGATATTGGCATTTGGAATGCTTGATTAGATGGTGAATGATTTGGAATCATTTATAGTCATAATCATAGTATATGTTTTTCATTCGTAATAGTTGTTTTTTCGTAAGTTTATGTCTAAATATAAATCAATAATTTCTGGGAAATATGATTTATATTGAAGGTATGAATGTTGAAAAATATTGATATTGGATATCCGGTCAAAAATCGAGCGAATCGTCGTCGGACGACTTTTTCGGACAAGGGAAGGAAGCTGCCAGGGTGACTCGGCCATGTCCTGGGCGACACTGGCCGTGTCTAGCAGTCTGCAGGCCACTGTAGGGATGACCCGACCGTGTCAGGCGACATGGGCCGTGTCTGGCGGGCAGGCTGTCGGGACGACCCGACCATGTCCGGCGACATGGGCCGAGTCTGGCATGGAGGTCTAGGACACTGCCGGCATGACCCGACCGTGCCATTCGGCACGGGCCGCGTCTGGCCGACAGGCTGCCGAGGGTGACTCGGCAAGGCAGGGCAGTTTTCGCCCCGACTCGATTTTTTCGTGTATTCCAGAAAATTAATCTCCCACATGTTAAATTAGATTTAATATCATTAGAATGATTTATGGAATTTCATTTTACAAGGGAAATTTGATTAATTGGAATATTTATGGGTGACCGAATTATTTGAACATTTTTCATATTACCGGTTGTGTGAATCGATTGGATCGGTTTGTATTGTTAATTGGATCAATGTATCTCTACGCTTTCCATTTATATAGTATTTATTGGATGAATGCTTTTGAATGGGGATGTGGTTCATGGACTTAGTTTTGAATCGTTCGGTTTTTATTCGATTGAGTTGTAAAGGCCATTATGAGCCTATTTATTTTACTAGAATTATTTGTATCTAGGATGCAATTTTTCAATGTAAAATTTATATGTAATGATAAAGACCGGAGGAAGATCCGTATCGAGAAGACGAATATTCAAGACCGAAGACTTGTAATTATATTACTAAGTTTTTGATTCTAGGAATGGTCCATGAACTACATGTTGGTAGCAACTAGGTTGTGAATGGTTGTTCATATTGTATGAATGCACAAACGCGATTAAATGAATTAATGTACAAAGTGTAACATTAATAGCGAAAATTCTCCCACGACAAATTATTATGTTTATAAGGTTTCAAGGTTTTCCTTCTCTCCATCGAGCTTTCGGGAAATTGAAATCCAAATCGGATGTGCTATGCTTTCGAGTTATCGGGGTAGTCGTTCGGGGAGGACGGATAAATTACCGGGAGCGCATTGGATGCCTTCGGTTGGAGCAAATTTTATCCCTAGAAACCTGATAGGTTGCTGGATAAGATTCAATTGTGAAATTGATTTGCATCTATGGTATAAACTTAACTTGTTCACGAATCATAGAAATCGTATAGGTTGAGGGGAGTGAACAAGGGGAAAAAGAAGATCGAATCATCCATTAGATGAGTTGGTGTTGGACACCACTTTATGAAAATTAATAGACTAGAAACCTGTTCGGTTGCCCTGTATTAAGATTTATAAAGAACTCAATCGCCACTATGAAGTAGAGCGAATGATACTTCCGGATTTCACATGGGCGTGTGTTATTCCGATAAAAATAGTGGGAGCTGGGTAACAAGAATAGAAAAGGCCTTAATTCTATACTCATATCATAATTGAACGAGTCACTAATTAATCTGTCGTACTTAATGGATACATAACTCTCAATATGACAATGAACCCACTCGCAATTCTACTCGAAAAGAACACCTTGAACGGACCTAACTTTGTGCATTGGCTCCGCAATCTGTTGATAGTCCTCAGTATAGAGGCACTGGGATACGTCTTGGAGATGGACATTCCGGCGCCTCTACTGCAGACAAGAGCCAATCAGGAAGAGATTGAAAACAACGAAAAGTGGGTTAAGGATGACGTGAAAGTCCATGCATATATGATGGCTTCCATGTCTAATGAGCTTCAGAGAGCACATGAGAAAATGACTTCTGCTAGGCAGATTCTATCTCACTTAACCGAGCTTTATGATGAGCACAGTCGAATGGCTAGATATGAGATATCCAAGCAACAGTTCGGTGCAAGGATGAAGGAAGATGAGAAGGTTGGGGACCACGTCCACAAAATGATATCCATGATCGAGAGATTGGAGGCTCTTGATTTTAAGATGGATACTTCTCTTCAAATCAACCTTATCCTACAATCTCTCCCTGATTTCTTCTCACAGTTTGTTATGAACTTTAACTTGTAATACCACTAGTATTTCATGCTTGATTACCTTGTACTATGTGATTTCTTATAGCGTGATATTGCCATTTCTATTATGTGATTTCATTAAATACTATTTCGGTACAATTGTGTGATGTGGATGAACGGAGGTGATGCACCTTGACGCAGTTGAACAATCGTCTGTGCGAATATGACGGTGGACAACGTCTTGTTCCCCGATAAATTGTTGACGAGTGGAAAGGATGGTCACTCCAAAATGGTTAAAATTTAAATATATGACTAAGGAAATGAATTCTAACGCACGCTATAGAACATGCATAACGTACGATAAAACTGATACATTACGTACGTTAACTTGACATGGTTACGTACTTAATGGTTGAGTTGGTCTTCCGACTAGAATCTTCCTTTTGACGCAGATTGGGTTACTTTCGGCGGGCTAGAGGACAAACGAGTCAACCCCTCATAATGTATGCTATTCGCCAAGTTTAACGTACGCTACGGTCAGGGGCCTTACGTAATACGTACGCTATCGCAGCTTACGTACGTAATAGATGAGTGCAATTCAGTCAGTAGCCTTTGGACGATCTTTACGTACGCTAACAGTAGAACATTACGCACATAACGAGCTTTACGTATGTAAAGCATGGGACTTTAACGTACGTTAATAAGATCGAGTGTTATAAATTGACGCACCCTCCTTCATTTCCCCCGACCTAAAATCTGAAGTGAAGCCTTCTTGAAGCACTTTCATAGCCTTATACTTGATTCTTGGCCTCTCATACACTTGGATCGACATAGAGGAGGTGATTTCGTAAGCTCCGGTGAAGATTTTTCAAGTTGTTCGATCCGTTCTTCGTTTCTCCTTGTGGCTCTTATTGATTGTCATCCATATTCATTGTTCTTCATCTATTAAGATAAGTCTATCCATCCTAGAAGTAATCTACTCAATTTTGTTGATTATACTTGTTAGATTATGGGTACTTGGGTAGATTTTGCCAACTCTCGTAGATAATCTAATCAAACGAACTTGTAGTAATCAGGACTATCATTGTTCGTATATTTCATTTTCGTGCAACTCGTTGTATCAGTCACAGTCGAAATTTCCATCTCAATTGACATCGGAATTTTAAAAACTTGATGAACCAATTGTAGGAGATTTTCGTAGGAATCCGTTGTCATTTGATAAACTAGTCGTAACCCACTATTGTCATATAATTATCGATGTTAAAATAACAAGGGGAATCATTTCGATGGTATTATTGTCATTAAGAGTTAAACACTGAGATCATTACGTAGATGGTAACCCACCGGTTAAAGTCATCGGAGTTAAAATTTGATTAGAAGTAAGCGATTCTACTATGCTATGGTTGTTTGTTGCTAGCCGAACGATGATTGGGATAATCTTGTCGAGCAAATAACTATAGCTAAACATTAGTCATAGAGTTGAACATCATAGTAGTACGTATCATTCGTGAATTTAGGAACACGATATTAGTTTAGGCGGAATTGGAATAAGTTGAGAATTCGGTTAGGAGGGGGAAGGGAAAACTAGTTTATTCTTCTTTATCTGTACAAAGTATTAATCAAGGAGTACGTGACTAGGTTAAGCTCGAGCGGACGTGGAGATCCCCAGTTATCATAAGGCACCTACCATTGGATCAAAGGCAAGTGAAATCTTGCTCGAGAAATGCTAATACTATTGAAATGTTCGTATTAATGAATGTGCCATTGTTGATGAATGCCGACAGTTGTCTTTCTCTAAAATGTGTTATAAATGGGGCGATGTGTTGGGGTAAAACCTGTATGGTACCCGTATGGAAATGTGTTAGGGGATAAGACCCGAATGGGCACCTATGTTCCGGGGTATTCCCGTGTGGATACTTTCGTGACCCTTGGTTGCGACCTTGGGGTTTATGTGATAAAAAGAGAAAGAAAACGTCGGTCATGTCGTGAAATATTTTCTGTTGGTTATGTGACACTGTGTCGGGTAAAATTTGTGTATATCATTGCTAATAATCGTTATTGGTATGCATTCTCTGACCTTGGTTACCTGGCATTAATTTTCGTGCCAGGTAGATTTGTTGATCATGTGCAAGACATTCCTGAGGGGTCCAGTCAGACTTGAACGGTGTTCGAATAAACTCTTGCCGCTGCTTAGATTAAATTTGTTCTTTAAAACCTCCGTTATGTAATAATCGAACTTTGAATTATGTTTCTTCTTAAAACCTTTCGGCTCATGATATGTAACCGTGAACTTATTGTTTTATTGCAATTTCCTTAAAATGTCTATTTCCTAAATTAGCCTTGTGGGCCCCACACGGGATTCACGGCACTGTAATACCTCGGGAGATTTTGGGGGTGTTACAGAAAGTGGTATCGGAGCGTCGACTCCTGATTTAAATAAAATTTCTCCCCAATTTTCAAAGTTATTCCAGTCCAACTCCGCAAGCGACCGTAACTCCTCGTGGGAATGCAAAGTAAGTGATATGTGTGTTTTCTGTCTGGAAACTACATTTAATCGTAAACTGTGTGTGAAATTGGGTTTAGATTAATGCTGTCAGTAATGGCACGCCGAGGAGCTAGGAGGGTGGTGAATGATGCTCAGGGTTCCGCTGCCAACCATGATGGGGACAGGAACACTGTCGAGACCCATCCTGCTGGGGACCTGCCGCTACCAGTTAATCAAAATGATCAGGAGGTGGAACGCCAGAATAACAACCCGGGAGGCATGGACCCGGCTTTCTTTCAGGCCCTTGCCCAAGCTATCGCTATGGGATTGCTCAGGTCAACCAGGTGGAACGAATACCAGTCATCAATTTGGAGGAAAACGCAGGAAGAGACCGATGGTTGGGAGAAATGCTGAAGGCTAGGCCTCCATTGTTTGATGGCGCAGGGGAGAAACACATGGACGACTGGATTTCTGAAAGATTGCTTTCGAGGTAATCAGATGCCCAGAGAACCAGAAGGTGCCGCTCGGGGTTAATCAACTCCGTGACACTACTGCCCGCTGGTGGAGGACTTACAGGCCAAAGGATCAAGTGGTCGGATGGTCCGAATTTGCCCGACTACTGCGGAGCGAGTACTATCCCAGATCAGCCCAAACAGCTCGAGTGCGAGACTTTTTCAGTGCTGGACCACCGAATATGCCAGTGCCAGAGATCATTTGGGCTTACCGAACCGAGCTAAGTTACATCTCGCGGATGGTTCCATCAGAAGATAAACGGATATGCCACCTTGCACAGAGGCTGCCGGAGGATGTACAATGCTATGCCGCCGGATTCCACTGCACGACTCTAAGGGCATACGAAGACGTGGTTACAGCTTATGCCGGTACTGTTGTCAATACCGACACCGGACATAACTCGGAGAAGAAAAAGACATCGGCTCATTCACGGAGCAACAACAAAACAAACTCGGGGCCCGCATCTTCTTTTAAGTCAGCGGTTTCGTACCAACATAAGGGTGCATCTGATCGGCCTCACCGTAGGGACTGCTTCAATTGTGGCGTGTCCGGACATACTAAGGATCGGTGCCAGAAGACGGCTACCAAATGTTTCACTTGTGGAAAGAGCGGATATATGTCTCGTTACTGCTGGCGGGCCAATCCCACTCAGAACTCAGCTTCCCAACCAAGTAAACAAGGCTCTGTGCAATCCTCCAGGACGCCTGCCGTTTCCAACTACCGAGCTCCATCCCACCAGGCTCAACCACCGCCACACGGTGTCGTACGAGGCCGTGGGCGCGACAGTGGAACTTCATCCTTTTCGGAGTCAGTGCCATCCCATGTATTTGAGCCGAGGGCTACGGATGGTCAGTCCGTGCCAGCAATCTCAGGTACTCTTCTTGTTAAATCTCAGCGAGTGCATGTACTATTTGATACCGGAGCCACACATTCGTTTATATCTGCGGAATGTGTTGAACGTTTAAACCTTGTTTGTGTGTCTTGTGAATCCTTTACTGTTAAACTACCCGAGGGTAGTAGAATAAGCGGCGATCTAAAGTTTCAAGACTGTCAGATCTGCATCAATGATTATAGTTGGACCGCTAATCTTATGGTTTTCCCTCTTTAGAATGAAAATATCATATTAGGTATGGACTGGATGCCATTGCATAGGACGGTCTTGGATACCTACCACTTGACTATTTCCATCATGGCTCATGACGGTACCACACATGTTATGAGGGGACGAGAACACTTTAGTACGAAAGGATCTCTCAGCCTTCTCGCTTCGGAAGTCTCCTGAGACTCTCAATGGGAGTACTATTGGTGTTATGTTCTTCAGTAGGATACCCCACATCCTACGATCGCAAACATTCTGCCACCGCATCGAGAAGTTGACCTCTCCATTGAACTCGATCGGGGGACGAGACCTATTTCCAAAGCTCCTTACAGGATGGCATTGGCCGAGTTGAAGGAATTAAAGATATAGCTCGAAGATCTGCTGGAGAAAGGATTGATTTGCTCGAGCACCTCACCGTGGGGCGCGCCGGTACTATTTGTTAAAAAGAAAGACCACTCTCTACGCTTGTGCATTGACTACAGGGAGCTAAATATGGTTACTATCAAGAATCGTTATCCACTACCAAGAATTGATGACCTCTTAGATCAATTACAAGGGGCAGTGGTGTTCTCAAAGATCGATCTACGGTCCAGATATCACCAATTGAGGATTCGGGAGAAAGATATATCCCGGGAGCTAATGTTATAGCTGATGCTCTTAGTCAGAAAACTACACAAGAAGTGATGGTGTCCAGCATAACAGTTCAGCCCGAACTGCATCAAGACATCAGGAGAAGCAGTACCGAAGTATGGATACAACGTAGGCAAGGACAACTGTGCTCAATCAATATACATTCGTCCTTCCTAGACGAGATACGCCTAGTAGAGATGTAGGATCCCGAATTACGTGCAATTGGTGCAAGAATCAAGGGAGGAGATGTTTCCGACTATAAGATCCAGGGTGACTTGGTGAGGTTCAAGAACAGGATCTGTATTCCGCCGAATGACGGGTTGAAGCAAACTATACTAAAGGAGGCGCACTCCACTCCCTATTCTATTCATCCTGGAGCGAGCAAAATGTACAAAGATCTGCGACAGAGTTTTTTGTGAAAAATATGAAATAGGAAGTTGCTAGGTTCGTCGCCCGATGTATGACGTGCCAATAACTGAAGATTGAACACCGCAAACCATCCAGAATCATGCAACCCCTACCCATCCCAGAGTGGAAATGGGAGAGCATATCGATGGATTTTGTCACTAAGATACCAACGACAGTGGGGGGAAAGGATACAATTTGGGTTATCGTTGACCGATTAACGAAATCGGCACATTTCATTCCTATTCAAGAAACAACCGGAACAGAGCAATTAACCATTATTTTCATCACGGAGATCATGAGACTACACAGCGTTGCCTCATCCATCATTTCGGATAGGGACACCAGATACATGTCCCATTTTTGGAAAGCCGTCTATAAAGCTATGGGGACCCAAATACATTTTAGCACGACTTACCACCCTCAGACGGATGGACAGACCGAACGTATGATCCAAACCTTAGAAGATATATTGAGGGCATATGTGCTCGATTAGGGTAAGGATTGGGCTAGGCATCTGGGATTGGTGGAGTTTTTATACAACAACAGCTGGCATGCAAGCATAGGCATGGCACCGTTTGAGGCCTTGTATGGGCGAAGATGCAAGTCGCCGTTATGCTGGGATGATGCTTCTGACACCGCGGTTAATGAGTTAGATCTGATCCAGGAGTCCATTAAGAAGATCTCTATCGTTCGAAAGCACATGCTAGAAGCACAGAGCCGACAAAAATCTTATGTCGAAAACCGACAGCGACCGTTAGAATTTGTAGTCGGGGATCATGTTTGGATCAAAGTATCACCTATGCGGGGTGTCTGGCGTTTCAGCCAAAAGGGCAAGTTAAGCCCAAGGTATATATGCCCGTTTGAGATATTGGACCGGGTAGGTGTAATACCCGGTCGAAAGTCATGTCATTTCAAACCTCTTTATGTTCTTCGAATCGTGATTTGTTGGGCGAACCCTTGTAATCATTGCTTGGAACCACCATTTTGGGGTTTCTGTACTTCTATTTCGTGTTATTGTTGCCCAGACATTGAATCCTATTGCTTTTATTCTCTTCCCGGGTCATTTTTTCATCATTTTAGGACCCAAAGGGCGTGTGAGCCGCGACACAAGGAGTGTGCGCCGCGGCACACACATTTCCTAAACCTGGCCGAGCGGACTGTACCGGGTGCCACGGCACACTGCCGAGTCGATGCCGCGGCACACCTAGGCTGAGCCGCGGCACACTTGTGTTGCATCCTCAGCCAAAAACCGATCAGACTCGTGCCGCAGACACTGAATGAGCCGCGGCACACTGCCGAAACCTAGGAGCAATTTTTAGACCTGTGCCGCGGCACACCTGGGCTGAGCCGCGGCTTTTTAAGCGAGATTTCAGCTCATTTCCTCCATTCCCTTCTTCCACCTGCGAGAGAGAGAGTTGAGGGGAGGAGTTTTCTCACATCTATCACTTGTGTGTTGGATTTCTACCATTTTCATTCGGTTGGGAAGCCCGGATAATCGATTTGGCGCGTATTCCTCGGATCATAGAGCTTGGATATTCAAGAGGTAATTTCTTCGTCATCTTGACTTCTCGATTTTGGGTGAGTATTGACGTTTTGGATGATAAAATCATGGTGTATGAAGTGATATATGCGTGATTATGGACATGTTCGAGTATTCATGGAATTATGGAAAGATTATTCAAGAACACTTTGAATTTTGTGTTGGATTTTGGGGGTTTTCGTAGATTCGTCCGTTTTATCCGATTGAAGCTTGAGAACCTTGAGATTTTGATATATCTATACCGTATGAGTGTTTTCTTATGATTTTACGGGTTGGATTGTGCCGTTTTCGGACTTGTGGGAGTTTTGGGTGATTTCCCAACCTTTAGTTGTTCACCCGTATATTTTCTTGAATCGTAGACGAGTTTCGGGAGTCTCTTAATGTAATTGAGTATGGATAATTAATTGTCATATTCCTTGCGAATCGTTTAGGTGCCGGAAGCGCGTTCTTGGACCTACCAAACTCATACCTTTCCTTCGTTCGAATTGTCGATGTCTCAAAGGCAAGTATATATTTACGAATGTGCGTTCTCGACTTTGAAAGTAAGAAATATTAATGGCATGCTTATTTATATCCACTCCGGGATGGACCGACGGGTCCTCTGAGGGTTTCGTAGCCTCTGGTGCGATTCCATGGATAATATGAATTAACCACTCCGGGACGGACCGACGGGTCCTCTGAGGGTTCCGTAGCCTCTGGTGCGGTTCCACGGTATTCATATATGTATTGATGCGATGCTATGAGATTTAGTTATTCCGGAATACTAGTCTTGAATTGATGAATTGACGGTTACATTTACTTTATTGTCGAGGAGTATTGTGTTTCATATTGATATACTTGCACTAGCTATTCGACGGCTAACCCCTTTATGGGGGAAATACTTTTTATGTATTTCAGGTTCCAGGAGAGCGGACAGGCAGGTATCGGGTCGGCATGAAGATGGTGGGCAAGTGTGATACTATGTCTTTCTTCCAGTTATGTTTGGAGTTTCCCATTCAGTGTTGTTGTATTGGATTGGCTATTGAATACTCGAGTATTGTTTTCCCTTTTCCTTGATGTTCCGGCCTGTGTTTGCCGAAGTATTGATTCGAGTTGTGATGTTTGTGAATACATTGGTTATGTTTTGAATACCTTTGTATTGTTCTTAATTCCATTGTTTGTAGACCTCCTTGGTCAAAATTTATAGTTCTGCATCTGTTTAGCCTTGTGGGTCCCACGGCGGGGCTTACAGCGCTGTAATATTCCCTGAATAACTTGGGGGTGTTATAGAATATGGTATCAGAGCTTAGGTCGATGGATACCTAGGCTGTCGGTCTTTTGGGTCGAATGAGTCGTCAATTGTCCACAGTATCACTACTCTGCCATCATCACAGTGCGACCGGTACTTGTAAGACCTCTTTCTCTTCTGATGTTTCCTTATTCGTTATGCTTCTTCTATGGATATTCTTGAGAATCGATCACCTTAATGACGTGCGTTTGAATTGTACTTACGTACCTTGTGTGTTCTTCAGTATGTCAGCTGGTAGGGGCCGTGGCCGTGGTCGTGGCCGTGGACGAGGAAGGGGTCGTGGCGCGGCCGTTTCCATCGATTCGATGGGTCGACCAACCCCAGTTTGTCGAACTTGGTGCATCCCGACACCGAGAGTCAGCACGACCAGTCAGACGGTCAGGGGAACAACGCGGACGTTGGAGTGGCGAATGCACTTCAACAATTGGCTACTCAAATGACTATTTTGGCCCAAACGGTTCAGCTGAATAACCCGAACCCAAACACGGATGCCTTGCTTCGTAATGTAATCCGTATGCACCTCCACGCTTTGGCGGTGCCTGCACTGTTAGGCTGGGAAGATTGGCTAGCCGAATTGGAGAAGATTTTCGAGGCAGTTGATTGCCCCGAGGTGAGGAAAGTACCGATTGCTCAGTATTTCCTCACTAAGGAGGCCGCTACTTGGTGGAAGGTCATCAAGACACAGGATTGTATTGCCTCGTGGGATGAATTTAAGGAGCTCTTGGAGGCCCAGTTTTGTCCTTGTCCGGTACGAGAGAGCCGAATCCGAGCCTTCTTCGAGGCTAAACCACAAGATATTCCCGTTTCGCAGGCGATCGTGGAGTACAACCAACAATTGATCCATGTGAAGGATCAAGTGCGTAACGAGCGTGATAAGATCCGTTATTTTGATATGCGGATGAATTTGGACTTACGGCGGTACATGGCCAGATTTGCTTGTACCACACTGAAAGAGTATCAGGACAGAGCTTTAGCCCATGATATGTTGAGCCCCGACAACGATACCATGGAAGAATCGAAGAAGCAGAAAGTAGCGGGGAATTTTTCTAACTCTAAGAGTGGCAACTTTCAGAAGTCACGCATAACTAACTGCTCACGGACAAATCACGTTCTAATAAAGGAAAGAGGGGTTACCGTCCTACTTCGGGTACCACCAATCGCGCGGTGACTTGCTATAATTGTGGCCGTTCAGGCCACATTAATTTGGAATGCCACTTTCCACCATTGAAGTGTCACACGTGCGGACAGATGGGACATAGAGCGGCTTATTGTTCCGAGCCGAATCAGACTTTGGACACTCGGGCTTCTGCCCCAGCTGGTCAACCTCAGCAGAATTTTGGCAGGGGCCGGGGACAGGGTCAGAATGCTGGAGGGGGAAACTCTAGCGTCGGTTCGGTGCAACCACGAGTTTATGAGATGCGCCGAGCAGACGAACCCGACGCGGCGATGGCTTCAGGTACCATTCATATCCTATCTCATCCAGTCCATGTACTTTTTGATTCGGGTGCTACACACTCTTTTATTTCTTTGGAGTGTGTACGCCGTTTGAATATAACTTGTCTGACTGCTTGCGATCCCTTCATCGTGAGACTGCCTAGTGGGGATAGAATTGTGGGGAATCGGGAGATTAGAGATTTTCCGGTGATTATATCCGGTATGGATTGGTTATCGAATTTAATTATAGTTGATATGGAAGGCGAGGACGTGATCCTCGGCGAGGATTGGCTTGATAGTCATCAAGCGATTATGAACTACCGTACCAAGGTTATCACCATGATGACTAAAGACGGATCTGAGTACTCATTTTTGGCGCGTAAGTCGGGACTATCCAAGTTACTTATCAGTGCCATGAAGGTCGTAAAACTTTTGAATAAAGGCTGTGCGGGCTATTGGTGTTATGCCTTGAAAACGGAAGGAAATGAAATCGATTTCTCTTCGATTCCGGTTGTTAGTGAGTACCCCGATGTTTTTCCGGATGACCTCCCGGGTTTACCGCCAGATCGAGAGATACAATTTACCGTGGACTTGGAGCCAGATGCGGCTCCGATTTCTAAAGCACCTTACCGGATGGCACCTTCCGAGATGCAAGAATTGAAGAATCAATTGGGAGAACTTCGGGAAAAAGGGTACATCAGACCGAGCGCTTCGCCTTGGGGCGCGCCTGTTCTTTTCGTGAGGAAGAAGGATGGTTCACTACGTTTTTGCATCGACTACCGCGAGCTGAACAAAGTAACCATCAAGAACAAGTACCCTCTACCTCGTATAGACAATTTATTTGATCAATTGCAAGGAGCTGCGGTTTTCTCGAAGATTGATTTAAGATCCGGGTATTATCAACTCAGGTGAGGGAGTCCGATGTTCCGAAGACGGCGTTTCGGACGAGATATAGGAATTATGAATTTGTAGTTATGCCTTTTGGGTTGACTAATGCGCCGACAGTTTTCATGCAGTTAATGAATAAAATATTCATTGAGTACCTCGACAGGTGTGTGGTCGTCTTTATTGACGACATCTTGATCTATTCCCGAGATAAGGAGGAACATGCCCGACACTTGCGTTTGATATTAGACATTTTGAGAACCGAGCATCTCTATGCGAAATTCTCGAAATGTGAGTTTTGGTTGGAAGAGGTTATGTTTCTAGGCCATGTGATTTCAGCCGAAGGAGTTTGTGTAGACCCGCAGAAGATAGAGGCAGTGCTAGATTGGGCACCGCCTAAAAATGTTAAGGAAGTTCGTAGCTTTTTGGGCCTTGCTGGGTATTACCGTCGGTTTGTCGAGGGGTTCTCGAAACTCGCTCGGCCGGTTACGAAATTACTCCAGAAGACCGAAAAGTTTGTTTGGACGGATGAGAGACAACAGAGCTTCGATGAACTGAAGAAACGTTTGACTTCAGCGCCGATTTTAACCTTACCACATGGTAGCGAGGGCTTTGCAGTTTATAGTGACGCTTCGGGTCAAGGCCTGGGCTGTGTGCTTATGCAGCATGATAAGACGATAGCTTTTGCGTCTCGACAATTAAAGCCTTATGAGATGAATTATCCTACTCACGATTTAGAGTTGGCCGCAATTGTCTTCGCACTCAAGATTTGGCGGCATTATTTGTATGGTTCATCGTGCCGGATTTATACCGATCACAAGAGCCTGAAATATATTTTCAGTCAGAAGGAACTGAATATGAGACAGAGACGTTGGTTAGAGTTGATAAAGGATTATGATTTGGAAATTCTTTACCACCCCGGGAAAGCCAATGTCGTTGCGGATGCTTTGAGCCGCAAGTCGGCGTCTCTTCAAATGCTCGAGGTTCTTACATCTCAGACGAAAATTCGTCAGGACTTAATTGAGCAAGGGATAGAAGTTTGGCTTCAACGAGTACAGGGACAGTTGTGTACTCTCGAAATTACTTCGTCTTTAGTTGATGACATCAAAGGGAAGCAGTGGAGTGACCCGATGATTTCTCAACTGAAGGAAGATGTAATTAAAGGAAAAGCTCCTGGCTTTATGGTTCACGAGGATAGTATTCTGAGATTTCAGGGCAGGCTTTGTGTTCCGAACGATTTGGAGTTGAGACAGAGGATTCTCCGAGAAGCTCATGCTACGCCTTACTCAATCCACCCTGGAACGAGTAAGATGTACAAAGATTTGAAGCGCAATTTTTGGTGGAATAACATGAAGAAGGATGTTACGGAGTTTGTACTACGATGCTTGACGTGTCAACATGTCAAGATCGAACATCAACGACCGGCGGGGTTGTTGAAACCACTTCCCATTCCCGAGTGGAAGTGGGAAGACATCTCAATAGATTTCATCACTGGCATGCCGAGAACTCGGGCCGGAATGAATATGATTTGGGTGATTGTCGATCGGTTGACCAAGTCTGCACACTTCTTGGGTATTAAGGATACTTGGGGACCGGATAGACTGGCTCGAACCTTTATCGCTGAGATCGTGAGGTTACACGGTGCCCCCAAGACCATTGTTTCTGATCGAGATGGCCGTTTTGTATCGCATTTTTGGCAGGCCGTTCATCAGGCTCTGGGTACTGAGTTGAGATTGAGCACTTCCTTTCATCCTCAGTCGGACGGTCAGACAGAGAGGACGATTCAGACGTTGGAAGATATGTTGCGGGCTTGTGCCTTAGACTGGAGTAATGATTGGGAGCTTCACTTGCCGTTGATCGAGTTTGCTTACAATAATAGTTGGCATGCGTCGATCAAAATGGCACCCTTCGAGGCACTCTATGGTAGGCGATGTAGGTCGCCATTATGTTGGGACGAGGCTTCTGAGCTAGTTGGGACGGAACCGGATATGTTGATGGAGACTAAGGAAAAGATTTCTATTATCCAGGACCGATTACTGGCTGCCCAGAGTCGTCAGAAATCTTATGCTAATACTCGTCGTCGACCCTTGGAGTTTGAAGTGGGGGATCATGTCTTGCTCAAAGTATCACCGACCAGAGGAGTTTTCCGCTTCGGGAAAAAGGGGAAACTTAGCCCAAGGTATATCGGACCTTTCGAGATTTTGGACAGAGTTGGAGATTTAGCTTATCGCTTGGCGTTGCCTCCAGCTTTGAGCCACGTCCATAGTGTTTTTCATGTGTCCCAGTTGAGGAAGTACGTACCGGATCCGAGCCACATTATCGACTACAGTGAGATTGACGTAGCCGAGGATATTACCTTTCCGGAGAAACCCGTGAAGATTCTTGAGCGCCGTGAGAAACAACTTCGGCATAAGACCATTCCACTGGTTAAAGTGCAATGGTCGAGGCATGGAGTCGAAGAGGCGACTTGGGAGACGGAAGAGAAGATGCGGGTGGAATACCCCGAACTATTTATTTCTTAAGTTTCGGGACGAAACTTCTTTTTAGAGGGGGAGAATGTAATACCTGGTCGAAAGTCATGTCATTTCAAACCTCTTTATGTTCTTCGAATCGTGATTTGTTGGGCGAACCCTTGTAATCATTGCTTGGAACCACCGTTTTGGGGTTTCCGTACTTCTATTTCGTGTTATTGTTGCCCAGACATTGAATCCTATTGCTTTTATTCTCTTCCCGGGTCATTTTTTCATCATTTTAGGACCCAAAGGGGGTGTGAGCCGCGGCACAATGAGTGTGCGCCGCGGCACACACATTTCCTAAACCTGGCCGAGCGGACTATACCGGGTGCAGCGGCACATGCCGGCAGTGCCGCGGCACACTGCCGAGTCGATGCCGCGGCACACCTAGGCTGAGCCGCGGCACACTTGTGTTGCATCCTCAGCCAAAAACCGATCGTACCACGCGGCACACACGAGCCGAGCCGCGGCACCTTGCCGAAACACAGGAGCAATTTTAGACCTGTGTCGCGGCACACCTGGGCTGAGCCGCGGCACACAATGCGGTCAACTGCATAATTCGGCTTTTTAAGCGAGATTTCAGCTCATTTCCTCCATTCCCTTCTTCCATCTGCGAGAGAGAGAGTTGAGGGGAGGAGTTTTCTCACATCTACCACTTGTGTGTTGGATTTCTACCATTTTCATTCGGTTGGGAAGCCCGGATAATCGATTTGGCGCGTATTCCTCGGATCATAGAGCTTGGATATTCAAGAGGTAATTTCTTCGTCATCTTGACTTCTCGATTTTGTGTGAGTATTGACGTTTTGGATGATAAAATCATGGTGTATGAAGTGATATATGCGTGATTATGGACATGTTCGAGTATTCATCGAATTATTGAAAGATTATTCAAGAACACTTTGAATTTTCTGTTGGATTTTGGGGGTTTTCGTAGATTCGTCCGTTTTATCCGATTGAAGCTTGAGAACCTTGAGATTTTGATATATCTATACCGTATGAGTGTTTTCTTACGATTTTACGGGTTGGATTGTGCCGTTTTCGGACTTGTGGGAGTTTTGGGCGATTTCCCAACCTTTAGTTGTTCACCCGTATATTTTCTTGAATCGTAGACGAGTTTCGGGAGTCTCTTCGTGTAATTGAGTATGGATAATTAATTGTCATATTCCTTGCGAATCGTTTAGGTGCCGGAAGCGCGTTCTTGGACCTACCAAACTCATACCTTTCCTCCGTTCGAATTGTCGATGTCTCAAATGCAAGTATATATTTACGAATGTGCGTTCTCGACTTTGAAAGTAAGAAATATTAATGGCATGCTTATTTATATCCACTCCGGGACGGACCGACGGGTCCTCTGAGGGTTTCGTAGCCTCTGGTGCGATTCCATGGATAATATGAATTAACCACTCCGGGACGGACCGACGGGTCCTCTGAGGGTTCCGTAGGCTCTGGTGCGGTTCCACGGTATTCATATATGTATTGATGCGATGCTATGAGATTTAGTTATTCCGGAATACTAGTCTTGAATTGATGAATTGACGGTTACATTTACTTTATTGTCGAGGAGTATTGTGTTTCATATTGATATACTTGCACTAGCTATTCGACGGCTAACCCCTTTGTGGGGGAAATACTTTTTATGTATTTTAGGTTCCAGGAGAGCGGACAGGCAGGTATCGGGTCGGCATGAAGATGGTGGGCAAGTGTGATACTGTGTCTTTCTTCCAGTTATGTTTGGAGTTTCCCATTCAGTGTTGTTGTACTGGATTGGCTATTGAATACTCGAGTATTGTTTTCCCTTTTCCTTGATGTTCCGGCCTGTGTTTGCCGAAGTATTGATTCGAGTTGTGATGTTTTTGAATACATTGGTTATGTTTTGAATACCTTTGTATTGTTCTTAATTCCATTGTTTGTAGACCTCCTCGGTCAAAATTTATAGTTCCGCATCTGTTTAGCCTTGTGGGTCCCACGGCGGGGCTTACGGCGCTGTAATATTCCCTGAATAACTTGGGGGTGTTACAGTAGGGAAGCTTGCATATCGATTAGCTCTGCTGCCGCATCTGGAAGGAGTGCACAACGTCTTCCACATTTCCCAGTTAAGAAAGTATGTCTATGATCCGAGTCACAAGCTCAATTTCGAAGAAGTGAAAATTTCCGATGACGCTACCTTTAGAGAGATACCGATCGCCATCTTGGATCGGCGTATGAAGATATTATGAAATAAAGCCATAGCCCTCGTAAAGGTTCAGTGGTCACACCACGACATGGAGGAAGCAACTTGGAAGACCGAGTCGAGCATGAGGGATAGTCATCCCGAGTTATTTTCTTAGTTTAGGGACGAAACTATTTTAAAGGGGGTGATATGTAATACCACCGGTATTTCATGCTTGATTACCTTGTACTGTGTGATTCTTTATAGTGCGATATTGCCATTTCTATTATGTGATTTCATTAAATACTATTTCGATACAATTGTGTGATGTGGATGAAACGGAGGTGATGCACCTTGATGCCGTTGAACAATCGTCGGTGCGAATATGACGGTGGCCAACGTCTTGTTCCCCGATAAATTGTTGACGAGTGGAAAGGATGGTCACTCCAAAATGGTTAAAATATGAATATATGACTAAGGAACTGAATGTCTAACGCATGTTATAGAACATGCATAACGTACGCAAAAACTGATACATTACGTACGTTAACTTGACATGGTTACGTACGTAATGGTTGAGTTGGTCTTCCGACCAGAATCTTCCTTTTGATGCGGATTGGGTTACTTTCAGCGAGCTAGAGGACAAACAAGTCAACCCCTCATAATGTATGCTATTCACCAAGTTTAATGTACGCTACGGTCAGGCGCCTTACGTACGCTATTGCAGCTTACATACGTAACAGATGAGTGCAATTCAGTCAGTAGCCTCTCGACGATCTTTACGTATGCCAACAGTAGAACATTACACACGTAACAAGCTTTACGTATGTAAAGCATGGGAATTTAGCGTACGTTAATAAGATCGAGTGTTATAAATTGACACACCCTCCTTCATTTCCCCCGACCTAAAGTCAGAAGTGAAGCCTTCTTGAAGCACTTTAATAGCCTTATACTTGATTCTTGGCCTCTCATACACTTGGATTGACATAGAGGAGGTGATTTCATAAGCTCAGGTGAAGATTTTCCAAGTTGTTCGATCCGTTCTTTGTTTCTCCTCGTGGCTCTTATTGAGTGTCATCCATATTCATTGTTCTTCATCTATTAAGGTATGTTTATCCATCCTAGAAGTAATCTACTCAATGTTGTTGATTATACTTGTTATATTATGGGTACTTGGGTAGATTTTGCCAACTCTCGTAGATAATCTAATCAAACGAACTTGTAGTAATCGTGACTATCATTGTTCGTATATTTCATTTTCGTGCAACTCGTTGTATCAATCACAGTCAAAATTTCCATCTCAGTTGACATCAGAATTTTAAAAACTTGACGAACCAATTGTAGGAGATTTTCGTAGGAATCCGTTGTCGTTTGATAAACTAGTCGTAACCCACTATTGTCATATAATTATCGATGTTAAAATAACAAGGGGAATCAATTCAATGGTATTATTGTCATTAAGAATTAAAAACCGAGATCATTACGTAGATGGTAACCCACCGGTTAAAGTAATCGGAGTTAAAATTTGATTAGAAGTAAGGGATTTGACTATGCTATGGTTGTTTGTTGCTAGCCAAACGATGATTGGGATAATCTTGTCGAGCAAATAACTATAGCTAAACGTTAGTCATAGAGTTGAACGGCATAGTAGTATGTATCATTCGTGAATTTAGGAACACGATATTAGTTTAGGCGGAATAGGAATAAGTTGAGAATTCGGTTAGGAGGGGTAAGGGAAAACTAGTTTATTCTTCTTTATCTGTACGAAGTATTAATCAAGGAGTACGTGACTAGGTTAAGCTCGATCGGGCGTGGAGATCCCCAGTTATCATAAGGCACTCACCATCGGATCAAAGGCAAGTGAAATCTTGCTCGAGAAATGCTAATATTATTGAAATTTTAGTATTAATGAATGTGCCATTGTTGATGAATGCCGACGGTTATCTTTCTCTGAAATGTGTTATAAATTGGCCGATGTGTTAGGGATAAAACCGGTATGGTACCCATATGGAAATGTGTTAGGGGATAAGACCTGAACGGGCACCTATGTTCCGGGGTATTCCCGTGTGGATACTTTCGTGACCCTTGGTTGCGACCTTGGGGTTTATGTGAAAAAGAGAAAGACAATGTCGGTCGTGTGGTGAAATATTTTCTGTTGGTTATGTGACACTGTGTCGGGTAAAATTTGTGTATATCATTGCTAATAATCGTTATTGGTATGCATTCTCTGACCTTGGTTACCTGGCATGAATTGTCGTGCCAGGTAGATTTGTTGATCATGTGGAGGACATTCTTGAGGGGTCCGGTCAGACTTGAACGATGTTGGAATAAACTCTTGCTGCTGCTATAATTAAATTTGATCTTTAAAACCTCCATTATGTAATAATCGAACTTTGAATTATTTTTCTTCTTAAAACCTTTGGGCTCATGATATGTAACCGTGAACTTATGGGTTTATTGCAATTTCCTTAAAATGTCTATTTCCTAAATTAGCTTTGTGGGTCCCATACGGGATTCACGGCACTATAATACATCGGGAGATTTTGGGGGTGTTACACAACTGCAATGAGATTGCATGTAACTTAGCTGGGTTAATGAACAAACTTGTGACGCTCAGTCTCAGATGAAGACTCCGCCGATGAAGGAGTATGCCCTTGTGATTTCTTCTGGACCTCGGAGGTCTAAGAACAAGAAGAAAAAGACTAAGAAGCAGACGGGACCACAAGTAAAGGACTTCAAGGGTAAGGGCAAGGCCCCGATGGTTCCGAAGGGCAAGAATAAGGACGCTTGTCTCAAGTGCGGTGAGCTGGGCCACTGGGCTAGAGACTGTTCGATTCTTCATGGCACTTTAGGTACAAAACTTTTAGTTTTAGAAACAAATTGGTCTGCTACTGTATTTTCTACTTCTTGGATACTGTATTCTGGTACTAGTTCTCATATTTGTACCGTGAATCAAGATCTGGAAGAAAGTAAGAAGCTTGGAGCTGGAGAAGTAATGATCACTGTCGGAAGTGGGCATAGTGGCGAGGCAACCGACGTAGGATCACTTCTTTTGGGTTTAGAATCCGGTTTTGTTATGGCTTTAGAAGATGTACTTGTTTTGCCTAAGGGACATAAAAACATTGTATCTATTCCGGTCATGGATCGGAAAGACTTTTCATTTTTCATTGGTGATGGTTCCTGCAAAATTTATTTTAGAAATAAACTCGTGGGTACTGCTACATTGTTAAATGGATTGTATCATCTAAACCTTAGTAACAAAGTCGTTGTGAATACTATGACTAGGAAGCAAGGTAGGGATGAAACTAATCAAGTTTTGAAATGGCATCTTAGACTTGGTCATGTTGGTCAGACCAAGGTTTACAAAATGGAAAAGCTGGACTTATGGGTCCATTGTGACCGGATCCATTTCCTACTTGTGAATCTTGCCTTAAAGTCAAAATGACTAAGTCCCCCTTCACACAGGGACTTTTGGAAGAGCCACTGATAAACTAGGATTAATCCATACCGACGTATGTGGTGCTTTGGAAGCAGCAGTGACGGATATCAGTACTTCATTACGTTTACAGATGATCATAATAGGTATGGTTATGTATACTTAATGAAATATAAATCCGAGACCTTTGAGAAATTCCAGGAATTTAAGGCCCTAGTCGAGAAACAAACTGGAAATCATATCAAAACACTTCGGTTGGACCGAGGTGGCGAGGATATGAGTACATAGTTTGACAAGTTCCTGAAGGAACATAGAATAGTATCAAAACTAACACCTCCAGGCGCTCCTCACTTAAATGGTGTGTCAGAAAGAAGGAACCAGACCTTGTTGGACATGGTCCGTTCCATGCTGGGCTATACTGACTTACCGATTTACCTGTAGGGTATATACTCCTGACTGCTGCATATATCTTGAACATATGTCCTTCCAAATCTGTTCCTAAAACTCCACATGAGATGTGGGAGGGCAGGAAACCAAGTCTTAATCACATTAGGATTTGGGGATGTCCCGCCTATCTCAAGAAGACTAAGGTGGACAAAATGGAAGCGAGGTCTGTGAGGAGACATTTCATTAGATTCCCATCTGAGGTAATGGGTTATCTATTCTACATGCCCAAAGATCGAATGATCGTTGTTGCTTTGCATGCACACTTCCTGGAAGATGTGTTTATTCATGAAGGCGGAGCAAGTAGAAATATTTCTTTGGAAGAATAGAATGAAACTCCTCAGGAGACACCTGTGCAAGAAACTGGAACCGAACCTTCTGTAACACAAGTACAACCACCTCGTTGGTCTAGTAGGGTGTCTCAATTATCTGAGAGGTACAGTTTTATGCACTTGGAGGAACTGGGTTTCCAAGAGGTTCTAGGTGATAAACAAGAGACCGACCCGCGACCAATGACCTAGCAATGGTGGATGTAGACTCTATGAAATGGACTGTAGCAGTGTTCATGTAGTTGGGACCTTTGTTTTAACGAGACAGTCAAATAGATTGACTATGTGCAAATTGAAGAGGAACCTTGTGTATACAAGAGGGTTAGTGGGAGCAAGATCACATTCTTAGTACTATATTTAGATGACATTCTACTAATAGGAAATGATGTGGTAATGCTCAGTTCTGTGAAAGCTAGGATTTCGAGTAATTTCTCCATGAAAGACTTGGGAGAAGCTACCTATATTCTTGGTATTCGGCTCTACCGGGATAAAGCGAAGAGAACAATAGGTTTTTCCCAAGCCCTCTATATAGATTAGATTTTAAAGTGGGATCTTTCCGATGCGACATGGAATAAAACTCTCCTCGAAGATGTGTTCTCAAAGTGAGGAACAATGAAAGGAAATGTGTAATATACCATATGCTTTGGAATTTGGGTAGCCTTACATATACTTTATTGTGTACGAGACCTGACATTGCGCATGCTGGGAGTGTGGTAAGTAGGTTTCGGGCTAACCCAGTTGGGGAACATTAGACTGCCATAAAATAACGTTCTCAAGTACTTTAGAAGGACTAGAGACCTAGTTCTTAAATACGGCGGTGGAGAACTGAATGTAAAGGGATTCACTGTATTGTACTTCGAGGGACAGAAAGACGATTCTATGTCTACTTCTGGCTACATTTACTCTTAATGGAGGAGTAGTATCATGGCATAAGTATAGCTCGACTGCTGGTTCCACCTGTTAGGCTGAGTATAAAGCGGCCTTGGAAGCCTCCAAAGAAAGGATTAAGAAGTTACTGGGTAAACTTCACGTGACACCATGTGTTGCGGTACATATTTTCATTTTCATACGATAACAATAGAGTGGTAGCACAGGCCTAGGAGCTGAGGTTTCACAACAGTACCAAACATATTGAGAGGGAGTATTATCTCGTAAGAGAATTTGTTCACAAAGAGATACATTGTGCAGCATAGAGTAGAGTCAGCCGTTGCTGATCCACTGACCAAGACAATTTCTCAGATTATCTTAGAGCGTCATCTAGAGAACATGGGTATTAGATACCATAGTGTGTGGCAATGAGTGTGAGCGGGAGATTGTTAGGAGTATGCCCTCGAATGCCACTCAGAGGATGTTGAGTGAGGGCATTGTACTTGTTATTATGTAAATCATTAATATAAGGCAATGTATGTTTCTTTATTTACTGGAAGTTACTGGCGTTCCTGACTCGTAAATATATATAAAGAAACTAGTCCATGTATTTGAGAGCAAAACATTCCACTCCTTATTGGATAAGGGGGTCGGTACTGGAAAGGTTTATAGCTCAAATACTTAATCGTTCGCAAGTCGATGAAACTTGACTGGGCGTTAAGTTTATTTGAAGACTTGTATGACGTGTTCTTTGACATGGAGGGTGCCTGTCGAACACTAATGGTTAGTGGGAGCACACATTATAGGTATGCTAATTGGATTAGTATACTCGAACCGACTCACCCTCGATTCGTCACACGGATTTCACTCATGGACAGTCAATGACATAATTGAAAGGTTGTGATAGGTATTCGTGAACCTTCGACTTGAGGATTTAGTAGGGATGTGCTTGTGACGTCAAGATTTTCATTAGAGTAGTTCAACCCTATAAACCAGAAGGCGGGGGTCAACCTCGATATGCATCTTGACGGGCAAGTAGCAGGTCCTACTGAATACCAAGATAGAATTCTTTCTCCCGTTAGTGAGCGGGTTATATGTCCTATGCGGTTATTGGCAGATGAGATCATAAGTCTTTGGCTAAATCATTGGAGCTAGCTGTATTAGATACACGAGAGGTAGATGATCTCGATTTGCATTAACGCATGCATAGCGTCAAGTACATATAGGGTTTGACTGACCGTAACCCTATAACTTGATCGGGATATTTGAAAGAAGGGTTTATACGTATACTGGTATTCACGACAGAATGGTTCTTGAATGATCCCAATCATTCGTTCTCAGTTGGGGTACAGTGTAGGCTGGCTAGGTGGTGCTACTACTCTTTGGTTCCTCCCATTGCTAACTGAGACGGACCTACCGAGTCGCGCAATAGGATTGAAAACGGAATGAATCGAGCTTATTCTCTAATTAATTGGGACATTGGATGTCTAAATTGATTTATTGGATAAATTGATTTACGGCCTAATGAATTAAATAAATTACTGGGTGATTAATTTAATTCATGAATATAATTATTTCTTGGAGAAATTAATTATGTTGTTATGTATTTGATATGATTAATTAATTGGATTAATTAATTGATATAAATACATCGGAACGGAATCGTACTTTATCTGTTTGGACTCACGGGAGTCCAAGACAAACCGAACTCGTCTGTTTTCTTCATGAAGGCCGCCCCATTTCCACCTACCTTCCTTTGGTCTTTGTCTCCATTTTTAAATGGAAGACAAAGACTTAATAGATATAGTATCTATTAATATAATGGGAAAGGAGTGGTCATTAGGTGGATTTGGAATATAATTAGGGGAGAAGACTTCATTTTTTTCTCACCATTTTGCAGTCATACGTGAAAGAGAGTGAGAGCGAGAGAGAGAAAACTTTTCTCAAAGTCTTCATCATCTTCTTTAAGTATTCTTGGTGGTTCTTAGAGAAAACTAGCAAAAGACAGATAGTGAGTTATACACTTAGAGTGTCATGATCACATAGAAAGCTTCATCATCCTTGCTCTAGCCGTATCCTTGGAGGATAGCAAGGTGATCGTTGTTCCATTCGTTTCTCCGGCACGTGGCAAGTAGAGACGCGGTATTTTTGGCGTTGGATCTTCCAAGAGCTTGGAGCGGATTGGATCGTAGGGAAAGCAATCTAAAGCTTGGGGAATAGCTCAAGAGAAGGAATCCATATAATAAACTGACTACGAGGGTGAGTTTCTGTATCTCTTGTGTTTCATATAATATTCGTATATACGTCACTCTATCGATCCTCATAGGGATTCGGATCGAATTAATTTTCATTTTCCCGCTTCCGCTGGGCCTTCGTTTTAGTCACCGAATCCCAACACTTCATGTCAACCCTATATCTGCCTGTCTGCTCTCCTGGAACCTGAAATACATAAAAAGTATTCCCCCCATAAAGGGGTTAGCCATCGAATAGCTAGTTCAAGTATATCGAATATGAAATACAATACTACTCGACAAATAAAGTAAAAGTAACCGTCAATTCATCATTTCAAGACTAGTATTCCGGAATAACTAAATCTCATAGCATCTCATCAATACGTACATGATCAACTGTGGAACCGCACAAGAGGCTACGGAACCCTTAGAGGACCCGTTGGTCCGTCCCAGAGTGGTTAACTCATATTATCCGTGGAATCACACCAGAGGCTACGAAACCCTCAGAGGACCGGTCGACCCATCCCAGAGTGGATATAAATAATCATGCCATTCATATATCTTAATTTCAAAGTCGAGAACGTACAATCATAAATATATACTTGCCTTTGAGACATCAAGAAATCGAACGGAAAAGAGTATGAGTTCGGTAGGTCCAAGAACGCACTTCTGGTACCTAAACAATTCGCATGGGATATGATAATCAATAATCCATACGCATAACTCACGAAGAAACTCCCGAAACCCATCTACGGTTCACAAAACTATAAGGATAAACAACTAGAGGTTGGAAAAATCATCCAAACCCTCACAAGTCCGAACACGACACAAACTAATCCGTAAAATCATAGGGAAAGCATGTATACGGGGTAGATACATCATAATCTCAAGGTTCTCAAGCTCTAAAATGGATAAATCGGACGAATCTAAGAAAAACCTTAATATTCCCAAAATTAGGGTTCTGAGGATTTTTACCTTGATTTGGAAGATGGAATGGATTAGATGTTGTGAAATCTTTGTTCTCCAAACAAAGATGTTGATATCTGAAGAAGGATCGCCTCCAAACTCCCCGAATCTCCCAAATCCCACTGCTCCCGATCAAAAATGTGAGACGGATGAAAATAATGACAAAATGGAAGTCAACTGTCCAATATATACTTGCACAGTCTAGCGCACGCTACGCCTCAATATTAGCGTGCGCTAGCAGTGTCACCGGATAGTCCAGTGGCTTCTTCCAGCCTCGTTAGCGTGCGTTAGGTATACCGTTGCGTACGCTAATCGCCTTCCTTTAGCATGCGCTAGCTGATAGTTAGCATGCGCTACCTGGGAGTTGGTGTCCAGAAATTGGAGTCTAGAACCTATTGTCCTCTGCCCTGCCCGAGTCTCAGCGTGCGCTGCCGGTATAGCTTAGTGTGCGCTACGCAGCACTTATAGCGTGCACTAGCCGAAGCCTAGCGTACGTTATTTGGTAGTCCAGACCGCGTGATAACCTCACTGCCTCTGCTGATCCAGCCCGTTAGCGTGCGTTACGGACGTGTTAGTGCGCGCTACTGACCACGAATAGCGTGCGCTAGCTAACTCCTAGCGTGCGCTAACTGCTAGTCCAGAGAGCAGAATTAGCTACTGCCTCTGCCCTGTCTGGTCCCTTAGCGCGCGCTAAGGCTCAAAGCTAGCGTGCGCTACTCAAGAAGAATTAGCGTGCGTTAGCCTAGGCCTAGCGTGCGCTATCTCTCTGACCCAGAACACTTTCGAATGGTCTAAACAACACGATCATGATCTAAACGAGGTATAAAACTCTATAACAACATCGACAACTTCACGAAGAGTTTACAGAGTGACAAAATAGGAAGAACGGCAAGGTCAGACAATTAATAAAAAGTACGGGTATTACAGATCCTGTTCAACGTATACTGAATACGCTAATATATGCTATGGTCAAGACCAACCAATCTCAAGCATGTATTACAATCTCTCACATAACGGTCTAATGGTATATAGGTTGTGAACTAATTATTACTATATAAGGAACCAATAATGTGATCTTTTGTGTGACACGACACACCACATTATCTACAATATAAAGTAATTTGGACAATATTTTCATAACCATAGCGTGAATAAATATGCAAAACATGTGACAAATGAATTAAATATTCTCATAGATAAAGACCGGGAAATTAGGTAATACAAGCATAAAGTATGCTTTGATGTATACAACCCTAACAATCTCCCACTTATACTCAAGGCATGCTTTTGAAGTATACTATCTAGACTATGTCTATCTATTTCCCACTTATACTCAAAGCAATGCTGCCATACATCACAACCCTATTCCTTCCACATGCCCTTCAAGTAACTTTGAGGGCAACCCTTTCGTGAAAGGATCAGCTAGGTGTAATATCCTAGAATTTCACTATGAATTTTTCGCATTATTTTATCTGGGTTGTACTGTACAGAGTGGGACCGACACGATATGAGTGGACAATTATGGAAACTGTGACAGCCGTGCCAGTATGTCGATCGAGGTTATTTTGATTCTAGGATATTACATGCTTGGTGTGTTTTTCGATGTCGGATATTCCGTATGAGTATTTGTATGATTGCCGTACTTGGTCGACAGTTGTAATTGAGGATATCGTGCATCAGATGTATCGTATGGAAATGTTATCGGAACAAGTATATGTATTCGGTATGTTGCGTGTATGTGTTCGGTTTATCAAGACGACAAACAGGGGCAGAAATGGCTAAGTATGAAAGCCATTACGTACGCTATGTAAGGAGTATTACGTACGTAAGTAAGCAGGATTCACATACATTAAGGAATGTACATTACGTACGTTAAGAAGGGATTCAGACAGGATCGAGCCGTGGTCAGCAGGTGGGACCCGGTGTCGGCAGCTTTCGGCGGAGGATGTTTACAGGTGAGTCAACGTATGTGTTACGTACGTTATACAGGACATGTTACGTACGTAACACGACCATTGTACTGTAGCAAGTCAACTGGTATATTATGTACGTTATATGGTATGGGTTACATACGTAATGGACTTCACGAAATGAGAGAGTGAGTTTGTTACGTACGCTATGGATTTTGGATTACGTACGTTAAAGTTGTTACGTACGTTAAGCAAGGACACTTACGTACGTAATGAGAGTGCAATTTATATATTAAAGTGTTGTCTTTCATTTCTCTTACGACCCTTTGAGGAATTTCTCTCCAAAACTCGTCCCCCTTCACTTCTAAGAGTGTTCTAAACACTTCTAACATGATTGTGAGCTTGGAATCGTGGAATTAGAGCTTGGTTATGGAACTATTGTTGATTCTTGAAGTGTTTGATCCTTGTGGTTCTTCTTCAAAAGGTATGTTGATGAAATCTACTCCTTGAATTCGGATTTTGATGTTAGTGTTGATGTTCTTCTCCGTATAGTTATGATTATGGTATTGATGTTATGATTTTGAGATTATACGAATCGTATATTGAAGAACAAAATGATACATGCCTTGGATTATGGATTAGATGATGATTAGATGTTAGAACACATAGAATGACGTCGTTTTGTTGGCTTCAAACATGATTATGGACTAATTCATGTTCTTGAAGAATTCTTGAATGATATATGTCCATAAATTGTAAAGATTACGGTTAATTTTGGTATATGATTATTCATGATGATAGCCGATAATTGTATTCCTATGAATTTGCAAGAATGAGCCGTGTTAATCCGAATTTAAGATTGAAGTCGGAACCAAGAATGTTGTAGACGTTGATAGAACTATTAATTATCGAAATTCGGCTTATATTCGTATTGTTAAGAGTTGATTTGGTTTGGTTTTGCATGATCGAGATACCGTTGATTTTGATTGGTTGGTCATATCGGTTATTGATTGTTATTGAACATATCGTTAATTGATTATTGCATTAGGTTGCATTTAGTGATCGTTGGTGTTAACCGTTGTACTGCGGATGAGTCGGGGCTGCGTAGCTTATAGATGAAGACGACAGGACTAGTATCGAGGCAAGTTATGCTTGCTCAGTTCATAATGTTAATAAATGATTTCGTTTTCATTTCATTTATGATTCATATAGCAATGGTATTATTGAATAAATGAATTGTCGGGATGATGGTATGTATATTATTTTTGGACTAAGATAAATCATAATGTATATGATTTTAAGACGTCTAGAGGAAATGGAGATGTGAATTAAATTTGGTCTATTGCATGAGAAGTTGGATATCAAGGTTAGTTATCGTGTCGATATTGAACTCGAGATGGTGGTTTGGCATTAGTTATGGACTGTACTTCATTTTGGATTGTCGGATAAGCTGTGTATTCGTTCAGGGCGGTTGGTCGTGGAAAGGTAAGCGTCTCCAGCTTGAGGTAAATTAATATTATTAGATTATGATAATCATCATGCTGCATTATTGCATATGTGTTGATATTTCATGTGGTGAATGTGCACCATTGTTTGTTGCGTTCTGTGATGTGCTCTTTCTTTGAGCTGTAATCTGTTGGGCCGATGTGTTAGGGGATAAGACCTAAATGGCACATATGTCCGGAGTATTCCTGAGTAGATGCTTCTGTGACCCTTGGCTGCTGCCTTGGGAGTTTATGTGATATTGTTCGGAGTATTCCTGAGTAGATGCTCCCGTGACCCTCGGCTGCTGCCTTGGGAGTTTATGTGATATTGTCCAGAGTATTCCTGAGTAGATGCTTCCTTGACCCTTGGCTACTGCCTTGGGAGTTTATGTGATATTGTCCAGAGTATTCCTGAGTAGATGCTTCCGTGACCCTTGGCTGTTGCCTTGGGAGTTTATGTGCTATTATTATATGCATTATTGAGCATGCTGTGAACTGTTGTCTGACGGAATACGACATTATGGTCGTGTCAGTCTTCATGATCGAGTTATTGTTGCCCTCTTGGAAAATCTTCTGATCCTTGTTGGATATACGTTTCTTCGATATTGGTAGTCATGTTGTATCGTGGCATATCTGGAGTCAGATACGTTCTGATTGTTCATGTGTAGGATTTGCGGAACGGGCACATGTAGCATATGTTGGTTTCGACCTCATATTGAACCGTGCACACGAGACGTACTTCGTGAGGCTGATTAGGTACAAGACCAGACGTGTATTGATCAATACCCGTGGTTGGCTAGTACACTGACACATGTCCGGATCGAGCGTATCGTGACGTACATCTTGAGTCTTATTGATTGGTCGTTCACAGTCCATGTATAATTGGATTTGTTCCATATTCGGGTTGTCTTTGAAATCCCGTATATATGATTTGTATATGGTTGATGATTTTATTCTCTTGTGTATCTATCGCCATTGAACCTTTATTAATCTCGTTCGGAGTTACCATATCGATGGTCAACTCATTTGATATCGATTCTTTATTAATCTCGTTGGAGTTCACCCTGTCATTGGTAATCTCGTTCGTTATTGATCCTTATTGATTCCGCTTGGGATTTGTGTCACCGTTTGTGTTCTTGGTTATTAGTCCTTGATTGATGTTATTGGAGTTTACCGTGTCGTCGGTATTCTCGGTTGTTGATCCCTTATTATCCCTATTGGAGTTTACCGTGTCGACAGTATTCTCGGTTGTCGATTCCTTATTACTCTTGTTGGAGTTGACCGTATCGTTGGTATTCCCAGTTGTTTGTCCTTATTGATGTTGCTAGAGTTTACTGTGTCGTCAGTATTCTCGGTTGTTGACCCTTTATTGATCTTATTGGAGTTTATAGTACTGCTGGTATTTCTGGTTGTCGACTCTTATTGGTCTTGTTGGAGTTTACCGTGTCGTAGGTATTCTGGGTTATTGATTCTTCATTGATGCTTACCGTATCGTCGGTATTCTCGGTTACCGTGTCATCGGTATTCTCAGTTGTTGACCTTTTTATTGATCTTGTTGGGATTTGCCGTATTGCTGGTATTTTCGGTTATTGATTCTTCATTGATCTTGTTGGAGTTAACACATCATGGTATTCTCGTTCGTGGTTGATCCTTGTCGATCTTGTGTGGAAATATCATGTCCTTGATATTTTCGTTGTGATGCATTGATTGTTTATCATTATTAATTGTGTGAGCATTCATGCTTTGTATTGATATCCGGGACTTGCCATTGTTTCGGGACAGTTGATTTGCAGATGTATCATGTGATATCGGTTTCTATTAGTATTGGGATCTAATTGTGCGACCCAGCCAGCAGAATTGAACTTGGCTAGATTATTTTATACTCGAGATATGTTTATGTTTGGAAATCTTGGTAGTGTTTCGGATACAGTACAGGTGATTACTTTTGAATCGTTCATTAATTCGGGACGCGTGCCGTGGATTATGGTAAGAACTGATTTGATATGGATTGTGATGGATCAGTAAGGTTACACTGGATTTATCCTTGCCTTGTGATTACATTGATATGTATTGTTTTTGTTATGTGATCGTTATCATTGTTGAGTATAATGGCTGACCCCGTCGTGGGCTTTATCTTTTAGGTACTCGGAGTTCGAGCTAGTAGCGGTCGTGAAGGGATGAGATTTCTGGTGATACTGGCTATGGCGTGATTGTTCGGATTGTGTATTCTTTTCTGGTTTTTCTAATTTCGCTGCAAATGTATTTAATTATGTTTTTATCCGCTGTGTGTGTATATGTTTCTAATGGCTTTCGGATTTTTGCCAACTGAGTTTCATTTCGAAAACCGATTTCCTTAACAGAGTTTTTGGCCTTGATCGTCTTGACGGTAGTTGGGTGTTTTCAAATGATTTTGTGAGTTTTGGAAAATACTACCGTCATCGGCCTTTTTGGGCATTTTTGTAATTGGTTTTTAGCCTGGTGGGTTCCGGCGTGGGCCCACGGCGTGTAATACTCCCGTAAGGTTTTTGGGGTGTTACAAATATGGTATCGGAGCTTGGGTTTCGTAAAACCTGGGCATGTGTGTTATGTGGCTCTACAGTACGGTAGTAGCGTGACTTTTGAAAATAATTTTCTGACTTTTGAGTCAAACCAATTTTGAAGGTTTCAAAATTTTTGAAATATTTTCAACTTTTTGTATTTGCGATGCCGATGTGTTGTTAGTGTGTTGAGACTTTGTATGGGAGTCGTATGCTGGTATCACGGAAGATCATCGACTTCACGGACCTGTAAGTATGTTCTTTCAGTTATTTCGGTTTTGATGATGATTATTTGAGTATGGTGTCGTGATTTTGAGATATTTCGGGATTGAGATACTGATTATGACAGGTGTTGAGTTTCGAGGACGAAACTTATTTAAATGGGTATATATGTAATATTTTAGAATTTCACTATGAATTTTTCGCATTATTTTATCTGGGTTGTACTGTACAGAGTGGGACCGACACGATATGAGTGGATAATTATGGAAACCGTGACAGCCGTGCCAGTATGTCTATCGAGGTTATTTTGATTCTAGGATATTACATGCTTGGTGTGTTTTTCGATGTCGGATATACCGTATGAGTATTTGTATGATTGCCGTACTTGGTCAACAGTTGTAATTGAGGATATCGTGCATCAGATGTATCGTATGGAAATGTTATCGGAACAAGTACATGTATTCCGTATGTCGCGTGTATGTGTTCGGTTTATCAAGACGACAGACAGGGGCAGAAATGGCTAAGTATGAAAGCCATTACGTACGCTATGTAAGGAGTCTTACGTACGTAATTAAGCAGGATTAACGTGCGTTAAGGAATGTACATTACGTACGTTAAGAAGGGATTCAGACAGGATCGAGCCGTGGTCGGCAGGTGGGACCCGGTGTCAGCTGCTTTTGGTGGAGGATGTTGACAGGTGAGTCAACGTATGTGTTACGTACGTTATACAGGACGTGTTACATACGTAACACTACCATTGTACTGTAGCAAGTCAACTGGTATATTACGTACGTTATATGGTATGGGTTACATACGTAATGGACTTCACGGAATGAGATAGTGAGTTTGTTACGTACGCTATGGATTTTGGATTACGTACGTTAAAGTTTTTACGTACGTTAAGCAAGGACACTTACGTATGTAATGAGAGTGCAGTTTATATATTAAAGTGTTGTCTTTCATTTCTCTTACGACCCTTTGAGGTATTTCTCTCCAAAACACGTCCCTCTTCACTTCTAAGAGTGTTCTAAACACTTCTAACATGATTGTGAGCTTGGAATCATGGAATTAGAGCTTGGTTATGGAACTATTGTTGATTCTTGAAGTGTTTGATCCTTGTGGTTCTTCTTCAAAAGGTATGTTGATGAACTCTACTCCTTGAATTCGGATTTTGATGTTAGTGTTGATGTTCTTTTCCGTATAGTTATGATTATGGTATTGATGTTATGATTTTGAGATTATACGAATCGTATATTGAAGAACAAAATGATACATGCCTTGGATTATGGATTAGATGATGATTAGATATTAGAACACATAGAATTACGTCGTTTTGTTGGCTTCAAACATGATTATGGACTAATTCATGTTCTTGAAGAATTCTTGAATGATATATGTCCGTATATTGTAAGGATTACGGTTAATTTTGGTATATGATTATTCATGATGATAGCCGGTAATTGTATTCCTATGAATTTGCAAGAATGAGCCGTGTTAATCCGAATTTAAGATTGAAGTCGGAACCAAGAATGTTGTAGACGTTGATAAAACTATTGATTATCGAAATTCGGATTGTATTCGTATTGTTAAGAGTTGATTTGGTTTGGTTTCGCATGATCGAGATACCGTTGATTTTGATTGGTTGGTCATATCGGTTATTGATTGTTACTGAACGTATCGTTAATTGATTATTGCATTAGGTTGCGTTTAGTGATCGTTGGTAACTGTTATACTGCGGATGAGTCGGGCTGCGGAGCTTATAGATGAAGACGACGGGACTAGTATCGAGGCAAGTTATGCTTGCTCAGTTCATAATGTTAATAAATGATTTCGTTTTCATTTCACTTATGATTCATATAGCAATGGTATTATGGAATAAATGAATTGTCGGGATGATGGTATGTATATTATTTTTGGACTAAGATAAATCATAATGTATATGATTTTAAGACGTCTAGAGGAAACGGAGATGTGAATTAAATTTGGTCTATTGCATGAGAAGTTGGATATCAAGGTTAGTTATCGTGTCGATATGGAACTCGAGATGGTGGTTTGGCATTAGTTATGGACTGTACTTCATTTTGGATTGTCGGATAAACTGTGTATTCGTTTAGGGCGGTTGGTCGTGGAAAGGTTAGCGTCTCCAGCTTGAGGTAAATTAATATTGTTAGATTATTATAATCATCATGCTGCATTATTGCATGTGTGTGTTGATATTTCATGCGGTGAATGTGCACCATTGTTTGTTGCGTTCTGTGATGTGCTCTTTCTTTGAGCTGTAATCTGTTGGGATGATGTGTTAGGGGATAAGACCTAACTGGTACCTATGTCCGGAGTATTCCTGAGTAGATGTTTCCATGACCCTTGGCTGATGCCTTGGGAGTTTATGTGATATTGTCCGGAGTATTCCTGAGTAGATGCTTCCGTGACCCTCAGCTGCTGCCTTGGGAGTTTATGTGATCTTGTCCGGAGTATTCCTGAGTAGATGCTTCCGTGACCCTTGGCTGCTGCGTTGGGAGTTTATGTGCTATTATTATATGCATTGTTGAGCATGCTGTGAACTGTTGTCTGACGGAATACGACATTGTGGTCGTGTCGGTCTTCATGATCGTGTTATTGTTGCCCTCTTGGAAAATCTTCTGATCCTTGTAGGATATACGTTTCTTCGATATTGGTTGTCATGTTGTATCGTGGCATATCTGGAGTCAGATACGTTCTGATCGTTCATGTGTAGGATTTTCGGGACGGGCACATGTAGCATATGTTGGTTTCGACCTCATATTGAACCGTGCACACGAGACGTACTTCGTGAGGCTGATTAGGTACAAGACCAGACATGTATTGATGAATACCCGTGGTTGGCTTGTACACGGACACATGTCCGTATCGAGCGTATCGTGCGTCCATCTTGAGTCTTATTGATTGGTCGTTCACAATCCATGTATAATTGGATTTGTTCGATATTTGGGTTGTCTTTGAAATCCCGTATATATGATTTGTATATGGTTGATGATTTTATTCTCTCGTGTATCTATCGCCATCGAACCTTTATTAATCTCGTTCGGAGTTACCATATCGATGGTCAACTCATTTGATATCGATTCTTTATTAATCTCGTTGGAGTTCACCATGTCATTGGTAATCTCGTTCGTTATTGATCCTTATTGATTCCGTTTGGGAGTTGTCTCACCGTTTGTGTTCTTGGTTATTAGTCCTTGATTGATGTTATTGGTTTTTACCGTGTCGTCGGTATTCTCAGTTGTTGATCCCTTATTATCCCTATTGGAGTTTACCGTGTCGATAGTATTATCGGTTATCGATTCCTTATTATTCTTGTTGGAGTTGACCGTATCGTTGGTATTCCCGGTTGTTGGTCCTTATTGATCTTGCTAGAGTTTACTGTGTCGTCAGTATTCTCGGTTGTTGACCCTTTATTGATCTTATTGGAGTTTATCGTACCGTTGGTATTTCTGGTTGTCGACTCTTATTGGTCTTGTTGGAGTTTATCGTGTCGTCGGTATTCTCGGTTATTGATTCTTCATTGATCCTTACCATGTCGTCGGTATTCTCGGTTATTGATTCTTTGTTGATCCTTACTGTGTCATCGGTATTCTCAATTGTCGACCTTTTATTGATCTTGTTGGGATTTGCCGTATTGCCGGTATTTTCGGTTATTGATTCTTCATTGATCTTGTTGGAGTTACCACATCATGGTATTCTCGTTCGTGGTTGATCATTGTCGATCTTGTGTGGAAATATCATGTCCTTGATATTTTCGTTGTGATGCATTGATTGTTTATCATTATTAATTGTGTGAGCATTCATGCTTTGTATTGATATCCGGGACTTGCCATTGTTTCGGGACAGTTGATTTGCAGATGTATCGTGTGATATCGGTTTCTATCAGTATTGGGATCTAATTGTGCGACCCAGCCAGCAGAATTGAACTTGGCCAGATTATTCTATACTCGAGATATGTTTATGTTTGGAAATCTTGGTAGTGTTTCGGATACAGTACAGGTGATTACTTTTGAATTCGTTCATTAATTAGGGACGCGGGACGTGGATTATGGTAAGAACTGATTTGATATGGATTGTGATGGATCAGTAAGGTTACACTGGATTTATCCTTGCCTTGTGATTACATTGATATGTATTGTTTTTGTGATGTGATCGTTATCATTGTTGAGTATTATGGCTGACCCCATCGTGGGCTTTATCTTTTAGGTACTTGGAGTTCGAGCTAGTAGCGGTCGTGAAGGGATGAGCTTTCCGGTGATACTGGCTATGGCGTGATTGTTCGGATTGTGTATTCTTTTCTGGTTTTTCTAATTCCGCTGCAAATGTATTTAATTATGTTTTTATCTGTTGTGTGTGTATATGTTTCTAATGGCTTTCGGCTTTTTGCCAACTGAGTTTTGGAAAATACTACCGTCATCGGCCTTTTTGGGCGTTTTGTAATTGGTTTTTAGCCTGGTGGGTTCCGGCGCGGGTCCACGACGTGTAATACTCCCGTGAGGTTTTTGGGTTGTTACACTAGGTTGTCTTCATATGATATCTTGGACATAATAATCTTCCCCATCTTCACAAAATCTCGAATGATATGATATTTGCGCTTGATATATTTGCTTGCTTTGTCGGCCCATGGTTCCTTCGAATTTGCAACATCGGTATTATCACAATACAGTGTAATACTCCTGGGCAAATTAGGAATCACACTCATATCCTTTAGGAAGTATTTGAGCCATACCGCCTCTTTAGCTGCCTCTGAGGCTGCTACATACTCGGCTTCCATGGTAGAGTCCGCTATGCATTTCTCCTTCACACTCCACCAACTAATGGCTCCACCTCCCAAAGTGAAAACATATCCGGAAGTTGATTTCGACTTTTCTTTGTCCGCACTGAAATCCGAGTCAGTGTAACCTAAAGGACAAAGCGTATTCGATTGATATACAAGCATATGCTCTCTAGTCCTTCTCAGGTACTTGAGTATATGCATGACAGCAATCCAATGTCCTGGTCCTGGGTTCGACTGATATCTCGCCACTATGCCTACAACATGATAGATATCAGGCCTAGTGCAAAGCATAGCATACATAAGGCCTCCCACTGACGAAGCATAAGGGACCAGCTTCATGATATCTATCTCCTTCTGTGTCTTAGGACACATATCCTTAGATAACTAAATTCCATGTCTGTACGGTCAGAAACATTTCTTGGAATTCTCCATGCTAAACCGCTTTAGCACTGTATCGATATAGGATGCCTGAGATAAGCACAACATCCTTTTCTTGCAATCTCGAAAGATCTTAATACCAAATATGTGCCCGGCGTCTCCCAAATCCTTCATATCGAACTGCTCAGACAGCCATACCCTTACGTCTGATAATACCTTTAGATTATTTCCAATTAGAAGTATATCATCTACGTACAGTATAAGAAACACTAGCATGTTCCCATCGCACTTTTTGTATACAAAAACCTCACTAGGACACTGTTCAAAACCATACAATTGAATGACCTCATCAAATCGCATGTTCCAAGACCTTGATGCTTGCTTAATACCATAAATGGCTCTTTTGAGTTTGCACACTAAGTGCTTCTCTCCGTCAGCAATGAATCTCTCAGGTTGGTGCATGTAGATTTCCTTATCAAGACTCCCATTCAAGAACGCAGTCTTGACATCCATCTCCAAAATCTCTATATCCAAATGTGCAGCTATTGCTAAGAGAATCCGAATCGATTTAAGCATGGCTACTGGCGAAAAGGTCTCATCATAGTCGATGCCCTCCTTCTGAGTGTAACCTTTCGCAACAGGCCTTGCTTTGAAGGTTTCAACCTTTCCTTTCGATCCTCTCTTACACTTGTAGACCCACTTACTTCCAATGGGTTTTACCCCATTGGGTAGCTCTACTAGCTCCCACACTTGATTAGAATCCATAGATTCCATTTCGGATTCCATTGCTGTTTGCCAGGATTTAGCATCCTTGTCTTGAACTTCCTGCTTATACGTACATAGATCGGTTTCATCCTGGTCTGGGGAGTGGTCCGAAGATGCTCCCACGCCAATGAAACATTCAGGTTGATGAACAACCCTCCCACTACAACGAGGCATGTCCTTGGTTTGCGTATCCACAATAGTGTCGATACGTGGTACACTAGGTGTTTGTACAATTGGTATTGTCGAAATCTCGCCACTAAGTTCTTCTAGAATGACCTCACTCCTAGGCTTGTGGCTTATTACATAGTCCTCCTCTAAGAATCAGGCATTGGTGCTAACAATGACCTTCTAATCTTTGGGACTGTAGAATAAGCCACCCTTCGTTTCCTTCATATATCCTCCAAACACTCGTACTTCTGTATGAGATGCCAACTTATCAGCTTCCTTATTCAGCACGTGTTCTGGTGAACCCCAAATCTGAACATGTCCTAGACTGGGCTTGCGCCCATTCCACAGTCATGTGGGTGTTTTTGGAACTGATTTCGAAGGCACCAAGTTTAGAATGTATGCCGCTGTTTCCAAGGCGTATCCCCAAAATGAAATAGGCAAATCAGAATAACTCATCATTGACCTAACCATCTCTAATAAAGTACGATTACTTCTTTCAGCAACACCATTTTGTTGTGGTGTACCAGGCGCAGTGAGCTGGGAAGTAATCCCCTCATGTGCCAAGAAATCCAAAAACTCTCCACTAAGATACTCGCCACCACGATTAGATCGTAGTGACTTGATACTCTGTCCATGATGCTTCTCCGTTCCAGCCTTGAATTCTTTGAACTTATCAAAAGATTCAGACTTACATTGCATCAAATAGATGTATCCATATCTCGAATAATCATCTATATGTTAGGAATACTTGTTAGATTTTGATGATGTCATCCATGTATTTGTTTATTCAAATGTATGTTTTTAAAATACTTGGCAAAATGTAAAGAGGAACCAAATGAGTATCTTCTATAGGCCAAATTAAGTATAGTTGAATACTTGGCAACTTGTAAAGACGAACCAAATGAGTATCTTCTATAGGCTATATAAGTTAGGCTTAAAAATTGGGTAAGTATAAATCTCAGACAAGTTCATATTAGAGAAGTCCTGGTCAACTCAACTAATCAAAGAAGGTTGACCATAGCGACTTATGATGAGACAACGTTCTGAACAAAGAGATTTATCAGAGAAGTTCTGGTCAACAACTTTATCAGAGAGATTTGACCAGACTACAGTCAAGTGATCAGACGGAGTTCAAGTCATCTGAAGTTTGACCATCAGATCAGACAAGTTCATCAGGCCAGAAGACTTCAGATAGGACGTCAGATCAGAGAAGTCATCATCATAGATGTCCGACAACAGAGAAGGTTGACTGCACATCAGACAGATTGACCAAAAGAGACCAGACAAGTTCTGTCAAAGTAATCAGCCAAGTAATCCTGTCCACATCAGCATGCATTGAAAAGTCAATAATTACAGAGAGTCACATGCTGGTGATAAGGGACAAATTGGAGTGATTCTCGAAAAGCTATGAATTAAATAATTCAGCAAGACCCACCTCTGAAGACTTTAATCATATTAAAATCAAAAGATTCGGCGCTTCAACGTGAAAGTCTTCACAACGGTCGGAAATGGATTAAAATAAGGGAATCTAACCTTGCAAGAGGGAGATGGCACTGAAGGTTCTATGATCTCTCAATCCAGAATGGAGTATGAAGGCAGTGGCCATGAAAGAGTCCAAGGATCTTAACAAAATAAAGATCTAGGAGCTGTTCTCTGACCAAAAAGCTTATGAGTTTGAACTTCCAAGTTCATCATCAAACGAGCCTGCAGAGAAGGGAATAGCGTTTGCAGATGAGTCCCCCGCCAAGAGCTTATCTTAAATCAAGCCTCCAAATCCCATAGATTTTGAGGAAGAAATGGCATTTATAATGCAGAGATTCAGCAACTTCCGGAAGAATTAATCCAAATACAAGAAGACCTATAAAGAAAATCTAACGAGAAATCAAAAGGCCGAAAGCTGGAAGGTGGAGTGCTACAATTTCCACAAGACAGGACATATTCAAATTGACTGTCCTGGTCTCAAGAAATATGAAGGCAAGAAGGAATCAGGCAGAAAAGAAGATAAGAGAAAAGCTTTCAATGGAGTAGACCAAGAGAGAGTAGATTCCAGCAGTTGATTCTTCTCTGATGATGATGAGGAGTACAATTGCTTAATGGACAACTTAGTTGATGAAGAGGTAACATCTAAACCCTCAGTTTCAAATAATAACAGCTCAGACATGTCTCAGGATACGGACTTACATGAATCTGTAAATCAGCTTCTCAAAGATTTTGAGAAATTAAAATCTGCACACCTAGCTGTATCAGCCGAGAAGACTCAGCTGCAAGATGAGAATAGGCAGCTGACAAATAACTTTGAAAAACTCAGCCTAGAGTTTAATAAAATCAAATCTGAATGTGAAAAAATAGGCTGAAGACAAGTTCAAAAACCAGGCTGATAATACTACAGCTGAGATCAAAAGATTAACTGTTTTGAATAGTGAGAAATCAGCTTCACTTGCTCATATTAAAACTGAGTTTGCTAAACTGACACAGCTAAGTAATACACAGGCTAAGGAGATAACTTCTCTCAAAGCTTCTATAACCTTGGATTAGTTGTGTATGAATAAAAGGCCACTTTATTCCAGATCAGGCCTTGGATATCACCCCAACACTCCCTCTAGTTCTAAAACTACTTTCATCAAGGGCGAAACAATTGTCCTGTCTACTGAGCCAACTTACAGACCTGTATTTAAAAAGAGGCAGCAGCCGAGTCAAAAGTTTAGGGAGCAGCCAAGGTATATAAGGCAGCCACCTAGACAAGAGACAAGGCAATGGCCAAGGCAGAAGCAGTAGCCTAGACAACATGCCCACTATTATCAAAGACTCCCCAAAAATAGATTTCAAAATGGGAGGAGCAAATAGAAACCTCAAGGTTATCCTGAACCCGCGAGGAGCTGCTCGAAACCTTCTGTCTCTTAATTTATGGACCTGCCTCCATCATAGGAATAGCTCTCTCAGTGGTCACGTTTGATCTAGACACTTCATCACAGTACTGCTCTCGATGCCCCTCGTGTCCACAATTATAGCAAGCTACCGGTGGTTTCTTACAATTTGCGCGTACATGAACCGAAAGACTACAGTTAAAGCATCTATGCAAGTTACCCACAGTCAACGATACCGCCCTGGATCTCCTAGATTTTCCACCTAGCCTAGAAGGTTCCACAATCGCTTGATACGTGGGTTGAGGTCTATGGACCCCCATTCCCTTACTTCCCGATGAATCCCCTGAATTCTTCTGCTCCATTGACACGAACATAGGATTCATCAATGATAGAGTCATTACGAACGTTGGGTTTCTGCCAACAATTACATTCTCTCCGGCTACTTGCCTCTGATATTGTGCCTCACCATGCTTCTGACTACGTCCACAAATACAACCTCGACCTCATCTTCTCGGCATACTGAATACACAACCGCTCAACACTATAGAACACAATATAGCATAACTGTAATACCCGAGATTTCTGTCATGTAATTGGAACTTGTAATATTGTAATGATTGTACTTTTGTATGAGTACTATTCTCTGTATTTCATTATCCGATGTTGTCGAGCATATAATTTCGTATTTGTGATAAAGGTTGAAATTCTGTGCATGTAGCGCACGCTACAGGCTGAGGGTAGCGTATGCTAACGTGGTTTCATAGCGCACGCTACCGAGTGTGATTAGCGCACGCTACCGAGTGTGATTAGCGCACGATATGCGTGGTCAGATTGATTGAGACGTGCGGTAGGTGAGATCTGGCCGGGGGACCCCTGTCGGATCGTGTCGGATGTACCTGGACGGCTTTCGGGAAAAGCCGAGTCAACGCCTTAGCGCACGCTAAGTGCCGAGTACAGTTTAGACTGTGAGCCGTTAGCGCACGCTACGAACAGGGTCTAGCGCGCGCTAATAGCCATTTATTATAAATAGGACAGCATCCTATTCGTGATTTCAGTTCCTTCTCCTCCCACAACCCGAACTTTGACACATAGAACATAACTACTTTCGTCCTAAACACTCCGTATCAACCTCCTCAACCTCCTAGTTCGAGATTGAAGATCATACATCATTGGAGATTGGTGTTCAAGACTTCGGTGTTGGATTGCTTCTTTTCATCCGTGTTCTTCACTACTTCGAGGTAGGTGATTCTTCACCAATGATTAGTATGTTCATAAGGAAGATTTGAATCATGTTTGGATAGCAAGTATGTCGTTCATCACATGTTAGAAGGATACTTTTGATGTATCGGTACTAGATGTCGAATGAACCTTTGAACCATCTTATTATAAGGACACCTAAGCATGTTTAAATCGATTTATGATCAAGTAATCGGATATTACCCAGTTGATACGTTGTATACGTTGGAATCATGTGTTTTGGAACGTTAGACGATGGAACTTAGATTATTTCTGGAAGATCGTAGAGGAATTGTGATATCGAGATAACTATCCGTATATTGGTATTTCATAATCATAAATCTTCCAGAAACCTTATTATCATGATATGCCCGAGGATAACTTGTAACATCACCATAGGATTCATAAGTTCTTCATCATTCAACCCAGTTTTCGGTTTGCGATTCGCCATGCAAGATTAGCGCACGCTAACATGTGTGAGTTAACGTGCGCTATCGAGGTTTTGCTGCACAAAACGTCGTAGCGTACGTTATGAGACACCGAGTCGATCGCGCCGATTCGTGTCTAGCGCACGCTAGTTTTATACGATAGCGTCGCTATGAGTCGGCTTAGCGCCGCGTTACGAGTACGTGGCGCGCGCTAAGCAATCCAGCATTGTTTAGTTTGAGCTTTTCGGCCGTAGGCGAAATGTTAGGCAATTGTTCGACTCGAGATGATTTGTATATCGTTCCTTTTGTTAAGGTTCGAGCTTGTTACGTTGATCGGAGGCGGCCTTCGAGTGCGTCGAGAGCATTGAAGTATACCGTTCTTGCCATCTTGAGGCAAGTATCGTGATATGTTAATATCGGTATTTTGGGAGTATACGTATGATTATGCATGGTGTTGAACATGATATTTACTTCGTTGATTTGTCATGATATTCGTTTATATGTTCATGTTGATGAACGTAATGATTTGGCATATGTTTATGCATGAGTTGTGTTTGTATACGTGTACGATCTATGCTGAGGGCGCTGGATCGGATGTCCTCCTCTTGTTGGTCCGACGGGATAATCTTGGGATCTAGCCGAGGGCGCTGGATCATTGGACGGGTTATTTCCACCTCGTGTTGGTCCGACGGGATCATCTTGGGATCTATCCGAGGGCGCTGGATCATTGGAATACCCAGTGTGTAATGGAATCTTGTAGATTCGCATTGTCGGATTCCTAGAGCGGAAGTCCGTGTGATGTATCTTGTTGTGTATTGTTGATGCATATTCGAATTGTTTAAATATGATACTTGTACTAGCATCGTTTTGCTAACCCCTTCGGGGTGGACATTTGTTTTGATGTTCGGGTAGCCAAGGAGCAGGGAAACAGACCCGCGATGCGACGTGACGAAGGGGTTCAGTGATATTTATTGTTATTGGAGATTTGTGGTCTTGGTTTGGTTTCTGTACTCGAGTACGCGTGTCTTTTGATATTAATTCGATATGGTTGTATTAATTACCCGTTGAACCAGTTATACGTTTTCATAAACTTGAATTTTCGCGGTATTGATGTCTTGTATTTACTTTTCTTTTTAATTAGCCTTGTAAATCCTTATTTAAAGGGTTTACGGCGCTGTAATTATTCCGAATATCTCGGGGTGTTACAGAATATGGTATCGGAGCTAAGATTTATGGATATCTTGGCAGTCGGGTTTTAATTGGGTCTGTTTACGTTATTTGATTTACGGGTCGTTGTAACATCACTGTTCAGCCGAAGTCGTCACGTGGACCGTGGTTTTAAGTCTCTTAATCTCTTATACTACCGTATTACTTAATTACTGTTTTGTGAGTATTGACGGACTTTATAAAAAAAAAAATTGTTCTGTATATTGAGAAATTACGTTTACAGTATGCTGAGAGGAGGTCGTGGACGCGGACGCGGTCGTGGACGCGGACGTGGTAACATGAGACATGAGGATTCCGCAACTACCCCAGAAATATCGGCTAGTCGAACCGATTCCCATTCTGGAGGGCAGCAAGGATCAGCGAATGATGACGCAAACCTTAACATGCCAGGAGTGCTTCAACAGGTGGTGGCGCAAATAAATCAGTTCGCCCAGGTCGTTGATCGCATGCGCATAGCCGATGGGACAAAGCACCACGAGGATAACCGGGAGACAGATGGCTTGCGTAAGGGGTAAATTTGCACCCGCAAAATTTTGACGTATCTCTTGAGACACTTACTTGGGATCACCGGCTCAAGGAGTTGGAAAAGATATTCGCGGGTCTTAAGCGTCCCGAGGACCTAAGGTTCCTATTGCCCAAGATTTTCCGATCGGGAGGCCTTTGATTGGTGGGAGGCTATTCGACCCGAGAATCATAATGCGGATTGGACGGAATTCAAACAAATGATGGAAGCACGATTGTCCTCGTCCAGTTAGAGAGGCGAAGATCCGAGAGTTTTTCTCACCACGAGTTCGGAGGCATCTCAGATGATGTAATCAAAACTTTTAATCATCACCGACTTGTGTGCGACACTTGGTGAACGGAGGCGTAAAAGATTTTCATTTTGATATGCGGATGAAGCGGAGATTCAAGAGTACATGTCGGATTCGAGTGTACTACGTTGCGGCAGTATCAAGACAAAGCGCCGCCTACGACATGAAAGAGGCGGCGATGGAGAAATCGGTAGAGGCAAAGAAGCGAGAAGGTGGCCGGCGACTTTGCAGAGAACAAGAGTGGTGGGGCCCGCAAGGGCCGGTCTTCCTTTTATCCGCTAGGAAACCTCCACATCCTTCTAGAGGCGGAAAGAAGTTCCGGCAACATCGTGATTTGGATGCATCAAAGAAATGCTACAATTGTGGTCGAGCCGGGCATGTTCGACGTGATTGCCGCATCTTACGCGACTTGTTACGATTGTGGGCAAGAAGGGCACCGTGCGGCCTTCTGTGGAGCCGCTTCTAGATCTTTTGGTGCCCGCACCCCGGCACTAGTTCCTAAGGAGATAAGTGTGAACCAGACACAGCAGAGTGGATTTCAGCAGCACAACGCCGGGAAGAGAGAGACATCCGATCTTTGGGTCCGTTCCTCCGCTTTGTCACGAAATGAGGAGATCGACGGCGAACACTGCTGTTGCATCAGGTACGATTCAGATCCTTTTGCAACCAGTTAGTGTCTTGTTCGATTCGGGAGCTACGCATTCTTTTATATCTTTGAACTGTGTTAAACGTTTGAACATCTCGTGCTTGTATAATTGTGAACCTTATGTTGTGGGATTACCGAGCGGAGAGAAAATTGTGGGAACACTAGAAGCTAGGGATTTCCCAGTATCTATAGAAGGGAGAGATTGGCCATCGAATCTTATCGTAGTTGACATCTGCGGTGACGATTTAATTCTCGGAGATGATTGGCTCAACCGTTATGGAGCTGTGCTGAATTACCGAGAGAGAGTCATTTCCTTCATTGCTGATGACGGATCTGAACACTTATTCCGAGGATGGAGACCGGGAAGCTCGGGGAAATTGATCAGAGCAATGAAAGCAGTAAAATTACTGAAACAGGGATGTCATGGACTTTGGTGTTATGCCATGAGGAAAGAGGAAGGAGTAGAGCTCTCGTCTATTCCAGTTGTGAATGAGTTCTCAGATATTTTTCCTGACGAGCTACCAGGGTTACCTCCGCAAAGAGAAGTGGAATTCACCATCGAATTAGAGCCTGGAGCAACCCCTATTTCCAGGGCACCATACCGCATGGCGCCAACCGAGATGTATGAACTCAAGAAGCAACTGGAGGAACTGTTACAGAAGGGCTATATTCAACCGAGCGTTTCCCCTTGGGGAGCGCCCGTTCTCTTTGTCCGGAAGAAAGATGGATCCCTCCGACTGTGTATTGATTACAGGGAGCTTAACAAGATGACGATCAAGAATAAGTATCCTATACCTCGGATCGACGACTTGTTTGATCAACTGCAAGGGGCAAGGGTATTCTCGAAGATTGACTTGCGATCAGGATACCATCAGTTGAGGATTAAGGAATCAGATATACCGAAATCTGCTTTCAGATCCCGGTACGGGCATTATGAATTTGTAGTGATGCCATTTGGACTTACCAATGCTCCTGCAGTATTCATGCAATTGATGAATCGGGTATTCTTGGAGTACTTGGATAAATTTGTGGTCGTTTTCATTGACGACATTTTGATTTATTCGAGGGACGCAGAGGATCATGCTAAACATCTACGTGTGGTTTTGAGCATCTTGAGAAAGGAACAGCTATATGCAAAATTTTCTAAATGCGAGTTCTGGCTTAAGGAAGTAACCTTCCTTGGGCATGTGATATCAGTAGATGGAGTTCGGGTGGACCCGAAAAAGTCGAAGCAATCTTGGAATGGGAAGCTCCTAAGAACGTGAAGGAAGTCAAAGCTTCTTAGGACTAGCCGGATATTATCGTCGCTTTGTAGAGGATTTTCCAAAATTGCTCGTCCACTCACTCAATTTATTCTGAGAAAACTCAAAAGTTCGCGTGGAATGAGAAGTGCCAGTGGTTTGTGAACTTAAGAAGAGGCGTGTGGCGACACCTATATTAGCGTTGCGAGAATGGTAGCGGATTTATGGTATCTGGCGACGCTTCAAATCGGGGTTTGGGTTGCGTGTTGATGCAAAAGGATAAAGTGATTGCTTATGCTTCTCGGCAACTAAAATCGTACGAAGTTAATTATCCGACTCATGATCTGGAGCTAGCAGTGTGGTCTTTGCCTTGAAAATTTGGCGACATTATCATGCGGCACTCATTGTCGAGATCTTTACAGATCATAAGAGCCTCAAATACATTTTCGATGTAAAGAATTAAACATGAGGCGAGAGAAGGTGGATGGAATTGATCAAGGATTACGACTTGGAGATTCTCTATCATCCGGGAAAGCAAATGTAGTAGCCGATGCTTTGAGCCGCAAACTGTTTCTCTTGAGTGTTGGAAGCTCTTACGTCCCAGACCGGCATTCAACGGCCCGATCCGCGAAGGATTGAAGTATGGGCACCGGGAATCGAGGCGACTTTATGTGATGGGCCGACTTCATCACTAGTCGAGAAGATCAAGTCAGCGGTTGGGCGATTCTACGATCCATCGATTATGTGATGAAGTAAAGAAAGGAAAAGCCCGAGGATTCGTGATACAAGACGATGGAGTTACGAGATTTCGAGTCGACTTTGCGTTCCCGACGATGATGACTTGAGACGGACTATTCGAAAGAAGCTCATAGCGCGCCTATTCTATTCACCCGGCGTGTAAGATGTATAAGGATCTTAAACAAAACTTGGTGGGGAATATGAAGAAGGGCGTGTGAGTACGTTTGAAGTGTTTGACTTGCCCAGTCAAGATTGAGCATCGGCGACCTGTAGGGATGTTAAAGCCGCTTAGATCCACCGAATGGAAGTGGGAGGACATTTCGATGGATTTCATCACCAGTATGCCAAGGACTAGAGCAGGAATGAACATGATTTGGGTCGTAGTTGATCGACTAACCAAGTCGGATCATTTCCTAGGAATCAAAGATACATGGGGACCCGAGAGATTGGCACGAGTATTTGTTGCGGAGATAGTCAGATTGCATGGGACGCCGAAGACCATTATTTCGGATCGAGATGGTCGTTTCGTGTCGCACTTATGGAAGGCAGTCCATAAGGCTTTGGGGGATCGAGCTCAACTTAGCACGACTTATCATCCCCAAATGCAGACGGTCAGAAAGGACTATTCAAACTGTAGAAGACATGCTTAGAGCTTGTGCGTTGGATTGGTCAACTGATTGGGAAGTTCACTTGCCCTTGATCGAATTCACTTACAATAATAGTTGGCATACTTCTATTAGAATGGCACCATTTGAAGCTTTGTACGGGAGGAGATGCCGATCACCCCTGTGTTGGGATGATTCTTCGGATTTGATCGGGGCCAGGAACCGGAATTGATTATTCGGACTCAAGAGAAGATAGCTTTGATTCGAGAGAGACTATTGGCGCCCAGTCGACAGAAGTCTTATGCCGATGTACGTCGTCGTCCTCTAGAGTTCGACGTTGGGGATCATGTGCTATTGAAGGTGTCTCCTACTCGAGGGATTTTCCGTTTTGGGAGGAGAGGCAAGCTCAGTCCGAGATATATCGGACCATTCGAGATCCTCGAGAGAGTTAGAGAGTTAGCATACAGATTGGCCTTACCGCCGTCGCTGAGTCATGTTCACAATGTGTTTCACGTATCCCAACTGCGAAAGTATGTACCGGACCCCAGTCACGTCATTGATTTCGACGAGATCGAGATAGCCAATGATGGCACCTTCGAAGAGAGACCAATCAAGATACTTGAGAGACGGATCAAACAATTGAGGAATAAACCAATACATTTGGTTAAAGTACAATGGTCACGGCATGGAGTCGAAGAGGCCACTTGGGAAACGGAGGACGGTATGAAAGCTAAATATCCGGAGTTGTTTTCATCCTAAGTTTCGGGACGAAACTTTCTTTTAGGGAGGAAGGATGTAATACCCGAGATTTCTGTTATGTAATTGGAACTTGTAATATTGTAATGATTGTACTTTTGTATGAGTACTATTCTCTGTATTTCATTATCCGATGTTGTCGAGCATATAATTTCGTATTTGTGATAAAGGTTGAAATTCTGTGCATGTAGCGCACGCTTCTGGTGAGGGTAGCGTCTGCTAACGTGGTTTCATAGCGCACGCTACCGAGTGTGATTAGCGCACGCTATGCGTGGTCGATTGATTGAGGCGTGCGGTAGGTGAGATCGGCGGGGACCTGTTGGATCGTGTCGGATGTACAGGCGGCTTTCGGGAAAAGCGAGTCAACGCCTTAAGCGCCGCGCTCTGGTCAATGCGTAGCGCACGCTAAGTGCCGAGTACGATTTAGGCGTGAGCCGTTAGCGCACGCTACGAGCGAGTCTAGCGCGCTAATAGCCATTTATTATAAATAGACACATCCTATTCGTGATTTCATTCCTTCTCCTCCCACAACCCGAACTTTGACACATAGAACATAACTACTTTCGTCCTAAACACTCCGTATCAACCTCCTCAACCTCCTAGTTCGAGATTGAAGATCATACATCATTGGAGATTGGTGTTCAAGACTTCGGTGTTGGATTGCTTCTTTTCATCCGTGTTCTTCACTACTTCGAGGTAGGTGATTCTTCACCAATGATTAGTATGTTCATAAGGAAGATTTGAATCATGTTTGGATAGCAAGTATGTCGTTCATCACATGTTAGAAGGATACTTTTGACGTATCGGTACTAGATGTCGAATGAACCTTTGAACCATCTTATTATAAGGACACCTAAGCATGTTTAAATCGATTTATGATCAAGTAATCGGATATTACCCAGTTGATACGTTGTATACGTTGGAATCATGTGTTTTGGAACGTTAGACGATGGAACTTAGATTATTTCTGGAAGATCGTAGAGGAATTGTGATATCGAGATAACTATCCGTATATTGGTATTTCATAATCATAAATCTTCCAGAAACCTTATTATCATGATATGCCCGAGGATAACTTGTAACATCACCATAGGATTCATAAGTTCTTCATCATTCAACCCAGTTTTCGGTTTGCAGTATTCTGCCATGCAAGATTAGCGCACGCTAACATGTGTGAGTTAACGTGCGCTATCGAGGTTCGGTTTTCGCACAAAACGTACGTAGCGTACGTTATGAGACAGCCGAGTCAGACTGCCAGTTCGTGTCTAGCGCACGCTAGTCTTATACGATAGCGTACGCTAACAGTCCAGCTTAGCGCACGTTACGTAGAGTACGTAGCGCGCTAAGCAATCTAAGCGATTGTTTAGTTTGAGCTTTTCGGCCGTAGGCGAAAATGTTAAACCATTGTTCGACTCGAGATGATTTGTATATCGTTCCTTTTGTTAAGTTTCGATATTGTTACTTTGATCGGAGGCGGCCTTCGAGTGCGTCGAGCATTGAAGTATACCGTTCTTGCCATCTTCGAGGCAAGTATCGTGATATGTTAATATCGGTATTTTGGAGTATGCGTATGATTATGCATGTTGTTGAACATGATATTTACTTCGTTGATTTTTCATGATATTCGTTTATATGTTCATGTTGATGAACGTAATGATTTGGCATATGTGTATGCATGAGTTGTGTTTGTATACGTGTACGATCTATCTTTGGCGCTGGATCGGATGTCCACCTCGTGTTGGTCCGACGGATCATCTTGGGATCTAGCCGAGTGCGCCGGATCATTGGGGGTTATTTCCACCTCGTGTTGGTCCGCGGGATCATCTTGGGATCTATCTTGAGGCGCTGGATCATTGGAATACCAGTGTGTAATGGAATCTTGTAGATTCGCATTGTCGGATTCCTAGCGGAAGTCCGTGTGATGTATCTTGTTGTGTATTGTTGATGCATATTCGAATTGTTTAAATATGATACTTGTACTAGCATCGTTTTGCTAACCCCTTCGGAGTGGACATTTGTTTTGATGTTCGGGTAGCGAGGAGCGGGGAAAGCGACCACGATGCAAGCGTGGCAGCGAAGGGGTTGATGATGTTTATTGTTATTGGAGATTTGTGGTCTTGGTTTGGTTTCTGTACTCGAGTACGCGTGTCTTTTGATATTAATTCGATATGGTTGTATTAATTACCCGTTGAACCAGTTATACGTTTTCATAAACTTGAATTTTCGCGGTATTGATGTCTTGTATTTACTTTTTTTTAATTAGCCTTGTAAATCCTTATTTAAAGGGTTTACGGCGCTGTAATTATTCCGAATATCTCGGGGTGTTACAATAACAATACCCATAATGCTGATTCAGCGCAATATACCGACGTAAGGCAATAATAGCATCACACAAAATATCCACTCGCAAAAGTTACACGAGTACAGTAATTACAATTGCAATAAATGGGCTTACAGTCGTAACTGATGGACCACATGACCATATCAACAGAAAATTTACGTTCAATGTCGATACAAAAACAGACACGACCACAACAAATCACACGTCATAGTAGTAAATCATTGATAACATTCTTTTCCAAAAAGTCCCCTAGACATTTGTTTAAATAGTAACATTTTTGGATCTATGTTTATAAAATTTTCCGAAATAAGATTGGAAAATGCTTTTGGCACCTCAGGCTGTTTTACCAAAACTATAGGGAATATATCGATAATGTTTCTTCCTGAAATAATTTGCAAAACAATGTTCCGAAATATTAAAGTCCATTAAAACATCATCAGCAAGAGAAATCATGTTGAATAACATTACACGGGTTACAAAGCAAACCGAAACCACGCAACACAACAATTGGATGCTCAACCGGTTCCTCAACAAGAATGGTAATGCAACAAATATATATCATAATGGCTTTACACTATACGATTCAACTCTAGCTTGCCACTTTAAGCATAAATCCACATCCTCCACACACTGTACTTAACGCGAGTTAGTTACAACATTAGCGTGCGCTAATAATGACATCAGCATGCGATTCACTCCTCTCAGAAAATTTCTCCAAATACGAGTTTTTTAGAAACATTTCAAATACACGCGCAGCCAACACAGTTGTCAATATGAACACGTTTGTAGCAATTAGCAACAATTAGTCAAACATATTTGGGGATATTACAGCGCCGTTTGACCAGCGCCGGAACCCACAAGGTTAAAAATCACTTTCGTAATCCTTTCAAATACACCAAAAGGCCGATGACGGTAATATCTTTAAATTACTCAAATACTTTCCAAAACTCCCTTTTACCAATACCATCATAAAAATCCCATTTAAAAGTTCAAGGAGAAAATGCCAAAATTCGACAGTTTAAAAATATTCGTTAAACCACTGCTAACATATACCAACGAAATAGTTTAGGCAATTGGTTTTACGAGATAAACCCAAATTTGCAAAATACCAAAAGGCCATTTTAAAATACACACGCAGTTGGTATAAACATAGTTAAAAATACACTGCAGCGGAAAATAATTAACAATCAGACAAAATAGTCGATTCCCAAAGATATGCCATAGTATCATCCAGTTCCCAAACACGTGCCCATTTAGCATTCAAATTCTTCGTCTTGAATCTTCATCTTCTCGAAATGGATCTTCCTCCGGTCTTCGTCCTTACATATAAATTTTACATTGAAAATTGCATCCTAGATACAAATGTTTCTAGTAAAATAAATAGGCTCAAAACAGCCTTTACAACCCAATCGAATAAAATGAACGATTCAAAACTAAGTCCACGAACCACATCCCCATTTAAAAACATTCATCCAATAAATACTATATAAATGGAAAGCGTAGAGATACATTGATCCAATCAACAATACGAATCGATCCAATCGATTCACACAATCGGTAATATGAAAAACGTTCAAATAATTCGGTCGATCACAAGTATTTCAATAAATCAATTTTCCCTTATAAAATGAAATACCATAAATCATTTTAATCATATTAAATCCAATTTAAAATGTGGGAAATCATTTTTAGGAATACACGAAGAATACAAGCCCGAAATGAGCAGGCGACAGCGGGTGCCCGGCCCTCGGCGCGGCCTCCGATCCAAAAAGGTTGTATGCGGGCCGCACAGGCCGCGGCCCCGAGCCACGGGCGCGGCCCCACCTTCCGGACCACTCCCGGACCGTCCAACGGCAATTCAGGGCTAGTTTTTCGATCGGATATCCAATATCTATAATTTCCAACATTCATATCTTCAATATAAATCATATTTCCAAGAAATAAAGATTTATATTTAGACATAAACTTACGAAAAATATAACTACAACGAACATAAAACATATACCATGATTATGACTAAAATAATTCCAAATCATTCACCATCTTATCGAGCATTCCAAATGCCAATATCGTATATACGATCGCATGACCTACTCTCCGGTACCACTGTTGGGATTCGGTGCCTAAAAAGAAGTCCCAGCGGATGCAGTAAAACGAAAATTAATTCATTCTGAATCCCTACGAGGATCGATCGAGCTACGTATATACGAATATATAAACGAAAGGCAAGAGTTATAAGAAACTAACCCTTGAAGTCCGTTGATTAAATGGTAACCTTCTCTTGAGCTATTCCCCAAGCTTTTCTTGATCTCTACGAATCCAATCCGCTCCAAGCCCTTGAACGATCCAACGCCGAAAGCACCGCGTCTCTACTTGCCACGCGCCGGAAAAATGACCGGAATGACAACACCCGATTAACCTCTAAGGTTATGGCTATAATCAAGTGATGAAGCTTTTGCTTGTAACGCTCTAAGTGTTTTAATGTTTGGTCTCTCAATATTTCTTGATATTTCTCTAAGAACAATCAAGAACTAAGTTGATGAAGAAGTTGACTATGAAGAAGCACTCCTTTCTCACTTTCTCTCACTACAACTCGTGTAAGTAATAATGTAATTTGAGAATGAGAGATCGAAGTCCTCTTCTTATGCATGTTCAACTAACAAGAATACAACTCATCCAATGAGAATCTAACCCCACCATATAATGTGTATGATACTTGTCCCCTCAACACATGATATTCCAAACATCATGATATGGACAAGTCAATACATACACATGTATATTAGTGGGGGGAGGGGGGAGCCATGAGGATGAAACATACGAGTTTAGTTCATTTCGGACTCCCGAGAGTCCAAACAGATAAACTCCGATTCCGTTTCGATGTATTTATATCGATTAATTAATTCAATTAATTAAACATATCAAATACAAAATAATATAATTAATTTTTCCAAGAAATAATTATATTCATGAATTAAATTAATCACCCAGTAATTTATTTATTTCATTAGGCCATAAATCAATTTATCCAATAAATTAATTTAAACATCCAATGTCCCAAATTTAGATATCCAATATCTAATATTCATAATGAGAGAATTAGCTTTATTCATTCCATCGTCAATCCTATTGCGCGACTCGGAAGGTCCATTTCAGTCAGCAATGTGAGGAACCAAAGAGTAGTAGCACCACCTAGCCAGCCTGGCGGCCTACACCGTACCCCAACTGAGAACGAATGATTTGGATCATTCAAGAACCATTCTGTCGTGAATACCAGTATACGTATAAACCCTTCTTTCAAATGTCTCGATCAAGTTATAGGGTCACGGTCAGTCAAACCCTATCTGTCCTTGACTCAATGCATGCTTTAATGCAAATCGAGATCATCAAGCTCTCGTGTATCCAATACAACTAGCTCCAATGCTTTGGCCAAAGACTTATGATCTCATCTGCCAATAACCGCATAGGACATATAACCCGCTCACTAATGGGAGAAAGAATTCTATCTTGGTATTCAGTAGGACCTGCTACTTGCCTGTCAAGAAGCACGTCGAGGTTGACCCCCACCTTCCGGTTTATAGGGTCGAACAATTCTAATGAAAATCTTGACGTGACAAGCACATCCCTACTAAATCCTCAAGTAGAAGGTTCACGAATACCTATCACAACCTTTCAATTCCGTCATTAACTATCCTGGAGTGAAATCCGTGTGACGAATCGAGGGTGAGTCGGTTCGAGTATACTAATCTAATTAGCATACCTATAACGTGTGCTCCCACTAACCATTAGTGTTCGACATGCACTCTCCATGTCAAAGAACACGTCATACAAGTCTTCACATAAACTTAACGCCCAGTCAAGTTTCATCGACTTGCGAACGATTAAGTATTTGAGCTATAAACCTTTCTAGTGCCGACCCCCTTATCCAATAAGGAGTGGAACGTTTTGCTCTCAAATACACGGACTAGTTTCTATATGTATATTTACGAGTTAGGAATGCCAGTAACTGCCAGTAAATTAAAAAACATCCATTGCCTTATATTAATGATTTTCATAATTACAAGTATAATGCCCTCACTCAACATCCTCTGAGTGGAATTCGAGGGCATACTCCTAACATATTTTTCTTTGTACTTTTGTATCTTTCAATCCATGTAATTTTCCCAATCATCAATAAAAATTTGATTTCTTGAAGGATTATAGCTCGTAATTTACTCTTACTATTTTTACTGTTTTGATACGAAGTATTGTCATATTCCAACAAGTACAAACTTGTTAATCACAAGCTGTAAGAACTTGTTTGCGAACAATTCATAGATTATGTTGTATTCGATCTATATTACATCCTGTAAGATTGTGCCTACGCGCCAATCATAGGCTATGTTGTAATACACTTAGTCATGTAAGATTTTCATTTTAAAAATTGCCTGCGAGCATTATAAATTTCTAAACTAAGTCATGAAGATCAGATCTTTCGAACAGAAGACTTGAAGATAGTCTCTCTGTGTAAAACCCCACAAAAATTATGTAAGCGTTAGACTCAATAAATATAGTTGAAACATATCATCTCATTGTCATGAATAAAAATTTTGTTACGAATCCCTTGATTTTCCGATTGATAATTGTTAATCGCCCAAATTTAAATTTTATTATTAAATATTTAGCACACATAATTAATTAAATAACATACTAAAATAACTAATGGGCCAAGACCTAAGACATAAACTTTATAGGTTGGGCTCACAACATACCTTACAACTAAACTAACTAATAACCCAACCCACTACAATAATAATAACTTATACACTTAGAATAAAAAAAATAATATAATAATAAATATAGATGTTGGGCGGCCAAGAGGAGGGAAAATAGGAAGGGAGTGAAGTGTTCTAGGGCCTTCACCTTCCCCATGCAAGACTACATTCATTAGTCTTCCCACACTTCCCCAAGCGCTAACTACACACTATAAATACATACACTAATGACCTAGCCACATTTTACACTTTCTACAACAAAAAAAATCTGCACTAGAGGGAGAGTTAGAGATAGAAGGCCGAAAATTAGGAAAGGAATGAGGAAGAAAGAGTTCAATCAAGAATAAGGTAATCGAACTCCCAACATCTCCTTCTATAATTTATAGTTATAAACTTTCATACACTAACTTAAATCTCATCATGCAAATAAAATACACATCCATGGTGTAATTTTGGTCATGGCCAAATCATCATAGAAGTGAATGGAAGGTCATCTTCTAACTTACAAGACTAAGAACCAACCGTAGCAATGAAAAATCGAGGTAGGTGAAAATCCTTTCAAAACTCCTAAAGTAAATAAATTCTTTCTTTATTTTGTGATACATGTGCAAATATGAAATCTCCAAGATTTATTGTTGAGAAACATGTTAAGATATTCATGTTAAAATATATGCTATGCTTTTTGTACTTAGAAATGTATCTCTTGTTTTTCCTTAAGTTTTAATTCAAAAAAAATTATTATTATTATGAAATATTATGATGCATGCATAAATCTGAAAATTTGTGTAAATGCATGTCTTTTAGATGTATATATATGGTTAAATTAACATGCATTATGTCTTTACGGTTTTGTGTTCCAACCGATTTGGTAGATGAATTTCGAACTATGTGAAAAATTATAGATTTCATGTCTTCTTCGAAATTTTAGTAAACACTCTATCAAAATCTGGAATTTTGTGTTATATTATTATGTTATGGTGTTTGAATAACTTATTTGTGGCAAAAATGGGACTTAAAAACAAGTAAACGGAATTTAAGGGCATAAATTGTAATTAATGGAAAATTATGGACTAATCTGGAAATTCCGAGAATAAACTATTTTGGACCATGAATAACATGTATTTTAACTTATATAATCTGTCCGTAAAGTTTCGAACAAACCGGAGTTCGTGATCTAAGCTCATTAGTCAAAAATGTAATTTTCAAACAATTCCGGGGTCAAAATGAAAGAAATCAAAAATTCTGGACTAATTCCGAATTATCTGGACTTTGTCACAAATCTGTGATTCCAGGTTCATCACGAGCCATGTCGTAGAATTTCGTTAAATTCCGAGCTAAATTCGTAGCTCTAAAGGCCTCAGAGCAATTTGTTAAGTTTTGGGGCAATTTCGTAATTTCTGGAAATTTCAGTCCCGAAACTAGAAACTCCAAATATCTTCTTAACCCTGAAATTGAAATAGTATCTTTGACCTTCTTATAAATATTCACGACCATCCAAATTCATTTCATACTCCCGAAATACTTAGGCTCAAACCTAAGGGTAGAATCGTCCTTTCAACTAACCTCAGAAAAATTCTCGACTTCGTATCGTTGAACCTACTAGTCCAACATCTCTAAATTGAACCCTTAAAACCTGTTAACAATTTATCGGTAATATTTCCAAATTAATATACAAGTCCTATTCCTTATTACCCGTGCCACAAATATAAGTAGCCATATTCCATACTTAATCAAAAGACGCAATTAATATCACTGATCGAATGTTTAAGTGTTACTTGTGCTATGAAACTAACTGACAATCGTGACTGTCCGGGAACTAAGTGCTATACAAATAAAGTGCCACGGACGGGTCCTCTAACTCTATCGGGACAATGTGCCACGTCGACGGATGGGGGCCACCTCTTAAAACCCATACAAAACAGAGTGCCGACCTAAAATATGGGGGCCACCTCTTGAACTGTAGGAGCCACCTCTAGAGTCCCAAATCGAGTCGGGACGGTTAAACCGAGTCTTGGATCAAGCAGCGCGGCTGCGGTTCATAAACAAGGCTGTCGTTGTTGCCTATTCCCATAACTGAGGAACAGAGTGTTCCGAGGGACCTGGGTCGTAGAACTTGGGTTATAATCGCGATTATGGTATGATTTGTAATATCCGGATTTATTATTGTGTATTTCATCTATATTTGAACCCTGTATTATTCGGAATTGTGATCTCGATAATTGGAGTATGATATTTCTCACATTTGTATCCTTGTACATAAGTATAAGGACATGCAAAATTTCTCATGCAAACACGTGATAGTGCACGCTAAGAATGTAGCTTAACGTGCGTTATCGGCTACAACTAGCGCACGCTACGAATGAAGAATTGCATGTGCTAGGCAATCAATTATTGAGCTTAGCGGCTAGCACATGCGCCAGCCGGACGTGGGTCCGGATAAGATTCCCGCGGGCGAACCTGGACAGATTTGGAGTCAACGCTAGTTAGCGTGTGCTAAGGATTTGGAGATAGCGTGCGCTAATTAACGTATGTGCAGAAATGTTATAAATGGGACAACAACCCATTTTACTTGGTTTACATTTCCTTCGATTATCCTTCGTTCTTGAGAGACCAGAGAGCATTATATCCTCCTTAAACACTTAGACCACCTCTACTTGATTCATTAAAGATTGGATATCACTTGTGATTGCTCATTTAAGTGGAGTAGCACCTTGGATTGGCATACAACCAACCGGAGTCGGATTCTACCTTTTTGGCTCAGTGATTTCTTCATCTTAAGGTATGTTAATTCTATCTCCAGCTTTAGATTCGTGTTCTGAAGAATAAGATGATCATGCTATCAAGATATTGAATTCCATTGATGAATTATTCAAACAAGCATCATGTTTAGAAGTGGGAATGATTATGCTTATAATATCGTCATTGAAACATCGTAGTTGGAATTATTAGTTCACCTTTAAGATGAAGTCTGAATGTGTAAATGACAATGGAATCTAGTGCATCAACCTGAGATCCCGAACTTCACATGAGAATGATAATCAAGTTGGATATAAGAGTTGTGATGATATTCATTTCCTTGAATTCAAAGATGTTTGAATCCGTAAGATCATTCATAAGTTTATGAACATGACATGTACATGGATAACGGGCATTAATCACTGAGGAGTTCGTAATTCCATCACCGTTAGAACGGTCTGCTTCCCAGTAGTGCAACTGCCATGCACACTTAGATTACGCTAAGCTATGCATATTAACGTACGCTATCGGACATGTTTAGCGTACGCTACGTTTGGTACATAATGTACGTTAGGTCATCAGGCGAGTCAGTCGGCTGACCAGAGAGGACGGTCGATACATAGTTAGCGTATGCTAGGCTTCGTTGTTTACGTACACTAACGAGCAGGCTTAACGCACGCTACGTAGAATACGTAGCGTACGCTAAGCAGTTCAGGCAGATTACGTTTTATGAACTTTCGGCCGTAAATTGTATTGTTAGACAATCGTACGACGTGAGATAAATTCTATATTATTTCTTTTGTTAAGGTTCGAGCTTGCTACGTGAGTGATCGAAGGGGCGACCTTCGAGTGTTTCGTTTTTCGTGGAAGTAGTATTCTTGTCTTCGAATCGAGGCAAGTACCTTAATTGTTTTATATATTGATGTTATACATATTGTCGTGCATATATGTCGTTGTAGTATGTCCACCTGATGTGGGCCGACGGGATCATCGGGGGATCTATTCTAGCGTGCGCTGGATCATCGGACGTGTTTTTCCACCTCGGGTTGGTTTGACGGAATTATCGGGGGGTCTAGGCAGTGAACGCTGGATCATTGGAATTACCATGTGTATGTTGTGTTATCATGTTGTGATTATCATGTGTGTATGTTATTATTGAGTTTCTCGCAGGAGAAGACTCGTTGGTTCCTTTGTCATTTATGTTATTATTATACTTCGTGAGATGTTGAATAATATGTTGTGGTACTTGTACTAGCAATCGTTGTGCTAACCCCTTCGGGGGTGAACATTTGTTTATGTTCAGGATCCAGGAGAGCAGGGAAACAACCAATGGAGTTGCATGACGACGAGGGTGCAGAGTGATGTTCCGGCCGGGTTTAATTGTCTGTTGTTTGTATCGTTTTAATAAGTACTCGAGTACGTAATCCTTTATGATGATTTGGATTTAGTGATGTATTAATACTTTCCGTTGAACATTCGGACTTTCAGTATTGGTCAGAACTGTTGTATCTTATTTCCGTTATTTTCAAACGTTGGTATATGTTATTGTCTTTTCATTTCTTCAGCCTTGTAAATTCCTTATGTAAAGGATTTAAGGCGCTGTAATATTCCTGAAAATATAGGGGGTGTTACAGAATATGGTATCAGAGCTAAGATTATGGATATCTTGGCCATTGGGTTAAAATAGGCGTCATATATGTCTTTTGAGGTAACCGGCCGTAAATAACATCACTGTACTGCCTACGTCTTCGTGCGAACGGTGGTTGTAAGTTCCTAAACTCTATCTCATCCATTACATGCTTTATCTCTTTATACTTGAACATTAGAACGATATTGTTTCCTGTATATTGAGTATTTATGCTTACCGTATGTTGAGAGGTGGACGTGGACGTGGTCGCGGTCGCGGACGCGGACGAAGGAATGCTGAAAGAGAAGCTTCGCCTTCTAATCAGGCTAGCCACAGCTCAGGCGAGCCGCAAAGATCTATTAATAATGAACCGGAACCTGCTGTGCCCGAAATCCTTCGTTAGGTGGTGAACCAGATGACTCAGTTCGACCAAGTCGTGGACCGAATGCAGGTGGCGGTGGGATTATAGCAGGGAGATAGACAGCAAGAGATCGCAATCATGGGAAATCGAGGTGACCGATGGCTGTAAGAGGTGGAAAAGATGCAACCACCCAAATTCGACGGCTTTTATGAGACACCCACAAGGGGCCATTGGTTGAAGGAATTGGAGAAAATCTTTTCCGGAATTAATTGCCCAGACGACCGGAAAGCCTCTATTGCTCAGTACTTTCTGATAGGGGAAGCATCCGAGTGGTGGGAAGCCATCCGGCTTGCAGATCATGATGCTGACTGGACATAATTTAAATTGATGATGGAAGCTCAGTACTGCCCTCATCCTGTGAGGGAAGCCAAAGTTCGGGAGTTTTTCTCCGTTCAGCCGTCAGACGAACCTGTATCCCATACAATTAAGACGTTTTACCAGCAGCTAGCATTTGTTCGACATCTGGTCAGAACAGATGCAGAAATGATGATCCATTTCGATATGAGAATGAAACCAGAAATCTAGAGGTACATGTCCGGTTTTGAATGTACCACTCTCCGTCAATACCAGGATAAAGCATTGGCGTACAAAATCAAGGAAGTAGCAATGGAGAAGTTTACGGAATCCAAGAAGCAGAAAGTCTCTGGTACTTTTACAGAGCACAAGAGCAGCGGGCCCCGCAAGACCCAGTCATCTTTTCATTCTTTCAAGAAACCTCCGCACCCATCTAGGAGCGGAAAGAACTTCGGAGCAGCATCAACCATGACAGATGTCACCAGGAAATGCTTTAACTGTGCCCAGACAGTGTACTATCGACGGAATTGCTCCCTACCTGTCGTGACTTGTTTTGATTGTGGATGAGAGGGACATCGTGCGGTGTTCTGTGAAGAGGCTGCAAAGTCTTTTAGAGCCCGTACACCGCAGCCAGTTCAGAAGGAAGCTAGTATCCAACAGACGCAGCAAAGTGTACAGTTGCCTCAGAATTTTGGCCGCGGGCGAGGCAGAAGACAATGGGATCGAAAGGGTACATCGAGTGCCAGATCTATTCCCCCATATCTGTACGCGATGAGGAGAACAGACGATCAGGATGCTGCTTTCGCATCAGGTATTGTTCAGATCCTTTCCCAGCCAGTTAGCGTTTTATTCGATACAGGAGCTACGCATTCATTTACATCCTTATCTTGTGTAAATCGTTTGAATATTTCTGGTTTTCATAATTGTGAATCTTATTTTGTTGGTTTACCGAGTGGAGAGAGGATTGTTGGAAACTTAGAAACTAGAGATTTCCCTGTATTATTGGGAGGCAGAGAGTGGCTCTCAAATCTGACTGTGATAGAAATGCAAGGAGACGACCTGATACTCGGAGAAGATTGGCTAAATCGATATGGAGCTATTGTAAATTACCAAAGGAGGAATATCTCGCTGATCGCTGATGATGGTTCCGAAATACTGTTTGAAGGATGGAAACTAGGAAGCTCAGGAAGGTTGATCAAAGCGATGAAAGCTGTCAAATTGTTGAAACAGGGCTGTACTGGATACTGGTGCTATGCAATGAAGAAAGAAGATGAAATTATGGAACTTTCATCCATTCCTATTGTGAACTAGTTTCCGGATGTATTTCCTGATGAGTTACCTGGACTACCTCCACGACGGGATGTAGAATTCACTATCGAGCTGGAACCCGGAGCTACACCAATTTCTAGGGCACCGTATCGTATGGCACCTACTGAGATGTATGAACTGAAAAAGCAGCTGGAGGAGTTAATGGACAAAGCCTATATCCAGCCAAGCGTTTCGCCCTGGGGAGCACCAGTTCTTTTTATCCAGAAGAAGGATGGATCTCTTCGACTGTGTTGACTATCGATAGTTGAACAAAATAATGATTAAGAACAAGTATCCGTTGCCACGGATTGATGATTTGTTTGACCAGTTGCAAGGAGCAACAGTATTTTCAAAAATCGATCTGAGATCAGGATACCATCAGCTGAGGATAAATGAATCTGATGTTCCGAAGTCATCATTAAGAACTCGTTACGGACATTATGAGTTTGTAGTGATGCCGTTTGGCCTCACTAACGCACCTGTTGTATTCATGCAATTGATGAATCGAGTGTTCATCGAATATTTGGATAAATTTGGGGTTGTGTTCATTGATGACATTCTAGTTTATTCCAAGAGCACGGAAGAACATGCGCAACATTTGCGAATTGTATTAGAACTTTTGAGAAGCGAGCAATTGTACGCCAAACTTTCTAAGTGTGAATTCTGGCTAAAGGAAGTAATGTTCCTCGGCCATGTGGTATCAGATGAAGGAGTCCGAGTAGATCCTCAGAAGATCAAAGCGGTTATGGATTGGAAGTCTCCACAGAGCGTGAAAGAAGTCCGGAGTTTCTTAGGACTTGTTGGGTATTATCGTCGGTTCGTGGAAGGGTTTTCAAAAATTTCCCGCCCACTTACTTGACTACTGCAGAAAACACAAAAGTTTGAGCGGAACGAGTTGTGCCAGAATAGCTTTGACAAATTAAAGAAGAGATTGACGACAGCACCAATTTTAACACTTCCACAGGGAACTGGAGGATTCATAGTTTACAGTGATGCTTCGAACCAAAGACTCGGATGTGTATTGATGCAAAATGATAAGGTGATCGCTTATGCGTCACGACAGCGGAAACTTTATGAAGTGAATTACCCAACGCATGATTTGGAGCTAGCAGCAGTAGTTTTTTCTTTGAAAATCTGGAGGCATTACCTGTCCGGGACTCACTGTCAAATCTTTACGGATCACAAGAGTCTCAAATACATCTTCAGCTAGAAAGAGTTGAACATGCGGCAAAGGAGATGGCTGGAACATATTAAGGATTCTGACTTGGAGATTCTTTATCATTCAGGCAAAGCAAATATAGAGGCCGATGCACTTAGCCGCAAGCCTTTTTCTATCCAGATGCTGAAGACTCTGACCTCCCAGCTCAGGATTCAACGAGAGATGATTCGAGAAGGAATTGAAGTATGGTTACAAAGAGTCTAAGGACAACTGTGCGTGATGGAAATAACTTCATCGTTAACAGAGGAAATCAAATCTAAGCAGGCAGATGATCCTCTGATGATTCGGTTACGTGATGAAGTGATCAAGGGGAAGGCCCCCAGATTCGTAATTCATGATGATGGAGTTTTGAGATTTTAGAACCGACTCTGCATTCCCGATGTCGATGTTTTGAAACAGACGATTATGAAGGAACCTTACAGCTCGCCCTATTCTATCCACCCGGGCACCAGTAAGATGTATAAGAACTTGAAGCAGAACTTTTGGTGGGGCAACATGAAGAAAGATGTAGCGGACTATGTTTCGAAATGCTTGACTTGTCCGCAGGTTAAGATAGAGCATCAACAACCTGCTGGAATGCTGAAGCCACTCCCGATTCCTGAATGGAAGTGGGAGGACATATCGATAGACTTTTATCACTAGTATGCCGAGAACCAAGACAAGAATGAACATGATTTGGGTGATAGTTGATTGTTTAACCAAATCAGCTCATTTTCTAGGCATTAAGGACACGTGGGGACCAGAGAGGTTGGCACGGGTATTTATTTCAGAGATAGTCCGACTGCATGGTACGCCGAAGATAATTATTTCTGATCGAGACGGCCGTTTTGTGTCTCATTTTTGGAAAGCAGTTCATAAGGCCTTGGGGACCGAATTGAACTTCAGTACAGCTTATCACCTGTAGACAGACGGACAATCCGAGAGGACCATTCAAATGATGGAAGACATGCTGAGGGCGTGTGCCTTAGATTGGTCAAACGATTAGGAAGTTCATCTACCGTTGATTGAATTTACCTACAACAATAGTTGGCATGCTTCCATTAAGATGGCACCATTTGAGGCATTATACGGGAGGAGATGCAGATCGCCCTATGTTGGAACGATTCATCAGACTTGATCGGGACAGAACCAGAATTGATCGTACAGACACGAGAGAAGATAGCCTTGATTCGTTAAAGGATGTTGACCGCCCAGAGTCAACATAAATCTTATGCAGACGTATGCTGTCGCCCATTGGAATTCAGTATTGGAGACCACGTACTTTTAAAGGTTTCTCCTACTCGGGGAATCTTCCGTTTTGGAAGGAAAGGAAAGTGGAGTCTGAGATATATCGAACCATTCGAGATCCTTGAGAGAGTTAGAGAGTTGGCATACAGATTGGCATTCCCGTCGTCATTGAGCCATGTTCATAACGTGTTTCACATATCACAGTTACGGAGATATATACCGGATCCTAGTCATGTCATTGATTTCAGCAAAATCGAAGTCACTCACGATGGAACATTTGAAGAAAGACCGATTAAGATACTCGAGAGTTGAGTTAAGCAATTGAGGAACAAACCAATCGTTTTGGTCAAAGTTCAGTGGTCATGCCACGGGGTAGAAGAAGCTACTTGGGAAACGGAAGATAGCATGAAGTCCAGATATCCAGAGTTATTTTCGTCTTAAGTTTTGGGACGAAACTCCTTTTTAGTAGGAGAGTATGTAATATCTGTAACACCCCCAAATTTAACCGGGAATATTACAGCGCCGTGGGCCGCGAGATGGAACCCACAAGGCTAAAGGAAATTTTCGCAAACATTTACAAATGCCCAAGAGGCCAACGACGATACAATATTTAAAACATTTGAAGACCATATAAAATCTGTTTATCAAAACCGTCGTAAAATCTCATTTCGAAAAGGGCAAGGCCAAACAGCCGAAACTCAATAGTTTAGAAAAAGATTTCCAAAGTAACTCAAATTACCAGAATGAAAGGTCATTTAAGAATAATCACGCAGCGGAAAAGACAAACAATTAAAAATACTCTAGCAGCGGAATACAGCGACTGATCAGGAAACTCAATACACAAATACATGCCCTAGCCAGTATCCTCCGGGAAGCTCATCTCTCCACGACCGCTACAAGATCGAAAATCCAAGAACCTAAAAAGAAAGCCCACGACGGGGTCAGTCATAATATCCAACAATGATAACCGTCACATCACATCAATAATTACATACCAATGAGATACAAAATAAGAATACGACCAATGTAATCTTATCGTTATAACTTTACCAAAATTCACATTATCCCCAACAACACGACAAGCTCATATCTAATCAACTGAACTGTATCTCAAACGGAACCCAAGTTCTCAAAACGTCTTCATAACTCACTGTTATGAAAACTACTAACTCAGTCCAACCCCAATCCATTGGGTGACATGATCACATCTCAACACAATAATCGATTGTCCATCAAAAGACAATAACCAAAGGAAATACGGAACATACCTCGAGATGCACAATACCACGACACTCATATCAGTTTAATCCAAGATCAGATCAATGCAACACGCCGGCACGGTCATAACACAAGAACTACAAATGCATACTCATATGACCATGTCAATATGCTCAAAGCAATAATAATGTATACTAAATGGCAATCCCATGATCTAACGCCCTCAGCATAGATCCCAAGATGATCCTACAAGATCAACACGAGGTGGGTAACCAATAATATACATACAACAACACATATAAAACCAACGATGCAAATCCACATGATTCCATCAACACGACACTGGGTAATCCAATGATCCAGCGCCCTCAGCATAGATCCCAAGATGATCCCGTCGGACCAACACGAGGTGGTAAAACCCATCCAATGATCCTGCGCCCACAGCATAGATCCCAAGATGATCCCGTCGGACCAAAACGAGGTGGACATCTGATCCAGCGCCCTCAGCATAGATCACATGATCCCATCGGATCAACACAACACAAACAACACAATTATGCATACACATATGCAAATCAAAATGTTCATAAACATGAACATATGAATCAAACATGAACGACACTATGATGAAACAGCTAGGACGACTTCATGTTCAGCAACATGAACGACAACCTGCATGATCAACATCATTAACACTAAACCGAATCAAACTCAGATACTTGTCCCGAGTCCTTCAGGATTAATCTCGATGTCAAATCATCACCAGCAATTATCCTCAATGCTCGGCGATCCAAACGTACAATGAACTATAGATACTCATATCCTCATCTTTACCATAATGTAACCTCGATACCCGAACATACCAATAACTGAGATAAAGCATATACATTATGATTTACCTCCCAGAATCGGAAGAACGATATGCGATCCAAATACCCAGAGTTCACAATAATAATCATCGCTATATGCATTATAAACGAAATGAAACTGAAACCATTCATTAAATATTATAACTGAGCAAGTAATAACTTGCCTCGATACCGATACCACGAAGCTGCTACCGAACACATTGCCTTTGTCTACAAGCTCCTCAGCCCCGATCAAAAGCAACACAACGGACATACTCGAACACGACCGCAACATCTGGTTATAATCACCGATCAATAATCTCAACCTATCGAAGTAATCAAATAACACATATCCGATAACAATCAACAACCGACAAAACTAACCAATCGAACTCAACCGTTCAACAAAACCTCGAATAAACGCAGTCAGAACAAACCAAATAAAACCATCACGAATTCATAATCACAACACAAAATTACTGCACTGTCTGCCTACTTAGCGCACGTTAAACGCATAACGTAGCGTGCGCTAAGTTGCTCCCATTAGCGTGCGCTAGCCAGTAAGCTTAGCGTGCGCTAATGCTGTACAGTGGCATGCATTCCAAGCATCGACTGACATCTTGCGACTACGAATCCGAATGAAGGGAGACGTAAATCTCCATATCTCTTGAAGATAAACGACCCCATAATTATCACAATGATCATACCAATGTCCATATATCAATAACAACATCAACAATCAAACCGACTCGATAACAAGGATCATATCATACCCAATCTAGAATTCAACCTAGTATCATGATTCATCTCATTTAAATCGACCAATATAATTACCAGATTCAGAAATCCATCTTAGATCGGGTTAAATGAATCAACATCCTTATAGTATGAAGAATCTTAACTAACATCCGAAACTCTTATCAAAATTCCATTGGATCTTATATAACATCATCATCTGATTATCCAACATGCTCCTCACATGTAATAATCCATGAATAACGAACCACCAATAAAGGGATACGAAAATTACCTGGATTGGATGAACCAAGAATAAGAACATTTGACTCCATTCCAAGAATCATGAATAACTTGAAGAACAAGGCTTGAATCCATGCTCTCCGTCTTAATCTTGTTAAAGATCATCATCTCACCGTGTTTGGGAACCTCAAGAACCTCCCAAAGCTCTCTCTATCGACTGAAGGAGAAAAAATAGACTAAATACATCTAAAAACCCGTCTGTCCCCTTATATAGAATACATTACTAGCGTGCGCTAACATCTCATGTTTAGCGTGCGCAACAGCCTTAGCGTGCGCTAACTGACTTTGTTAGCATGCACTATCGGGGTCCAGAGGCCACTGTCTGGCTTCGTACATGTGCTTGCGTACGTAATGCCCATGCATTAGCGTACGTAACTTACATTGTCTAGCATACGCAAGTCCTTTGCCCTTAGCGTGCGCTATCTGAAGTTGACTTACTACAGTATTCACCTACCACTCGTGCCCCCACATGCCAAAAGAATCCGCAATTTCCGGGATTCCTCTGACCGATCTGGAATTAGCGTGCGCTAACCATACGGATTAGCGTGCGCTAGCCCTACATGATAAACACCCGCTGACCTTATCTGGACACGCGTTACAAGTGGCCGGGTCCACTCGCCGAAAGCCAAGATTCCCTCTGATCTGTTTTGAACTAGCGTGCGCTATCTTTTACCATTAGCGTGCGCTAAACCTGCACGATAGCGTGCGCTAGGAATGCATATTAGCGTGCGCTAATAATGCTACACTTAGCCGTTTCCCGCAATTTCTGTCCAACGTCTCGACATACCAAAAATGAACATACGACACACTGAACACAAATACTGAATCCAATAATATTCTCATAAGATATACCCAATATCAAAAGTGCGATAACTTGATACACGACATTCTCAATTGTAATTGTCTACCAAATACGACAATTATACCAATACTGACATCTCAGTCCTTCATTATTTTATCCATACTGTACAGATTCCACGCTGTACAACATTACTCGAATAAAATAATATTAAACAACAGTAGTAGAAATTCCGGATATTACATTCTACACCACTTAAAATAAGTTTTGGCCTCGAAACTTGCAAGCCGTCATAAAAACAAACAAACATACCGTTCAACCCAAAATATCCCAAAACCATCATGACAATGATCAATCATCATCACTATAGAATAACCACAGCAGCATACTTACCAATGCGCAAAGTCGACGATCTCCTGAGATACTAGCTAGCGACCTCACCGTAAAGTCTCAATACACTTTACAATCACAATTCCTTGAGTCTCAACAAAATATATCATCTTCGGATGAAACAATTTGCCCGAATCAAATTACATGCGCTTTGATTACATAATCAGGTCTCAATTCCGATAAGACGAATAATATACAATACATCTGCGAAACAACTGCCCAAAACAACGATACGAATCCCGAAACATTGACACAAAATCCGAACGCTCAGATGATCACCAACAATGATCAACAATCAACCGAATTTCTCATTGACATGATAAATTCCGATATGACCAACCAGAGGTCAAAACACAATCGAGAACATCGTCAACATGATAAACTCTAATATGACCAACCAGAGGTCAAAACACAATCGAGAATATCATCAATGTGATAAACTCCAACACGATCAACACAGAACTACAGAAATAGATATACGAAAGAATAACATTCTCAAAATGACACACCAATCACATACAATGTATCTCAATAAACATACCCGACTGGTGAGCATACCCCTCGGCATACGAACAACCAATCACAACCCGTCGAACATATCCAAATTATACATGGAGTGGGAATGACCAATCAGTACTCAAGACAACCAGCATGAGGTCAACAACCCCAAATCTATACTTACAAAGAAATCATTCGAAAATCATTATGGTAAAATCGCGCTACTATCATACCAATGGAATCACATAGCACATATGTCCCGATTTCAGAAAATTCAAAGTTTCTAAAATCGCATCCTGTGCATGAATCTACAATCTGTGACATATTTCTCTCATCTGATAGATCAACCGATCATCCCTGGATAACCAAACTACCATGCTGAAATTCGAATCTCTTTTCCTCGTACCATACCGATGAAATATCCAGTCAAGAGTCTCGCTCAGAACTTCACCATGATATGCATTATGCACTAAATGCGTATGTACCTCAATCACATTTTCAAAACTAGTTTGAAATCATATACTCTTGTCATGAAGACAATTTTCGAAAGTTCTTTTCAAAAATTCCAAAACTAAAAACATAAATTTTGGTAAGACCACAAAATAAATTTTCAAAAATTAAATTGGCTCGCTGGTGCCAAGTATTCGATAACAGTTTCCTTCGAATCCACACGATTTCGAATTTTTAAAATTAAAACCATGCAAATGATTAACCACATCCGTACTTCTGTATGCCAATTCGGTTTGTCACCAATATCCATTGATATTCCATCGGAAAACCACACAATAGAGTTCCAAAATCTCAATATATAAACTCCGACTAAGAACTCCTTTTTCCACATATGGCTCACAACGTCAATCATTAATCCATCCTGGATTACCTCAAATATGCTATGCCAAAGCATTGAAACAAATCAACACAACGAAAGACTTCCCGAGAGGTTCTTTTGAACAAGTAAACCAAAACCACGAAGGGCAGAAATGAGATAGATAAAGATTCATAAAGTGTTTTACAATTCTCGGGAGTTTTAGAAAACAGAAAAGGTTTCTTTTGAAACATTAGGGTCTCAGCCCGTATCTTGTTCCGCATTACAAGAAGTTTAAAAAGTAGAAAACCCTTTCCGGACCCCAAGTCATGAGTTGTAAAACTATTTTAAAATCACTTGGGCCTCGGCCCAAAACTATTTTCCGTAAAACAATCGTAAAACGTTCATTTTGAAAAGTATCGTTTTCAAATGCTCAAAAGCAGTTTCATGTATTTCAAAATGACTTAACATGACTACATGCTCTTCTCAACAATTTCCAGTCCTTCTCCCGAATACACAATTCTGTTCCAAAACTTAACCAACATATTGATTTTCCAAAATCATAGCTTCTCAAGATGATCAATCCTGTCCCAACTACTGTGTTCTGTTATCTTATAACACAACGTATAATATTCTTCCGAATCTCAAAGCATATCAACTTATAACGGCAATAAATCTCAATGAAATTCAAAAATACAAATACTTACAGATCGTGAAGCTGACGATTCCCCGTGATACTGGCACATGTCTGAACTCAAGAAAATACTCGACACAGATATTTTCAAAACACACGTTTTGCAAAATCAGTTCAACTCGAGAACACGACACATTTCTATCCGAAGAAACATGTTAATACCATTTGGAAAAGTTTATAACAAGCCCAGTACTACACTGGCAAATCGCATAACGCATAAGCCTGAGTGAACAACAAAAACTCACGGCTCCAATATTTGTCAATCGACAACTCGAATGACGTGACAAAAAACACGACCCAACTCGACCTGAATACCGAGGTTTTCTCAACCTAAGCTCTGATACCATAATCTGTAACACCCCCAAATTTAACAGGGAATATTACAGCATCGTGGGCCCCGAGATGGAACCCACAAGACCATATAAAATCTGTTTATCAAAACCGTCGTAAAATGTCATTTCGAAAAGGGCAAGGCCAAACGGCCGAAACTCGATTGTTTAGAAAAAGATTTCCAAAGTAACTCAAATTACCAGAATGAAAGGTCATTTAAGAATACTCACGCAGCGGAAAAGACAAACAATTAAAAATACTCTAGCAGCGGAATATAGCGACTGATCACGAAACTCAATATACAAATACTTGCCCTAGCCAGTATCCTCCGGGAAGCTCATCTCTCCTCGACCGCTACAAGCTCGAAAATCCAAGAACCTAAAAAGAAAGCCCACGACGGGGTCAGTCATAATATCGAACAATGATAACCGTCACATCACATCAATAATTACATACCAATGAGATACAAAATAAGAATACGACCAATGTAATCTTATCGTTATAACTTTACCAAAATTCACATTATCCCCAACAACACGATAAGATCATATCTAATCAACTGAACTGTATCTCAAACGGAACCCAAGGTTCTCAAAACGTCTTCATAACTCACTGTTATGAAAACTACTAACTCGGTCCAACCCCAATCCATTGGGTGACATCATCACATCTCAACACAATAATCGATTGTCCATCAAAAGACAATAACCAAAGGAAATACGGAACATACCTCGAGATGCACAATACCACGATACTCATATCAGTTTAATCCATTATCAGATCAATGCAACACACGGGCACGGTCCTAACACAAGACCTACAAATGCATACTCATATGACCACGTCAATATGCTCAAAACAATACAAATGTATACTCAATGGCAATCCCATGATCTAGCGCCCTCAGCATAGATCCCAAGATGATCCTACAAGATCAACACGAGGTGGATAACCAATAATATACATACAACAACACATATAAAACCAACTATGCGAATCCACATGATTCCATCAACACGATACTAGGTAATACAATGATCCAGCGCCCTCAGCATAGATCCCAAGATGATCCCATCGGACCAACATGAGGTGGAAAAACCCGTCCAATGATCCAGCGCCCTCAGCATAGATCCCAAGATGGTCCCGTCGGACCAACACAAGGTGGACATCTGATCCAACGCCCTCAGCATAGATCACACGATCCCATCGGATCAACACAACACAAACAACACAATTATGCATACACATATGCAAATCAAAATGTTAATAAACATGAACAACATATGAATCAAACATGAACGACACTATGATGAAACAGCTAGGACGACTTCATGTTCAGCAATATGAATGACAACCTGCATGATCAACATCATTAACACTAAACCGAATCAAACTAAGATACTTGTCCCGAGTCCTTCAGGAGTAATCTCGATGTCAAATCATCACCGGAAATTATCCTCAATGCTCGGCGATCCAAACGTACAATGAACTATAGATACTCATATCCTCGTCTTTACCATAATGTAACCTCGATACCCGAACATACCAATAACTGAGATAAAGCATATACATTATGATTTACCTCCCAGAATCGGAAGAACGATATGCGATCCGAATACCCAGAGTTCACAATAATAATCATTGCTATATGCATTATAAACGAAATGAAACTGAAACCATTCATTAAATATTATGACTGAGCAAGTAATAACTTGCCTCGATACCGATACCACATAGCTGCTACCGAACACATTGCCTTTTTCTACGAGCCCCTCAGCCCCGATCAAAAGCAACACAACGTACATACTCGAACACGACCGCAACATCCGGTTATAATCACCGATCAATAATCTCAACCTATCGAAGTAATCAAATAACACATATCCGATAACAATCAACAACCGACAAAACTAACCAATCGAACTCAACGGTTCAACAAAACCTCGAATAAACGCATTCAGAACAAACCAAATCAAACCATCACGAATTCATAATCACAACACAAAAATACTGCACTGTCTGCCTACTTAGCGCACGTTAAACGCATAACGTAGCGTGCGCTATGTTGCTCCCGTTAGCGTGCGCTAGCCAGTAAGCTTAGCGTATGCTAATGCTGTACAGTGGCATGCATTCCAAGCATCGACTAACATCTTGCGACTACGAATCCGAATGAAGGGAGACATAAATCTCCATATCTCTTGAAGATAAACGACCCCATAATTATCACAATGATCATATCAATATATCAATAACAACATCAACGGTCAAACCGATTGGAGTTCAACCTGAATTCATGATTCATCTCATCTAAATCGACCAATATAATTACCAAGATTCAGAAATCCATCTTAGATCGGGTTAAATGAATCAACATCCTTATAGTATGAAGAATCTTAACTAACATCCGAAACCCTTATCAAAATTCCATTGAATCTCATATAACATCATCATCTGATTATCCAACATGCTCCTCACATGTAATCATCCAAGAAAAACGAACCACCATCAAAGGGAAACGAAAATTACCTGGATTGGATGAACCAAGAATAAGAACATTTGACTCCATTCCAAGAATCATGGATAACTTCAACAACAAGGCTTGAATCCATGCTCTCCGTCTTAATCTTGTTAAAGATCATCATCTCACCGTGTTTGGGAACCTCAAGAACCTCCCAAAGCTCTCTCTATCCACTGAAGGAGAAAAAATGGACTAAATGCATCTCAAAACCCGTCTGTTCGCTTATATAGAATACATTACTAGCATGCGCTAACATCTCATGTTTAGCGTGCGCAACAGCCTTAGCGTGCGCTAACTGACTTTATTAGCGTGCGCTATCGGGGTCCAGAGGCCACTGTCTGGCTTCGTACATGTGCTTGTGTACGTAATGCCCATGCATTAGCGTACGTAACTTAGACTGTCTAGCTTACGCAAGTCCTTTGCCCTTAGCGTGTGCTATCCGAAGTTGACTTACTACAGTATTCACCTACCACTCGTGCCCCCACATGCCAAAAGCATCCGTGATTTCCGGGATTCCTTTGGCCGATCTGGAATTAGCGTGCGCTAACCATACGGTTTAGCGTGCGCTAGCCCTACATGACAAACACCCGATGACCTTATCTGGACACGCGTTACAAGTGGTCGGGTCCACTCGCCGAAAGCCAAGATTCCCTCTGATCTGTTCTGAACTAGCGTACGCTATCTTTTACCATTAGCGTGTGCTAAACCTGCACGATAGCGAGCACTAGGAATGCATATTAGCGTGCGCTAATAATGCTACAATTAGCCATTTCCCGCAATTTATGTCCAACGTCTCGACTTACCAAAAATGAACATACGACACACTGAACACAAATACTGAATCCAATAATATTCTCATACGATATACCCAATATCAAAAGTGCGATAACCTGATACACGACATTCTCAATTGTAATTGTCTACCAAATACGACAATTATACCAATACTGACATCTCAGTCCTTCATTATTTTATCCATACTGTACAGATTCCACGCTGTACAACATAACTCGGATAAAATAATATTAAACAACAGTAGTAGAAATTCCGGATATTACATTCCACACCACTTAAAATAAGTTTCGGCCTCGAGACTTGCAAGCCGTCATAAAAACAAACAAACATACTATTCAACCTAAATATCCCAAAACCATCACGACAATGATCAATCATCATCACTATAGAATAACCACAACAGCATACTTACCAATGCGCAAAGTCGACGATCTCCTGAGATACTAGCTAGTGACTTCACTGTAAAGTCTCAATACACTTTACAATCACAATTCCTCGAGTCTCAACAAAATATATCATCTTCGGATGAAACAATCTGCCCAAATCAAATTCTGTCTTCCTGATTACATAATCAGGTCTCAATTCCGATAAGATGAATAATTAACAATACATCTGCGAAACAACTACCCAAAACAACGATACGAATCCCGAAACGTTGACACAAAATCCGAACGCTCAGATGATCACCAACAATGATCAACAATCAACCGAATTTATCATCGACATGATAAATTCCAATATGACCAACCAGAGGTCAAAAAACAATCGAGAACATCGTCAACATGATAAACTCTAATATGACCAACCAGAGGTCAAAACACAATCGAGAATATCATCAATGTGATAAACTCCAACACGATCAACACAGAACTACAGAAACAGATATACGAAAGAATAACATTCTCAAAATGACACACCAATCACATTCAGTGTATCTCAATAAACATACCCGACTGGTGAGCATACCCCTCGGCGTACGAACAACCAATCACAACCCGTCGAACATATCCAAATTATACATGGAGTGGGAATGACCAATCAATACTCAAGACAACCAGCATGTGTAACACCCCCGAAATCAAACCAGGAATATTACACGCCGCAGACCCTCTCCGTGAGGATCCACCAGGCTAGACATCGAAACTACACAATAAATTACATACCGACATGATAAAATACCAAATCCGTAGACCAACTTTGTCTTTCGTAACTAACATACAAGTCAAAATGCACATTTCTACTTCGACTCATACCCATGCAAGGGTAAAATACACTCACAAACCAAAAGTACGACAGAAGAAAGACCATACACAAACTCCGACTGATTGCATCCAACACTGGCCTTCGTGTGATTAGTATCATTCGCCTTCCATCATCCTTCGCGCCGATCCTGTGTTTTGCTCCCAAACCTGCATGTACCTGGATGCAAAAACAGACATCCACCCCTCGAATACTCGGGGGTTAGCAAAACTCCACTGTTTTGCTAGTACAAGTATAAAGTGCAAATACGAGCCATACATAACATATTCCGAGAATACAACAAAAGACTTCCCGAGATATTTTGATAATTAAAAATAGTTCAAGTCTTGAAAGTAGAAACCAAAACAAGAAAGCACTTTGAAAACATTTTCAACTCTCGGGAGTTTTCGAAAACATTTGCGATAGTAAAGTTCTTAATTCTTCAAAAGCCTCTTAGGGTCACCGCCCCAAAGTTCATTTTCCAAAAATGCAAAACCGATTAACAAAACACGGGGTTCACAACCCAATTCGTTCTAGTCACAAAACACAGGGTCCACGACCCAACCATTTCGATCACCAACACAGGGTCCACGACCCGTTCATTCACTTCAATTCACTTCCAAAAATACATTACACATAAGACATTATTTTTATGCCATTTTAGCCAAACACCAAGACTCAATATATAATGTCTCTCGACCCCGAGTACGAAGCATTGTGATACTCCGGACATATCACAATTATTCATCAGTAAAAACATTCTGGCAATTCTCGCGACCCGGTCCGGCCCTCAAGCCACCAAGTCCCTGTGTGCCCCGTCGAGCAATCCCCATGTGAGAATGCCCACTCGAAGTAACTCTCGCGACCCGGTCCAGCCGCTAAGCCACCAGGTCCCCGTGTGATCCCGTCGAGTCAATCCCCGAGTGAGAGTGCCCGAGAACAACCTTACAATTCTCATCAATTCACAATTTCCAAAACCGAAATCCTCAAGAGTCAATCACAATATATAAAGTCGAGGTATTATGCTAAAATGGCCAAATGTCCAACACACACTCACGACCCAAAGCTTATACATTTAACAAAGAAGCACACCATCTAAACAGCACCAAACGACACAATCAATATCACACAAGTTCACATATTCACACACATCCGCATGACTCCACACGAAATCTTAACAAAATAATTTAACTTTAACTTACCAACAACAAAATCACACATAATGGCATCACTCGAAAATAATGTGATCCTATACTCGACACCAATACGCATAGTCAATTAAGCACATTAATTTCCGAACACAAGAATCCTCTTTTAATAAAACCATGATTATAGTTATAACGATTCTTTAGAAAATTGGTTGTAAACAATTCGTTTAGCACGTATCGTCAATTTTCAACCATCATATTCATAAAATACGTAATGTATGGGCAAGATACTTGCCTCAGTAGTTGATACCGGACACTCCGATGAACGTGGCTTAACCGGAAAACCTCGAATGCCCACAACTCTCCGACAGAAACGACGGTAACACCACCGATCGGAAAACGGCGAACGGAAGGGTTCCGACTCGAGTTCTTCGCAAGGAACCTGGATTAGCTGGATTGAAGGATGTTATGGGGTGATTAATCGATGACATGATCTCCCAAACTTCGTGGATTAGTTTTATAACAACATGCCTTCAAGTTCCCAAAGGATCCAGCCGCGGAAGAGAAAGGGAGAAAATGAAAAATGAGTGCAAACAGGACTGCTCGGTCATATTTATACTGGTGCAGCCTAGCGTGCGCTAGACTGCCGAGCTAGCGTGCGCTAGCGGGCGGTCATGGTGGAGAATGTTCGTCCGGGGCCCACCATCATGCACTGAACACGTGCGCTGTCGGCAAGGGCCACAATCCAGAGACTTCCTGGATCGGCCAGGTAGCGTGCGCAGCCTTCCGGCCGTAGCGTGCGCTACCTGCCGGCCGTAGCGTGCGCAGTGTCCGATAGTAGCGTGCGCTACCTGTCGATCCTCCGAGTCCAGAACCTTTCTTCCCCTACTGCCTCGGCCGACTTGCGCGCGCAGCCAACCGGTCGTAGCGTGCGCTGCCTCCCGGCCGTAGCGTGCGCTACCTTCCGGCCATAGCGTGCGCTACGCCGGTTCTTGCCGCACACGCCCGACCGGTGCCTGCACCCGTCCGGCCAGTGCCCGACCACCATGATTCGACGAATCGATTTTCCGAAATCGCACGGAACGAACACGACAAAACACTCGGGGACAACATCATCGATCCGAAATGAAAACGACGGATAACCAATTATCACCTACGGTCTTAAACGCCAAAATCAGTTGTCGAGAAAATAATACCGGCACTCGACAACTGGGAAATATCCGAAAAAATCCAAAATAACCGGAACGAAAATCGTGGGTATTACATTCTACCCCCTAAAAATAAGTTTCGTCCCGAAACTTAAAACAAAAGAAAGGCGACTCTCGACAACACACCAGAACTCCATGCAATATAAAGCCACTACGATCCGATTCAATAAGCAAGAATGCTTACGAAAAGCAACGAGCATGAATCGTTGCGGTTGATAAAACCGAGCAATACAAAAATCAAGTCACGATTCCGACGCTGAAAGGTATGAAATTCCAGTAACTCATAGATTTGGAAGACCAAATGCGAAGACAATTTCTCAACACTTATGGAAATTACAAAATGGCTCAGATGTTCAATAATCACGATTACGAGATCAAACAATAATGATTGTACAATGACGAACAAATAGCAATGATCGAACAACAATGATCAAATATGAAGTTCACACCTCAAATAAAGACATCAATAAACTCGTAGGAATCACGAGGTGTTAATTTCGAACACGGTTCTCAAGAAATTGATCCGGACTCTGGAAAGATCACAATGATATACACATCAATTCAGAACAATATCAGAACTCGCTCGAATGACAAAGGTGAGGAACAATACAAGGTCAGAAGCATTAACGAACACAATCGCCTCAATACGGTCGAACGAAACGGAAACGAGAAGAAGAAAAAAATGTGGGTATTACATCATATCACCTTTAAAAGAGGTTTCGTCCCCGAAACCTAAACAACGAAAACAAAGTGCTTGAATAGCAACCTTCCCGGCCATATCCTCTTGGTCCCGTATCTAATCTCCATAACCAAGTGTACCGCGGTCACGGCCGCGTCCTCTGTCCCTCGGCATACTAAGCGGATTCTCTCTCAATTCGATTGCACCACTTCGCAAAATATTATACTAAAGTACCAACTCAGCATGACATATCACATAAGGTAACTAATAATAGCTCGATAAGAAAATCCACGTGGTATCCTTTTAAAGGAAATCTTTTGAAAATCCTAGGATTTGTATGCTATTTAAAATAAACTTTAAAAGTACTTTTAGTACCTCGGGTTGTTTCATCAAAACTTGTAAACAACATACTTTAACCGTCTCATTTGAAATCATTTGCCAAAATAATAATTCCTTGAAACCGGCGTTATCAAAATCATCATGCCTCTACACATCATCATCACCGTTAACAACCATGCAACATCATCAATCCATTCTTACATACTCTAACATTTCCAAATCCGAGTTTGAACTTACATCGAGTGAGATTTTTTTCATCTTTCACTATATATTTTTGAAAAAGAAATTGTATTGGTTTTTGAAAAAAAATTCTGTGAAAGATTTTTAAAAATCATGTACTCGAATTATTCGAAAATACAATAGTACGTTAAAAGTCACTTCCGAAAATTCTCCCAACACTACACAAGAATCAACGACGGTAACATTTTACAAAATGTTCAAGGTACTTTAAAACAACTCTTTCAATACCGTCGAGGTTTTATTTGAGAATTCTAGGCCGGCTCGCAAATTTCAAACAATTTCCAAAGTTCATACGAAGCCGCCGAATTAATCACAACGTCAAATTAGTTCCAAAATTCGATTTTCCACAACTTGCAGAAACTTATGAAAGTTTCAGGAAAACATTTTCAAACACACACACACAGCAGACATAATTTATCAATTTACCGAACAAAATCAATTATCACTTAGTGCGAATGAAAGGTCACAACACACGTTCACACAAAACGGTTGTCATCACTAGACAACGCACATAGAATACAGTGACGGGTGATCGACTACCAAGGTTACACCTAATAGTTAAAAGAAATGCGGTTCTCTAGACATTGTCCCGGCTAACTAACGCGTGCTACAACAATTATTTAGCGTGCGCTATCCATGCCGTATTAGCGCGCGCTAGCCTCGCACTCAGCGTGCGCTAGCTGCTCCAACCCAGCAACATGATCGCGAACATATATACGACATTACTAGAATCGATTGTCACAAATAATCAACAACATGTTCGAATCTCAAAGCCATCGATTTAACACTTCATTAGCAACCATCAAAACACAATTGTTATTCAAAAACCGAAATCTCACCTCTTATTAAAGAGAGCTATCTCAATGTACACAAACCAAATGACTCAGCAATCACGTCACAGTTTTAATCTAAAACTGGCTATACTGCCCGAACAACAAGAACATCATAACGTATTTGTCGACCCGCAACCATAAAACCGATAAGTTGAAAGCGAGAGTCACATGTTGTCTACATTTTGTATACTTCACTTGAGTTTAAAAATTGTGTTTTGAAAACATATAATACAAGATGAAAATAAAATATCAGTAGTTTGAATTCTCCAAAAATTTCGACCTTGAGGTCATCATACGAAAATCAAACTTTTTCCTCCCTTTGGAGGATGTTTTAAAACAAAATATACGTGTCTCCCCAAAAATAGGTAAAGTTTTAAAATATCACATTGGTGAATTTTTCTTTGCGTAACCACACCAAGGCTATTACTCTTGTAAAAACGACTTATATCAGGATGTGTGTATATATACATATACGTTGGCACCACTTTTATCCTAGCATCATACGAAGATCAAACAACATAGGCCACATAGTCACAAATCACCTTTAAACTCCACATCACAACACAAAATCATACAAGCTCGTATATCACAAGGCACAATATAGTAGGGAGACTTACATCCACAGGTCGCACGAAGATGATGGCTGCACCTTGATACTAATCACGACCGACATCACAGACGACACGTCGCGACACGACTTAGACAGACACAATATGACAGAACAAGACACGACAACACCCGACTGGACCCGACAACCTAGGTTTCCGCAACCTAAGCTCCGATACCATAAATGTAACACCCCCGAAATCAAACTGCGAATATTACACGCCGCAGACCCTCTCCGTGAGGATCCACCAGGCAAGACATCGAAACCACACAATATATTACATACCGACATGATAAAATACCAAATGCGTAGACCAACTTGGTCTTTCGTCACTAACATACAAGTCAAATTGCACATTTCTACTTCGACTCATACCCATGCAAGGGTAAAATACACTCACAAACCAAAAGTACGACAGAAGAAAGACCATACACAAACTCCGAATGACTGCATCCAACACTGGCCTTCGTGTGATTAGTATCATTCTCTTTCCATCATCTTTCGCGCCAATCCTGTGTTTTGCTCCCAAACCTGCATGTACCTGGATGCAAAAACAGACATCCACCCCCCGAATACTCGGGGGTTAGCAAAACTCCACTGTTTTGCGAGTACAAGTATAAAGTGCAAATACGAGCCATACATAACATATTCCGAGAATACAACAAAAGACTTCCCGAGATATTTTGATAATTAAAAATAGTTCAAGTCTTGAAAGTAGAAACCAAAACAAGAAAGCACTTTGAAAACATTTTCAAATCTCGGGAGTTTTCGAAAACATTTGCGATAGTAAAGTTCTTAATTCTTCAAAAGCCTCTTAGGGTCACCGCCCCAAAGTTCATTTTCCAAAAATGTAAAACCGATTAACAAAACACGGGGTTCACAACCCAATTCGTTCCAGTCACAAAACACAGGGTCCACGACCCAACCATTTCGATCACCAACACAGGGTCCACGACCTGTTCATTCACTTCAATTCACTTCCAAAAATACATTACACATAACACATTATTTTTTATGCCATTTTAGCCAAACACCAAGACTCAATATATAATGTCTCTCGATCCCGAGCACCAAGCATTGTGATACTCCGGACATATCACAATTATTCATCAGTACAAACATTCTGGCAATTCTCGCGACCCGGTCTGGCCCTCAAGCCACCAAGTCCCTGTGTGCCCCGTCAAGAAATCCCCAGGTGAGAATGCCCACTCGAAGTAACTCTCGCGACCCGGTCCAGCCGCTAAGACACCGCGTCCCCATGTGACCCCGTCGAGTCAATCCCCGAGTGAGAGTACCCGAGAACAACCTTACAATTCTCATCAATTCACAATTTCCAAAACCGAAATCTTCAAGAGTCAATCACAATATATAAAGTGGAGGTATTTTGCTAAAATGGCCAAATATCCAACACACACTCACGACCCAAAGCTTATACAATTAACAAAGAAGCACACCATCTAAACAGCACCAAACGACACAATCAATATCACACAAGTTCACATATTCACACACATCCGCATGACTCCACACGAAATCTTAACAAAATAATTGAACATTATCTTACCAACAACAAAATCACACATAATGGCATCACTTGAAAATAATGTGATCCTATACTCGACACCAATACGCATAGTCAATTAAGCACATTAATTCCCGAACACAAGAATCCTCTTTTAATAAACCATGATTATAGTTATAACGATTCTTTAGAAAAATGGTTGTAAACAATTCGTTTAGTACGTATCGTCAATTTTCAACCATCATATTCACAAAATACGTAATGTATGGGCAAGATACTTGCCTCAGTAGTTGATACCGGACACTCCAACGAACGTGGCTTAACCGGAAAACCTTGAATGCCCACAACTCTCCGGCGGAAACGACGGTAACACCACCGATCGGAAAACGGCGAATGGAAGGGTTCCGACTCGAGTTCTTCGCAAGGAACCTTGATTTGCTGGATTGAAGGATGTTGTGGGGTGATTAATCGATGACATGATCTCCCAAACTTCGTGGATTAGTTGTATAACAACATGCCTTCGAGTTCCCAAAGGATCCAGCCGCGGAAGAGAAAGGGAGAAAATGAAAAATGAGTGCAAACAGGACTGCTCGGTCATATTTATACTGGTGCAGCCTAGCGTGCGCTAGACTGCCGAGCTAGCGTGCGCTAGCGGGCGGTGATGGTCGAGAATGTTCGGCCGGGGCCCGCCATCATGCACTGAACACGTGTGCTGTCGGCCCGGGCCACAATCCAGAGACTTCCTGGCTCGGCCAGGTAGCGTGCGCAGCCTTCTGGCCCTAGCGTGCGCTACTTGCCCGCCGTAGCGTGCGCAGTGTCCGACAGTAGCGTGCGCTACCTGCCGATCCTCTGAGTCCAGAACCTTTCTGCCCCAACTGCCTCAGCCGACTAGCGCGCGCAGCCAACTGGTCGTAGCGTGCGCTGCCTCCCGGCCGTAGCGTGCGCTACCTTCCGGCCATAGCGTGCGCTACACCGGTTCCTGCCGCACCCGCCCGGTCGGTGCCTGCACCCGTCCGGCCAGTGCCCGACCACCATGATTCGACAACTCGATTTTCCGAAATCGCACGGAACGAACACGACAAAACACTCGGGGACAACATCATCGATTCGAAATGAAAACGATGGATAACCAATCATCACCTACGGTCTTAAACGCCAAAATTAGTTGTCGAGAAAATAATACCGGCACTCGACAACCGGGAAATATCCGAAAAAATCCAAAATAACCGGAACGAAAATCGTGGGTATTACAGCATGAGGTCAACAACCCCAAATCTATACTTACAAAAAAATCATTCGAAAATCATTGTGGTAAAATCGCGCTACTATCGTACCAATGGAATCACATAGCACATATGTCCCGATTTCAGAAAATTCAAAGTTTCTAAAATCGCATCCTGTGCATGAATCTACAATACGCAGCATATTTCTCTCATCTGATAGATCAACCGATCATCCCTGGATAACCAAACTACCATGCTGAAATTCGAATCTCTTTTCCTCGTACCATACCGATGAAATATCCAGTCAAGAGTCTCGCTCAGAACTTCACCACGATATGCATTATGCACTAAATGCGTATGTACCTCAATCACATTTTCAAAACCAGTTTGAAATCATATACTCTTGTGACGAAGACAATTTTCGAAAGTTCTTTTCAAAAATTCCAAAACTCAAAACATAAATTTTGGTAAGACCACAAAATAAATTTTCAAAAATTAAATTGGCTCGCTGGTGCCAAGTATTCGATAACAGTTTCCTTTGAATCCACACGATTTCGAAGTTTTAAAATGAAATCCATGCAAATGATTAACCACATCCGTACTTCTGTATGCCAATTCGGTTTGTCACCAATATCCACTGATATTCCATCGGAAAACCACACAATAAAGTTCCAAAATCTCAATATATAAACTCCTACTAAGAACTCCTTTTTCCATATATGGCTCACTCTGGATTACCTCAAATATGCTATGCCAAAGCATTGAAACAAATCAACACAGCGAAGGACTTCCGAAGAGGTTTCGTTTGAACAAATAAACCAAAACCGCGAAGGGCAAAAATGAAATAGATAAATATTGATAAAGTGTTTTACCATTCTCGGGAGTTTTAGAAAACACAAAAGCTTTCTTTTGAAACATTAGGGTCTCAGCCCGTATCTTGTTCCGCATTACAAGAAGTTTAAAAAGTAGAAAACCCTTTTCGGACCCCAAGTCCTGAGTTGTAAAACTATTTTAAAATCACTTGGGCCTCGGCCAAAAACCATTTTCCGTAAAACATTCGTAAAACGTTCATTTTGAAAAGTATCGTTTTCAAATGCTCAAAAGTAGTTTCATGTATTTCAAAATGACTTAACATGACTACATGCTCTTCTCAACAATTTCCAGTCCTTCTCCCGAATATACAATTTTGTTCCAAAACTTCACCGACATATTGATTTTCCAAAATCATAGCTTCTCAAGATCATCAATCCTGTCCCAACTACTGTGTTCTGTTATCTTATAACACAACGTATAATATTCTTCCGAATCTCAAAGCATATCAACTTAGAACGGCAATAAATCTCAATGAATTTCAAAAATCTAAATACTTACAGATCGTGAAGCCAACGATTCCCCGTGATACTGGCACATGTCTGAACTCAAGAAAATACTCGACACAGATATTTTCCAAACACACGTTTTGCAAAATCAGTTCAACTCGAGAACACGACACATTTCTATCCGAAGAAACACGTTAATACCATTTGGAAAAATTTATAACAAGCCCAGTACTACACTGGCAAATCGCATGACGCATAAGCCCAAGTGAACAACAAAAACTCACGGCTCCAATATTTGTCAATCGACAACTCGAATGACTCGACAAAAAACACAACCCAACTCGACCCGAATGCCTAGGTTTTCTCAACCTAAGCTCTGATACCATAATCTATAACACCCCCAAATTTAACCGGGAATATTATAGGGATGTGGGCCCCGAGATGGAACCCACAAGGCTAAAGGAAATTTTCGCAAATATTTACAAATGCCCAAGAGGCCAACGACGGTACAATCTTTAAAACATTTGAAGACCATATAAAATTTGTTTATCAAAACCGTCGTAAAATCTCATTTCGTAAAGGACAAGGCCAAACGGCCGAAACTCAATAGTTTAGAAAAAGATTTCCAAAGTAACTCAAATTACCAGAATGAAAGGTCATTTAAGATTACTCACGCAGCGGAAAAGACAAACAATTAAAAATAGTCTAGCAACGGAATACAGCGACTGATCAGGAAAATCAATACACAAATATATGCCCTAGCCAGTATCCTCCGGGAAGCTCATCTCTCCACGACTGCTACAAGCTCGAAAATCCAAGAACCTAAAAAGAAAGCCCACGACGGGGTCAGTCATAATATCCAACAATGATAACCGTCACATCATATCAGTAATTACATACCAATGAGATACAAAATAAGAATACGACCAATATAATCTTATTGTTATAACTTTACCAAAATTCACATTATCCCCAACAACACAACAAGCTCATATCTAATCAACTGAACTATATCTCAAACGGAACCCAAGGTTCTCAAAACATCTTCATAACTCACTGTTACGAAAACTACTAACTCGGTCCAACCCCAATCCATCGGGTGACATCATCACATCTCAACACAATAATCGATTGTCCATCAAAAGACAATAACCAAAGGAAATACGGAACATACCTCGAGATGCACAATACCACGACACTCATATCAGTCTAATCCAAGATCAGATCAATGTAACACACGGGCACGGTCCTAACACAAGACCTACAAATGCATACTCATATGACCACGTCAATATGCTCAAAACAATAACAATGTATACTCAATGGCAATCCCATGATCTAGCGCCCTCAGCATAGATCCCAAGATGATCCTACAAGATCAACACGAGGTGGATAACCAATAATATACATACAACAACACATATAAAACCAACGATGCAAATCCACATGATTCCATCAACACGACACTGGGTAATCCAATGATCCAGCGCCCTTAGCATAGATCCCAAGATGATCCCGTCGGACCAACATGTGGTGGAAAAACCCGTCCAATGATCCAGCGCCCTCAGCATAGATCCCAAGATAATCCCGTCGGACCAACACAAGGTGGACATCTGATCCAGCGCCCTCAGCATAGATCACACGATCCCATCGGATCAACACAACACAAACAACACAATTATGCATAAACATGAACAACATATGAATCAAACATGAACGACACTATGATAAAACAGCTAGGACGACTTCATGTTTAGCAACATGAATGACAACCTGCATGATCAACATCATTAACACTAAACCGAATCAAACTAAGATACTTGTCCCGAGTCCTTCAGGAGTAATCTCGATGTCAAATCATCACCGGAAATTATCATCAATGCTCGGCGATCCAAACGTACATTGAACTATAGATACTCATATCCTCGTGTTTACCATAATGTAACCTCGATACCCGAACATACCAATAACTGAGATAAAGCATATACATTATGATTTACCTCCCAGAATCGGAAGAACGATATGCGATCCGAATACCCAGAGTTCACAATAATAATCATCGCTATATGCATTATAAACGAAATGAAACTGAAACCATTCATTAAATATTATGACTGAGCAAGTAATAACTTGCTTCGATGCCGATACCACGAAGCTGCTACCGAACACATTGCCTTTGTCTACGAGCTCCTCAGCCCTGATCAAAAGCAACACAACGGACATACTCGAACACGACCGCAACATCCGGTTATAATCACCAATCAACAATCTCAACCTATCGAAGTAATCAAATAACACATATTCGATAACAATCAACAACCGACAAAACTAACCAATCGAATCCAATGGTTCAACAATACCTCGAATAAACGCAGTCAGAACAAACCAAATCAAACCATCACGAATTCATAATCACAACACAAAAATACTGCACTGTCTGCCTCTTAGCGCACGTTAAACGCTTAATGTAGCGTGCGCTATGTTGCTCCTGTTAGCGTGCGCTAGCCAGTAAGCTTAGTGTGCGCTAATGCTGTACAGTAGCATGCATTCCAAGCATCGACTAACATCTTGCGACTATGAATCCGAATGAAGGGAGACATAAATCTCCATATCTCTTGAAGATAAACGACCCCATAATTATCACAATGATCATATCAATATATCAATAACAACATCAACAGTCAAATTGACTCGATAACAAGGATCATATCATACTTAATCTGGAGTCCAACCTAGTATCATGATTCATCTCATCTAAATCGACCAATATAATTACCAAGATTCAGAAATCCATCTTAGATCGGGTTAAATGAATCAACATCCTTATAGTATGAAGAATCTTAACTAACATCCGAAACTCTTATCAAATTCCATTGAATCTCATATAACATCATCATCTGATTATCCAACATGCTCCTCACATGTAATCATCCAAGAAAAACGAACCACCATCAAAGGGATACGAAAATTACCTGGATTGGATGAACCAAGAATAAGAACATTTGACTCCATTCCAAGAATCATGAATAACTTGAAGAACAAGGCTTGAATCCATGCTCTCCATCTTAATCTTGTTAAAGATCATCATCTCACCGTGTTTGGGAACCTCAAGAACCTCCCAAAGCTCTCTCTATCGACTGAAGGAGAAAAAATGGACTAAATGTATCTCAAAACCTGTCTGTCCCCTTATATAGAATGCATTACTAGCGTGCACTAACATCTCATGTTTAGCGTGCGCAACAGCCTTAGCGTGCGCTAACTGACTTTGTTAGCGTGCGCTATCGAGTCGAGAGGCCACCGTGCGGCCGTACATGTGCTTGTGTACGTAATGCCCATGCATTAGCGTACGTAACTTACACTGTCTAGCGTACGCAAGTCCTTTGCCCTTAGCGTGCGCTATCCGAAGTTGACTTACTACAGTATTCACCTACCACTCGTGCCCCCACATGCCGAAAGCATTCGCGATTTCCGGGATTCCTCTGACCGATCTGGAATTAGCGTGCGCTAACCATATGGTTTAGCGTGCGCTAGCCCTACATGACAAACACTTGCTGACCTTATCTAGACACGCGTTACAAGTAGCCGGGTCCACTCGCCGGAAGCCAAGATTCCCTCTGATCTGTTCTGAACTAGCGTGCACTATCTTTTACCATTAGCGTGCGCTAAACCTGCACGATAGCGTGCGCTAGGAATGCATATTAGTGTGCGCTAATAATGCTACACTTAGCCGTTTCCCACAATTTATGTCCAACATCTCGACATACCAAAAATGAACATACGACACACTGAACACAAATACTGAATCCAATAATATTCTCATACGATATACCCAATATAAAAAGTGCGATAACCTGATACACGACATTCTCAATTGTAATTGTCTACCAAATACGACAATTATACCAATACTGACATCTCAGTCCTTCATTATTTTATCCATACTGTACAGATTCCACGCCGTACAACATAACTCGGATAAAATAATATTAAACAACAGTAGTAGAAATTCTGGATATTACATTCTACACCACTTAAAATAAGTTTCGGCCTCGAAACTTGCAAGCCGTCATAAAAACAAACAAACATACCGTTCAACCCAAAAAATCCCAAAACCATCACGACAATGATCAATCATCATCACTATAGAATAACCACAACAATATACTTACCAATGCGCAAAGTCGACGATCTCCTGAGATACTAGCTAGTGACTTCACTGTAAAGTCTCAATACACTTTACAATCACAATTCCTTGAGTCTCAACAAAATATATCATCTTCGGATGAAACAATCTGCCCGAATCAAATTTTGTCTGCCTGATTACATAATCAGGTCTCAATTCCGATAAGACGAATAATATACAATACATCTGTGAAACAACTGCCCAAAACAAAGATACGAATCCCGAAACGTTGACACAAAATCCGAACGCTCAGATGATCACCAATAATGATCAACAATCAACCGAATTTATCATCGACATGATAAATTCCAATATGACCAACCAGAGGTCAAAACACAATCGAGAACATCGTCAACATGATAAACTCCAATATGACCAACCAGAGGTCAAAACACAATCGAGAATATCATCAACGTGATAAACTCCAACACGATCAACACAGAACTACAGAAACAGATATACGAAAGAATAACATTCTCAAAATGACACACCAATCACATACAGCGTATCTCAATAAACATACCCGACTGGTGAGCATACCCCTCGGCGTACGAACAACCAATCACAACCCGTCGAACATATCCAAATTATACATGGAGTGGGAATGACCAATCAATACTCAAGACAACCAGCATGAGGTCAACAACCCCAAATCTATACTTACAAAGAAATCGTTCGAAAATTATTATGGTAAAATCACGCTACTATCATACCAATGGAATCACATAGCACATATGTCCCGATTTCAGAAAATTCAAAGTTTCTAAAATCGCATCCTGTGCATGAATCTACAATACGCAGCATATTTCTCTCATCTGATAGATCAACCGATCATCCCTGGATAACCAAACTACCATGCTGAAATTCGAATCTCTTTTCCTCGTACCATACCGATGAAATATCCAGTCAAGAGTCTCGCTCAGAACTTCACCACGATATGCATTATGCTCTAAATGCGTATGTACCTCAATCACATTTTCAAAACCAGTTTGAAATCATATACTCTTGTCATGAAGACAATTTTCGAAAGTTCTTTTCAAAATTTCCAAAACTCAAAACATAAATTTTGGTAAGACCACAAAATAAATTTTCAAAAATTAAATTGGCTCGCTGGTGCCAAGTATTCGATAACAATTTCCTTCGAATCCACACGATTTTGAATTTTTAAAATTAAAACCATGCAAATGATTAACCACATCCGTACTTCTGTATGCCAATTCGGTTTGTCACCAATATCCACTGATATTCCATCGGAAAACCACACAATAGAGTTCCAAAATCTCAATATATAAACTCCGACTAAGAACTCCTTTTTCCACATATGGCTCACAACGTCAATCATTAATCCATCCTGGATTACCTCAAATATGCTATGCCAAAGCATTGAAACAAATCAACACAGTGAAAGACTTCCCGAGAGGTTTCGTTTGAACAAGTAAACCAAAACCGCGAAGGGAAAAAATGAAATAGATAAAGATTGATAAAGTGTTTTACAATTCTCGGGAGTTTTAGAAAACAGAAAAGCTTTCTTTTGAAACATTAGGGTCTCACCTCGTATCTTGTTCCGCATTACAAGAAGTTTAAAAAGTAGAAAACCCTTTTCGGACCCCAAGTCCTGAGTTGTAAAACTATTTTAAAATCACTTGGGCCTCGGCCCAAAACCATTTTCCGTAAAACATTCGTAAAACGTTCATTTTGAAAAGTATCGTTTTCAAATGCTCAAAAGCAGTTTCATGTATTTCAAAATGACTTAACATGACTACATGCTCTTCTCAACAATTTCCATTCCTTCTCCCGAATACACAATTCTGTTCCAAAACTTAACCGACATATTGATTTTCCAAAATCATAGCTTCTCAAGATCATCAATCCTGTCCCAACTACTGTGTTCTGTTATCTTATAACACAACGTATAATATTCTTCCGAATCTCAAAGCATATCAACTTAGAACGACAATAAATCTCAATGAAATTCAAAAATCCAAATACTTACAAATCGTTAAGCCGACGATTCCCTGTGATACTGGCACATGTCTGAACTCAAGAAAATACTCGACACGGATATTTTCAAAACACACGTTTTGCAAAATCAGTTCAACTCGAGAACACGACACATTTCTATCCGAAGAAACATGTGAATACCATTTGGAAAAATTTATAACAAGCCCAGTACTACACTGGCAAATCACATAATGCATAAGCCCGAGTGAACAACAAAAACTCACGGCTACAATATTTGTCAATCGACAACTCGAATAACTCGACAAAAAACACGACCCAACTCGACCCGAATGCCTAGGTTTTCTCAACCTAAGCTCTGATACCATAATCTGTAACACCCCCAAATTTAACCGGGAATATTATAGGGCTGTGGGCCCCGAGATGGAACACACAAGGCTAAAGGAAATTTTCGCAAACATTTACAAATGCCCAAGAGGCCAACGACGGTACAATATTTAAAACATTTGAAGACCATATAAAATCTGTTTATCAAAACCGTCGTAAAATCTCATTTCGAAAAGGGCAAGGCCAAACGGCCAAAACTCAATAGTTTAGAAAAGGATTTCCAAAGTAACTCAAATTACCAGAATGAAAGGTCATTTAAGAATACTCACGCAGCGAAAAAGACAAACAATTAAAAATAGTCTAGCAACGGAATACAGCGACTGATCAGGAAACTCAATACACAAATACATGCCCTAGCCAGTATCCTCCGGGAAGCTCATCTCTCCACGACCGCTACAAGCTCGAAAATCCAAGAACCTAAAAAAAAGCCCACGACGGGGTCAGTCATAATATCCAACAATGATAACCGTCACATCACATCAATAATTACATACCAATGAGATACAAAATAAGAATACGACCAATGTAATCTTATCGTTATAACTTTACCAAAATTCACATTATCCCCAACAACACGACAAGCTCATATCGAATCAACTGAACTGTATCTCAAACGGAACCCAAGGTTCTCAAAACATCTTCATAACTCATTGTTACGAAAACTACTAACTCGGTGCAACCCCAATCCATCGGGTGACATCATCACATCTCAACACAATAATCGATTGTCCATCAAAAGACAATAACCAAAGGAAATATGGAACATACCTCGAGATGCACAATACCACGACACTCATATCAGTCTAATCCAAGATCAGATCAATGCAACACACGGGCACGGTCCTAACACAAGACCTACAAATGCATACTCATAGGACCACGTCAATATGCTCAAAACAATAACAATGTATACTCAATGGCAATCCCATGATCTAGCGCCCTCAGCATAGATCCCAAGATGATCCTACAAGATCAACACGAGGTGGATAACCAATAATATACATACAACAACACATATAAAACCAACGATGCGAATCCACATGATTCTATCAACACGACACTGGGTAATGCAATGATCCAGTGCCCTCAGCATAGATCCCAAGATGATCCCGTCGGACTAACACGAGGTGGAAAAACCCGTCCAATGATCCAGCGCCCTCAGCATAGATCCCAAGATGATCCCATCGGACCAACACAAGGTGGACATCTGATCCAGCGCCCTCAGCATAGATCACGCGATCCCATCGGATCAACACAACACAAATAACACAATTATGCATACACATATGCAAATCAAAATGTTCATAAACATGAACAACATATGAATCAAACATGAACGACACTATGATGAAACAGCTAGGACGACTTCATGTTCAGCAACATGAATGACAACCTGCATGATCAACATCATTAACACTAAACCGAATCAAACTAAGATACTTGTCCCGAGTCCTTCAAGAGTAATCTCGATGTCAAATCATCACCGGCAATTATCCTCAATGCTCGTCGATCCAAACGTACAATGAACTATAGATACTCATATCCTCGTCTTTACTATAATGTAACCTCGATACCCGAACATACCAATAACTGAGATAAAGCATATACGTTATGATTTACCTCCCAGAATCGGAAGAACAATATGCGATCCGAATGCCCAGAGTTCACAATAATAATCATCGCTATATGCATTATAAACGAAATGAAACTGAAACCATTCATTAAATATTATAACTGAGCAAGTAATAACTTGTCTCGATACCGATACCACGAAGCTGCTACCGAACACATTGCCTTTGTCTACGAGCTCCTCAGCCCCGATCAAAAGCAACACAACAGACATACTCGAACACGACCGAAACATCCGGTTATAATCACCGATCAATAATCTCAAACTATCGAAGTAATCAAATAACACATATCCGATAACAATCAACAACCAACAAAACTAACGAATTAAACTCAACGGTTCAACAAAACCTCGAATAAACGCAGTCAGAACAAACCAAATCAAACCATCACGAATTCATAATCACAACACAAAAATACTGCACTGTCTGCCTACTTAGCGCACGTTAAACGCATAACGTAGCGTGCGCTAAGTTGCTCCCGTTAGCGTGCGCTAGCAGTAAGCTTAGCGTGCGCTAATGCTGTAAAGTGGCATGCATTCCAAGCATCGACTAACATCTTGCGACTACGAATCCGAATGAAGGGAGACATAAATCTCCATATCTCTTGAAGATAAACGACCCCATAATTATCACAATGATCATATCAATGTCCATATATTAATAACAACATCAACAATCAAACCGACTCGATAACAAGGATCATATCATACTCTATATGGAATTCAACCTAGTATCATGATTCATCTCATCTAAATCGACCAATATAATTACCAAGATTCAGAAATCCATCTTAGATCAGGTTAAATGAATCAACATCCTTATAGTATGAATAATCTTAACTAACATCTGAAACTCTTATCAAAATTCCATTGAATCTCATATAACATCATCATCTGATTATCCAACATGCTCCTCACATGTAATCATCCAAGAAAAATGAACCACCATCAAAGGGATACGAAAATTACCTGGATTAGATGAACCAAGAATAAGAACATTTAACTCCATTCCAAGAATCATGAATAACTTGAAGAACAAGGCTTGAATCCATGCTCTCCGTCTTAATTTTTGTTAAAGATCATCATCTCACCGTGTTTGGGAACCTCAAGAACCTTCCAAAGCTCTCTCTATCGACTGAAGGAGAAAAATCGACTAAATGCATCTCAAAACCCATCTGTCCCCTTATATAGAATACATTACTAGCGTGCGCTAACATCTCATGTTTAGCGTGCGCAACAGCCTTAGCGTGCGCTAACTGACTTTGTTAGCGTGCGCTATTGGGGTCCAGAGGCCACTGTCTGGCTTCGTACATGTGCTTGTGTACATAATGCCCATGCATTAGCATACGTAACTTACACTGTCTAGCGTACGCAAGTCCTTTGCCCTTAGCGTGTTTTCCGAAGTTGACTTACTACAGTATTCACCTACCACTCGTGCCCCCACATGCCGAAAGCATTCGCGATTTCCGGGATTCCTCTGACCGATCTGGAATTAGCATGCGCTAACCATATGGTTTAGCGTGCGCTAGCCCTACATGACAAACACCCGCTGACCTTATCTAGACACGCGTTACAAGTGGCCGGGTTCACTCGCCGAAAGCCAAGATTCCCTCTGATCTGTTGTGAACTAGCGTGCGCTATCTTTTACCATTAGCGTGCGCTAAACCTGCACGATAGCGTGCGCTAGGAATGTATATTAGCGTGTGCTAATAATGCTACACTTAGCCGTTTCCCGCAATTTCTGTCCAACGTCTCGACATACAAAAAATGAACATACGACACACTGAACACAAATACTGAATCCAATAATATTCTCATACGATATACCCAATATCAAAAGTGCGATAACCTGATACACGATATTCTCAATTGTAATTGTCTACCAAATACGACAATTATACCAATACTGACATTTCAGTCCTTCATTATTTTATCCATACTGTACAGATTCCACGCTGTACAACATAACTCGGATAAAATAATATTAAAAAACAGTAGTAGAAATTCCGGATATTACAATATCCAGATTTATTATTGTGTATTTCATCTGTATTTGAACCCTGTATTATTCGGAATTGTGATCTCGATAATTGGAGTATGATATTTCTCACATTTGTATCCTTGTACATAAGTATAAGGACATGCAAAGTTTCTCACGCAAACTCGTGATAGTGCACGCTAAGAATGTAGCTTAACGTGCGTTATCGGCTACAACTAGCGCATGCTACGAATGAAGAATTGCGTGCGCTAGGCAGTCAATTATTTAGCTTAGCGGCTAGAAAATGCGCCAGCCGGACGTGGGTCCGAATAAGATTCCCGCGGGCGAAATCACTTCATTAACGAGGAATGGCGGTTCCAATCATTCCATTAAATCTATCAATCAATTCATTATTACTTTCATCTCGGTAAGTCATTCTTGACGTTGTCAGATTATTATTATTCATTAATATTCATTATGGTCATTCTCGTTCATATGACCTTCTGGGTTCATATTGCGTGGCCGGGTGCGGATGTGTGGAATTTTTAGTCGGGCACATGATGGCCATGTATTGGGAGTGATACATTGGACTGTGCACACGGTAACGATTACCTCCGTGAGACTAATTAGGTACAAGGACGGGTGTGTCCGGTCATCCGTCTTGTACACATGCGCAGAACACTACGGGCGTACAATGATACTCTTCTTCAGCGTAATTCATAACTAAGGATATTTCATAACTTCAGTTAAATCATGTTTGTGTATTTTCAACCCTTGAGGATTGTTGTTCTGTTTAATCCGGACTTTGGGGATTTTGTTTTTCAGGTCATGGCAAGGTAAACGCACGGGAATAGCATGTTGATGTCGAGGAGTCCTAGTGATACTAGTAGGGGGCCCCGATCTTTCAGTTATTCATGTTATTGTCCTTTATTTTCCGCTGCAGACTTTCATTTGAATACTCCGTTTCATTCAGTGTTGTGTATTTTATCTTCATATAAAATACACTAGTATTCGGTATTGTCCTGGAGTGTTGTAACTAAACTCCTCATCGGAGTAATTATTGTTGTAATGTAGTTCGGTACTACATTTATCTTGTGTAATTCATTCATTTTCATTTGCCTGGTGGGTCCCAGTTAGGGATCTACGGCACTGTAATATCCGCCTAGTTTGGGGTGTTACAATTTCAACACAAGTTCAACACAAAATCATGTATAGAGATGTATTTGACATTGATATGATTGAAAAACTACACTAAACTCGTTTAGAATATACAATTCTCAATGCTTCAATTCTCGATGTTTCACTGTTGAATGGTATTTTTCATCTCTACGATTGATTTGTATTTTATTCGAACATTATGCACAATTTCAACATCAGTTCAACACAAAATCATGTATAACGATGTATTAACATTAATATGACATAAAAACTACATTAAACTCATTTAGAATCGTGAATGTTTCACCATTGAGTGGTATTTTTCACCTATCAATTGAACTTGCATTCCACTCGAGCATGTTGGTTGATTTCAACCCAGATTCAACATGAAATCATGTATAGTGACGCATTTATCATTAATATGATTAAGAAACTAAATTAAATTCATTAACAATGCACCAATCTCGTTGTTTCACTGTCAAGTGGAATTTTGCAGCTCGATGGCTAAATTTGTATTTTATTCGACCATGATGTATGATTGTTCAACCTAAATCCAATACAAAATTATGTATAATGATGTAACTGAAATAATATGACTAAAAAGAAATATTTTAACTCATTAAGAATGCACCATTCTCGTTGTTTCACCAATTACTGGTTTGTCAGCTATGCGACTAAACTTGCATTTTGTTCGAGCATGATGCATGATTTCAATCCAAATGCAACACGTAATCACTAATGCACAATCCTCAATGTTTCACTCACAAGTGGTATTTTTCAGCTCTATGACTTGACTTGCATTTTATTCAAGCATGATACGTAATTTCAACCCAAATTCAACATAAAATCATGTATAGCAATATATTTAACAATAATTTGATTTAAAAACTACATTAAACTCATTAATAATACAAAATTCTCAATACTTTACTATCAAGTGTATTTTTCAGCTCTACGATAGTATTTGCATTTTGTTCGAGCATAATGCTTAATTTCAGCCCAAATTAAACCCAAATGTACAATTCTCTATGTTTGTCCATTGAGTGGTGTTTTTCATCTCTATTAATGAGTTGCATTTTATTCGAGCATGATGAACAATTTCAACAGAAATTCAACACAAAATCATGTATAACGATGTATTAACAGTAATATGACATAAAACTACATTAAACACATTAAGAATGCACCATTCTTAATGTTTCACTATCGAGTGTATTTTTCAGCTCTACAATACAGTTTGTATTTTATTCGAGTATGATGCTTAATTTCAACACAAGTTCAACACAAAATCATGTATAGAGATGTATTTGACATTGATATGATTGAAAAACTACACTAAGCTCATTTAGAATATACCATTCTCAATGCTTCAATTCTCGATGTTTCACTGTTGAATGGTACTTTTCATCTCTACGACTGATTTGTATTTTATTTGAACAGTATGCACAATTTCAACATAAGTTCAACACAAAGTCACGTATAACGATGTATTAACATTAATATGACATAAAAACTACATTAAACTCATTTAGAATCGTGAATGTTTCACCGTTGAGTGGTATTTTTCACCTCTCAATTGAACTTGCATTCTACTCGAGCATGTTGGTTGATTTCAACCCAGATTCAACATGAAATCATGTATAGTGACGTATTTAACATTAATATGATTAAGAAACAAAATTAAATTCATTAACAATGCACCAATCTCGATGTTTCACTGTCAAGTGGTATTTTGCAGCTCGATGCCTAAATTTATATTTTATTCGAGCATGATGTATGATTTTTCAACCTACATCCAATACAAAATTATGTATAATGATGTAACTGAAATAATATGACTGAAAAGATATATTTTAACTCATTAAGAATGCACCATTCTCGTTGTTTCACCAATTACTGGTTTGTCAGCTATGCGACTAAACTTGCATTTTGTTCGAGCATGATGCATGATTTCAATCCAAATGCAACACGTAATCACTAATGCACAATCCTCAATGTTTCACTCACAAGTGGTATTTTTCAGCTCTACGACTTGACTTGCATTTTATTCAAGCATGATATGTAATTTCAACCCGAATTTAACATAAAATCATGTATAGCAATATATTTAACAATAATTTGATTTAAAAACTACATTAAACTCATTAATAATACGCAATTCTCAATACTTCACTATCAAGTGTATTTTTCACCTCTACGACAGTATTTGCATTTTGTTCAAGCATAATGCTTAATTTCAACCCAAATTAAACACGAATGCACAATTCTCTATGTTTGTCCATTGAGTGGTGTTTTTCATCTCTATGAATGAGTTGTATTTTATTCGAGCATGATGAACAATTTCAACAGAAATTCAACATAAAACCATGTATAACGATGTATTAACAGTAATATGACATAAAAACTACATTAAACACATTAAGAATGCACCATTCTTAATGTTTTACTATCGAGTGTATTTTTCAGCTCTACAATACAGTTTGTATTTTATTCGAGTATGATGCTTAATTTCAACACAAGTTCAACACAAAATCATGTATAGAGATGTATTTGACATTGATATGATTGAAAAACTACACTAAACTCGTTTAGAATATACCATTCGCAATGCTTCAATTCTCGATGTTTCACTGTTGAATGGTACTTTTCATCTCTACGACTGATTTGTATTTTATTCGAACATTATGTGCAATTTCAACATAAGTTCAACACAAAATCATGTATAACGATGTATTAAGATTAATATGACATAAAAACTACATTAAACTCATTTAGAATCATGAATGTTTCACCGTTGAGTGGTATTTTTCACCTCTCAATTGAACTTGCATTCCACACGAGCATGTTGGTTGGTTTCAACCCAGATTCAACATGAAATCATGTATAGTGACGTATTTAACATTAATATGATTAAGAAACTAAATTAAATTCATTAACAATGCACAAATCTCGATGTTTCGGTGTCAAGTGGTATTTTGCAGCTCGATGGCTAAATTTGTATTTTATTCGAGCATGATGTATGATTTTTCAACCTAAATCCAATACAAAATTATGTATAATGATGTAACTGAAATAATATGACTGAAAAGAAATATTTTAACTCATTAAGAATGCACCATTCTCGTTGTTTAACCAATTACTGGTTTGTCAGCTATGCGACTAAACTTGCATTTTGTTCGAGCATGATGCATGATTTCAATCCAAATGCAACATGTAATCACTAATGCACAATCCTCAATGTTTCAATCACAAGTGGTATTTTTCATCTCTACGACTTGACTTGCATTTTATTCAAGCATGATACGTAATTTCAACCCAAATTCAACATAAAATCATGTATAGCAATATATTTAACAATAATTTGATTTAAAAACTACATTAAACTCATTAATAATACGCAATTCTCAATATTTCACTATCAAGTATATTTTTCAGTTCTACGACAGTATTTGCATTTTGTTCGAGCATAATGCTTAATTTCAACCCAAATTAAACACGATTGCACAATTCTCTATGTTTGTCCATTAAGTGGTGTTTTTCATCTCTATGAATGAGTTGCATTTTATTCGAGCATGATGAACAATTTCAACAGAAATTCAACACAAAATCATGTATAACGATATATTAACAGTAATATGACATAAAAACTACATTAAACACATTAAGAATGCACCATTCTTAATGTTTCACTATCTAGTGTATTTTTCAGCTCTACAATACAGTTTGTATTTTATTCGAGTATGATGCTTAATTTCAACACAAGTTCAACAGAAAATCATGTATAGAGATGTATTTGACATTGATATGATTGAAAAACTACACTAAACTCGTTTAGAATATACCATTCTTAATGCTTCAATTCTCGATGTTTCACTGTTGAATGGTACTTTTCATCTCTACGACTGATTTATATTTTATTCGAACATTATGCACAATTTCAACATAAGTTCAACACAAAATCATGTATAACGATGTATTAACATTCATATGACATTAAAACTACATTAAACTCATTTAGAATCATGAATGTTTCGCCGTTGAGTGGTATTTTTCACCTCTCAATTGAATTTGCATTCCACTCGAGCATGTTGGTTGATTTCAACCTAGATTCAACATGAAATCATGTATAGTGACGTATTTATCATTAATATGATTAAGAAACTAAATTAAATTCATTAACAATGCACCAATCTCGTTGTTTCACTGTCAAGTGGAATTTTGCAGCTCGATGGCTAAATTTGTATTTTATTCGAGCATGATGTATGATTTTTCAACCTAAATCCAATACAAAATTATGTATAATGATGTAACTGAAATAATATGACTAAATAGAAATATTTTAACTCATTAAGAATGCACCATTCTCGTTGTTTCACCAATTACTGGTTTGTCAGCTATACGACTAAACTTGCATTTTGTTCGAGCATGATGCATGATTTCAATCCAAATGCAACACGTAATCACTAATGCACAATCCTCAATGTTTCACTCACAAGTGGTATTTTTCGGTTCTATGACTTGACTTGCATTTTATTCAAGCATGATACGTAATTTCAACCCAAACTCAACATAAAATCATGTATAGCAATATATTTAACAATAATTTGATTTAAAAACTACATTAAACTCATTGATAATACGAAATTCTCAATACTTCACTATCAAGTGTATTTTTCAGCTCTACGACAGTATTTGCATTTTGTTCGAGCATAATGCTTAATTTCAGCCCAAATTAAACACGAATGCACAATTCTCTATGTTTGTCCATTGAGTGGTGTTTTTCATCTCTATTAATGAGTTGCATTTTATTCGAGCATGATGAACAATTTCAACAGAAATTCAACACAAAATCATGTATAACGATGTATTAACAGTAATATGACATAAAAACTACATTAAACACATTAAGAATGCACCATTCTTAATGTTTCACTATCGAGTGTATTTTTCAGATCTACAATACAGTTTGTATTTTATTCGAGTATGATGCTTAATTTAAACACAAGTTCAACACAAAATCATGTATAGAGATGTATTTGACATTGATATTATTGAAAAACTACACTAAACTCGTTCAGAATATACTATTCTCAATGCTTCAATTCTCGATGTTTCACTGTTGAATGGTACTTTTTATCTCTACGACTGATTTGTATTTTATTCGAACATTATGCACAATTTCAACATAAGTTCAACACAAAATCATGTATAACGATGTATTAACATTAATATGACATAAAAACTACATTAAACTCATTTAGAATCGTGAATGTTTCACCATTGAGTGGTATTTTTCACCACTCAATTGAACTTGTTGTAATATACGAATAAATTGTTGGGTATTTTCGTCCGTATTTGAACCCTGTATTACCTGAATTTGTGCTATCAATAATCGAAGTACGATCGTTTCCGTATTCGTATCCTCATGTATGATAATATCAACTTTTAATCCTTCACATGCAACTACGTCATAACGCACGCTAACAGGTAAGCGTAACGTACGTTACGAACTGGAGATAGCGTATACTACGAGCTAGACGTAGCGTACGTAAGGAGGTCAATAACTGAATAGGCTGGCTAGCACATGGACGGCTAGTGGTGGGGCTCGAAAAGATTCCCGCGGATGAACCTGGACAGTTTTGGGGTCAACGGATGTTAACGTACGCTAAGGTTTGTAACTAGCGTACGCTAATGTGTGTAACTTACGTACGTAATGCATAGGGTGTAACGTACGTAAGCTAGTACAGAACGAGACAGTAAGCTATCAGTGAATGATAGCATACGCTAAGATCGAATGGTAGCGTGCGCTAAGTCGATTACGTACGTAGATGGCTAAGGCTAACGTACGTAAAGCTCAAGATATTATATATATGGACAACACCCCATTTCATTTCACTTCGTCCCTTTCACTTGTACTTCGTTTTCCTTCATTTCTAGAGCGTCTCCAGCCCTCTAAAACACCTATAAATTGTAATACCCACGATTTTTGTTCCGGTTATTTTGGATTTTTTTGGATATTTCCCGGTTGTCGAGTCCCGGTATTATTTTCTCGACAACTGATTTTGGCGTTTATGACCGTAGGTGAGGATTTGTTATCCGTCGTTTTCTTTTCGGATCGATGATGTTGTCCCCGAGTGTTTTGTCGTGTTCGTTTCGTGCGATTTCGGAAAATCGAGTCGTCGAATCATGGTGGTTGGGCACTATCCGGACGATTGGGGATGCTGGCCGGACGACTGCAGGCACTGGCCGGACGAGTGCAGGCACTGGCCGGGCGGGTGCGGCAGGAACCGGCGTAGCGCACGCTACGGCCGGAAGGTAGCACACGCTACGGCAAGGAGGCAGCGCACGCTATGGCCGGTTGGCTGCGCGCGCTAGTCGGCCGAGGCAGTAAGGGCAGAAAGGTTCTGGACTGGGAAGATCGGAAGGTAGCGCACGCTACTGTCGGACACTGCGCACGCTACGGCCGGCAGGTACCGCACGCTACGGCCGGAAGGCTGCGCACGCTACCTGGCCGAGCCAGGAAGTCTCTGGATTGTGTCCGGGCCGACAGCGCACGTGTGCATCGCATGATGGCGGGCCCGGCCGAACATTCTCGACCATGACCGCCCGCTAGCGCACGTTAGCTCGGCAGTCTAGCGCACGCTAGGCTACACCAGTATAAATATTACCGAGCAGTCCCGTTTGCACTCATTTTTCATTTTCTCCCTTTCTCTTCCACGGCTGGGTTCTTGGAGGTGACGAAGGCATGTTATTATACAACTAATCCACGAAGTTTTGGAGCTCATATCATCGATTAATCACTCCATAACATCCTTCAATCCAGCAAATCAAGGTTAGTTTTGTTAAAATCCTAGTTTTGGGAAAATTGGGGGGTTTGGTTGTTTTCGCCTGTTTGATCCGTGATAACTTATATTTGTGATGGATTGATGATTATTAAGTCATATTATACCAATTTCCTTGTTGATCCATGGTTCAATTGTTAAAGATTCTTCGTTTTGTTGAGTTCCTAATCGGTGCCTTGAAGGTGTCCGGTGAAAATCCTTAGAGGGGGGTTTTGGGCGTTCTACGATTATTCTTCCTCATACGATCGTTTATTATTGACGGTATGGTGTTAGGGTCAGGTTCCTTGCGAAGAACTTTAGTCGGAACCCTTCCGTTCGCCATTTATCGATCGGTTATGTTACCGTCGTTTCTGCCAGAGGGTTGTGGGCATTCGAGGTTTCCTGGTTAAGCCATGTTCGTCGGAGTGTCCGGTATCGACTATCGAGGCAAGTATCTTGCCCATACATTACGTATTTTGTGAATATGATGATTGAAAATTGACGATACGTGTTAAACAATTGTTTACAACCATTTTGCTAAAGAATCATTATAACTATAATCATGGTTTTATTTAAAGAGGATTCTTGTGTTCAGGAATTAATGTGCTTAATTGACTATGCGTATTGGTGTCGAGTATAGGATCACATTATTTTCGAGTGATGCCATTATGTGTGATTTTGTTGTTGGTAAGTTAAAGTTCAATCATTTTGTTAAGATTTTGTGTGGAGTCATGCGGATGTGTGTGAATGTGTGAACTTGTGTGATATTGGTTGTGTCGATTGGTGCTGTTTAGATGGTGTGTTTCTTTGTGGATAGTATAAATTTTGGGTCGTGAGTATGTGTTGGATAATATGGCCATTTTAGCAAAATACCTCGACTATATATATTGTGATTGACTCTTGAGGATTGCGGTTTTGGAAATGTGAATTGATGAGAGTTGTAAGGTTTTTCTTGGCTACTCTCACTCGGGGATTGACTCGACGGGGTCACACGGGGACCTGGTGGCTTAGCGGCTGGACCGGGTCGCGAGAGTTACTTCGAGTGGGCATTCTCACCTAGGGATTGCTCGACGGGGCACACAGGGATTTGGTGGCCTTACGGCGGGACCGGAGGGCTGGACCGGGTCGCGAGAATTGCCAGAGTGTTTGTACTGTTGATTAATTGTGATATGTCCGGAGTATCACAATGCTTGTTGCTCGGAGTCGAGAGACATTATATATCGAGTCTTGGTGTTTGGCTAAAATGGAATAAACATGATGTGTTATGTGTAATGTATTTTTGAAAGTGAATTGAAGTGAATGAACGCGCTGAAGAACACGAAATTCAACAGAACGACACCGAGACGAACTCGGATGACAAAAAGTGTAGAATTAATCATTCTCGGAATGACGAAAAGGTAACAATAGAGTCGCTAAGATGGACTTCCACCAAAAATAAAAATTACCAAATGAAATTACTGAATAATAATGATCGAATTACAACCGGGTATTACATACCCTTCCCCTTAAAAAGAGTTTCGTCCTCGAAACTAAGGGTAAACAACTCGGGATATGAACTATCCATCATGATCTGAAAACAATAATGTCCAAATAGTTCTCGGGACCAAATCAATCGCACGCCCAAGTCCCCAAGACTTGACGTCTCGGATTATAGTGAACGATTTTCCAAATTATCACGAAGTCTTGAGTACAACGCCAAAGGGACGAATTCTCAACAAATGATCCAAATCGAAAACGAACACATAACAAAGCAAGACATACTATTAGCTCGACTTGCGCAACGACAAGTCGTACCCGACGAACACCACAACACGGTACATCGTACCGTACCCAACATAGGGGAAAATCTCAAGAAATCGCCAACAGAACAAAATGAACGGCGCAATCGACAAAAATTCAAAAATAACCGGAACCGAGAATCTCGGGTATTACACCGTGGGCCCCGAGATGGAACCCACAAGGCTAAAGGAAATTTTCGTAAACATTTTAAAAACGCCCAAGAGGCGAACGACGGTAATATCTTTGAAAGATTTGAAGACTATATAAAATCTGTTTATCAAAACCGTCGTAAAATCTCGTTTGAAAGGACAAGGCCTGAAATGCCAGAACTCAACAGTTTAAAAACATACGTTAAGCTATCGCTTACACGTACCGAAATAATAGTTTAGAAAATGGTTGCCAAAGTAACCTAAGTTACCAGATACCAAAAGGCCATTTAAAAACACTCACTCAGCAGAAAAGACAAACAATTAAAAATATTCTACCAGCGGAATACAACAACTGATCAGGAAACTCAGTACACATTTACATGCCCTAGCCAGTATCTTCCGGGAAGCTCATCTATCCACGACCGCTACAAGCTTGATATCCAAAGAACCTAAAAAGAAAGCCCACGATGGGGTCAGCCATAATATCCAACAATGATAACCGTCACATCACATTAGTAACTACATACCAATGAGAATATAAAATAAGATTACGACCAATGTAATCTTATCGTAGTAACTTTACTTACTCAAATAATTCTCATCAGAATAACCATTATCACATTTCACATCCTGTACTCGATTAACCAATAAACTCGAACATAATATCTGTATTGCACCTCAAACAATACTCAAGATTCTCAAACTATCATCACCAACTCACGATACGGAAAAAGTACCAGTTCTGACCAATACGATCCATCGGATAGTATCATTAAATCCCAAGATGATAACTGGTTGTCCATCAAAAGATAATTACCAAATGAAAATACGGAACATACCTCGAGATATGAAGTGCCACGACAATCATATCAGTCTAATCCGAGATCAGATCAATGCAATAAGGACACGGTCCTAACCCAAGACCTACAAATGCAAACTTATATGACCACGTCAATATGATCACAACAATAACAATCATGTATACTCAATGGAAATCCGACGATCCAGCGCCCTCAGCATAGATCCCCTTGTTAATCCTATCTGATCAGCATAAGGTGGATAACCAACAATACACATATGCACAACAACACATGATAAAATCAATGAAGCGAATTCATAAGATTCCATCAACGTAATACTGGTCATCCAACGATCCAGTGCCCTCAGCATAGATCCCCATGATGATCCCGTCGGACCAACGCATGGTGGAAAACCTATCCAACGATCCAGCACCCTCAACATAGATCCCCATGATGATCTCGTCGAACCAACGGATGGTGGACATCCGATCCAGCGCCCTCAGCATAGATCCACATGATCCCTTCGGATCATTTACAACATCAACAATGCAATTATGCGTACACTTATGAAAATCAATATGTTCATCAACATGAACAACATATGAATCAAAACATGAAACGACACTATGATAAACACTAGGACGACCTCATGTTCGGCAACATAAATGACAACCTGCATGATCAACAACATCAACACTAAACCGAATCAATCTTTAATATGTAACACCCCCGATATATTCAGGAATATTACAGCGCCGTAAATCCTTTACATAAGAATTTACAAGGCTGAATAAAAGAAATGATAATAATAGATACCAGTTTATGAAATTACTGAAATGAAATTTAACCGACTGGTTCAAAATCGAAATTACAAATATCCCATGAAGAATTATATTACATCATCAAAATCCAAGCATTATAAATCGACAACGTACTCAAGTACTTATTGAAAATAACCAATAAATAACAGACAGTAAACCCGGTCGAAACATCACTCCGCACCCTCGTCGTCATGCCTCTCCAGTGGTTGTTTCCCGCTCTCTGGATCTGAACATACACAAATGTTCACCCCGAAGGGGTTAGCACAACGATGCTAGTACAAGTACAATAATCATAAAAACGTTGATATAATCAACAATTATATCATATCAAGTTTCTCCAACGAGAATATCCACAACACATATCATATCATAACATTTCCAACATACGGATGGTATTCCAACGATCCAGCGCACAACTATCGATTCCCATGATGATCCGTCGGACCAACACATGGTGGAACTACATCCCAACGATCCAGTAGCACCACGACTATAGATTCCCATGATGATTCCCGTCGGATCAACACATGGTGGACATATATATACACAACATATTTACACGATACCATCACAATTGTCATAGTACAAATAATTAGAGTACTTGCCTCGGTTCGTTGACAAGAATAAACTTCCACGAATATCAAAATACTCGAAGGTCGTCCCCTTCGATCGACCACGTGTTAAGCTCGAACCTTAACAAAAGAAAAAGTACGAGAATTCACTTCGTCTTTGCGAACATCTAACAATTCAACAATTACGGTAGGAAGTCCTTAATAGGCAATGCATGCGGGCCATTAACGCACGCTTCTGAATCATATGTAGCGTGCGTTAATGCTACTCGTTAGCGTCGCGATACCTGCTGCCTAGCGTCGCTAACCCGGCGTTGTCGGTGCCTCAGCGATCGACCGGTGACTGGTGATGATTTAACGACGCTAAGTCCAAAAGCGTTGCGTCGCTAAGCGTGCTCGATAGCGCCGCGTTAAATCTCGTATATTAGCGCACGCTAATAATGCATGGTCGATACATCAGCGATCAGCCAATCGACTCGGATCGATGGTCTAGCGTCGTTACGTACCAAGCGTAGCGCCACGCTAACTAGTACTCGATAGCGCACGTTAAAGCGCATAACATAGCGTGCGCTATCTACGCATGGCGATTCTTCTTTGAGTAGTAAGCTGTTCTTGCCATGTTCAAACAATGAAATCCTTCGTGATAATTCATGTTACTTCCATGAATACCAAGTTCTTACTCTTATGAATGATCTCCCGGATGATATCAATTTCAAGATGCAAATATACGTATAATCATCATGACACCATAATCCATCTTGATTACAATTCTCATGCAAAGTTGGTGATCTCCGGTTGATGTATTAGATGCTACTATCATTATACATATTCAGATTTCATCTTGAGGTGAACTAACAATTCCGACTTATACGAAAGAATATTTCCTAAGATGATTCTTCCTTTAAGTTCTTATAACATCTCTTCCAAATCATGATCACAAAGGTAACATAAATCATACGGGTTGTTAACTTCAGAATATTACTCTCATCATTTGAAGTACTAGGATCCCAACTTCAAGGTTCCAACAATAATATTGTATTTGTAGTCATTCCAATCTTCTAAACATGATGTTGAATAATTCACTAATGAAATTCAATACCTCGATAATATGATCATCGTATCCATTGGAAAACCAAATCTAAGACTGGTGATAGGTTGAACATACCTTAGAATGCCGAAATCACTGAACCACGAGGTATAATCCGACTCCGTTTGGTTATGTGCCACTCCAAGGTGTTACTTCTCTTCAATGATCACTCACAAGTGATACTCAATTATTCAATGATCACTAATATATGTTCTAAGTGTTTAGAAGGGATATACTTGCTCTCTGGACTCTCAAAGGTGAAGTATAGACGAAGGAAATGAAAGCCAAAGCGGTTGCTGTCCCATTTATAAAATTCTGCATTATTGACAAGTTAGCGCACGCTACTAAGCATCCCTTAGCGTGCGCTAATAATGGTTGACTTCAGAGTTTGTCCGGATGCGTCAGCGGGAATCTTATCCGGACCCATGTCCCGGCTGGCGCATGCGTTAGCTGTCCCGCTCAATAATTGAGTTCTTAGCACACGCAACCCCTACCTTCATAGCGTGCGCTAATAATGGCCCGATAGCGCGCGTTAAGATACATTCTTAGCGTGCGCTATCCCAAGGTTTCTTGAGCAATTTTGCATGTTTCTACACTTATGCACAATGATATCAATGCACTAAATATCATATTCCAATAATCAAAATCACCAATCCGAAATAATACATGGTTGAATACAGATGAAATACACTGTAATAAATCCGGATATTACATACTCTCCTACTAAAAAGGAGTTTCGTCCCGAAACTCAAGACGAAAATAACTCGGGATATCTAGACTTCATATAAACCTGCTTCCCAAGTGGCTTCTTCCATTCCGTGACGTGACCACCGAACTTTGACCAAAGCGATTGACTTGTTCCTCGGTTGCTTGACTCGACTCTCGAGTATCTTGGTAGTCTTTCTTCAAATGTCCCATCCTGCTCGACTTCGATCTCGCCGAAATCAATGATATGACTGGGATCTGGTATATATCTCCGTAACTGGGATACGTGGAACACGTTATGAACATGACACAATGACGGCGGCAATGCCAATCTGTATGCCAACTCCCCAACTCTCTCGAGGATTTCAAATGGCCCGATATATCTCGGACTCAGCTTTCCTTTCTTTCCGAAACGAAAGATTCCCCGAGTAGGAGAAACCTTCAAAAGTACGTGATCTCCAGTACTGAACTCCAATGGACGGCGGCGTACGTCCGCATAGGATTTCTGGCGACTCTGGGCAGTTAACAGCCTTTCACTAATCAAGGCTATCTTCTCTCGAGTCTGCTCGATCAACTCTGGTTCTGTTCCGATCAAGTCCGATGAATCGTCCCAGCATAGGGGCGATCTGCATTTCCTTCCGTATAATGCCTCAAACGGTGCCATCTTGATGGAAGCATGCCAACTATTATTGTAGGTAAATTCAATCAACGGTAGATGAACTTCCCAATCGTTTGACCAATCTAAGGCACAGGCCCTTAGCATATCTTCCACCGTTTGTATAGTTCTTTCAGATTGTCCGTCAGACTGCGGGTGATAAGCTGTACTGAAGTTCAATTCGGTCCCCAAGGCCTTATGAACTGCCTTCCAAAAGTGAGACACAAAACGGCCGTCTCGATCAGAAACAATGGTCTTCGGCGTACCATGCAATCGAACTATCTCCGAAATAAAGACTCGTGCCAACCTCTCTGGTCCCCACGTATCCTTAATGCCTAGAAAATGAGCCGATTTGGTTAAACGATCAACTATCACCCAAATCATGTTCATTCCTGTCTTGGTTTTCGGCATATTGGTGATAAAGTCCATTGATATGTCCTCCCACTTCCATTCAGGAATCGGGAGCGGCTTCAACATTCCAGCAGGCCGTTGATGCTCGATCTTAACCTGCTGACAAGTCAAGCATTTCGAAACATAGTCCGCTACGTCTTGCTTCATGTTGCCCCACCGAAGTGCAGCTTCAAGTCCTTATACATTTCTTGGTGCCGGGTGGATAGAATAGGCGAACTATGAGCTTCCTTCATAATCGTCTGCTTTGAACATCAATATTGGGAACGCAGTCGGTTCTGAAATCTCAAAACTCCATCGTCATGAATTATGAATCCGGGCCTTTCCTTTGATCACTTCATCATGTAACCGAACCATCGAGGATCATCTACCTGTCTAGATTTGATTTCTTCGGTTAAAGATGAAGTTATCTCCATCACGCATGATTGTCCTTGGACTCTTTGTAACCATACCTCAATTCCTTCACGAATCATCTCTCGTTGAAGGCTAAGTTGGGATGTCGGCGTCTCCGGATCTCGAATAGAGACGGGCTTGCGGCTAAGTGCATCGGCCACTACATTTGCTTTGCTGGATGATATAAAATCTCCAAGTCATAGTCTTTAATCGGTTCAACCATCTTCTTTGCCGCATGTTCAACTCTTTACATTGAATATGTACTTGAGACTCTTATGATCCGTAAAGATCGACGGTGAGTCCCGTGCGGATAATGCCTCCAGATCTTCAAAGCAAAAACTACCGCTGCTAGCTCCAAATCATGTGTCGGGTAATTCACTTCATAAGGTTTCAGTTGTCGCGACGCATAAGCGATCACCTTATCATTCTGCATCAACACGCACCCAAGTCCTTGATTCGAAGCATCACTGTAAACTATGAATTCTTGATTCCTGCGGAAGTGATAGAATCGGTGCCGTCGTCAATCTCTTCTTTAACTCATCAAAACTAGTCCGACACGACTCGTTCCACTCAAACTTTTGAGTTTTACGCAAAAGTCGAGTAAGTGGCGGAAATTTTAGAAAACCCTTCCACGAATCGACGATAATATCCAGCAAGTCCTAATAAGCTTGACCTCTTTCACATTCTTTGGAAGCTTCCAATCCAATATTGCTTCGATCTTCGAGGATCTACTCGGACTCCTTTAGTGACACCACATGGCCGAGGAACATTACTTCCTTTAGCGAATTCACACTTAGAAAGTTTGGCGTACAAGCGCTCGTTTCTCAAAAGTTCCAATACAATCCGCAAATCTTTGCGCATGTTCTTAGGACTCTTAGAATACACCGGGATGTCGTCAATAAACACGACCACAAATTTGTCCAAAATTCAATGAACACTCTGTTCATCAATTGCATAAATACAAGCGAGATGCGTTAGTGAGACCAAACGGCATCACCACAAACTCATAATGCCCGTAGCGAGTTACGAGCTGATTTCGGAACATCGAGACTCCTTAATCCTCGATTGATGGTATCCGATCTCGATCAATTTTAGAAAATACCGTTGCCCCTTGCGGTGGTCAAGCAGATCATCAATCCGTGGTAACGGATGTTTGTTCTTAATCGTCATCTTGTTCGGCTCTCGATAGTCAATACGGTCGGGCGATCCATCCTTCTTTCGGACAAAAGAATCGCGCTCCCGGGGTGAAACGCTTGGCTGAATATAGCCCTTGTCCAGTAACTCCTCCAGCTGCTTCTTCAATTCGTACATCTCAGTAGGTGCCATACGATACGGCGCCTTAGAAATTGGTGTCGCTCCAGGT